>CM062290.1:170916558-172266256 GCA_031216915.1 Pictodentalium vernedei
ACTGCTACTACTTTTACTACTGCTACTACTACTACTAGTACTGCTACTACTACTACTACTACTACTACTATACTACTACTACTCCTACTACCATCACTGCTGTACTATTGCTACTACTACTACTACTACTACTACTACTACTACTACTACTACTACTCTACTACTACTACTACTACTACTACTACTACTGTTACTACTACTCATACTACTACTACTACTACTACTACTACTACTACTGCTGCTGCTACTACTACTACTACTACTACTGCTACTGTAACTACTACTACTACTATACTACTAATACCACTACTACTACTGCTGCTACTACTACTACTATAACTACTACTACTACTATTACTACAACTACAACTACTACTACTACTACTATACTACTACTATTACTACTACTACTACTACTAATACCGAAGCCACTATTACTACTATTACTACTACCTCTACTACTACTACTACTTCTGCTATACTACTACTACTTAACTACTACTACTACTGCCTACTTCTACTACTGCTACTGCTACAATTACTGCTACTAGTACTACTACTACTACTACTACTACTACTACTACTACCACTACTACTCCTACTGCTGTTACTACTACTACTACTACTACTACTACTACTACTACTACTATACTACTACTACTTAACTACTACTACTAATACCTAATACTACTACTGCTACCTCTACAATTACTGCTACTACTACCACTACTACTACCGCTATCACTACTACTACTACTACTACTACTACTAATAATAATAATAATAATAATAATAATAATAATAATAATAATAATAATAATAATAATAATAATAACAATTCTACTACTACTACTCTTACTACTGCCGCAACTACTAGTACTGATATATTATTACAACTACTACTAAAACTACCATTGCTGCTACTACTATTATTGCTGCAGCAATACCGTTGTCATCGCAATAAGGACAATCCTCCCTCTCATTTAGAGAATATGTCCCTGTAAATTGGTTCAATCATTTTGATTTCTAGGCTTCATTTTTTATATGTTTTCCTGAAATTCAGTCATGGCTGCTGTAAAAATAAAAATATACGCAGCAGGTTAAGTGTTAACCTTGTTTTTGTCGTTTATTGCTATTCTATTACCATGGACATACAGGTCTCGCATTTTCAGGGGAGCGATTTATTCCCTCGCCTACTGCTCACCTTAAAAATCGAGGGCGAAAAATAGCCTTCCTAGTCTTAGAAAATAATGATTACCACAAAAGCCTATTCCTAAAACCCACAGGATTTCAGACCTCTGCTATGTTAGTGGTCTCTGCAATATGGCCACACTGCCCCTCCCACACCTCCGGTCCCTTACCAAGGCCCGGAGGTGTGGGAGGGGCAGTGTAGCCGTCTCACAGAGACTACCCGGTTAGCAGCGCTAAATAAAATGTACAAAGCCCACTAGGCAGCATTCATTGATAGTACAACTTCGTTTTGCCACTTCTTGCTTTTGTAAGCTTGAGGAGAGCTAATCGCTCCCCTAGGCCATGTGAGGAGAGCGATTTTTAGCCCTCCTGCATTTTTAAGAATGCCAGGCCTGGACATAACTACCACATAACCGCTGCTATTTCTACTCCTGTTGGTTTGTGCTGCTATTTTCTGCTGCTGCTTATTGTTGTCCTTGTTACTGCCATCGCTGTTGCAGTTTCTCCGTGCTTTTTCACCAATTCCATGTTTGCATAGAGGACGACAATGCTAATTGAATATTTATCAAATAATTATCTATGTATTATACGCTAAACGATAGATTATCGAAGAAATTGCGGAAAGATAGAAATCGTATCCCCCGCTGTGAAGATATAGAAATTTTCACTTTCACGATATCAATCAAAATGGCGACTTTCAAAGCATCACTTCAAGGTGCATACGAGTCAAATTATCACTGGAAATGATCAATTTATTCTAAAAAACGTATAATGAAAAGTAAATCTAGTGTTTTTGAGTGGATACCGATCATTTCCAGCAATAATTCAACACGTATTCACCTTGAATTGATGCTTGGAACCCGCTAGTCCAAATAAAGGCCTGAAAGTCCGTAATTTCAGTTTTTGGTTTGGTACGTCCTTTGAAAGGACTTTCAGACCAGGTTTGGACTAGAAACCCGCCAGCTGAATCAGACTGCAAGACGCTATCTGTCCGAGTATCAATTCAAATCACTTCCACGTTTCAATGATTCAATGCGCTGTTTACTTTCATCCATCAATTCAAGGTTGAAACGAATGGAATTATCAGATTCTTATAAAAAGCGTATAATAATTAGACAATCTAGTGTTTTTGAGTGGATACCGAACATTATCTCACTTGTGACCGAGATAAATGGCAATTTTCGCTCGCGTAAGCGCTCTCGAAAAATAACATTTTTATTACACCCCTAACGTCTAATTATAATAGGAATCGGTAAAAAAATAAATTGCGTTCTCCCCTCACTAGTGAGATCAAACACCTCGGTGATTAACATTTCGTGTGAACTTGAAATTTACAAATGAATTTTCCTAAGCGCAAAACAAAAGTTGTCCACTCTCCACTAGTGAGTATAACAAGACGTCATAATTACGTCATTTCGCCAACAATCCCGAAAACTATTTTGTGACGATGTGCACAACAACATCCAATGTGATCTGTGTCACCGGAAACAGCGATCAGCTGATTGTGTGAACAGATTTCTTGCGTGGTATGGGCGTCGGTTTGGATCGTTTTAGTTGAAGCTTCAAATGAAAGGGAAAAAATAAAAATAAATCTAATGTTTTCTTGTGAGTACCGGGATTAATCTCATTCGTGAGTGAGAGAATTTGCATTTTCACTCGCAGCAAGCTGCGAGTGAAAATACAAATTCTCTCACTCACTCATGAGATAAATCCTGGTAGTCACAAGAAAACATTATATATCCTCTATGTCTCGGTCACTCATGAGATAATTTTCGGTATCCACTCAAAAACACTAAATATCCTCTATAGGTTAGTTAGCTCAGCATTGTGTATGCCTTCGTAATATTTATGAATGAAACATATGCTTTCGGGAGGACTAAAGGAAAATTCCTTCATTTATGAACATCAACGTGTAGAATTATTCAAAATCTTGTCATACTAACAACTAACTGAAGGGAACCACATCTAGCCAATCAATTTAATTACTGCTATTTTTGTGCCATTCATTTTCTTCGTTAATTAGACTTGTTTCTCAGAATAAATATCATCTTGTCGCCTACCGTAATTGTTTGACTGATCTTGTTTCACCGTGATGGATATTTGGCCTAATATCAAATAATCGGAAAAGACTACTTACCCCATCCCCGTTGAAGAGAATGAAAGAAAATACTCGGAAAATATGTGATGTTGGAATCTGATACGACGAAAATATTTACATTGTCCGAGACATGTTTTTTCTTTGGTGATTTTTAGATTCAACGAATATTTACAAATAGTTGTTAAGATTGAAAATATATGTGTTACACGTGATGACTGAGTTTTTTAGGGAATTGTCTAGTTTGTGTTTGTAATTATAATAAACTTGCAAATAAAACCCAGAATCAACACAGACAAAAAGTAGCTTTGATTATTTTTTTTTGAACAAATCGTGTTGATAAAGCTGAAAATTAACCCGTCAACTGACACAATAGAGAACAATGATGTCAGTTTTCTCTCCAAATGAGTGATTCAACTTTTGAGCGCTGGAGAAATTCTTTATCTATGTAACGCAAAACCCCCTCAAAAACTAAAACAAAACAAAACAAAAAAACAAAACAATAAAAAGCGCTATTCACAAAAATCGCCTTGAAATTTTATTACTTTTTCATTTTTTTGCCCATTAAAATATAACTTATGATTCCTTATTGGAAGGAGTTGTTAAATCACTCCAAGGGTGTTCATAAGTTTTGAGGCAAAACAAGTAAAAATGTTTAGTTATTCAACATTTTGTTTGAAAGGGTCGACTTCCATTAGAGCCATGTAAAGACTTAAACAAATGTATTGAAAATGATTGTGGGAAGGGGTACAAATAGTTATCAAAGACAACATCAAGGTATTGAAATTGTTAAAAAGGTATCCTTTGGTGGCTTTGGTGGATTTAATTTCCAACTTAATTTTGCCGAAATGTAGAACTTTTAACATCATTTTGTTGGCCATCTGTTGATGAGGAAGTAAATGTGGTCACATGATAGGAGATTTGTAACCCTTTCAACGCGGTCTGCATAAATGTTTGCGTGAAGAAAAAAAATGGTAGTGGACAAGCAGACGATATAAAGAGCAAAACATCTGAAGAGAGGCTCGTTAATAATTTAATCCAACAGCTCGACAGAGCTGTTGGATTAAATTATTACTGAGTCCCCCAACAAGCCAGGATGGTTTCGCCCATTTCGCCGTTGAGAATGTGGTTCGAAATGACACATTCCAGGGCACCAGTGTTGAAAGTGTTAAGCTACGTTTATAGGTAAATCAAAGGGTGAGCGGACACTTCACGCTTGTCCCTTCGGTTGCCATCTACTTATAATACTTACTCTAATACGAATTCGAAGAAATTGTTTCAGTGAGGAGTAAGAAGCTATTATTAAGGAGAAGAAACAAGCAGGGAGGGAGAGGGAGGGAACAGGGGTAGAAGTACCCGCCAACTCCGGATATGAGTTAGTGCTAAAGATTTACAGACTGCACCTTGTTCCGCCCAAGGTTCGAAAAAAAGCTTCAGAAATCACCTCATCGATTGTATAGCTTCCTTGTTTGGTGAATATCGACCAAACTCTGTCATTATACCTGGCAATCACCCAACCCCCATTGGCATTGGCAGACGTAAAATAGTTAGAACGAATACTTTAGTGTGTCTCTCAGTTACAGTTCTCAGAAAGTAAAGTCTTTTTCACCTGAGCTCTTCGGGGGAGAAAAGGCACGCGATGCCTCCCCGCTTGCCTCGGGGCTAGGGGCAAGGGCAGCACGTTCCTTTCGTCACTGCCCCCACCACCCCCGCGCTCCCGGTGTCCTTGGGACAAGATACTAAATGACCATAAAAACTTCGCGCCCTGCATATATCATCAGGTATATTTGGGATATTTCCTGTACAATGATTCAAAATGCATTGTTGTAGTTTTGTGTTTTTTCACAAGGATTGATCAACCCTTCGTAATAAGGGCTTTAAACGTCCGACACAAATTTGCGGTGCGTTTAATCGCTAGTTTCTGCCTCTGGGGAACCTTCTATGACTTATAGAAAATGGCTACCCCAACAATCAGTATTGAGATGGGATATTTTCTTTTTCTATGTCTTATTAATTTTGATTGAAGTTTATTCAATATTGTGTGAGAAGAAAGATGCTTATTGGCGCTTGGTGTTGCAAAAACTTCATGATAAAACACTAAGATAATATATGCTGCAGTCGATGTCCAAAATCGATCATTTTTTTAAAAGGCCTGAATTGTTCAATCAGTTTATAAAGTTCCTGTTTCACTCAGTGACTTTGCAAACTGATTAAACATCCAATCATTTCAGAAATACACTGCAGTTTAGAGGTGTTGAGGCAATGTTTCATGCAATTTACAAATTAACTGATCTTGGTCTCTGACTTTAACATATAGAGAGAGGTTATATTGTATCTATCTGCAAGCCACAAATGCGGAACACCCTGATCCATTTCTCAAATTACTATATGAAGGGCCGAAGCCAGGACCGGGCGGGAAGTTGATAGTTTCCCCACAAGTGTACGGCATGCTGTAGGCATACCACGAAGTATAAAACAATCGGTTTCAGAGACGGCGTGCCTTCCGTTGGCGAGTACCGTGCGGAGGTGTCTCCTACGAGGAATTGCTGTGGACCTCGGGCATATATTTAGTTTTATCCTGGGCATTTGTTTGTCTCAATTTGTAATCCACTTCAACTTATAGTGTCGTCGAGAAACAGTACCCATTAACGTACTATTCTAGATAATAAGGAAATGCATTACATTTCTTCTTTGTTGATATACTGTGCCTTTACATTGTTTTTTGGGAAGGTCTCATGGAGAACTTTCCAAGAAACCATGTCATTGCCTGGGATTATCAACAGTGTAAAGTGTGATGAAGTGTGCTTCAGATATTATTACCACTTATGTCAGCTGACAGTTTTTTGGCGCCAGTTTATAGGAAGGCGAGTCGGCCAACTACGACTAGCCTCGGCGAATTGTATAGTCAAACTGTATTAGGACTGACTGACTATCGTATTTTTTTTCAAGAACGCTCAAATTTATCTGTGTCAAGACGGATTTTAGAGGAGCTATAAGCGATCTGATCACATTATAAAATTAGGGCGCTAATCAATAAAGGCCTCAGAGAATATGATAAATTTTACATGTGCTTTGTTGATTTTAATAAAGCTTTCGATACAGTTTGGCGGGAAGAGTTACTTTTCAAGCTTCTTGAAAAGAGAGTTTGTAGTTCTTTTTACACCTTTGCAAACCAATGTTTTCCTGTAATGTCTTAAATGAGCAGACAGAAAGCACTGTATCTTCCCAATTTGTCAAATGATTTAGCATTTGACGTGATGCATGGGAATAATTTAAGCCCTGTTCTGTTTAATCTATTTACTGAGTAGCCCAAGAACATTAGGTTTCACTAGGGAAAAAAATCGGAGAAAGCTGATTTTTTCAGGGAATGTCGAGTACATGTCACTGAACGATTAGACAAAAGTCCCCTAAAATCCCAGTTGAGCTTTTTTTCTACAGCCTTTTTTCGAAAACGCGTTTGAAAAAAATAAAAAAAAATCGCACGAACTTTGTAACCTCGAATTGATCCAACTGTATTTTTTGTTTACGCGTATTTCGAGCTACATAATGTCTAATATACATTTACCTAGATGAAAATGTGCATTCTGTGACAATTTCTGCGAAAAATTATTGAAAATTCACAAAAAAGTATCGGATTTACGCAAAAAATGACGATTTTCCTAACGGATTTGCCCAAAGGGTCGTAGTACAGAACGGGATGTTAGTTGGACAGACGATAAAAAATCCACCACCATTTGAAGACTTTTATCATTGCTTACAAAATAGACATTATGGAAGACCCCCTCTGCTTCTGGCCGAGTTCCCCTTTTGGCATAAAATTCGTCAGCATGAGAACTCAACTATTTTCGGGCTTGGGACCGAACAGACACGTCTATGTCTGGCAGCATTAGATCAATAAATAATATTTACAGAATGTACCAAAATCAATAAATAATATTTACAGAATGTACAAATCAATCAACACGGATTAAGTTACATTGACTATTATCAACGCTATATACAGAAATGACATGACCTATATACATATTATTCATCGAACTCAGAAATTTCCGACAGGACAGTGTTTCTGTGGTTGTTACAAGAATCCGAACTGCAATTACACAAACCTGAGCAAGAGAGTCCTGCCTTCTTACACCCACACCTTTTTGTACAAGCACTCTTGCAACCACAACTGATCAGATTCAGTAGGTTATCGGGGGCACATGGCTTTGTGGCTGCAGTCGGTACAAGAAGTCCATTGTCTAGCGACCACCCCCAATCCGTCGGAGGAAGCGAAGTGCCCAGCCATTGTTGGACCTGGAGATAACATCTGTAGACATGTTGTTGTGCAGCATCGCTGCTTGGTGGTAGTGAGGCTAGGTCGATGGGTTTATTCAGTTTAGATTTTGCTACATAACGCTTGTAAGTGACATATCTATATTGGTCGAGAGAGGAAACTTTACTCCCGTATAAGATCAGGAGAAGTTGTTCCCCGGCAGTGGCTACTGCACTTGGTGTACTGTCATCCGCCAAAATTGTGTTGACATACTGTTGTGAGTCGCTAGTAACATCGGAGACAATTGTACTGAATACTTTCTTCTTACCAACTCGAAAGAGTGCAGAAGTAGTGTCACAACCACTTATAGAATGTGCTACAAGGAGGTTGCTTCTATGGTCACCCATTTTGGTTGCTATTTCACTAACTGAAACTAGTAAGTTTGGGGTAATGGAATACATCATGTGAATATTACATCCCGGTTGAACTCGAGAGGTAAGAATGACTAACAAGTCTGTGTCTGTTCCCACAACGACAACATTGTTGTCATCTTGAGCGATGTCAAGTGCAGTTTCGGTTATCAGTACATCAGCAACAGCCTCGGCCTGCTTGGACTGAATATTGATAGCAGATAGCTCCTGCATTAGAAGATCGATCAGTTGGGTTTTGTTCTTGGCATTTGCAAGGAAATCGGATTGGGGTGTGGTGGCTGGTAACTCGGGTGAGTTATTGATATCAATGGAATACCTGTCTTTAGATCTACGGGCTTGTTCCATGCCCTTTGTCGACATTGTACAAGCATAACCATCAAAAACAACCACGACGTTCGCCCCAAAATGTCTCACTAGATAATTGGAATATGATGTACATATGTCCTTATATGACGACTGTTTAGGCCATACAACTGCCCTCAATAAAAATCCACCATCTACAACAAACAGAGAATGTTCTGGGATTTTAGTTTGCTCGGAACCGTATGTTTTAAGGATCTTACCGAGCGTGCTTTTCTGTGTCTTCCTCATTCCAGCAGAATCAAACAATGCTGGTGGTTTCGGGGCGAGTTCATATTTGAGATACTCTTCCATCTCTGCTTGTGACTGAATAACACATGTGATGCGGTTGAACAGAATTGTGGGGTCAATCACTACCTTACTTCCACGGACTTTGATGCTATTTGCCATCGATGCGAAAGACTTCACAGTGTCAACACGTCGTAGTTTGATGCTGTTGAACGTTTTGCTTACAACATTCGATACGCAACATTCACCAATTTTGCGAACTTGGTCACAGTTCACAGTTTCGTCGGCCACAAGCCCGGTCGCTATAGAGACTAATTGTAGTGGATCCCTATTCTGAAAGGGGGAATGCACTCTGAGCCAGTTCAATAATTTGGTGATATCATTGGCATCAGTCAATTGTGAACTTTGACGGAGATCCCGATGTTGTTCGCCATGACCAGTGTGAACATGAACAAAATTTTCGAGAGCATTACATATCGGAAGGCAAAGAGGTAGTCCATGTACCCATTTCGCAACAGTGCTATCGGTTATTCCCCTGCCATGTGTGAGACCACCAGGGAGCTTGAACATTCTCATTAAACACTGCTCTATGGTCTGATCAGAATATATCCCGTCCCAGAATTTATCTGAGCGCCTTATGGTAAAGTAACCTTTCTCAGTGAACAACTTCAAATCATCCTGTTGCATTATTTTTGTTAGCTCATTCATCTGCTGCAAATAGAGATGAGAACTTTTTGCGTATGCAAAATGACCACCTGCGTGAAATACTGGAATCATATTGCGAACACAATATGTGTGGAGTTCCCAGTCGCCTGTGCGCTCTGCTCTCAAGAACAACTGGAGAAGACCTATTTGCTCGTAGTATTGTACCCAAAGCTTTCCTGTGCGTCCTACGGACGCATTCTGGAGCTGTTCGTGTAATTTTGACAGTAGATGGTTGACACTTTCTTGATTGACAGCGTCAGCTGTTGTACAGTCACCTCTGGCAAGTCCACAGAATATTTCATTGACTTCTGTGCAGTCTATGTTATCTAGTGTTCGGCTTTCTTCAAACACAAGTTTTGTAATGGCAATTTGTGTTAGCAAATGGGCACGAACTGCTCTTGAATATGCATGACCACTGATCAAATGATGGATTGACCCACCAGCATAAACAGTCCCCCAAAGTTCATCCAAGCCGCTACCAGCCATGATCGAACCAATTGCCCCTAAATATGACATAATCATATGGAAGCCGCCGAGTCTAACGAAAACTTTTGTCAACTTATCTGACGAAGACACAATCTCCACATTATGTGATTTAATCGAACATGGAAATTGAAACAATGATGCTATAATACGGTATTTGAATGAGAAAAGTCGATGCCGTTTGAATTTGAGTTTGGGGGTATGGTTAATATTTCACACGTTTCACCACTTCATTATGGAATAAATGACTATTGTAATATATCATTATAAAGCCACTGCTTTTCTGCAATTTTTGATATATAATTTAACTCCCAAAGTAGTCGTAGATCTGATTTAATGGACGTTGTGTGTATGAAAACAATAAAAAAATTTTCGTAATTTTGTACATTTTCGTGAATATTTCACCACTGAGTGTGAGGATTGGTACAAAGTTGGCATTTTCTGTTGGGGATATGTATTCTCAATATAATTCAGCACGATATTTATGATTCTCACCCTACTAAGGCGAATAAGAATGAGAAATATGGAGCTGGGTCGAATTTTTTTTTGTTTTTTTTTTTTTTCATCAAAAAACGCTATAACTAAAAAAGCTCAACTCGGCTTCGCGGGGACTTTTCACACTTTATCCGCAATGTGTGTCCCGGAAACATATAAAAAAATCAGCTTTCTCCGATTTTTTTCCTTACTTTCTCATTTTTATGTCTAATGTGCCTGGACTATGAGGATGTTCCGTCATCCATCAGTGATCAACGTACAGATTTCCCGACATGCAAAGTTTTGATTTTTAGCTGCGACTAGCAGCTCTATAAGAGGCAATGTCGGTCTGTCTGTCGGTCTGTCTGTCTGTCTGTCGGTCGGTCTGTCTGTCTGTGACCAACGAGTTTCAAAACTCAATAACTTTTGAAATACTTGATGGAATGACTTTATATTTGGCATGTAAGTGAATCTTATTGATGTCTAGCCACTGTTCAATGCATGTGTTGTTCCAAATATTTGTTTTGGATTTATGGCCCTTGGTGAACTTAGAATGTCGGTCGGTCTGTCTGTGACCAACGAGTTTCAAAACTCAATAACTTTTGAAATACTTGATGGAATGACTTTATATTTGGCATGTAAGTGTATCTTATTGATGTCTAGCCACTGTTGAATGCATGTGTTGTTCCAAATATTTTTCTTGGAGTTATGGCCCTCGATGAACTTAGAATTTTGTGAAATTGCACTACCCGTCGCAGCTACGTCGTCGATGTTGCGATTTGTAATAAAGCGGACAGGAAGATTACAGTTGTTGATGGCTTTACGTGTGGGGCGAAACACTAGAAATGGCCACTACTAATGTCTGATTGGGACTAATTTTGGCAGCATCTAGAAGCTTCGCTGCAGCATCTATGAATTTACGGGCTGCAGCTTTGAATACATATTTTAAAATGCAAAAATGTTTTTGTTTGTCGCAAAAGAAAAACGACGAATGAGAGAGCAGCTGTTTATATTCTGACACGAGGGCACCAGGCCACACCTTAGAACTGCGAGCGGACAGAAGAATCAGTTCATGTAGAATTCTGTAAAACCTTTTACAAGTGCAGTCCTATGATAGCAATGTAACGGTTTTAGAGGAGCTAGGTAGCTCGCCATCTCAACATCTCTTGTAAACGTATACTGAAGTGGTTGCTTAGCAGTGTCGAAAATGGTTGTTTGATGACTCTTTTAATTCGGTTTAACGACACCTTCAACAGCCAGGGTCATATCATGGGTGACAGTGTTACGAACGGAGAAAGCTGGAGTATCCGGAGAGTACCACTGAGCACAACGATGTTGTTGAAAAAGCTTTTATTGTGAAAACTATCTTGAGGGAAATCAAAGCAGGTGGACCCACCTGAACATCTAAAATCGCGTCTTTCAAAAATGATGATTTGAAATACATGTATGGTTGAACCCCAAAAAGCACCTCTTAATTTTGAAAGGACGTGTGCGCTCAGGTGTGGAAATGTGGTGATTACTGCAACGCAAAAACTTTTCATATCGATAAACTGGAGTTTTCCCATCTTTTTAAATCCAAATGTCATCGTGACACGTATATCGATGATGTGATGGAAAGAATGACAGTCACTACGCTTCGTATAAGTGCTCATGTCATGCTTTAGAGGCGGGACTTGGATAGTATCAAAAGGCCACGCCTATTTCTCAGCATCATCGACATTATACGCCATGTGATCAAAATGCCGGAGAGGATAAAATGCAAGTTACTTTTGTCTGCTCACGTTACGCCGTATTCCGATAACATCTTTTTTCGAGGGCCATCAAAATATTTCAAGTTATTGTGATGAAATGACGGTAACATGGTCTGAGGTCTGTGGCTCAAGCCACAAACTTCAGACCATGTTACTGTCAATTCATCACAATAACGATTATGTTCCAATAAGCACCCACCGGTAGTCCAGAACCCACATCGTGAATTGAACAAGCCAATTTGAATGAAAATGAACAAGGCAACATTAACGGTAACAAATTTAGTAAATAAACCTCTCGTGTACCCCACGACGTTACTGGACAACAAAAAATCAATAACTTAGATAAATTCGAAGTTACTCCATCTTAGTTCAAATCATGAACCGGTCCATGATTTGCAAGGAGATATGTAACCTCGACCTTCTTAAAAAGTGGGTTGTTTGTATACATTCAAAGAATGATCACTGGCCTCGAAAAAATGCGATTTTATAGGCAGTATGCACTCTAAATCTCCTCCCATTATTATCATCTTTTCAAATATTTCACGTGGTGACGTCAGACGATAACATGTGCCTCTGGAGCCATAAACACAAAAAAAAACACTAAGCGAGCTCTCGTCCAATCAGATGGCAAGGATTTTAGTCTTATTAGATCATTACTTAATTTTAAACGTCTACAACGAAAGCATCAACTAATATTTCTTCTTCAAATCGAGAACTGATGCTATCCGAAAGTAGTTTTGCGAATTATTTCTTTGTACAAAACATACAAAAACAAACCTGGTTAGCTTTTATTAATTCATGGTAATTACCATAGCGAAATGACTGTCACGCGATTTGTAATCCGTACGGTTATCATGAGCCTATTCGTCGCCCGAACCTCCAAACGAAAGAAAAATAAAGACTTGGCCCACGTCTATCATGTGATTGAGTGTTTGGTCGTATACGTGTTTTGGTGAATGTTAGAGATGTTTTGTTTTCTCTTTTAATATGCCGCCGAAATATTTTTCAAGTAATATAGTTTGGGAAAAAATCGGTTTCAGACATGACATAAAAACAAGATTCAGCTTAAGAACAAGTTAAACTCACGAGTTTGTTTTGTTAAATTTTCATTGGTTCGAAAAACCTTCTAAATGGGGTTGTCCCCCAATTCCCACGCGCCTCCATTTGTTTAAAATTGTGCTGAAAAACGAAAGATTCCCTGGTTAGATTTGTGTATTGAAATGAATTGAAATATCCTACAATTGAGGCACATTTGGGGTCTCCTGCACACAAGTTAAGGTTTGATGTGTATCACTTTGTCACACGCATACAAACAAGGATGTGTGTGGGTGTGGTGTGTATGACAGCGAGAGGGAGACAGCTTTTATTTAACCCTTTACCCAACGTAACGGCCAAAACCGGCCAGCACTATTCTAAAAAATCGCCAATGAATTTTCATTATTTTTTTCGTTTTTTGTCTCAAAAACATAGGTTATGACCCCTCTTTGGAATGAGCTCGTCGAGCTCGTTCCAATGAGGGGTCATAACATATGTTTCGAGACAAAAAAGGAAAAAAAAATAGTTATTCAAGAATTTTTTTTGCAAGTGTCGTCTGCTTTTTTCATGTTAGGTAAAGGGTTAATTAACTTCATATGTATATTTCTTTATTCTTTTAATTCTATGCCTTTTACAGTATAATGGCTGTGCAATAAAGCATTATTATTGTTATGTATTCCTTCACAAGTTTCTACGTTTCAGTTAGAAATCAAAAAGGGTGTTTGAGCATAGAGCTTCATAATGGGAACAAATAGATGAACAGTGCGTAGACGTGTAAAACCATTGCGTGAACATAGGTGCTAATAGCCAACTGAAGAAAGCCGTCGTTTGGAGTCAGTTTACAAAGCACGCGGTTAATTTTCAATAGTTTTTCGCTACATTAGATTCCCGTGGGTCAGTTTATTGCTTGCCACCACAAAAACCATCATCACATCTCGCAACAAATCAGCGTGATTTATGGGACTTGTCTTGAGAGTTTCTAGCCGAACTTTTGTTGAATCCCGTGACTCGCATATACTTAAATTTACAGTATTATGCACGAGACTATTTTATCGCGGTTTCATATTTTGACACTTCGAAAGTAATATCGTTACATTATGGCAGTGTTAGTCGTTATAATGGCCCAATAAATCATCAAGAATTGTCGTCAACGAATTAAATCTGAATCACAAATGGTTCTGAATATCCCCATTGATGTTTGTTCGGGAACTGTCGGGAGGCAATCTGATCGTGGGTGGGGAATACGCCTGGAGTATCTTTCTTCCGTTGACGACATTTGCCTGGGGAACAATTTCTTATCGTTACAATTTATATTCGTTATACTGCATGCATCGAATTATCTTCCTTGCAGTTGCCTTTCTATTCACTAGCTTAGCCAACATAAGTTTTACTCAATTTTCACAGAAGTCGTGACGAAATGATCACATTTTGGTGATAGAAATGCATCACAACGATATGAAGAATAATTGTGCCGTTTGTAAATGGCACCTGCATATTATTGTTGTAGTGTTTCACGGTGTAGCCGCTATAGGCACGTACGCATGTGTGTTGGGGGAGCCAATTGTGTCCGCAAGCAAATTTCGTCCACAAAACACAAGGTGACTGTGTCCACGGGTTGACCTACATGCGAACATAATCCCCTGAACCAATACTATAAAACTTTTACAATTGTACTTCCTAGAATTGTATTTTCTGCCTATTAATATAACTGACTAAAATTAATCATTAGCATTTTAAAAGATATGGCAATTTGCCAACTGGCAAATTGCCACATCTTTGAAAATGCTAATTGTTCATTTCAACCCATTTTAAGTCATAACTAGAAAATCCAGTTCTAGAAAATACAACTGTAACAGTTTTACAGCACTGGACCCGGCTCGCATTTTGTGAAAGCAATAGGCTAGTTTGCGGACACAATTAGCTTGCGTCTTGCGACCGTAATCCCCTTCAAGCCACAATTGGCCTTGAAGACATATTCGATCAAAACACTGCTGTGACTGCGTACACACATTGTAAAGAACATTTTTCCAATTGCTATTGAAAATACTGGAGCAAGTATACGTTGTTTCTTACGTTTGATCGTGGTGACATTTTTATACAGTAAACGTTATCAGTTTGTGGAACATCCCAATACTCTCGACATTCATTACAACAAGCTGTATTGAAATATGTAAAACACTTCTGCGATGATATTCTTTTAGACAACCCCCTGTACATCTAGGGACCACCGGTCTGTTTCGCATCTTAACTTGTTGCTTGCTTCAACTTAGTGCTACTTTGATTGTTGTCTGGGCGGACCAGTGAAGGAGTGGTAGTCTGAAGATGAGTCATCACGCCCTCGATGGTATAAAATGGGTACATAATAAGTGATTTAGAACCTGCGAGGACATTGAAAAGATCATCAACTCTACCCTTAATGAAATATGCCCAAAAAAAGAAGTACGTCCCTGGAGAAGTACTATCTCGGACGACACTCCCTCATTAATCAAAATCAAACGGAAAGCTCTTCGCGCTCTTAAACCCGAAACTGACCCCCTAAGAAAAACTGACCTCAAAAAAAAACATACAACAGTCTTCATGGCGAGGTTAAGAAAGCCCTCCAAACTGAAAAACAAGCCAACTGGGAAAAGGCAACAGCCAACCTAAACGGGGTCAAGGATGCCAAAAAATTCTGGGATTCCTTCAAAACCCTAAGTGGGCAAAAAAAACAAAACAAAAGCCGTAAAGCTGCAGCCAAACCCCTTAAAAGGAAGATGGCTCATTCACGCGTACCGACAAGGACAAGGCTGACATCTTCGCCAACCTCCTCAGAAAAACCCATCGCCCATATCTAGGCCCCGACAACGATGACGTCATCATAAACGCCATTGGCGACTTCATCAATGAACACCCTTATATCTACCGTGACCCGAAATTTGATACCAACCCAGAAGAAGGGGATGGCGATGACCTCGTCACCCCCATTTCAAATGATGAAATCATCAATGTTATCAGAAAATGCAAAAAATTCTCATCACCCGGGGAAGATGAAGTCATCTACAAAATTCTCAAACAAAGCCCAAACTATTTAATTGATAAACTCATGCTTCACCCATGGCTACTTTCCAAAATGCTGGAAGAGAGCCATCGGTGTCATGATACCGAAACCAGATAAAGACCTCTCCGATCCGGCAAGCTACCGCCCAATCAGCCTTCTCAGTTGCATTGGCAAGGTATTCGAAAGAATCATTTCCAATCGACTGAGGGTCACCTCGAAGAAACCGATTTCTTCAATAAATGGCAAAGAGCATACAGAAACCACAAAGAAGGCATCGAACATGTCTGCCGCCTAGTCCACCAAATGAAAACCGCGATCAACAATCAGCAAATAGGCGCGGCGGTCTTACTAGACGTTGAAAAGGCGTCCGATTCCGTGTGGCACAGCGGAATGCGCCTCACGCTATCCAAAATGAAACTCCCAATAAAACTATTGAGACTACTCTCCTCCTTCCTCAACGACCGAGAAATAAAAGTCAGAGTAAACAGCGAAATGTCCCACAGCGTCCCACTGGGAGCAGGCACCCCAAGGATCCGTCTTAAGCCCCCTACTATACATCATCTACGTTAATGATCTCAAAATCTCTGAGGATCGCGTTCAAATCTCTCAGTCTGCGGACGATAAGGGCCTCGGGGACTCCAACAATACCGCCAACTTAGTTCCAAAACCCCTCCAACGCCCTCTGGACGACCTTGAGGTATGGTGTGCCAAATGGAGAATCAAGCTGAACGCCAGAAAAACCCAAAGAATAACGTTCACCCGTAAGAAAAAGAATCGCGACTTCGATAAAGGACAAAATCCTCCCCGAATGCACAGAGGCGAAATTCCTCGGCATTACTATCGACCAAAACCTAGCCTTTAATAAACACACCAGCGACATTGCCAACAAAGCGACAAAACGCATTAACTTAATAAAAATGATACGAAGAACATCCTGGGGAGCCAACCTGACTATCCTACTTAATTTATACAAAATCTTTATACGCCCTGTACTCGAGTATGGGGCCATAATCTTAACTGATATCAACCAAACTAATATGGGAAAACTCCAAAAAAGTCCAAAATAACGCGCTCAGGGTCACTCTCCGTGCCCTGTGGAATACTCCCATCAAAACACTCCATGAAAGAGCGGATATTCCAATGATAAAAGAGCACATCTACTCTCTAACTGCTAAATCCCACATCAGGCTAGCCGACAGCCAGCTAATGTCCTAACTCAGGGTCACTTGCGACAGCCGTCAAAAAACAAAAAAACTCGACAAAAACCAATCCCTAAAGTTCACCGATGCAGCCCAAATCCTCAGAAATCGAATGCAACCCGGGAAGGAGAAGGTGAACTAACAGGCAATGAAAACGGCGAAAGCTGTGACCTTCTACCAGGAAGGGCTGTATTTACCATCTCAACTAAAGCACTAAAAATCGAACGCGCTAAATATGAAATTCAGCAAGATCCAACACCCGCGAACCGACAATATTGGTAAAAGGGAGGTGAAATAACAAGCAGTGAAAACGGCGAAAGCTGTGACCTTCTACCAGGAAGGGTTGTCTTCACATACTCAACTAAAACACTAAAAATCAAACGTCTTAAAATATGAAAGTCAGCAAGATCCAGTACTCGTGAACCGACAATTTTGGTAAAGGGAAGGTGAATAACAGGCAGTGAAAACGGAGAAAGCTGTGACCTTCTACCAGGAAGGGATGTCTTCACCAACTCATCTAAAACACTAGTTCGGGTCTCTCTACTGGTGGCCCCGAAAGGGGTCGTTGCCATCTATCCAAAAAGACGTCCTACTGCAAAACCTGAAAACCGATTAAGACAGCCTGAGGCAGTCTATACTTGCCAATGA
Source organism: Pictodentalium vernedei (assembly GCA_031216915.1). Classification (NCBI taxonomy): domain Eukaryota; kingdom Metazoa; phylum Mollusca; class Scaphopoda; order Dentaliida; family Dentaliidae; genus Pictodentalium; species Pictodentalium vernedei. Next base: position 170,934,451 of record CM062290.1, read on the forward strand.
TGCCCGCCATCGCTTCCTCATTCATCTCCGAAGTGGCAGACTGTACTTGCCCGAAAAATAAAACACTACAGGCACCCTCGGGGAGAGGTAGTACCTTTGTGAGAGGACTAACCTCTCACACTGGTCCTCACCCGAGGGGTCAGTCAACGAAGTCAACCTAACACCGCCGATACCCTAGCCAGGGACAACTGCCGAGTACCCGAACCTTTTCCTCCTTCAACACGCCTTGACATGGAGCTTCCAAATCCTGAACAGTCACTGAGGGTCGAAAGGGGCTTGCCCCACAGCGTCCCTGCGCGCATTCGACGCGCTAAAACCATTTCGATTATTCGATTTGAAACCGAAAATAGAAGAAAATACTACAACTGAATTGCGATTTCATGAAAAGCGCTGACCGATCATGGGAATTACGATAGGCAAGAGGTCAATTTACTAAGTAAATGCTGGCATCAATATATCATCTGTTGAAAGGTCTCCATAACCTTTTTCATTGGGGTGTGTCTCAATATGGATACAATCTACGCCTTTTGCTCACCGAAAATCATGAAAAAACTTCATTCTGGGTTATTAAAAAACTTTCCAAGTATACAAGAGTGAGAAGGCACAAATTTTTTTAAGTTTTTATATATTGGTCTTTGCGGGCCTCCTTACCCAGAAATTTATGCGCTCAGCACTTTGGCGATCTTCCGTCCCTTCTGATCGAATTTCGTGGCTACCAATTTTAGGTCATTGGAACAGATTTACATGAGTGTTAGCACCCCTTAATTTCCTGAAGCTGTCAGTAGGTGTAACACTAAGGCTATGGGAATTTCATATGAACATTGAATTTCGAATTTGTATCAACAGTGTGCGCATAATTTCAGAGTATATCTATACAGAAGCTGGTTTTTTACAATTTTTCCCAATCAGTTTTAACTCTTGACTATTATTCTCTGTTGAAACCCATTAACCCTTTACCTAACATGAAAAACCGACAACACTTGCAAACAAAATTCTTAAATAACTAATTTTTTTTCATTTTTTGTCTCAAAAACATAGGTTATGACCCCTCTTTGGAACAAAATTAGCACTGATCCTCCACATAAATACAAAATAGATTCGTCCATTGCTACATATGGCTTCGAAAAGGGCGATGCCACTCAGTATCACCACAGAGTTGCCGAGGGTAATTTAATCCTTGAAGGCTCTATCCATTTCAAGCATAATTTTTATATATATATATATTTGACAACGGACAACAGGCTACACAAGCATCCGACCTGATTTAATTTGGGGGTGTGGGGGGGGGGGGGGGGGGGGGACCACAAACAAAAGTGAACTCGTATTTGGAATCACCTCGGACAAAATCTCCTTAGGATGAAATCTCATAGGAAAAAATCCCCCTTGGTCATGATCCCCTCACTTTAATTTTCAAAGCCTGACAAAATTCCTCCACACCTTTTAATTTTCAGAGCGGGCATAATCACCTCAGAATAAATCTATACGGATTAACCCTTTACCGAACATGAAATGCAGACGACACTTGCAAACAAAATTCTTGAATAACGATTTTTTTTGGAACGAGCTCGTTCCAAAGAGGGGCCATAACCTATGTTTTTGAGACAAAAGGTGAAAAAATAATGAAAATTAATTGGCGATTTTTGTGAATAGCGCTGGTCGGTTTTGGCCGTTGGATTTTTTAAAGGGTTAAAAAATAAGAAAACTGCGTTTTCACCAACTTTTGATATTTTGTAACTTGGTTTAGTTCATTATATCAACAGTGTGCAAATCGTGACATAAAATACAGGCACAGACGTGTCCATTAATATAAAAGGAGGTAAGAGTTTCTATTTTTTCCTGAGAAGCATAAAGACTTGCAAATTGCTGTAAAAACACGTTCGCTAAACAAAGAGTCAAAGTGGGATCTTACCAAGTGTTGGTAGGTGTGATACCCATAGATATTCTCAGTGAAGGATTATCTGTGAAGTGGTTGTTTTGATTAACATGCCATGAAAGCCAAGTTTCCTTTTGTTGCTTTTAATAAACAAAAACAACAGACAACTCCCAGAATTGTCTGTTGTTTTCGTTTATTGAAAGTAACAAACGGAAATTTGGCTTTATTTTTCACTGATGTCAGAGGTTTTTCTCTACAATTACTTGCTTCTTAATTGAACCTTCCTCGCTCGTCCAATAATTCCAAGGGAGATAACTTTATCAATAGTTGATTTTCATAACGAGAAAACAGGGATGGGAGTTTGGTGAAGTCTTCACAGGGTAACTAGTAACATTTCTTAGCTAGAGAGACGTTATAATCTGCAGTTCACAGACGCAAGATGAATTGGTGCTTTATCATTAGCCATACCGTATTTGCTCACCCAGTTAAAATGGGTATGAAGCATGTAAAATAGCAGATCAGGGCTTACCAGGTAGACTATCTGGTGGGCGACAAACTGAAAATTTAATTTACTTTTTGGGTCCTAGCGTTTCTGTTGTTCTAGCCAAAATGTGTAAAAGTAAAAGTTCTCTCATCGATTGTCTGAGTACACTGTAGAGGAATTACTGTAAAAAGTACTGTGAAAGTACTGGCAATCATCTGCCGCTACTTCTACCTTACAATATTACGATAAATACACAGAATTAACCCTTTACCCAACGTAACGGTCAAAACCAGCCAGCGCTATTCTAAAAAATCTCCAATTAATTTTCATTATTTTTTCATTTTTTGTCTCAAAAACATAGGTTATGACCCCTCGTTGGAACGAGCTCATCGAGCTCGTTCCAACGAGGGGTCATAACCTATGTTTTTGAGACAAAAAATGAAAAAAATACTTATTCAAGAATTTCTTGTGAATAAGTGTTGTCTGCTTTTCATGTTAGGTAAAGGGTTAAACCACTTTTGGCGTGGCCTTAGTTTTTTGTTCGATCTTGGCTGAAAAAGGAGGAAATTGATATTTGTTTCATTTCTTTACATGAGTGCTGATTTGTCATACATGGCATACCAAATAATATTTTTTTATATCTGCAGGTCTGTCTTAACCCTCTGAACCCTAGTGGTATCATCCATATCAGTTCAATGATCAAAGCTGTAAGAGTCCATATTCATTATTTGGGAGGCAAACCAATTAATATTTTCAACGTGCAGCGTTGGGACTGCACGTTAAAAATATTGATTGGTCTTGTCTACACATTCACCTAACAGCCATCCTACTTTATGATGAAATTATGACGCATCATGTTCCTCCCACACTGGTCCTCACCCGAGGGTTCAATCAACATCAATCTACGCAGCCAACCTTCCACCCGAGACACCTTAGCCAGAAAATTCTGCCGAGCACCTGAACCTTTTCCTCTTTCAACACGCCTTGACATAAATCCAAAAGATCTCAAACAGCCAATGATGGTCGAAAGGGGCTTGCCCCAAACCGTCCCTGCGCGCCTTCGTCGCGCGAAACCATTCCGTCCAGTCACATTATGTTCCTGGACCAGAAAAGCGGCCTTCGGTTTCAGAGGTTTTAAAAACGAGTCTTCTAAAAACAAGGCATATTTCGACATGAAAGGTGTCATTTTGCAAAAGCAGAAAAATTAAATGGCCGAATGCGTTCGATCTGAAATAAACAAAAATTCTTTGATCCCTGTATCATGTATGGTGGATACCAGAACCACAGGAAATACGCGGATCATCGTTGCATGTTGCAAACACTGTTGATTAAATTGAGAAATTGCTATATTAAAAGCTTTCAGCCAAAGGCCTTCATCAATTTTACTATCTTCAGATAATACTACACACTCGGTTGAGTATGTTGCATTATTTGAAGCTGGTAAAATTACATAATCGGTCGAGTATGCTGTATTATCAGAAGCTAATAAAACTACATAATCGGACGAGTATGTAGTATTATCTGAAGCCTGTAAAACCGATGGTCTTTGGCCGAAAACTTTTACAAGAGCAATTTGTACATTTAATACTTTGGTCCCTTTGCATAGAACTTATGGGACCTTCATCGAGTCTGCAGTATTATTTGAAGCTAGTAAAACCGATGAAGGCCTTTGGCCGAAAGCTTTTGATAGAGCAATTTCTCCATTTAATACTTTGGCCCCTTTATCTGGACTTTATGGAACAGATTGTTGATTAATGTTAACCTTTCTCATGAGACAATGGCTGCGCGGAATACGTACTTTACCATTGTGGTCATTTCGCTGATTATTCACATTAGAATGGGGCACAGAGTGGTACTATCGTGCAGTATACCTGTTCTGGCTACCATGTAGTTGGAGTGATGACCATCGCTTTGTTATCACCTGGCAATCAAACACCCAAAACGTAATTACTTCATGTAAATTTAAATAAGTTTCCCTATTGTTACTAAGCCTACTATTTCATTTCCCGTTTCTTATATTTTCAAAGACGAATTGTATAGAAATCCCGGCTGAGTAGTGTAATATCAATGTATATTATATCCCACGTGACTTTCCTTTCCTTTGATTGGTTGAGAGGGACTACTATACTATTCCCCGTAGTTTTCCCTTTCGATTATTCTAAAAATAATCGCGCACTATTCCCCTGCACTGTACACTTTCTAAAAATAGCCGTGGAATAATCATGGACTTCAGACTGACGCAACAATACGCGCCCATTTAACCCTTTACCCAACGTAACGGCCAAAACCGGCCGGCGCGATTCTCAAAAATCGCCAATGAATTTTTATTATTTTTTCATTTTTTGTCTCAAAAACATAGGTTATGACCCCTCGTTGGAACGAGCTCGTCGAGCTCGTTCCAACGAGGGGTCATAACCTATGTTTTTGAGACAAAAAATGAAAAAAATTAGTTATTCAAGAATTTTTTTTGCAAGTGTCGTCTGCTTTTCATGTTGGGTAAAGGGTTAAAAGATTTTTTTCGAAATTCTGTTTCGTTATTTCATGTTCAAAAATGAAATTGCTTGTCTTGGGCATGGTCCTTTGCAGTGGGCAATATACTCAGGACTGAAATCCAAATGATCAGCAAGATTCTTCCTCCGTTTGTTCGATAAAATATAATAAATACTGCACGGTATGTCGTTTCCATATGCCAAAATATTGGTTTTCGGGGAATGCCGTTTACTATGCCAAACTAGTGGTTCTAGGGGAATGTCGTTTCCATATGCCAAAATAGTGGTTTTCGGGGAATGTCGTTTACTATGCCAAAATAGTGGTTCTTGTGGAATGTCGTTCACTATGCCAAAATAGTGGTTCTCACGGAATGTCGTTTACTATGCCAAAATAGTGGTTCTTGGGGAATGTCGTTTACTATGCCAAAATAGTGGTTCTTGGGGAATGTCGTTTCCATATGCCAAAAGAGTGGTTCTTGGGGAATGTCGTTTACTATGCCAAAAACGTGGTTCTCGGGGAATGTCGTTTACTATGCCAAAATAGTGGTTCTCGGGGGAATGTCGTTTACTATGCCAAAATAGTGGTTCTTGGGAATGTCATTTACTATGCCAAAATAGTGGTTCTCGAGGAAGAGTAGTCCACACGTCTACGGCGCGTGGACTATATTCTTCCTCGAGAAATACTCACTCCAAGCCGGCAATATTTATAATATGTATATCACAAAGAGTAGACGGCTTATAAAATCAAATCCTCAAGCTTGTTGTCGTATCATTTATTGTGTTATTTTTAATATTCCGAAGTTAAGCAACGTCGAGCCCGGTTAGTCCTTGGATGGGTGACCGTCTGAGCGATCGATTCGGACACCCGCGTTGTGTCCTTGGGCAAGACACTTAACCCCGATTGTCCACATGGGGGCATATTGACGCCGTGCACTAAGGCGTACTGTACGTCGATCGTGTGCATGTCTTCAACCAATCTAACCCTGCCTGTGCTGCAGTGCGGAGTTCCGATGTTGGGGAGCTGGCAGCTGCTCGTCGTTGCTCGGTGGTTTTCCCCGGGTACTCCGGCTTCCTCCACCCGCACAACTGTCACCGACACGACATGACCTTGGCTGTTACAGTGTAGTGGAACCTTAATAAATAATAAATAATTTATAATATTTTTTAAAAAGTTATCATATTGTATAAGGAATATATTTTTCCTTCACAAATTAATATTGTTTACATGAACTATTCTGGCGGAATATCCAACTACGAAATGACGAAACAACATGTACAAGAAAAGAAATGCATAAGAAATGTGTGCCAGTCTCTTTCCAAATCGTTATTTTTAAAATGCGGCAGTTCAGTTGAACGAAATTCATCTAACAAAAAAATATTTGTTTATTGGGGTTTAACGACACTCTCGACAACCAGTGTCACCGCGTGGCGGACAGTTTTACGGGTGGAGGAAGTCGAAATACCAGGAGAAAACCACCGAGCAACGGAGAGTAACTGTCATACTCCCTAACCTACTAACTCCGCGCAAGCTGGATTAGCATTGGCTGAAGACAATATTACACCTCCGACGTGCAATACGCCTTGGTACACAGCGCCACTGTGACTCCACGTAGGCAATCGGGATTAAGCGCCTTGCCCAAGAACACAACGCAGTTACCTCTGCCGGGGATCGAACTGTGGACCTTTCGGTTTGAAGTCCAATGCCGTAACCACTGAGCCACCGCGCTTCCAATCCAACAAAAAAGGAAGAAATGGTTGCAGGCAAATTACCCATCCTCTCCTATGGACTGAAATGAAAAGAGGCTTTGAAATCAAGGATGATTAGCTTCAGAAACTCTGCAGTAGCACTGTGGCTTCGCTAGGTGTTTATTCCTTTCTCCATGGCAATGAATGTAAGACAAGACTATATGTAACAAACTTTTGATCCTAATTAGAACTTGGTACTCGTGATAAAGAAAAATGTAGTATACAATCGTTAGCCGAACACACACTCCTCTACATTCATCCCATAATTGCGTTGGTCTCACCTACAGTACGACCGCCGTGGATTGGTTGTAATCCACACGTGGACAGTGATGTCCACGCATGCGTTTACCAGGTAATAAAAATCATCATCAGCAAAATTTTAATTAATGCAGCACCGGGTTGTGCCCGGTGCTTCATTAATTAAATTTTTGATGATTATTCCTCTAATTAGTGTTTGAAGTCTTATATTATTGCATCCGTGGAAATATTGCCCACCCGTGGAAAGGGACCAGTCCACGCCGATTATACTGTATTCGCGTACAACATATATTTCAAGAATCATGCTTCTAAAAATACATTATTGCCGAACCAAATCTTTTTCCTAAATTGTAGGTCTCGTGAATCCAGAGGTATATACAACAATGTGGCATTCAACGTTTTTATTTTTCTTTCTATTCAAATAATAGCACTTCGCTTCTGAATGGAATAGGCTCGTTGAGCTTGTCCCATCGAGAGTTGCAGTACTGTGATAACTTAAATATGCTGGGAATTTCGATCGGATCACCACTGGGTCGCGATGCGGTCGAAATTCTCTGTTAGGTTTCCACCCTACAGCACTAAAAAGCTCACACGTTGGAAAGGAAATGCGAAAAATTGAATGACAGGTGCTATTTTTGTTTACTTTGCACTCCACTCCTCGATTTGAATTTACAATATTTTATTCAGGAAATCCCGACTCACTTGTCGCGATCTGATTCAGAAAGAGACAACTTGTGTGATCACAATACTGAAGAAGGTATGCCTTGGATATACGCGAATGATGTCTGATACTGTCTGGGTGGATTATTTATTGTCGTTAGTGAGTTAGATAAAGTTTAAACAGTAAAGACACAATAACAAAAAGCTATTATTATACAAAACCATCGATGTTATCAGTCAATGTTTCCGACACCCCACACGGTGTCCGTGATATTTTGCGTTGAAAGGAGAAGCACCACAAAGGCTGCAGTACCTCATTTTCTGAAAGGTTCTCGCATTTTGCACCTTTGTAGTATTACTAGAAATGTAAACAATTCTACCAGACTCCAAGACCTACAAAGACATCAAGTGGATCGACTTAGCACCGTAAACCTCTTGACGCAAACACCTGAAACAAAAACGACAACCGATTCAATAAGATTAGGTTGCCACCAAAGTGAAACGGGGAAATTCCACGAACGTTCTTATTCCCCGACAGTCATCAGCGGCAATTTGAAACGTTTGATGTTTTATCCGGTTAGAGAAATTGCGAAACAGTACTCCTTTCAGCCTTCGGGGACTCCATGTTACTCGGGCGGTTGTAATAGGTGTCATTATATGATAAAACAGTAATTACGGGATAATTTTCTAAGCGGATCGTCTCTAACAGCTTATGGAGAAAGAAAAGCTTTTGTGGGTGGTAAGCTGACATAAATTCGATCCACAAGGAAAACAAAACGTTATGACTCCTTTTTGATTTGATTTTTATTCTCAGCTTTCTTGGTTTGTGCGAATAATTCATGATTAGTGACTTTGGATGCAAGATACAGGCAGCTGATCGGCAGAATGAAGATTTTCTGAGCAGATGAGTGTTTTTTTTTATTTTGTGGGAGAGGGGAGATAAAGAAGATAAATAGTACAGAGAAAGAGATAAACTGGTTAAAAATTTAAAATTACGTTCATTTTCCACAAGGTTAAGAAAATGCAAAATTATGTACACAGCATTAAGTGCAGACACTGGTTTAGCGATTCGAGGTCTACTACAGCTTGACCCACTGCTTCCAACAGACTCCTGACTTTGGTCCAAGCTGAGATGATTGTATCACCTAAGGCTATCTATGTAGCTATTCACATATTAAACTGGTGCTAATTACACTGCTGAACAGCGGAGTTGTCTCATTGTTGGTAAATAATTAAAAAAAAGACTTATCTAGAAAAAATGCAGTCACAAGTTTTTCGGGTAGTTTATTAGACGTTCACCCGGACCCTGTGCCCCTCAAATTGTTTGGCAGCCACTCTCCAACCCACAATGTCGGACGTCTTAGATAAAGCTTAACCCAGGCATACGTTGCCGACCCAATAATACAACAAAACGTTTTGTTTGTAAAGTTAAGAGTTACTAGCAATTATTCATTTCTTTCTACAAGGAACTCTGGTTCAATATAATGCATACCATATACCAAGTTAACCCTTTACCCAACGCAGACGATATCAAAATTTATTATTTTAAATATAATTTTTTTTTAATTTTTCGAAATATTTCAACAAAACCATATCATGTGACCCCTCATTGGAACGAGCTCAATGAGATCGTTCCAATGAGGGGTCACATGATGTGGTTTTGTTGAAATATTTTGAAAAATTTAATTTTTTCAACTGCTCAATTTGCATATTACGCGGGCGGATGTGGGCGATTCGTTAGGTAAAGGGTTAAGCTACTGAAATGTCAACATAAATGGGCATACCTGTCTACCTGATCATTCATTAAAACTCACATTTTTAGCCAAATATTCCAAAAAAAAAAAATCAAACGACATCTGTCTAAAGAACTGCATGGAGCTTAGTGGGAACGCAAACGTCAAAAGCTCGCAGGAAAACTCGAAGCAATACTATTATTGGCGAAGTATCGTTAGATGCTGCTTTGTGATGACAAACTTTCATGTTGATGGCTGTGTCGAAAATACATGTCTGAACACTGTATTTTCTTGAAAATGGAAAATCAAGTAAGCCTCCGAGGAAAACTTCGGTTTGAAGTGTAGAGTTTAACGTTATTTAAGGACAGGTAACAGGTAACAACGAACTCAACAATTGTGAGTGAAACGCCACTCGAGGAGTGGCGGCCTAAGGATATTGGGACCCCCCCTTGAGACGGGGAAGATAGGGGCACCGGAACTATGCTCGGCGCATGGACAAAAACTAGACCTTCTGGAAGGCTTGTATGATGTATCTAACACCAAGAGTTTGCCTGTTTTACTTTCGGAAACCCGCGCACAGAGCAGGTCCTCGCGGTCGGAGAAGGGCGCGGTAAGAAAGTACTGCAAATACGAGACACAATGTATTTGTTACTGGAGGGAATGGATGTAGTATCATAAAGAAACAATGCCCCGGTAACAAATAAAACGTACCCGGACTTCGAAGGGCCCTAAAATATTTAGAACAAACCCTTTGGGGGCTACATTGGAGCTCGGTGCTCCATGGACTTATTCCACCCTCTCCCTTTGGGAAAACCGCCACTGCATGTGAGATATGTTAACCCTTAACTAACGAAATGGCCGCACCCACCTAAGTAATGTTCAAATTTAGCAGTTGAAAATTTCTTTTTCAAAACGTTTCAACAAAACCATGTCATGTGACCCCTCATTGGAACGAGCTCATCTAGATCGTCCCAACGATGGGTCACATGAAATCGTTTCGTTGACATTTTTAAAAAAAACTAAAAAAAACTATAAGAAATTTTCATATCCTGTGCGTTGGGTAAAGGATTAAACGATATTAGTCAAATGGAAGCCACAACAGAAATTAAACCCCGTAAGTGAGACGTCAGTGAGGCATATACTAACTATAACGTCATTCATGTTGAAGCAAGAGAACCCAGCTTACAGTTGGCAAACAAGCGTCGGATACGCGTTAACCCAGAAACATGATGCAACGAGAAAACGTAGGCTCGAATATTTGTCTAATCGACAGCAATTCCGAATTGTGTACACATGTTGCATTCATACACGGTTGATGTGAGTAAATTCTGTTTTATACATGTAAATAAAGTGAGCTATCGTTGATACACTTCTGGTACTTAAAGTCACTGACCCTTCGAGAGTAGGGACAATCTCACATGCATGTGGTGGTCCAAAGGCGGTGGGACATGCGCTCGCTCCATGACTCAGACGTCATTCTTTGAGTGTCGACTGTGCCTCTAGTTGGTTGTATTTGTTTCAACGAGTCTCGGCAGGAGTGTGCAGACGTTTATAGTTCACACCATTGGGAGGTCTGAAGCCAGGAGTTGGTCGTTGTGGGTTCGGGGCGGCCTCCTATCACTCTGTCTGTCGGACAGTTTTTTGTCTGTCAGAAAAATACTTGGACGCTGGAACGCCAACGTTTTCCCTGAAAGCCGATAATTTGAAAAAAAGGTGTCCATTAAATGTTGACGAAACTGCATTTTTAGTCAAGGTCAAGATAAACTATTGCCATCACGCGTGCGGAAGTCTGTGAGTCTGTTCACATTGTCCTTTAGCACAGGCTACACCCCGTAGTTCGTCACGAAATTTCATATGCAGGTCTGAGGTCATGTCTAGATGAGAACGACTTTTGGTCAACCGTGGTGGCTGCCAGAGCCCAAAACCCGAAAACCTTTAGCACAGTCTACAGGTCGTATTTATGAAGGGATTTCATTGTAACTTGTTAGGATATCTCTGTATAATATCTAGATGAGAACGTCCCTTTTTAGTCATGATCTGTAAACCGTGACCTCTGCCCAAGCCCGAAACCCCAAAACATAGCACAGTCTACAGGTCATATTTAATATGAGGGATTTCATTGTAACTTGGAAGGATGACCGTATGATGTCTAGATGAGAACTTCCCAATTTGGTCGCGATCTGTCAACTGTGACGACTGCCCGAGCCCAAAACCTTTAGCACAGTCTACAGGTCGTATTTATTGAAGGATTTCATTGTATCTTGGTAGGTTGACTCCATATAATGTCTAGATAAGAATGTCCTCCTTTGGTCGCGATCATTCAGCCGTGGCGCCTGCCCGAGCCCAAAACCCGAAAACTTTTACCACAGTCTACAGGTCGTATTTATGGGGGGATTTCATTGTACCTTGGTAGGATGACTCCATATAATGTCTAGATGAGAACGTTCCCTTTTGGTCGCGATTGGTCAACTGTCACAACTACAGAGGCCCGGAGCCCAAAAACCTTTAGCACAGTCTACAGGTTGTATTTATGAAGAGATTTCATTGTAACTTGGTAGGATGACTCCAGATAATGCCTAGATGAGAACGTCCTCCTTTTGGTCGTGATCTGTCAACCGAGATGGCTGCAGGAGCTCAAAACCCGAAAACCTTTTAGCACAGTCTACAGGTCGTATTTATGAAGGAATTTCATTGTAACTTGGTAGGATGCCTCTGTATAATATCTAGATGAGAACATCCCCTTTTGGTCATGATCTGTCAACCGTGACGGCTGCTCAAGCCCGAAACCCAAAAACTTTTAGCACAGTCTACAGGTCATATTTAATATGCAGGGATTTCATTGTAACTTAGTAGGATGACTCTGTATGATGTCCAGATGAGAACTTCCCCATTTGGTCGCGACCTGTCAATCGTGACGACTCCCCGAGCCCAAAGCCTGAAAACCTTTAGCACAGTCTACAGGTCGTATTTATTGAGGCATTTCATTGTAACTTGGTAGGTTGACTCCATATAATGTCTAGATGATAATGTCCCCTTTGGGTCTCGATTATTCAGCCGTAACGGCTGCCCGAGCTCAAAACCCGAATACATTTAGCATAGTCTACAGGTCGTATTTATGGAGGGATTTCAATGTACCTTGGTGGGATGATTCCATATAATGCCTAGATGAGAACGTCCCCTTTTGGTCGCGATCTGTCAACTGTGATGGCTGCCCGATCCCAAAATCCCGAAAACCTTTAGCACAGTCTACAGGTTGTATTTATGAAGGGATTTCATTGTAACTTGGTAGGATGACTCCAGATAATGCCTAGATGAGAAAATCCACTTTTGGTCGCGACCATTCAACCATGGTGGCCGCCCGAGCCCAATACCCGAAAACCTTTAGCACAGTCTACAGGCCGTATTTAATAAGAGATTTCACTGTAACTTGATAGGATAACTCGTTTTGGAATAATTTCACTGTAACTTGGTCACTTTTGTTGACATACATTAACTGTGAGGGCCACATTAACCCACCCCTCAATTCTTTAGTACAGTCTTCCCCTCATATTATTTTTATTCAGGACATAGCATACATGGAACAGAAATTAACATATTCCCAATTATCACAATTCTTGTCTTATTTCATAATCCTTTCATAAACATTGAACATTATCCTTTTCATCAAACACAACACACGGACAAGTTAAGCTACAGTGTCACTGACACTTTCATTCATTATACAAAATGCATTCTTGATAAGTATATATAACAATCGAGTGATGTATACGAAGAACGCTCCTGTTTTATTATTATTTTAAAAAATTACTTTCGTCAAAGGAATGTAATTTTTTAAAATCATTTCTAAAATCGTAATAAGAAAGGAATTGTTCCGACCTTTTCGTTTATGGTTGTTTTAAAAAAGTATATTGCCGTAGGTTTGAAGTTCGTAACGACGTCAACGATCCAAGAATACGGTCGGGAAATTTTAAACTTCCCCCCACTATATCTTGAGATCTTTGCTTTACGCCTGATCATTGAAAAAAGCACCTTCTCTTTTACTTTGAATGTTTGTTCAATCGTCACCAAGAAATGAACACCAGATACATTTTTAGGTTTATTGTCCCCGTTTCTTCGTGAAGAGGTAGAAATTTAAAAAAAATTTTCTACATACGAAATGTTTCCGCAATTTGAACATTTCCGTCCTACGAGGAGTACACTTGTGCAATGTTGAAACAATGTTTTCAAATTTCGGTTTAAACCTTTACCCAACGAATCTGCCACATCCGCCCGCGTAATATGCAAATTCAGTAGTTAAATTTTTTTTATTTTTCAAAAATTTTCAGAAAAACCACGTCATGTGACCCCTCTTTGGAACGAGATCGTTCCAATGAGGGGTCACATGATATGGTGTGGTTAAAATTTGGGGAAATTCTTAAAAAATGATAATTAAAATAAAATAAATTTTGATCTCGTCTCCGTTGCGTAAAGGGTCAAAACCGAATACAAAGAATAATATATATCTGTGTATGGCCACAGGTAGGTCGAATTTGGAAACATTTATTTCAAAGGTTATTGGACTAGTTTACGTGTTGTTCATTAAAATAAGAAACCAAACATTTCAGTTGTAATCTCGTTTTCAGTGTGAAAATGGGGTCTGACTCATTTATTTTGGTTATTCAGAGGGAAAGAATGTGTCATAACAGCCATTAATATTGATCCCATTGTATCTTTATGACTTCCACAGCAGGCCAGGTCTTGTCGTAGGGAATTTACCATCTACCCTATAATTACATCGCACCACTGCTGAGGTATGTTATGTTATACGGTGAGAAATATTGAGTTGTAAAACTTCATTGACCATCATGTCAAAGTCATTTTGTGTTACATGACAGTAACATGAATCCTCCGCACACTAACTATTTTTTATTTTAACCCTGTATTTATTTATTTATTGGTGTTTAAGATCACAGACTTATGCACAATGACTAATCGTGACAGTTTTACGGGTGGAGGAAGCCGGAGGACCCGCCGAGAACCACCGAGCATCGACGAGCAGCTGTCAGTTCCTCAACATTCTAACTCTGTTCAAGCTCCGCTCAAGCTGGGTTACAGCGGTTGAAGACACGTGCACCATCGACGTGCAGTACGCCTTAGTACACGGCGTCACCGTGCCCTATGTACGCACCCGGGATAAAGTGCCTTGCCCAAGGACACAACGCGGGTCGTCCCTGACGGGGATCGAACTCAGGACCTATCTTAGAAATCCAACAGTCTACCACTGAGTCACTGCGCTCCCATTTTAACCCTGTGTCAAACGATTCATGAAGACCACAGATTATGATCTCTATTCAAATAGAGATACCTTCTTATTTCACTGCGAGTCTTATAGCAAACTCATACCCTGTAACCTCTCACAGGAACGAGCACCAATACAGGTGTCATCAGTTATGGCTTGGCGGGAGATGATTATTCGCTTTCTTTCCTTTTTTCTACCCGACCATCAATAAATTGGCAACAACCGCCTGCAACCCGTTTAAAAAAATAATTATGAAGTTTTTGAATGGCATTCTTGTTATGCTTTTAGTCGCTCACACGGAGAAAACACCATCTTCATATATTGAATTGTCACCCATGTTATATATCCATGTGTGATCTCGCCTTGGTGTAGCAAAATGGTTGCAAATGGTGCCCTTCCGTCCAGCATATTATGAAAACAAAAATACATATCCAATCCAGAAATTTTATTTTTGCTTGTATTATTTGTTTCTGAGCTCAGACTGACCCATTTAATTAGCACTGGTTATGTTTTATAGCGTTTAGAGGAGAAATATAAAAGTGAAACAAACAAAAATGTTGGTATAAATTATACCCCCCCCCCCCCCCCCCCCCCTCCTCTTTGAAAATTGTGGAACTACTTTTTACTCTTTAACCAATGCATAGGATATAAATATTCATTCTCTTAAATACTATTTTTTTTCAAAAGTTTGGGAATGAAATGGTTTCGCGCGCCGAAGGCGCGCAGGAACGCTGTGGGGCAAGCCCATTTCGACCCTCTGTGACTGTTGAGATCGTGTCTAGGTGTGTGGAAGGAGGAAAAGGATCGAGTACTCGGCAAATGTTTTAGGCTAGATGATCAGGAAGAGTGTTGGGTTGTCTTTGTGTAGGTCGTTGACTGAACCCTCGGGTGAGGACCAGAGCGAGAGGGGATCCTCTCACAAAGGAGCTACCACTCCCCGAGGTTGCTGTGGTGTTTTTTCGGGCAATTATAGTCTGCCACTTCGAAGATAGATCATGGAGCGATGGTGGGCCATCATTTTCAAGTATAATCTGCCTCAGGCTGTTTTAGTCAGTTTTTCTGGCTTTACAGTTGGATGTGTTTTTCGGATACGCGACAACAACGGCCCCTTTCGGGGACCACCCACAGAGAGACTCGAACTTCCCTTGTTCGGGGGCAGGCCTGCTTTGGAACCTATTTGACTGGGTTGAAAATGCATGCTACAGATGCTTACAAAAAGGGTAAAAGCGGGGCACAAGACCAACGCCCGCCTCCCTGGAGGTAGGTGACCACTTCTAGAGAAGGAGCGGAGGATGTTCAGAGTCCATAGCGGTTACTGTGCTCCATATCGGTTATATTTTCCATAGCGGTTATTGGGGAGCTGGTGATAAAAAAAGAAAGCATCTTTATGTACCTGCTAAAAGAAAAAGGCAGAATTAGTTGATTTTTAGGATAGACAAAAATATGCGATTGCATTATTGCATAGTTGTCGATCACCCCGCTCTTTTCTGTGCGGCGCCACGGGCTGTGCTTCAGAGGCAGAAGATAAAGTTGTTTTGCTTTTGGGAGAGATCGATGTAGCGGGAGGAGAACAGGCTTACACACAATGCCATATCCGAGGGTGTTACTTTCCTGTTTTACCCTCCGCTAATATTCCTACTTGGATTTGCCTTTTTTAATTTATTTGGGTTATGTTGAGAGAGCGAAGAACAGGCTTACACACAATACCACACTCGAGGGTGTTACTTTCCTGTTTTGCCCTCCGCTAATATTCTAACGCGGGTTGGCCTTTTTGTTATTTTGGGTTAGTTTGAGAGAGCGAAAGAAGAAGGGGGGGGGGGGGGGGGTCTTAGAGAGCCACACCCGGGGTGTTTCCTGCCCTTATCTCCGCGGATTGGATCCTATTTACACGTTGGTTAGATTTGAATTTCGGCGTTTTGGGTTTTTTTGTCGGCTTTTGCAGATGTCCTGTAGTTCGGAGATTAGTTGGCTGTCGGCTAGCCGGTCGCTAATTTTAGCGGCTAGGGAGGCGATCCTTTATGGTTGGAATTTCGGCTCTGACGTGGAGTATTTTGATGGGTGTATCCCAGGGAGCACGGAGTACTCGAGTACTGGGCGCACGAAGGCTTTGTATAGTTTAAGTAGAATTGTCTGGTTGGCTCCACAGGATGTGCCTCGTAGCATTTTTAGCAGGTTAATACGTCTTGTCGCTTTGCTGGCAATGTCGTTGGTGTGTTTGTTAAAGGATAGGTTTTGATCAATAGTTATATCAGGAATTTCGCCTCTGAGCATTCGGGGAGGACTTTGTCCAGTAATTTTAGGTCAAAGTCCCGATTGTTTTTCTTACGGGTGAACGTGATTCTTTGGGTTTTGTTGGCGTTCAGCTTGATTCTCCATTTGACACACCATTGTTCTAGGTCATCGAGAGCGCGTTTGAGGGGTTTTTGAACTAGGTTGGCGGTGGTATTAGAGTCCCAGAGGCCCTTATCGTCCGCAAATTGTGAGATTTGAACGCGATTCTCGGTGATTTTGAGGCCATTGACGTAGATGATATATAGGAGGGGGGCTGAGGACGGATCCTTGGGGGTGCCTGCTTCCGGGGAAAATGTTTGACAAATTTCAGCAAAATTATGTGATGTGACCCCCTCATTAGAACGAGCTCGTTCCAACGAGCGGTCACATGATATGGTTTTGTTGACATTAAAAAAAACAACATTTTTTTCATCTGCTCAATTTGTAAATTGCGCGGACAGATGTGACCGATTCGTTTGGTAAAGGGTTAAAGATGGGATCGTAAGCCACATTTTGACTTTAACTCTTTACCTAACGTAAAGGCCAAAACTGGCCAGCGCTATTCTCAAAAATCGCCAATTAATTTTCATTATTTTTTTCATTTTTTGTCTCAAAAACATAGGTTATGACCCCTCGTTGGAACGAGGTCGTCGAGCTCGTTCCAACGAGGGGTCATAACCTATGTTTTTGAGACAAAAAATAAAAAAAAATTAGTTATTCAAGAATTATTTTTGCAAGTGTCGTCTGCTTTTCAGGTTAGATAAAGGGTTAAGGAAAATAGAAATATTTGGGATTGGGAATGGTACATACTTCTGAACTGAATTCTTAAGAAAGGCTGCTCCTTTTTGTCAAACAAAGATAATAATTAACTAAAGAAACTCTAATTAACAATTATAATAATTGATTTAAAGATTGCATAACTAATTAGAATACAAGTCTTACAACAGCAAAGTAGACGAATCTATTTTACGGCGACGGGAGGTTATGTACCAGAGCTGTAGTCACTGTTGTTCCTCCTCACCGATTTATTATATATCATGTGAGCTTGTCATTGAATACAACTATTTCCTTTGCTCAAACAATGATGCATAGCGGGTTTAGGGGGTTAAAACGGAGCGGGAAAGCTATCTCCTGACGTTTTATGTAGCATACGCCAATGCTAACCCTGTTTATGCGTTGTACGGTGGGGAGTCTGACAGTTCCTCGAGGTTGCTCGGGGGTTCTCCCCGAGTTCTCCGGCTTTCTCAGCCCGTAAAACTGCCCGACACGAGGCGACACTGGCTGTCGAAAGTGTCGTTAAACCCCAATAATTAATTAATTAATTAATTAATTAATCAGTTAATCAATTAATACTTCGTGAAGGTGGAAAGAATGAGATTCGCTGCCGAAGACCTTTCACTGAGGGGTGAAAGACTAATATTTTGCGTTATGTTATTGAAAAAGACACATTCCCAGAATTACTGAAACGTTATAGCTCGGCGGTAGCTCAGTCTTAAGGTGTTCTGAGGAACATCGATGATGTCATGCATGATTTCAGTAACTCGTGTGGGTATAATCCCTGTGACACTGCTCGATGGCTCTCGCTTGGTAACCTGGTTTCCTTCGCTCGTATATATCTTCAGCAGGATGTAACCCAAGCTGTTGCAATAAAGAAATGAATAGTCTTGAAGTATAAAAGTTCTGCGATACATGGTACAGACGAAGTTCTAATGCAATAGAATGCGAGCGAAAAAAAAACTGTTTTATTCAATTACAGTCTACTTCTGAAGCCCAAAGTCAACCTTCTAACACAACGGGCACACCCAGTAACACGCATACCTCACAGAAAAAGATGAATTCGACAGCCTATAAGCAACAGTGACGTTGGCAAAACAAAAGGAGCGACCTGCGTTCCACCAATGTTCGGTCCAAGCCAAATTGTATACAACACACCCAATCTTGTCTTCAGAACCATGTGACAAATCTTACTACCGTCTCAGCCAACGTAAAGTTCCTCGAAAACAAGTTGACACATAGACTAGCCATATATCCCATTGCAGACAAAGACACATAACACTTTAGCATCATGCTTTGTCTATGTCTGGTTTTCTCTCGAACACACAATTGACACAAGTCCAGGCGAAAATCTTCCAGGCATGTTGCTTTACGAAGAATGGAGGAAGAAGAGATGATTCTTCGATTGGAATGTCCACGGAGCTTTGATTTATAGGACACTAGCTCCGTAGGGTTTTTACCTTCGAAAGTTGGTAGTTTATTCTTTAACTTTCTGCCGTTCTGGGAAATTATGAAAAATGATGTGACCTGAGGAGTAAGCGAGTGAATTTAGGGGACAAGTTGACTACTAGCGCCGATCCGGAGCCGGTAGTCGACTAATTCCGTAAACCCGCATAGATCGCACAATGGGCCTACATTATGTACTCTGACGCGCTAAGTTTACATTACAGTCGTCGTCGACTGGTCGTAATCCACACGTGGGCAGTGATGCCCACGCATACGTTAACCGGGGATTAAAAACCATCATCAGCAAAATTTTAATCAATGAAGCACCGAATTGTACCCGGTGCTTTATTAACCCTTTACCTCACGTAACGGCCAAAACCGGCCAGCGCTATTCTCAAAAATCGCCAATTAATTTTCATTATTTTTTTCATTTTTTGTCTCAAAAACATAGGTTATGACCCCTCGTTGGAACGAGCTCGTTCCAACGAGGGGTCATAACCTATGTTTTTGAGACAAAAAATGAAAAAATTAGTTATTCAAGAATTATTTTTGCAAGTGTCGTCTGCTTTTCAGGTTAGGTAATGGGTTAATTAAATTTTTGACGATTATTCCTATTCTTAGTGTTTGGAATCCAAAATTATTGCGTCCGTGGAAATATTGCCAACACGTGGAATGTGACCAGTCCACGTCAGCCATACTGCAGGTAATAACTCTTCTGGCTCCTATTCGGCTTATCGTCGACTCAAAAGTAAGTTTATTGGTATTAACCCTTTTAACTCTAGTGGTATCTTCCATGCCATTTCAATGGCAGTAATTTGAAGAGTCCAAATTCATTATTTGGGGTAGACCAATCAATATTTTCAACGTGCAGCCTCGGGGCTGCACGTTGAAAATATTGGTTGGTCTACCCCACACGTGTACTGGACAGCCATCCTATTTAATGACGTTATTACGTTTCACGTTGCTGGCCAGAAAAATGACCGTTAGGGATCAAAGGGTTAAATATGATAAAAATAATAACTAGCAGTTAAGCTCATTTTGTTTACTATTTTCAAATATTGTGAGCATTATTGACCCAACAAGTGAGGGGTAGAATCCTCCTAGCCCCCTGGCTCCATCTCTTTTTTTAAACTAAGTACTGATAGTGGTTCCACTGATGCTGAAATATCAGATTTGAACTTTTTGTTATGAATAAAACACAACTCTTTTCTAAATAACACTGTACTGATTTAATGAATGAATACTGTGCGATTTATCTCAATTATTTTTTTCCGCGACCGCAAATCGAATTTGCGCAGCTACTTAAAAGAGCAATAATTGTAAATGACCTGCTATGTGATACACAGATCGGGGTTGTATAAATCATAACGTCATTTGGTTTATTTACGGGTACCAGGCTCTGTCTCAGTTTACACAGAATATAACATTACCGGCAAAATTAAAGAAAATGTATCGACAAAACATAAAACAAACATAGGGGCATGTCAGTCTTTACAGCCATTCTGTTGGACGTGGTGAACAGACCTCGTCTACGAAAGATAATAGCCCCTCAGTGAGACCCCCATTATAAATTATCGACTTCTCTTGAACAAACTTGACAATAAATCATACGCAGACAGATTAAAGTGCTCATTTGAATGTGCCTTCTTAAAGGATTTGTTTGTGATGATGTAAAAAGGATGAACTACTGTAATATTTTGGAGCTGGGAAATACCCACGATGGGTTAACCAGAGGCTAAACCAGACCCATTAACCATTTTCCTAACGAATCGGCCGCATCCACCCGCGTAATATACAAATTCAGCTGTAGAAAAAAAAAATCAAAGCATTCCAATAAAACTCGATCAAACCATATCATCTGACGGCCTCGTTGGAACGAGCCTATCAAGTTCGTTCCAATGTGGGGTCACATGATATGATTTTAGTAATTCTTTTTTTTAAATTTGAAAAATGATATTTAAAATCAGAAATTTTGATGTGATCTGCGTTGGGAAAAGGGGTTCCCTGGATGAGTGCTATATAAGCTCATTTATCATATGACTCGTCCGTTTTGTTCACTTTAAAACATTTGATATTTTGTTTTCATATTAATCAGTGATAAATAAAGCCTTCCGTCAATTTCATTGGTCAATTTCAAAACTGGACAATTTGATTGGATAAACAAAATACAACTGGGTCACATTTTCATAATTTCAGTAGGGAGAATTTATATTATCTGTCCTGTAGGGTGGGTTATGTTGTATTAATCTTTTACCTACAAGAAAAACGCCATTCATTTCTTTTTATATTTTAACTTTTTGCTTCCAAAACACAGGTTATGACCCCTCATTGGAACGAGCTCGACGAGCTCGTTCCAATGAGGGGTCATAACCTATGTTTTGGAAGCAAAAAATGAAAATTTTTAGTTATACGAGGATGTTTTTTTCCAAATGCCGTCTGCAACTCTAGTTAGGCGGGGGGTAAAAAGTCATACTAAGTGGCTAATTAGTGCGTGTGTGTTTGTCATATGATAAATAAAATATAAAATGAGTGTTTTTCTCATATAATATTTATGAAACTCGTCCGAATTTTCCGTTTGGCTCGCCAGAGGCTCGCCAAAACGGAAAATTCTTAGACTCGTTTCATAAATATTATATGAGAAAAACACTCATTCCATATCCTCTATATATGAGTTATTTTTGACTTCAGATATTTCTACTTAAATGGTTCATGTTCTGTATATGTCAATATGTTAACTTGAAAGCGATATTATTTAGTCTGTTTGATTTTGAATTGTTACAATCTATGGGAGAGTGCTCCATAAATTGTAACAGGTGAACACATTTTGATGACCAAGAATAATTTAGCATTCCACCAGTTAAAAAGCGTTTGGGCGCCGTAGATTTCGGCACCAAATTAAGAGATGATATGAAGTAAAATCTTCATCAAACGAATCAACCATAACCGCCCAGAACCATACACTGAAATGGCCATTCAAGTTTTGTCATTTATTCTTCATTGTTCACTTCTGAAATATAGTTTGGAGCCTCTGTTCGGAACGGGTCTCATAGCAAAAATTAAAACGCTTAGTTATTTCTGAAAAATCTTATAGAATCGCCACCAGCACGTATTCCGTAAACGGTTAGCTCTATTACTAGAAGTGACAAAAAGGAGTAACTAATTCACTGTTAATACTTCTCCAAAGACGACAAGAAACACGAAACTTGCAACAATAACAAGATCTTGAGTAACTCAAAAAGTCCACTGTTTGGCTTAGAAACATAGCTAGGGCTGCACGATATTCAAAACTGAATACCGGTATCGGTGTTCAAAACAAGAGGCCCCAAGGGGCATGAGGGCGCTCACCTGACATGGTAGCCTAAATATCAACCCAGAGAATTGATTTCAACAAGTTGCATCTCCTCCTCCTAAGAAAAGCTTATACCAAATATCCAAAGATTCTGACCAATGGATCTAAAAAAAAAGGAAATTTTTAAAGAATATTCCTCATATTGAACTAAGTTATAATTCGGCCTCCCTACAGGGAGCTCATATATGAACCCAGGGACTTGGCTTTAACAAACTTGAATCTCCCCCCCCCCCCCCCCCCACCCCCAAGGATGCTGCACACCAAATATCAAAACATTCCGACTGCAGGATCTGAAGAAGAAGATTTTTAAAGAAAATTCCTCATTCTGAACTAAGTTACAATTCGAGCTCCCACAGTGAGTCCAAATATGGACGTAGGGACATGGCTGAACAAACTTGAATCTCACCCCCCTAAGGATGCTGCATCAAAAAATTCCGACTGCTGGATCTGAAGAAGATTTTTAAAGAAAATTCCTCATTTTGAACTAAGTTATAATTTGGGCTACCACAGTGAGCCCAAATATGTACCCAGGGACTTGGCTTGAACAAACTTGAATCCCCCCCCCCCCCCCCCAAGCATGGTGCATACCCAATATCAAAAGATTCTGCCTGCTGGATCTTGGGAAGAATATTTTCAAAGCAATTTGCTTGAAATGCATTAAGTTCAAATTTGGGCTCCTATACTGAGCCCAAATATAAACCCATGGGGCCGATTTGAACAAACTTGAATCACATCCACCCCACAATGTTGTATACCAAATATCAAAAGATTCTGCCTGCTGGATCTGGACTGGAGAAGAAGATGTTTGAAGAAATTTGCCTGAAATGCACTAAGTTCGAATTCGGGCTTCTATAGTGAGCCCAAATATGAATCCAGGGGGCCGATTTGAACAAACTTGAATCAGATCCACCCCACAATGTTGCATACCAAATATGAAAAGATTCTGCTTGCTGGATCTGGAGATGAAGATTTTTGAAGAAATTTGCCTGAAATGCACTAAGTTCAAATTTGGGCTCCTATCCTGAGCCCAAATATAAACCCAGGAGGCCGATTTGAACAAATTTGAATCAGATCCACCCGACAATGTTGCATACCAAATATCAAAAGATTCTACCTCCTGGATTTGGAGAAGAAGATTTTTGAAGAAATTTGCCTGAAATGCCTTAAGTTCGAATTCGGGCTTCTATAGTGAGTCCAGATATGAATCCAGGGGGCCGATTTGAACAAACTTGAATCAGATCCACCCCACAATGTTGCATACCAAATATCAAAAGATTCTGCCTGTTGGTTCTGGAGAAGAAGATTTTTTAAGAAATTTGCCCGAAATGCACTAAGTTCGAATTCGGGCTTCTATAGTGGGCCCAGATATGAATCCAGTGGGCCGATTTGAACAAATTTGAATCAGATCCACCCCACAGTGTTGCATACCAAATATCAAAAGATTCTGCCTGCTTGTTCTGGAGAAGAAGATTTTTTAAGAAATTTGCCCGAAATGCACTAAGGTCTAATTCGAGCTTCCATAGTGAGCCCAAATATGAATCCAGGGAGCCGATTTGAACAAACTTAAATCAGATCCACCCCACAATGTTGCATACCAAATATCAAAAGATTCTGCCTGCTGGATCTGGAGAAGAAGATTTTTTAAGAAATATGCCTGAAATGCACTAAGTTCGAAATCGGGCTCCTATACGGAGCCCGAATATGCACCCAGGGGCCGATTTGAACAAACTTGAATCAGATCCACCCTACAATGTTGCATACCAAATATCAAAAGATTCTGCCTGTTGGATCTGGAAAAGAAGATTTTTAATCTTTTTCCCATTGCCTACAGTGTTAAAAAGTGCTGACTCAGGACTTTTTCAAAGTCCTGAAAAAGTACCTTGTGATCAATCCGATAGGGATTTTTTTAACCATTCTATTCTACTGGATAAAAGTAAGCTTTATACAAAATAAGATTTCTCTGTGCCGTGTAGTTGTGGAGATATGGCAGTTTTAAGGTTTTTCCTATTTTTAGCTCCCGGGGTTCCTACGGGGCAATGAGAATTTTTTTTTTTTTTGCATCAATCAACTACTTATGACCCATTATCATCTCATATCAAATCTGGTTCAAATCGACCTCACGGTTCAGAAAATAGAAATTTTAGGCGTAGCCAAAATTTTTGCCCCTCCCATAACGAAGGCAAATAATGCCCGACAAACTTCTCTTGAACAAACTTGATTCTAAACCTCAAAAGGACTATGTATACCACATATAAGTCTCTGCTACTGGTGGTTCATTAGAAAAAGATTTTCAAAAAATTTGGCCATTTTTTCCCCACACCTCTGCTCAATATGAGCCGAAACCTAATTTGGATAAAAATCAAAATGCCCCTATATAACCACTACTTACATGAAATTTAATTAAAATGTGACCAGTGGTTTAAGAGAAAGAGGCTCAAACACCACCTTCACGCAGGACGACGGTCGACGGACGACGGACGACGGACCGCGGACGAAGAGTGATAAGAAAAGCTCACCCTGATTTTCAGTCAGGTGAGCTAAAAATACCGTGGTATACCGGTATATCGAAAACTGTTCAGATATATGAACACAAGTACCACAATCGAGACTCGAGCCATCACAGTCGGAACGAATTAGCATGCCTTGATGATGCGGTTCGAAAAACCTTTACCCAACGCAGACGATATCAAAATTTATTATTTTCAAAATTAGTTTATCGGATTTTCCCCCAAAGATTTCAACAAAACTATATCATGTGACCCTCTCATTGGAACGAGCTAAACGAGCTCGTTCCAATGAGAGGGTCATATGATATTGTCTTGTTGAAATTTATTTTTTCAACTCCTGAATTTGTATATTACGAGAGCACAAGCAGACGATTCCTTGGATAAAGGGATAATATTATTCATTCGGGGCAACAGTTAAAAACTAAAGACATCTAGAAAATTAAATTATGGGTAAATAAATAATGACGATAAACTGATATTTTTGTAATTACGCCGGTATTCAATCGATATTGGTTTGAATACCGGTATATATCGCTTTATCGATATACCGTGCAGCCCTAAACATAGATTATGAGACCTAGTTGTTGTTTTTTTCTTCCAGTTTTCTTGAAGGCAACGATATCAAAAATAATAAAATTTGAATAGGTACTATTGTGAACAGTGCTTGCTGAATATTGCCGTAACATCTGGCAAAGGGTTAAATAAATCTGCACCAGTATCCTAACCCTTACGTATTCATTATTTATAACCACAATGTCATGACAACTTGGGCTCTTGACACCTCACGCGATCGTCACCTAACTAGAAGGGCTCGAAAAATAATTTTCTAATTTTCCGACTTAGCCTCCATTAGCCGTTCAGCTAGATCAAATAAAAAAAAAACTACCAATAATTTCCTCGAACTAACTTTGCAATTTTGTCAAACATCGTTTCGTGTACACCAGAGCATAACATTTCACGAGAACGTTTGTTTTGTTCTCGTGGAAGTTATGTGAAACCATATTCATGAGAGTAGACGATTGGCTTAAAGAACATTTTATGATGGTCAAATTCTGAGCAAGCCCATCGCCCTTGATGCATTTGTGGTAAACAGTCTGAAACGAAATACGTTATCAACTCTCACCTGAACAATATTGACTTGAGATTTCCGAGGCAGTTCCTTGTGTTTTTTTTTAATTTAATGATATGCTATCATGCAACAAGAGCCCTTTCTCACAGTGTGTTACACAGCACTTCAGCAGCAAACGCATATATACACAGCACCGTTGTTTTCTTCCTAGAGTAAATCGTGCTATATTAGGAAATGCAGAGCATTTCAGTGCAAAAACCATGTAATACTGTAACTCTAATATACACCTGGAACTTAATTAAGCACCCACTGAAATGATTCATGACAGTGAAGTTGCTGCTACTGATTATTATTTTTAAATAATTGCTATGTCTTGCAGTACATTTCATCTCGCGAAACATGATGTTTCTGGTTGACAGCGTACCGCAAACACATTCCCTCGACCACGTGAAGCACGCTACCCACGAAAGTCACAAAAACACTCCCATCCACATGTAATATCTGGGTATAAAACAAGAACATTTGTCGCTTCTTTTATCAGTAAATATTACATGGCAAGGAGGAGACTGCCAGGTGCACTAAGGTGACAAATCGTTGGTACGCATGCAACAGGCATGTCATTCAAAACTACTGGAAGGCAACTTGGCTATAATCATTCTGTCATCAGCAGACTTTGTCCGAAAAAATCAACAAACCAACGATTTTAAGGACCGACCAAGGCCTGGACAACCCCGAAAGACCTTTCATCGCGAAGATCGGAGTCTGGTACACCTCGTTAGGCGCGAACCCTTTGCTTCGAGTGGGGTTTTGAAACGCCGTTGGCTCCCTAACAGGCGTTTGTGAAACAGAATGGCACGACAACATTGGAATCTCAGGACATGGAGGAGAGTCCATTGGCCAGATGAGAGTCGGTTTCTGTTCACATCCATCACAGATGGTCACTGCTTACGTGCCAAGGAACATCAGACGTTCTGTTCCGTTCGGTAGAGGATCAGTAATGGTCTGGGGATGTCTCTCTCATGATTGTAAGTTTGACATAGTGACTGTACGTAGGAGTCTCAATGGTCATCAGTACATCCGGGGCATTCTCAATCCGGTTGTCGTGCTTAATTTTGACAACCACCCGTTGGCTACTCGACCTGTATTCATGGACGACAATGCAAAGCCACATCGTTCCCATGCTGTGAGAGCATTCCTTAAGAACAACGCTATTACAACACTACCTTGGCCTGCAATGAGCCCCAACAATTTGAATCCCTTAGAACACATCTGGGACGTTCTTGGGCGTCGTGTGTATGCAAGGGATCCGCCTGTTCAGCATTTGGCCGATTTGGAAGCTTAATTGCATGAGGAGTGGCAGCAGTTGCCTCTGGACCGAATCAGCAGGCAGAGGAGGGTTCAGGCTGTCATCCGGGCACGTGGTGGATACACTCGCTACTGACGTCAGATACTGCAATTGTGTTCAGGAGATCACAAGTTGCATTTGTTGTTAGTAATTACCGGCAGTGTTTCATCATGGGCCGTCCCAGCACCATACTTGTCGAGAGAATATTTTTCCATCAAAAACATTAGTGACAGAGATGTGTGATTAGATTTTAACCATAGAAAAATACACCTTTGCTTGTAAATAGGAACCTAAGATCTGATCACAAAAAAATATGAAAAAAAGATATTATTCCTTAAAACCCTTGTGCCAAATATCAGTCAAATCGGTTGACGTTTATTGAAGTTATCGCGCTATCAAGCTCACAAAGGGCCATAACGCTTTTGAAAAAGCATGTCTTCAGGTATTAAATATGGATATCAAGTCACATACCAAATATTATCAAAATCCGTTCAGAAGCAACTTAGTTATAAACAAAAAGGGCCACCTGCTCGAAACACAACCGCCCGCCCGCCCGCACGCCCTCCCGCCCGCTCGCGCGCCCAGATCCTGTCCACCCGCCCACCCACCTGTCCGCCCGCCCGCCCGCACTCGACTAAAAACCAATAATTACAACAATGTTCTCAGATTAGTTGCAGTTATCAAAGTCCCACGTTCCTCTTGTCCTAGTTCAGATATCCGAACGTCTCGACTTTTCCACTGCGGAATGCAACGCAAACTAAGAGACAGGATCGTAAGCGGAGATTGGTCGAAATGGGAGAATAGACAGTCCAGCTATCCGAGCGTCTCAGCTTCCAAACTGGGGAAGCGGAGACGTTGGGATAGCTGAACTGTCTGTTCTCCCACTTCGACCAATCTCCGCTTACGTTTCTGACTCTTAGTTTGCGTTGCATTTTCTGAAAAACTCCCTTCTATTTTGTCTTCATCCACCTAATCATTACTCATTGTCATCGTTAACCCTTTACCCAACGAATCGACCGCATCCGCCCGCGTAATATGCAAATTCAGCAGCTGAAAAAACATTATTTTTCAAAAAATTTCAACAAAACCATATCATGTGACCCCAGGGTCACATGATATGGTTTTGTTGAAATTAATGGAAAAATTTCAAAAAGTGATATTTAAAATAATAAATTTTGATATCGTCTGCGTTGAGTAAAGGGTTAATTCCTTATCATACAGAAAAGCTAGCTTCAAGTCATACCATTGTGCCTGGTCACACCACATTTTCTGGTTGAGTTCGGCGAAAACGGTGAAAGGTTTCGATGTAATCAAACTGGTTGCGACTAGTAATGCATCAGGAGGGAAAACTCTAGCTTGGTTCACACCGGCCAAGATCTGCGTCATATCAGCCGAGTTTGAAGTCATATCTGCAGAGTTTGATAATGGGCAATTCTGGGAAAGATAATCGTATCTGACAACTAACGAAAAATATTGACTTGGTTTCTTGTGAAGTAAATTTTTAGTTTTTGAAACCTAGCATAGAAAGAATGAGACGGCCTTTTACGAAAGTCCAACACAGGAGTGGTGAAAACATTGCAGTCAGAAGGTGATTTACTTGCTGATCGTGTGCCGCAATCGGATATTTCGATAAGTCTATCAAGGAAATTGCTGTCCAGTCCATCATCATAGAAGAGTTTGTTGTCTTCGTTTAGTGATCAATAAGAACCCACAACGGATGTACACAGACATGATTGGTTGCAACTGATGTGCTTATCACAAAACTACCAAGAATGTTAGTCTCGCGATCCTGCATAAAGCGTGTTGTTTTGTGATTATACTCTCTTGTATATCAAAAGCAATAGGTTAACACTTTATCTTACGAATCGCCCGCATCCGCCCGCGTA
This sequence comes from Pictodentalium vernedei, assembly GCA_031216915.1. Lineage (NCBI taxonomy): Eukaryota > Metazoa > Mollusca > Scaphopoda > Dentaliida > Dentaliidae > Pictodentalium > Pictodentalium vernedei. The sequence goes on from CM062290.1 coordinate 170,963,619, forward strand.
ATATACAAATTGAGGAGTTAAAAAAATATTATTTTTCAAATAAATTTCAACAAAACCATTTCATGTGACCCCTCATTGGAACGAGCTCATCCAGTGAGGGGTCACATGATATGGCTTTGTTAAAAAATTTTGAAAAATTTGAAAAAATAATATTTAAAATCATAAATTTTGATATCGTCTACTAGGGTAAAGGGTTAATCTGGCATGGCCAATAATGACAGCGGAGAAAGACCAACAAGGGAGTGGTATATTATTTACTGTTATCATTGTCTAGTTGAATGAATACACATCTCTCTACCCGATGGGGTTACATGCATTTTGTTGAAACGTTATCAAAGCTAAAGACATAAGTAAATTTTCTGATGGATGTTATGGCTAGAAACCTTCCAAGAGAAAGTGGCGACGCCAATCATCGTAATACAATTGACACTCTGCGATACCTTGTGTAGCTAATTTATGTTGGATATTTTATCTCCCTCCCCAGTTACTTCCACAAAACGCAAGGTCTGAAAAGCTCATTTCGCTGATTGCAACTGTCATTTGAAAATTGTTTCTGTGGTCAGAGGGCCGCTGTGTAAGTAAAAGAACCCGGCAGAGATCTATATTTCCGACTAAATCTCTTGGGTGAGCAACTGCTACTCTGGATCTTTCTGAAGTTAAGTGTCAAACAACATCTGGCACTGAATGTTGAAACCTAATTTGACGATTCTGACTTTCGTGCATCTTTGTGGGGTGTACATAATTCATTGACATGTAAAAGCAGAGCGCTTATTTTATTAGTAAGATGGCTCAATTATTATCTTCAGCTTGCAGTCCTGACTTAATCCCTTCAACCCTGGCGCGCTAGATATAATATCGTTTTATACAACGCTGTCTTCCGTGAAATGGGTTCACCCAGTCTGCTTTTGTAGGGAGATTGTCATATTTAAACCTATCCTGCTTCCAGACTGCAAATGGGACTGTGGTTTTGAAAGCGTTTTTATACCACTTGCTCTGTGGATTCAACGTTACCCGATACAATACAGATATTAGAAAAATGCTAGGTACACCACACGTGCAAACTGGTCTACACGTACAAACACCATGTAACAACGCATCTGATTGGTCGTTTCGAATCTGAGTGACGTTATGAACTGAATGAAATGCTTCGATACCAAACGGTGTCAAGCAAGAATGTAAACAGACCGTCGAAGGTGATATTTTTCTTTAAAGAAAATAGCCTCATTCACTTAAAGTAACCCCGTGGACCCTGATAGTCACTTCCCTGCCAGTTCAATGGCAGCTATTCGAAGAGTCCATATTCATTTCTTAGGGTATACCAATCAATATTTTCAACGTGCAGCCTTTGGGCTGCGCGTTGAAAATATTGATTGGTCTACCCCATGCATTCACTGAGTAGCCTCCCCGCTTAATGAAATTATGGCATGTTATGTTCCTGGGTCGGAAAGCGGTTTGTCGAGTTCAAAGTGCTTAGTTGAATCGCGATATAAATACAGAACGAACATACTTTGGGTTGACTACTGAGGACAGAACCCTTGTTGGACTTTGGCCTGTATTCCACGCGCGTCTTCGGAGTCCGGAAAATAAAGGAACGATTCAAACTCGAGTCATTGATTCTAATCCCCTGCACTCCCCCTGTGTGTTGTCTTCGTATTTCATGCACTGTCTACCATTCGTCGAGAAGCCTCAGAGCCAAGATTTCAACCCACACCAGCCAGAAAAACGAAGCCACGAATTTGCCCGTTCGTAGGTCACCCAACAAGCTGTGATACTAGGTCAAGGTCGGTCACCAGTGTTTGTAAAATTAGTCAGATTAAAAGAAAACTAGCATACTGTGAAGGTTCAGCGAAGGCGCATTTAACAACTATTTATTTGTAGCACTGGGATGTTCGACAACGAGTTTCCTATCTAGTAATATTTGTAAAACAATGCTGACTCAAGGTATCCACTTCAATATAGAATACGCATGGAGGAGTCATAGAATGGACGCGTCATCGGGGTGACGTTGAGCTAGCGCATCGGTACACAGATTGTGCAGTCACGACGATAGTCACGGTTGCGCTGTTTGTGGCCTGAGTCGCTGACGCGGCGTTTTCCCTACCTTTTGTGTGAATCAGCATGGATCTAATGAGACACGTCCCCAAGTTGTAGTACAGAAGGCGAAGAAATGATGACGATGATTATTATTATTATTATTATTATTATTATTTTATTATATTATTATTACTATTATTATTATTATTTTTATTTTAACACATCCTAATCAGGACAACGCCCAAGCGGCCTTTGGCTTTGAATATTAATTGATTCAAATCGAGAGAGAGACAGAATGCAAAAGGGACATCAACAGCTTTTTTTTTTCTTTCTTTCTTCCTTTTTTCTGTCTTTGTTTAGACCTACATATTCATATTTATCTATACACATATACACACATATATATAAACCTATTCAAATAGTTTATTTTACATTTATGAACTTCAAAAACTTGTTTGTTTCGCCATTGTAACATTTTCTGTATTCATGTTATGGGAGCGGAGGTTTTTACTAAGTGGAAAGCACTTGTCCTCCTATCCCTTTTTGCTGAATAGTTATGGCAAATAAAAATATGTTTAAAAAAAGGCGCATTTATGTAAATTGGGAGGATCGTCGTCAACGAACCCCGGATGATAAATAAAACATATAGTTTCTGCTGGTATACACCAACATTGGCATCGACATCGGAACATCGTCGCTGATGTGTTTATTTGCAGTGGAAAAATTGCCTTGTTTGTGTATTACTTTTTGATTGGTCGCTCCGTGATCAGGGTTCGCAATCACTACCAGTACTGTGGCAGGTACTGATAGTACTTGGACATTCAATTGGTGTTCAATTACCCCCAAAACTAAGGAAAATTATTGGAGGAAGGAGGCCTTGTTGGTCAAGTCGAGAAATGAAATTATACTCTTGAGGTGTGGAATTATCGAAGACAGTGTAGGACAGAATATGATTTCTTTTTTGTCACGTGACACTGTATAAATCCGCAGCTGTTTACAAACAGTATTTTGATCAGAAAAGACAGAATAATTCGACCGGTTCGTCATCCAGTCAAGATGCGATCGAAATTCTCTATCCGTCTTTCCTTCTGCAACACTGTAGAATCTCACCTGTCGAAAATTGATTTCACAGTATTTTATATCCGAAATATCTTCACAGTCCATCCCAATCGGATTGCGAGATGATCGTGAAAGAATCGCCCATTTGTGATCACAATACTGTAATAATACATGATTTCTAGAATGTAAAATGAATTAATTTTTAAGACGCTACGAATCTCAGATTTCGAATCGAATCGAATCTCGAGTCGAATCAGGTAGAATATTTCGAATCAAATCGAATCTCACCGCTTTTAACCTTTTACCTAACACGAAAAGCCGACGACACTTGCAAATAAAATTCTTGAAGCACTAATTGTTTTGATTTTTTGCGTCAAAAAAATAGCTTATGACCCCCATTGGAACGGGCTCGTTGAGCTCGTTCCAATGAGGGGTCATAAGCTATATTTTTGTGACAAAAAATGAAAAAAAGTAATAAAAATTGAATGGTGAATTTTGTGAATTCTGTGAATAGCGGTTTTGGCTGTTACGTTGGGTAAAGGGTTAAAGTTGTAGATATTGCATCTTCTTACAACAGTTACTTGGGAATATAGAAAATATTTTCAGTCTACACTACTGTATTGTATTCAACAGAGATTTGCCTTTTCGGGCAAGTCAAACAAAAAATAAAAAGCGCAATATTCCAGAAACGGAAGCGGAATCGCCTTCAACTGTTCTTCTCTCTTCAGGAGACCTGATGGTAGACGAAGGGTTCAAGGGGAGGCACTTGGTGGGATTTTCACTTCATTTCGACGATTCGAAAGTTTCCGAATCGAATCGACTCATCAGGACGATTTCGAATTGATACGAAGCTTTTCGGGACGCTATTAATTTAACAGGAACCGTCCACATCACAAGAGGTATTCAAACGACATGTACGCACTCTGTTTGGGAGGATTGAATAATTGTGTTAGCTTTTGTGAAATATAGTTAGGCTACAATCCTCTCGCTGATGTGAGGATAAAACTCTATTGTGTATAAGTGTCATAATAATAAATGATGTATATTTTATAAAGTGACATGTTTTCTGAGTATATATTATCAGGTGTACATAATATGAAAAATAGTACTTAACCCTTTACCTAACGTAACGGCCAAAACCGGCCAGCGCTATTCTCAAAAATCGCCAATTAATTTTCATTATTTTTTTCATTTTTTGTCTCAAAAACATACGTTATGACCCCTCGTTGGAACGAGCTCATCGCGCTCGTTCCAACGAGGAGTCATAACCTATGTTTTTGAGACAAAAAATTAGTTATTCAAGAATTATTTTTGCAAGTGTCGTCTGCTTTTCAGGTTAGGTAAAGGGTTAAATACGAATCAGCCGTAAACATATACAGATATAGATATTGTTATTAAGGTCGATTGGACGCTTGCAAGAACTTCACATCTTACCCCCAAATACGCTCTCAAACCCTTTCCTTCTCAACTCCTGCTCCACACAAACTTGTATCGGACCTCTTACATACTTCTGGGAATTTCAATGCATTTCACTGGATATAAGATATCAAGTGTAAGCTTTGTATATGTCATTATTATTTTTTTATTCATTGAGGGCTTAAGGTCACATACTATGCACAATGGCTAATCGTGACCGTCACAGTTTTACGAGTGGAGGAAGCCGGAGTACCCGAGAGAACCACCGAGCCACGACGAGCAACTGTCAGCTCCTCAACATTCTAACTCTCTTCAAGCAGGGTTACAGCGGTTGAAGACATGTGCACCATCAACGTGCAGTACGCCTTAGTACACGGCGTCATCGTGCCCCCATGTAGGCAACCGGGACAAAGTGCCTTGCCAAAGAACACAACGCGGGTCGTCCCGGACGGGATCGAACTCGGGACCTCTAGTATAGAAGTCCAACAGTCTACCACTGAGCCACCGTGCTCCCTTGTATATGTCATACATAGTCTATTGAAATTAACACCCGGCAACCAGAGTGATCTTCTCTTTGTTTATTCATCTTCCAGAATGGCTGTAAATGGTAACTGCTTCTCGCTGGGTTCATATTCACTCAACCCATTTGATTTGGGTTGGTTTTTAACCCAACCGATTTTAGAGTGTATTCTGCCAAAATCTAATATCTATCCTTCAGTGGTCTGTTAAATGAAGGGTTTGTGAAACCAGCATGGGTAGGGTTCATATATGAGGTAAATAGTAAAGCCCTGCGAAGCTTCAAAACTTTATTCGATTCGAAATCGTCTCGATGATTCGATTCGATTCGATCCGTTTTGAGTCGGAACTTTTCGGAAAGTCGAGATATTCTCAACAAATCTACCGCATATTGTCTTCTCTTGAACATATTTTCCTTCATCGAGTTTTATACCCAGGAGACCTGATGATAGAAGAGTTCAAAGAGGTCCGGCTTCCACAACTACAATAGGTGGAGAGTGTATTATCACTAAATCATCCGTAGCTTGGAGATTCCACACGAGGAACAATTGCAAATTTGTTGCAAAGCATAACAAGCACAAGCAAAGTTCCAGCCAATGGACCTCCGGGTTAAACCCGGAGGTGCATTGGCTGAAACGTTGTTTGCGCTTTTTGCCCATGTGTGCAGAATTTGAAAGTGATACTTTGGGTGATAACTCCACTCCGCGTGTGATTTAGTCACAAACCACTCTCCACGTACTGTACTTGTGATTCCATTTCTGTACTATTTCGGGTTTTGATTAACCGGTCCAAACAGACAAGTCCTCGTTGAATACAGTACTTGAGCGAAGATTGGCAGTATTTCCTTCATTTCACTGTTGTAAGAAGGTACAATATTTACAACGGGAAAAGCTTTGATATTCGATTCTGTCCGATTCGATCCGATTCGATTCGATTCGAAATCTCTACCTCATTGGAATCGAGATACAATTCTAGAAATTTGAGATTTGCAAGGCCCTAGTAAATAAAGATGACTTTGTTTTCATCAATATATGTAATATATGATTTTTCCTTGAACTTCGAGTATCATTTTTAATAATGAGTGTGTCAGCGGTAGCATTTGACTAGCTTGTGAAATATATGAACGTTTTTACTCCGAGGTTAATTACTTCGCTTCTCCGGTTTCTCGCGGCCACCCAAATCCGGGGGAAGTAATTTATCCTTATCAACTAGAATCTATAATTTTTCTCTCTCTTTATTCTTCTCTTCGTGTAATTATGGTGTCGCGTAGCACCTTAATCTGGCATACCTGTAATTGATTGTTTATTTTTTTCAGTCGTTTAATTTTATCTGCCTTATAAAATGAAGAGTTTTGACAGGCAAACAACTCCGAGCCATGAGTCAACTGGTTTCACATTTCGTTAACTGAATTCCGACTCCACGGATCTGTAACAGGATCTTTCTCATTATTTCTTGAAGCAGAGGGCGGGATTTTGTGACTCTACGTTTTCGATTGATAAAATAAAATACAAAAATATACAAAAAACCCAAAACAGAAAAACAGCAACGACAGCAACAACCTGAAATGAGAAGTTTTCAACCGTTCAGCGATGAGGGAATTTCGATTAAAATGACTTAAAAAGTCTTAAGTTGTAACATTTCATTGTTCAAACATCATTTCTGGAAATGTGTGGACGTTAGAGTTTAGTGCTGATACAAATTAGTTGAGGGAGAACCACTTAGATAAAAGTTAATGACAGGACTTGGGGGCGAGGTGGCTGATTGGTAAGAGCATTGAACTTTGAACTGAAACGTCGACGGTGCAATCCTAACCTCCGCTATATGTTCTGTGACGTTGGACAACATACTAAATTCCGATTGCCCCTGTGAATGCACAGTGGCGTTGTATAGTAAGGCGTACTGCACGTCGATGGTGCACTTGCCTTCAACCCGTGCTAATTCTGTGCTGGATTAGTAAGATGGAGGGCCTGACGGTTGCTCGCCTCTGCTCGGTGGTTCTCGCCGGCTACTGTGGTTTCCTCACCTGTAAAACTATCCGACACAATGTGATCAATGTGTAACCCAATAAAACGAACAAACAAACAAACAAACGGATATAAATTATTGAAAAGTCCCCTGCGTTGCCAAGTAAATGATGCCAACGTAAATATTTTTTTTCTCTTTAACACTTACGACCATGATCCAATAGTATACAACTTTTACAATTGTATTTTCTAGAATTGTATTTTCTACCTATTAACATAACTGGCTTAAATGAATCATTAGCATTTTAAAAGATATGGCAATTTGCCAACTGGCAAATTGCCACATCTTTGAAAATGCGAATGGTTCTTTTTAATTATTAAAAATTAGGCGAACGAGGTTAGTTAAAAAGTCATAAATAGAAAATACAATTTTAGCAAATACCATTGTAAAAGTTTTATAGTATTGGCCCCAGCAGACGACACTTGCAAAACAAATTATTGAACAGCCGAAAATTTCCACTTTGCTTGAATTAAAAGCATAGCTTATGACCATGTTTGCTTACAGACCATCGATTCAAAGTTGGGGAATGCACCATCGTCGACCGCGCATTACATTTTACTATCAAACGAAACATTTTGACATTCAGACGCATTTCGGGAATGGAACGTTTTGAACTTCAAGAAAGCCGAAATATCCGACACTATACTGAAACACACCCAAACCACCTGCCTGCTATTGTCAAAAAAGACGATTCTATAAGCAGTTATCACACAGTGCGACTGTCATAATCCTCTACCGTACACGAATAGATGACGATACTTGCAGAACCATTTCTTCACAAAAACTTTCCATTTTTCCCTCGACACATCGCTTATGACCACTCATTGGAACGAGCACGAGGAGCTCGTTCCAATGAAGGGGTCACAAGCTATGTTTTTGAAGTAAAAATTTGAAAATAATAAAAAAGGCTAGTCTTTGGACTGAAGGATGGTTGACGTATATATCATCCATCATAACATTTACGAATAATGGGTCGCGTATATTTGTATTTTATCCGATGTCGGAGTGTAAAATGTAGCGTGACATATTGTTGTCAGCAGATTCGAAGGTATAGTATATTAATAAATGCTCCCAAAACACGTCCTTTTTAATACCTCCCGTAGCACACTCATAGAATTCAGGAGAATGAAGGAAATGACATTTCTGTCGATTCATTTCCCCCACGGCGCAGAGCCATGAAAGATCCTATCCATCTTGGACATTTGTTTCGTCCCTTCCCAACTTTAATTTACTATCTACCGCCTCTGTCCAACAGACGTGCAGTCCATCGCAACAGTCACGGGAATTCATGTTCAATAGAATGAATGTCAAGTGCAATTTGAGTAAATCTCCATTCTATTTGTATTAAGTCAAGTAAAGCAGGCGAACAAATTCAGTCGGTCCATTTTTGTCACGCAAACAAAACGATCGTTCGCCTAACTGGAGCAGGCCTGAGCATATTTAAAAAAACACTCCGGTCTAAAGAGTCTTACACAAGTTAGATATTATTTTGAAAATAAATCCCGAAATTCCAAACTCGAACTCAGACTGAAGTCTTCACTCAAGATCTTGTGTCATGAAAACCAATACTATAGCTATAGCAGATAGGTCAATCCCTTTTGCATCAAGTTTAACCCTTTACCCAACGAATCGGGCGCATCCGCCCGCGTAATATGCAAATTCAGCAGTTGAAAAAATAGTATTTTTAAAAAAAAAACATATCATGTGACCCCTCGTTGGAACGAGCTCGTTCCAACGAGGGGTCACATGATATGGTTTTGTTGAAATTTTTTGAAAAAATTTGAAAAAATGATATTTAAAATAATAATTTTTGATATCGTCTGCGTTGGGTAACGGGTTAAACAATATTTTTATTTCGTCAACTCAAAATGTAAAATAAATTACAGAATATATGGATTCGGCAGTAAGCATTCAATCTGATATTTAGCCGTTTCCACTTAATGAGTATATTACAAGCAAACGAACATACATCAAGAGGATGGAAGAAACACAAACGATTAAATGATTTTGGAAATGGAGCCGTGGTAGGTCATGGAAACAATGATCATTGACCCCAACCCAAGGACGGTAACTCGTTGGCAACACCACTAATATCAGTTGTAATTACACATTACGCGTGCACATTATCAAGAATTGTGGGCAGGTATTGTACTCTGATGAGCTATATATATGCAAGATTTTATGATTCATCGGCTTCAACGTGGACAGGGGGACAAGCCAAGAAGTGGGGTGAGGGTTACGATCTAGGTGGAAGAGCAAAATCTTTTCGCAGCGAGAATGAACTGTTCAACAAAACAAGACGGTTTTCCCCGGTAATTAACGTTTCAGATCAAATACTAGCGCGTCCGCATCAAGATCATCAGGGAGCGTTCCAAACTATTCATAACGTTCGTTCTTTGCATCTGTGAGAAGGTTCAGTAGAAAATTAATCTTGGAGCCTTATAGGGAGGAAGCAGTAAATTTTTACAGAGCCGCTTAACCCCCTGCACACTGATGTCGATATATCTAAAGTTCAGGGTGCAAATATTTCCCATAATGCAACTAGAAATTTAACCAATTCAATCTTGTTTGACAGAGCTCAATGAGCTCTGTCAAACAAGATTGAATTGGTTAAATTCCCAGTTGCATTATGGGAAAAATGGCTACTTCAAATCTGGATATTTTGACATCAGTGTGCAGGGGGTTAAGCTATTAAAATTTTGTTGTTTATTACATTGTTCACTATGAACCGAGCGATTATTTTTTATGCAAAGATCTATGCGTACCACTGAATGGGTAAATTGTCAACTTAACCCTTTAACACTGGTGGTATATTTTAAGTAAGTTATAAATAAAATAAATACATTTTAGAGCCATGAATCCGCAAAATTGTGCTCTCTCAGGCTTTACAATGATCTGTTAGTATATAGCAAATGTGTTATATGGAACACGGGAAGAATACACTACTAACGCGCACCGAAACCTAGGGTGAAGAGGTGGGTTTTAGTGCCTTTTTTGAAGCTTCCCAGCGTCTGTGGTGCTTTAAGGTGCTCGGGCAGCCTATTCCACAGAGAGGGACTCGTCATGGAAAACACTCGACCGACTGCCGTTGCGAGGACGCCTGGTTTGTATAACAGAGAGTTCGATGATATTCACTGGAGGAATCGAGATGATACATACCTTTGTTCCAGACAGCTCAGATAACCAGGAGCCAGGCCGTTCAGAGTTTTGAATGTCAGAAGGAGCGTCTTATGCTCTATCCTTTCTTCAACTGGTTGCAATGGGAAGAGTCCATATTCATTATGAGAGGGTAGACCAATTAACATTTTCTACGTGCAGCCGTGGGTTGCACGTTGAAAATATTGATTTGTCAATCGCACTCTTTCACTTGCCATCCTATTTAACCCTTTACCCAACGAATCGCCCACAATCGACCGCGTAACATGCAAATTCAGCAGCTGAAAAAATATTATTTTTCGAAACATTTCAACAAAAACATATCATGTGACCCCTCTTTGGAACGAGCTCGTGGAGCTCGTTCCAAAGAGGGGTCACATGATATGGTTTTGTTGAATTTTTTTGAAAAAATTAAAAAAATGATATTTAAAATAATAAATTTTGAAATCGTCTGCGTTGGGTAAAGGGTTAATGAAATTATGACGTATACTGTTCCAAGGAGAGAAAAAGCTGTCTCTCTTTTCGAAGGGTTAAAACAAGGAACTATTGACTTTTATCAGCAAAATCATGCACGGTGATGGAAACTTGAACACAGTTGGGTTTTTGCTTTATTTTTTTTAAAATATCGAGTCGAGTCAAACTCTCAGCTGAGTCCACAGTTGAACTAAATCAGGAATCTTGAATCTGAAAAATATTAGCTCTTGATCTCACACTGTCTAAGTGCATGTGTATCTGTTGTGTTTGTGGAATGGTAATGATCATACATATGGGTAACAAATGAGCGTACAGATGTATAACAAATGAGTTACACAACACCATAATTGAACACTGCGTAAATATTTCTTTAATCGTCATGTATCTTGATTGAATAAATACTAATATTATGAAACTATGAGAAGATCATTTATCATCCCTGTTTAACTGTTCCGGGATAACAACTTCCTCTGTACAACAAACGAGAGAACATTTAAGTGTGTGAGTACTTCCGGTGCGCAATGGTAACAGTGTGTTCTAGCTGAGTTAATAATTTACCAGAGACTAAAAATTCTCAGGTGTGTAATGTTGGCATGGGAAATAGTTAATAGTACTGAAAGGCTGGGCCAAAATAGGTTCTTTAGCACACTATTTAATGTTTCTTTTTTCTTTGTATAGGTGGAATGTAGAGATAAGTAACCCAAAATGATGATAAAAATCACATTGATTTTAGAAAGTATTTAGGAGGTATTCGAACGCGGCCCTTAGAAAATCCAGTTTTCGAGTCCAGTCCAATCCCGTGCGATTCGTATTTATCGTTTGCTGCAACGTGCAACACTTCAAGTGAGTACAATTCTTCAAGGGTTGCTCGAGGCAGCTCGGATTACAATACAGTCGCCGTGGACTAGTCGTGATCCACGCTCAGTTTAAACAATATTTATTCATGAGAAAATATGATGCATACAAAAATAAACTACAACATGATTGGCATACAGAGTGCACAATACAATGGTATACATTAAAGTATTGAGTCAAGAAAAAGATTTGTTGAAAGGATTCAGCAGTAAGCTTTTAGCTTGAATGAGCCGTCTCCGTTGGATTACTGACGAAGTTTAATAGTAGCTGCAAACACTAAGTAAAATATTGTTTAAGCATAAGAAACAGAGAGAGTAAGGAGAGCCATGGAGAGAACAGGAGAATGAAAAGGGAAAAGGAGCTTAACCCCTTACCCAACACGTGTAGCAGACGACACTTGAAGAAAATTTTTTGAATAACTGGAAATATCCAATGTCCGTCTCACAAACACAACTCATGATACCTCATTGGAACGAGCTTATCGAGCTCGTTCCAATGAGGGGGTCATAAGCCATGTTCCTGCTGCGTCCTTGTGATTGAGTTTGATTGTGTCAGGGTAAATGTGTAGTAAATGGTGAGAGGAGGTCTGCGAGAGAGAGTTGTGCGTGTGTGATAGAGATATATTGTGTGGTGGGTCGAGCGTGTGTTGTTGTTGTCAACCTTTCTGATGTGTCGCTTAACTTAACGACCACTTGACCTATGATCGCAGCAACTAAGTTCAACTTATATAAAATGGGAAGGGTCTCGGCCTCCTCCAAGCAACGACATGCGAGCTTCTCCGCTGTATTGTACCACCTAAAGGAGTAATTTTATAAACTGCTCGGGAGACGACTTACATATAAGCTTAATAGCTTTCTGTCGAATCCCTCCTTTAAACACTAACAAATTTCCCTGTCTTTAGTTGTTTCATTATAATACTGTATCTTTGTTGTTCATATTTTTTGTTACTCAACAATTGTTGTATGTATTTATCAATTATTGAATGAATATTGTTTAAACTAAGCCATGTTCCTGAGACAAAAATTGAAAATATGAAAGGATTTAAATGGCGAATTTCATGGATAACGCTGACCGTTACATTGGGTAATGATGTCCACGCATGCGTTTACAAGGTAATAAAAATCATCATCAGCAAAATTTTAATTAATGAAGCACCGGGTTGTACCCGGTGCTTCATTAATTAAATTGTTGATGATTATTCCTATAATTAGTGTTTGGAATCTAATATTATTGCGTCCTTTTAAATATTGCCCATCCATAAAAAGTGACCAGTCCACGGTGTCTGTACTGTATGTTTTGCTTTCATGTATTGAGGCCGCGATGATTCGAAAATTTTCGAATGGTTGAGATGCTATCAAAATTCTACCAGGTGTCTGCTCTTGAAATCTTATTCTATCATAAGGTCTCCTATAGGAAACTACTCTGATTCCGTCCTGGAATATTCCATTTTTTGATTGACGTGCTCAAACAGATGAGTCGCCGTTGAATACAATTCTTGACGGGAGGCTGGCAATATTCCGATCGAAAGCAGGTGCAATTTTTACAATTTGAAGAGCCGTGAGATTCGGTTCGATGCGAAATCTTCTGTTTGATTCGATTCGGGATTCGATTCAACCCGAAACTTGGGATTTGCAGATTTAATTTACTATTGGAATGAAGCCAATCAAAATGTCAGATCTTAGATTCTACTCATAGATGGAACAGAAAGGTTGTTATACCGATTTTTACCTTTCATTTACGTTACACTTCCAATTTAGTTTTGGCAGCTGATTACAGCGAGTTTGATAGCAAGTGTGTACAGTGTATCGAATCATCGTGTCAGTATGGGTTTCATATGAAGACACACGAAACGGTATACCTTTGATGAATGAACAGACTTCAGGCAACGCTACTGTGACATTTCGCGGTCTTAGTTTCTACACTGCAAACAGAGACGTGAACTGTCTCGCATCAAGTTGTCATATTGTTATGTGACCTCTGTGAGATGCAATTAAGAAAGCAGCAGAAGTCGGGTAATATCTCGCTATCGTTAGACATGGCGTAGAAGCACGATAATTAAACAAAGTGTCCTCAATTTTAAACAAACAATACAAACAAATGACACTATTAATTGGCTTTCAGTCAGTAATTATAACACAGTTCTTCAGGAACCCATGTTTTCATCCTGAGGTGGTATATTGTATCAAGGAAGTACGAAAACGTTAACATAGATATATGCGGCGCCGGGTAAAGTCTAAAAGCAGGAAAGTCGTTTTGTAGAAATGGTGACAAAATATTGAACTGACTCAGATTACAGCTCATTACGTTGGCTCAATCGAACATGCTTTCATGGCCTTCTAAAATCATTCAAATTTCTTGACTTCTTGCATCGAGACTCCAGTAGCCTGCATCTTGCATTTTCCTCGACTACCAGCACTTGGAGTGCAACTTCCGAGTCATGAGTTGTTAGCTGATATTTACCCTTAACACTGCGAATTATTAGTTACCTTGAAAATACTGGAACTATTTTATAGTACTACTATCATTTCATTGTGGAGCCACACAAACTGCGGATCACACCTATAATTGAAGGTAACTACAATTGTTTAGGCTTTTCATCCCATAGCAGTGTTGCGTAACCCTTTCAGTACCATGTCATTGAATGGTATCGTCCTGCTAATAAAATATTTTACCTTCCACAAATTTCTCAGAAATCTATTGGTTAATTTGTTTTAAAACGTCACGGAAAAGCTGACCATAAGCAATATCTACGGTTAATCGAAATCTATATGCGGTTAGAGTAACCCCCCCCCCCCCCCCCCCATTTGTTCCTTCCCTTTCTAAAACATCAACAGATTACAATTCGTCGTGTTAAAGAAGAATGACTTTCATAATTTATTAAGACTCGCTGTTGCCAGTTCCGTATACAGAAAAGTTGTCGGTAAAAGATATTCGCTACACAGTTTTTGGGACCTTATATGGTATGTACGGTGTCCGTGCATTCTATATTTGGTGATAGCGAAGCTGTCACTCAATATTGAATAAACTGATCCATAGGCCTATATCGAATAAACTGACGCCGTAGGTCTATATGTACACAGAGTATCACGATGTGGGAATGCATTCGTCAACACGGCATGAGTTTCGTTTCTTTTGTTTATTTGTCTTATAAACAATACTACAAAGGTACATAAGGTGAAAAAAGCTATACAAAAACAAACATTCAGTGAGAGCTCAGTCCTACGCCCCGCGGGGCTGTACGATTGATCTGCCACGGATACTCCTGTCCAGTTTGGTATTCGCTCTGTAATCTATCCAGGGACATCCACTATTATTTAACATTAAAAATTAATGACGCACCATTTTATATAATACTTGAAAGAACGAAATGTGCAAGTCGGTCATGTCTTCATAGGCAGGCTCGATGTTATCCTGTCGGGTTATACTGTCGAACTACCATGGACCCTCCGGTCCAGTTTGGTATTTGATTGGATCACCGCGGAATCTACCACGCAGTTTAGTACGCCTTGTTATCCCCCCCCCCCCCCCATTCGCCACCACCGCTTATTTGAGTGCTAACGCGGAATACTAGAACGAGAGGCGCAGCCTCGAGTTCTCTCCTTCCGCGATTGCCTGTGTGCCGTATTGGCGAATGCATACGCACAGCGTGGCGTTCTGTGTTTATTACAAGTCTCTATCGCATAGATTCCATTAATTTAAAAATTCGGCCTTATTTGTAGAAATTGACATTTTTGTCACCATCTTGAAATAAAAACAAATCAATTGGCCAACACGTGTGACAGATCGGTAAGTGAACAGAAAATACAAATGAAAATTGAGTCCATATAGGTTATTTATTCGTATTTTTAAGAAATTAGCTGCCGTTTTCTGATAGATATTCGCATCAAAGTTAGAACATGAGTGTTATAAAATCACTCCCATTTACAGAATATGTTTAATTTCGTTAATTTTGGTGGATTTGAGCGAAAACATTTTCCAATTGACATTCGATTTATCGGCTGTCATCGTAGCTTCCGAATTAGATCACGATCAGAATGCGACGTTTGGATTGGCCGATTACGAAAATGGGCGGAGTTTAGTTTTTTAATGGATCCATAGCGTCAGGGGAAAATATAATCTGTCAACGGAAATCCGTATGGAACACGTGTTCCGTACGGATTTGTAAGTATGGTATGGGAGGAAAAGTAATAGGCGTGTTATAAACCATATCAGATCGCCAGCAAAATTTGTTCGAATATAAAGCTTCGGCGCCCTACACGAGCATCTTGCATTTTATATTCCACGTGTTCAGATCAAGACCAGAGTGCCTGCAAACATTGTGAGTCTTATATTTCTGTAAAGCGACCACACGTCAGAGAATTTCTTATTGTCGTCGTTTATGTCTCCGCAACTGCATGGCGCATTTTCTGGAAACATTCATTCATTTTGTGGAACTGAGGTCGCTATATATAATCTAGTGCAGTGACTGACCATCACTTTACATAGTAGGCATAGACTTGCTCGAAAATCTCTCAAAAAGTCCCCTTTGCATATGTTCGCCCTCTTCTCGAAATTGCAGACACTGTTTGAAACAACTGTATAACCGTGGGAAAGAACGCCATGGACAAAAATCAAATTGAAGCAGCAAGAAATATTACTGGTGGATAAAGAAATTCTGTAAATGGCGTCTGCATGTGGAGAAAGGTTGGGGTACGCTTGTACCAAGACGGACAATTACTAAGCTAGTAGCTTTTTCATGGATGAATTTTGGCCATGTCCTAACTTAGTTAACTACTTTAGATCCTACAGCCAACTCTGAAATCCAAGGTGAAAGAAGTTACAAGTCTAAACATTGTTCGATTCTTATCGATCGCTCCCTTGTGTCACTCACCAATAAAACACTCACTTCCTTCTTTCTGTCTGCCTCGAGATTGTGGAACGTCTGAGCTATGACAAAATGGCTCCCCCTCTCAACTGCAAGAAATTCTTGCATAGAAATCGGAATTTCTTGAAAGAAAAGTTGCGTAAAGGCCAGATCTTTCTCTGCCGCTAAAGTCTCAACTGTAATGATATTGATGATGATCTGTAAAACAACTTTCTATCGATACATACCTATGATACAACAAATGTGTAACTATCGATCAGTTTGTCTTCTGTTGCCCCATCTATTCTCTTAAGTTTAAACATATTTTATTTGCCATAAATTTGCAAAAAGGATTGGAATACAAGTTATACAACTTATGTTAACTCCTCTCCATAAATACAACAGAAAAAAACAATGCATAGATTCTCTTCAAGGAGAAGACTCTTTAGGCAGCATTCCGTGCAGTGTCACAATAAACATTTTATTACATGGATACAAAATAATTTTTTAGAAGACATATTGGTATCTTTTTCTCTTAAATTTATAATCAAAACCTTTTTTGGAGTCCTGTTCTGTTATCACTACTACATACACAGGAATGCGTTCATTGTGTGTAGCGGCACATTAGACCATGAATAGTTGAATAGTCACCCCACCATTGGATGTCACTCTCTCCGTTCTATCTTGGTCATTTACCAGTTCCTCCATTCACATATTTAAATTAATATGCAGACTGAAATATCTCTGTACCAGCCATCAACCTTGTTATATCTATTACTCCCAGGAGATGGCCACAAATAAGTAATTAATTCACTGCTAGACTATTTTGTTTCATTATTTTTGATAATTATATATTCAGTGTTAATCATCTATTGTTTGTTTTGGAAATAAAATATTGCTTAATCTCCTCAACACTGATGTCGTAAATATCAACATTCTGCAAATGTTTTCCATAATGCAACCTGGAATTTGACTAATTTAATCTTGATTGACAGCGCTAATTGTGGACTCTATAAAACACGAATGGATTGGTTAATTGCTAGTTGCGTTGAGATCTGTTAAAAAAGATTGAATTGGTTAAATTCCTAGTTGTATTATGGACAATGTGCTGGGTGAAATTTCGATATTTTGTCATCAATGTGCAGACGGTTAAATTAAACATATTCATTTTTTCATTTGAATTACAGAAAATTATACACGTTACAGTCAATCAGGCATAATACACAGAAAGAGCTATTCATTTAATAAACTGAATGTTACACTCTGCCAGTAGACCAAATGCCTGGATTCTCTAGAGATTTTACCAAATGTCTTGATGTTTTGTCATAAAATGTTCTGAAACATTTTGGTCAAACAGTCATGTAAATTCATAATTAACATTATAAAGAAAACAACAATTAACCACTTGTTATTGGGATAGTTCTTTGAATTTGAATTGTTAACTGATCATCGTGGAATTTCATGTACGACAGTACGTGGAGAGTGTATTATCACTAAATCACCCACAGAGTGGAGATTCCACCCAAGCAAGAATTGCAAATTTGTTGCAAAGCGTAACCAGCACAAGCAAAGTTTCAGCCAATGGACCTCCGGGTTAAACCCGGAGGTCCATTGGCTGAAACATTGCTTGTGTTTTTTGTCGATATGTGCAACATTTGAAAGTTATAGCTTGGGTGATAACTCCACTCCGCGGGTGATTTAGTTACAATCCACTCTCCACGTACTGTATATTCCAAACCCATCCACGTGAATTCGAACTCCAATAGCGATTGCCTGGAAGATGGTGGGTCTCGCCTACTGTACGGAATAAATTATGCCTCAGCGCGGATGGGAAATTTGAAAATTTTTAGAATTCAGAAGTCTCCTGTTGTTCTTTTTGATCCAAGCAGCAAAAATTAGTCATAGGCGCCTAACTCACTACTTTCACAATTCATTCGCTATTTGCTAGTTTTAATACTTTATTTGATAATAATTTTAAAAAATTTATTCGAAGTGTAAAAATAATAATGAAACTTCCACTACTAAATCATTTTTACACACTGGAAGAGTGGTGATATGTTCTGTTAGAGATAAGCTAGGTAATAGAAAGTAATAGTATCAACTTTCAGATACCTTTAGAATAGGGCCATGCAAAGGTTCGAAATTCTATTCGATTTGAAATCGTTCCCATGATTCCTTGCAATTCGATTCGAGTCGCGCTGGTTCGGAAATTTTAGACTCGTCGAGATGTTCTCAAAATTCTACCAAGCGTCTCGTCTGAAGCTCTACTTCTATCATCAAGACTCGTGCAAAGAAAAGATTTCAACCCTTTACCTAACGAATCTGCCGCATCCACCCTCGTAATATGCAATTTCAGCTGTTGAAAAATTTTTTTTTTCAAAAAGTTTCAACAAAACCATTCCATGTCACCCCTCACTGGAACGAGCTCGCCGAGCTCGTTCCAGTGAGGGATCACATGATATGTCTTTGTTGATGTTTTTGAAAAAAAAAGAAGATATTTAAACTAATAAATTCCGATATCGTCTGCGTTAGGTAAAAAGTTAAGGAAGTTTCGCTTCCGAAACTACTTTGATTCCCTTCTGGGAATACTCCGATTGTTTTATTGACTTTATAAACCAGTTAAAAGATGTCACAACAGAACTTCTTTATTTTTGTACATACCCTGCGTTAAAATTTAATGTGTCCGTATGTTTGTGCGTTCAACGGTGAGAAAATAGCCACTGTTGTGATGTTTATAAATAGAATGATACGTGAAGGCTTAATTGGTTTATGTCATTTTGTTTTAGAGAAGCGTGGCGATAATCAGCGAACAGCGCAGTTGCTTATAATATTCGCATTCGTTAAAATGAGGTAACTAGTATGCATCAGCCGAGACGAAATGGTCATTGGCAGCTGTTAGAATCGCACGCGAGGCGATCGGGAAGGCGATGTGTTCGTGAGATATAAAGCAATGAAGCACAAACAAATAAAGAGCTAATATTTTTCTAATTGAGAGGGACAGCTAGTTTCTTTAAGACAGAAATGCAAGAACGCCAGGCATCTATAAAGGTCGACCGCTATGGCCAGGAAATATCTGAAATCAAAACTTTAAGAGAGGCCCAGTTTAAAGTACAACAATCTAGCTGGGTATCTCTTATTTCAATGGAAGCAGTCTGGCGAAAATTAATTGCATCCACATTTCTCCCAAACTGTTTATACTTTGACTGTCATTAAAGCTTTAAAAAGCCAGAACTCAAATGGAATCCATAGACGTGTTGCCTTTAGTCCGGCCGCGAAGTAACTTCTGTATAAGTCGGCATTCTTGTGTGGTTTTGTCATCCCTTAGATAATCTTGGCCTCTTGGATTATAGGTGTTAAATGTACGATTTCAGCATGAAACCTCCTTCTTTGAATAAGAAATATAAGTTAGATAGCCGCCTTGTATTTATCTTCAGCTTAGTTCTCTGCAAAAATATTGTGCGCTGTGCTTTATCAAAACCTCAGCCGTGAACAAACAACTGGTAAATGTCTATATATTATATTCCGTGCAATATGTCCATAAAATAAACATCCCTGGTCTATAATCACATTAATTATATAATATTCTACAGTTTATAAGAGCTTTTGACATTCAATTTGTTGTATATTACGACAATTCCCAGATCATCACGAGAATATCGGTTTCCAAAATGAAATATTCTCATAAAAACCTTTTTGTTCAGATCATATCGCTAAGCACCGCGATACGATTTTCTTTATCTTTAAATGTATCAAAAATAAAATTTAATGGGTTCGGTTGGCTTTATGATAGTTCATGTATTAATTGTGATATCTGAGAAAGAGACGCCGATATTGGCATGCATAGGTGGGCGAGATAATCTTACTCGTAAATTCTCGTGGAACATAACGCATGTTGAAAGATGAAAAGAAATCTAGACAAATTAATAGAATCTGCGCATGGAAGTCTTTATCTTTGATATTCGGAACAATAAATGCGCAGCATTAATGATGTTTACCTTCGATATAGTTCTGTCACAGACACGCCAAGATACGAACAATCGATTGAGCAATTCTGATTTTGGTCATTGTCGATGTCTCTTCTCATTTTTGTTGTCGCGTATAGTAGCGGTCTTAGTATCTAAAACAGTGTATGGCGTGTTTAAGATGGCGAGGATGTATCAGATGATGATCCAGACATGCACCTTTTGGTTGAGTTTTGGGAACGCCCGTCAGGGTTTCGAGGTAGTTAGCAATTACCAGTATCTACTTCAGAATTAAAACAATGTCACCATAGTGCTACAGAAAGCTTGATTTCAAAGTCTTGGTTTTCTCATGGGAGCCCCTCCCCGACTGCATGCAAGGACATTCCTCTATGATGCAGTCGTTCCATGCGTAATATGCTTGTACTGTCAATTCTATTTCTATATTGCCGATCTATTGTAGACGTAGAATGCGCTTGAAGCAGAAAAAAGACTATATTGACTGGGTTAAAGGGGAAAGGGAGAGTGAATAACATGTGGCCAAGCTTCGTAAGATAATCACATGACGGGAACATCTCACGGCGATATTATTTTCAGCCCAGTACATCTGACAGATGTCATATTTCTCTACACCTGACATAATAACACAGCTATCAAAAGCGAACACTACACATTGCCTAACTTTTTCAGAGTCGTGACCGAATTCAACCAACAAAGATCTTTGCATTTTTTAAGCATTTAGATTAATCAGTTATGTACTTCTCGGTAGTGGGCTCCTTTTGCTGAATAAAACTCGGGTTCATGGGTTCTAAATTCGGTTGGGGTGTTGTCGGTTGAATCTGTGTGTGGTGGATTACTGTTCAATCAACTTCCACAGTGCTAACATTCTGCTTTATCTCGTCATTTACGTCAAAGTTCAGCCTTCTGAAATATTCATTTTACTGAAACGGTCATCCAACTGAAATCACCTTAGTCCACTCGATGTTGGATACACCCAGTGACGGGCGGATTTTAACTTCAGTAAAAAATTGGCTCATTAAGCATTGCTGGTCATATAAGCATCTCTGGTAACGACAATCACACCAAAAAAGAAACAAATAGATTTCCATCTAAGGCCATTTGCTTGGTGCAAGTCGTCCATCAGTCCCGCGTGAGTTATATATTTAATTACTTCTGGAAAGTGTACCCAGCTTTGGATCCCTTCTTGTGCATACTTGATCATGCTATGACGCATACAGCAGGCGTAACATTTATAGACAAGGCTTATTTAAAATCGATTCAGAGTTCCCAAGGATTGTGTTAAAAAATTATACGACATTTTGGTCATGTCCAAACCATCTTACAAACTCTCTTTTAAAATCCTGAAAAATGAAAAATCCTCAATTCTTACAACTCTTTTTGTGTAGATGCACCTTACCCCTTTGTTACTTTTGTACGTGTTATTACGTACGAAATCTTTTGTTTAATTTAATAGTTCTTCATGATAGACAGGATTTATTGGCTCTGTATGTTCTACACTTCCCCCTCTTATGACTGTACCATTTCTTGATGAAATTATTGCTGAATGGAACAAAACCAGAGCCTTTCTTTTTTCTGCAACCTCTGCCATCGCTATCAAATTTACAGACAGTATTTTCGATTTTCTCGCTTGTAGGGTATCCTTAAAATGGAACATACCGCCTGTCGGATTTCTGTGTGTAAAGTACTTTGTTATGCGGCGAAAACAGATTTAGAAGGCAAACATTTACTATAAAAACGAAACAAAAGAACAGAACAGTAACTATTTCCACGGGGTATATGTACACATCGTTAGTTGAGTGCAACAAAGTGCCATCTGCAATGCAAAAGCATTGCAGATGACACCTTCTTGCACTCCACGGGCGAAATGTTTGCGTCAAGAAAAATATAACAGTCGATGTGTAAAATTCACACCCAGCATCAAATCAGGTGAGAAATCAGTTGGGATTTAATCTTACAGTTCTGCAAGTTAGACTTTATCACTGAAACTTCCTACAACTGCACTTTCAACAACCAGGGTCATATCGTGTATAACAGTTTTACGGGTGGAAGAAGTGGAAGTAGCGGGTCAACTGTCAGACTCTCCAATTTACTAACCCGGTGTGACAGGAATGATAGTCCGTAGGAAAATTAGTCCCTCTGGACTATTATTCCGCGGAATTATAGTCCTAGGTCTAACATTTCTAGGAATAGTAGTCCGCCGGACTACTATTCCTAGAAATGTTAGACCTAGGACTATAATTCCGCGGAATAATAGTCCAGAGGGACTAACGTTCCTACGGACTATCATTCCTGTCACACCGGCACAAGCAAAATTTTCAGTGGTTGCAGGCAAGTGCGCCATCGACGTGCAGTAGGTTTCAATTCACAGTGTCGTAGGGCCCACGCGTGTCGTTGTGGACGTGAAACTACCGATCACTCACTCTTCCGTTCTCGTTGCTATTCCCTGCAAAAGGAACATTATCTGGGGAACCATTCATGCAACGTGAAGAAAAGCAGTTTATGGCATGTGCATGCGCACTACAGTCTCGTAATGAAAAACTGCTATTAACAAAAAGAACACGACTCTTTTGGTTGCATAGTTATTGAATAAATTGTTATATTTTTTACCAAGCTAACGAAAAAATAAAAATTATCTCGCAGAAACTGTTGCAGGGTCAGATTTACCAAGAACACGATGAATCTTTCACCACTCGCCTACACCAAGAAGAATCCGTTTGAAGAAATCTGATATACTTTGTTCAACATATGTTATCATACAAAAGTGTCACTATGCGTTGTTACCTGTAAATCGGATGATGGGAATACTTACGACTCCTTCGTATTAGGTGGTATACCACTTGCGTAACCGGAGCTTATTTCACTACAATATGATATATATTGGTTTAGATATACGACCATGGGAAAAATATATATGGGAAACAGACACGATTTTTATTTCAATTCCCTTGGATAAAGAAAACAAAACGTTCCGTAGGGTAATTTTTAACCCCCATCATAGAAAAACACAAATATATACGCTTGAGAATCAACGAAGGAATGCCAGGTAGGTAGAGAGAACAACGCCGCTGCACTGACAGACGTTGTATCTCCCATTATGTAATCAATTAACCTATCATTTTTGCTAACACGTTTAGGGAAGCCACAAGCAAAGATATATTTCTTAAACAAATCATATTTCGTCTTCCAAACATCGCACATAGCCCCCGATTGGAACGAGCTCACGGAGAAAACATTTAAAATAAATTGAATAGTGATTTTTTGTAAATAACGTTGCTCTGATGTGACCATTGTATAAGGTAAAAAAAAATAAATTAAAATATAGGATGTTCAATTTTATTCGTATTTCGCAAATGATTTCTTGTTTGGACTCGAAATGCACTCAACTTCTCATAACCCAGAAAATGCAAATGTTATTTAGTAGTCGACACTGAAATCTGTTAAGGAGTCACCCCGCATTAACACTCCCTTTCCTCCAACAATCCAACTTATCTTATTTTAAGAACAAGAATCCAGTCGTTAATACAGCATGACAGTATAAACCGTCGTACCAGATTTAATGTTGTTTGAAGGTCCAATTTTTTCCACACACTTTTGTTTTAAATAAATACGAAATTAAAAATGAAGGTTATTTTGATAACATTTCAAGATAAACCTGTAACATCATTATAACATTAATTATGTGTCTGCTCCTTCCAAATAAAAATTAAATTATTTTAAGAACTGTTTGAAATTTCGAAAGTACATGTACTTTTACGGAAATAACAGAGACGATGTCATGAAAACCAGACACTCATCAAAGTGAGTGTGATGGATATACATTGTGACGAATAAATTATTTCTTAGCGCACCTTGCGATGACCATGAGTGATGATGATGATGACGATGATGATGATGATGGAGACGGCGACGACGACGACGACGACGATGATGATGATGATGATGATGATGAATTGATCCAGTGTGAACCAGTCATTTTAATTTGAGGTAAAATACTTTCTCTGGAGATGTATTGTGACTTCGTCAGAACAGTTCTATGCAGCATGGATGTAGTCTGGTTATTCACGGGTCTTGATGCTTCTGCAAGCAAATATGAGGTGCCACTTTGTGATGGTTTGGATATTACGTGGCAATCATGTAACAAGCGTTCTAGCGAATATATTTTGTCTGCATACACTATAAGTTTCACTCGGTGTCCTCCAAAGTCCTGCGATGGGCTCCATTCCTTTTTTAAACGCCATCGTTTAAAATTTGACTCGTCTGTTTGGGCAAACCATTACATGGGAAAGCATTTAAGTGGGTTGTTTTGTAATAAAACGTATGTGAAACGATTACGTGAAGAGGGACTTGCAAGAATGAGGTGGAGAACATGGTATGTCAACCACAAGAAACAAAATGACCTGTGGACGTTCGTCGAAGGTCACAAAACAACCGGTGAGTTGTGTATATCCGACACATTCCCCAGACTAGTTTACCTGCAATATGTAACATCTAACGCCAGCGTACAATAGTAAACTCAATGCACTCTTTACCTTGCAAGTGATTAACAACCTGGTAAAATAAAATTAACAAGATGCTGTTAGCTTTATTTCAACAGTTGGCAAAATGCATATTTAATATTGATAAGCCAATCTTTCAAGCCACCAGACGAATTCTACAAGAAATTCGACGCTGTTGTAGTCTGGAACCAGTCCAGTCATTAAATAGTCCATCGCCTATGGTAATATTCAATCGTCCGCAATATTTCAGTTGGTCGGATGAGCGAACCTACGGTTCGCTTTTCCGACCAACTGAAATATTCCATCCGATTAAATTTTTAAAATATGTACCATAAACATTCATTTTGTTTGAATCAACGCAAGAAATTTTTTCTCGAGACTTCATCTAACGCATATATAAAGAGATTATAAATACTATTAAATATGATTCTTTTATAAGTAGCTTTGAATGAAGACTCGCCACAGCTGTAGGTTTATGATAACGCATCGTACGCCCACCAACTGTGATAATATTTTGATGTTTTCAACGCCAATCAATACGTATTGATTAGAATATCTATAAGTGTTGTTTGAAAGAATATCTATATATCTTTGTGAGGAAAGGGATGTCACTTTAAACTAACTGTAGTCTGCACGCAAACTCCACCTAAAGTGGGTAAATAAACGGACCTTAACGGCGTTGAATTCCTAACAGAATTTGTCTAGTGGCTTAAGAGCTCTGGTTTTAACCTGTAACCAGAATTTCTTCAACTGTATTCTATTCGCACATTTTAGACGCCTTTTTGAAATACGTAAGAAAAAGACAATACTCTTATGAGAAAAAATCCCAATCTTGTGATTGGACGTGGGCTCGCTAAGTTTTTTCTATGTTTACGGCTCCAGTACTATCTGTCACCGTCTGACGTCACCACTAGAAATATTTGAAACGAGGTGGTTGCCCATATCGCAATTATTTCGTCAATGGAGTGACTTCCAAACTGCTTCATTTTTCACACGTGCAGCAGATGGTGTTTTGAATGAAGTGTTATTTAAACCACAAATCTGTTAACGATTTGTACTGAGATGGAGTGACCTGGTCCTTTATCTGAATAATTGTATATTTGTCCAGCGATGTCGTGGGGTGTATGAAAGGTTTATTTTCTAAAATTATGATCGTTAAAAGTTGCTTTATTCATTTCACGACGTAGATTTGGGGCTATGGGTAGGGTCTTATTGGAACATATACGTTATTGTGTTGAATTATTATCACTTCATAGGGTGTTCCCTAGTACATTAACACAGTTTAACAGGGCACTACACGGACGTAACGCTCAACTTCAAAAGTCACGTGATGTGTCGGGCCGTTAATAGGTTAAAAATCTCATTAACAGTCCGACACGTCACGTGACTTTTGTTCCTCGCTGTCGTATACTCCGAAATGGAAAAGGTTTCCGCAAATGGTTTCAACTAGTAAACAATATGATTTTTATTTAAATTATTAAATATGTAAAATGTCCAGCTAAGTGGTAATAATAGTAATAACATGACTTTGTCGAGCCTGGTGGTTTATTAACGGCCTAGCAGGTGTGAATAACAACCCTTCAGCTTATTAACGTCCCTCGACTTCGTCTCGGGCCTTTTATAAGCTGTCCGGCTGTCATTTACACATGCTGGGCCGTTAATAAACCACAATGCCCTCCGAAGTCATGTTATTGTTATATTGATGTAACATGGTTTGCGTCTCGGAGCGTATTTTCAACCTCGACGCTTCGCGTCTCGGATGAATGTAAGCTTTGCGCTGCAAACTTCAGACCATGGTACCGTCAGTTTATCACAGTAACTTATAATGTTGTACGCGGTACATTTTAACTAAGCTGTATTCTTCATACGCCAAACGGCATTCCTTTAAGCTTCTGTTCTTAAATAGCCTCCTCGAGCAAAGTTTTCAACAATAAAAAAGAAAACATGGCCAACAATAACCACGAGATTTTGTTTTCATCTCCTTCTACTTCCCCTGATTGTTTTAGCTTCTCACATTGACTCATTGAAAGTGGTCTTTAGCAAGATCTATGTCAAACCTAGTATTATCAGTGAAGGAAGAATAGGATAGACCTTTTTAGTGACTATTCAACAGTTTTCTCTATAATACCATGCTATCAGTTTTCATATATGAATTCACTGATTCTAAAAACCATTGTAATGTGGATCAACATTTTTATTCGTTAGATTTTAAAATTTTAAAGTTTGGTCAAATTCTACATGTATATAGATGAAAAAAGAATACTTTTAATTCCTCGACCATCGCAATATTTTTACACTTGAACCATTTGGTTTTGTACAATTGCTGTCAACTTGGTAGTGATGTGTCGCGAAGGCATTTGCGTTTGTCGATTTCGGTCAATCGTCTTTCTTCGTTAACATGATTGCCCACTACCTATTTGGTAACATAAATGACAGAACCATATAAATATGGTATGACACATATTTTGCAGATGAATCACTAATCATCAAAACGAATCTCTTACCATTTCCTCGTCTCCTAACACCAAGTTTTCGCCATGAGGGTTTTATTACTTTTATCACTATCTGAATTATATGCGTCCTGGACTCGAAATTGTGGGATAGGTTGTTTTTCTGATGGCAATCATTTTCAGATACTGTGCACTAACTGCCCTGTCATAAACGTTGGTGTTGGTATCTGGTTGATTATAGTCGCCCAAAGGGGTAGATGGAATATCGTCCACTGAGCATTGCATCTTCCTACCAAACGGCACATCTTGGTCTTGAGACGTTTTGGTTCCGGTGTAAAAGGAATGGAAGTCCGTAAGAACGTTAGTCCCTCTGGACTATTATTCCGCGGAATTATAGTCCTAGGTATAACATTTCTAGGAATAGTAGTCCGGCGGACTACTATTCCTAGAAATGTTAGACCTAGGACTATAATTCCGCGGAATAATAGTCCAGAGGGACTAATTTTCCAACGGACTTCCATTCCTGTTACACCGGGATGGAACATTTTGGCCCCCACTAATGCCGAAATATCCTATACCAGTTCGGCACGCCCCAAAACGGCTTTCCGAATACCGTCAAAATGTCAATCTCCACGCTAAGCCTATTGTCACTCAGTGCGACAGCCATACCTCTCAGCTAACACGAATGGTATATGATACTTGCAAAACAAAATCCTAGACTAATTACAAATCTCCATTTATTTTCCCTCAAAAACATAGCTTATATAATGGTAACTGGCTTGACGAGCTCGTTCCAGTGATGGATGATAAGCTATGCTTTTGAGGCAAAAATTTAAAAATAATAAAATTGGATTGGTAATTCTTTTGAATAGCGCTGACTGGTTACAGCCTTTGCGTTATGTAAAAGTAAATTTTACAGATCGCGGCGATTCCACTAGTTTAGTGAATAACAAGACTCCTAATAAACTCGGTGGTGGTATTATTGTTGCCCATTCGGCCTACTTACCATTGTGTTTTACATGCTAGAGTTTAAGACTAGCCTTAACAAGGTGGCCCTGCAATTTAAATACCCTGTTTCTCGGCCCTGTCCTGGGAGGAAAGAGGTTGAAAAGAACTACCACCCTCCACTGGACCTCCTTTCATAAGAGTTCTGGATTTTCTAACAGACATTATAACTACTATTGCTAATTCATTTCTTAATAATTACATTGTTAATGTAGTTATACGGGTCCAAATACTCAATTCCCATTGGTCAGCTGGGTGAAAACGTCATGGCCAAATGTAATTCATTTTCCAATGAATACATTTGGTCAAACTTTGACCCGCATTCACGGTAGAGCGCAGTTGACAGAATGTAATTCGAGCGGTGTTTGGGCGGGTTTTTAACTTTTAGCGTCTCTCGCAGTGATCAACTCCGCTGCTGTTTGTTTGGTGACATTTCCCAACTGTGACATAAAGCCCGTTACTAAAATACTCGTATCCATTTCTAAAGTTGTGAAAATTAAAAATCAGAGTTGTGCGCTTTGTATTTTGTGTGAAGGTGGTTTTTCGCCTCGTTCGTTCGTACATGTTTTATTTCGTCTTTCTGCTTTGTTGTTTGGTAAAATGTAGTTTAAACAGTTACGGAATGTAATTATAAGAATTGAATGCAATTTTTATAATCTTTATTGGAGTATGAACGTGTGGGAATGGGTAGAAATTATGTATGAATCCTTTGGGATTCATACATAATTTATACCCATTCCCACACGTTCATACTCCAATAAAGATTATAAAAATTGCATTCAATTCTTAATTGAACAAGATGAACAAACGCCAACAGAACGGCTCGGCTAGTCTGCACTACTTTCCCTTTGCTAATATATCCCCACTAGACCAAAGCGGAACAGCAACAGCAGTCGTACTCAGTTGACCCATAAGTCTTCCGTTTTGCTAATTCCTACTTTCGTCGTGTTAAAAAGCTTATCACTATTAATTTAACACATTATTGCATGTTGGAAACTCATTTACAAGCAATTGAGTAGAATGAATTCACTATCGACGGATGAAGAGATATGTTCCGTGTTGCCGTTTTGGTTTTATGTTAAGCTACGCGAGAGAGGCTTTTACTAGGAAGACAGTTGCAGTCTTTCTGTTGGTTGATGGACCCTTCGCAACCAACCATATATTTTTAACCCGCTTCCTCTCAGCATTGCATTTTGAAATATTTGGGTTCAGTGTTCAACTATTTTATCGGTAAGATGTACAAAGTTCTTGTAACTAGTCTCTACAATTAGGCTCGTTCCAAGTGTAGGCAGGGACGCACCCAACATTTTCAATGCGGCAGAGCTCTTCTAGGCTCATGTTGGGACGTTGTAAGGTGGGAACCAAACTTTGCACAAACCATTACTACTAAGGATGTTTCAGGGATGCTAACAAGCTCCCACGCCATCAGTCAAATTCTCTAAGGAGACGGAGGCTGTTATGATCTGGGACCAGTCTAGCCTTTAAATATTCCATCACCCATGGTTAGATTCGCCAGCCTTGAATAGCTCAGGTGGTCGGAAAGCGAACCTTCGGTTCCATATTCCACCCGATTGAATCTAAATAATATCATTTATTTTCTTTGAATCTACGCAAGAAGTGTTTGTCAGTCGAAACTTGATTTGCCCGATTTTTTAATGACTTCACCAACCCTATCAGGCATGTTTATTATTAAAGAATTATGAATGAAGACGTATTAGCTGTATATATGTGATTACACCGCGTAGTTCCACGAATTGTGTTGATATTTGAGGATTGTGAGGTGAATTAAATACTTATTAATTGGAATATTTATAACTGGAGTACAACCATCTGTATATCTTTGTGAGTAAAATGACATCGCATTACATAAACGCTAGTCTGCGCGCTAACTCCGCGAAAATTAAGTAAACAAAGAGCCCACAACAGCATCGAACTCATAATAGAATTATTAGATTGATGGCCTGAGATATTGAGATGCGAATACAGCAGGCACCATTTCGTGGGTGCCCATTGTTCTTAGAAATGATACTACGATTTACTTGCGTTATGTAGAATGGCTTTTCTGTGGTGTATAGTTCCACGTAGGCGCAGAGCACGTGTCTTTCTACGAATGGGTCCCCAAGGTCAAGTGTGTCCGCAAGTCAATTAGGGCAGCAAAATGCGAGGCGATTGTGTCCGCAAACGAGTCGATTACCTCCACAAAACTCATGCCGACTGTATCAATCAAAATAGCCGACTGACCAATCAAAATCGTGCTTGCTTCTGAAACAGCATTGGCGCGGTACAGAATCGCTATCTCTTTGGAAATCAAACTGAACTTGATACATTTCGTGGTTCACAATCTTTCTTGCAAAAAAAGTGTGAAAGTCCTGTATACAATGTATTTGTGTTTATACTCTTCGGATATGGCATATTACATTCATTCATTGTTTTTTTTCTAGCATGAACCCAAAAAACTCATAACAAAGTAACAATATGATTTTATAGAACATGCCTCAAAGGTAGGGCCCAACAAATCGGATGTTCTATCCTCCAATCGAATCGAGGGTCCGACGCCGACATGGACTTCGAATCGGAATCGAATCGAATCGGAAACAGTGTGAAACATTTTTTTCTGAAATCAATTGTTATTTTACCAAACTACCTAATTATTATTACCTTACATGTCCTTTCCGCGGATAGCACGAATACTTGCGTGTAGAGGTCACAGGTTGCATTACAATACACATCAGTACTTATAAAGTGGAGAGCGGGATCCCGCGCTTCACTTTATAAGGACTGCTGTAATAAAGCAACTTGTAAAAAAGATATATATATATATATAATGGTCTATGTCCCAGCTTTTAAACTCAGGAATCTCAATTAATGGAAGATCCGCGAAAATGCAACTGCTTGAATTTAATTTATATCGCCTATGCCAAGCCAGAATTCCACCAGGCATGGTCCTAATACCGAGCCACTGGATTGAAAGCTGTGAAATATTTTGGAAGGTGGCCTCGACGGGATCCGATTCCGGGTCTACAATACCCAATCGACTGGCCATAAATGCTCTGCCCCCATACCAACTGATCCAACGGCAACCCCTAAAAAGGTTGCAATTGACTCAACCAGTATGTTAGTTTACATTTACAACTCGACCCGAGGCCGATATACGAGAATTGACAATTACTGAATTGTTGGAATTGTTTTCTGTGATGATTCGTAATTGTCTACAAGTAGCCTGTATTTTATTGTGTGATTTACTCGTGGATCGTTTGCCTTAGCATCCATTGCAATTGGGACAGATTACTGTTATAATGGTCAATGCCCCAGCTTTTAAACACAGGAATCTCAATTGGAAGATCCGTGAAATGCTAGAATTTAATTTATATCGCCTGTGCCAAGCAGGAATTCCACAAGGCATAGTCCTAACACCGCGCCACTGGATTGTTTGTTTGGAGAGAGAGAGAGAGAGAGAGAGGAGAGAGGAGAGAGAGAGAGAGAGGGGGGAGAGAGAGAGAGTGAGAGAGAGAGAGAGAGAGAGAGAGAGAGAGAGAGAGAGAGGGGAGGGAGAGGGAGAGGGAGAGGGGAAGAGGAATGCCGATAAGTCGTTTGATCCAAAAACGCAACAGGAAACCATTGTTTCATTTCTACGGCATGATTCCGCCGGTAGAACATTTATGCAGTCCCGTCCTGTATCCGATTCGAAAATATACCATTCGGGAAGCCGATTCGATGACGACCTTGAATCAGGACATCGGTGTCGGCGCAGAATCGAAACTTTAAGGCTTCGCGGGGTCCTTCTCCAAGGGCTCAAGGGACTGTATGCAGGTGTACATTCACATCATTCTTTAGTATACAGTGTGAAAAAGTGTACGGTTTACCAAACGACTGAACGTCGGCAGTTTTAAGATTATGGGACTGGGTTTAGTAGACAAAATATGACGATCAGACAGGAATAACGCAGATGCAAGAAGCTAGATACTTCAATGACCACACTAAGAAACTTATATCGACTCAGTTATATTAAATTGATAAGTCATCAGCCATACTCTGTATTGCTCTCGGAAGGCTCTACTGCGAACATAACACGGACAAGACAAGTAAGACGTCATCAGAGATAGCTCTGTTAAAGTGGTCCAACTTTCTGTTTCTTGTTGAGTACAGATATACTCGAATAGCCGCGTGGAAGTCTGGTGTTAGCGGGAGAGATTTGCTAACCAATTCCATTGTCCAGTGGTGGGATCACTGGACGAGGCCAAATTCGTGTTCATGGTGTCTTCACGATGACCTGACATTTCGAAGCTAATTTGTTTTCAAATTACGGTTGACCAGTATATCTTGTATTCAATACTAACGAACGGTGTGCATTTTTAACCCTTTGATACTTTTGTACGTCTTATGACGTACGAAATCAATCAGCGCCTTGATACTTGTGAACGTCTTATGACGTTCGAAATCAAACAGCGCCTTGATGCTTGTGTACGTCTTATGACGTACGAAATCAAACTTCGCCTTGATGCTTTGTGGTCATTTGTTTTGTTGTTATTTTTCAATTTTTTAAAGTTTTAACGTCAATTCCTATTTTCTGCCGAACAGTGCTTAGTGACAACCGTTGAGCCAAATGTTATCGCAGCTTAAAATACTAATATAAGCCTCCTGTCAAAACTTCTTAACTGGTTGAGTGCAAGAAGCCACTATCAGGTCTTTCAAAAAATGAGGATACCAGAGCAAAAGCCAACATTTCCCTTGCTTATATTTCATATTCCGTAAAACACAAATAATATTTTGTTTATATAAATTTGTTTTATTACAAATTATTGGAGAGTGCCTGTGGGCACTCTCCAATAATTCGTAATAAAACAAGTTTTGAATAACAAATTCAGACCACCAAAAATAATCTAGCCCTCAACCTGATAATCACTCGTGTGAAATATATCTTGTTAATTATACTCTCCGACGTTTGACGTCGCATTTTGATAAACATTGAAGAAACTGAATTTCCAGTGACGTTTGAACGTCAGGATAATTAAAGTCTCAAAGGGTAAAAGCTATTATTACCATATAGCAGGGCGTTCCCTAGTGCATTAACAACATTTCTGGGGTCAATCAAACTGCACAATGCACGTCGCACTGTGTACTTGGCGAATAATGAAAACGTCATTCCATTATCCGCCAAGTGCACAGTTGTCACGTGACTCCCTGACTTTTCGTTTTTCCCACTATTCTCTGTCCTTGTTGTACCAGCAATGCCCGGCTGCATCGTTCTTCTCGTGAACAACCAGTTTAAATGGAGTTCGCCCTAACAACGGAAATAAATTAATTAATTAAATAAATTAAATAATTACTATTCTGTGCCTAAGTGAACTTTCATCTGTTTTTGTTTTGATCGGAAATTGATCCTGTTTACAAAATCCGCAGACTTCTGATTTTGTTGTTCTTTAAATTCTCATCTTATCAGTTCAATTAAATCATTATCAGTAATATAGGCTTATCATTTCGATAGAGTTGTGTGTGAGAAGATGAGTGGTAATAATAGTAATAACATGATTTTACTGGGCATTACGGTCTATATTACCCGCCAAGTAGAAATAGTTGACAGCCCTTGGGCCAATTAGTGGCCCTCGACTTCGTCTCGGGCCTCTCATAGGCCCTCGGGCTGTCAACTATTTCTACTTGGCTGGTAATAGACCGTAATACCCAGTAAAATCATGTTATTGTCAAAGGGTAAAAGCTATTATCCTGTAATATTTGTCCTCCTGTTTGTCCAGATGTGGATAATGTGTTGTCATTGATTACCCTGTCTCTCGGCCTAACCTTCTACGCTGAAGATTCTTTGTTTCTTTTATCAGTTATATTATACACTGGGACCCTGCAAATATCAAATGTCGGGTTGAATCGAATACTGAATAGGATCAGGTAGAGTATTTCGAATCAAACTGAACCTCGAATCGAATCTCACGCCCCTTCAAATTGGAAGTATTGCACCAACCGTAAATATTGTCAGCCTCCACTGAAGTATTCTTTTCAACGCCGAATCACTTTTTGGATCAAGTCAATAAAAAAACGCGATATTCCAAAACGAAATCAAACTTTTCATAATATAATTGCAGCACTTAATTCTACGTACTGCACTCCTCGTGGAAATCGACGAGAACGTCTCTTTATCAAATTCCCCGAGTGCCATACAAGCAAGAAATGACGCCGGTTTTATTTACTTAACTTCCGAATGACAGAACGTCGGTGGTTTTAAGACAGTGGGGCTGGGTTAAGTAGAAGAAAAAAAATATGACGATCAGACAGGAATAACGCAGATGGAAGAAGCTATACTTCAATGAACTGGGCGGCTGGTACCGAAAGAAACTCTATCGCGTGAGTTCGAATCCCCGATATTCCACTGAGAATCGAAGTAAATTCGGAAGCGGAACCTCCTTGAACTTTTCTTCTGTTATCGAGTCTCCTGTATAAGCAGAAGAAGAGCCCAAGAGGAGACACATGATAGCTATTTGACAAACTCTCAACGATTCCAAAATTTCCGAATCAGCGCGACTTGAATCGAATCCAATTGTTGGAACGATTTCGATTCGCATCGCATTTCGAAGCTTCTCGGGGTCCAACTTTTAACATTCTGATTTTTGTAGTTTGTGTCCCACATGATATTACTGTATTATATATCTGTCTATGTACAACAATCGATAACTACCCGCCACGAAAGTTACCTTGATAAAAACTTGTGTCTATTTACCTTTTGGTGAATAATAATTTTATGTGACGCACAGTTGGAATGAGCTATTTATTTATTTATTGGTGTTTAAGGTCACATATTTCTGCACAATGGCTAATCATGACCACGACAGTTTTTACGGGTGGAGGAATGAATGAATCTTTATTTTGCAGTACACTATTATATGATAAGTTCATAATGCAAATAAAGTGTTATACAAGGTA
Source organism: Pictodentalium vernedei (assembly GCA_031216915.1). NCBI lineage: Eukaryota > Metazoa > Mollusca > Scaphopoda > Dentaliida > Dentaliidae > Pictodentalium > Pictodentalium vernedei. The sequence goes on from CM062290.1 coordinate 170,998,855, forward strand.
ATAGTCTACTGCATGGAAACGGCATAGCCATAAAGGCTGTCTTCCTGCCGCCCCCATGTAAAAAAAAAAAACCCAAAAAACAAACAAACAAAAAAACACATTTGTTCTGACATCAGAGTTGGAGGTGGGGGTGGTCGAGCCTAGTTCTCTTTTTCCCGGTTGTGAGTGTAGCATGGGTTAATGACCAGAACTATACGGTTAGGGTTGAAAATCGATGTGGAGAGATCCAGAGGGATTAGTGATGCAGTCAGGACATTGTGGATTGGTGCAGGGAATGTTAGTCAAATATGAACTTAGTGCGTTCTCTCTTAATCTGTTCTTGAATTGGGACCTATTGTACTGTTGAGTTAATGGAGGGATTTCGTTCCAAAGACGTGGGAAAGAATGGAGAGGTAAGTCGGATGAAAAACTAGTTCTGGGCTTACGAATAAGTATTTTGCCAGACTGCCTTGTGTTCATGCCCGACGGATTATGGTATATTTCAAACGTTTCGTCAAAGGAAACAGGTAATTTGTTATTGCACCAGTCGTGCATGAACAAAAGCGTCTGCAGTTTGTAGACATCGTGGAATTTTAGTATTCGACAGCTTTTAAAAAGTGGATCAGCATGGGATGTGTAAGATTTATTCGCTATAATTCGGATAGCCTTCTTTTGCAAGCCACAAATCCTACTAACAAAGGGAGAATGTCCCCATACATGAATACCATACGTTAAATGACTATGGATTAAGGAAAAGTATAGTGTTCTTAATGCATGTAGTGAGAGAAATCGTTTTGCTCGGTTTATGGCATATATTGCTCTAGCTATTTTTAGGCAAACGGCTGAAACGTGCTGCTTAAATTTTAGATTTTCATCCAAGTGGATTCCTAAAAACTTGAGTGTTGTTTCCTCTTGCTCATTTCCGATTAGTTGTATGTTTATGTTATTAATGGCTATGCTCTTGTCTCTGGCAGTGTATAAATCACCGTGGGGGTGTAATAATATAAATTCGGTTTTAGAAGCATTAAGAGCCAGCTTGTTAGCAGAACACCATTCCTGTATTTTCACAAGTTCAGAATTTGCATTTCCAATGAGATCATTCACGTTATTTGATGACACATAACCTGTGGTGTCATCTGCAAATGACAAAATTTTTAATAATGTTGAATTGCTGATATCATTAACGTAAAGCAGAAAAAGGATAGGGCCTAGGATGGACCCTTGTGGCACACCTGTAGTTGTGGTTTCCCTATCCGATTCTTTATCATTGAATGGTACAAATTGACTTCTTCCAGTTTGTTTGTTTGTTTGTTTGTTGGTGGTTAACGTCACATATTTATGCACAATGGCTAATCGTGACACAACATGGCGATGAAGTCAAGGATAGTCAATCGTTGATCAACATGTTGCCCATTTTAGAGGACTTTCACCCCAAGCATTGGTGACTGGGTCCTATTTTACTAGTAAAGCGGAACTGGTTTACCGCAGTAAACAAGTGCTGCTTACTTCCCGGGGTTCCCACGGGGAACTTCTTCCAGTTAAATAGTTTTCGAACCAAGAATTTGCCACACCTCTAATACCATAGTGATGCAATTTTTTAAGCAAAGTGTTGTGATTAATACTATCGAAGGCTTTGGAAAAGTCTAGGAAGATGGAGAGGGTACAGTCCTTCGTCCTTTTGTCGTTCTGAGCGGCGACATCATTTACTAAGTGCAAAATGGGATGTATAGTTGAATGGTGTTTTCTGAAACCAAACTGATACCGGAAGATGATGCTTTGTTCATCCAAAAATAGTTGCAAACGCACTTGCATTATTTTTTCAAGTACTTTTGAAAACGTGGGAAGAAAACTGATTGGCCTATAATTATTAAATATGTGAGGGTCCCCGCTTTTGAATATGGGTATTATTTCAGCGACTTTCATTTTGGTCGGCACCACGCCCGTCGAGAAGGAGAGATTGATGATATGGGTGAGTGGCTTTGCTATTTCAAAGCTTATCTCTTTCAGTAGATTAGTCGACATGCTATCACAATCTTTGGTCTGTTTTCCACTTAGGCTTTGAATACAGAGAATTACTTCTTGTTCATTGGTGGGTGATATAAAAAATGAGTCAGTGCAACTATCCCCAATGTATTCTGAGAAATGCCGTGATGGTGTTGGTATTTGATTACTTATTGATTTGCCAATGTTCGCAAAGAAAATGTTAAATTTATTGGCTATTTCTTTAGCATCGGTCAATTCAGAATTTTCGTCGATGAAAGAAGAGGGTAGTGTATGAGCACATTTCGTTTTATTGATGGCTTTGCGTAAGATTTCCCATGTTTTTTTAGCATTATTTTTGTTTTGGGATAATACCTTACTGTAGTAGTCCGCTTTGCTCTTTCGTTTTAATTGATTAAACATTTGGCAATACCTTTTGTATTCGTCTACAATCTGAGGATTTCTGGACTTTAACTTTTTGACATACAGTTTGTTTTTGTTGAGGGATGATTGTAAAAGTCCATTTGTCATCCAAGGTTCACGTTTTACAAATTTTTTTGGGATTGGCGTGGTTTTGATTGGAAATGCAGTGTCAAAATGTCTATAAAAGATATTAAGAAATGAATTATGTGCTTCATTAGGGCAGTTAGTATTAAGTATATCCGAAAAATCGGTTGTCGAAAGAAGGTCCTTAAAATAGTTAATATTCGTTCGGTTAAATGCACGTTTTTGTGTTTCAGTAGTTTGAGGAGTAACTTTGTCCGACTCTTCCAAATAAAATGTTGCAAAGTGGTCACTTACACCTGTAATAATAATACCCGATTTGTTTTCCTTGTTGGCATTACTGAAGATATGGTCTATTAACGTTGCAGTAGAGTGTGTGACCCTTGTTGGTCTCGTGATAGGCGGTAAGAAACCGGCACTAAACATAGAATCAACATATGTACTGGTTTTAGAGTGATTATTAAAATTTAAGAGGTCAATATTAAAGTCACCCATTACATAAGCATTTTTGTTACTAAGGTTAATTTTCTCCAGGAGTAGGCCTAAATTAGACAGAAATAAATCGAGGTCTGCTTTCGGTGCAGTATTGGGTCTGTAGATGATACCGACTATACATTTTTCATTTGAAGTAGTTTCAATAAATGATGATTCAAAAACATGGGAAATGAAGATAGAGAGGTCCTTGCGTATTTTGAATGATAAATTTTCTTTTATGAAAAGGCCAACGCCACCTCTTCCGTCGTCATTGGAAGGGCAAAAACTGTAAATAAGTGGATGATACCCTTCTAGCTCATAACTTACATCTTTGATGCTAAAAGTTTCAGTCATACCTATTATATCAAAGCAATTTTCGTTTGCCTGAAGATCACAGAGTAAGCAACGAAGGTTTTCAAAATTGGCATTTAAGCTACGGCAATTAATATTAAAAAGAGACAGTGATTTATTTTTGACTGACACATTATCTTTGAAGTCATTAGGTGTGTAATACCTGCAGCTCTGATTATCAATGGTAAAGGGTGGGCTTGGGTCATCGGTATTGTTCGATATAGCGTCATTAAATTTTGATACAAAATCAAAAGTACTATCTTTCTGGATCTCATCAAAGAACGAGTTATTAGCCATGATCGTTGGGTAAATTAAAGAAGGCATCGTTGTGACCAACCATTCGGGAAAATAGGATATTCAGAATGATGTATCTAACAGATCTATATACATGGGAAGGTATGTTGTTCATAGAATTAAACAAAACTCTGATGTCAGAAGTAAAAGAGACATACACATACATAACATATTGAGATAGGGAAACCCTTCTTTGTACAGTACTAGCGGGTGAATACCCGACGTTGCACGGGAGAAGATGGTTGTATCAATATACACTCAGATATGATCGACAGAAGGTCAAGGGCAACAATTTCCAAGTTCAAGGTCACCCGCACCGGCACCCCGATAAAGTCAAAATGATCGATGGGTCAATATACCCGCACATATGACATTTTAGCCCGATCGGCCCTGCCGTTTTCGAAGTAAAAGGTCAAGGCCACCAATTCCAGGGTCAAGGTCACCCTGCACGGGCACCCCGATAAAGTCAAAATGGTCGATGGGTCAATATACCCGCACATGTGAAATTCTAGCCCGATTGGCCCAGCCGTTTTCTAAATAAAAGGTCAAGGTCACCCCGCAAGGGCATGGCACCCACCCCACGCCACCCGCAGGGACGAATTACCCCGTGTACAAAATTTGAGATCGATCGGTCGAGAAACGGAGGAGCCCACCCGGAACAAAGATAGAGAGATAGATAGATGGACAGATAGAGAGATAGATAGAGACATTCGCATTTATATATTGGACTAGCGGGTGATACCCGGCGTTGCACGGGAGAAGATGCTTATATCAGCCGCTTTCGAAAATAAAAGGTCAAGGTACCCAATTTCAAGGTCAAGGTCACCCCGCGCGGGCACCCCGATAAAGTCAAAATGATCGATGGATCAATATACCAGCACATATGAAATTTTAGACCGACCGGCCCAGCCGTTTTCGAAACAAAAGGCCAAGGACACCAACCCCGAGCCAAGGCCACCCCACACGAGCACCCCGACGAAGTCAAAACGCCCGATGGGCCAGCCTACCCGCACATTTGAAACTTCAGCCCGATCACCCCACACGGGCACGGCACCCATCCTATGTTACCCTCAGGGACGAACCACCCCCGTGTAGAAAATTTGAGACCGAGAAACGGAGGAGCCCACCCGGAGCAAAGAGAGAGAGAGAGAGAGAGAGAAGAGAGAGAGAGAGAGAGAGAGAGACATACAGACATTTGCATTTATATATTAGATATACATACGAGGTTTAGATTACTACAGAGACCAGGGCCAGAAAGAGAGATTGGGTGGGGGCCGGGGCGGTGACATTCGGGTCTTGAAGGCCAGGATGTTTTGGCTAAGCCTATCACCCCCCCCCCCCCCCCAGCTAGTTCAAACATGACCTGAAAGACCGCACCCCTATTTGTTGACCCGTTAGATGGATGCACCAAACAAAGAAACGAAATAAGAGCTCTCAGGCCACGCCAGGACTAAATAAAGGTTCTCGGGCCACGCCAGAACTGAACCAATCTCAGGCCACGTCAGAACCGACCCTGTTAGAATCATACACCGCGACACCCTATTCCATTCATCAATAAAACAGGATATCGCGATGCATGATCCCAACAAGGTCAGTCTTTCTGCTGCTCATGAAATACCAAATTCCATCAAAATTAGACTGGTCAACAATCTTATTGCAGTTAAAAGTTACGCTCCGATTGACATGACATCCGCAAAACTTGTCAAAGAGACTATCCTTACAGGTCAACTAAATACAGTCGAGGCCAAATTTAACATCTATGCTATAAAATACTGTGGCTGTTGGATTTCCTCTGCCATGCCTGGGACAACATGAAATACTCGGATAACGTGGCTTAACATTTTAATCGATATCTCAGGCTGACCACTAACGAAGTATTGCCCCGCGAGCGGACACGTGCCATGGGACACATGCATTCTTACTGTTCGGGTAAGGATGTATGTCATCACAATCTAAAATCCCTAAGACGATCCCACAGTCTGTGCTTCTATGGAATTGGCTTTGATTTTTTTTTTCTTACGAGTAAGCACAGGCGGCTTTTAACAATTGGAAAAAGATCTAGACACCGTCGTTTTTAGCTGTCATTATTCACGGTTTTCTTCAGCTCGGTTCAGAATCCGATTTTTCTATGGTACGACGAAAGGACCCGTGAGGGACAATCTCATGGTATTGCACATTAGATTTGACCCCAGACAGCCACTCACAAGGCCCGTATTGCCAGAGTTGATCACTGTCTGTGGCACAGTCATGTGCAATTTTCGAACTTGGGGTACTACTTTGATAGGAGATCAGTAAAGAAGTATATAAAACAATCATGAGTGTTCCCTGGTATAGCTTAATATATCGGCCTGACTAGGTTGTTACAGCTTCGTCGAAACACGATTTTCTTGTTGTCCAACAGAAAGAATCATTTGGGACAATCAAACGCATTGTACAGCTTGGTCCAAAACACGACCCTCCTATAATTCCATAGCGAGACCGCCATAGGATTATCCCATGTCAATCTCTCCATAAAACCACAGGAAAAACGGCTTCAATCTTCAGAGAAAATCAAAATTAAACAGTAATGGTTAACTTTAAAAACTTGGATGTAGCTTTGAATGGGAATCGAGAGAACAGCAATTCTGTTCAGAAAGTGTGTGTGTTCCAGAGAGCTGTTCTCACTGCCATCGTGGTTCAATTCGTTCAAGACACAATTTATCTACAGAAAAGTAGAGAAATAGATGTGGGATGATTTCGCGGTATTTTGTGCAGTTGAGTCCCTAACCTGATTTTTCTATACTTCAACTGAAGGACTGATGCAGGATAATCTCCGGGTGAGACACACAAGAACTGAGCACCACACAGCCACCCATCAGGCCAGCATTGGCATTGGGGGCCCCTGTCTGTGGTACGGTCATATACAATTTTCGAATTTTGGATATAACTTAAATGGGAGATCACTGAAGTATTATGTAGTATGTAATACATTCTCGGATATCCCTTGGAACAGGTTGATACATCCGACTAATTGGGTCGGTACAGTTGTGTTCGAAACAAGATTTTCCAATCACTTAACAGAAAGCCTGAACTGGGATAGTCTAGCGTATTTTCCAGCTTGATCCAAAACACGACCTCTCTACAATACAATAGGGAGGCCGACATGGGACAATCCCACGTCAATCTCTGTATCATATGAATAAAATTTATCTTATCTTATCTTATGATAGGAATCTGTATGTGTGTGTGTGCGTGTTCAAAACTCAACTCTCCCACAGGTTACTAAAGAGACTGGTATGGTATGAGTTTAAGGTTATGGGCAACTGGATTCAGATCCGGATTTTTTTATAATACAGCAGGAGGACCGGTGCGGGATAATCTCAAAGTATTGTACATGAAAATGGATATGCCTCTCATTGGATATCAAGGAGATAGTATATATTACACTCACGGATATTCCTTGGTATAGGTTGATACGTCAGACGCACTAGGCTGGTACGGCTACGTTCCAAACACGATTTTCCTGTAATTTAACAAAAAGCCGGGATTGGGACAATCCGATGTATTGTACAGCGTGGCCGAATGCACGACTCTCCTAAAATACAATGGAGAAACCGACATGGGACAATCCCACATCAGTCCCTCCCCCATATGATAGGACTCTGTATGTGCGTGTGCGCACAGATTCCCATCACATAAGGGGGAGGCCGACATGGGATTATCCATATAAGGGAGATGCTGATAAGGGAGAGGCCGACATGGGACTATCCATTCAGAGATTGGTATGGGATGAGTGTTGGGTTTTGGGGGAGCTGGATTGAGATCCGGGTTTTTGTAGTACAGTAGGAGGACATGTGCGGGATAATCCAAAGTATTGTTCATGTAAATGGATATGTCTTTCATTAGTTATCAAGGAGATAGTATATAATACATTTTCGGATATTCCTTAATACAGGTTAATGCATCAGATGAATAAGGCTGGTACGGTTATGTTCAAAGCACGATTTTTCTGTAATCCAACGGAGCGCCTGTAATGGGACAATCCAATTTATATTGTACAGCTTGGCCCAGAACACAGCCTTCCCAGAATACAATGGAAAAACCGACATGGGACTCTCCCATATCAAACCCCCCCCCCCCCCCCCCCCCCGCCCTCCTCATATGATAGGAATCCGTATGTGTGTGTGCATACAGATTCCCATCATATAAGGAGGAGGCCGACACGGGACTATCCATATAAGGGAGAGGCTTATAAGGGAAGGGCCGATATGGGATTTTTCTGGTCAGTCCGGGACATCGATGGGTAATATTGTTAGATATGAAATAGAGGTGCATGCATACATGTTTTGTAATTACGTGCTCCAGACAACAGTCCACAGTGGCATCATGGTACAGCTTGGTTCAAAACTCAGCTCTCCTATTGGTTACTACAGAGATTGGGATATGATGAGTTTAAGATTTCGGGTAGCTGGATTCAGATCCGGATTTTTTGCAGTACAGCAAGATTGGTGCGGCATGATTTCAAAGTATTGCACATGAAAATGGATATGCCTTTCATTGGATATCAAGGAGATATTATATAACATATTCATGAATAATCCTTGGTATAGGTTGATACGTCAAACGAATTAGGCTGGTACGGCTACGTTCTTAACACGATTTTCCCGTAATTTACCAGAAAGCCTTAACTAATCTAATGTATATTACGACACGACCCTCCTAGAATGCAATGGCGGGACCGACACGGGACAATCCCATATCAGCCCCCCCCCCCCCCCCGATATGATAGGAATCCGTATGTGTGTGTGCATACAAATTTCCATCACATAAGGGGGGAGGGGGCGACATGGCACTATCCATATAAGGGAGAGGCTGACATGGGAGGATTATTCTGGTCAACCTGAAATATCGGTGGATCATATTGTTCAATATAAAATGGGGGTGCATGCTTTCATGTTTCATGTAATATTGAATGATATGGAGAGAAAAAATTCTTCAGATGAAAATCAGAGGAGAGTTAACCCTTTACCTAACGTAACGGCCAAAACCGGCCAGCGCTATTCTCAAAAATCGCCAATTAATTTTCAAAATATTTTCATTTTTTGTCTCAAAAACATAGGTTATGACCCCTCGTTGGAACGAGCTCGACGAGCTCGTTCCAACGAGGGGTCATAACCTATGTTTTTGAGACAAAAAATGAAAAAAATTAGTTATTCAAGAATTTTTTTTGCAAGTGTCGTCTGCTTTTCATGTTAGGTAAAGGGTTAATGGAAATAGTATATATAGCTAGGCTCTTCTGGCTTTATACTATTATTCTCCAAGCGGCCAGTAACGTTGGCAATACACGCAGTACGTATCATATGGCCAGAAACAACGTGAAGGATAAGCATATGTATGGGTGTGCGCTTGAATTATATAGACAAAAGCATTCCTTATAGCTTGGCTATTCTGGCGGTATACAGTTATTCCCAATACAACCAATTACAATGTCAATGCAAGTGGTATATTTCACACTGTTGGTGACTAGAGATGGGGGTGGGGGTGGGGGGGGGGGGGTGTTTGTGTGTGCTGTTAAGCTATTTTGATGAAAAAGACCCACAGAACACTCTTATGTGAGAGTCAGTTGAATTAGTTTTCATTTTTGGACTATTTGGTCGTGTGCATGTGTGAACAAATGTTTGTTAGCATGTATATGACAGACATTTGCACAACCAAAACATGCTTATTATCTATTTGGCTATTGGGTCTTTAGTTAGCTACTGGCATTGTATGGTTATTTCTGTAATATAGTTACTTACGTGAGAAACGGTTATGCAATGATTCAAATGGTGTATGGATTAAGGGTATGCATGTCACAAGTTATGTCAATCACCACACAGCAGCAATTGATTGATGCAAGTTGAGACATGCTGAGAGAGTGGATAATTTCAACAGCAACAACAAGAAAAAAAAACATAAAAAAAAAAACAAATAATGAAAAAAAAATTATAAGCTGAGATATAGCAGTAGCTTGTGCACTGGTATGGGATTCGAACCGAGGACCTCTCGGCTTGCAGCCTGCACCTCTACGAACTGAGCCACCGCGCCCCCATGGAATGAGCTCTCTGGGCCCATTCCAACCGATGTTCACGCACAAACATGTTGCGACTGTAAAGAAGGGGATTCCAGGAAAGGCAAACGGCACTTGCAAAGGGCTTGGAGGGCCCATTCCAACGGTTGTTTACGCACCAGCATGTTGCGACTTTAACCGTTTACCTAACATGGAAGGCAAGCGACACTTGAAAATAAAATTCTTGAATAACTAAATTTTTTTTTCATTTTTTGAGTCAAAAATATAGCTTATGACCACTCATTGGAACGAGCTCAACGAGCTCGTTCCAATGAGGGGTCATAATCTATGTCTTGAGACAAAAAAATGAAAAAACTATTGAAAACTGAATGGTAATATTTGTGAATAGCGCTGGCTGGTTTTTGGCTGTTACTTTGTGGTAAAGGGTTAAAAAATCAAATTAAAATTCTATTTTGCAATGTCTGTATTGAAATAATATACTTGGTGTTCATTACATTGTAGTTTGTTCCTCGGAGTAATACGTAAAATGTCATCTATGCGAGATGTATGAATGATTTGTAATTTAGAAATTTAGAATGTTATTTGATTATTGTTATCTCGCGTGTAATTATCCAAATCAAGTATATATTAATTTTAAAAAAGTAAAATAATTCATATAATCCCTTGTTCCGATAAATTTTAAGATTGATGACAAACATTGTATGCAATCGTGTATAATCTCAGTTTACCCGTTCAATTTTGTCCCTATAAGCCCGCCTCTAATTTTCAAATCAACTTTTCGTCCTGAATTGTCGTAGGAGCCAAAAGGGTTCGTGGAAAGATTTCACTTATACAGGTACTAATTATAAGATGTTGTGAATCTTTGTAAATTTTAGGACAAAAAACTGATATGGATTTAGAAATAATATGCTTCCCATTTCTTCAACAACGATTTTGAAATTTATTGAATGAACATTTTTGAAGATGACTGTTTAATCTTTTGACGAATTTGGAAAAATCCACCTGCCCGTATCCACCAAAATCAGAAAACTGTTTTTTTCAAACCATAGCCAATATGATCCAACACCCAAAACCAAAAGGTACACGCCGCCGTGAACATTCCATGGAATGAGGTGCTACGGGGCATGGACTGAAGCTCTTTCGATATTATTTGGGAAAAAGTTTTTTGATTTTCTGTACCACTTTTCTTTACTGAAACTGAGAAAAAAGCCAACATACGTATTTCCGTGCCAATTTTAAGAGCTTCTTGTATCTTGTGTGTGGATGGTAAGCGGAAGGGAAGGGGAGAAGTTTCCTTCTACGTATGAGAGTTGTGGAATAAACTTGAATAAAATCACTAGTAGATCTGCCAGGAAACCAACATGTAAAGATATCATAGACATCATTTACTCATACTCAGTATTGCCCATCGGAAGACGCTGCAGATCAGATGGCCAGGCTTGTTGATGTTATGAACCAAGCTCTCAGGTCACCAGTCACATTCTGCATTTGACGCTGTTTTGGCCTGGAACTAGTCTAGCCTTTAAATGTGACATCGCTAGTCAAGAACATAACAGATTCTCCGAAAAAGTGAACCTACATTCCGCTTTTCCGATCAACTGAAATATTCTCAAAGATACCATAAACATTTATTTTTTTTTAATTAACGCGGGAAATGTTTTAGAATCGAGATTCAGTTTGTCGCAATCTTTTATGACTTTACAAATAGTATTAGTCATGTTTGTTTACAAAATAATTATGAATGTAAACTCTCCACTGCAGAAGTTGATTCCGACGAGTAGTTTTACCCCTTATGTTATTATCTTTATATGTTCAACGCGATATAAATGCATCTTTAGTCTAATATTTATAGCTGCTTTAGGAAAAATATTTCTATATACCTTTGTAAGTAAAGGGACTTGACATTACAGCAAAGATAGTCCATGCGTAAACTCCATAAAATAAACACACAGGCATAACAACCGCAGATTCCTTACAAAATTTGGAAGCTTCATTATGAACGTGACTACTAAAGATACCGGTTCTTATTTTCGATGCAACAAGCATGCGCGAGTGTTTGTGATTATAAGCTGGATTAGAAGACAATTCTTGGGTCAATCCAGCAGATTATCATTTCTCATTTCTAAATGAATTCCTTAAAACCCCGCAAACACAACGGCAAGACATTGATCTTCAGTTCTAATCAGGGACGCCGGAAGCACGGGGCATATGGGTCAGCTACCCTTCTGATCACGGGCGAGAGGGGCAGATATTGCCCTTCCTAGGTTCGCCACTCAATTTTTTCAATGATTTATTCTGGACGTAAAGCTCAAATACACCCCCATTCCGTTCTGGGAGCTTTCAAAATTCAATGGGGGTGGGGGAGTTTGGGCGGATGTGCTCCCCTCCCCTCCCGGTTGGAGGGGACACCTCTTCTCAAACTCCCCATTCTCGGGCCTTCGAGACATGCATGCTTCGGCATGTCATGGCGGGGCTGCTAGTGCGAGTAAATGCCCTTTTCCCGGGGTATGGATTTCCACTGCCCTGAAGTGCTTCCGACGCCCGATTCTCATGTTCGAAGACTATCAGTCTCACCATTCGTCCACCGCATTTTTCAAAATATATTCTCTGTGCTTTCCAACAAGATGACCAAGTTTACTAGGACGAGTTTCCTGAAACATTACAATTAATGGCCAAATGTATATGCTTGGGAAGAAAATGCATTCGGTTCTGCTATCCATGATAGAAAGGTTTATGGATATTACAGAAATAATAAAATAACTTTTTTGGAAAGATACATGAAGCTGCTCTGCGTGAATAAGCATATACTTTGACATTATGAAATCGTTAAATTGCAAATTCGAGCATTTTCCTGACATGAGGAACTATGACAGATTGATGATTTTGTCTATTCTTGACGACAGGTTATCATGTTCGCAGAAATGAATCTGATTGAATGTGACCTAATATGGGGATACAACTGAGAGGATGACTTTGAACTAATGAAAAATATGTAGTTTCAAGCCATCTGTTGAAAACGTTTTGTTTGTAATAATTGTTGATAAACTGCCATGCTTAACTCCTTACATTCTTCTGGCGGATATTCCTGGTCAATACAGGATTTCTCTTGCCACTGAAATTGTATAATTTGGGCACATTCAATCAAATTTTACCCTGATAATTGATCGGATTTTTTTCTCCAGTGAATCCGTGAGTTAAACTTAGATGAGTCTTCCATCAAATCTGTAAAACAGCCATGACTAGATTTGACGAAAAATATCTTGAATATATTCAGCAGGTTAAGAGTTAAATATATTGACCTAGGAATGGAATGTACGCCATAATAATATACATCGTCAAAACTGTGGAACTTTTAATCGATTTAGGGCAAGTTTTAATTTGTTGGAGTCGTTCATTTTTAAATTGCTCATTCGCATTACGCTTATAGCCTTCAATATGAAGCACAAGCAACTGTAGTTTAAATTGAACACTTCAACCAAACGTCAACACTTCAGCCACCATAGATATTGCAAAAAAACCCTTAAGCCACCGTTCAAATTCTGTAAGGAATTCGGCGCTGTTATGACCAGTAACCAACCTGTCCGTTAACTAATTCATCACCTATGGTTAGACTCAATAGTCTGGAATATTTCTGTTGGTCGGAAAAGCGAACCGACCAACTGAAATATTCCATGGGACTGAATGTTGAAAATACCAAAAACATTCATTTTCTTTGAATCAACGTAAGAAATGTTTCTCCAACAAGACTTCGTTTCACTGAATCCATATTGCCATAACCAATACAATTAGACATGTCTTTGACTAATTAATTATAGGTGAAGACCCGCCACATATGGAATTTTATGATTACGCCGCTTAGCTCCACCAATTGGTTTAATATCTTGAAATGTTCAAGGCAAATTAAATACTTTTTGACTGTATAACTGTAATACAAAACAATATCTGTGTATTTTTGTGAGTAAAACGACACAACATTACTCGAATGGTAGTCTGCGTAAAACTCCACGAAAATTGAGTTAACAAGCATTTGACAATAGCGTCTAATTGCTAACAGAATTAAGCCTGTGAACTTAATATATAACATACTAATAGAATAACACTTTTGTCCGGGTTTTCAGGCGAGAAGGCCGTGAATGGCATTGTGCTCCAAAACACCTCCCTATTCCCTTGCCTTCCTCGCCCCGTAACCCTGTACACAATGCTCCCCAATCTCTCACGTAAGCATACTAACCCTCTCCTTATTTGTGTCATCCAATACCTACATATCCTTCATTCTCCTATCCCAGTTCTCATTGAATCTTACTCTGTTAGACTGGTATTTTGGACACTCTAATAGAAAGTGTACAAGGGTCTCCACTACTCCTAAATTACACATTTTGGTACTCCTTCACACTGCCTTTCACAATTTCCCCCCTAAGCTTCAGCGACCCTGACCTCAACTTAAACAACAATGAACCACCTCCTCGAAGGTTCCATTGAAATAGCACACGCTGAAAACTTAATTAAGCACCCCCTGAATATTTCATGGCAGTGAAGTTGCTGTTACTGGAAACTATGTTTTAATGATTGCGATGTCTTGCAGTACATTTTTATCTCGTGAACCATTATGTTCCTGGTTGATAGCGGACCCCAAACACATCCCTTTGAGCACATGGAGCATGCTGCCCACGAATGTCACAAAAACATTATCATCCACATGCAATATCTGGATATAAAACAAGAAAAGTTGTCACTTCTCTTATCAGTAAATGTTGACATGTCAAGGAGGAGACTGTCAGAGGCGCTAAGAAGACAAATCGTTGGCATGCATGCAACAGGCATGTAATTCAAAGATACTGGAAGGCAACTTGGCTATAGTCATTCTGTCATCGGCAGACTTGTCCGAAAAAATCAACAAACCAACGATTTTAAGGACCGACCAAGGCCTGGACAACCCCTAAAGACCTTTCCTCGGGAAGATCGGAGTCTGGTACGCCTCTTTAGGCGCGAACCCTTTGCTTCGAGTGGGGTTTTGAAACGCCTTTGGCTCCCTAACAGGCGTTTGTGCAACTTGGCTATAGCCATTCTGTCATCGGCCCGAAAAAATCAACAAACCAACGATTTTAAGGACCGACCAAGGCATGGACAACCCCGAAAGATCTTTCCTCTGGAAGAGGCATAGAAATACTGCTTACGTGTCCAAGAACATCAACCCTACTGTTCCTTATGGTGGAGGATCAGTAATGATCTGGGATTCCTCTCTCATGATTGTAAACTTGATATGGTGACTGCACGTGGGAATCTCAATGGTCATCAGATCATCCGGGACATTTTCAATCCAGTTGTCATGCCTCATCTTGACAACCACCCGCTGGCTACTCATATTTTCATCATTGTGTTGTCTTTCATTTGTCAATAGACTATTCTTTCCGCAAAAAAATCAATTTTGGCCATCTTAAAGATAGCACGAAAGTAATGACAGTTTCTGTTAACACCACTGCGAAAAAAAAAAACAGGAGGCGCTTAATTTAGTTCCAGGTGTATATATAAACTCCGGATTCTATTTATCACGCAAGCCACCCAAAGACATTTTTGCTTTGACCCCGCCCCAGCCCCCGCAATCCTTGCCAATTTCGATTACAAACCTCCATAATCCATCTCTGGCCTTTTTACTCTGGGTTGGCCCCCAACATCAACGCCAGAGATCTCCACTCACCCACGTGTTCAGTTTCCCCTGTCTTTGTATTTGAATTCAAAATATTTTGGAACATTAGTTTACACCATCGGCTGTCTGGGAGATTTACCAAATAGCTAAGATAACATAGTTTAATTAATTCTACCCTGTCCTTGATCCTCATTCACCCAAGCTCAGTCCTGGTTGCTCTTAAGGCTGCGGCATTACTCGGCCGCATTATCCATTGACCTGCGTCGTTCTCCAGAGCTTTCAATCTCTTTTCAGCCGTTTGGCTTAGAGATATCACTTCAGCACCATATGTTATACTTGGTACACCCACCATTACCCAAATGAGTTTCCAAAAGGAAAAGCTTATGGAAGCTGTTTCTCCCTAAAAGTTTCATTTGATCAAGACTCCGCTTTCCTTCACCGTTAGTTCATTCGTGTGATTTCGGTGGAGGCCTCTTCCCGTGATGTTTATATTTATTTTATATCCCAAATACTCACAGTAACCTGGCTCTCCCATACTAAGAAATTTTCTGTTACGTTCCGTCCGGAACAATCTCCCCCCCCCCCCCCCCCCCCCGCCCCACTCCACTCACAATCTCCATTTTTGGGTAGACGACCAATGGGTATAACTGTGCTTTTGTTTTCATTTAGTTAGGATATCCATTTATCTCCGTATGTCCAAACAATGTCCATTATTATCTCAAGCCCCTCTTTACTTTCTGACACTTGTACCATATCATCTGCGAAAAATAGCCCTGGGATATCCAGGCCCCCAAATGATACCTCCCACCCCATCAACACGCATAAGTTCTCTTCAGACATCTTCCGTGGTCCAAAAGAATTGGCGAGAGGATACATCCCTGCTTTTGTTATTTTACCCAGACTAAGTTCACTTTGTACATCTTTATAAAATGCTTTCAGAATTTCGACAAACAAACCTCCCAGGTACAAGGCCTCAAACTTTCGCCACATATCCCAATGCCTCAGAACTCTATCATATGCACGTTTAACGTCCAGAAACGTCATAAACATTTCTTTCTTCAGATTCTGTCATTTGGGATGGTGTGAAAAAATGATCGGCTAATCTCCTCCCCTTCCTGAAGCCATTCTGGATCTCACCCAAATTGTTCCAATGTTGCTACTGACAGAGATCTCCCGATAATTACCCAATACTTCCTTATCCTCTTTTTGTGTATAAATGTGACTTTGCTTTCTCTCCACTCTTTTGCGACCTCTTGTTTTTTATGGTTAAGTCGAATAGAGCCTCCCTCTGCACTTTCACATAATTGCTCTCCCGTACCTTTTAGGAACTCGTTTGAAATTTCATCCGTCTACTTGTGAAACAACTTTTCGGACTTTCTCTATTTTTATTTCGCAGCACGTGAAGTTAGCTAACTTTTCCGCGACCTCATTTTGGTGATCCCTGTCGATTATATCATTTACATTTTTCTCTGTGCTTGTTGTTGTGCTTGACTAGTTCTGATACGATCTTGTCTTGGTTGTCTGTATTTCCGCCCTCTACTTTAATACTTGGTGAACTACTCCTTATTTTCTTTTATTAACCAACCCAAAATACATTCTAACTCGATGCCCCTGCCACTTTTATCACCCTATAAGATTCAAGTTTAGCGTCATCCTATTATCGTATTTAATCTTATTTATCTTATTTCGTGCTTGGTGGTATTTTTCTTTTGCTATCCTAGCCTCGTTACTTTCACTACCCTTGCGTTTTCTTCTTCTCCTGTACGAAGCACGTTTGACATTTCTGCCCTTTATTGGCTTTTTGAATTCGTCATTTACAACGAAATTGTTCAATTACTGGTGGCACTAAGCGACTGGTATGAAGCCCAAACTATCCTTTTTTTAAGCAAACACTTCGAGTCGTATGATGCTAAAATATATTAAAACCTGGAAATAATTGTTATCCAGCTGTTTTTTGGTATCGTTTTTACCCGAATAATTTACTCTACAGCATATCCAACATGCATCAAAAGGCAGAAGAGAAACATTTTTGTGTGCAAATTAAGTCATTAACAGTAAAATCCGACTTCCGTTTCGAGAAAAACTTGCTTTTCTTTAATAATCGAATTCTTTGTTAACTCATTGTTATCATTTTCAACTTTACTGAGAATACCGGTATGATAATATTTTTGTTTTTAAAAAAAAATTGAATTGCGCTTATTTGCAATAAACATGAGAAGTATTCAAGTATATTATGCACACGGGAAAGGTGCGAGAAAGTGACGCCATATCGCGGTGCATGCTGGATGTTATGTTACGATGGTGACGTGCCTGAGTGGCTATGATAAGACACCATTTTGACGGTGGTACTCGGAATTAGTGAGCATATTCAGTACTTGTTCGGATGGCACGTGATTCATTTCTCCATTTTGACTGATAAAGTCGCTATTTTTTATTCGAAGGTTTCACATGGCTGCTTTAAACCTTTAACCAACGCATAAAATTTCAAAATTTATTATTTTAAATATCATTTTTTGAAATTCTTTGAAAAATAATATTTTTTCAACGGCTGAATTTGCATATTACGCGGGCGGATGCGGCCGATTCGTTGGGTGAAGGATTAAACCTTAATGGCTTAGTAAAGCTTAGTATAGAGTGAAGGCGTGTCTTTATCTCTATTTGGTTGAGGTGGTGTTCCCGGATATACGTAATGGGTACCAAGTGGGAACAATTGAGAGTTAGAAATTCACGATTCGGGTGACTGGGGTTCTCGATCGGTACTTTCGTCATATTGGGGTTACCCTTTATTTTTTGGAGGAAAACACGAAGAACTATAGAGCTGTTTACTTGGCATGAGGTATGTACGACTCAGCTATCGCAGTTTACTAGTCATCCTCTGCACCGTGTGGCCTAGTTCTGCTTAGGAAACCTCCTTTAGTACTTTTCAACCATCTGACGCATTGTACCGAACACCCGCTATATAGGAGCGCCATAGAACAGTGGTTGGGTGTGTCGAGTTGTTTCAGTCTGAGAGAGTCTTCAAGTTGAAACGGAACTCTTCTGTTATTAATGTATTTATCTTTTGGATTGCGTTCCCTCCATCCCAAGGCTTATTACGCCTATCTCGGTTCTTACTCTGAACCCAATATCCCCATTACTACCTACCGCTACCCTCGCCATTTAGTTATTGGAGTTTAATGACACATTCGACAGGCATGGTCACCTCGTGTCGGTAATTTTTACGGGTCTAGGAACAGCGGCGAGCAACTTCAGACTCCCCAAAGTACGAGTAGGATTAGCATTTGTAGAATGACGGGCAGTAAGCCTTAGTATACCGCGCTACTGTGTCCCCCCGTGGACAAGCTGGATTAAGTGCCTTGACCAAGGACACAACACAATTAAGAAGTCGGGGTTCAAGACTCCATTCCTTCGTTTTTCCGAAAATCTGATAATGACACATTTCCTCACCGCGACTGTTCAAAACTCACTTGAAGAAGCAACTAAAATTTCAAATCAACAGGAAGATACAACTAGCTCAAATAATCCTCTACTGTCCGATACAAATAAACAAGCACGTGAAAGCGCCAGAACACTGATGATGTTGTGAAATAGGGTATGTGAAACGTCCGCGTTGCAGCGCTCCAGATTGGAATGGGTATTCCGGAGCAGGCCGAAGTGGTAACGGAGTTTACCGGAGGAAAACGGAGTCAACTTCGGCGAGAAGCTGCAACAGCCCTTGGCACTTTGCTGACGGATCCCGGAGGCGAAGGACTTCTTTACCCTGCAAAAGGTAACTTTTGACAGAAGTAAAAGAACTCAGAAACCATTACAAGTCATCACTAACTACAGTGGTGAGTATTAATTACCTCGTCGTTATAAGGTCATTGTAGCTTTTTATATTCTAAACCAATGTTACTTTATTTGGCGACGATTTGTTAGAACTTGCGTGACCTTCCTCGGTACATTAATACAGAAATGGCGTATTTAGTGTGGTCGCCGCCATTTTGAATTGTAAATTTGACACTTGAGACAGTTGTCTCTTTTGGACCTTTTTCCTGAATTTAAGATGAAATTGCGTTTTCGTTTTGTTTAGGGAGAAGATAATGAATTTTTTCACCTTGTGAATTTTTTTTTCGATAGGTTGGTGCTTATCGAGATAGATTTTCACAAATTCAAAACAAAAGGTTTTGTCTTCGATACAGTTGTGGTCGAAAAAATTCGGTTGTCGTTTGTAAATTGATTGAACAGTAGCTCAATCGGAAATTTATAAACAGTTTGGAGTGTCAAAGCAATATTTTCATTTGAGCATTACGTGATTTTGAAAATGTTGCAGGTTTCTCAGTAGAATTTTTGCATCAAATTTTCCTTGCAAGTTGATGTGAATCACTTGAGTTTGCTTGAGCATTCCGCGAGAGTAAACAACTTGTATAAATATTGAATTTTTTGTGTGAAAAATTTAAAAAAAAAAAAAAAAATTTTTTTTTTTATATTAGTGATTTACAACAATGAGCTTGAATAAAATTAATGTCAGTACAGCTTCTTTTCAAGAACTGTTACTGATTCCTCATGTAGGGGAAACAATTGCTGCTGCAATAATTGAAAGCAGAAAAAAGTATGGAGTGCTGAATTGGGATGATTTAACTCAGATCCCATATTTCAGGGGCTCAAAAGCACAGTGGCAGGTTATTGACTTAAGACAGCCACTGCATCCAGTGTCTATTGACAACAGGATTAGGCTTAGCCAAAGACCAGGTAGGGGGGTTACCCCACCACCATCATTTATTGCCTCAACCTATGTTGGCCCAGAAAGTAGGGCAAGTCAACAGTATACAGGAGGAGACAATAAATATACTCTATTATCACCTGCATCAACAGGGTAGAGCGGTCTAAGCTCGCATACTGCATCACTACGTGTACACAGCCTAGGTCAGGGGCAAATACAGGGTACACAAGCAGCAAGCAAAACAGACAGGGTAAATGTAAGTGATGGTTCCAGAGTGATGGGGGACGAGGAATGCCTGAATTCTCCTGAGCGGAACCAATCTGCCATGATTATGGAAGCACAGCGGGGGATACCTGCAGACACGTCACACATACACTCAAATAATGTAAGAGGGGTAGAGAGTATGAGTAGATTTTCACCCCAAGCATCTGGTTCTCCAAATAGGGAATACTGGGAGAATAAATTGAGTAAATATAAAAGAATGAGTGTCGAATTGCTTCTGAAATGAGGGAGGTGGAGAGGCAGTTGCAACTCCAGAAGACCACTCTCAAAACAAATCCCGATGTGCGACAAAAAGTGGATATCACACATGACACCATGCACAGTCGTGCAGAAAATGGACAATCCAGGGTAGGATTAGGTCATGGTGGGGTTACCACACACTCGGGTTATGACAACTACTCACACACAACTCCGGGAAAAACGTTTGATGCAAACTTTGTAACAAATGAAAACATTTTAGATTCCCAGAATTTGGCAGGTTTTTCTGCCAGTAATAGTCAAAAAGTTGTACCGACAATAGCATGCTTGCCCAGTTATACACTGGCAGGGCATAGTTCTTTGGCATGTAATAGCCCAGCCGTAACGTACACTTCTTCGGCTATTAGGGGAAATATTATGAACACCGGAAGTTTGCACCAGATGACAAGTGGCCCAAATGTTTGTGCCTACAGTCATGGGCCAGGGATCACCCAGCCTATGTATAGTCGTGGGTCACAAATCATAACGGCCACATCCCCGGTACACATTAGTGCGTCACAGCAACAGGGTAATGGTTTAAACACACAGATTAATGACTTGCTGCAATTTGATCCAATTGTATGCAGCAGTCGAACACAAAACCATTTACCACATCACACATTTCATACAGATCAGACACGTGACCACTATCGTAAGAGTTATGCCACAAATGTTCAAAGGGCAACTCAAGGTATGAGTTACCAACATTTACAATATAACCAATCAAATGCTACTCGAGGGATCACTGACAGGAGCGGATTGATTGGTAATACATATCTTTTGGTTGATGTTAAAACTGAGTGGTCAAATTCTCGAGGGATCTCTGACCACTCAAGTATGTCAAAATGCAGTGCAATTAGATCGTGAACTGATAAATTCCCGAAACATACCTGAAGGAATTCAGTTCCACGATAATAGAAAAGCAGTTCTGGTTGAAACACCTTATGTAGATTCCCGAAGACGGCCTGAGGGAATCAGAGACACTAATTGCCAAATTCAGGAAAACCGATCACCTTTTCATTTACGCCAAGATATAAATTTTCAACATGCAAGGGGATCAGGTCCACTGCATGTCCAAAATCAAAATTTAGAATTTCATTCTCATCCTGGCTATACTTTGGGTAACCAAGCACTCTGTCAAGGAGAAGCCCGACCGATCCGTGACGGCGAGTACCTTGCAGATATTCAGCCCAAAATGAATTATCAAGGTTCGGAATTTCCTCAATTTGGTAATCAGGGAAGGTTTTATTCACCACAAGTGCGACTTCAAGGAGATGCACCCCAATTTAGTTTTCGAAATGTTCACCATACCGAAAACCGAAGACATTTGTATGTGCCTAAAGGTTTAAAGTTTGATGGCACTGAATCATGGAAAGCTTTTGAAACTAAATTTAAAAAATATGCATCAATTGAACAATGGTCGCCCGAAGAACAAAAATGTATTTTGTGTTTGAGTTTAAGTGGTAAGCCTAGTACGGTTTATTCATTGTGGTGTGAACAGAACCCTGATATGTCGATTCAAGAACAGCTAAAACAATTGGAAGCGCGTTTCGGAGATCACAGTTCGCCCGAAACGACACAGCTTGAGTTTCAGAGTGCCAGACAGAAACCAGGTCAGTCTATTGAAGACTGGGCTGAATATGTCTTGTCCTTGGCAACTCACGCTTTTAAAAACTGTCCACAGCATTTTGTTTCTCAACAAGCAGTGTTCAAGTTCTGCCATGGGTGCACCAATTCCATGGCAGCCGAACATGTGATAAATAATCGACCAAAAGATATGGAAGAAGCCGTTCAAATGGTCAAATGGCACCAATATAACCAATTGGCCATGTTTGGGGATAAAACAAGTCATTCTGACAGTGATGACAGTAGTGGAAATATTCGGGAAGTTTCATACAAAAATAGAAATTATAGAAAAAATAGAAATCAAAGAAACTACCGAAAGTCATCTCCACAGAATGGCAATTCCCCAAATAAGAACAAATCAGGAACTGACATAGAGTATTTGAAATCCAAAACATTTGCTTTGGAGAGTAAAGCAGAGACTTTGGAAAGAAAATTTGAACAGATGTTTGATAAATTAGAAGCTCTGCTCGATTCAAAATCCTCCGACGGCTTGACGGAATCCGGAAAGTCTAAGATGGATAAGAAAAAGTTAAAAGGCTCTCCTACTAAAAATGTGCAATGTTTTGGGTGTCAGGGCTATGGTCATTACAAGTCGCTATGTCCATCAAAAAGCCCAATAAATAAAGCTAAGGGACAAAAGAAAGTCACTTTCAAGGATCAGCCAAAAGAGAGGGGGACGAATCGCGAGGTCTGATCTCGCCCCCACCAACCTCAGGAAATGACCTCAATAAAGAAACGCTAATTATTGAGAAAGAAATAACTGTTCGACGTGTTAAATCACCATCAGCGATTCATGTGGAGTTAACTATTGGCAATCAAAAAACTGAAGCAGTTGTTGATACGGCTGCTGATGTAACTGTTTTATCGGATAAGCTGTTTAGGCGCATAATTCCAATGCCACCAGTCATAAAATCTGTTCGTTTTAACACTGCTGCCAGAGACGGACGGATGACAGGCAGTTTTGTAGGTCCTGTCGCCATTCAAATTGGAAATTTGATATTTCATGAACATGTTTACGTTGCGCCAATCGAAGACGATATTTTATTGGGAATAGATTTTTTGAAGAAACAAAAGGCAGTGATTGATATCAAAAATGATTCTTTTAAAATCGGAAATGTTGAAATTCCCACTGTGTCAAAAAACTCAAATGATTCCACACGAATTGCTAGAATAACTTTGGATTCGGACACAATTGTTCCACCTAACTCAGCTGTATTAATAAAATGTGAAAGCAATTCCTCGGGGGGGAGTGGATTCCTCGGGTTTTTAGGTTTTTTTTAAAATTACTGCAGAGAAACAGGGGGCTCCACAATTGAAGCCGAAGCGGCCGACCGATAAGGGAAGCTCTTCTGTGGTGGATTCCTCGGGTCCCTTCGAATATGAAAGGAAAATGGACCCAGTGACTCTGAAGGTGACAGCCACTGGTAAAGTGAGAGACCCCATAGCTATATACTCTCACTTTCATCCGAACAGAGTTCGGAAAAGTTTCCGCTTGCCAGGATTGACACTGGATCAGGTGCTGGCAAGGACTCGGGATCAGATGAACCCCCAGGTTCCTGTTCAATTAGAAGCTGCTGTCGACGTCGTGTGTGACCCCGAGGAATTCCCGAAGGATCCACAGGCGTTGAGTGGTATTGTAGCAGTAGGCAATTTATGGTTTGGAAAAGCGGATTGCATGAGTGCCTATCATCAGGTTAATCTTAGAAAAGAAGATAGGTGCAAAACGGCATTCAGTACCAAACATGGTAGTTGGGAATTTGTTAAAATGCCTTTCGGTCTTTCCGGTAGTTCATATACGTGGTCAAGGGTAATCAATTTGGTTCTCCAAGGATTAACCTGGTCCACGGCTTTAAGTTATCTGGATGATGTGGTGTTCGGTGGGCGTTCATTTGACAGTCATTTGCAAAGTCTTAACCAGATACTGGGAAGATTTCGCAAATATGGTTTAAAGTTAAAACCCCAAAAATGTGAATTTTGCCAACACAAAATTGAGTTTCTTGGAAGAATCGTCAGTAAAGACGGTGTTGAATTAAATAATGAATCCAAGGAAACGATTAAAAATTGGCAAATTCCAAGAACTACAAAAGAGGTTGAAAGCTTTTGTGGTTTGGTGAATTATCACCGAACCTTTATTAAAGATTTTGCCAAAATGGCTAAACCTCTTTATGATTTAACCGGCAAAAAACCATTTAAATGGGGACAAGACCAACAAGATGCTTTCGAAGCTATTAAGACTTGTTTGGTGTCTCCACCAGTTCTCACTCTTCCAAACAATAGTGACACTTTCGTTCTCGATACAGACGCCAGTGGGTGGGCGATAGGGGCTGAGCTATCCCAGATTCAGAATGGGGTGGAGAGAGTAATTGCATATGGGAGTTTTGTGTTAACCCCCCAGCAAATACGTTACTGCACAACTAGGAAGGAGTTGCTTGCAGTGGTAAGATTTACTAGGCAATTTAGGCATTATTTGCTGGGACGGCCATTTATTGTTAGAACTGACCACAATAGCCTTAGGTGGCTAATGAACTTCAAGAATCCACAAGGCCAGGTGGCTAGGTGGATGGAGGAACTTAGCCAATATAATATGGTAGTCCAGCATAGGCCAGGGAAATTGCATAGTAATGCAGATGCCCTTTCTAGAATGCCCACAGGTCAGGGGTGTCCAGAGTATTTTTCGGGTTGTAAACTTTCAAAATTACCTTGCCGCGGGTGCAATTATGGTGCTCGCTTACAGAAAAATTGGGCTAAGTTTGATGAAGAGGTTGATTATGTAGTGCCTCTAGCCCAGGGATCATGTACTTTTGATGATGCAACCGAAATTACAATATCAGAAATCACCCCGGATGACGCAGTGGCAGGTAACAGAATGGAAAATTTAACTTGTGAATTCCAATCAGAGGTTCCTGGAATTCTGCAGGGCTTCAGTGATGGTTGGACAGACACAACACCCAATATTGGTTCAATTTGTCCAGATTCTGGTTGGGTCCATTCCTACCTAGAGATTGAATCCACATATAATGGTCCTCAAATTAGGGCAGTTACGGCTAATAATGATGTCGTTACTCTTGCAGCAGTCTGTTCTTCAACAGAAATGCAAGAAGTGCAGAGAAAAGACCCTGATATTTCACCTATTGTGACATGGCTGGAAACGGGAGAGCAACCCACTGAGGGTGAACTCTTCATTTGCAGCGATGCTACAAAATATATGTGGATTAACAGGAAAAGGTTTCTCTTAAAAGAGGGACTTTTATATAAGGTTAGGAAAAATAGTTTAGATCAAGTTTTGGTAGTTCCCAGTAAATTTTCGGCAGAAATTTTGTCGTTAGCCCATAATATTCCTGCTTCAGGGCGCCAAGGGGAAGTACGTACCAGATATAGGGCAACTAAAAACTTTTATTGGTATGGAATGAGTGAGGATATCAGAACGTTTGTGGAAGCCTGTCCACAATGTTCAGTTGGCAAAAAGCCAACTAAAAAGTCAAAATGGGATATGACAATATTCCATTCAGGTTATCCAATGGAGAGAGTTCATTTGGATTTCCTGGGTCCGTTACCACTTACTGAAAAAGGGAACAAATATATACTAATGATAATCGACCAATTTACAAAGTGGGTCGAATGTATCCCTTTACCAGATCAGACTGCGGAAACTGCCGCATGTGCTGCGGTTAATGAGTTCTTTTCTCGTTTTGGCTGTCCATTTCAAATTTTCACGGAGCAAGGTCCTTGTTTTGAAAGTAAATTGTTTACAGCTATTTGCGAATTGTTGCAGATTCACAAGGCACGAACATCACCTTACCGACCTTCGGCTAATGGTCAAGTGGAACGCCAAAACCGCACCTTAATGAACGCGGTTCGGTGTTTTGTAGACAAAAGTCAGAAGAATTGGGATAAATTTATTCCGCAGTTAGCCGGAGCTTTGCGGTCATCAGTGCACCGGTTAACTGGATTTACCCCAAATAAACTAATGTTGGGCAGAGAAGTAAATCACCCAACAGATTTGGTATTTAACTTCAAAAAAGACGTTCCATCAAAAGAAATTCCAGAGTATGTTCGTGATTTGAATTCTGAGATAAAAAGGGCTCATGAAGTTGCACGTAAGCAGTTAAAATCCGAATGTAAGAAAATGAAACGAAATTATGATCTCACTCTAAATAAGAAAACTTATAAATTGGGTGACGTGGTTTACATGTTAGATGATGCTACGAAAAAGGGTAGATGTAGAAAATTGGCTCCTTTTTGGAAAGGACCAGCCATTATTGGTGAAGTTTAAACCCCATACTTATTCAAGGTTATTTTCAAAAATTCTATTTGTGTGGCAAATCATGATAGGTTAAAAAGGTGTCATGATAGGATTCTGCCACCATGGTTAGCAAAATGCCTTAAGAAATTTGAAGAAACAGGGGAAGTTACTGTACTTAGAGCATCTACAGTTTTTTGCATCTGTCGTAAACCATATAGTGGACAGTTCATGATACAGTGTGATCACTGTCTAGAATGGTTCCACGGAAAATGCGTTAACATCACCCAAGAGGAAGGAGAGGAGATCGATGAGTACAAATGTCCTAATTGTTAATTTGTTTCATTTCAGAAAATGTCTGAAAACAACTCTGACATAGAGCTGGATCTGGGTCTGGATGTGGATTCAGAAATGATGCTGGCACGCGACGGAGAACGGACCGGGTCAGTAAGTTCCATATCTGTGACGGAGGCCCTTGAGGAATTACTGATAGGGTCAGATCAGAAAGAGAATTTACCAACGGAGGAACCTGTGGAAAACCTGACAACACAGCAGTTGGAAATTCCTGAGATGGTAAGGACCACACCTTTACCTGATCCTACTCCTGAGGAAAAACTGATGGAGTTGGTAGGGAAAGGTAGTTCTCCTAAAAAGGAGACAAAGGAAACACATGACGAATACCGGAGTGTGCTTCCACTTACTGGGTTCAGGGTAGAGAAGGCACAGGAGGAAGAACCAACTGTGCTGGAATCCGGTGGTGTGGAAAAAATGGAGATTCAATCCGAAGCCATTCCCACACCCGACCCAGTAAAACAGGGATCAATTGACAGAATAGAGAAAGATACGTCTGTCCGTGAAAGGAAACTAACAGGCATGGCAGAACGTATTGCTCTATCGGCAATTGGAGCTAAAACTCAGCAGCAGGAAATGAGTGAGCTCCATCAGAAATTAAATAGGCACGTGAAAGAAAATATTTTATTAAAACCTGCATCAAGGTTCATGGCCCTATTATTGGGAACAAATTGGTCCCTGGCAGAAAGGTTAAACGTGCTTAAAAGTCAATATCTCCTAGCCAAAGCACAGAAAAATATAATCTGGCAAAAAGATGTATCGGCTCTTGCTCTGGAGCAGCTGTCATGTCGTTTTTGGGTCAAAGAAAATTTGGGACCATTTCCTAAAATTAGAACACCCAAGGTTAGGACAAGAACGGTGTCTGCTGCTCCCTTCACCAAGGACATTCGGTTCTTGGAGAAGCCAAGTACCATGGCTAGTGCTGCTGAGGCAGAGGCCAGGGTGGAGTCAGTGGACGGTGTTCTTGAGGAAAGGGGTGTTTTTGCACCCAACGCGAAAGCCCACCTCGGCAAGCGGATGTCTGTGGTCAAAGGTTCTCTGACGAATAACGGAGGGGAACAGACCAAGCTGATGTCTGCTCAACTGTCTCAGAGCAAGATCAAGTCGAAGGACACCTCGAGGACTGGCCTAGAGGGTTCAAAATCCGGAAGCCAGAAAAAATCTCCTATAAAAAAGAGGAAGGCCCAAAAGTTAGCAAAGGGCAAGTTAACCAAAGAGGCACAAAAAGGTGCGGAGCCCTTGAGGGAGGCCCAACAGGGTTCCAAGCCTAAAGTGATGAGAGTTTGTCCCCTGGAAACGTGCGCCATGGAATTCAAAACGGATATACAGAGGCACTTTTCAGGGACTCACTTCCCACCAACTTGGTGGATTGAATTTGGAATCACCACGCCAAAGCCTCTTAGGGTTAAAATGGTGCATGACATGGTTCTGCTGGCTAGAACCGTGTTAGGGCTAGAAGAGAAATCATCTGACTTGGTGATTCTAACAAAATTATTAAAACATTTAAGGGCCATAGAATCGTCTGCCAAGTCAGAGCTTTTAAAAGACCTGGTCCCTAGTAGTGGTTATGAGCTAACCATGAAGGCCATTTCTGGGGATCTAGGTATCGCCCTTCCTCCTGAAGGTATCCAAATGGAACAATTAAATACAGTTTCTTGTTTGTTCCACTGGAAGGTGGTATGCCTTGTTCTGAACCAGGTCAGTCTTAGGGTTCAGAGCACCTTCATGAAGACAAAGGTGTCCACTTGGCAGGTGAAGATGCTGGTGAGCAGGGCTCGTAAGGGTGAGATTGGGGCAGAAGAGTGGTTGACTGCTCAGGTTAGGGCGGCACAGCTGGATTATCCTCATGAAGCTGAGGATGGACTGGTTGCTGCTGCCTGGATAATCTCGGCGGTCGCTGCTGAGGAGGTGGCGCTGACGGAAACCGGAAGCGCAATACCCCCTGCTCCTAAGGCCTGGTCGGACCTTGTCATGGAAGTTGCATCAAGGGGATCCCCAGGTGCAGCTGCAACAGTGTCGAAACCTGCAAGTTCCAAGTCTAAGTCACCTGTGAAGAGGGGCGCAAAAAAACAAGGGGGCCCACCATCAAAACAGAAGCGGCTGACCGATTCGGGACGCTCTTCTGTTGGGGAACCCCAAAGTCCCATAATAAAAAGAAAAATGGACCCGGTGGCTTTAAAAATTACTGCAGAGAAACAGGGGGCTCCACAATTGAAACAGAAGCGGCCGACCGATAAGGGAAGCTCTTCTGTGGTGGATTCCTCGGGTCCCTTCGAATATGAAAGGAAAATGGACCCAGTGACTCTGAAGGTGACAGCCACTGGTAAAGTGAGAGACCCCATAGCTATAGACTCTCACTTTCATCTGAACAGAGTTCGGAAAAGTTTCCGCTTGCCAGGATTGACACTGGATCAGGTGCTGGCAAGGACTCGGGATCAGATGAACCCCCAGGTTCCTGTTCAATTAGAAGCTGCTGTCGACGTCTTGTGTGACCCCGAGGAATTCCCGAAGGATCCACAGGCGTTGAGTGGTATTGTAGCAGTAGGTTGCCACCCCTCAAAGTACAATTTGTTAACTGAGGAGGTGAAGCAGCAGCTCAAGGGATTGGTTAACTCCCCCCAAGTAGCCGCCTTTGGGGAAATCGGTTTGGACCGAACCTATGTAAAGGGTCCAGCTGAAATTGAAGAACAGGACCGTATTTTCGGGGAACTATTGGAAATGGCGCCAAAAGATAAGCCACTGGTGCTGCATGTTCGTGGGGCTGAGGGATCTCTGATGTCCCATGATGTGTTGAACACGGCGCTTATCCAAATCTTGCAGATGACACATGCAAGTCAGGTTATCCACCTTCATTGTTTCACGGGCCTGGAGGTGGACGTTAAGGCCTGGCTACGTCAGAGGCCCAATACATTTTTTGGTTTAACTGGTCTCTGCAGGAGTTTTCCCCCGGAAATGAAAAGAGCAGTGGCTGCAATCCCCTTAAATCGTCTGTTACTGGAAACAGACGCCCCATATTTTCCCATGGGGGCCAGAAAGCGCTGGTCAACTCCTGCTCTTATAGGGGAGGTTGCCCAGGCGGTGGCTGCAATCAGAGGAGAAAGCCTTCATGAACTGCTGGAGGTCACTGTGGCCAATACCAAGACAGTTTATGGTATTCCATGAATCCGTTAGTGTATGTGACAAAATCTCCAGGTTAATGTAGTCTTCAAGTAAAAGTGAAAAGATTCTGTGTTTATTTTATATTTCTTTTTGTGACTGGGGTAGAGGCTTGGGTGGTTAGCCCAGAATAAGTCCTTTCCAGAATAAGTTTCAAAATTACCCTGGGGGAAGAAATAAACTATTTCAGATTGAGGTGGGTGACTTGGGTAGTTGTCAGAAGTGAGCTGACGGATCACGGAGGTGCACGACGCTCCCCAGTATAAGTCACATGGGTGCCTCAAGGAAAGGTTTATTAAGTATTATTTCATCAGTTTCAAAATTACCCTGGGGGAAGAAATAAACTATTTCAGATTGAGGTGGGTGACTTGGGTAGTTGTCAAGAGTGTGCTGACGGATTACGGAGGTGCACGACGCTCCCCAGTATAAGTCACATGGGTGCCTCAAGGAAAGGTTTATTAGGTATTATTTCACCTAAGTATTATTTTATAGTAAATTGGGTGGGGTCATGATGTAAATTTTTCCAGTATTTGAGGTAGGGTGTTTGGGCGATTGTCCAGACTTGAGGAGGCCCAGAATTGCCTCAAGTGAATAATTTAATTATGGATCCACTAAAGTTTAACTGCAGTTATGTCAGTTTGTCCCATATTGAGGTGGGAGGCTTGGGCAGTTGTGAGGTGCTAAGGGATACTGAGGCGCTGAAACACTACCCAGGATAAGTCTCACGGGTGCCTCAAGGGAAAGTTGCATGAGTGAGGAGGGGAGCTTGGACAAATACTCGGATCTGAGGAAGCCTGATGGGAAGAGAGATTGTCCAGTAGGAGCCTCCAGGGTGCCTCACTGCATGGTCAAAATTGGTAAGGTGGTTGAGGTTGAGGACTGGGCTGTGTACGGGTAGTCACTCGCCCAAGTAGAGCCTCAAGGATGCCTCAACGGTTAGTAAAATTTTTTCCTAGATTGACGTGAGGTTTTTGGGTAGTTGGCCAAAGGTGCGTCAAGGCAAAGCCAGGCGCGCTTCACTCACCCAGTTAAAAGCCTCCAAGTCGCCTCAAGGATAATGTCATTCTGCTTTTAAACCAGATATATATTTAGTATACTTAGGTGTAAACCCTCATATTTGGTAAACACACTTGGTATATCTCTTTTGAAAACCTCTGACTAGGTATATCTTATGAAATATGCATACTTGGTATACGCCATGGGTTAACTTGAAAACTACTGTGCGGAGAAAAAGATGTGTCTTGATCTGACGGATCTCGGAGGTGATGGACACAGTCTGGAAAGACACTTTAAGCGCGGATTTCAATGGAGATACCATAGAGGAAAGGCAAAGCAGCCACCTAAGAAATTTAAAAGGGGATTTCCAGTTATAATACTGGGTCAAGTTTCTCTTGAGGAAGACTGATAGGGAAACAAGAAAAAATGGGACCTAGAAAAGGGCTTTTGGAAATGAGCTGTTCGCGAGTGTGACAGCGCAGCCCTTAAAAATAATTTGGGCTGTTCGAATGTTCGACAGTCCATTAACTTATTTTTAAAAGAAAAAAATGAATTTTTAAAAAAAAAAGATTTAAAGTAAATTAGTAATTTTTTAGGATTTGGAACTGAATGCTTAAATACAGAAAATGGCCATGTAAATTAACTGAAGAATGAAATTAAATTAAAGATCGGCCAGATTAATATATTTTCTATAAAGTTCCAAAATCCAGTAAATCACTCTTTCCCCGTATTTTTATAAGTAAAATGTAAGAGTAATTTAATTAAAACAGGGAAGAGTGTTGTGAAATAGGGTAAATGAAAACGTCCGCGTTGCAGCGCTCCAGATTGGAATGGGTATTCCAGAGCAGGCCGAAGCGGTAACGGAGTTTACCGGAGGAAAACGGAGTCAACTTCGGCGAGAAGCTGCAACAGCCCTTGGCACTTTGCTGACGGATCCCGGAGGCGAAGGACTTCTTTACCCTGCAAAAGGTAACTTTTGACAGAAGTAAAAGAACTCTCAGAAACCATTACAAGTCATCACTAACTACAGTGGTGAGTATTAATTACCTCGTCATTATAAGGTCATTGTAGCTTTTTATATTCTAAACCAATGTTACTTTAATGAATCATTTTCTTGTTCTCTCAGTAAAATATTGTCACGATCTGTTCTGAAGTGTTCAGTGATGAACAAAGACTGATGTTGTTAATTACTGTGTCTTCACAAAAGTGTCAATCTGAAGCTGTTATCAAGATGATCACTGGCGCAGTCGGTAAAGGCGTGAGGCATTTGAAAGTTTTACACTATAGTTGAGTAGAGCAGCAGTCCCTATCGATGGGGGTTCGAGCCTTGTTTGACTATTTGAATGAAACTGTTCTCAATAAATAAAACATACTTATTTTTGTCAATGGAACATTCAACAGCAAAGACTTTTTCATCTGAACACCGTGGAAATTCCTTTTCTTCTTTTCTAAATTTAACTTATCTCTATAAAAAGAAGTGTCGTATCTCACCTATAAATATTTTTGTTAGTGCACTGGATGTAGCTTTGAAATAAGTAAAACATATTTATTTTTGTCAATGGAACATTCAACCGCATAGACTTTTCCGTCTGGCCACCGTGGAATTTTATTTTTCTATTCTAAATTTAACTTATTTCTATAAAATGAAGAATGAAGTATCGTCCCTACCTATAAATATTTTTGATTATGTACTAGATGTAGCTTTGACATACACAAATAAATAAATAAATAAATAAATAAATAAATAAATAAATAAATAAATAAATAAATAAATAAATAAATTTATACGTTGAATGCACTCATTGTTTATCGAATCTTTAAGGAAAAAATAATCAGGTTCATCTCACACGCATTAAGCCAATATCCAAATTTCAATAGTGCAGTGCTATGTTCTGTTTATTTCTTACGTGTACGAAGACAATAGAATTTGGGTAAACAAGGCTCTTCCTAAGCAAATGGCGTCTTGGTGATACATTTTAGCTGTCAATTGACAGTATTTTATCAATTTTAGGGTGAATGCTCTCTAAACTTGTGATCAGAAATGATTTTTTGCCGAAAATTCTGTTTCGAGTTATCTCCCCCGATTCCAATTGCAGAATGGGTAACAAGGGGCAGGGAAGAGTCTCGGTTACCAATGTTCTTTTTATACTCGGGAACACGTGAGTAGTGTTACTAGAAGAGAAGACCCAATTTGTTTTTAAAGTGCACAAAGAACGAAAAAGGAGAAGCATTGAGAAATTATAAGAACATTAAATTAGCCTAAAATAAGAAGTTTAGGTCATTTGTCACAATTCCATTGTAAATCAATAGTCTTTGAATTGGCACATGTTCATCATTAACAATTAATCACCTCAACCTATTAATAAAATGTACATTCTATCATTTCTGCAGTCTCTCTTTTATCTCTGTTGTGTTACATACAAATATATTAAGAAACAAATCCCAGTATTTTAAAAATAATAATCAAGGGTTGCAAAGATGAATCGGTCCGCGGACGTTGTGGTCAATTGGCAAACGTGTTACCTCTACTCTAGAGCCCTGCACACATCGATATCGTTTGTGGTCATGTTTTCTATCATGATCAAAATATAATAAGACGAATCGTAAATTCAGCGATAGAGGATTACATAAGTGAATGAAATGTTGAGTTTCACAGAAAATGTTTTCCACGGGCGTTTAATACAGATACTAAGTTTGAAGGATAGGCTGTTGTTTTACTTGACATTTGACAAAAAGAGAAAAGTAACGTTCCATGTCGCAAAGGGGAATCGAACTCAATTCCGTCCCATCAATAGCAAAGAATACTACCACTGGAACACGACACTTCCATACAAAGTTATTTAATAAATAATATATCTCTATACAACTCACTGTGGATGAAAAAAGTACCAGTTGCCTTTCTTTGTCTGAGACAAGAGGATTTACCTGCAACAGTCCAATTGATGAGTATTTTTGAACGTTTATTAGAAATTTGTTCCATTGCATTTGCCTTGCGTGGGAAATACAAAATACAATCTTGTTGCGCCATTCTAACTTTAGTTAAAATTAATGGTTTCAACCCAAAAGTCAGTATATGCGTTAGTTGGTTGGAGCGAACCCGCAATGTATGAGCCACAAATCAAACAAACGACCACTAGATCAACTAAACTGTTGAAAACAAAGCTGAGTTTAACTGCAGTGTTTGTGTATAGTTTGGCGTCTGGTGAATGCGTCGACCATTTAATATTAATAATAATTATGGTTTTTACCATGCATCAATCTGCTATTTTTATAACGAGTGTGTCGACTGGCGTAGACGGTTAGGGCGTGAGCTGTTTTGTGTTTTGCGTTATTGTTGACTAGAGCAACAGTCCATGTCATCGTGGGTTCGAGCCTCGCACGATGCTTTGATTAATGTAACACTTATTTTTGTCAACAGAACACTCAGTTTATTTATGCGGATTTTTTTTTGTAACTCAGTTTCTTTATACGGAACTTTTTGTAAAGGTGGAGTAAAGTGCGGAGAAAACACCAGTATAGTTAACTTTCAGTCCGATTTATCGAGTTATAAGAAAACCTTGTGAGGGGATATTCCCTTGATCTCTGGCACTATTGTCTGCTGTCGCGTCTCAAATCTCTCTAAAGAATCTACTGAAATTCCAAATGAACTGTGACTTAAAGATGTAGCTTTCCATTCACAACTGTAGCCTGCTATAAATATTCAGCAATGTGAATGCACCGGTGTAAAAGGAATGGAAGTCCGTAGGAACGTTAGTCCATCTGGACTATTATTCCGCGGAATTATAGTCCTAGGTCTAACATTTCTAGGAATAGTAGTCCGGCGGACTACTATTCCTAGAAATGTTAGACCTTGGACTATAATTCCGCGGAATAATAGTCCAGAGAGACTAATTTTCCTACGGACTTCCATTCCTGTCACACCGGCAAACTGAAAAATAATTGGAGGTCAGTGTAAAGATAAGGAGATTCTAAACAGAATCGTCCCCCCACAACGGTATCTCAAAATAAGTCCCCCAAAACATTGGTCCCCTTGTGTGCCCAATAATGGTCTCCAAATACCCAGGTAAGAGTGTTAATTTTGTGAGTCAGTAATTCAACGAGGGATTCCCCACAGGCCCCAAAGTATTATACGGGGAAAAACAAAGTTGATAAGGAGTCTTCCAAAGTTGCAGTGAAGTGTGTGTGAATTGAAAATAGAAATAATATATATATACATAACAGTTAATGTTGTTGCTTTCAGCCGTCGTGGCTCAATCAATTGAAGTGCCAGTCTTTTATTGTGCTCTGCAGATCATGTGTGCTATTCGCTTTTTCTCGTGATCGGTTTATGGCATTATTGTTCACTATGATTGTTCAAACCTCACTGAGAGAAACTACTGAAACGTCAACTCAGCTGCGGCCAAACAATGTAGCTCTAATATTAGTTATAATCCTCTTCTTCACCCGATTTAAATATACAAGCATCTAATAGCGTGAGCAAAAATTGAAGAACCATTCTCTCACTACATTAGTCCATTTTTACATCTTCACCCAAAGAACCATGTTGGTACGGAGCTCGTTTTACAACAATGCCTAAACTTTGTCTTCCAAACATACTGAAAATGCTAAGAAGTCTCTTCAGGGTGTGGCAAAGCAATGTGCACTAAAAACCAAAATCAAATAAAATATTGAGGTAATAGTGTAAAGCATTGCATACAGTCCCCATGGCTCAATCGATTATAGAGTTCGCCCGGTATGTGTGGTAGAGGTTTCGGGTTCGAGACTCCATTCCTTCGTTTTTCTTAAGATCTGTTAATGACACAATTCCTCACAATATAAAAAAAATAAAAAGTTTATATTATGGGGGATCTTGACCTGGACCTTCTAAAAGCAACTACACACTCAAACACGGAAGAATTTGTTGATCTCATGTTCAGTTAGGGCTTTCTGCCGTATATCACCAAGCCAGCGGGAGTAACCAGTCGTTCTACTACACACTAAAAACTAAAGTGTTAAAACTGACACTTTCAAGGTGTTAAACCCATTCTAACTCTTATGGTTTGATTTTAACACACAAAGTGCAATGCTTTAAGCACTTAGACATTACAATCGTCAGACATCTGAAACTTGAATGGATGGCACTTCCCATGTGTCTAGCATTGGCGGTTCTTCCAGAATCGTCCATAATTTGATTTGCGCTTGGTTGGTACATAATTAAAAGAAAACAACGCAGATGACGCGGATCAGGCTCGAGAGTTCGAGCCTGATCCGCGTCATCTGCATTGTTTCCTTTTAAGTGTCGCGATATTGCACTTGTCAAGTGGTATTATTGTAACACCTGTCAAGTTCTGGGATATCTACACTTGAACAAAGTGCTAGTTCAGCACTTAGTTAGTGTTAAATACAGCACTTCAACTGTAGTTTTTAACACTTTAGTTTTTAGCGTGTAGTCGGATAGATCATATCATCTCCAGTAACGTTTCACGAACAGCACTACCTGGAATAGTCATATCTGATGTGTCAGATCATTTTGGTGTTTTTTTTTATATTAATTTGTGGCAGCGCTTAGCAGGCAGCAGCTATAATTTGCTCTGAATGTAAAAGTTATTATATGCAAGACCATTGAGAGAAGGGGCTTGAAATTCAGCTTTGAGAATTCCGC
This sequence comes from Pictodentalium vernedei, assembly GCA_031216915.1. Lineage (NCBI taxonomy): Eukaryota > Metazoa > Mollusca > Scaphopoda > Dentaliida > Dentaliidae > Pictodentalium > Pictodentalium vernedei. The sequence goes on from CM062290.1 coordinate 171,035,361, forward strand.
TGTTATTTCACAACGTTTTGGTGTAAAATTATGTTCCATGGATTCTTATTTTTCATGATTTTTTGGATTTTTAAGCTTGAAAACATTGACTTTCAACCGTATTGTGATTGCATTCACGTTCCAGTCAGTGCATACAGAGTCAGACGAATAGTACTCACCAGTGTTACCAGTGTTGAATACAATACATTGTCAGTGCTCGTAGTAAGTGAAAATATGTGTTACTCCAGAGATCAACTGGTGCATATAAGTGCAAACAATATTCGCCACCAAGTCTAGCCATGCTTGTCCGGGTGCGTTTCTTGGGACTGAGCTTAACCACCAACACCCAAATTACACATAAGCGTACACGGCGGTGCTGTCGGTGCAAAAGAGGAGGCCGCCGTAAGCGGAAGCAACGGGCTCCGTCGTCCCTTCTAATCGCCCACGCGCATCAACACCACACAGTTGTAACAAGAATAATATTATTATGATCCAAACGGCTAAAGAATCATTTTCATTAAAAATATGCATATGTGCCTAGTAAATGCGAGATCAGTTCGCAACAAAACATCGAAGATTTATGACTTGATTGATGATAACAATCTAGACATGTTATCTATAACAGAGACAAGGCTATACCCCACTGGAGATGAAGTCATAATACGCGAAATAAGACCACCGGGCTGTGAAATACACTCGTACCCGAGGCAAGGTAAGGGAGGGGGCATTGCCCTCGTCTACCAGTCATCCATTACTGTTTCGTTAACACTCATCGGCTGCACCTCGTTTGAAGCATGTGAATTCAGAGTGGATTGTGATGGGTCTCTCGTAACATTCATCTGCCTAAACTTGAATGGATGGCACTTCCCATGTGTCTAGCATTGGCGGTTCTTCCAGAATCGTCCATAATTTGATTTGCGCTTGGTGGGTACATAATTAAAAGAAAACAACGCAGATGACGCGGATCAGGCTCGAGAGTTCGAGCCTGATCCGCGTCATCTGCGTTGTTTCCTTTTAAGTGTCGCGACATTGTACTTGTCAAGTGGTATTATTGTAACACCTGTCAAGTTCTGGGATATCTACACTTGAACAAAGTGCTAGTTCAGCACTTAGTTAGTGTTAAATACAGCACTTCAAGTGTAGTTTTTAACACTTTAGACAAATAAACTCACCAACAGCACGTTCACACACCAATTCCCCGAGCTTATCAGTGACTATAGCAGCTCAAGTGACCGTCTCGTCATACTGGGCAACTTTAATCTCCACCACGATCCGATGTCAGATACTTATGTACGTTCAATTAAATCAATTCTGGCCGACCACGGCCTATGCCAGCTCGTAGACGTGCCAACACATGTTGGGGGTCATACCCTCGATTGGGTTATCACCAGGGAATCAGACTCATCCCTACGCGAACTGGTTGTTAGCAAGGAAAACATGATCTCGGACCACTGTGTCATTCTTCTCAAATCGATGCCGCAAAACCCACTATAAAACAACGAAGTGTGAAGTCTAGGAACCTTAAAACCATAAAAATTGACTGCTTCAAGAAAGACATTATAGACTGTGTTCCCATTAATCCCACTGCGGACCTTACAGAGGATACAGCTGGGCAGTTGTTTACTGTTTTAGGCATGATACTGTACGAACATGCCCATTCGCGACTCGTCTTGTTAATCATCCTACCTCCGCACCCTGGATCACCAAAGAAATAAAAGACGCTAGAAAGAATCACCGTAAACTTGAAAGAAAGTGGCGAAAACATAAGCGCCCATGTGATCGTCAACTTTACGTACAACAACACAAGATTGTCTGTTCGCTACTTCGAGATGCGCGATCTCGATTCTTCAGTGACAAAATTAACTCAACTAGTTCATCAAAAGTGTTATTTGCCACTGTGAATGAACATAGCGGAAAGTCAAAATCCCCTGTCCTCTGCAAAAATGTTCTTGTAGATAACCTTCCTAATCTTTTTAGCACATTTTTCAGTGACAGGATCGCGCGGATTCGTGCGGGTCTCGACAACTGCGACCACAATGAGGCAACGTTCTCACCATTTGACGAGTTTGGCGCATTTCAACCAGTCTCCAGTGAAACGGTCAAAAACGCAATTCTCTCTCGCCACCTAAAACGTGTCCACTTGGTCCTAATCCAACGAATCTACTTGCTCAGTTCATTGACGATTTAACAGAACCTATAACATTAATCATGAACCACTCGCTTGAACACGGTTATGTACCGACATGTTTTAAACAGGCGGTTGTAACACCACTTCTCAAAAAAACAAGGTCACAATCCAAACGATTTGAAGAACTGTCGTCCTGTGTCAGGCCTACCGTTTTTATCCAAAATACTTGAAAAACTGGTTTTGATTCCACAGAAGAACCATCTCGACAAAAACAACCTCATGGACAAATTTCAATCCGCATATCGTCGTGACCATAGCACTGAAACCGCACTCGTGCGAATCTGCTCCGATCTTCTCACTGCAAAAGACAGTAGATTGACAACAATCATTACACTGCTTGACCTCTCTGCCACGTTCGATACCCCTGACCATGCCATCATGCTGGAAAGATTGTCCACTACCTTTGGTATCACAAATTCAGTTTTGTCCTGGTTTCGCTCTTACTTGAATGGTCGCTCCCAGTCCGTCGTAGTCGGTGATATCTTGTCCAACGATCGACAGCTTGAATATGGGGTACCACAAGGCTCTGTACTTGGCCGTGTTTTGTACACTTTGTACACCATGCCAATAGTCGACATCATCAGGAAACATTGCATGTTATTTCACATGTATGCTGATGAAACGCAGCTATACAAATCTGTTCATATCAATCATATCGCCATTCTTGTATCCAACGATGAATCCTGTGTCATGGCTGTTAAAGAATGGATGCTTGATAACAAGCTAAAACTGAACGATGATAGGACTGAAGTCATCATCTGTCACCCTCCTCACCCTGGGACTGCTAGTAGTAGTATCTCGAGTACCAACATCGGTGGTTGCAGCATTCAGGTTACCGATAAAGCCAGAAATCTTGGTGTGTACCTGGATACCAAATTGTCCATGGAGGCTCACTTGAACAACATGTGCCGTTCCCTGTCTTTCGAACTCAGGGGGCTTAGACAGCTGAGGCCCTATCTGTCATCCAAAGCAGCTAAGAATGTAGCTTTTTCAACAATCCTCTCTAGGATTGATTATTGCAATTTACTTCTTGCGGGGCTGTTGAACGACCAGCTTAATCGTCTTCAATGTATCATGAATTCAGCCGCACGCATAGGCATGCGCAAGCCCAAAAGGTCACATGTATCCCCAATCCTTAAAGAACTACATTGGTTGCCACTTCGCGCCCGTATCGACTACAAATTAGCTGTTCTTTGTTACCGGCACTTTGAGAAGTCCTTGCCACCGTACCTCTCCGATCTGCTGTCTGAGCACACTCCCAGGCGTGAACTTAGATCTGGATCACAAAAGTTGTTATATTTACCGAATACAAACTATGTAAGCATTGGCCGTCGCGCGTTTCATTACGCCGGCCCTAAAGTCTGGAACTCACTACCACCTGAACTCCGGAAAATGCCTACTCTTAATAAATTCAAGAGTGCACTGAAATCCCATCTCTTCAGGCTTCACCTCCCACACAACCTTAACTAAATTGAAGACATCACTGCAGACTTTCAGAAATGAGTCTTGTATTATGGTAACTAATGTATGTACATATATATGTACAAATGTATATGAAATAGCATTCCCTCTCAAACGTGTTCGCAAAAACAAAAAAATTATTAAAAAACAACCCTGGATGCCAAGGGGGCTTGTAATATCCTGCAACAACAAAAAAAATTATAGAATAAAAAACTCTAAGCTCCCACCGAACGGAACTCACAAGACTATAAAAACTGCTGTAGAATTTTCAACAAGGTAAAAAAACAACGAAATATTCTAAACAAAAACAATATGCGAAGAACGTGGCAGATTTTAAACGAGACCATCAATAAAGGAAAACGTGAAGCCAGATTACCCTCGTTCTTCATCCAGGACAATATCGAATTAAGCGAGCAGCCATGACATCGCAGAAGAATTCAACAATTTCTTTATCAACAATGGAAAAAACACATCCGAACAGATTCAGAAACCAAATAAGTCCTACGCAGACTACATGAACAACAATGTTTCCAACAATCTGTATTTAATACCCACAAATCCCACGGATTTCAACCGAGTAGTAAATACAATGAAGCCAACATTATCTAAAGACTGTGGTGATACCACAACCAGTCTTCATAAACATACGATAAATGAAGTATTGGATCCTGTAAGGCATATAATTAACAGCTCTTTCATAAACGGCAAAGTACCAGACAGGATTAAGATCGCGAATGTGATACCCATATTTAAAGCAGGTGACAAGCACAGCTTTACAAATTTCAGACCTATCAGTATACTTCCGGTATTCTCAAAAGTAATGGAAAAACTCATGGAAGTGAGACTAACTGGTTTCCTCAATAGGTTTAATATTTTATATCCTCACCAATACGGATTCCGAAAACGACAGAGCACCATTAATCCAGTTCTTCAACTCCTGTTGAGGATATTGCCTTTTTCGGCGTTCATTTAAATTAAAAAGATTAATATCTGTTATTTTCATATTTCTATATTTTCGCTCTCTGCAAAACAATCATGACATTTCTGTTTTCAACCAAAACATGTGTGTCTCACCAAAATACATCTTTTTTAACAAAAGAGTTCAAATTTAAAGTTCATGAAAAGAGAAAGGAATTAGCTCCCCTTCATCCGTCACAAGGAAACTTTTCCTTGGCTTATCCAACCCAACAATATAACACCCCCCCCCCCCCCCTCAAAATAAAATTGAGAATCAATTTACATAAGCCAATGGAAAGCGTCCGGATAATAATAAATGAAATACCATGAGAAAATGAAATATATAAATATATGTCCAAGGAAAATAAAACACAGGGTGAAAATATGCATGACTGAACAACACCAAGGTCAACTGGCCAGGTAGACAACAGGCATTGCAGAGTATTTGTATTCCAAAAAAAATAGAATCTGGGTAGTCTTACTTTTTTGGAAATTTAATGGCATAGGTAATTAAATAGAGACAATCATAAAATAACTTCTTTGCAAAGTCAGAATATTAGCCTGAGTCTGACTAAAAAAAATATACATCTGAAAAATAGTATAACTCTGTCTCCCTTGAAATTCCTAACTGCAATTTTCCAACAAATGTCACTTTAATATTTAAAATAATTTTGAGTCTTGATCACTTACTCAACAGTTACAAGTCAACATATACATGTATAGTTTGAAAAGACTTCTTCATTTTCAAAGTCTCGGAGTAACCAATCACCCATGACCAAGTACTATATATACACATAGTATGCATGCATGTACTGGGACATAAATAAAAGTGTGGTTGAGCTCTCGATATTTTACTAAACAATGTCCAACAAATAATATATATGCAGGTACAACTCAATTAAGGGAAAGTAAAAATATAAAAGCTAGGCATTCTGCCTCTTAAAGCAATGTTAGGTATTAAATTTTTAAACACATGAGATCAGGAATCAATAAAATAAAGGTGTTAACCCTTCATACTTTCTGGCATTTAGTAAAACGTCTGATGATTACTAAACTATACAAGTGGTGGGGGGTCTAATGTTTATTCATCACTTGACACTGAACAATCATCTGGATCAACATGATCTGAACCTCTGAGTTTGGGAGGTCTTTTAACTGAGCGTTTAGGTCGTGAATTTTTCTAGACAATGGATACTTTGTCATTGCAAGAAGAGTCAGTATCATTACCTTTACGGTCATAAATCTGATTTGCAGTCTTAGTCTTTGTTTTACATGACAAATTATAATCTGCAGTTTGAGTGCACTGGGAAGTGAATGTCTGACGTGTAGTGACACCAAAGAAATTTCCAGGGGAAGGTTCCCTAACATATGCATGTTTTAGTCTATCAACATGAATATCCTGCATGAATCGTTTTTTCCTAGTTGGATCTTTTAAAGTAACCATATGTTGACTTGGCATATGTAAAACAACATAGGGACCACTGAAAACAGGTTGAAGCTGTTTAGCAGGACCTGAGTATTCATCATTAAGGTACACATAATCACCAGGTTGGAATGATGACAAAGTTTTGTTGGTTCGACATTCCATTAAAGTGTTTGAATGTGAAAGTTTTTCACGTAGATCAGTCCGAATTTGAAGCAACATAGTTTTTTTGCCGTCCAGATAGTCTGAAATGTTTTTCGGTAATGATTTATCGACACACAAAGAGTTAGTAAGAGGATATTTGGGACGCTGAGCAAAAATTACTTCAAAGGGAGAGTACCCTGTTGATGAATTCATAGAATTATTCATTGCAAATTCAGTTGAATGCAAGTGTTTGTCCCAATTATTACACTGGTCATTCATGCAAGGTGAAAGTTTATGTGTCAGAGAGTAATGAGAACGTTCACATGAACCAAGACAGTGGTGTACAAAGCTTGGTGTAAACTGCTGAGGAATATCTAACATTCTGCACAATTCTCTGGTAACCTTTGCAGTAAACTCACTTCCCTGGTCAGAAATTAGAGTATCACACACACCGTGTGTTGTAAATAGCTGGAATAAGACCTCGGAAACTGTGCACGCATCCTTATTTGGTATAGGTAATGCAAAAACAAATTTAGAAAACATATCTAAAGCTGTAAATATATAGGAGTTTCCACGATTACTACATGGCAAAGGACCATATAAGTCAACTTCCCAAACTTCTAATGGTTGAGATGTAGGGTAAGCTACAATCTGGTTCTTAACAAAATGTTTAGTCACTTTGCGAGACTGACATTCCAAGCATGATCGCACATAGTCTGCAATAATAGTAGTCAAGTTCGGAAAAAAATAAAATTGTTTCACTCTATCAATTGTATCATTAATACCACCATGCGCACTCATGGGTGAGTCATGAACAAGTTTCAATATAGTAGATATCAATGCTTTAGGTAGCACAAGTTGATAAATAGGTGATGATTTTGTCCATTGACTTCTAACTTTGCGGATATGGAAGAGTAAGTCACCAATGATTATGTAATCACTTTGCTGTAACAGAACTGTATGTGCTGTCTGCTGAGATTTTGGTAATAAACCTTTGGTTAAATAATTAATAATGTGACAAAATTCATGATTCTGGAACTTTTGAACAGTATCGGTTGACATATTCAACTGACGTAGAGCCAACAACATATCAGAATCTGTTTTGTTCTCAACTGTAGTTACGAAGGAATCAGTTACCGTATGTTTGACAGACTGCGACTCTGAGCTGGTATTAACTGCAGTCAAAACATTTTCAGTTGTATTGTCAATAACACCAGAATGAGCACAGGTATTTGCTCGTATGTCACCATTCACTGATAATGTAATATTAGTGTCACTGTCACTCTCAGAAATCCATGTGACATTAATTGAATTAAATATACAGTCATTATTAGGCGTATTTGCCTTATTGTCCTCAAAAGCAGAATTTGTATTACTGTCACTATCTGTCACCAAAACTGAAATATGCTGATTCTGAGGCTCAGGAATAGCAGTATCATGAAATAAGTTTCTCGGTGTAGTCAGAAGTGAAGAGTTATGTCCTTGCAATGTTACTTCTGTAAGGTCTGTTGGTATATACAAAGATTCACTGTCCTCTGTATCAGCATCATAGGCATAAAAGTTGTCTTCATGTAAAGTTTTTATCTTCTTACACTCTGGGAGTAATGTTTGCAAGACTTTATTGCTTTCTGAGATAATTCGCACTTGAGATGGTTTTTCTGGCACAAACTTGAAATAAGGATCTTCCTCTACAGGACTGGAAGACAATATATCTGGAAATTGTTCTGTCCTAGACAAAGCATCAGGGACGACCATTTCTTTTTGTGGCTTGTAAATAATGTCAAAATCAAACTGCTGTAATATAGCAAGCCAGCGCTCATATATAGCACCTCTCAATTGTTTTTGAAATAATGGTTTGAGGACTTGGTGGTCACATTCAATAATAAAATGTTTTCCACGCAAATATGACAAACAGTCTAAAACACTTGTCACTACTCCAAGTAATTCCAACTTAGTTGGTCCATAGGACTGTTGATATTTGGAGAGACCTTTAGATCCAAATCTAATAACATGCTGTCCATCATTGTGAACTTGATAAAGGACATATCCAATTCCCTTTGAACTGGTGTCCACAGCCAAATGAAATGTCTTATCAAATTGTGGAAATGCAAGTACTGGAGAATTTAACAAACTGTCTTTTAAAGTTTGAAAACTAGAAGAGCACTGTCTATTCCATAGAAATGGAACTCCCTTTTTTAGTAAGCAATATAAAGGATTGGCAATGGCACTATAATTTGGTATGAATTTCCTGAACCAGTTGAACATTCCGAGTACACGCTGTAATTGTTTTCGATTTTGGGGTGTAGGGTAGTCTCGGAGAAGTTCAATGCGGCTTGCTGGTGGTTTAATACCATCTTTTGAAATTTCATGGCCAAGAAAAGTACAAGTTGATTGCGCAAATTTGCATTTTTTTGGTCCTAATTTCAAACCTGCATTTCTTAATCTAGATATCACTTCTGAAACATCTGACAAATGCTGTTTGAATGTTTAAGACATGATGCATATATCATCTAGATAACAAAGAACAGAATCAAAAGTCAATCCAGTCATTATTTTGTCCATCAAAAGTTGAAGTGAATTTGGTGAAGTTCGTAAACCCATTGGCAGACACAAAAATTTAAAGGTACCAAAACAGGTATTAAAAGCAGTGTACTTTGTGGAATTTTCGTCTATCGCCATTTGAAAGAAACCTGAACTGAGGTCAAGAGAGGAAATAAAATTTGGTTGCCGGTGTGAAAAAGATTCAGTCAGATCCTGTAAATCAGGTATTGTGTATTTAAAGTCAGCCATTTGACTGTTCAAGTGACGGAAATCACAGCAAAATCTGTATGAGGACAAACTTTCCTCTCTTGAAATATTGTTAGAATTTAGCTTAGGTTTGTTTCTTTTGGCAACTAGTACAACTGGGCTCGATATGGGTATTTCAGCTGCTTCAGATACCGGAGAAATAATGCCTTGCCACAACAGCTCGTCAAGCTGATGGTGCAAAACAATTTTCTTATCTGAAGGCAAGCGAAAAGGCTTTTGATACTTTGGCACAAAAGTAGGTTCCAAGTGGATTTGGTGTTTCACCAAATCAGTATAACCGAGAGATGGATTCTCATCTGTCACAAAAACATCTTTATACTGATATAAACATTCTAATAACTCAGTGGCTTGCTCAGGAGATAAATTATTTTGATCTACAATATCAAAATTTGACTTAAATTTCTGAAAGTCGTCATTATTTTCCAACAACTGTTCAGGCAAGTTTTCACTGGTTATGGTTGTATGAGCGCATGATAATGGTATTATGTCAAAAGAATTGTCAAAAGTGTTCACAGAGGAAAGAATACAACCCTTACTGACAGTCACAGAATCAAGTCCTGGATTTAACAACTTAACCGGTATAACTTGGTCACTGTTGCAAGTGACTATTGCCTTAGCCACTAGCAAACCTCTATTAGTTAACTCAGAATGTGCTATAATAACCCCCTGTGTTCCAACAGGTACTCTGGTATTTTACCTAAAACAATACACTCGGAGTTGGGTTTAACAACAAATAATTTCCTACATTTAACCTTGTCTTTCCTCTTAACATTGCAAAAATTAGCTTGCTTGCTGAAGTCCAATTTAATATTGTGTGTCTGCATATGTCCTGTACCCAAAATAAGAGGATGAGACGTTTCCTCCAGAATGTAGACAAATACATAAAATGGATGATTTTTTCTATCAGTACAGCTGGTATTGCTAAGTCTTATCCTTGCAGTACCATATATACTGATAAACTTATTATCAGCTAATAAAACATTAGCCCCTGATGGCTGAAAATCTTTTCTATAATATGAATAAGAATCATAAAATTGTTTTGATATGATATTAATGCTGCTGCCTGAATCCAGCAAGGCGGTAACTGGAATAGCTGAGGAGCCGATGTATAAATTTAAATACATAAAATTATTTTGACACAAAATTTGAGCGTCACTGACCGCACGCTTATCTGTAGGTGAATATGAATTACAAGAATTATCAATTGAGTCCTCAGCTGTATCCCTTTCATACAATGGATGATGGTTAAGTGGCAACTGACCTGAAAGCTGGCCTACACTTTCAGGTCGTTGGCATTTAACTGATCACATGATTTAGCATTGTGGCCAGACTGGTCACATAATTGACACACAATATCCTTCCCTGACCGACAGGATGAATGCATACTCAATGCACAGCTTTTGGCATTATGACCCTTTTGCAAGCATAACTGGCAAGTAAGATTGGGAGATTTGGTACCAGTTCCATTCCAATGACAGTGGGGTTTGATATGACCAGCCCCTGAACAATTAAAACATGTTCTGTCAAGCTGAACTTTTGCGACATGTCAATTGTCTGATTTTGTAGAAGCTGAATTTTGTTTTACAGTTTCAATTTCCCTCAAACGTTTGATTATATCATCAAGTTGTTTTTGTATTGACTTGTCAGGTGTAGTGCATGCAGTTGCTGCATTGATTTTAACTTCATCATGTGTTCGATATCCATGAACTTGACCAATTTTGGCTGAGTGGAGGGCATCACATGATGTATGAACACGACCAGCTCGAACGAAGAACGCAAGTTGGTTTGGCAAACCATCTATAAATTTACATGTAACATCACAGTCACTTTTTCCAAGGCGTTGCGCCTTTTCCACAACAATAGAATGAAACTCCTCGATGTGCTGTGAAGGTTGTAAAGTTAAACTGTGGAAAGCAGATTCCTCTGCAATGAGAGCAGGGTGGTTAACAGAGTTACAATATTCAGTTTGAAAAAAATGTTTAACAATTTGCCAAGACAGTTTGTGATCATCAGGTAAAGAATTGTACCACACCAGGGCCGGACCCTGCAAATGCAGATGGAAGGCAGCCAAGGCCTGCGATGAACCGTCATCAATGTTTGAAAGTATTAGATATGACTGAATCTCGGAGAAATTTTGTAGCATCTTCATGCAGAAGCCCTGAGAATTTTTTCACCATTTTATCGGGAACGAGGCAGGCGAATGAATAACAATACTAGGTACTGGAGGTTGGTCATTGTGACCCATCGTGGTCGAACGGGTGGATGAAACAGGCGTTTTGGGTGATATCGGGGTGAACGGATTGTAAGTCAAAACTGGGTCATCTGTGAAGCTGAACATGGGGTCCTTTGTTGAAAACATGACTTTTATTAGTTTTAACGATTCACTGAATGTTTTTGAAACACATCTTCTCATGATATATATATTGATGAAACATCAATTTTGAATTCTCCACCATATTGGGGATATTGCCTTTTTCGGCATTCATTCAATTTAAAAAGATTAATATCTGTTATTTTCATATTTCTATATTTTCGCTCTCTGAAAAACAATCATGACATTTCAGTTTTCAGCCAAAACATGTGTGTCTCACCAAAATACATCTTTTTTAACAAAAGAGTTCAAATTTAAAGTTCATGAAAAGAGAAGAGAGTTAGCTCCCCTTCATCCGTCACAAGGAAACTTTTCCTTGGCTTATCCAAACCAACAATATAACACCTTAAAAGCATCGGGAATAAACAGGAAAAAAACAACACCTCAGCATTGTTCCTGGATTTGTCAAAGGCATCTGACACCATCATTCACGAAATACTATTAGGTAAACTGGAAAAATGTGGCATCTGAGGTGTCGCAAACAATTGGTTTTGAAGTTACTTATCCAATAGGTCTCAATATGTTATGTATGGAGAACACAAATCGGTCTTGACCAAACAGAGTTGTGGTGTACCACAGGGCTCAATTTTAGGCCCAGTTCTTTTTTGTCTATATATACTCCTCAAAGTTTGCTAAGCATCAAATATTTGGCACATCATTGTGAAATTTGCTTGTGACAGTGGAATGTATTGAGATGGTCCCCAGTGTTTACATTGGCTGTCTTTACAGGCAGACTTTTCGTGACAGTCATGGAAAGCATGTACCCCTTGATTTTCATGATGTTGTCGTGTACTGTCTACATGTACATGACATGTGTAGGGCATTTAATCTTCATTTTAACACAAACCCTTGTGATTTAACGATTGAATACGGCAAATGCAAATGTAAGAAGACATTTGTTTGAATCAGAAATGTGGCGGGCTGTAGGGATAGTTGAGCAAGCGGCTACACATCGTCGGGTTGGTGAAGCCCTTGGTGTGCACTATATGGTGATCACCAGAGCTTGGGCAAGATTTCAGCAGCACACCACTTAGACAGCATGGTGGTGGCAGAGACAGGGCAACATCTGCAGCTGAAGACCGGTTTTTGATCATTCAGGCCCATAGGAACTGCTTTGCCACAGCAACCCAGATTCGCAGTGACCTTCAGAATGCATCCGGGGTAAATGTTTCGACGCAGACTATCCGGGCAAGGTTGCACGAAGGTGGTCTCTGATTTAGAAAACCATGTATTCGCATTCTGCTGTCCCAGAACCACCATCAGGCACGATATGAATGGGCCATGGACTGCGTTGGGCGGACCAGAGATGATTGACGACCTGTCCTTTTTACAGGTGAGTCAAGGTACTGCCTAGACCACACAGATAGGCGTTCTATGGTATGGAGAAGACCAGGACAGCGATTCCATGCAGCCAACATCGCTGAGCATGACTGCTATGTAGGAGGGTCAATCATGGTCTGGTGCGGCATCAGCAGGGATGGAAGTACAGAGCTCTGTGTCCTTGAACGTGGTACATTGACTGCACAGCGGTATATTGATGAGACACTGGATGTCCACGTCAGATTGTATGCAGGTGCAGTGGGTGATAGATTCATTCTGATGGACGATAATGCCCATCCTCATGTTGCCCATGCTGTTGGGGAGTACCGACAGAGGGATGGGATTGGGCGTATGGACTGGCCAGCAAGATCCCCTGACCTCAATCCAATCGAACATGTCTGGAATGAGTTGCAGCTTGCAATTTCAGCCCGCCCAGTCCAGCCAAGAAGTGTCCAGGAACTTTGTGCCATGCTGGTCCCAGAATGGAACAACAACCCACAAAGGACCACCAGGAACCTGATTGGGAGAACGAGAATGCGTTGTCAAGCTGTAATTAACGGTAATGGGTCTCATACTCGATATTGAACCCATACCAGTTCGCTCCGTCAACTTTTTGGCAAATTGCAAAATTTCCTCTTTTAACAATAATATCCATTTTCCATGGTTATCATATTCAAAAGCTAAAAAATAATGTCAAACACGCATAAAATCTTAATTCTGAACTTAAATCATTAAAGATATAATTAAATAAAATATACACACACTTGTCATTACAATATTTCAACTAAAACGTAAAACAGGTAGTTGGATATACTTGGTGCTTAGCAAACTTTGAGTAGTATATAAATGATATGAGTAACTCAACATCACTCAGTCTTTTATCATTTGCCGATGACACCACTGCACACTACCCGGGCTCCGACAATAACCCCATAACACCGTATTTCAATGACTATCCGAATGGTGCTCTGTGAACAAGCTAATGCTGAATGCTAGAAAAATATTGTATATTGTACTTAATCCAAATAAAGGTAGGAACAATAATCTCTGCCAAGAGGTAAAAATAAATAACCAAAACAATAACAAGGTTGGGACCACTGAAACAGAAATATCTGTGAGATTTTAGGAATTAGTACTGATGAACACTTATCCTACAAGGCTCACATATCCCGATTATGCTCGAAAATAGAATAGCGCGCGCAAACTATAGTCTCAACAATGTAAAAAATATCCTCCCTCATGGAGCTCTGAAAACATTATATTACGCCCTAATACATAGCCATTTGGTATACGGAATCCAGGCATGGGGCAACTTAAGAGCTATCAAGAAACTAGCTATCATGCAAAAGCGATCATTACGAATAATTAATAACAAAAAGTACAATTCTCATACAGATCTCCTGTTTAAGGAAAATCAAATACTCGAGGCTGATGATTTGTTTAAACTACCTGCACTTCTGTTCGTGTTTGACTGGCCAAACGGCAGATTGCCGGTTTCTTTCAATGATACATTTAAAAGTATTGACAATCCATCTGGTAAGAGAACCAGTCAGGCTGGCCTCCTATACATAGAAAAAATACGGACCCAAACTCTGGATAAACTTTCTTTATACACTTTCCCGAAACTATGGAACACTCTGGACGACACAACTCGTAATATTAGCGACAGAACCATGCTTAAGAACAAATTAACTTCCACATTCATTTCGTCATAGTCCAGTTATGTTCGCTGCAATAATCCTTGCTGCCCTGATTGCACTTCGTAAACTTGGAAATTGTCAATGCACGCAATAGTCATGCTCTGCGTCTTCATCTGGAATCCTCGTCTTGTGCAACCTGTTTCGCTTCATCCCTACAGTTGTGCAATGTAAAATACTATATGTACGCAATAAAAAACTTGCAATCAATAATCAAAACAAATTATTCATCTCATTCGTCACCCCATGATGATGCAGCTAACGCAAGCTCCACGTCCAAACATAACGACCTATCTATTTGTCGCAGTCTGAACGACACAAACGTCACGATGGGACTTTTTGCCGCTCTCAGGTGTTATGATGAGTAGTGGAGGGGGTCCTATAAGCATGTTGCTTCCTGCGAAACTTTCCGTTGGCGTGTCTGATGCACCAAATATTCGGCTCAAGAAAAGAAATGATTCGATTGCCATTCTCCGTCATGTGTCACATAACTGGTTCTTAGTTCATTCGTTTGGTCGCAGTCTGTTTGCAATCACCTCATCTTCCAGGGGGTGGCAGGTAGACAGCCAATCTTGCTATGTCACTTCCCACGGTATACAACATATTACATTTGCGCAATATATTTATTAGTCTGTGTGAAACACACAGACTATTGTTTTTGTATGGTTTCTTTTTCTTTCTTTTTTTCTTTTTCTTCTTCTTCCCTCTTCTTTTTCTTCTTCTGTCTTCTATGCACTTCGTTGTCCGCACGATAACTCGAAAACGAAATGCCCTATCACAAGTTCTCGGCCACCTATGCTTTTCAGATTCCTGTGGCATCAGGGGTGCCCCTAGGAGTGTTTTGAAAGTGGGTCAAGCACACATATCAGGCAAGGTATGACCTATGGACCTGGGCCCAACAACAAATGAGTCGACACTCAATGGAGATTCAATATATGGTTCAAGGTCACTGGGGTCACCCAGGGGTCATTGAGCGCATTTTTCAGAATTATTGGAAATCACATTTTTTTACTCCATAATGCATTCCCGAAGTTGATATGTGCATTTTTACACTAAAAAATAGCGGGGTGGCCAAAAAATTGGAAAGTGGGTCGCGCTCATATCTCAAGCATGGTATGATGTATGGACCTGGGACCAACATCAAATGAGTCGACACTTGATGGAGGTTCAAAATATGGGTGAAGGTCACTGAGGACACCCAGGGGTCTTTAAGTGTATTTTTCCGAATTGCTGGAAATCACATTTTTGGACTCCAAAATGCTTTTCCGAAGTTCATGCATGCATTTTTACACGAAAAAAAGAGGGCGTGGCCAAAAATTGTGAAAGTGGGTCACGCTCATATCTCAAACATGGTATGATGTATGGACCTGGGACCATCATCAAATGAGTCGACACTTGACGGAGATTCACAATATGGGTCAAGGTCACTGAGGTCATCCAGGGGTCATTGAGTGAATTTTTCGGAATTTCTGGAAACTACATTTTTGAACCCCCTAATGCATTCCCCAAATCCATACATGCATTCTTACATGAAAAAAGTGGGCGTGTCCAAATATTTTGAAAGTGGATACACTCATCTCAAGCATGATATGATGAATGGACCTGGGTCCAACAACAAATGAGTCGATCCTCAGTGGGGGTCAAAATATGGATCAAGGCTGCTGAGCTCACCTTGGGGTCATTAAGAGCACTTTCAGAATTACTGGCAAACACCCCCCCCCCCCCCCCACCCATGCATTCCCTTGATTGAACCCTTTTTGCTCTTCACATATATGCCTTTTCTGGTTTCTTGGAAAAATTTAGCCGATTCCTGAATGAATATATTTAAATACTGTTAACGAAAACCTTTTTCTGATTTCTTTAAAACTATTTTATCCCCGAAAATAAGCCTCCAAAGTATTCCAGTTACATTCATAGAAGAGACGCCATGGCTCAGTAGGTAGAGGTGAAGGCTGCAAACCGAGAGGTCTTCGGTCCGAATACTAACTGCGGCAAGCCTGTTGTGTCCTTGGCATACTTCACCCCCATTGCCCACGAGAGCATGGTGGCATTTTGCACTAACGCATATTGCACGTCGATGGTTTACTTGTTTTCAACCAATGCTAACCCTGCTTGTGTAGAGTCAGTCTGCTGGGGAGCCTGACAGTTGCTCGCCATTGCTCGGTGGTTCTCTGATGGTACTCCAGCTTCATCCTCCTGTAAAATTGTCCGGCACAAGGTGACAGTGGCTGTCAATAGTTGCGTTAAACCCAATAAATAAATAAATAATATTCATAGAAGGCATGCCTTGATGGTGTAGTTGTAATATTTGTGTCTTCTACGCACTGTTTGTCAACACAATAACCTAATACAATCAATCCTATCTTAATGTTTTGTTATACTGATAGACTGTACTTGCAAATGAGTTCACTGAAGTCAAATAGCCATTATTTAAAACTTGATAGAATCTCTCATCAACAAAGAGGTCAGAGAGATGCTGTAAATTTTACATGGAATAGCATTGCATGTTTATTTAATATCATGTTACAAAATTAACCATGTTGAAAAAAGAACTCTTCACATTACGAAGCATTTTTAAAATTTATTTATTCTCAATCGTAACTCAGGATTAACAGGTTTCCGTATGGAGTGGTGTGTGGCTTTCTCAAAACACCCATCACAGTTATAAAGTAATGAAATGGAATATTTGAATGATCTATTTTTAATCCTCTTAATACTTCAGTGTGAGTACAAACACCCTTTATATAACTCATGGCTACAGAATGTTTTCACACTTTCCTTTTGGTAACATTTAATTCGACACCTTTCCAGGTGTACCTTCCAAAATAAGGCATTCTTAACCTTTTACCAAACATAACGGCGAAAACCAGCTAGCGCTATTCACTGAAATTTCCATTCAATTTTCATTACTATTTCATTCTTGATTGAAAAACATTGCTGGTGACCTCTCAATGGAATGAGCTCCCTTTTAAAGGGTTAAAATGGAGTATTTAAAGGAATTATTTTAACCCTCTCAATATCTTAATATGGGTCCCCAAACATTTACTTCTGCAATGCAGGAATAATGCTAACACTTTCTGTTCTCACAATTTTACTCTAAACATGCATGGGCTCTTGTGGGCCGTTTACGTCTACATTCCAATTTTCCTGAATTCTTTTAACTCGCAATATATTTTCTAGAGGTATCATGTTCCTTAACATTTTCTTGGTAATATGAATATTTGTTATCATCTATAAATATGGCAGATCCGGAGTTGGTGGAGCCAGTATTTTCAAAGTGGGTTACGCTTATACTTCAGATTTGGTATGACCTATAGATATGGGACCTACACCGAATGAGCTTTGGTTCACATCTACCGTTTCGGTTCGCTTTTCCGATCAACTGAAATATTCCATCCGATTGAATCTAAAAATAGGCAAAGGGCAGTTTAAGGGCTGGACTGGTTCCAGGCCGCAACAGCGTGAGATTCGTCTAATAATTTGACTAGTGGCTTTTGGATTAAGGGTAAGCAGTGGCTATCCAACCCTTACCGTACCTGTAATGGTCCGAGGGAGAAAGAATTCTCCAAAATTTCGTCATGTTCTTTCATCAGACACCACAATGGCTGAATAAAAGTAAAAAAAAGATGTAAATGTATTTTTTTCATTTCTTTCGTTTTTAGCGTCTGCATCTACATTATTTCGTAATAGAATCTTCTGCAGTTGAAGTCTTTAATACTACTGTGGCCAGTGCCGTATTAACCCATGGCCGGGCCCCTAGGCTTTTAGATACTTCGGGACGGGGCCCAATTCGGCACTTCAATCTTTCACAACACTACAGCTGACAGCCAGACCAAAGTGCCTTTAACAATTGAAGCCCTAAGGCGCTGGTAACACTGTCTCAGCAAAAAAAATAAATAAATTGGCGGGCCCCCTGTCCCTGCGGGCCCCTAGACGTCAGCCAAGTCAGCCTTATGAATAATATGGCCCTGACCCTGGCGGTGGGAGAGAGTGCGATATGCTATTTCAGATTCAGTCGGTGATCTTTCAGCCGCCAATGTTATTCCTGGTGCCTTTTTAAATTTTAGTACACATTTTTGCACAACCGATTTTGTCTTCCAGTTTGTTCCAGTCTATGATGGTTCTCGCGAAGAACAAGTTATTATGTTCACCAGTTCGTGCTGGTGAAACAACGAGTTTTATTCCGGGATGATGTTTCTTGTATCGTGGTAGGTGCTGGTCATAAAGTCCCCCAACCAAAACGTCCCCAAAAATAAATTGGTCAAAATGTCCCCAGGCATTGGTCGTAACATCCCGAAGGACTGATCAAAACGTCCCCAAACATTCGCCATAATGTCCCCAATAATCTGTCCTCAAATCATCACCTGTTTGAACTAGTCCATCTGTCTTTTCCAAAGGGGAAACTGTAGAAGAGCATGAGAGCAAGAGAACCATGGGTCGGATAACCTAAGACTGAGTCTGGGTGGGGAGGTAACCTCTCAGAAACCGACAGTATAAGAACAATTTACCGGTTCACACAGCTCTTGGAAAACCGTTGGAAATTACGTTTGTCTTGGAAAAACATTGAATAAGAAATTGAAGGTTGAAAAAAATCCTTGAACATTCTAGAAATTCTGGAAACAAACCTTAAATTTCTAGCATTTCCCAAGGCAAGTATGAAAGTATAGTACTAAAAGCGCCTTTTTTCGTTTTTGCTTGAAAAGGTTGGTCAACAATTAATTTTTGGTTCGGCCAAGTCTGACTGGGCCAAATAGTACACTGCAAAAAATATAGGTTCTCTTTAGAACCAAAACTGGTTCTAATCTTGTCCCTGAGATGGAACCAGTTCTGTTTAAACAGTATTTATTTCAAATCAAATAAATTTATAAAGATTAACATTAAATATTAAAAGAACTAAACATAAATTGAGGGGGTTTCCGCCTTAAGTTTAGAGCTTATACGAGGTTGTCTCAAATCATTATTAAGCAAAGGAGATATGAACAGTTGGCATATCGAACCAGTTTTGGTTCTATACAGAACCTATATTTTTTGCAGTGTACTATTTGGCCCAGTCAGACTTGGCCGAACCAAAAATTAATTTGAGCTCGTTCGACGAGGGGTCACATGATATGGTTTTGTTGAAATTTTTTGAAATTTTTTTTTAAACTGCTGAATTTGCATATTACGCGGGCGGATGCGGCCGATTCGTTGGGTAAAGGGTTAATGACACGAACAATTAACCTATTTGGACCTATTTGGACACAATTTTCATTGATTGTTTTTTGGGTTTTTTTCTGTTTACGTATCGATCTGTCACACATGTTGTCAATCACACCCGAGGTTTGCTTTTGTTTTTATTTCAAGCAGACGTCAGAACTGTGTGATGTTTGATTTTTACATTAATGGATTCTATGTTATAGAGACGTGTAATAAACACAGAACGCCATGACGTTTGAATGCGTTCATCAATACGGCACTCATGCAATCGCCGAAAGACAGAACTCGAGGCTACGCCTCTCGATCTATCTCTCCACGCTGGCATTCGTGCCGCATTGTCAAATGCATTCGCAAATCGTGACGTCGTTTGGATTTGTACAACAGTACTACAAATACTGTTCAAAAAAAAGAAACGCAAAACGGGTTTTCTGTTCCCACGTTATGGGATAATGAGATAGAGAACGAAATCACTTCATAACCAAAGTTTTAATGGATGAATGAAGCACAAATTGAGACGTTTCAGACGTTAACGTCACGGGTCGACGTCATTCAAACTCAATATCTAGTGTGACCGCCATCTGAGTCCAAAACTGCTTGGCACCTTCTGTTGATTGAAGCAATCAGATTCCGGACGAAAGCTTCAGGTATGGTAGCCCACTCTTCCTGCAACGCTTGTGCCAACTGCGGTAATGTCTGAGGTTGTGGTTGACATTGTCGCACACTTCGATCCAGTTGATTCCACAGCAGTTCGATCGGGTTTAAATCAGGCGATCTGGAGTGCCAGGGCAGGACTTCGATGTTGTTATCCTGTAGATCAGCTGTCGTGAGCCTTGCTATGTGCGATCGGGCGTTGTCATGCTGGAAAATGGCATTGGCATTCTGCATAACGGGGAGTACGTGTGGATGCAAAATTCCATCTCTGTACCTCTGCGCCGTCAGGTTACCCTCAACATGGACTATGTCCGTTCTACCAGTGTGTGAGATGGCTGCCCACATCATAACGCTATCATCACCAACTCTGTCCACCTCGCGAACGCAGATATGCGCAAAACGTTCTCCACGGCGTCTGTACACACTGCATCGTCCATCAACTCGGCGAAGAAGGAAACGTGACTCGTCACTGAACCATATCGTTCTCCATCTCTGATGAGGCCATGCCCTGTGCATCTGACACCATTGAAGTCGCTGCCGACGATGATGCGCCGTCAAAATGACGCCACGAACCGGCCGTCTGAACTTGCCTCGCGTAGACAGCTGCGAACGGTCAGATCTGAAATCCAACCTGGTAGCGTTGAAGCTGTAGAGGTTGCTGTGGTTGCTCTCTCCCGCAAATGGCGTAACCGGGTGTGTCGATCCTGAGCTGGGGTGGTCACTCGGGGTCTCCCGGATATTGGAAGGTCCTGCGTTGTCCCCTGGATTTGGTAGTGGTTCCACAGGTGTGTGATGGTGCTCGGTGAGACACTGAACACTCTCGCTACATTCGAAGCTGATTCGCCTGTTTCCAGTCGGCCAATGGCATTATGTCTCTGAACTTCGGTCAAACGCGGCATTTTGCATGAGCAAGATCCCTTTAACGCTGTGCGAATTCCAACCGATTCCCATGTCCATTTATACCCCCACACGCTCAGCTCGCATGCTCGGAGCGTGCAACTTCATGATCAGGTATTTATTCAGTGGAAACTTTAGTTTTGTTAAATTCCAATATTTTTGGGGTCAGGGTGGCCGAAATTATGCCCCATTGTCCAAAATGTTACATAATGTTTAGACCACCACGATATGTCGTTAACCCTTTACCCAACGAATCGCCCGCACCCGCCCGTGTAATATGTAAAATCAGCAGCTAAAAAAATATTTTTCGAAAAATTTCAATAAAACCATATCACGTGACCCCTCTTTGGAACGAGTTCCTCGAGCTCGTTCCAAAGAGGGGTCACATGATATGGTTTTGCGGGAATTTTTTTAAAACAATTAAAAAATGATATTTAAAATAATAAATTTTGAAATCGTCTACGTTGGGTAAAGGGTTAACCATATCTACTGTCACACTTCATCACTATATTCTCCAAAATTTGCCATGTTATCGTGACTATACCCGTTTTGCGTTTTTTTTTTGAAGAGTATATTTTCTCAAATTCTCTTTATTTCGGCATTCAAATATCTTTGCCAAGTGTAGTCTTTAAATTTTTTCTGTCCTAACAACTGGGGGTCAAGCAGCTAACAACACAGAAAAAAATGAGAGGAAAGAAGCAACCGGCCACCGTTACGTACACGTTTTATTTTAGGGAATTCTCAACAAAAAACACTCAAATAGTCAAATGCATTTTTCAGGTCCAAAACATATGATCAAAATCCTCCTCTTTTCACTCTGGAATATTGAAGCAAATAATAATAATGTTTCGAAAGTCGACTGTTTTTTCAAGGGTGCTTACTTTCGGAAACTGCATTATTTCCGACTGCCACTTTTCATGGCAGGTGACGCAAATATTTGGTACTGTAAAACGTATGCCGTAATCTTCTTGTGCTACATAGAATGCATGACGTATTTAAAATGAGCTACAATGAACGAAAACTTGGAATGAGTCGGCCAATCACTTTGTCATTTTGACTACATACAAAACCCGGTTGATGACACATACCCCCAACCTGTGGTTTTCAAAGACAAAATGATATAACAACAAAATTCGAATAGCCATTATTGTGCACAAAGTTTGATGGCTACTTTTATTTTTAGTGACAGGCACTCTCCCATAAATTGTAACAAGGCAAATTCATACATACCAAACAGTTTCATTTCGAAGGTAACATGACACACATCCACAGAATATGAAGCCCTTTAAGTTGCCTAACCTGGACTTCAGACCAAATATGGGCTTTCAACACTCAATCTTTCAACTTGAAGCGTTTTTCGGCTGCCGCCATATTGAATAACCAATGAACAAAGGGGAGAGTATCCATAGCTGCCAGCGTATATTGATGTTGACAGGCAGTATATGGTTTTATATGCAGTCTGCATGTGACGTCTTTGAACCAATGAAATTCCCAGATGCTTGAAGGAGGTAAGATGTTATTTGATTCCAAACACCCAATTATAGTAATAATCATCAAAAATTTAATTAATGAAGCACCGGGTACAACGACAAATTACACGGAGAAGAAAACAAACTCTGAAATTTGGTTTGTGGATCTTAATATGACGTATATTTCTCCTCCTTGTCAAATATCTATTCACGTATGACAATTTCTTTTATCAGCAGAACGAAAAGTATATTTTAACAGAAAGCCTTAAAACTACGGATTTCTCGTTTGTCCAATGCGTCCAATAGCATGGTATTGTCTTATTAAGTTGCATACTGTCAACCGAGGACCGTGTGGCACAACGCAAGACCCGGGGATTTCCCAGCGAGATGGTCGTCCCTGTGGTCAAGTCCATGAAGCAGTTTTGGTAAAATTTCAAACCTTTCTGTGGCATAATTGCACAATAAGTAACGTCACGTTTGAAATGCCATGAAATCTTTCTGTTAATTAGATGTTACTGAGATCGATGTTTATTCGAAGTCCTTACCTAAACTGGTATGGTCTGGCATTTCATATATGTCATCGGGTGTTTCCAGCAGTTGAAGAAGCTTTTCCCGGTTACAATATCCGCTACCAGTTAACCGTTCGCACATAACAAAAGTGTGAAAACCTTTTTTGTAATTGTAAATTCATACAATGGGAAGCACGTAACAGTTAACAATTGAGCAGCGGCCAAGACTACAGAACTTCTACAATAGTATTTTCTATAATTGTATTTTCTACATATTAATATAATGGACTAAAATGAATAATTAGCATTTTAAAAAATATGGCAATTTGCCAACTGGCAAATTGCCACATCTTTGAAAATACTAATGGTTCATTTCGACCTATTTAAAGTCATAACTAGAAAATACAATTCTACAAAATACAGTTGTAAAAGTTTCATAGTATTGGCCCCTGGAAGTATTTCACGAATTTGAACAAGATATCACGTGCGTTGAGTGACCCCAAGACGAGTTGCGGCGAGGTGTAACAACACGGAGAAGGTTGTTCAAATTCATGAAATATCGACAGCGAGGTTGCTAACTAACTTACACTCTTTACTGTGTTCAGTCACCAACACGCAAGGACTCAAGTGTACTCATTGGATCAGATGTATTCAAGTGACGTCACTTGAACACCTAGTCTGTCGTCCTATCGGGTATTTCAAATTACTTCCATACTACGAGAAGACAAAACAGCCAGGATGCAAGTAGAATTTACACCCTCGCTTCACTGTCTTTTCAGGTATGCATGCCACTTGAAATATCTGATAGAATAATAGACTCAGTGTTCAAGTGACATCACTTGAATACCTCTGGTTCACAGAGTATACCTCAGTCCGTGCGTTGCATTGATTGAACAAAGTACAGAGTGTAAGTCACCATTTGACCAACCTGGCCAGCGCTGTAACACCTCTCCACTCACTCAACGCACGGGACAGGTTTTTCAAATTCCTGAAATGCCTCCAGCTCAATCGATCAGGCCCTAGTATTTTATGCGAGATAATTTACATTTTGTCAGGTACTAGTGTTTTATGCGAGATAAGTTATATTCTGTGAGGCCCTAGTGTTTTATGTGAAGATAAGTTACATTCTGTCAGGCCCTAGTATTTTATGTAAGATAAGTTTTATTCTGTAAAGCCCTAGTATTTTATGCGAGATAAGTTACATTCCGTCAGGCTCTAGTATTTTATGTGAGATAAGTTCCATTCTGTCAGGCTCTTGTATTTTATATGAGATAAGTTCCATTCTGTAAGTCTCTAGTATTTTATGTGAGATAAGTTACATTCCACCAGGCTCAAGTGATTTATGTGAGATAAGTTCCATTCTGTCAGGCGATAAGTTACATTTTCTCAGGCTCTAGTATTTTATGTGAGATAAGTTACATTCTCTCAGGCTCTAGTATTTGATGTGAGAAAAGTCATATTCCGTCAGGTCCTAGTATTTCATGCGAGATAAGCTACATTCTTCAGGCCCTATTATTTTATATGAGATAAGTTACATTCCGTCAGGCTCTAGTATTTGATGTGAGATAAGTTACATTCTGTAAGGCCCTAGGATTTTATGTGAGTTAAGTTCCATTCTGTCACACCCTAGTATTTTATGTGAGAAAAGTCACATTCCGTCAGGCCCTAGTATTTTATGAGAGATAAATTACATTCTGTCAGGTCCTATTATTCTATATGAGATAAGTTACATTCCGTCGGGCTCTAGTATTTGATGTGAGATAAGTTCCATTCTGTCAGGCTATACTATTTTATGCGAGATAAGTTACATTCTGTCAGGTCCTATTATTTTATATGAGATAAGTTACATTCCGTCAGGCTCTAGTATTTGATGTGAGATAAGTTACATTCTGTAACGCCCTAGTGTTTTGTGCGAGATAAGTCCCATTCTGTCAGAGCCTAGTATTTTATACGAAAATAAGTTACATTCTGTCAGGCTTGTATATTTTTGTGAGGTAAGCTACATTCCGTCAGGCCCTAGTATTTTACACAAGATAAGTTACATTCCGCCAGGCCTAGTATTTTATGTGGGATAAATTACATTCTGTCAGGCCCTAGTATTTTATGTAAGATAAGTTACGTTCCGTCAGGCTCTAGTACTTTCTGTCAGGCTCTTGTATTTTATGTGAGATAAGTTCCATTCTGTCAGGCTCTAGTACTTTATGTGAGAGAAGTTACATTCCGTCAGGCCCTATTATTTATGTGAGATAATTACATTCCGTCAGGCTCTAGTATCTGATGTGAGATAAGTTACATTCTGTAACGCCCTAGTATTTTATGCGAGATAGGTTCCATTCTGTCAGACCCTAGTATTTTATGAGAGATAAGTTACATTCTGTATGGCCCTATTATTTTGTGCGAGATAAGTTACATTCTCTCAGGCTATAGTATTTTATGTGAGATAAGGTACAGTCCGTGAGGCTCTAGTATTTTATGTGAGTTTTATGTGAGATAAGTTACATTCTGTCAGGCTCTAGTATTTTATCTGAGAAGTTACATTCCGGCAGGCCCTAGTATTTTATGTGAGATAATTTACTTTCCGCCAGGCCATAGTATTTGATGTGAGAAAGTTAAATTCTGTCAGGCCCTAGTATTTTATGCGAGATTTGCATAAGTCACAGTTTTTCTCACTGATTCCAGTAAAACAAAATATTTCCATCTCGATCCTAGCTACATAATCGCAGTTCAACATTCTAGCAAATATGTATATATATGTATAATCTCTGTTCCGAAGTAACGGGTAGTTAATCGATAATGGAAGCGGTTGTAAAGTAGTTGGTTAACCGGTTATGCGATTTGCTAGCCATTTCAGCACTAGTGAAAGTTAAACCACTAAGGGCACCGGGGGCATCCGATGGTAAGGAGCGAAGCGCAATAAAATTGTCACTCGACCCTGGATATTGGTTATGGCCGGGTGTTTACACGGTATCATAAATTGTAATGTGACACTCAAAAGTGGTAATAATAGTGCCCCGAAAATCCAAAATCATTGTAGATGGCGCCTTGTTGCACTCAGGGAACGGTATAAAGCTTTAGAACTCACTCCACCGATTGTATAGTTTCTTTGTTTGGTGACTATCGACCACGCCTACGTCCTTGTACCCGATCCCGTCCATTGCTATTGGAACACCTAAAATACGTTAGGCCCGAATGCACGAAAGTTTCTCAGTAACAGTTCTCGAAAGGTGAAAGCGTGTCCACTTGTACAATTCTGGCGAAATATTTATCACATTTTCATTGTTTCGGCCCGGTAGGGAAATTTATGAAAGTTTAAACAAAAAATGCGCACTATTCTCAACTGTAAAGGTGCGTTAGTCCCACCCATAGCTTTGTGTATTGGTGCTAATGCTGAGCGATACACAGAGTGTTCGATATATTCGGTTTCAAAATACAAACCGGTTTCAATATCGAGCCTATTTTAGATACCGAAGTATAGACACTTTTCAATATCGCTGTATTAAACATGGATTTTACTTGGCCTTGTGATGTAACTGAATTCTGTTTTCTATTTATTTCACACTTTCTCATTCTCAACATACAGCTGCGAAGTAGCATGTTAACCACGCGCTTCACCTTTTCCCTGGAGAATTATCTGTATTCACAATGTTGCTTTATTTTTAGTTCAAAACAAAAGCCCCCTACTGATGAAAACTCTCCCACACGACCATAGTTAAACCGTGCTTGCCTTTCTATAACCGTGCACACCACACCCCCACCAAATTCGAAATGTTCCTGCACCTCTCAACATGTTAATATTGGCAAACACTGAATGGGTATTTATTTATTTATTGGTGTTTTTAAGGTCACATATTTCTGCACAATGGCTAATCATGACAGTTTTACGGGTGGAGGAAGCCGGAGTACCCGCAGAGAACCACCGAGCACCGGCGAGCAACTGTCAGCTCCCCAACATACCAACTCCACAAAGGCAGGGTTAGCATTGGTTGAAGACTGGTGCACCATCGACGTGCAGTACGCCTTAGTACACAACGCCACCGCGCCCCCACGTGAGCAACGGGGGCGAAGTGTCTTGCCCAAGGACACAACGCGGTTGCCGCAGGTGGGATTCGAACCGAGGACCTCTCGACTTGCAGCCTGCACCTCTTCCAACTGAGCCACGGTGCCCCCTCACTGAATGGGTAAAAGCAAAATATATATTGCTGTGTACACACAGCATCCCTCATCAATCATGGAATTTATTCGAACTTGGGATTTATATGAATTGTTTTACTGTTTTAAAAAGTAATATAGACTTGATTTGGATAATTACACGCGAGAAAACAATAATCAAATAACATTCTAAATTTAAAAATAAGAAATTCTTTCATAAAACTTGCATAAATGACATATTACACGTATTACTTCGAGGAACAAAATATACCTAAGTTATAATAAAGGGTGTGTTATTTAACCCCCTGCACACTGATGTCAAAATATCCAGATTTCAAGTAGCCATTTTTCCCATAATGCAACTGGGAATTTAACCAATTCAATCTTGTTTTACAGAGCTCAATGAGCTCTGTCAAACAAGGTTGAATTGGTTAAATTTCTAGTTGCATTATGGGAAAAGTTTGCACTCTGAACTTTAGATATTTCGACATCAGTGTGCAGGGGGTTAATACAGAAAGATTAATACGGATTTTTAATTAGATTTTGAACAAACATGAACAAAAGTGACGACGTGAGTTAACACCATCTAAAAATAACGAGGTTCAATTTTGACATTTACAACAGTTCTTGTGCCAAACGAGAAAACCTCTTCATTCCTTGACTCGCCTCATTTAAACTCACCACGACAGGTTTTTGCAGGGCACATTGTTTTAGCGGACTAGAGAAACCGATTCCAACTGTGCCTCACATTACCATTTATAGTGCAATATTTAGTTCATTGTAAACACCGTAGCACTAAAACGGAGGGGCAGTAATCGATCATGTTGCATAAATAGATATACAACAGTAGACTGCCATACAGTGTAGTAGCCGTGGAGTGGTCGTAATACACACGTGGGCAAGTAATAAAAATCATCATCAGCAAAATTTTAGTTAATGAAACACCGGGTTATACTCGATGCTTCATTAATTAAATTTTTGATGATTATTTCTATAATTAGTGTTTGGAATCTAATATTATTGCGTCTGTGGAAAGTGACCAGTCAACGGCGGCTGAACCATATGGGACACAAATAACAAGTACAATGCAATGGGATGGCCGATCTTCCGCCATGCAAGTCCAACAAAGGCAACAGCTTGGACACAGGTGTTTCGTAATCCACATAAATATGTTATCAGCAAAGAGCTATAAGTTAAGTTGGGAAATTAAAATTTTGGCCAGTGTTTTTTTCTGAAATGGGATGATAAGGAATAGTAATGTGATGACAAGAAACTCTAAGTCCAAAAGGGGCAATAACTCCCGAAGAAATACTTGGGCACAACTGGTTCGCAATGCCATTCACGAAATTATCACCGACAACCAATGCATTTAGTTTCGAAAAAAAATCTTGAACGGCTTACTTTGAAATGTAATGACAAAAACGTAACGCGATGACAAGAAATCACAAGTCCAATAAAGGCGATAAGTCTTTAAGTATTTCTGGACACAACTGGTTTATAATCTCATTCATGACAATGCCAACAAAAAAGTTATATATTAAATTTAGGAAAATATTTTAGACAAGTCTTCTTTGAAAGGTGAAAATGTGAAGGGCGCATGGTCGGCAGGATGGGGAGAAGAAAGGATGGGTGGGCGAATGGACAGAACTCACTCCGGCATTCTCTCCCACTGAACAGTGCATGGGGGATAATTGAATCAGAGTATTTAAGGAATAATCTGTCAGGTCTAAAATTACAGTCTCTGTGTATATGCTATTGAGTAATCAAAGTGACTTTAGCGTAGGAGATGAGATTGAAAAATATGGAAACAGCATCAATAACACACTGTCCATATCAAGGCGAATTTGAGTACAAATATGGGAGATATAGCTTTGAACAATGAACACCGCACATTCGTATTTAAGATCAGAAATTAAATCAATTTTGAGCGTGGCCTCTCTCGCTGATGCATTCCTATTTCCTTTATTTCCGTGTGCGTTTCAGGGCAAGGTAGGTTATACTTGGACTCGTCAAGAAATGGAACGTTGGACCACAATAGAAGTGTCTGCCTCTGATGACGTCTTGCCAAGCAATCCCTGCTCTTTTTGAGTCCTCTATCTTTACTCAGACAGGAACAATGCAATGCTTGGGTGCTGGCTTGTCATCTGAGAATAATTATGTGCATGATTTTCTGGATAATATGATGTTCTTGGTGATGGCCTGTGTCATGTAGCACTTTGAGTTGCTAATGAGATCCAACAATGAACCTTCGTTAACCCTTTACCCAAAATAACGGAAAAAACTGGCCAGCGCTATTCTCACAAATCGCCAATTAATTTTCATTATTTTTTTCATTTTTTGTCTCAAAAACATAGGTTATGACCCCTCGTTGGAACGAGCTCGTCGATCTCGTTCCAATGAGGGGTCATAACCTATGTTTTTGAGAAAAAAAATGAAAAAAAATAATTATTCGAGAATTCTTTTTGCAAGTGTCGTCTACTTTTCATGTTAGGTAAAGGGTTAACTTTTATAAGCCTAGGAGACACCCGCACGCCCTTCCGATGTCTGTTACAAAGTTGGCACATCACTTTCTGTCTTAACAATTCGGACGACCAGTCGTTCGAAAATTATTCAACACTCTACTGGAGAGATGTGTGTATGTACATTTGTCACCATCCGCCCTTCATGTTGGCGATATATACGATGAATATATGCAACAGAACATATTAGAAGACTAAACCTATAAATGTGCTTGCAGCGATTAAACCTTTGAACAATGGTGGTATAGTCCATGCCTTTCCAAAGCCATCAACTGGATGAGTCTATATTCGTTACTTGGGGGAAGACCAATCCATATTTTCAACGTACAGCCATTACAGCCACCCAAAAGACACATTTCAAACATGGTTAATTTTCCCTTCAAATCATAGTTTATAACAACTCAAGGGAACGATCTCGGCGAGCTGCTTCCATTGGTGGTATTTGACCTGTGTTATGGGGATTATTATGATCCCCGATGAGTCTGGAGGTGGAATGGGGAAATGTCACCCGATGGAGCAAGATATATGAACCAGACCCGAGGCTTGCCGAGGGTCTGGTTCAAATATCTTGCCCCGAGGGTGAGATTTTCGCATTCCCACCTTCAGACTCATCGAGGATGATTGTTCTCCCCCCACACGAGGATTACGTCATTATAGATAATTGGCGGTCACGTGCTGAAGTACGCAATTTATCAAGTCGTAGTCCTTTCGAAAAACGAACAATTTCATCGGAAAGATCAAAAGTTAGGTATATACCATAGGTAGATACTAAAAAATTGATTTGTAACACTGGCCGTTAAGGGGTTAATGAATTTGCGTGTGTCAAACTCTTATGTAAAGGGCATTGTGAGATTATTGATCGATCGACAAATTCGCGCAGTGATATTATTAAATCTGCAGAGAAACATGGGGGTTGAAACAAATCAACATTGTTGATTTTGAATGGCACGTGGATTACATCCGAGAAATGGTGAAGCCAATTTGTTTATTTACAATTGTGCAGACGATGATGAAATAGATCCGGCGACCTAATAAAATATGCAAATGAGTATGTCACGTGGGGTGGGTGGGGTAGAAATATCCCACCCGGTTGTCTCACCCGGGACACGCGTATGTTTCACGTATAGTGGGGGAAAAAAATGTTAGTCTAAATTATTTATTTGTACTTCGTCCTCAAACTGCGTAACATAAAGGACCGAGGAATATTTATTGTTTATTTATTTATTGGTATTTATTGGTGTTTTGGTCACATACTTATGCACAATGGCTAATCGTGACCGTGGCAGTTTTACGGGAGGAGGAAGCCAGAGTACCCGGAGAGAACCACCGAGCATCGACGAGCAACTGTCAGCTCCTCAACATTCTAACTCTGTTCAAGCTCCGCTCAAGCAGGATTACAGTGGTTGAAGACATGTGCACCATCGACGTGCAGTATGCCTTAGTACACGGCGCCTTGCCCAAGGACACAACGCGGGTCGTCCCGGACGGGGATCTAACTCAGAACCTGTAGCATAGAAGTTCGGACCGAGGAATAAACTGAAGAGCAGAACGAGTCTGCTGCTGTGCTTGCATGAAAATTAAAACCTGTGATTTTTCACCTAACACGGCCTGCAGACACATGAAAAAATTTCTTGAACAACTCTTGTTGCCTCCAAAACATACTGCTTATACCCCTCAGAGGAACGAGCTCGTCGATCTCGTTCCAATGACGGACCATTACGTATGTTTTCAAAGCAAAAATTGGAAAAATAATAAAATTTGAATGACAAGTTTTTTGTAAATAACATTGGCTAATATTTTACACGACTAGTTGATTACCCGTCCACGGATGGAAAGAAGTCCACTGAAAATCAAGGGAGATAATCACGCAATATAGACATGATCGGGGGAGGATTAAAGTATCCTCATTTCTATCCCACTCAACCCTTTTGGCCATTACGTGTGGACATCCTAACTTCCCAGTGGCTCCCTCTAGACTGAGCTGGGTAACCATACCAAGTTTGGTGGTGATTCAATCGACGGAGTAGGTGAGGTTTGGGAACAAACACACACAAAAACAAACTAAACTCAACATTTTGTGCGATTAAAAGTTAGAAGCTTATATCTTAATTAAAACATTTCTCAGACATATTCGCCTTACTTCAACCACTGGCAAGCAAGTCGTCGACTTGTGCTAATCACGTGGTTAAATTTCGATTAAAAGCGTGCCTCTCTGATAAATAATAACTGCATAGATTCGGTGTTCTTATTGGATATGTAACACACCGTGTGTATTATTTTTGGCGGTGAGCAAGAATAAACCCGAGACAGCCTGTCAAAAGATACCGTAGTGGTCTCAGTCTCAACTCGGTCATAGCGGGCTAACGACGAATAACTCTTTCGCATTGCTAACTTTTTATTTAATAAATAAATAAATAATGTTCTGACGTAATGAAAAGCGGCCCAACGATATGCACAAAAAATACTCTTAAAATTTTACTAGTTTTTTTATTTGTACCTTAACCCTTTGAACCCTGGTAGTATCTTCCATGTCAGTTCAGTGGCAGCAATTGAAGAGTCCATATTCATTATTTGGAGGGTAGACTACTTAATATTTTTTAACGTGCAGCCCCAAGGTCTACTCCACATATTCACTTAGCAGCCATCCTACTTAATGAAATAATGTCGTATCTTTTTCCTCGACCGAAAAAACGGTCTTTCGGGTTCAAAGAGTTAAAAACACGGCTTATGTCCCCTCAGTGAAACGAGATTACTCCAGAGAGAATCACAAGCTACATTTCTGAAGCAAAAATAAAAGATTTTAATTACCGGAATTTTTTTGCAAGTGTCGTCTTCTATTTGTGTAGGGTAAAGGGGTAGAAAATTCATATAGTTCATTATGTGGAACAAGGCGCCATCTGCAATACATCAGCATTGCAGATGGCGACTTCTCCACTTGCTCCACTCAAGGGACGATTTGTTCTTCCAAATAAAATTGTATGACCTATTATTGGGATCGCGGTGGCTCAGTGGTTACGGCATTCAACTTCAAACCGAAGGTTCCATAGTTCGATCCCCGTCGGGGGTAACTGCGTTGTGTCCTTGGGCAAGGCACTTCGTGCCAATTGCCCGCGTGGGGGCACGGTGGCGCTGGGTACTAAGGCGTACTGCACGTCGATGGTGCACTTGTCTTCAACCAATGCTAACCCTGCTTGTGTGGAGTTAGTACATTAGGGAGTCTGGCAGCTGCTCGCCGTTGTTCGGTGGATCTCTCCGGGTACTCCGGCTTCTCCCATCCGTAAAACTGTCCGACATGAGGTGCCCTGGCTGTAGAAAGTGTTGTTAAATCCCAATAAATAAATAAATAAATAAATAAATAAATAAATAAATAAATAAATAAATAAATAAATAAATAAATATGATCTATCACTGGAACAAGCTTGGCGAGCTCCTGCAACTGTGGGATAACAAGATATGGGGACGAAAATAAGTTTTAAAGGTGTGTATTGACAAGTGTTTGGAGAATTTAGACCCCCTTGTAAGTAAAGGGTGAAGTGGATATCACACATGTCTTGGAAGCATAACAGCTGTGAAGTACATAATGTAACATTTGATCACACTATTATTTTGAACGCACGAAGAGAAAATAAACGAAACGGAAAACTCCACGGGCAAGAAATCGTACCCAGCAACCGTATGATTTTTGTATATATACTTCTTGGACGTTTATTTTCGCAAAATCATGGGACATAACTCACCTGGAAGTTTAATCCGATTTATTCCTGGGAGGCTATGCAGGCGCGTCATTTTGCTGGCACTCAACTTGCTTTGCGCATCTTTCCTGTCGGTAATTTATTTCATTTTATACACTTAGAAACACTACGAGATGGTGAATCCGATGAGCTCTGCGCTGTTTGTCGGGATTCAGTTTATTAGATCCTATCGGTTATAAGTTGTGAAAAATAATTCCCTGAATGTTGTTTATTTTGGAACTTTAACCCTTTACCTAACATGAAAAGTAGACGACACTAGCAAAAAAAAATATTGAATAACTATTTTTTTTCATTTTTTGTATCAAAAACATAGGTTATGACTCATCATTGGAACGAGCGCGACGCGCTCGTTCCAATGAGGGGTCATAACCTATATTTTTGAGACAAAAAAAATGAAAAAAAATATTGAAAATTAATTGGCGATTTTGTAGAATAGCGCGGGCCGGTTTTGGCCGTTACGTTGGGTAAAGGGTTTATCTCATAAACTTTCGAGTGAAGAGAAACAGTAATCCTTAAATGTGCAGGTAGCTGAATATGGTCAAAATACTGAGAACGTGATTTTGAAAGTACATGATACTGGTCTACCACTGAAATGCAGGAGCACGGAACGCGGCCCGGTAAGTGCCGAACCAATATTATTGGAGTGTGTAACTAGTAGTTGATTTACACTGGTTGTTATTTATTTATTTATTTATTGGTGTTTAAGGTCACATATTTATGCACAATGGCTAATCATGACCGTGACAGTTTTACGGGCGGAGGAAGCTGGAGTACCCGGAGAGAAGCAACGGCGAGCAACTGTCAGCTCCCCAACATACTAACTTCACACAAGCAGGGTTAGCATTGGATGAAGACAAGTGCACCATCGACGTACAGTACGCCCTAGTACACAACGCCACCATGCCCCCAAGCGGGCAATGGAGATGAAGTGTCTTGCCCAAGGACACAACGCGGTTGCCGCAGGTGGGATTCGAACCGAGCACCTCTCGGCTTGCAGCCTGCACCTCTACCTTTTGGACCACCGCGCTCCCACACTGGCCTTTGCTGGTCTTCTAATCAGTAACAGCGAGAAGGCACATGAGCCTTGGTAGTAACCCCCGGTATTCGGTCTGGACTATCAATAAAATTTTACCATAGAATTGCAATAAGAAAGCCGCCAATGATTTACAGTCGAAATTCAAGGGTCCCGTGTGGAAGCTCAGTCTCTTGTCAAAAATGTTTAATTCACGCGGGGATTCGCGGAAATTACGACTTTTGCAGTCCAAATTCGGAAAATCACATCACGGGAAACTTCCCGACATTGATCTGCAAAAGTCGTGGATGTCTGTCATGTCCTCGGTTAGCGCCTATCTCACTCTTTAGAGAGCCAGAACCACTGATGTCTATACAACTGGATTGTAGGAACACTCAAAGGTAACATACAGGAAAAGGTCCCCACCGCCGTAATCTTAGGAGGGGCAGAAGTTGCTATACAGTACGTAGAGAGTGGATTGTGACTAAATCACCCGAGGAGTGAAGTTATCAGCCAAAGTATCACTTTCAAATTCTGTACATATGGACAAAACACTCAAGCAGTGTTCCATCCAATGAACCTCCGGGTTTAACCCTGAGGTCCATTGGTTGGAACTTTGAATGTGCATGTTATTCTTTGCAACAAATTTGCAATTATTGCTCAGGTAGAATCTCCACTCTACGGGTGATTTAGTGATAATACACTCCCTACGTACTATAAGTAAACAATGCTCAACAATGAAAAAATTCTCGAAAGTTTTCAATTTCCATCCCCGACTTCTGTCGTCATTAAAATCGATTTTCTATAAAGTCACCTCCCTTGAAATTATTAAACGCACGAGAAAGGTCCACTTAAGAAGCAAGTAATTGTTGAGAAAATACCTATGTCCTATGGCATCGGTAGAAAATAAAGCCAAGTTTCCTTTTGTTGCCTTTAAAAATGAAAACAACAGACAGCTCCCGGGACTGTCTGTTGTTTTCGTTTATTAAAGGTAACAAAAGGAAACTTTGCCTTTTTATGGTAAACTAATTAGAAGCAACTAGTTCACAGACAAGCTGTCACTAAGAATATCTACTAGTATCACACCGCCCACTCCACCCAACACTTCGTGGTAATGTAAATTGAGTATTTATATAACATTTTAGTTATTATACATCAAAAACAAACGCGGACATTGGGAAGTTGATACAGTATTATTAGTTTTCGTTCAAGGTAAACGCTAAGGTTTAACAGCTTTCTTGTCATGGACTGTGTGAGTTTAACGTTGATTGTCTTGATGCCATCTCAGGATTGTGGGGTAAATATGAGTGGCGATGTCTTTTGTTGGCGTTCCAGCATTCCAGTTATAGAGATCAATGGTAAGGACATGGTAGTAACATAGAAAGTGATTTCCAGACCTAATTTGACCTTGAGGGTGACCTAGGTGGTACCGTCATCAGTAACGCGACCGGTGACGTAATGTTGGGTTGTCATGGTAGCTCGCGTGGGCGGTCATGTCGCGACGTCATCACGGTGGTTATACACAGTGTTAGTGCGCATGTATAATTTGAGTTATTAAGGCGACACGCGTTTCTGTCGTCCATATTGTTTACTGGAGAGCGGCATCTTGGTTTCTATGGTGACACGTGGTTGCTATGACAACCAGTGTACAACAATAGAGGGGGTGTTCTGCAAATGTATTCGTTTCGATCGGAGTATATCTAATTACCCAAATCGACCGTCCCAACATTAATCTTGTTCTGATTCGTCCAGAAGTCCATCCTTTGACGGGCCTGTCCTCACCCTGGCATTCTATTTATTCCCAGCTATCTCTGGCCTAGACCTCTGCCCCGACCTAGTCTTTAACGGACCAATCATATGACTCATTCATCAGTCGAATAGTCACATGAGGAGTCACCTTCTCTAGCAATTAGTTGGTAACTTATTTGCTCCACAAGATTCACGTCATTCGAGCAATGCCCTTCCACTCTCTGATCGATTGCCTTACAGACCTATTAGAAGGAACAAAGAGGTTCTTGTGTTAAAATATGGGTCAGTGGCAGGTGATAAGGTGACTGTGATGACGTCATAACATGGTCTTTGGCGAGTGCTGCCATTACAACCAAATGTGACGTCACTGGTCACGTGCCAGGTGTGTTCACTTCCCCATTCACCCACTAGGTCATACAAATGAGGCCTGAAATCACAATTAATACCACCCACGACAACAGAATTCCCCGCGGAGTGCGAAATTCCTCATACCGGTCGTGATTTTATGGGCGGCTAAATGGATAAGTCTGAAGAGAGTGTAGTATCGTATGAGGCAAGTCCATTTTGGAATTGGTGTGGAAGGAATACATCCAATTTTATTTAATCCTTTATCTAACAAATCGAGAAAATTTATCAAGGATTATGCAGGAAAATCACATTGCAATTGTCATTATTTTTATAAACGTCTTCAAAACAGTTTTCATCCGCAAATAGAAAGATATATATGAGGTCGTACCAATCTGGATCGCTAACAATGTTTTAGAAGAAAGTTCTTTTAGTTCAGTACGTAATAGAAAGCTTTCTGTCAAATCCCTCCAATACTTCGCAATTTGTTTATTGTTAAATATATGTTATATTGTGAACTGTTGTGTCTTGTACAGTTCCTCTTTTTGGTGTTCAGTTCTGAAACGTGTAGCATATTCATTGAATAAAATATTGTTTAAACTAAATTCATCATCATATTTATGAGAGGTAGGGAAGGATGGGGGAGGGGGGGGGGTGGGGGGGTGGGGTGGTGGGGGGGATGGGGGGTCGTTCCACATCTCAAATATTTGGAGATTTGTCTTGGGTTTTTTTCATCTACAGGTTGGTAGATTCATGCTGAAAAATTAGAGTAAAGGAGATTAACCCTCTACCAAACACGCGATGTCAAATTATGTTATTTTGATATTTCTTCAATTTTTCAAAAAGGTTTAACAGATTACAGAAGTACACAATAATTTCAAATCATATAGTAAAGAACAGTGTCAACATTTTAGCAGAAAATAAAACAAACATAAGTGCTACCGCATGCCAAAACATGTATCTCTCTCTCTCTCTCTCTCTCTCTCTCTCTCTCTCATCATATACATGTATCAATTCAAGTAAAAAAGGACTGTTCTTTCCAATCCAAAAAATTTACCAGTGATATAAAATATCCGATAGAACACCAAAGCAGATGTTAGTTGGAATTTTTAAGTACATTAAATGAACTTTTGAAGCATTATTTCTTTAAAAACATCAAGCACTTTTAAAGCTGATGCATAAATTTCGAGTTCTTCCAGGGCCTTGAAAATACATTGTTTTTCATTCAAGGTTTTCCCAGGACCACAATGAACCCTGTTCCAGATGAAAATTTTCAAAATATTTCTTGAGTTAGGGTGTGGACACCTCACTTGATGACGATAGTCACCTATATTAACATTCCGGCCAAATTTGAGCAATTTTCAGTACTGCCGCGTGCCATTGCTCCACACATTTCACCTCCACTTCCTGTGGGTTATTATGGTCTCGACCCCCTTCCCATACACAACCTTCCCGAAAAAGCTTTCCAGGTCACTCTTGCCATTGGTAGTGATCTGGAAAGCTTTTCCGGGAAGATTTATTTACATTGGAGTTCTACTTATTAATTAATTCATTCATTCATTCATTCATTCATTTACATTGAAGTTCTATTTATTTATTTATTCATTTATTTACATTGAAAAATTCTACTTCAATGTAAATAAATAAATAATAAATAAATAAATAAATAAATAAATAAATAAATAAATAAATAAATAAATAAAATAAATAAATAAATAAATAAATAAATAAAATAAATAAAATAAATAAATAAATAAATAAATAAACAAATAAATAAATAAATAAATAAATTTTGCAATATTATATATTTAATTGTTTTTGCAGAGATCGTGATGTTGCCTTGGCCAGACTGTTACCACCTGTATAAGTTGTCTACTGACTTAGCGAGAAGGATCTAACATCAAAGATCTTGAGCTCCAAATTGATTTTGCAGAATGACAGCGTAAAGTTCTGGATGTGTCGAAAAAAGAAACAACCTCATGTTGCGCATGCAGCACGGAACACCACAGGACACGTGCCTTTTCTAAACACTTGTCAATACTTCGTTTTGGTTCGAGTATAATTTATTTATTGTCGATAATAATTCAAATGGAAGGGCAGGTATATCTATCACCAACTAAAGTGTACTGGAGTTATCATAAAAACGTTCTGATTGGAAATACATACAACAACGACACGTGTGATCTTTTGACTCTTCTTCAGAACTTGTCCACGTCGTACACAAATCATTGCAGATTGCAGACATTGCTGTGATCGCAAATGTGGTCTCCATCTAGTGGAGCCCTGCGAAGATGAGAGATTCCATTCCATTTCGAATCTTAAGTTACTATCAGGCCTGAAAAAAAGCAGTCTGACATTTGCAGAATGAGGTCCTCAGAGGGTGAATGTGATCATGCTATTCCATACAGTGGGCCAATTTATCCTCTGGGTACCTCTTTCTGTTTAGTTTTGAGACCTTGATTCAGATTGAGGTTCACAGAGGGTAAATTTAGTGATGCTACCCTGCTGTGCAGGGTAGCATCACTAAATTCACCCTCTGGGGGCCTCATTTTGCAGATGACAGTCTGCTTATTTTCTGGCTTGGTTGCTATTCGTTTCGATTCGAAATCGACTGCCCGATTCGTTTCCTTTCAAATCTTTTCACTGGAATATAGCTTGGTATCAGTCATCTACGCCATCTTACAAAACGTATAATTTATAACGCCGGAATAAAAGACTGAATGTAATTCTCGCCAGATTAACATAAATAGCATCAGCACCCATGTCAATCACTACCCATGCTAATTTCAGTCTCACTCGTCACTATTATTATTATTATTATTATTTATTAGTGTTTAAGGTTAAAAACTTATGCACAATGGCTTATCGTGACTATGACAGTTTTACAGGTGGGGGAGCCGGAGAAAACCACCGAGCATCGACGAGCAACTGTCAGCTCCTCAACATTCTAATTCTGTTCAAGCTCCGCTCGAGCAGGGTTACAGCGGTTGAAGACATGTGCACCCTCGACGTGCAGTACGCCTTAGTACACGGCGTCATCGTGCCTCTGTGTAGGCAACCGGGATAAAGTGCCTTGTCCAAAGACACAACGCGGGTCGTCCCGGACGGGGATTGAACTCGGGACCTCTAGCATAGAAGTCCAACAGTCTACCACTGAGCCACCGCGATCCCCTCTCGTCACTACTGCTGTTGGAAGAAAATTTAAGGTTTCCAAACGGCGTCGACGATGCAAGCAGCTAGCGCTCTGCCTGTGCCTAGTACCCCCGTTCCTGTTTTGAATAATAATCCTTACTGAGTAATATTTCAACTACCTCATCAAGGCATGCCTTCGACGAAGGCATGCCTTGATGATAATAGTTGGAATATTTTATCAGTTGGGACTTGCGCCATCACAGTCGGAACAATAAAATTGTCAGTCCCCATCCTCAAATGGGTCATTTTCAAGACTTTCCTGGTTCGATTCGATTTCGAATAGTCGACACGATTCGATTCGAAATTCGTGTGTGATTTGCAGTGCACTACTTTCACGATCAGATCTGAATCTGGTCGAGAGAAACGTACACATGTGGTTTGAGCTTTTATAAATAATTATTTTGTAAAATCAAGACCGGATTAAAAAAAAAACGAAATGAGAAAATAATATTCACCATTTTTCCATTTCTCTGACGGTGGATGAGATCAAAGTATTAGAGGGAAGCAAGCGGACAAACAATTTCAAACGGATCAAAATTCTCTGTTCCCTTGTAATCACAATACTGTACATTGCTTTACCCGGTGGCGGTGGTGTATAGGGTGGAGGTGGGTGGGTGCTCCGATAGTATCAGCTATGTAAGTCACTCATTATTGGCGAAATATTAAAGTAAATTGTCTCCTTTTCGCATTATAAGCGTCAGTGTCTCTTCACCTGAACCTGAATATTTTGTTGTTGTTTTTTTTTTTTTGGGGGGGGGGGGGTGGGGGGAGTGGAGGTAGATCAAAATGGCAAAATCGCCTCGACCCTGACAACCAGAAAACTATTTTAGCTTGACTGAGACATCGCTTAATTATTAACCCTTTATCTAACACGAAAAGCAGACTACACTTGCAAATGAAATTTTTGAATAACTAATTTTTTTGACTTTTTGCATCAAAACCATAGCTTATGACCCCTCATTGGAACGAGCTCGTTCCATTGAGGGGTCATGAGCTATGGTTTGAGACAAAAAATGAAAAATATAATAAAAATTGAATGGTGATATTTATGAATAGCGCTGGTCGGTTTTGGCCGTTACGTTGGGTAAAGGGTTAACAATCCTATTAAATTCTAAATTTCTTATAAAAGATTTGGTGATGGCACATTACGACCTTCTGGAAGAAAATTGTCCAGCGTTCATTTTTTACAAGTTTTTTTGTTTTAGACTGTGATCATAACTGAAATTTAAGAAATATTCAACGAGTCTTGTGAAAATATTTCAGGATATTTACTTGGATAGCAAGCAGGTCTGTCGTTTTGAGGAGAGTCATCTCCTTCGCCCGTTGCGGTACGCCTAATTTGAAAATAAAGAATGCGGCAAATGCACGCGTAGAAAAATCCTGATTCACCAACGTATTCCTAAATACTTGTTCGCGCAATAAATCTAATGTAAACATATCAAGACTTTTTTAACCCTTTGGGGGCTGAGAATTTTTGTCCGAATTTCTATCGACTTTTCAGTAATCCGTAGCCAGTCTTGGCTGCCTCTAGAGTCAGCCAAAACGTGAATAGAAACCACTATCATGGTACTTTGACTATTGGCCACAGACTGAGATGACATGTAATTTGAAAACCATCAAGGGCAATAACTAGCAAAAAAATATTTGGACATGGCTAGCGCTTAATCCTAATCATAACATTATGAACAAAGGGCTATATATTAAATTAGGAAAGGAAATCTTTAACGGTTCTCTTTGAAATGTGATGACAAGAAATCAGGGATGTAAGCAACTCTTGATCAAAAACCCTGAACCTCGATGATGTGACACGGTTTCACGACAAATGGTCAATTTTCACCAGACATAAACCCTGAAAACTGATCATTTCTTTATCAAAACACACCGATTTCAGGGAAAACCCTAAAAACTTACATCCATGAGAAATGGTAATGTGATGGCAAGGGAGTCAAAGTAGAACAAGGGCAATAACTCTTGTAGAAATACCTGGATATAGCTGGTTCCCAATACCATTTAACCAAAAAGCTATCTGTTACATTTGGACAAAAATAATTTAACCCTTCACCCAACGTAACGGCCAAAACCGGCCAAGGTTATTAACAAAAATCACCATTCAAAATTCAGTATTTTTTAAAATTTTTTGTCTCAAAAACATAGCTTAAGACCATTCACTGGAGCGAGCTCGTTCCAATGAGGGGACATAAGCTATTTTTAAGGCATAGAGTGAACAAAGAAAATTAGTTATTCAAGAATTTTGTTACCAAGTGCCATCTGCCATTCGTGTTTGGTAACGAGTTTCTTTTCTTTAAAATGAGGAAGGACGAATGACGGACGGAAGAACGAACGGAAGGACAGACGTGGCGGGAGATGAAATGCAACAGGTATTAATTTATTTCAGCAGAGTACTGATAACTCACAGGAAGTTCTAAAATTGCTAAAAAATTTGTCATAGAAAGTTAGCTCCAACACAATTATTGACACAGTTTTTAAAAGCTGTATTTTCCTTTCAATGCAGAATACACTTTACCTAGGATAAACAAACGCTTGGTGTGTTCACGTACATTATATTGTTGAAAAGTCTGGGTTACAACACTTTACGGTCAACGCGTGTGAGGGATAAATTTCGGAAATATGTGAGCTCACAATTTTTCGAAGCAGTACGATAGAACGCAAGATATATTTTACTGAACGCTAGTTTTCGAATTCTATTGGTTTATTTCACCCAAAGAATCCCTCCAATTTTCTTGAATTTCTTATCAATTCGACATCGAACCTACTAAAAGAAATAAATTACCCAACAGTGGTATCTATAATACGAGGAAATACGAGTTTGATGGAAAAGTTAACAGGAGCAGTTTGTCGTTGGAGATGTAAAAAATATGAAAGAAAAAGAAAATAAAAGGGACCTTTTTACAATCAATTGTATGAGGGCAGTATTTTTCTTTTCCACACACAAGAGTAACATAATGTACATCAAATTTATTTACTGGTGTTTAACCTTTTACCCAACGCAGACGATTCCAAAATTTGTTATTTTAAATATTATTTTTCAAATTTTTTCAAAAAATTTCAACAAAACCATATCATGTGACCCCCCTTGGAACGAGCTTACCCCAGGCATACGTTGCCGACCCTATAATACAACAAAACGTTTTGTTTGTTAAGTTAAGAGTTACTAGCAATTATTCATTTCTTTCGACAAGGAACTCTGGTTCAATATTATGCATACCATATACCAATTTAACCCTTTATCCAACGCAGACGATATCAAAATTTATTATTTTAAATATCATTTTTTTAAATTTTTCAAAAAATTTCTACAGAACCATATCATGTGACCCCTCTTTGGAACGAGCTCGACGAGCTCGTTCCAAAGAGGGGTCACATGATATGGTTTTGTTGAAATTTTTCGAAAAATAATATTTTTTCAGCTGCTGAATTTGCATATTACGCGGGCGGATGTGGGCGATTCGTTGGGTAAAGGGTTTAAGGTCACATATTTCTGCACAATGGCTGTACATCAAATTAAAAAATCAGAAGAAATGTATAAAATATGTCAAAATGCTCATTTGAAAACTAAACATATGGGGAAAATACAATTTATCGGATGTAGAAAAAAATAGACAATAGTTCACTGCTCGGATTTGAGTACGATTTTTATCCCTGAGTGAGGCGGGGGGGGGGGGGAGTATTGTTATATCACGGGGCATTAACCTCGTGAAATAATCCATACGGCCCTAGCTCGAGAAGATAAAATCATACTGGGATCAGGGCAGTGAACTTTTGTATTTATTTTCTCCTTATTTGTTTTCTCAAAAAAGCCTTTACAATTGATTCAACTCAACCGATTTGTAAACAATAAAAAAAAAAATAGTCGTCATCGCTTAGAATGGAATACGATGTTGGGGGGTGAATACCATTTTCGGTGAGTAGGAATACGATTTGTTTAGAGGAAGAAAAACGAATGAAAATAAAATAATTGAAAAATACTCCTTTCACAATAATGAACCAAATAACAAACAACAAAAGTGAATCGATCAGTTGCCATTCCCACTTACATAACC
Source organism: Pictodentalium vernedei (assembly GCA_031216915.1). Lineage (NCBI taxonomy): Eukaryota > Metazoa > Mollusca > Scaphopoda > Dentaliida > Dentaliidae > Pictodentalium > Pictodentalium vernedei. The sequence goes on from CM062290.1 coordinate 171,079,210, forward strand.
GCAGATTCACAAAAAAGAGCAAGTTAAAAAAAAAAACGATGCACAGTCCTTACTATTTTTTTTGTCTACTCGAACTACGCAATTTTCGAGTGTAACATTTAACACGACTAAACGAAACTAATAACTCTTTCTCTAACGGGAGTGGAAAGACTCTTGCAATATAAAAAAAATTAAAAAAAAAACAAAATTCTTGAACGACTATAAAAAAATGTTTTTACCTCAAAAACATAGCGTATGAACTCCTCATCTGAACGATTTCAAAAATTGAAAAAATAACAAATTTGAATGTCGATTTTTGTAATTACTCTCTAAAATCGTATGAATTCATATTCACTCAACCCGGCTGATTAGGGTTGTTTTTAAAACCGTTACCCAAAGTAACGACAAAACTTGGCCAGCGCTATTCACTAAAATCGCCAATTAATTTTCTTTTTTTTTTCATTTTTTGTCTCAAAAACATAGCTCGTTCCAATGAGGGGTCAAAACCTATGTTTTCGAGACAAAAAATGAAAAGAATTAGTTATTCAAGAATTTTGTCTGCAAGTGTCGTCTGCTTTTCACGTTAGGTAAAGGATTAACCCAACTGATTTTAGAGCGCAGCGTTAGATATAAACAAAATTGATCTCCAAATTAAATCTAATGTCCTTTGGACGTACCACACCACCAAATTATTTTACGGTCTACGGAGTTTGGATAAATGGGTGTACGTTTTTAAACTGGCTAGGGGAATCACATTACTCCTATTACCCCCCCCCCCCCCCCCACACACATACACACACACACCCTGTACACACCCCAACAATCATATTACAGTTTTGGGTCCAAGTTTGGATTAATGTTTACCATGAGTGCACCTTTTTGAAATTGGTGGGGGTGGGGGCGACACATTACTCCTATTGCATCCCCCATGCCAACTCCCTTGTATTATCTGCAAATGTCAACTTAATTAGTTGTATTTGCCAGAGGACTCCGCCACGACCGATTCATTTTGTTTCTTCAATCATAACCTTCGTTCAATTGGGAGAGGATTAGCGTTGAAGAAATGGACTGAACATAAGATTGAGAAATGCACGGCTCAAAAAAGAGTCTCGTGGGTGTTCGTACATGTGCTGAGGTATACGATTTTAATACGTGACACGACATGACGTCAGCAGTTGTTCCAAAGATATAGTAATATATTTAGTGCTGTTCTCGTCCCTCGCATAATTTTCAACTACTTTCATAGCACTCGTCGAGGAACGTAGTCGCTTTGTGATTACTGCATTGGTCTTTAACCGAAAAGGTAGACGATTCGGTTCTGACCAGCGGTAAATGCGTTGTGTCACGGGGCACGGCACTTAATCCCGGTTGTTCACGCTGGCGCATGGTGGCCCTATATACTAAGGCGTATTGCACGTCGATGGGGCGCTTTCCGTCAATCGCTGCTACCTCTGTTTGTACAGAGTTAGCAAGTTGGAGAGTCTGACAGCTACTTGTCGCTGTTAGGTGGTACTCTCTGGGTACTCTTCCACAACTTCCTCAAACCGTAAAACTGTCCGACACGATAAGACCCTGGTTGTTGAAAGTTTCGTTAAACCCCAATAAACAAACAAATAAAATCGCACTAGTCAGGTAATAAATAAATGAAATGCATGCCATTTCTGTAGATCCATCACTTACCTTTCCTCTCATCTTGCCGAACCTCTCATCCAGTGCGTCTTGGAAATTTGCATCTCTCCATTTTTATTGAGCCTTTGTCCCTCTTTCACGCGGGCAATTTGACGGATAAAAAAAATATATTTATGGGTAAGTTTCGCTTTTCTTGATCTTCCGGTCTTGCCAGAACCGCCGTCCAATTTGACCAGGTGCCGTCTTTCGGCATCCAGAAGAAAACAGGTAAACAGTTCATGAGCACTGTAGATCTATGGCAGGTCTGGTAAGCACAGGTCTGGTCGAGAATTTCTGAAAAGAGGGAGAGAAAAATAAACAAACAAAATAAAACAGAAATGAGTGACGTAATGAAAGCGTATTTAATGGTGTCAAGTTAACTGGTAGAGTGCTGGAAGCCCAAATTTGGGCATTACTCTGAAGTGTGGGTACTACAAGTTAAAGTCTTCATATTCTATGGATGTACTTCGAATTGTCTTTGAATTGAAATTATTTAGTCTAAGAATTTGCCTTATTGCAGTTTATGGGAGAGTGCCTATGGGCACTCTCCCATAAATTGTAACAAGGCAATGACATATGAAACAGTTTTGCTGACCAAACATATTTTAGCCCTCTACCAGTTAAGGCAATCGAATATTCTTGTGCTTCCCAACCTTACAGGATTCTCACTCCATTCAGACTCGGATTACAGGGTCCGCTTTTACAAGTAACACCTAACTCTTGTTTACTGTTGTAACCAAGCACTTCTCCACTTCAAGAGGGTCTCATTGGAAAAGGGGTTTGGATTGGTTGGTCGGGAGATCTGGTGATGTCATGAAATAAAATGACACCAGACCCGTGGGACGTTCAAGGGCTGGTGTATAAAAGATCGATAACTTGATTAACAAAAGCATTTCAATGTGTGGTAGAGTGCTGGAAACCCATATTTCTTCTTTATTTCAAAGTGCAGGTACTGCAGCTTACAGGCTTCATATTCTGTTGATGTGCTCGTATTATCTTTAAAGCGAAACTATTCAGTTAGTTTGAATTTGCCCCGTTACAATTAATGGTAGAATGATTGTAGGCTCTCCCGTTAACTGTAACAAGGCTAAGGCATATGAACATAGTTTTATGACCAAAAAAAATATTATAGCACTCTACCAGCTAAAGTGCGTGGGAGGGGGTGGGGGTGGGGTGGGGGGGGGGGGGAGTCAGTTATAATTTAATCCCGCCAGGGTCGTAGAATTAAATTATTACTGATCTAACCTATAAACACAAATGCCGAATACATCCCGATGTCTTTGGCTGGCGGCCGCTTTTCCGGTCAGGAACATGATACGTCATAACGTCATTATATATGATGGCTGTTCAATAAATGTGTGCGGTAGACCAATCAATATTTTCAACGTGCAGCCCCGAGGCTGCACGTTGAAAAAATTGATTGGTTTACCCCAAATAATGAATATGGGCCCTTCTAAGTGCTGCCATTGAACTGGCATGGAAGATACCACTAGAGTTCAAAGGGTTAAGGTTTTTTTTCTTGGTGACACTCTCCGTCTAGCGCAAGTCAGGAGAGGTTCAGTAATCACACAAACACGGGTAACCATTGCCTATCTTGGAGGCTGTGATATCTTGTTCTTGAAAAGTACTAAAAGGCTCTCAATGACTCTAATATAGGGCCCGGCCCTGCGAATTACATATTTTCGATTTGAATCGAGTCCTTTATTCGAAATCGTTCGAACCTCGAATCGAATACAGCCGTCTTGAAGTCCCGACTGATAAAATATTCCAACTACATCATCAAGGTATACCTTGTACGATAGAATGCCTTCGTCGAAGGCATGCCTTGATGATGAAGTTGGAATATTACCCAGTAAAAATTATTTTTTGTTCAAAAACAGAAACGGGTGCGATAAGTCTGTACTTCGCACTGCATAGGGCTAACCGCTAACAACCGTGCGCTCATCGTCGATATTGCTGGGGAACTTTAAATTTGCTTTCAGCAGTGGTAGTGACAAGTGAAACTGGAATTAGCATAGCTGGTGACATGCATGGGTACAGATGCTTTTTATCTCAGCTATACGTTTTTCGAGATGACTAAAGTGACTAATACCAATCGAAATTCCAGTGACAACATTCGAATGAAAACGAATCGGGCAGCCGATTTCGAATCGAACCCAATACCAACTTAAGATGCGAAATCGAATCGAATCTCGAAGCTTCGCAGGATCCAACTACAATAGGCAGTGAATCATTGTTTTTAATAGTTATTTTATCACAAATCGTCGGGACATGCCACTATAGCACTTGTCTGGGTTGCAATTGAATAATTATGGTGGACAAATGCTGATTCCATAAGTCTCAGGTAACCGTCGCCCTTGAAAAGATGTCTATCGACAACAAGCGCAGACTTCAAATAACGTTCTAAATTAATTCATCACGTATTGTAAAAAAATATATATAAGTGATCTAGATTATGTGAAATGTTTTGCATTTTTTCATTAAAACACGCCTATAAAGAGCATATTTTTATGATCATTTAAACCTTTAATTGGAAGTTCACTATTTATTTATTAGTGTTTAACCCCTCGCACACTGATGTCAAAATATCTAAATTTCAATAAGAAAAAATTCCCCATAATGCAACTAGAAATTTAACCAATTCAATCTCGTTTGACAGAGCTCATTGAGCTCTGTCAAACGAGATTGAATTGGTTGAATTTCTAGATGCATTATGGGAAAAAATAGCTTCCTGAAATTTTGGTATTTTGACATCAGAGTGAAGGGGGTTAAGGTCACTTTTAGTATTTTTGACTATATTATGATCGCAACATTAGAACGAAGTTAAGGTTGGCCAATAGTTCATACCTATGCTGTCCACTTTAGAGGACTTCCACCCCAGGCGTTGGTTCTGGGGCCCATTTTACCAGTAAAGCAGAATTTGTTTACCGCCATAAACAAGCATTGCTCCATTCCCAGGGGTTCCAACGGGGATGAAAGTTCCCTATATAGGGCAGAAGATGTGTAAAAATATCCAACATCGTAGAAAGATTGCACCTCCTCTTCACATCTATGCACTTTAAATTCAGTTGGATTAAAAATTAACCCAAATCAACTGGGTTGAATGAATATGAACCCAATTGGGTTCATATTCACTCAACCCAGATGATTTGGGTTAATTTTTAATCCAAATGATTTTAGAGTGTGCGTGCCCGAATCAAGTTTTGCTATCCCAGTTTTTGTTTATTTATTTATTCAATTTTGGGGGGACGGGGTAGAGGCGAGGGTAGGAAAGATAAAAGGGCGTCACTGAGACGGACGCGCACTGAGAAAATGTTCGATCCCCATGACTATGTGAATAGTATGTAAAAGTCCCATTAAAAATATATGAGTAAAATACCTGACACGTGAATCATTTTGAAAACACTGTAAGATAAAAATGTCAGTTTCCACCCATGTTCACCCACGCGATTTTGATCTAAATACAAAAACAAACGTACTTATATGTATTTCTAAACAGCAATACACGTTTTCATTTTCCATTTCGAAAATAAAGTTTATGCCGCCCCCCCCCCCCCCCCCCCCCCCCCCCCCCCCCCCACACACACCTCGTTTGAACGAGCTCGATAAACTGGATCAAGCGCGGAGTCATAAACTATGTCCTTGGGGACTAAAATTTGACATATCTTATTTGAAAGTTTTGTACACGGTGGTAAGACAAAATTAGAAATAGTTACTAGATAACCGATTCGCCTTTGTGAAAATATCAAAACTTCAACGCAACATTTTTCCCCATGCTACAATTAGGAATTTAACCATTTCAACCTTCTCTGACAGAGCTCGACTAGCTCTGTCAAACGAGATTGATTTTGTTAAATTCCATTGTGTATAATGGGGGAAATACAGGTTAACGTTTCGATATTTTGGCATCAGCGTGCAGCGGCCCGATCAATTAAATTAACCCCTTAACTAACACACAAATATCCAAATTTATTATTTTAATTATTTTTCAAATTTTTTTCGTACAATTTCAACAAAACCATATCCTGTGAACCCTCACTGGAACGATCTCGATGAGCTAGTATCAATCATTGAGGAGGGGGGGGGGGGGGTCACATGATTTGTTGAAAATTTTTTTAAAAATATATTTGAAAAATATTAAAATTCCAACTAATAAATGATGAGCAATTTTGATCTTTTATTTCCAACTGGAAACTTGAGTTTCAAATTTCCTGCTCAAAAACTGACATGGCCTCAAAATTTCGACTCTGACATCAATCCGGGAAATTTTCTGACCCCGACACATTATAAATGATGCTTTTTCCGTTTCAGGACTAGTGAAAATTTTCAGAAGGGTTCATAACCCTTTACCCAACGCAGACGATTTCAAAATTCATTATTTTAAATATCATTTTTAAAAAATTTTTTTTAAAATTTCAACAAAACCATATCATGTGACCCCTCTTTGGAAACGAGCTCGATGAGCTCGTTCCAAAGAGGGGTCAACATTGATATGATTTTGTTGAAAAATAAAAATTTTTAAAATATATTTTTTCAACTGCTTAATATACAAATTAGGCGTGCGGATGTGGCCGATTCGTTACGTAAAAGGTTCATTTATAAAATAATTGACATTTAGACAAATATTAGTTTAGGTGGTGCCATCAAATAGGGTTATATCAGATCGTTCCAATGAGGGGGTCACATGATATGGTTTTGTTGAAATATGTGGGAAAATATATTTGTTTCAGCTGCTTAATTTGCAAATTACGCATGCGGGTGCGCTCGACGCGTTAGGTAAAGGGTTAATTTATAAAATAAATTGACTGTTTCAACAAATATTAGTTTGGTGGTGCTAGCATCTAGGGTTACACCGGATCAAGTCGAGAGAACATTTTTATTGGTCCGAACCAGGTAGGCAGAAAAAGAGGGGAAGGGATTGTGACATCCCTTGACAGAAGACTTCGGCACTCCTGTTCGGGAAATGTCAGCGGAATAAATAAATCACGAAGCGAAAATGAAACTTCACAGAACAGAAATATACTGTAGTCTACTGGGCCTGACCTCCAGATCAGACAAAATAACATACAATCCGGCTATTGAATTGAAAAGTCAATTTTCCTACCAGATTAATATAATTAATCTATGGATTTTCTCTGACCAGGTTGAAATATAAGTCTAAATTATTTAAAAAACCGCGTCTAAGATATCTTCCAGTTTATCTATCGATTTCGCGTGCAACAAGAGAAAGTTGAATTTTCTGACAGTTAAACCCTGTCAAATGCGATTTCAGTTATGCGCTGATTAAACAAGATAAGCTGCCGGATAATTTAACCAATTAAATCATACTGCATAACATGACTGACAGAAATCAAAGATGAACACGCCCCATCGACTCTCAAACAGAACCTGTGGTAATCTTATCTATGACTGAGAGATAGTTAACACGATAATATCAAACAGTGTAAGTGGTCCAAGTTACACATAGGAAGCCGAGGGGCGGTCTTAGTTAAACATTAGTCGTCAAATTGACCTCCCGCAATACTAGACCGCGATATGGTATGGTTTCGTTTCACCAACTGTTTTCCCAAATACAAATTCTGATCTGGGTTTCTGAGAGTTGATCCTGAGATTGTTTCACTTCAAAGAGCAAAATTAATAGACATTCTGAAGAGGGAGATCGTCGATTGTGAAATCCATCACACATGGACCCCTACCACTACACAGGTCAGTTCGAACTTTGCATATTTTCTTTAATAATTCTAAATATCAAAACAAATATCACCCTGTCGCGATGATTTATTCTACAGCAATATAAAATAAACTGTTTATCTTTTAACATTTGGAGATTTTAGCGGCTCGTCAATTGGAAAAACACCTCGTTAACAATGACATATGTTTTATTTGTCATATTTTGATCCCGAAACCGAACAGAAGTCATTTTCTCACATCTGAGAGTCATCTACGTTTGGACTAATATATTTTAACCTTTACCCAACGCAGACGATATCAAAATTTATTATTTTAAAATATCATTTTTTTTTTAAATTTTTCAAAAAATTTCAACAAAACCATCTCATGTGACCCCTCGCTGGAACGAGCTCGACGAGCTCGTTCCAACGAGGGGTCACATGATATGGTTTTGTTGAATGTTTTTGAAAAATAATATGTTTTCAACTGCTGGATTTGCATTTTACGCGGGCAGATGCGGGCGAATCGTTAGGTAAAGGGTTAACCTTTACTGGCCCATAGTAAAAGGTATAAAACCTGCAACAAACATTCCTTGTATAACTGGAATTTTTAATTTTTGTCTCAAAAGCATAGCTTATTATCCCTCATTGGAACGAGCTAAACGAGCTCGTTCCAATGAGGGCTCATAAGCTATGCTTTCAGACAACAAAAATGAAAATATTAATATTTGAATGGTGATTTTTTGTGAATAACGTAAGCCCTTTTATGTCGGTATATAATGGGTTGATTTGGATGATTCGGAATCAACTTTGTGCTGGATGCGATTATGATGACTTTTCTGAACTGCCCAGGCGGAATATTCAGTTGTAGCTTCCAAGATTTTTAAAACGGCTTTTAGGCATATCTAAAGACATACGCAAAATAACGAATTGTTGGGATTTTAAAAAAAAAAATCCCGTTGTAGAAAAAAATGAGGGCAAGTGTGAGAAGGGCAAGTGCCGTTATTATTTTTTTAGTAAATTTATCACTAGCATTCTAAGATACTTAAAAATATAACGAAAAAAAATCTGCTGAAATACCCAATTTTATAGAAAAATAAATTTTATTTTTTACTAAAAATGATAGAAAGTCTTCACTAGTAATACGTTTGTATTAAAGTATAAAAAAAACGGAAAAATATATGAGACAAGAGTGAAATTACTCCAACCACCAGTAACAAATTCGGTAATTTGTTTTGGTACCTGACATAATTTTGTTTTCAAAAAATGGATAGAACTGGCCCAAACTAAGAGATGAATGAAAAGTTTAAATGTCACTAGAAGGCTGGGCCTGGTGTCTAAATTTCAAAATATTTCCAAATGTCTGTGTGGGATTACTGAATTTAAAGCAAGTGATAATGTCATCTGGTACGAGCTGAAGAATGCAGCTTCTACCCGAAGACTTGTTCGGTACCCCTTCTTCCCAAAATTTACTAACCTCTCAGATAAATTTGAAAATATATTTGAAAAAGCTTACATTCCACTTTGGAAGACTTTTAATCGCTGACTGCACAGTTCAATGTCTGTTTTATTTTGTTCTCTTACTAAATGGAGAACTTGATTTTTTTTTCACCGCATTTCTGATTAAATATTAAAATTAAAAATAAGAAAATCAATAGAATTATGATGAAGGATATAGGTTCAAGAAGTCAATAAAATGCTCATTAATTGTTGACTCTGGTACACAAAACATTATAAGTTAAATGGTAGAGTGCTAAATTATTGTTTGCTCATCAACATTTGTTCACTTGTCTTTGCCCTGCAACCAGGGATGTGGCTAGAGGGTTTCAGCTGGAGGAGGGGGGGGGGGGGGGGGGGCACCGGTGTAAATTCCAACTGTGAGTGGTTTCAATAGGTGGTTGCACTGCAGCGCTGGTTGATATCTTTTAACCCTTTACCCAACGAATCGCCCGCATCCGCCCACGTAATATGCAAATACAGCTGCTGAAAAATATTATTTTTCGAAATATTTCAACAAAACCATATCATGTGACCTCTCTTTGGAACGAGCTCATCGAGCTCGTTCCAAAGAGGGGTCACATGATATGGTTTTATTGAAATTTTTTTTTAAAAATTTTAAAAAATGATATTTAAAATAATGTATTTTGAAATCGTCTGCGTTGGGTAAAGGGTTATGAACCCTTCTGAAAATTTTCACTAGTCCCGAAACGGAAAAAGCGTCATAATGGGTCTGGATCAGAAAATTTACCGGGATATCAGAGTCGAAATTTTGAGGCCATGTCAGTTTTTGAGCAGGAAATTTGAAACTCAAGTTTCCAGTTGGAAATAAAAGATCAAAATTTCTCATCATTAGTTGGAATTTTAATATTTTTCATGAACAATGTTAATTTAATGAATTTCCAACTATTTGCTTTTTGACCTCGGAATTTCCAACTATTGAAAAAAAATACTCCTAGCTGAGGGGTGAGACACCCCACCCCCACCCCCTCCCCTGTCGCTACATCCCTGCCTGTAACCTGGCAAAGCCAAACAGGTGAAATGATTTCATTCCAAACATAATATGAAGCTCTTCCACAGACTCTGGAGCCCTTATGTTACGGCACGTACACTTCAGAATAGAGCCCAAATATGGGCTTCCAGCATGCAACTATTCAAACGTAATCCCACGACAACAAACACAGCTTGAACACCACGGAGTCCAGTGAAATGAACTGGGCTCCAGTTTTCAAAAATGGAAACTTCTTAATTCAGTTTTACGGCACCAACATTATATCAGTATTATTGCAACCAATATTCAAACAAAAAATAGCGTGCCGTGATGGGGGAGGTGAGCCGGAAATAAATTAAATCAGAATTGTAAGGGACGGGGAAATTTTTAGCAAAATCCTGTTTTAGAAATAACTGTGACAGATATTCTAGAAAATACAATTCCAGTCCATTTTCATGTAAATTCAAAGAACTTAAAAAATCCCATCAAAAGCATTATTTCTACATGATATTTGGTATGGGGACGCGAAGCTTCATTTTGACCCCGCCCCCCTCTATGCAATTAAGATTTCAGTTACTTTAACCCTTTACCTAACATGAAAAGCACAACTTGCAAACACAATTCTTGAATAACTATTTTTGTCTCAAAAACATAGGTTATGACCCTTCAATGGAACGAGCTCGACGAGCTCGTTTCAAATAGGTGTCATAACATATGTTTTTGAAAAAAAAAATGAAAAAAATAATGAGCATATTAAGTGGTGATGTTTGTGAATAGCGCTGACCGTTTTTTGCCGTTACGTTGGGTAAAGGGTTAAAAGATCATAATCACATGCCTCTTCAAAGAAATCCATAATAAACTTCCAAATATGCCTTGAATAGTCTCATAAAAACATACTTCTAAAATATACAGAACTGAAAGGATTCAAAATTGAATTCGTTTTTTTTACTTCGAGTGGAATCAAAGACTGACATGTAGGTACTTCCTCCGCGAAACATTGACAGGTGTACTGTCAAAGTAACCGAAAACAAAAACAAAACAAGAGTTCAACAGGTTTTTCAAGGCTGAAGTGATACAGAGTAATTTAATTGAGTGATGGCTGTGTACCGCCTCCACCCCTTGTGAAATATGTTTGTGTGACAAGTTCTGGATGAAGGAGAGAAAAACGTACTCGTTTCGTATCTTTTAAGAGAAAAAAACGTTAACTCTGTTTCAACTGCCGAAAAGTTAATTCGAAGAGATTATAACGAAGTGTTTTTAAAATATTTAGTCCACTAATTTATATTATTTATTTATTTATATCTAAACACACTTTTTGGTTACATGTATAGTGATAATAGTGTTATTCTCGTTTTATCATAAAAGAAAATGTTATTTTTTTTAAAAAATCGCATCATTTCATTGCCCTGAAAACAAAATTTGAAAAATTAATCAAATTCGAATGGCAATATTTGTTAATATAGGGCTGGCCGGATATGGGAATACGTCAGCGAAAGTTCGTCATAAGTGGTGAAAGTTTGAAAATGTGGGAGTAATGTCATGTATAGTTTAACGCTCGAGACATTGGATCTTTCTGTATGTTGTTTTTCACAGTCTCGTAGCAATCTCAATGCTAACCACGCCTCGCTATTTATGCTTCTCTCGCCTCGTCATTTCGGGCTAAGTGCACTGCAGCAAGAAAGAGATAGTAATTTTCTTTCATTTATCGTGTCGATATGGCCAAGTATTCTTTGATTTACAGCGCACAACAGCATACTGAAAATAATATTTAAAAAAAAAACATTAAAGAAGAAAACGTAATATACGGACTTATTGTATTCAGTAGAGAGAGAACACAGTAATGTTCTATTCCAAAAGAACCCTTGTCAACAAGATAATCGCACAACTGGGGCCGACTGTGGCATCAATACCACAAATAGGAGCCAATCCAGGGGGGGGGGGGGGGGGGGCACTAAAAATTTGCAAGACGTGACGTCCTATTTTTTATTCAGCTCCTTTTTATACCCACCCACCCCTACGTGCAAATTTTCTACTACCGTTCTCAGACACTCACCCCCCACTCTCCCATTAAAATCCAAAATAAACATATAAACTTAGTAGGCACAGCTGTCTTTGGGGGGGGGGGGGGGGTCATAATGTTCTTAAACTGGTACCACCAATTTAAACCTCTGTGGGCTGCTGTGGACCCCAATCTACAAATGACAAGCTGTTCATTATCAGGCTTGGCGAGAGCAGGTGTACATATACGGGAACAAATTTTCTTTTGAATTGTTCTGTCAGTATTCTCAGGTGTTTGCTACTTTCCTCTTCTATCCATACAAATTCTATTAATAAATAAATAAATTGGGTTGAATTTAGTGCATCAGAGAGAAATTTCCCAAAATATTGTCTGCACATTTTCTACATTTCGAACAAGACACCCACCCCCTACTAACGTAAGCCCAATATTCTCACATATAAAGCCTCCTGATGTTGTATTTATGTTAAGAGTGATGTACAACATCATCTTTAAGGTTTGAAACACAAATGATGGTATATATTAGCATATATATTCAAAAAAAATTCAAAAAATTGCACAAGTTGGAAATGTACATTTTTGGCGCACTCAAGAGACCCACCCACCCCACGTCACGTCTTGCCAATGGTGTATTTTCTCTGACCTGGTAACAGACAATGATCAAAATGCAGAAAAAATGAAACGCTAATCACCTTTCGTTTGTTTTCTTTTATTCTGTAGTATCGAAAACAGTTATAAAGTCACAAGTATAATTTTATCTAATCACGAAAATTATATACCTAATAACGCGATTGTTAAAGGGGAATACACTGAATTATTAGCGTTAAATATACGATAAAAGTACTGGAAACCTGAGGTCGGACTTTTACCGTAAAATATTACGGTACAAATACCATATGAAACTATATTTGGAAATGTCAACAATTTTTGTTCGATTTGGTGGCAAAACGGAGGAAGCGATATTTGGTTTTTTTTCCTTACCACAAAAGGCTGATGAGATGTCATCAGGAATATAGACTAATTAACCCTTTGAAAACAAGAGGCCGCTATTTTGGCCGTCAAATGATACTTCATAATTCCATTAACTCCTAGCACTCTGGTGCTGCAACAGAATTTTCTTCAATCACTCTGATTTTCTCATGTTTAACTATCAATTTAACAAATTATATCTTGTTTGACAGAGCTCACTGAGCTCTGTCAAACAAGATATATTTGTTTAAATATCAAACTGCATTAGGAAAATATTTGCTGTTGAAATCGTTGGCATTTTGACATCAGTGTGCTGAGGGTTAAGTTAGATGGCTTCGTAGTGAATGTGTGTGTTAGACCAATCAACATTTTCAACGTGCAGCCCCTCAAGGCTGCACGTTGAAAATATTTATTAGTCTTTTCCCAAATACACCCAAATAATGAATAAGGACTCTTCCAATTGCTGCATGAAATTGTACTGAAATGGACGATACCACCAGTGTTCAAAGGGTTAAAATCTTTAACCTGCAGCCGAATGAAATTTCTAAATGTTAGTGACGTTGTATCATCGATGTGCGTAACATTCTTCATTTTGTTGTAGAGTAGCATAAACATACCGAAGGTGGCTTTTCAGATTTTTTTCTCAATCAGTTTGAACGTTTCACTATTATTCCCCGTTTAAACCAATTTAACATGCTGAATTATTTTTAGTCATCAAAATTTGTTTACATGTCTTTGCCTTTTTACAATTTAAGGAAGAGTGCCTACAGGCACTCTTCCATAAATTGTAACATAGCAAATCCTTACAGGTCAAATAATTGCACTTCAAAAATAATATGAGGCACATCAATTGAATATGAAGCCTTCAAGTTGTGGTACCTGCACTTCAAAATAAAGCCCAAATATGGGCTTCCAGCACTCTACCAGTTAAAAAATAAATCGGTGTTTTCATCATTTTTTGATGTTCTGTAACGTTTTTTTCGCCCTGTTCATTATATCAACAGTTTGCACATCTTGACATATACTATACCATCCTTTCCATTAATATAATAGTTATGGAGGTACAATTTGCCTGGGAAGAATAAAAAATTACTGTAAAAATACATACACTAAACAAAGAGCCAAAAATGGACGGTTGCTAAGGTGCTTCTTATTAGCTTGCTGTAAGAAGACAGGTTTCATTTTGTAACTTTTAATAAACGAAAAAAAAGAGACAGCCCCGAGAGCATTTGGGCCATGGCAATCTCAAATTCTGTCGAATAAAGTCCCGAATCGAACAAAAGGATTTAAAGCCAAATCTCGAATCGAATCTTTCAAGTTATAAGTATTAAACCTTCATACAATCATAACTATTGCCAGTCCCCAAGGATTGTATTCAATGGCGACTTTTATTTTTGGGCAAATCAGAATCAAAAACGGATTATTCCAAAACGGAATCAATGTAGTAATTTTGGAAGCGGATCCTTCGTCAACACTTTTATCATCATGTCTCCTGTACAGATCTATGTTGATAAAAGAAGAGTTTAAGAGGAGACACCAGGAGCCAATGCTATAAAACTTTTTACAATTGTATTTTCTAGAATTATATTTTCTACATATTAATATAACTGTTGGCTAAAATGAATCATTAGCATTTTAAAAGATATGTCAATTTGCCAACATGCAAATTGCCTCATCTTTGAAAATACTAATGGTTCATTTCAACCTATTTAAAGTTATAACTAGAAAATACAATTCTAGAAAATACAATTGTAGAAAATACAATTGTAAAAGCTTTATAGTATTGGTCACAGGAAGGATTTTGATGACATCTCGATGAATCAAACCATCGGGACAAATAGTTTGCATGTGCACACACGGGAGGACGAAGCTAGAGGGTATTTAATGGGGTGGGGTGGGGGTGGGGGGTGGGGGTGATCACACTCTAAAATCAGTTGGGTTAAAAATCAACCCAAATCGCCTGAGTTGAGTGAATATGAATCCAATTGGGTTCATATTCACTCAACCCAGGCGATTTGGGTTGATTTTTAACCCAACTTATTTTAGAGTGCAGTTAGATTTCTAAGAGGGGATGGGGCCCCGGGGCGCGCAGGCCAGTGCTGAGGTATCTCCAATTCGATGGGGTGGGGGTATGGGGAGCGTGCCCCGGGGGACATTTTGAATTTTTGAACGCCTCGTTCCATCTGACTGGCAACAGGACCGAGTACAGATTCGAGTCGGAATTTCGGAAAATTTCTGATCCGATTGGAAAGGTTGGAGAATCTGATCGAAAACTGGAAAATCGCGTTGGCTCTGCTAGTAAGCGCAACCGATCGCCAACCACAGTCGGAAAAACTGTGATCACCGGCTGAAGATTCAAATCTAACGGTCGGAAAAGTCTGAAAAGTTGAAAACATGAAGGGAATTGATTTCTTTGAATTTCCAACTACTGGAATTTATACTTTCGAATTTTCAACTATTGAAAATTATGATAGTTATTGGGAGGCTGGGACCTCAACCACCGTCGCTACGTGCCTGCACAGACGTAGTCATCGCACACGATACTCCTGGTCTACTCATCTCAATATCTCACTTCTTTTGTTCGTTTCTAAATCCACTTACAAACCCCAAAGGCGAAAAAGGCATTATTCACATGCGCAACACACAACCTCAGTCTCACTCTCTAACACGCACATCTTATCTCACACACCATCGTCCACACAGACTCCAAAATAAATGTTAAGTTGATATCTAATGTCTGATGCGATATGAAAATGATACTACCATTGCAATATTTTAAAGACAGTTGCGCCTGTTATAGCATCTAATTTACATTAACCAACGCCGAAATATTAAGTCGAGAGAAGACTAGCTGTAAAAACGAATCGAAAGTCACCTTTATTGTAACGACAACGGGACAGTCGAGAATAGTGGGATCTATAATCAGCAGTTAAAAGTATGTTCGTATCATAACACCCAGGGGCACCGGGAGCTTGATAAAAGTGGAGGGGCACAAATTTACAATGCTACCATGGTTCGACCCAGTGTGAGAAAGGTTACAATCGCATATCCGTAAATGTACTATATCTTCTATATTAAACCACATTTTTGTGTAAATTTCTGAATAACCCCGGGAGATGACTAACATAAGACCCAGCTTTCTGCGTTTCCCCCATTACATAATAATATGGGTTTTTTTTGTTAGTATATGTTATATTCTTCGTGTTCTCTATATATATTGTCACTTTTATTGGTGTTCAATATTGTAACATATAGCATACTCATTGAATAAATATTGTTTAAACTAAATGTACCATGACTCGCTATAATCTCTCGTTCAGATGAATATGCCGCTGTGTGGTCACTGTCTTGTCCGTTTCTTCTACTTCAACCATCTTCCAACCCGAAGGCCAGCCTTCGGGTTGGAAGTCAGTTGAAGTAGAAGAAACGGACCGAAGCGACCGAAAGTGGGATTCTTTAGCTAAATATTGTTTGGATTTGCAAATACTGTTACAGGAATGCCTGTATATTGACACGTTTGCATGCACCTATTTTAACTCATTGTGTAACTGCGAAACATATCTGTGGAAAAAAAGTGGAGAGGCGCGTGCACCGCCGCCTCTGAAAACACCTGTGTATCCACGTGACTTTAAGTAATTCCCGATTCTGGAAAAATGTTCAGATCGATTTGTGGCGAAAAGCATTAAAATGGCACGCGGCGATGCCCTGCAACACTAAATAAGGTCTCAACCACACATAAGAAAGTGAAATGTCCCTTTCTTGGCCTGAAATTAAAATGGGTGTTTATAAGACATCATCACCTCCAATTGGCATCCAACTAAACAGCCCCCCCCCCAAAAAAAAAACAAACAAAACAAAAACAAGATAAAACAATCTGACAAAACTAAAACGACGACAGTATTCCTTATGGGGCGGGGTTTTTCCCACGGGCGTCCGCAGAAGTTTATTCTGGGAGGGAGGGACAAACACAATGTACAACAAAACACTGCAGGCCTGAGTTTTCCAGGAGATGAATATTTGCGATTTCGATTGGAAAAGCACAAAAAAGCGTTATTAACCCTTCCGCTCGTGGGCAATTGGACGTAGCCCATTTGTCCATGAGTAGGAAGGCTACTATCGCCAGCCATATTTTATAAAAACAATTGTCTAGGGGAAAAAACTGCCTATCACTGTTTTAGTAGTAATAGGTATAACAAAACAGTTATTGTTCCACCATATATAACCTGGGTGGGAGTGTGTGTGCGTGTGTGTACATGTGTGTGTGTGTGTGGGGAGAGGGGAGGGGGGTAATGAGACAGAACTCAAATATAACCTAGGTGGAGTACGGGGGTATTGGTATCAAGACTGGATGCGGAGTTTTTCCTTTTTCCTGTATAATGTAGGACTAACTCCAACAAGGGTAGCTGATTTCTGCCCCCAGTATTCTACCCGAGCTGTGTTCTGTGTTTTTATCACACAATCAGGGGCGTTTTTGCACTGTTACGCGACTAAAGTTTAATGTATCTGGACCCTTGTTCCGAATCCGTATCAAGGGCCCCTGATACAAGCGCGTGATTCTGCTGTTGCCAAAACAACGGCATTAATATCATTTTTCGATCGCTTCGCGTTTTTCCCTTCAGAGAAAAAAATATTAGGTGAGGCGAAGCCGAACCTAATATTGCTTTCTCTGAGCCGTATATGACACTGTATCTGCCAACTAAACGCCCTGTAACGTATTTATTAAGCACGGCATGCTAAAATGTCACTGGAGAAGTAAACCCAACGAATAGTTAAATTATGCGCACTTTTCGGCATCTTGGGCTGGTTTGTAGCCTATTATTGGGATTTTCCTGAACTCTCGAGTCGAGGCTTCTCTCTTGAAGTTAAAGGATTGGCCTTCGCTACGAAATGTGGAAAACTCCACCTCAATAAACGATGAACGGCATATTTTAAAATAAAATAAACCTTTACACAAAGAGGGATATTTAATTCACCACGACACCAGTAATTATTGCAAAAGTAACAACCAAATTCACGTTGACGAAACACACAGTTGCTCCACTTCGCCAGACAGTATTCAGTAAGCTGAATCCCAGTGACGTAATTTTCTCTGAAGTGTAACGTCATCACTGACCTCAATATGGAGATCAATGAACGCTATTCTATTTTTCAATTTGCATCTTTCCGTCGATAAGGCAAATTATTACCACTAAATCTATAAGTTACTAGTAGATTAACATGATTTTGGAGGGCTGTTAAAACTCCATAATTTCGGTGACGTCATTCGACGAAGCCGGGCCGCGGGCGGATAATGGTATAAATAGCCATTAGCGGCCCGCGGCCCGGCTATTTTTAGATTCCATGGTCTAATGAATTACTCCCATTCGGGTGAAGTCCTTTGATTTCCGAACGGAAGTCGAACGCGCGATCGAAACAGAAATATCGAACCGACTTACTGATTATTTCTTCCAGCAATTCCCTCGTGCGGTTAGCTATAACAGGGTGTGGTAATAGTAGTAATAACATAATTGTTGTCAGGCATCATGATTCATTAGCGGCCCTGCAGCAATGATGAACAGCCCTTGGGCTTATTAACGGCCCTCGACTTCGTCTCGGGCCTTTAATAAACCCTCGGGCTGTTCATCATTGCTGCAGGGCCGCAAATGAACCATAATGCCCTCCAAAATCATGTTATTGTTATATTAAAAAGTTCCTCTTAAAATAGTTTTATAACACATTTTTTGGTCAATATTGTGAGAAAAATTTATCATCACCACAGTGTGTGTCTCCGGAAATTCTGATCAAGTCTCGTTGTAGGCACAGAATCGCATTTCGACTCGCTCTAACGGGCTCGTCGAAATACTGTTCTGTTCCTACAACTCGACTTGATCTGAATTCCCGGAGACACACACTGTGGTGATAATCTGTATATAACACGATTAACACTTACGCTGCCGAAAGCGATTTTTGTCACCTATGTTATGATGCTCATTTGTACGTTCTGGTATGCGTAGATCAAATCTACCATCTGATTAATTGTTGGAAAGGGCTCTTTCCAACAATTAATCAGACGATAGAGTTTCAAGTGTGTCATAAATTTTATTAAACTTCCTCGCATGCATACGTACATAGTGGTCCTCCATATGTGGCTAAAGTGAGCGTGGCAGTGAAAGGGTTAAACTTGAATTAAGGTAATGAAGTTGATGTTTTTAAAGAAAATTGTCATCGTCGGTGGTCTGATAGTTTTCTTGCTTAACACACTTTGTGTCGAAGCAATTTATTCACGTCATGGCGTCACTCAGACGCATGACGTCCAATCAAATATGTTCTTAAATGACGTTCTCACACATATTCCGTGGATTCCACGCGTGGTGTAACTAGAAAATTTTCCAAAATTCCTGTAACTTTGAATACACACAGCAATCGTGGTATATTCGAACGCTGATGGATTGACCTCATGTATATCTACGCCACGACAAGTGACGACGGGGGTCGATGGAGATGCTGGAAT
Source organism: Pictodentalium vernedei (assembly GCA_031216915.1). NCBI lineage: Eukaryota > Metazoa > Mollusca > Scaphopoda > Dentaliida > Dentaliidae > Pictodentalium > Pictodentalium vernedei. The sequence goes on from CM062290.1 coordinate 171,098,490, forward strand.
GAAATAACTGGATGGCGTGCTGTTTGCAGATAATGGTAAAAAAAAGTCTACATTCTAAAATGTAATGGTTGAGGACAAATGTGGGATGAACGGAATAAAAAGAAATTACCTCGAAATTCTGGTGGCACCATAAAAACCTGCTGACACAAGTAGACTTCAGAAAACTACCAAATGATTTGTGAGAGAAAAACGCAACGGATGGTTTTTGTTACTGAAATGCGGGGTTCATGTTTTTTAATTAGTTGAATTCTTAAAAAATCGATATTTTGTAACCCAGATACGTTTTAAATGTCAAATGGGATACAGCGTACAATCCATGCAAACAGCAACGATACTGACATCTGAAACATGAATGTGTCATTTCACTCTGTGTTTAAATAAACAAACAAATAAATAAATAAATAAATAAATAAATAAATAAATAAATAAATAAATAAATAAATAAATAAATAAATTTTTAGTCAAGCTGGCTCCTTCGGCTGATTTGACATTTTTAATGGCTATTTTTGACCAACAATATTCACAAAATATTATATTATATTATAATTTTTTGATAAGCTTTGTTGAGTGAAAAGCTTTGTTGTGGACGTAAAAATGGATATTTTTAGTTAATCAATACTATTTGTCTGCAAGTGCAAGTGTCATCTTCGAGTAAGGGAAAAGCTTAAACAAGGTCTTACAATTTTCATTTGTAAAACAAAATATGTTTAAAAAATCGGATTAAAGAAAACTGATGAAAGGAAGAAAAAAAAAAGAAAAAAAAAGAAATTTCTTTAAGTTCTTCAATGCTGCTGATGGTTATTCAACCCCAGGGCGGGAAATTTCTTGCCATTAAAATTAGTAAAATTTTAGCATGTTTAATCACAATTTTCTCTGTAAATTGCATCAATTTTTTTTTATCAATGATTTCTCGCGTTAATATTTAGTGAATTTTTCATAAAATCTAGTCATGGCTGCTTCATAGCAGCCATGACTAGATTTTATAAAAAATGTTTTAAAAGTAGCCAGTAGGTTAAGGGTTAAATGGCTAGAAAATTTTGGGAGGTTGAGAGGGGTGAAAGCAGTGATATATATTTTTTTTAACCCTCTTCACATTGAGGCCGAAATAACAGAATTTCAAGATGCATTTTTAAACACAATGCAATTATGAATGTAACCAATTCAATCTTGTTTGGCGTTCCAAATTGAGCTCTATCACACAAGACTGAATTGGATAAATTCCCAATAGCATTATGGGGAAAAATGCAGCTTTTTGTTTTTTACTTTGCCACAAGAGGGTTAACCTGATCGACAGCGTGATTTTAAATGTCGTCGCCTTCATCGATCTTATCGACTGCAAATAAATGACACAATTTTTAACTAAAAAAACAATTTATTTATAATAATTTCATAGGTTTAAATATGCAGCTGATCCACTCATTTGTGCCATAAATCGTTTTTTTCTGGCTGGGTCGAGACCCTAAAATTTTCGACAGAAGGCGAAGAAGCAAAGGATGTAAAATATGAATGAGCGGATGTTTTACAATACAAATTTCCGACGAATATATTATGTTCTGGGTTCTCCTCCCCACTATTAAAAGTGAGCGGGGCATAACCACATCTTTCTAATATACAAAAATATGAAATGTGGAGGTTTCAAGGGTGTAAACTTCGGGATTCCAACGGAAAACGTAGTTATGTTTAATATGAGTGGGCAATCAAGTAAGTCAAAATATCCGACAGAAATCTAAATTTCGGACGAATTACTTAGCCACACCCTACAACCCCTAAATATGCTGTGATGTCATCTCCAATTTACTATCCAATGTTTCGTCACCCGCTTTCCCTTTCCACAAACATACATACCTAACTTTTTGAAAAAATAACACTGCTGCCACTCAAAACATTTTAATCATAGAAAAGAGATACTTTAGGGTGAAGGGTCACTTGCATTTTCATCCTTAGTTACAAGAGTTTATGAGACGAAAAAATGACTCTTTACCAATTCATAGCAGTATAGCCAATCATTTTAATTCTATTTTTACTCACCAAAACGTAACTTATTGTCCCTCATTGGAACGAGCTCGTCGAGCTCATTTCAATGAGGGATTATTAGAAATGTATTGGAGGCAAAAACAGAAAATATTTAGTTATTCAACAAAATTGTTTTCAAGCTTCGTCGTCTAGTCATGTTAGGTAAAGAGTTGGGTAACAAATGCCGTCTCAAAGTTTAGCGCATTGGACATTAAAGCAGAAGTTCGACGGTTCGATCCTGACCAGTGTTAAATGCGTTGTGTCTTTGAGCAAGGCACTAAATCCGATTACCCACGCGGGGGAATGGTGGCGCCGTGTATACAAAGGCATATTGCACGTCAATGGTGTACTTGCCTTAAACTGCTGCAAGCTCTGCTCGTGCCGAGTTAGTACGTTGGGGAATCTGACAGTTGCTCACCGCTGCTCGGTGGTTCACTCCAGGTACTCCTGATTCCTCCACCTGAAATATAACTGCTCGACACGATGTGACTCTACCTGTTGAAAGTGTCGTTATCCCTTTACCCAACGTAACGTCAAAACCGGCCTGCGCTATTCACAAAAATCGTCAATTAATTTTCATTATTTTTTTCATTTTTTGTCTCCAAAACATAGGTTATGACCCCTCTTTGGAACGAGCTCGTCGAGCTCGTTCCAAAGAGGGGTCATAACCTATGTTTTTGAGACAAAAAATGAAAATAAAATAGTTATTCAAGAATTTTGTTTGCAAGTGTCGTCTGCTTTTCATGTTAGGTAGAGGGTTAAACCGCAACAAACAAATGCCGAAATATTTATTTTGACTCGAAAAATAGTACAGGACCGATGTTTCACGTATAAGGTTTCTTTTTAGTCGATGTGGAACGAGTGGAATTTCATTGAAGATACTTTCCAGGGAGAATTTATCTAGAAACGAAACAGGCCTGCATTTTGTTTTGTTACCGATATAATAAAAATACTTCCGATATTATATATATGAATATCATTTAACTTGGTACCCAAACAGTTAAATAAAATTTAATACTACAGACATCTGTACACTAGTTTATTTCGTTTCGTTTTATCGTTCTTCTTATCTTTTTATATATATTTTGAGACGCTGGTTGGAGTTTTCCGCCTGTGGTGTTCATCTTTCGTCAAGATATGGTTTGAGATATGCAAGATTCTGATATTCCCTCTTGCAACTAGGGGGTTCTCGAGATTCAAATTTATCAAACCGTTGCCTTAAACCAATATTTCCGCATAGCGTGCATAATGAAGGTTTTGTGGGGTTGTACGACGTTATCTCTCACAGCCATTTCAGTTCTAGCCTATTTCAAACACAATACGCTGTTGTACTCTGGCGGAATCAGCTCATATCACTGATACTGACATAGTCACATCACCCTCCAGTCATGTTTTGCATTAAAGGATTGCAGAGTCTCAATCGAAGTCGGGTGTTCGTTATCGATTTCAACAAGCCTTCAAGAGAAAATTTAAAACACTATATATTTATCAGCAAGTGATGTTTTTAAACAACCATCAGGGGCGGTCTCATCAAACTAAGACATTTATAATGATATTTTCCAGTAGCGCATCGTGCCTGATCCTTTATTCTCAAATATTATTTGTATTTTTTTTTATAGCGCCGAACAGCGAAGTAGGGGTGGATTAGAGGCCCCCCCCCCCCCCCCCTCCACTTTTCCTGAAAAATGTCAACCTTATATACATTCACGCCTGAAATTCGCAAACGTGGTTCATGTAATCCCACCCTGATATTTCTCGGGTCATTTTATTATAGTTACCCCTTCACTTCCCGTGTAATTAAGCCTTTTATGCGTACTTGGGGAGTGAGGGGGAAAATGCAAAAGTTAACTGTTGTTCCTGAAGTTTTACCTGTGGAGAAAACACGAGATGAAATGATGTTGGGGATAAAATATTCTCCTGCTGCCATTGAAAAATATTTTATCTCCAAACTTCATCTAGCCAGGCTACGCTGTGCCCCTTCCACTTACCCCCACCCCCTCCGACGAGTCTGTGGAATGCGGAGACTTCTCTATGCACAAAACAATTGACAAAATGTCAAATTATAGCTGATATAATAATACCTCATTGGGGCTAGGTCCGCAAGCTCGCGTAATGCAGGCTATCAGCTAGGGAGGCACACAGCCTTCCGCTATGGAGGTACGGGGTCCTCTCAACGGATCCACTCCACTTGCCACATTTTCCTGAACCAAGATGTACCTAACTGGCTAGAGTAACGTCGTAAACAGGCCAATTACGGGATTACTCCCAGCCTCCATTACCGACTGGCGGCGAGCAAATGCCATACTTCACAACTTTATAAGCCAAATGTATTTATTTATTTATTTATTTATTTATTTATTTATTTATTTAATTATTTATTTATTGGTGTTTAAGGTCATATATTTCTGCACAATGGCTAACCATGACCGTGACAGTTTTACGGGTGGAGGAAGCCGGAGTACCCGGAGAGAACCACCGAGCAACGGCGACCAACTGTCAGCTCCCCAACATACCAACTCCACACAAGCAGGGTTAGCATTGGTTGAAGACAGGTGCACCATCGACGTGCAGTACGCCTTAGTACACAGCGTCACCGTGCCCCCACGTGGGCAATGGGGGTGAAGTGTCTTGCCCAAGGACACAACGCGGTTGCCGCAGGTGGGATTCGAACCGAGGACCTCTCGGCTTGCAGCCTGCACCTCTACCAATTGAGCCACAACGCCCCTATTAGCCAAATGACGCATAGTTAGCATTAGTTGAGGACATGTGTACCGTCAACGTGTTACTGCTCCATCGTGCTCCAACTTAACCCTTTACCCAACGTAACGCCCAAAACCGGCCAGCGCTATTCTAAAAAATCGCCAATTAAGTTTCATTATTTTTTCATTTTTTGTCTCAAAAACATAGGTTATGACCCCTCGTTGGAATGAGCTCATTGAGCTCGTTCCAATGAGAGGTCATAACCTATGTTTTTGAGACAAAAAAGTAGTTATTCACGAATTATTTTTGCAAGTGTCGTCTGCTTTTCGTGGTAGGTAAAAGGCCAAGGGTTAACCGGGTGATTGGGATTACGGGGCTTCCCCAAGGATACAGCTCAGATGACGTAGTTCAGGGTTGGACGGTTCAACCTACAACCTCTAGCTCTAAATTCTGACGCTCTAGTTCACGAAACAAGGTACTCTCGCTAATTTCGTTTACACATCGCTAATGTGGGTGCCGAATAGTGTTGACGTCCTCGTTGGGTTGAAATATTATTAAACGAAATAAAGTGCATGTTAAAATAACGCTAAACGAACAAGATATGAAGAAACGCTGGGTATTTCAATTCTATTTTATTCTATGTTAGTAGGAAATCGATTATGAACGGATTCCCATTACACCCATCGTCCACTCCACCCTGAACAGAATGGCCCATCCGAAGATGTTATTAATCAAGTAACCTCATACCTATCGTAACTGAAAAACGGCAAGCACTATTCGCCGTCGGGCGCGTTCTAATGATGGGCCAAAAATTATGCTTTTGAGGTAACATGATTATTTTTGCAAGTGTCAGCCACCATTCTGTTGGGTGATGGGTTAACCATTCACCCAATGCACATGATATCAAAAGTTGTTATTTTAAGTACTTTTTATCAATTTTTTCAACAGATTTCAACAAAACCATACACTCTAAAACCAGTTGGGTTAAACAATTAATCCAAATCGAGTGGGTTGAGTAAATATGAATCCACTTGGGTTCAAATACACTCAATCCAACAGCTTTGGGTTGATTGTTAACCCAACTTATTTTAGAGTGTATCGTGTGATCCCCATTGGAACGAACTCAAAGAGCTCGTTCCAACCAGGGGTCACATGATAATGGTTTTTTTTTTAAATTCTTCGACATTTGTTTGAAACTGCACTGCAGAAAATATAGGTTCTCTTTAGAACCAAAACTGGTTCTAACCTTGTCCCTGAGATGGAACCAGTTCTGTTTAAACAGCATTTATTTCAAATCAAATAAATTTATAAAGATTAACATTAAATATTAAGAGAATTAAACATAAATTGAGGGGGTTTCAGCCGTAAGTTTAGAGCTTATATGAAACTGTCTCAAATCATTATTAAGCAAAGGAGATATGAACAGTTGGCATATCGAACCAGTTTTGGTTCAAAACAGAACCAAAACTGCTTCGATACGCCAACTGTTCGTATCTCCTTTGTATCAAAATGTTTGGCGACTGCGTTGAATAAGCTCCAAGTTTAGTGCTGAATCTACTTCAGTTCATGTAATATTCTGTTAAAAGTGAATGCTAATCTTGGTAAATTTATTTGATTTGAAATAAATACTGTTTACACAGAGCTGGTTCCATCTCAGGGTCAAGATTAGAACCAGTTTGGGTTCTAAAGGTATCACGGAACTAAATATTGAAATTAGAGTGAACCACCTTAAAATGTTGCACTCGGAAATGACGCAATCTCTAAAAATAAACAGCCTTGGGAAAATCCATTGTTTCAATAAAAGTTTGAAACATTCTATTGACATCTTGCATTATTGTTGAATATTCCTGATAAAAAAGAGGGTGATTTGATGACTTTTGGACCTAAAAAATACAATTTACTTTTTGTGTGTTTTTGTAGGGAATTCCCTGAAAAATATGTGCACGTGACCGGTACTTCCCGTTGTGTCAGTTTTTCTCTCTTATTTGTTGCATGACCCCCTGTTTTCAGATCAGAAAAAGTTGTCTGAAGGGCTATACTTGACAGAGATATTTGAATGCCAAAATTAAAGTGATGCGATCATATTTTTTTCCACCTGAACGTTATAATGGTCGCCTGTGGGAAAATATTTAGTTCTGTGATACCTATAAAGAGAACCTATATTTTGTGCAGTGTGCTCAATTTGTAAATTACACAGGGGGTGCGATCCCTCGGTTGGGTAAAGGGTTGAAACGGTGAATCGCCACAAGGATGTTATTATTTACTCGTATACCTGCTAATCAAGAGGATTCAATTCTATATCTGAACTGGTTGATTCATCACCACTGAATTATATTAGCAACATGAATATAACGCCATAATTCTGACAGCCAATGTCCGGTGTGCCTGATAATTATAACTCTTAATTTCATAATTGGTGGACACATGATTTTCTTGTCAGTCCTGCTGACAAGGAAATGAGGTATCATAAAACCTGACTGCTTTTTCGACGGACATAGTCATATGTGGCGTCACTCTTATTCCCTGACATATACCACACCACTGCACAACTCATAACTATTACCACATTTAGCTCTCATAAAGATAATTGAATTTATTTATATATACTAAGAGGTGGGGAGTGGGGATGGATTGAAGTTAAAACACCCTTGGAGTTGAGGTTACACCCATACAATTAGGGTCGTCGTCGCTAAGATAACTGAATGGGTGGGGGCGGAAGGGAGTGGGGTTGAACCCGATTTGTCCCGACTGTGATATCATCAAGCCCAAACTGATGAAATATTCCAACAACGTCATCAAGGCATGCCTTCGTTGAAGGCATGCCCTGATGACAGGGTTGGAATATTAGTCCGTGCGGGTTATAGTGTTTTAAAAAAAGTGTAAATTTATTTGTTGATAAATAAAATACAGTCATGTCGTTATTTATTTATATATTTATATATTGCGGTTTAACGACACTTTCGACAGCCAGGGTCACCTCGTGTCGGACTGTATTACGGGTGGAGGAAACCGGAGTACTCGGAGAGAACCACCGAGCATGCAATGGCGAGCAACTGCTAGCCTCCTCAAAGTACTAACTTCGCACAAGCAGGGTTAGCATTGGTTGAAGACAAATGCACCATCGATGTGCAGTGCGCCTTAGATCACAGCGCCGTCGGGTCCCCACGTGGGCAATCGGGATGAAGTGCCATGCCCAAGGACCAGTCATGTAATAGTGGCGGAACAACTTTAATTGACACGTACCATTCTCCAAAGTGACCAGCCGGGCTCGACATCAACTGTCCGAATCGTGTAACTGACGCCCCTTTGTGTGACAGGTTGTGTGTGCGACATATGTATACGCCTCAAATCTTGTTTCCTAAGAAAGAACATGTTTACCAGAAAGAGGGAATCGAACTCTAAGACTCAAACCTAGACGAAAATGTTCCGACTGTATAAATTATTGGGGGGAGGGGAGGTCACCCCCCTACCCCCTTGCGTTACGCTCCTGCATACAAAATCCATATTGTCTAAACAAAAATCACAAAAAAGCATAATTCGGGTTTCAGCCAATGGATCTCAGGCTGAAGCCCGAGGCTTAATGGCTGACGCCTCTCATGTGTTCCTTATGCTTTCTCACATAGCTTCCACACTGGTTATATGAAATCCTGAAAGTTCACTAGACCCAGGAAAGTCTTGAAATGACAAAATACAGTTAGGAAAAGGGTTATGAAATTTTATAGTGTACTGTCATATCACTCAATGTAATTTAAAACGTGATAAAGTGATAGCATAACTGAATATCTGTACACTCTGATGAAATAGCGAAGACATAAACTACATGCATTTTTTTTCTTCCAGTTAAACTTATTTCAACATACACAGTATTTTACTAACTTTAAATTTTTCAATTAACTACTACCCCACACTGCTAGTAAATAACACTTCCTAGGGGCACTGCGAAGAGGATAATTGGAGCGGGGAGTGTAAACATGATTTGTTCCGCCTGTGATGGCTCACACATGCCTTGATGCTGTAATTGGAATATTAGTCTGTCAGTATTATAGTTGAACGCTAGATTATTTTTGGAGGTCTGTATTTGTTATTCAAAATTTGCTTTATTACAAATTATTGGAGAGTGCCTTTAAGCACTCTCCAATAATTTGTAATAAAACAAATTTATATAAATAAAAGATTATTTGCATTTGACTGAATATGAAGCATAAGTAAGGCAAATGTCGGCTTTTGCTCTGGTACACTTATTTTGTGAAAGCCCTGATAGTAGCTTCTAGCACTCAACCAGTTAAAAAATAACTCGAAACTTCTTGAATGTACATGTGGTAGACGTGATGCAACTCCTTATTTAATTAACGTGTACTGTATACCGCTTCTCCCATTTGGTTATACCGGGCCCCCAACAAGCCGAATCGGGTACCACAGACCACCGTTTGTTTGACCGACTGTGTGGATTACACAGATTTAAGTATCGAATCTAGTCTTCTGATAAAGTACCCGAATACTAGGCAGAAAGAATGGCAAGAAACTACTGAAGCCTTAGACACCAGCCCTGGCGAAAATACCTAGACTGGGGAATTGTTACGTGGTGCCATCCCTTATCCCCCACAGTTTACGCCCCGGATACTTTCGTTACTTATTTCAGAAAAGGAGTAAAATTTCTCATTGTTTAATTCCAACCTTTTTCTCGATTGCCTGAATTTCTATTTTGTGTAAAGGCCTGAACAAAGCAATCTTTCCGTGGGGTTTCTAGCTGGATTTGCAGAATTTAAAAATGAGGAGTACTAACTTATACAAGTTCAAGTGGTAGCTAATCGGAGGAACTTCAAGTTCCTTCAAACATGAAAAAAACTGAAAAATATAAATAAAATTAACTCATAATATTTATATTTTCAACCACGTGTTTGGAATGAGGCCGTCGTACACAGAAGTGGGAATGGACGAGTCTATTTTGTAATGAGGTTGAGGGTTGAGTAATATTTCAATGTAGCAGCCATATAGAGTTGTTCCATTGATTTGTTACCGATCCTCTCCATTACAAAATTTGTTTTCCTGGTCCGGACTGTTAGAAATTTCTGAACACGAACTCTTCAGATATGATGAACGCATACACTCTAAAATCAGTTGGGCAAGAAAACCAACCTATATCAACTGGGATGAGTGAATATGAACCCAATTGGGTTCATATTCACTCAACCCAGTTAATTTGGGTCAATTTTTAACCCAACCGATTTTAGATTGTACCAAGTGATGTCGATAGGACAGCAGCCCCTACCGGGCCCGCCGCATCCTCAATGTTCAGCAGCAAGAAATAATTCAAGCAAGATTCAGACACAATTCGGTCCTGGCATATGATTGTCTAAATCTATAATCTGGTGCAGGAATGTCAACGAAAACGTGATGATAGGAGAGAATACATCAACGATCTGGGCAGCGCGGTGGCTCAGTGGTAGACTGTTGGACTTCTATGCTAGAGGTCTCGAGTTCGATCCCCGTCTGAGACGACTCGCGTTGTGTCCTTCGGAAAGGCACTTTACCCGGTTGCCCACATGGGGGCACGATGACGCCGTGTACTAAGGCGTACTGCACATCGATGGCGCACATGTCTTCAACGGCTGTAACCATGTTTGAGCGGAGCTTGAACAGAGTTAGAATGTTGAGGAGCTGACAGTTGCTCGTCGATGCTCGGTGCTTCTCTCCGATTACTCCGGCTTCCACCACCCGTAAAATTGTCACGGCCACGATTAGCCATTTTGCATAAGTATGTGACCTTGAACACCAATATATAAATATATAAATATCAACGATCTGCCTCACAGAATTTCTCGACGAAATATTCACAAATAGCAGAGAGTAAATCTGTCGGAATGAGAACCGTTTTGGATGATGGGTGCCACAAAAATTCACACGGCAATTATGGAGCAGGGAATTTAGTTGACACATCTCCACGTGCTATTAACGGTTCGTAGCGACGATTTGCTTTGTTGATTTAGGTCGGATATTTTATTGTTACACCGCTACACCTCTGCCTATTTATTATTTAACCTAACATGAAAAGCAGACGACACTTGCAAAAAAAAATTCTTGAATAACTAATTTTTTTCATTTTTTGTCTGAAAAACATAGGTTATGACCCCTCGTTGGAACGAGCTCGATGAGCTCGTTCCAACGAGGGGTCATATCCTATGTTTTTCAGACAAAAATTGAAAAAATAATAAAAATTAATTGGAGATTTTTTAGAATTGCGCTGGCCGGTTCTGGCCGTTACGTTGGGTAAAGGGTTAGTTGATTTTGATCTCCCCCCTTTTGAACAGACTTTAAAAAAATGTATCAAATAGGTGTAATCTTTTTAACCTCAGCTGATAATTGACAATTATGTTCAGCTTCAAAAGACAACAACGAAGTAAAACATCTTAGGGATTTTCTAAATTTCTGACAAAACCTTCGACAGGAGAGGCAACCCTCACCCCATTTTCCGTGTCTGGTAGACTATGCCACCGATTACATAAAAACTCCTCGAAACACTGACATGTCACGGAACTTTTGGAAACAATATTCCAAGCCTTTACCCTTTCAACAAGGCCATCATAATTTTTTGCGCATGAAAGAAAATGTGTCCTCAAATAAGACGGTGAGATATAGACAATATGCTGATGGCATTCAGAAATACTTTAATCCCACAGATCCAAGGGTGTTGGGGGGGGGGGGGGCACCAAAAATTTGCAAGACGTGACGTGGGGGTGGGTGGGTCTCTTGAGTGCGCCAAAAATGTGCATTTCCAACTTGTGCAATTTTTTTTATTTTTTAAAAATATATCAATATATCAGCTAATATATATACCATCATTTGTGTTTCAAACCTTAAAGATAATGTTGTACATCACACTCTTAACATAAATACAACATCAGGAGGCTTTATATGTGAGAATATTGGGCTTAATCTGGGAAAATGTCACACGTTAGTAGGGGGTGGGTGTCTTGTTCGAAATGCAAAAAATGTGCAGACAATATTTTGGGAAAATTCTCTCTGATGCACTAAATTCAACCCAAGTTATTTATTTATTAATTTATTTATTTGTGTTTAACGACACTTTAACAACCAGGGTCCTATCGTGTCGGTGACAGGTTTACCGGTGGAGGAGTACCCAGAGAGAACCACCGAGCAACGACGAACAACTATCAGCTCTTCAAAATCATAACCCACGACTGTACTACACACTGCACAGCGGTACTGCGTACTACACAGCACAGACAGGGTTAGATTGGCTGAAGACATGTGCACCTCGGCGTGCAGTACGTCTCAGCACACTGCGTCATCGTGCCCCCACGTGGGCAATTGGGGTAAGTTTATTTTGGATTTTAATGGGAGAGTGGGGGTGGGTGTCTGAGAACGGTAGTAGAAAATTTGCACGTAGTGGGTGGGTGGGTGGGTGTAAAAAGGAGCCGAATAAAAAATAGGACGTCACGTCTTGCAAATTTTTAGTGCCCCCCGACAGACCCGCTAAATAAAATTATTGCTGAACTTTCAACAAATTGAAAATAGATTCGCTGTTATGAATTTATAATCTGTTGAACAAATCCCATTCAGTAAATCAACAGCTGAAAGGGTTACAATGCAGTAATATAGATACATGTACTCGAAAAGTATTGCCCTAAAATTTCCGGTCGAATCGAAAGGATCAGAGGATTTCGGATCGAATCGAATCTCATGTCCCTTTAAAATGTAAATATCGCACCTTACAACCGTAACGATTTCCTGTATCTAGTCTAGTAAAGTATTGTATTCAACAGCGATTCGCCTGTTTGGGCAAGTCAATCAAAAAAGCGAAATATCCCACAACGGAATCAAAGTAGTTTCGAAGGCGGAACCTCTTTGAACTTTTCTTCTTTCGTCATGTCCCTTGTACACGAGACCCGATGACAGAAGAAGAATTCAAGAAGAAACACCTTGTAAGATTTTTAGAATATCTCGACGCTTCGGCGATTTCCGAATCAGCTTGGCTCGAATCAAATCGCATCTCCTGGAAGATTTCAAATCGTATGATCGAATCGAATTTCGAAACTTGAGAGGGCCTTCTCGAAAAAGATACACGGAGAACATAAGATTTGCAAGCGTGCTGGGGTGTGAATGGTATGATAAAATTCGTAACGCTTGCAAAATGTAATGCTATAAAAATAAAATGGTGGTTAGATTTCTGACGTTAAGAACTGTACCATCGTCACAATCCTAACAACCACGATTTGTTTTCTCACCCAAAGTCATTTGAATGCAGGGAAGTGAAAGATGCGGATAATATACCAGGAACCTTTATTCAGAACTGGGTATAATAAAAATCCTGACTGATGGTCGATTTTAAAATAACGCAACATTTCACTGTTGAGTACCAACACACACGTTAGTCAAGGCCAAGTTTATTCAACATTTTCCCCGTTGAGCCACATTATAAATCATTGTGATGAGTTGACGGTAACATGGTCTGAGGTTTGCGGCTCGTCGAAGTTGAACATACGTTCCGAGACGCAAACCTCAGGCCATGTTACCGTCAACTCATCACAATAATGTATATGTTCCAATAAGACACTACCCATAGCCTAAAACCTACATTGTGGATACACGAGAGGCTTATTTACTAAACTTGTGATCGTTAAAAGTTGCCTTGTTCAAGACAACTTTTAACGATCACAGGTTTAGTAAATAAACCTCTCGTGTATCTATGACGGCACTGGATAAATAATCAATAAACCAGACAAACTCATTCCATCTTAGTTCAAATCGTAAATCGGTTTGTAATTTAAACAACACTTCATCCGGATCACTGCCTGCTGCACACGTGAAACAGCCAGAAAAATGAAGAGGCTTGCTTGTCACTCGGTTGATGAATCAGTTACGACACGGACGACGTCATTTTCAAATATTTCGCGTTGTGACGTCAGACGGTAACATCTGCCGTAAACATAGAATATATTGAGCGAGCTCTCGTCCAATCAGAAGAAGAGGATTTTAGTCTCATTGGAACATATATCAATTGTGGGGGTAAAAGATGGCGTGGAAAACATCAAACCCACAACATCCACATGTACTGGGACGTATGAACTGGGAGGCACGAGGGAAGAGGGCATGAGCCGCCCAAACTCTTCCCAGAAAATGAAGGGAGAGCTCCCCTACTCAACTATACTCACCCGAAACTTGTATTTCTCTCTTGCTTGTTTGATTTATCTCTTTTACGGCCTTTGAAGCAGAGAAAAATGCATATTTCTTGGTTCTATATTAAATAAATGTCCCACCGGGTCTATACGGCCCAGTGGTACAATATTGTTTAATGTAGAGCCAAGAAATTTGTTAAAGTATAGATCCCAAAATGTTCATTCTCCTCATTGTAGAGCCGTGTTAGGCCCAAATGTAGCTTTGTGTGTCGTATTCCTACCATGCCACTAAGGAACATAGGCCATTGATATATATCGGGGGGGGGGGGGGGGTGGTCTTGTTTGCCCCTCAGTTCGAAATGCTTACTACAACTACACCCCTGCCCATCCGAAAACTTCTAACTGCATTTTCGCTGAGGCAGATTCTCTGGCTATATTGTGCGTTGCAGTTCAGAAGTGCATTGTTGCTTATTAGCAAAATTCGCAGATGGCAAGTCACATTTAAATTGAAACCCAATAACGATATTTGATCAATTTAGCCACCAGGTCTTTGCCATTGAAATCGATCTTACAATGTCGGCCAGGGATATTTTATGCTGTTATCTGTGACAGTAATTTTTAATTATAGCTATTACGCAAGTTATGTTTGCTAACAAGATGATGAGGCGTATAATTGCTTATCTATAGATATAATTGGAAATGGATATATGATTTGAGAAGTAGCAGACACTTGCAGAAATGTAAACTGATTCCTTTGTTTTCCCCTTGGTTAATATGGTGATTGATATGCAAGAATCATTTTAAATTGCGGGTGTTTTATCAGTAGAAATTCAAATTAAACACGGTGATATTTCCTTTTCCTCTCTTTCTGTTTATCTGTCTCCAATATTAAATATTTAACTCCCCACGGACCGGTGGTTCTATTTAGTTTTCTTTGATGCCTTTATTTAGCGCAGGTAAGGCTACTGAATCAATCAATTACATCTTTTTTTGAGTTCAGTGAGCTCTGTCAAATATGATACATCACGTTGATCAGAAAAGTGGTCTCTTTCGCCATCAGATTGTGTTCCGGTGGCGACACATTTGCAGCCGTTTGTCGCGATTTCGAAATGAAAATAGGTATACTGCGAAATCAAGACCATGTCATAAATATACGATAATACCATAGTGTGTTTTGATATGTTTGATATCTCAAAGAGTTGAAAGTGAGTTTTTTTCGCGAGGCTTGCCGAGCGAAAAAAAACTCACTTTCAACGACTTGAGATATCAAACATATCAAAACACACTATGGTATTGTTGTATTTATCTTATACCGACCATTTTTGTTCTTTTCTGCATTTTTAAAAGGGTTTTGGGGATGATTTTGTGTCAAAATGTCGACTCATCTGGAGTCTCCAATCTATATGACATAGGGGTATGTGTTATAGATAATCTATAACACATGGTCTATATCTTCAACAGGTATAAGATAAAAATCAAAACACAAATAGCAGCTCAGATTCCAAATTCGTGCATTTCTTTTTCGACTGATGATATTATTTATTTATTTATTTATTTATTTATTTATTTATTATTTACTGCCAGGTCACCTCGTGTCGGACAGTTTTACGGGTGGAGGAAGCCTGAGTACCCGGAGGCAACCACCGAGCAACGTCGAGCAACTGTCAGACTCCCTAACGTTCTACCTCCACACAAGCAGGGTTAGCATTGGTTGAAGACAAGTGCACGACCGACGTGCAGTACGCCTTAGTACACAGCGATCCCGTG
This sequence comes from Pictodentalium vernedei, assembly GCA_031216915.1. Classification (NCBI taxonomy): domain Eukaryota; kingdom Metazoa; phylum Mollusca; class Scaphopoda; order Dentaliida; family Dentaliidae; genus Pictodentalium; species Pictodentalium vernedei. Next base: position 171,114,107 of record CM062290.1, read on the forward strand.
CCCCAGCGATATTATACAAAGTTGCACGAAGGAAAGCTTACTGAGAATTTCGACCGGATCGCGACCTAGTCGCGTTCGGTCGAAATTTTCAGTCCACTTTTTTGATCACAGTACTTTGTGAGTGCCTCACATTCAATCTGTATAATGAAAAAAAACGATGCTGCAGAAAATTACTTTTTTTAACATCAGCGTGCAGATGGGTCATTTTCTCTCCGAGGAATTTCTAACTTATTTTTGGGGTTTTTCCTAACTTTCGCAGGTTGCATACTGATTAGAATAATCACATTTTCACTTGTTCGTAACTTTGTTTCTGGCATTCTCGCAATTTTGACTCGACGGCAGTGACCGATAATTTGAACCTTTTTGTAAAGCAGTCACTTGGTGATTCCAAATGCCATGTGTAATTCGCCAATCAGCTAACTGACGTCATTAAATGTTAAAGTATAACGCCGCGAGAAAGAAGCGTTCTTTCCAACATATAGGCTATTGTAACCAAATAGGATGGCCAGGTTGTCGTGCCGGAAAACAATTTGTACGTTGTACAGTTATGTTTTGGTAATCCTTTTCGTTACAACTCGTGTCCTAAAATAATTAACAATTGAAGTGCATGATGATTAAGGGGTTCCTTTGTGTGGGCATCGATTGATCAATTGAACATTTCATTACAATTCCTTGCGGGTTTATTTTTCTCACAGAATTTATACTCTGTGCATTTGGGCATTTTTATGTCTCTCAGCTGTTTACATTGTACGACAGTTGCACTCTTATTTAGGGTTCTCTCAATATAAATTATCTTCTGAATATTCAGATATATACGGTATATTTTTCGTCCTCGTGTAACCCATCAAAGTCAACAAATAAGAGAGCCGCCAAAAGTCGAATTGAAGGCATACAAAGCGTGCACTATCACTCAAACTTATGCAGAGAGGTATTTTTTTGTCAAGGGAATACCGGAAAACAAGGTAAGAATATGAAAGATTTCAGTGAGAAGACCTTTTGGCTGAACCAGGGGACCCACTTGCAAACATTTTCTTAGTTCTCGCGCATTGCCACAGGATATAAGTTCACTCTCAAGGTAACGCAACGTCCCTGTCTGTCCCGCGCTATTAACAAAATTATTTTCTTCCACTTTTGGCCACCAAACCAAAGCTTATGACTTCTTAGTGGAACGAGCTCGGTCCAATGATGGATCATAAGTCATGCCTTTGAGGCAGAAAAATTTCTTTGGCAAATGTCGTGTACTACTAATACGCGTGTGAAAGCTCGAAGTGTGCGTTCCAGTGGTAATTCACTCGTGTACAGCATGAAATGATACCAATTTGAGCTTTTTCTCCTCCTTTCAAAATCGAGGTAAGCGTCTTTTTGGGGAAACTTACGGTTTCGGTGCTTGATTGGCTTTATAAATCACCTGTATCATCGATACATATAGGGAGAGGGGAGGCAAGTTTGGTGTTCCCCTCCCAGGCATCCATAACCCCGATTCAGTCAACGTATTACAACAGTTGTGTAATTAACAAATTTTTCATTATGAACTCAAAGCATTATGTCGTTTATATTATACGTGTCCTGACAAAAACATGATTATTTATTAAAGAATTAGGGTGAGGATTTCCTCTGGCGTATAAAGTACCAAACATTCTCAATTTCAACCAATTTAAGTTATATGCATTTTTTCTGTGTTCTCTAATTCACAACACTATATTAAACACCCTCTAATTTCCTCAACAAGTCGATGACACCCTTTGTTGAGATCGAAATCCAATTTAAACATATTCGTCTGACTTCATTTAGGTTGGATGTGGTTACAAGTTTAATGTCCAAGCTTATTTACTCTTCAGCTTTTTATTAAGCAAATAACTAAATAGAGAACGGCTATGAGTTATATGATACGGAGATGGTCACCCATTAGATAGAAGTGACACCCAAGTTAATTTCCAACAACAACACATTCACGACCATTACACCATAACAAAATGTGTCAGGTGAGGGCCGAAAAATTCACAAAACAATTCACTGACCAAATCTCAATACGTACAGTCGCTATAAAACAACACTTAAATCTCTGGGACAGTGGAATAAACGCAAGGATTATTTATTTATTTATTTATTTATTTATTTATTTATTGGAGTTTAATGATACTTTCGATAGCCAGCATCACCTCGTGTCGGATAGCTTTACGGGTTGAGGAAGCCGGAGTACCCGGAGAGAATCGCCGAGCAACGGCAAGCGACGAACATAAGAATGGGATGGTTGCAAGGGGGTAATGGTATTGCAGTACGAACACGAGAAAAATGGACAAAGGCGCCAAATGTGTTCAGTTGGCGAATAATATCCCCCCCCCCCCCCCACCAAAAAAAAAAGCGAACGCTGTTTCGTTATACATCAACCCCTCCTTGCAGGCTGGTGGTGAACATTCCTGACCAGGACACGAAATCTCTCGCCACAGAAATAAGTATGATTTGAGCACACCCTTAGCCTACCCCCCACCCCCCCCCCCCCAATGTAAACTGAATACACGTTTTGACCAATGATTTCCTGAATTAATTCTAGAATAATGTTTCATCAAATGTAGTTATGGCTATTTCACAGCATCCAAGACTAGGTCTGATGAAAAATATTCTGAAAATACTTAGCTGATTACGATTTAACAAACACGCAGTAACATCCGCACTAAATTCCGTTTCATGTGGAACCAAAACCCGCCGAAAAACATAAAGAAATGATTCTTGAACTAGGCAATTACATATAGAGTTGCCTGTCTTGCTAATACGGAAGCCCATTGGGGCCAATATGTGTAGCGGGGAGATCAAGCATTGCGAATATTCGCAATGCATTGCGAATATTCGCAATGCACTGCAAATATTGGCAATGCATTGCGAATATTCGCATTCAACATAGCGAATATCTGCCACGCATTTCAAATATTCGCAACGCACTTCGAATATTCGCATTTAACACTGCAAATATTCGCATTTAACATTGCGAATATTCGCATTCTGCATTGCGAATATTCGCTTTCAACTTTGCGAATATTCGCAATCAACATTGCGAATATTCGCAGTCGATTGTGATTATATTGGCAATGCATTGCGAATATTCGCACTTGATTGCGAATATTCGCAATGCTCCTACTACACGTTGGCCCCAATGAGCTGAATGTGAATATTCGCAATTTTGAAAGCGAATATTCGCAATATTCCCACTACACACGTTGGCCCCAATGGGCTTCCTCGTGTTTATATTAAAATTTGCCGTTGTCGAGCAACTTGACGCATTCGCTATGTGAATGCGAATATTCGCAATGTGAATGCGAATATTCGCAATGTTCCCACTACACATGTTGGCCCCAATGGGCTTCCTCGTGTTTATATTAAAATTTGCCGTTGTCGAGCAACTTGACGCATGCGTGTCGGAGCAATTGAAAACAAGTGAAAACGTGTTTCTAACGTTGCTTTGTCGCCGTTTTAATACTTCTGTTTGGCGCGGCTTTATATTTTACAACTTATATAATGTCGAGAAGCCTTGACAGTCCAGTTAATGTGAAAAACAGAAGAACCAAAACAAGTGTATGTTCGGTTCCATGTAACCAAATTTGGTTCCTTTACCAGGACAAACTGAAGAACCAGTTTTGGTTCCTGGAAGAACTATAATTTCTCTGTGTGTAATTCAAATTTCGCCTCCAAAACATGCTTTATTATCCATCTTTGAAACGCGCTCGACGAGAAAAAAAGAATGAAAAAACTTTGAAAAGAGATTTCTGTGAATTTTATTCAGTGTAAGTGAGAAGGTTTAACCCTTTAACCAACGAATCGGCCGCATCCGCCCGCGTAATATGCAAATTCAGCAGTTGAAAAAATATTATTTTTTCAAAAAAATTCAACAAAACCATATCATGTGACCCCTCGTTGGAACGAGCTCGTCGAGCTCGTTCCAACGAGGGCTCACATGATATGGTTTTGTTGAAATTTTTTGAAAAATTTGAAAAAATGGTATTTGAAATAATAAATTTTGATATCGTCTGCGTTGGGTAAAGGGTTAAATAGAGACTTATAGTTTATTTCTTACCTTCCTTCAGTTAGGGTTCTGGTATGTTGTGATGAAGTAAACTGTTGGAAAGGGCCCACGAAACCCATTTGTACCAGTGTGTTGAATCAAAGCAACCATTGCCAAAGTCCATAACAGGCTATCGGTACATCCTTGTGCGATGCAAAAATAAGAGAAGGCATATTTTTTTACCAATACTGCACATCTTTAAATGTGAACACATTTTTTATTCGTTTAAATTTAGAACTTCATCTTTGTCTCTCTTTGATTTTGCTGAAGAAATGTTGATAAGTGACACATCGTTGAAAAGGACTCTTGGATTCTGTTTCAACTGTGTTTGAAATAACAATTTTTCGTGGAACTAGTGGAAGAAACTACAGGAATGTGCTGGCGTATTGTAGATTGATCAGATCACCACTGACATTAGCACAGTTACATATTTTGTTCTTGAATTCTCTCACTTGTTTCTATTTTTCTTGAATGTATTATTAATTTGAGTCGTATATCCTGATAACAAATTCTAACGATGAAATAAAATAAATCAAATCAAATCAAATCAAATCTAAATTAAAATCAAATCAAATCAATTAAAATAAAAAATAAATAAAATAAAATTAAAAGAAAATAATAAAACAAAATAAAATAAATGAATTTAGTCATAGTTTTTTTTTCATGGTAACTTTCTGCACCTCTGACTATATCATGACTGCAATTAAAGTTTAACCAATTTTTTATACCAATGCTGCCCATAGAAGATTTCCTCAAGGCGTTGGGCTAATGGATCCTATGTGAGCAGTACAACATAATAATGACTTCTTTACGTAGTAAACAACCACTGCTCCACTCCTCGGCGTCCCGTGAGAAAAAAAAATTTAAAAAAAAAACAAATAAAAAAAATAATAATCATACTTCTCCTGTTCACAAAATTGTCAACAAAATATTGAATTCTATATCGTGAACAAGTGCAGTTTTCAATCAATAAAACTGTTGGTGGTGTTACCACATAGTAATACCTCAAATTCTCTGAAAAACACAAACAAGTTTTCTGTAATGAACCGCCGGAGCTGAAACTGGTGGTCCAATAGCTAAATAATTGTATATGGTAATAATGTCCTATAACGGATCATGGAATTTCCCTTCCTTGTTTTTTAGATTTGATATCTGTATTACTTACACCATTCGAATAGGTAATACACTCTAAGATCAGTTGGGTTAACAATCAACCCAAATCAACTGGGTTGAGCGAATATGAACCCAGTTGGGTTCATATTCGTTCAACCCAGATGATTTGGGTTAATTTTTAACCCAACTGATTTTAGAGTGTATAATAATAGTAAGAAATCTACACACACTCCCCTTTCTCCACCCATTGCTGTCCTTCCCCCATAACTTTGTGTGTTATTTATTTCATTCTCTGTCCGTCTGTCCGTACAAACATTCTGCATTGTAATTTCAAAGCCATCGGTTAGATTTGGAACTCTTTTGGAATGCTGGGGGAACGGATATGCAAAAGGAACGGGTTCCGTCCATTACTTTTTCACAGAATTATGGCCCCTTTTCACTCTTTCGACTTAAAAAGTTTTTTGTCCCAACTTAGGCAATTTTTCTGGCCCAAAATACCTTTAAGGTTACATCGGACATGCCTATGGGTCGGGGGCAGTGGCCCACGCTTCGCGTAGAACTTGTTAATTCTCTGGAAGTGTGAAAATCAATTTTCTGTTCCGAATTAAGTTAGAATATGAGAGTACTACAAAAACTCATGTCAGTTCAACCAGTAAATTTTACATAGTATAAAAACAAACAAACCTCATATTTATATATATTTTTTTTAGATTTTAACCCTTAACTCTTAACCCGCTGAGTATTTTCAAATATTTTCATCAATTCTAGTCATAGCAGCCATGCCTAGAAAATTCAAGAAATCACTGGTGAAAAATGCGTTCAATTTACAGGTTGGAGGGGGGATTTGATCAAAAGTGCTCAAATTATACATATTCCAGTAGCAAGAGAAATTCTGCCCTGGGGAGGAATACCTCCCAGCAGCATGTAATAAGTTATGGGTCTACATCCAATTTTGGCGAGTTTCTTGTCATACATCTACATGTCGAACATATGTTCCAACATACAGAGGTTGGGTGGTCATCATGGGTGATGGAAGTTGCAGTACCCGAGCACTGGTTTCTAGTGAATTCTTAAGATGCCTGTACAGACATTCAAACTTTCACCAGGCAACACCGATAAGTCAAGTTACGAGGGAGCATATAATACGTAGAATTTTACAGGCATTTAACCCCTTACCCAACGTAACGGCCAAAACCGGCGAGTGCTATTCTAAAACATCCCCAATTAATTTTCATTATTTTTTTCATTTTTTGTCTCAAAAACATAGGTTATGACCCTCACTGGAACGAGCTCGTCGAGCTCGTTCCAATGAGGGGTCATAACCTATGTTTTTGAGAAAAAAAAATGAAAAAAATTAGTTATTCAATTTGTTTTACATGTGTCGTCTGCTTTTCATGGTAGGTAAAGGGTTAAGGAAACTTTCACAATCTGTGACAAAACTAAGTTTTTGAGACAAAAAATGAAAAAAATTAGTTATTCAATTTGTTTTACAATGGAAGACTGCTTTTCATGTTAGGTAAAGGGTTAATTAAACTTTAGAATCTATGACAAAAATCAAAGAAACACACTGAATGAATGAAATTTGATTGTCATTGTTTTCCTTTGCGAGAATCTTTGCGAGAATAGATTCTGAGTCTCGTCTGAATTTTAAGCCCTGGTATTTATACGGAGGCACTAAGCAACACATACTTATTTTCAAAATAAAAAAGAACCCAAACATACGCCAATTAGGTCAATATGATGATCATTGGATAATGAGTCACGCAAGTGTTGAACGAACGCTGCCTAAAGTTTCAAAGACCAGAAAATTCAACAGACAAACCTGAAAAAAATCCTTGGTTGAATTTCCTCGACTCAATTATGGAATTGTTTCCAAAGCTACAGAAGCTGCTCCAGTCAACTTTTAATTAATTGGGCAATATTTTACTTGAAAGTGACCTAAAAGCGACGAAGGAGATAAATAACGAGATTTCCCGTTATTTCGCGTGTGACGGGAGATTTGTTTTACGTCGCTATTGCAATTAAACAAATCGTCGTACAAATAGAAGATGGGCTCTATATTGATTAAAACAATGTCATTTACGGTCGGGTTGATACTTGTGAAAGCTATCTCTTTATCACGCGTGTTAAATCCTTAATAATCTTGACGCATAAAACAGCAGATAAATTGTTTTAATTTCCTTAACCTTGTTCTTTTATTTTAACCATATGTTTTCCAAACAGAAAGAGGGTACGAGTCTGTATCTCCAAACCAGTTTACACTATCGAAAACTTTTACAAATTTTTTTTATGTTAAAAAAATTTTGACATCAAAAACTTTATTAATGTTGCCCGTGTACCGTTTGTTTGCTTTTTGTTTATTGGGATTTAACGGCGCTTTCAACAGCCAGGGTCACATTGTGTCGGACAACTTGACGGCGATGGAAACTACACTGCAAAAATATAGGTTCTCTTTAGAACCAAAACTAGTTCTAATCTTGTCCCTGAGATGGAACCAGATCTGTTTAAACAGTATTTATTTCAAATCAAATAAATTTACCAAGATTAGCATTCAATTTTAACAGAATATTACATGAAATAAAGTAGATTCAGCACTATGCGTGGAGCTTATTCAACGCAGTCGCCAAACAATTTGAAAAAAAGGAGATATGAACAGTTGGCATATCGAACCAGTTTTGGTTCTGTACAGAACCAAAACTGGTTCGATATGCCAACTGTTCATATCTCCTTTGTTTAATAATGATTTGAGACATCCTCGCATAAGCTCTAAACTTACGGATGAAACCCCTCAATTTATGTTTAATTCTGTTAATATTTAATGTTAATCTTTATAAATTTATTTGATTTGAAATAAATACTGTTTAAACAGAACTGGTTCCATCTCAGGGACAAGAATAGAACCAGTTTTTGTTCTAAAGAGAACCTATATTTTTTGCAGTGTAGAGTACCCGGAGGACTGCCGAGCAGCAGCGAGCAACGTTTAGACTCGTCAGCTTACCAACTCTGCCCAAGTATATAGTGTTAGCAGCGAATGAAGGCAAATGCACCATCGTACGTCTTAGTACACAACGCGAACGTGCCCCCGTGAAGGCAATCAAGCACAAGTGTCTTGCCAAAAGACACAGCGCTGATATCGCTGTTCAGGATCGAACTATCGTCCTTTCGGTTTAAAATCCAATGCTCTAATAACCACCGAGCCTCTGCCTCCACAGTTGTTGCTCGCGTAGAGCTGACAAAACTTCTGGATGAGACAACGAAGATTTCACGGAAATTACTAAAGTTTACAATGCTATTCCCACAGTATAATTGTTCCATAACGTCTCTAGTCTTTGTGAAGTCATAACGATCTAAGGTATAAAGTATAAAGCATAGGAGTTCATCGGCCTCTTCACCTAACACGGCTAGAGGTCGACACTAGCAAAACCAAATTCTGAATAATTAAAAAAAAACTTCCCCTACAAGCTCGTTCTATTTAGGGTTCACAATAGAGCTGAAACGGTTAACCAATTAATCGATTAATCAATGATCAACATCATGATCGATCCAAAAAGTAATTGATCGATTAATCGTTACTTTGAACTACTGTATTGCATGGGTTAACAAAGGAACAAACTTGCTCCAAAACAGGCAGACATTGTCACACTGACTCACATCAATTATATGAGACAGAGTAAAGCATGCAAGTTACTTGATCATCATTCTGTATCAGTAGCTGGAAATGGTCATACTTAACCCTTTACCCATTGCGGGTAGCAGACGATACTTGCAAAATAAATTCATGAATTATAAAAATTTAAAATTCTTGTCTCAAAAACATAGCTTATGACCTCTCATTGGAACGAGCTCAATGAGCTCGTTCCAATGAGGGGTCATAAACTATGTTTTTGCGACAAAAATTGAAAACATAATAAATTTGAATGGATATTTTTGTATATAGGCCTAGTCGGTTTTGTTTGTTACGTAGGGTAAAGGGTTCATGTTGTAAATCATCAACGGTATGGCAGTTATTCAGATATCTATTTGGACACGTGATCAATCGGTTAACCAAGGTTAATCCACGTAATTAATCGATCAAGAAAACCCCTTAACCGTTTCAACTCTAGCTCATAAGCTATGTTTTGGAGTCAAAAACTGAAGAGGAGAAAAAATATGAATGGCAACATTTGTGAATTGCGCTGGTCGTTTTCAGTCACGTTGGGTAAAGGTTTAATACGAATACACCCAAGGAGCAATGTGCTCGTGACATCAATCTAATTCAAGTAATGGACAAGGGTATAAGAAGCACAAAACAGAGGTCCAATGATGGACTCCCAAGGTTTAACCCGGAGATACGAAGGTTAAAATCTTGCTGGTGCTTTCCAAATGTTTCTTTTCCTGTTTCCTGCATGGTGCGTCTTGAAGGGGTTGTAATAGTACTGAAAAATTAATAAAAGGGAACGGCGTTACAGACACGACTCCCACCATTACTAAAATTATTAAAGAATATCGCTCCTTGAGTGGAACAAGGTGCCTTCTGCAATGTTAAAGCATTGCAGGTGGCATCTTATTCCACTCACAGAGTGATATATAACTTGATTTCGGGACTAGAGAATGCAAAACTGAACATATATAACCGCAATGACCCATTGACAGAACGAAATTTAATGATGATGAAATCACATGAAACATATATCCAATGAGCCGTGTGTGGTAAAGTTTACATTCGATAAATTGTTAGTGTCAGCGTATCAAAGCTGTGGTCTATCTCATAAACCAGATTGTTTATTACGGAGCGAAATAATAAAATGGACTTGTTAAATTTTATCAGAACCACACACACGTTGTACGCATATTTCCAATTTCTTCGCCAGAGAATGGTTAGTTTTGAAATCCAAACTAAGTTTCCGATACAACATGGTGACTGAGAATATAGCGACCAACTGGTCTGTCTGTATGCTATCAAACGGATAGTGTATCACTAAGTCGTGTCTTTTCTGGGTAACCATCAAGCACACCTTTGCATATGTATTTTTTATTCATTACTTCTACTCTAATACAAAGAACGGTCTAACAGACAGCTCACTATACATTTAAAACAATAAAAACGCACTCAAAGATCAATCGGGTTAAAAACCACCCCAAGTCAACTGGGTTGTGTGAATATGAACCCACTTGGGTTCATATTCACTCAACCCAGTTGATTTGGGTTAATTTTTAACCCAGCTGAGTGCGGGCAAGATGGAATACACTAGACTTTTTGAAATTATTATACCTATACCATTGTGTGTGTGTGTGTGTGTGTGTGGGAGGTGGGGGGGGGGGGGGGGGGGTAGGGGTGCGAATCAGTATAGAGAAAGCATTTTCCAGACAGCTCCTAAGTTCAACAGCCAGATAACACAGATTTACAGATGCATGCAATCATGCTTGTGCTTTCCAAATGCAAAGTGCTACAGATGAGCAATACGCTATCAACAACCTAAATAATGTTTAATACTTCCAATCTCCACCTAACATGATTATTTTCCTGTAATAGGTAAATCCGATTACCCTTAATTAGGTGGATGTTGCACCCCTCTAAGATTCTTCGTCTCGTCAGGCAGAAGTCGACATAGTAGTGTTGGCTGATAGTTATCTGTCCTAACGACTAGCTTCATTGGAACAATTGGACATTGGGCACAAGACAAAGTTCCACGGTGTTCGAGTTCGTCCAGGAACATTGAAAATTTAGCTGATTTTAACATGGAATTCTAGTTTCCTGAATGGTATTCTAAGGAAGTTGAATATATTCACAATATTCCATGTAACCAATCCCGAAGTTGGAACACATGGTCCTAGATAGCCATATGTAAATCACACTTGCTCAAAGAATCCAGCATTATCAAAAAGTTGACAGACTGGCTTGTTCAACTATCACCCAATTTCAATAATCAGGGGCGAAAATCCTAGGGATGTTTGCTAGTTAGGTGATATGTAAATCGAACCAGCCCTAGAAATTAGCCACTATAATCTGGATCGGCAGTTCCATGGTAACAGCCACATTACCGCCCATAGTTGACAATTCCGATGCTTGCAGGAGGCATGTCTAAATAGCTAGAGGAGAAGCTTTGGTATGTGTACAGAAAACCCGTATAGCAAAATCGTGTGATGGTCAGGCATACGTGGCCCCATCACCACCTGCACCCAATATCTGTAGATAATTACGGGCCCCTAATGCGGGGGAGCAGTCCTGTGGGAAAGCCCTCCACCTACCTTTATCTGAGTGGGAACGACGTGCCCATACAATTTCAAGACCTGGAATGAATGGCTGTAACTTCACGAATATCCAAAAACAGTGAGCATGCACTCACTCCTCTTATTAGCCTCATTAAACCAATTTAGCTGGTGTAACTCGCTAAGCCACCCCCAGACAAAAAATGCCAACCTCTTTTGAAGAGTTTTGGGCACTAAATTTCAAAATCTTCTCTGGTTCTTCCGCAACGACGCATCGCGCGCTGGCCATCGCTGTGCGTTGAGCGCCCGTTCAGAACGGGCGCTCAACGTGAAGCTATGGATGACGCGGGCCGTACCACCACTCCTCAATTTTAGAAAGCATCGCTGCCGTAATGTAATATTGAAAATCCCCGAGAAAGGGCTATTGACTGCGTATATCAAGATACCAACATTACATTCGACATTACTGGGTTACGTTTTATGGTAATAAAATTCATAGCACGAATATTTCCTTCAAACAATTGAATTTATTGGAAATAATAGACGATCTCGTCTATTGCGTTACATGTGTCTCAAAACGGTAAGCTTATAATACTTGAAAATAAACAACAAATCGTGACATAAAACAGAATTAGATCCCACTCCCGTTGAAACAAAATCTTACCGGACATACATCAAGTCTGAATGAAAATCGTTTGCTGAACATTACATCATACGTCGTGAAGGGTATTTTATCTGGAGAATCATATAACGGCTCGCTTCACTGGCATAAAATCCAGTTACAAATGCAATTAAATCAATGAAACTCAAGTCACAAGAAATCTTTAAATCGCGGGATATTCCAATAATAACAATTATAAAAACATTTATCCACAGTTGTTTGACTCCTTTGCCATATACTTCCTCAGGCCTGGCATTCTTAAAAATGCAGGAGGGCTAAAAATCGCTCTCCTCACATGACCTAAGGGAGCGATTAGCTCTCCTCAAACCTACAAAAGCTAAAAGTGGCAATATGAAGTTGTACTATTAATTAATTCTGCTTAGTGGGCTTTGTACATTTTATTTGGTGCTGCTAACCACGAAGTCTCTGTGAGACGGCTACACTGCCCTTCCCACACCCCGGGCCTTGATAAGGCCCGGAGGTGTGGGAGGGGCAGTGTGACCATATTGCAGAGACGACTAAGACTGCAGAGATCTGAAAACCTGTGTGTTTTAGGAATAGGCTGTTGTGGTAATCATTATTTTCTAAGGCTAGGAGGGCTATTTTTCGCTCTCCACAATATTTTTAAGGCGAGCAGTAGGCGAGCGAATAAATCGCTCTCCTGAAAATGCCAGGCCTGCTTCCTTAACCGAAAAATAACAATCAACCCCAACCAACGACTTTTAATGCACTTTGAGCTTTAAACTGACAACCGAACGCCACTCATTGTTTCTTGGTACCGTCAAGAGTTTGGCTAAAGAGTAGGTGGAAAGCGAGATTCAGTCCACTTTGGCAGCAAAATAGACTTTAACATCTAGGTCGACCATAATTCAACCATAGAAACTCCAGCCAGGAAAACGTTCTTCTTAAAAAATACCACTTATAGAATAAGTATTGGGTCATACGACTTCCAAGAAGGTACCACAAAATACGGTAAACTATCACTGAGACAGGACTCACCTCGTCACCAATGAAAAATAATATAAGATTGCATCTTCACCGTTGAAGGATAGATACTACTTGCGAAACTATATTTATATGATAATAATTTATATTTTTTAAAAATTACCCGAGCCCAGGTAGGTCTAGGATCAGTGGTGGCGCCAAGGGGGGGGGGGGGGGGTGGCTACAGCCCCCCCCCCCCCGTCGGAGAGGTCAAGCCCCCCCCTCGGAGATTTTTAGTCAGTCCGTCGGAGAGTCTCGTAAACCCGACTTCACGAGAAATTTCCGACAATCGAATGTAGATATCTCGTCTTGTCAGTCTCGAACCCGTGCAGCACTGGAACTTTGATAGAGAATAGTGATTCTCACGAAATTCCTTAATGTCGTTCGTCAAACTGGCTTTTTTGATGAAATATTTCCCGACCTTATTATAATATGTTTACTTTAACCCTTTACCTAAGGTAACGGTCAAAACCGGCCAGCGCTATTCTCAAAAATCGCCAATTAATTGTCATTATTTTTTTCATTTGTCTCAAAAACATAGGTTATGACCCCTCGTTGGAACAAGCTCGTCGAGCTCGTTCCAACGAGGGGTCATAACCTATGTTTTTGAGACAAAAAATGAAAAAAAATAGTTATTCAAGAATTATTTTTGCAAGTGTCGTCTGCTTTTCAGGTTAGGTAAAGGGTTAAATAATCAACAAACATACTCAATTTGCTTCTATTTTGGTTCTCCAAGTTACCAATTTTCACTCATTTTCCTTCGTTTGGGAGATCAAATGTTATAGCCCCCCTGTCGGAGAGGTCAGCCCCCGTGTCGAGAAATCCCTGGCGCCACCCCTGTCTAAGATGTGGCGTAGACATTATGAGATACATGCTCTACTGCAGATATCTCAACTATAATGTCCCGCGCACAAGTAAAGTGAAACACACATTCACCGAAATTAAGGGCTCTGTTAGTTTTGTCAATCGCGTGAATGTTTGTAGACATGAATTAAACCTTTGAGCCCTGGTGGTATCTTCCATGTCGGTTCAATGACAGCAATTGGGAGAGTCCTTATTCATTATTTGGGGGTAGATCAATGAATATTTTCAACACTGATTGGTCTACCTCACTCATTAACTTAGCAGTCATCCTACTTACTGAATTATTACGTATCACGTTCTTGGGCCGTGAAAGTGGCCTCACGGTTTGAGAGGGTTCGTAGCACATCTTATACAGATTACTACAACAGCCAATTGATCTGTGTTGTTGTATTCCGTCGAGCTGACAAGATGAGATCGGTCAGATCAAACGAGACGACACTCCACTGCGCCCTCGAAACCCAAGTTGTAATTTAAGCCCATCATTGCACCTCTAACCTCTGGCTAGCAAAAGTACGCGGAGCAGTCCACGGGTATTGTAACTTGTTTCCATAGTAGCATACTTTATCGGTATTTTTAGAAGATGTGTGAGTCGAGATACAGAACCGAGATCACAAAAGCGGAGAGAATTTCGATCGGATTGCCACTGAGTAGAAGTACACACCCCGAAAAAAATATCTGATGACTCTGAATGTGAGAAGGTATTTTCGTTCGTTTTTCGTCCTTCGGTTTTCATTTCGCAATATTTTACTAATGAAATCTCAGCCCACTGGTGCTGAAGTTAGAAAAGGAGTTATTGGAATTTTGAGTTCGGTATCGGTTTCGGTATTTTTAGGGGGTATACCTCGGTATCGGTTCGGTACTCGGTATCTGACTTGACTGAGATTTGCTAATAGTACCAAAGATGAATTCACATCAGGAAAACAATAAGTTGTTGCCGTATCATTCTACCACAAAGCTATAAATGACGCTGCCAATGAGCTCAACAGTGGCATTCTTTTACGACCACAATTCACATCTACAGTAATTTTGTGACTTATTCTAAATGCACCTTAATGTTTAACTCCCTGCACACTGATGTCGAAATATCTGAAGTTCAGGGTGCAAATATTTCCCGTAATGCAACTAGAAATTTAACCAATTCAATCTTGTTTGACAGAGCTCAATGAGCTCTGTCAAACAAGATTGAATTGGTTAAATTCCCAGTTGCATTATGGGAAAAATGGCTACTTCAAATCTGGATATTTTGACATCAGTGTGCAGGGGGTTAAAGACCTATTTTAGGTTTTTGCGATCTCAAGAGCATGTGCTCTGACCATAAAATCTTTAGGATGTCCTGCTGACAATAGACAAAACACATGGGCAGTTATTTCTAGACAGTTCTTGGCTGCCTGAACAGGAGTCCAAGACCTGATTAGAAATCAATGCTAAACAATTGGACATGTACAGGTTATAGTTTAGTGGGAATTCAGGACAGTTGCCCAGTTCATTGAGGGTTAACAAAATTGAAAGGAAATCAGTCACTGCCTTCATGCAAATGGACGTTTCAGCTGTCATCAAGCCTCAACAGGGACTTATAAATAGCGAATGTAGGAAAATCTGACAATTCAGACGTTATCGGTATTCAATGATTCGTTCAGGTCAGTTTTTCGGTATCCTTATCATATCGGTATCGATTCGGTGCTTTCGGCACCTCTATTTGAAGTAGACCCGATCGCGATCCTATCGAGAACAAGATAAAGTGTCAACTCAGGATGACACAAAAGGATACATCCGCTACCTACACTGCTGTATGAAAATGGCAATAACAATGCATGGATGTTCTAATCATGGTTGTTCAGTGCACAAAATATCAAACCAATTAAAATTTCGAGACTAATTGTAGATACAGTGTCACAATAGGCTTGTTCAATAATCAAAGTGAAAAAGGGAGATAACTCTGGGGAAATAAGGTGCAGCAACATAGCTTGATGATATGCACAAGTTTATATTTCGGTTTTTCATCAAACTAAGAAAACTCCAAAAATATCCAACGAAAAGTGTGAGACAAGTTGCGGATAAAGGTTCGAAGCAGACTTGTTCAATCATCTAGTTGGAAAGGGGGAATAACTCTTAAAAAGGTACGGTGCGGCAACATGATGTAACGATATGCACAAGTTCATATCACGGTTATTCATCATACATAATATCAAAACTATCCGATGGAAGAGACTAGTAAGGGACAGACGGACGGACGGACGGATGGACACGAGGGTCACTTTATACCCAAGCTAAAGCGGGGGTATAAAAATACCACTTTTGTGATCACAGTACCTTTCGTTCATGCACAGGAAATCGCTCCGACCCCCGATTCGAAATGGTCTAATCTACACATAGATTCGATTCGAATCCACGCAATGATATCGAATCGAATCGAATCTCGAAGCTTTGTGGGGACAGACTTTTAATGGCGATCATAGTATCTATGACAAGCAAATACTTCTTCTCTCGTGCAGATCACACGGCGGTGAAAATATGCTTCTATTCACTTTGCGCGTATTCTAAAAAGAGTTCTATCTTCCAAACTGGCCGGACCACACAAATCACAAAATGTACTAGCAAACAGTTCTCTTGGGGGATGACACGACTGAATGAAAAGATGTTGCAGTAATCAAAGTGTAATATTACGAAATCTGTGCTTAAACTAAAAGTATTTTCACACCAGTCGTATATATTTCATCTACCAAATGTACAGCAGTTCAGTGTTATATACTTAACAAGCATCTAGCAAACCAATTTCTCAATGGCATGACGAAAGTTCTTTTTTCACTTATGACTTCGTTATATACAGTACCTACAGCGAAGGATGTGCCATCGATCAAAAAAGCTATCGAGATTTGACGAGGGGTTTAACTTATACGTGTCAGAAATAAAGACATTATACCCCTAGGTGATAAATATTTTATACAGAAACTCTGTGCTGAAGAAAATCTGTCAGCCATCAATACTAAACGCGCTTCCGGATTACGGTAGCGTGCAAAACTATAACTGGACTCTGACTAGAGGTTATAGATTGATGGCCATATGTAGTGCAAAATGTCTATTTTACACTCGTCAGTTTTTTCCAAATTTGGATTTCCATAGTTCTTATTCATAACACACATCTTTGACCCTACACCTGCACTGACTGATAGGTTTGGTTGGAGAGCCAGGGAGAAACCGGAGGAAGAGGAGGTCGCACATCTTTTCGTTTGATGCGAACATATTTCGAGGGTTTTTTGTGCAGGTCACGAGTTGGAGTACGTGTCCTGACATTAAACCTGATACAGTACAGTGGCAGTGGACTGATCACTTTCCACGGGTGGGCAATATTTTCACGGACGCAATAATTTTAGATTTCAAACATAAATTATAGGAATAATCATCAAAAATTTAATTAATGAATCACCGGGTTGTACCCGGTGCTTCATTAATTAACATTTTGCTGATGATTATTTTTGTTACTTGGTAAAGGCATGCATGGACATTACTGCCCACGCATGGATTGCGACCAATCCATGGGACTGTGCTGTTCGGCCAAATGATTATGGTAAAACGAACTATTTAACACTTTACCCAACATAACGACCATATGCAACCATCTTTGTTCACTAATAATATCATCCTAATTCGATAATTTAAAAAAACAGTTAGCCTCCAAAACATAGCGTGTAGCCAAGAATTGTCATTCGAATGTCATTAAACCTGTTGTGGTCAAAGGATTATGGTAAAACAAACTTGCTAACACTTTTCCTAACATAACGGTCATATGCCACCGGCGCTATTCATAAAAAAATTCAAATTTGATATTCTTTCAATTTTAGCCTTCAAAACATAGCGTATGGCCAAACATTGTCATTCAAATGTCATTCAAATTTGATAATTTTTAAAAAAAATTTAGCCTCCAAAACATAGCTCTTATAAACAGCACGTGAAGAATTTAATAACACTGAATCACGCATGCCGTACAACCCGATTTACAGCTGACGTCATATGACGTGGAGCCAAGGTGACAATGTGATAAAAAGAATGTATAAGAAGAATAGAATATGAAGGATATTACCATAATTCTGACATGGCAGGTACACCCAAAAGACAATTGACCTTTCTAATGCTTCTGAAAACTGCTCACGTGCACTGGTATAGAAAATGCACAGAAGCGATTTAAATGAGCTTGGTTGCAGTATTTCGGATAAGGTACATGTACACCAAATACAAAACGCGAAAGACTTTTGGAGAGAGTAACATGATATCTTTTAATTTACGCTTCCTTACTTAAAATCGGTCGAGCTGGAACGTCGTGATGGGTAGGGAAGAAACAGCAGTTCTAATGTGTGGTCTTTTTGCAACTGCTTGTCATTTCCGAGAGCAATGTGACAGTTTCACGCATGACATAATATTTTCTCAAACCCTTTATCTAACGAAATGCTTAAATTGCACAAGATCAGCAACTCATTTTTTCTCATTGTCTTGGGACTCTATTTTTTAAATGCGAGGTCATTAGTTTGAAATATGTCGGGAAATCTGACTATGTTTTTCTATAATGTCTCCAAGGTAAAGAACTGGTGCTATCAAACCCATAAGAATGAAATTATTCTTGCATGATGGGGTAGTTAACATGAAAAAACTCTCATTCCAGTGGTAGAACATAAAAAGCTGAACTTCGGAAGTCAAAACAGCCACAAGTACCACAAGTACCACTTTTCCCATCGTATGTCTTGCGCTAAACTGTTGTTAAATAATTTAAATGGTACATTAAGACAGCTCCTGCAATGCTGAAGAGTCATGACATAAAATTTGGATTGAAAACATAATGTTTGAAACCAAGAATGTTAAAGATTATATATTGCAGAAAAAACGATGGTCTATAGTCGATAACAACAACGATCGGAGAGTTAGGGCTGCACGATATTCAAAACTGAATACCGGTATCGGTATTCAAAAAAATACCGCGGTGTACCGGTATATCGAAAACTGTTCAGATATATGAACACAAGTACCGCAATCGAGACTCGAGGCATCACAGTCGGAACGAATTAGCATGCCTTGATGATGCGGTTCCAAAAACCTTTACCCAACGCAGACGATATCAAAATTTATTATTTTCAAAATTAGTTTATAAGATTTTCCCCAAAGATTTCAACAAACCTATATCATGTGACCCCTCATTGGAACGAGCTCAACGAGCTCGTTCCAATGAGGGGTCACATGATATAGTTTTGTTGAAATTTTTGAAAATTATTTTTTCAAATGCTGAATTTGTATATTACGAAGGCAAAGGCAGACGATTCCTTGGATAAAGGGATAATATTATTCATTCGGGGCAACAGTTAAAAAACTCAAGACATCTTGAAAATTAAATTGTGGGTAAATAAATAATGACGATAAACCGATATTTTTGTAATTACACCGGTATTCAATCGATATTGGTTTGAATACCGGTATATATCGGTTTATCGATATACCGTGCAGCCCTACGGAGAGTTTCAATACCGGATTGCTATCTCCAAATTCTCTGTGCGCTTTCCTCCCCACACAACTATATGCAATCTCACCTATCGAAAAAGAAATGCAGGAACATTGATTTTCAGATGCTATTTTTGTTTGTTTTCATTCGGACCTAATTTCGCAATGTTTTATTTATGAAATCTCGACGCAGTGTATAAGGGTGTCACGGCCAGATCGTGATCTCATCGAATAAAGAACGCCTTTGCGATCGCAATACTGTAACTGGAGGTAATACATTACGTAACTTTTAGCGTCTTTTCAACAGCATATACTGAGGAACAATAGCTGCGCTACAAGAGTATATCCTTACAGGACGCCACAAAATAAATAAATAAATAAATAAATAAATAAATAAATAAATAAATAAATAAATAAATAAATAAATAAATAAATAAATGTTTGAAGGTTTCTTGGTTCATGACAATTATTAGAAAAGTGGATACAATTTCTAAATAACTTAGAGGATACTCAGCAGGTCAAATGCCATCAGAGGGCCTAAAGCAGTGTGTAGTTTTTCCCTCTTTTCTCGTTCGTTTTGTTGGCATGGTGGAGGGGAATGAAGGACACGTCTTTTAGAACAAGCAACCTGGGCATTCGCGCTGGTCGTATTTGGCTATGGCCAGTATCAACAGAAAACTGCTGTTCTCTTCCTTCCATACACAAATACATCCGTAATCTCACACAAAATCACATATCTTCAAGTATACCCCCAACCCTTCATTTCGACCCTTCCAACACACGCACACGTTTGTATGTGTCACTCACAGGTTTGTATGTCTTTTTAAATCAGTTGTTTCACCTCTGTACAGAGGATTCGTGGGGTTGTTCACTTTGGTATAAACCTACACCATCTTATCAAATCTGCTGTCCATCTTTGCGGCACGGAAACAGTTTAATCTCGGTTGGTATGGAGTTTGATCGAATATATTTCTGCTCCGCTGTAAGAAACATTCTCATAGCTCACACAGTGCACTCTGAGAGTTCATTAACTGTATATATTATGGTATGTTAGGTGTTCTGCATGCCCTCGATGCTGTCACTCATGCGTGCGTGATATGTTTCCGTAAAACGATTTTTCAGTATCATCAAACTACGACCTACAGCGCGGTGTCTGCCATATCGAGATCACCTACACTTCACTTCTTTTACATGTGTTCACAGTATAGTTTTTCTCTGTATGTTTTCTTCTATTACCGTTTTCAACCGACAATCGCTTTTCCAGGTATTTATAGAGCCCTACCGTATCAAAACACGAATGGCAAATATCATATAAAGAGCGCCAGTATTTGACATCTCGAGTCAACATATTGATAGAAATGTGTGTCCCTTTCTCGCGTTTGGAAACACTTCTAATTGACTTTCTTGAATTTCCTGACATTCTAAAATAAACACAAAGTGTAAGCTGTTCCCGATCTCTAGTTATAACGTTTGTTTTGGTTAATGTACGGAAACTGATACTTCCAATGCTCCACACAACCAAACGTTTTGATTTGTTTTAATAGAAAGCTGTCAAAATTAAATTATTTGTTCGAAATATCGCGGGGCTTATATGATCAAAAGCAGATGAGGTGATAGCCTGCATACGGGAACTGTCTTCATAATTTCCACTTCGAATGATAAGACTGAGTGTTGCGTATTCTGCTTTGATTTGGGAAGAATACAGAGGATACATATACTGCTTTTTGAGTAGATAGCAGAATTATCTCATGAGTGACTACAAGGAGATCTAAGTTGAAGCCGCTCATGAAAACATAAATCTCCTCGCAGTGCTAATATTTCATCTAAATTTTGGAGAATCCATTTGGATTTTCGCGAAAATGATTGCGAGAATCCATTTCTGCTATGAGTGTCCCAGGATCCCATTAGGCCACCATGGTTGAACCCCTGTTTTATACTAATAACACGTGTTATTACTTTATCTAACACAGCATTTTAATTTTTAACATATAAACTGAATTGATAATTTAAAAAAAATAAGCAATATTTATCAATAAAACCTTACAAATACGGATGTCATCGAAACCGGCTCATTGAGCCGGTTCCAATGACAGCCATAGTTGTACAATTTTATTGACAAAGTGTCAGGCTAATTCAGGTCATGTTAGCCTTGTAGAAGTTAATGTTTTTCTGATATATTAGGTAAAAGGTTAAATTGACTCAATTCTTTTCACGCGAATCCTAGCAGAGCTGCAGCGAAGACTACGTGGATTCTCGCTGGCTTCGTTGCACGAATCTTTGAGTGAATGGATTATCAGATTTTCGTCGAAATATAAGCCCTGCCCTGCAGTAACAAATGGCACCATACTGGTATCTATATTAAAAAGCAGTGGGTATTCTTTTTATTATATGCGATGCGATGTTTTCATTGCAATAAAAACATGTTTTAAGTGCAATTAAAACGCCCGAACGCTGAACACGCCCTGCGATATCGATCTGAATTTGTTACGTAAACTACGTCACTTGTGGAAGATATTCTTTTATATTTGTCGTGACAATAGATACAGAAAAAAATATTTATTAGACACTTCTCGCTTTCTTTTTAGGAAGCACATAATACAAGTGCATGCGCTCAAACTGTTTTGCTCCACTGAATCTCCATCAAGCACAGCTCTTCTCGATAAACTAACGTAGATTGGCTGGGGGGGGGGGGGTGGAGGGGGGGGGGGGGGGGGCTCTCTCGTATCGATTATTTTATGATTTTGTTGAACGTATTTTTACATGTACGATGGATCGTCCACGCTAAGAATAACTGACGTCAGTTACATTTCGAAAGGTCGAAATAATGGTTTTTAACTCTTTTCCTAAGACGACTAGAAAGGAAGTAGTCATAACAATTTCTTAAAAAAAAATATACATTTGAATTCTTTTGGTCTCAAAAACATAACTGATGTCTCTTTATTGAAACGAGCTCGAGCAGCTCGTCGTACCCATAAAGGGGGTGATAAGATATGTTTCAGAGGCAAAAACTAAAAGAAAAGAAACAGGAATGGCGATTTTTGAATGGCACTGGTCGGACACGTCAGGTAAGAGGTTAAAGTTCAAGGCATTATCATGTCGTTTCCTGTTCAGTTGTTTTGTCTTTTGAAAGTTTACCGCGAGGCAACAAAGAATGACATTCAATAGAGGCGGACTGGTCATATGGTCCACCGGGAATTTTCCCGGTTGCCGCCCCCTCCCCTATTGCCCCCCCCCCCCCCCCTTATGGGGCCCCAAAATTGATACAGTCCAACAGCTGTTGGAGCGTGAAATTTCGTGAAAATGACCAAAAGGCGAAATGGAACTGATTGCACAGACTGCTGGTATATCGAAATGTTCTCTATGTGGACTGCCATTGACAGTCCACATGGAGGACATTTCCATATTCCAGAAGTCTAGTCTGCCGTTGATGGCTCATATGAAAGGAAACAGCTTTCCTTCAATTTCAAAAATAAAAATTTCTCCGATTGGGCCGAACTATGGTCTTCCCGATGGATCATCCCCCACCCCCGTTAGAACTATTTTTTGCCGAATGATCGATGAAGATGACACAAAAATGTCATTGAAATGTCCTACATATGGATTGCCATTGATCGCTCAGATGCAGAGAAACAGCGTTCTTTCAGTTCGAAAAATCAAATTTTCTCCGGGTACCCCCACACCGGTGCATTTCCTGGTAACTTTTCTTAGCCTAGTCCGGCCCTGCGAAGAGTCTATAGCTGCGTAAACTGCCAGTCAGTGATCAATATTTTATAACGCAGATTGGTTCACACCAGACTTTTTTCTTACCGACGAAGGCTTAACCTTAAATTAGTATCTCTTTTTGGGGCCTGTTTATTTTATTTATGAACGCTGAGCACACTCGGAAGCTGAAATCATACTTAATGGTCGAATCGTCTCTTTATTCTGAGTTCTGAAAAGTCCCACCACACACACATTTGAGGTTTATTTCCACTTCAGAATTGTTTATTTAATGTTGGAATTCGAGAGAATATATGCATGAAACATTGAAGCAGTAAGCAAAGAATTAAGTGCGGTATTCTTTCAATTTTCATCCGTAATTATTCCAAAATAAATAATAAGTGCTATTTTTCATCGTCTGTTTTCTTAGGTGGTCATAAATATGGTTATTTTTCTATCTGGTGATTTGTGAGGAGAAACAAGAATTTGCCAAATGTGTTTGTTTATATTCATAAGAATTAAGAGATTTTCGCGAGGAAAAAACATATTCTTTTCTCAAGAGACTACCAACTTCAAGAAAGATTTTTTTCACCTTTTGCTTTTCCGATTTTTTTCGTGTGTGAAGATACACTTTTAACCTGAACTTATTTTCAGCACCGCAGTGTGGAGTCCTTACAGTTCTTACGTCATGCTGGGGTTGATGCTGTAAATGAACGCTCCTACTGTTCAGCTCATTCCGTCAGCATGCTATGTACATGAAGCATACAGCTGTTGCCGTTCACAAGCAGCAGACAGATATATTTCATGAAGTAGGAATGGGGATGGAAAGGGAGGGCGGAGTGTTAGATTTTACTGATCAAATTGTATTGATAGAGTGGATGCAGTGCTCAAGCTTTGAGTTGAGATGGTTCCGAAAGATTGCCAAGTCTTTCTGTCCAAACATGTGAGATTAGCAATTTAATAAAGTTATGTTGTATTACTTTGTCGTAACCTACAGTTCGTTCGCGTATGTTACGGCTGACGTAACCCCACGCAACCTAAGCGATCGTTCGCGGGTTTCCATACCTGTGTGTTTGTGCTTCGCATTCATTAATTCAGAAAAAATACAGTTTGCCAACGTTTTTAACCCTTTACCCAAAGTAACGGCGAAAACCGGCCAGCGATTTTAAAAAAAAATCACCATTCAATTTTCATTACTTTTTCATTTTTTGGTCTCAAAACCATAGCTTATGACCCCTCATTGGAACGAGCGTTGAGCTCGTTCCAATGAGGGGCTATAAGCTATGGTTTTGACGCAAAAAGTAAAAAAAAAAATATTCAAGAATTTTATTTGCAAGTATCGTCTGCTTTTCGTGTTAGGTAAAGGCTTGATCTAGATATACTTACCCCTTATCTACTACAGGATTGCTTTCTACAAAAAGAAAGAAGAAAGAAAATGGATTATTTTTATGTGATCTTCAAGTTCCCGTAATTGCACATGGATTGTACATATTGCAGATATGTGGGTGCACATGACTTTGTACGACATAAAATGGACAATATCGAAGATATAAAATATATTCAGAGCAGATTAAAAATGAAGCAGTTCTCGAAATGGACAAAGCAAGAGTAAATGTCACCTGAAGTAGTTGTACGTCTACAAATTAGGCAAGTTAGTATACTCCAAAGTCGACCGACTGCAATTAGATCATGGTCTGTATAATTAATCCTCCAATCTCAAAATTATTCAAGCCCTCTCACGCACGTGCACATTCACAGACACAGAAGCCCTTACCACATCCCCGCACATGCAAGCATACATGCAAACACACACACACAATCACTAACATCCACCCACCTTCTCACACAAAAGCACACTACTTCTCCCCACCTGTATAGTTCCAAGTGCTGTATTAACCCTTTACCCAACGTAACGGCCAAAACCGGCCAGCGCTATTCTCAAAAATCGCCAATTAATTCTCATTATTTTTTTCATTTTTTGTCTCAAAAACACAGGTTATGACCCCTCGTTGGAACGAGCTCGTCGAGCTCGTTCCAACGAGGGGTCATAACCTATGTTTTTGAGACAAAAAATGAAAAAAAATTAGTTATTCAAGAATTATTTTTGCAAGTGTCGTCTGCTTTTCATGTTAGGTAAAGGGTTAATAGTTTATACATAACTGTTACTGTTGAATGCCTAAGTACCACAACTTACAGGCTTCATATTCTGTGGGTGTGCATCATATTACCTTTGAAGTGAAATTATCACGCAGTTAGGATTTGCTTTGATACAATTCAAGGAAGACTGACGAGCTCGTTCCAGCGAAGGGTCATATGATATGGTTTTGTTGAAATTTTTTGAAAAAATGGTATTTAAAATAATAAATTTTGATATCGTCTGCGTTGGGTAAAGGGTTAAAGCAGAAAGAAATCACTGCTCAGGTTATTTATCTTTTGTCGGTGGGACCTCCTGATGATGGCACATGTTTTGAGATCGCAAAAGCCTGAAAGAGGCCTTTGAAGGTTTAGGCTTGGAACAAGACACAAAATTACTGTAGATACGATTATGTTGGCAAAAGAATGACAATGTTGAGCTCATTGGCAGTGGCATTTGTGGGGCTGTGGTAGAATGAAACAAGATCAACTTATTCCATATTTTCCTGACGTGAATTCCCCTTTGGTGAGATCAGAAAATCTCAGTTAAATCAGATAGCGAATACCGTACCAATACCGTGGTATAACACCACCCCCCCCCCCCACACCCCACCGAAAAATACCGGACCCGATATCGAATTCAAAATTTCAATTCCGACCATCTCTATCCGGAACAGACAAGGGACGTAACCCGCCGTTAATGTTTTTCTGTTTGTGTTCGGATTCGTTCCATTGCGAATTTTCTCTACACACTCTGTGATTATTTGTCACGAGAACAGCTCTGTATTATTGGAGAATTTTTTTCGTGTGGGTTGGGTGTGAAAAAACAGAATCTTCTACATGCTCCCCGTGCGCTAAAATGCTAAAAAATATTTATCGATACTCCTTTGCTCGATAAATATCAGGTGTTATCTTACACAATCTTTCATTCTCTCCAAAACAAAAAAAAACAAGTCTAGAGGAAATACAACTCTATATTGAGGGTAGCAACACTTCTCGCACGTGCAAAATAAGGCAAGCTGCACTCCCTCACGAAAGTGATGAAATACTTCAATTTGTACACATGTTGAAGCCACTGCTTTTGGTAATGCATATTAAGACAATACACTAAGATGATTTAATGTGCATAATAATTCCAGAGGCTAGATTGGCCTGGAGTGTGACGTAGAAATTATTAGATACATGTTATACAGCCCGGATTAGCCTGAGGTTGGAAGTGATCTTACAAAGACCATTCGTAATAAAGATATGGGAGTCTTGCTGTCCAAAACTGGAGGCAATGTCTTGTTCTCCCTCATGATCTTCTTGACCCGACCTAATTGGGTTACTATGTCAGACAGGCCTGGTGCGTGTCTATAATCATTAGCCTCGAATTAGCCTTGAATGTCATTGTATCAATTCTGATTCAGCCGTAACAAGTTTATGTGCATTATTTTTTAACTCTGCTTGGTAGGGTCTTGCGAATATTCCAGAATCGATTCGATATCGACATCATACGTCTGCTTCGAGATCGACCCCGAATTAGTCTCAAGATTCGATTTTTTCGAATTTCTCGTACTAACTTCAATTTGTTACATTTCCAACAAAAATTGGATAAAACAGACAACAGACAATTCATTCATGTACGTTAAATTCATATTTAATTGAGTAATTGACAATGTTTAATTGTTAGGAAAGTAGTGAATTTTGTCCAGAACATGATCCATAGTTTTAGTTTTTGAAGGCTTAACTTATTACTATTCACGTTAAGAACGTGAATAGTAACAAGTTAAGCCTTCAAAAACTAAAACTATGGATAACAGGCCAAGCTTTTTCGGCGACTGTGCTACAGAGAATATATATCTATTGGTGTTCTTGGTGTTCAGTCAGTTTGGTAATAGTGTTCCGTAACTTCAGTTTGGTGCACTATGAAATAACTTGTTTATTAAAATTTGATTCGAGATTCGATTCGATATCGATATCAGCCACCATTCGATTCGAGATTCGATTAAAAAAAAAACTTGTGATTCGCGGATTCCTACTCCTTGGTTTAACAGAAATGGAATTCTGGGAATTTATTTATTAGATATGACTTATCTTTCACAGAATTACCCATTATCGTGTTCGACCGATAAGACTTCAAACTCGGCCGATATGTCGCCGATCTCGGCCGATATGGACCAAGCTAGAGTCATTCCCTTGATGAGTTACTGTGCACAGCCATTTTATTTACACCGAACTCGTTTACGGTTATTCGTCGAAAGCAAACAATCAGTAAAATTGGCTTTACCGGACAAAAGGGGGTAAATTTGTATGGTGGGGAATTAATTAATGGTGCAATACAAGGATTAGGTTGATGGAAAGAAAAAAAGAAGAAAGTTGTACACAAAATTCAACGCAAACTAAGATTCCGAGTTGTAAGCTCAGATTCGAAGGAGTGAGAGAAGAGATAATTCGGCTATCCGAACGTCGCGGCTTCCCGGCTAGGGAAGCCGAGACGTTCGGAAAGCTGGACTGGGAAAAGAGGAACTTATAACTTATGAAAAGAATGAAAAACTATAACACTATCCGAAAACTGTAACACAGATCTGACATTTTTTTAATTATTTGATTTGAATTAATAAAATAAGAGGTCATTGCTTAGTTACTTTTATATCCGCCGGCTAATATGAAGTTTTATCATATCACCTGTTTAATTTGCCCAATCAACGTGCTCTAATAGCATCGGTGGACTATGCGATATTATGTTATTCAATGGGAAACCGGCTATCGGATTGAGTCCATACACTGCCAATGACCGTGTAAGAGCCCATACACCTCCTCTGCTGGGCGCCATGTTGTTTCCAAATTAATTTTCCCAACTAAAATTTTCACCTATTTTCGTGCAAATAAAATACAGTTTCCTGATAATTATTCAAAATGAAGCTATTCGGGTCTTTTAATTTATTATTTAATTCGTTTGGTAGCATGATAAATACATTACAGGACGTTTACTTGCCAGGTATGGCGTCGTGTGAGGCTCAGCGCGATCAATATTAGGCTCGGCGTACGGCCTCGCCTATTATTAATTTCACTTCGCCTCTCATGACGCCATACCTGGCAAGTAAACGTCCTCTAACTTATAATCTCGGGCTGATATCTCGGCCACTATGAAACTAACCAAGTGATAACCTCTAAATATAAGTTATTTCTTTTGAGTGGAGTTGTTTCAGTAACGCACTACTCTTCACGCACTTCAACAGCGAAAATGAAACCAACTTTACCCCAGATCAGTGGTCGCGATGACTCGTTAGTGGCTTGTCCTTGGAAAATAAATTAGGTTTAGGGCACAATGATTAGATGAAAGATTCTTTTAAATTTCGCTCCTTTCAAAGCCCTTAATAAAATAGCTTCGTGTTTATAACTGCAAATAAGAAAATTTATTGATCACGGTGTCCAGCTCCAATTATATTCGCTAAACTGGTTATAATTAAGAAGAGATCGGTATTAGATCTGTTATCAGTGACGAGTTATTATTTCCAATGTGCGTGCTTTTATGATCGTGATGGAAAATCTGCATTAAGAATACAAAGAAATCGCGATACAGCCTGTGTAAAATGACAACGTCTTGAATTTAAGTCCCGTATCAGGTGTAGCCTTTGAACTTACAGTAATGCAATATGGGATAATCTATATTTTTACATCTGCGATGTTGAAAATGAATCTGGCCATTATTGTCTTTTATGTTCATCGTGGATGTAGGAAGCAAAAAAAGTACGGTAGATTAAAATATTTAATAGATAATCGGGGAGAAGCTCAAATGCCTTGCACCACTGGCAAATAAGGAAACGCATAAGGTTAACAGAAACGATTTCACCATGTTTCACCAAAAGATTAAATCATTCAGTAGATTTCCATTTGAAGCAAAAATGTTGGCCAGCCCGTTTTCAATGCAATACTTATTATTGTAGAACTCAAATCAGTCACAGAGTGAGCAAAAATTGAACACAAAACGTGCGTTTTCACTTCAAAATTATATATAATTGTTAGTGTAGTGACATATATAATGTCTTCGCGTGGAATGATTCAGGTTGGAAGTCTCCATTTTGATGAGGTCCTTACCAAGTTTCAACGGAAGTACATAACCAGTAAACAGAACAGTACTATCGTAGACAGTGCTACGCAATGGTACTGACCCAAAACACCACGGTAAGTCACGACTTACCAAGGTGTTCGAGGACAATACCATCGTTTATTGTAGAATACCATGCTACTCTTTCACAAGGGAAGAGACATTTTGTGGGAAACATTAGATTTGCATTGGCAAGTTGCCGCAGAGCCAAGTAACAACTTTCCATAACGAATTCCTTATTGGCAGCAGCATTTTTCGAAGCTGCCGTGGGCAAGTTTTCATGTCGTCTCAGCGAGTCATTATATCACCATTGGCAACAAAATGGTTTTCGGTACATTCCAAATATACTTGGTTAAGCTTTGTGTTTTGGGACTGCACTTTCGTTGGACCCCTCGGTTCTCTGAACTGGGGACTCTGATCATGTCCAACATCAAAAAGTGTTATCGGTGGCTTTTCTGGTTGGGTTTGATCCATGAAACTCCGATAGAATAGCAATGCAATGTATCGCCGTCGCGTGCCACTTGTCTCCATCGGAAATAGTTAGGTCTCCCGGACTGACACAGACGGTTTGAATTAATACAATTGAATGTACATTCGGCAATCCAATTTCAACAAAACAAACTTGGTGAAAGAGCAGTTGTTTATCTTACTAAACTATTTCCACGCCAAGGACATTCAAAAGTTGTTCTTATATATGGAGAACTGACATAACGCTGCCACCAAAGTGAAGTTCGATCTGGCAAGATATTACCTGAAACACTTCCTTTAAGATGGGATTGAAAACAAGTTATAAACTTGCGTTAGAATTTACAGATTTGCACAGACTCTGCCTTGTTGCGTGGAACATTTGTATTGCACATTACCATTAAAAATAACTTGGTCATCAATGGTTCGTTGAAAAGACATTATTTGGGTACCTCGATCTACACTGCAATTACAGAAACATTTCTATATGTATAATAAAATCATCTGTCTTTTTCATGGAAATATATTGGAACTTCCTAACAGTATAGCATACAAGAGAATGCAATTAGCTTAAACAGGGAAATCCCCGGAATGATATGAAGCATTTTATGCACAATATATTAGACCAAACAACCAAAATCCACAGCAATAAATCACTTCAGCACAGAGTTCCTGGACATGGGAATATTTATATATTTAGTTATTTATTTGTGTTTAAGGTCACACATTTCTGCACAATAGCTAATCGTGACCGCAACATGGAGATAAAGACAAGTTTAGTCAAATGTTTATACACATGTTGACCATTTTAGAGGACTTCCACCCGAGGCGCTGGTCTCTGGGTTTTATTTTACCAGTAAAGCAGAGCTTGTTTACCACAGTAAACAAACACTGCCTCACTTCCCAGAGTTCCCACAGGGATACATGGGAGTGACATAAATAACGTCAATTGCAATTGGATGAATCTATCCTGTACTTAAAAGCGTGTGAAGGTGTTCAATATTAGTTTTATCCGACAGCCCTTATGGGCCGTTTGATAAAGCTTGTACTGACACCCCTTTACTGGCGGTCCGTCAGTATGTAATTTTCTCACCGACCACCGACTTTACCTTTACCTGAAATTTTACCGATACAAGGGTGAAAGGGTTATACAGCAAATAAGCTAACCGCACCCATGCCACATCTTATACCACACGAACATCATGTGGCATTTGTTTCACCGTGACAACGATATGGCTTTTGTTCTCTGTACAACAGTTGAGGCGGGAAGTACAGCTGAAGCACACGTAAACCGCCCTTTATAAAGCTGATGTCAGGATACAATAATGTAATATATACGAGCTTTTACACATTGGATGCGACGAGAGAGTACTGAGCGTTTCGACAAGATTTTAAATAAACTTTTACTGCTAATTCTGCAATTTCGACACAATACATTATGGCTTGTTTTTTTTATTTGCTGTATAACAGAGGTAGTAATCCCCTGGGCTCAGTCCAATGTCAGATATGGAATATACGTAGTGATTATGTTTGTATCTCTTGAGACCACAAGAGCTGGAAGGTTTTGATTTTTCAGATTCCGTTTCGGTTCGGTATCAAGAAAAAGAAAAACTCGGTTTCGGTTAGGTTTCTCTATGTGTTAAGAACATATAGTAAATAACACGTCACTCTCCTTAACCCTTTATCTAACTTGAAAAGCAGACGACACCTGCAAAATAAATTCTTGGATAGCTATTTTTTTTATTTTTGGGGACAAAAACATAGGTTATGACCCCTCATTGGAACGAACTCGAGGAGCTCGTTCCAATAAGGGGGTCATAACCTATGTTTTTTGAGACAAAAAATGAAAAAAATAATGAAAATTAATTGGGGATTTTTGAGAATAGCCCTGGCCGGTTTTGGCCGTTAAGTTGGGTAAGGAGTTAAGTTGGAAAAACATCCGCAATGGTTTGTACGACAATACTCACCACAAAATTCCCTGTCTGAAAATATGTCCATTAGGTGCAGCCAACTTACCTTTGATCATTCTTAACCCTTTACCCAACGTAACGGCCAAAACCGGTCAGCGCATATTTTACAAAAATCACCATTCAATTTTCATTATTTTTTTTAAAATTTTTTGTCTCCAAAACATAGCTTATGACTCCTCATTGGAACGAGCTCAATGAACTCGTTCCAATGAGGGGTCATAAGCTATGTTTTGGAGACAAAAAATGAAAATATTTAATTATTAAAAAATTTTGTTTGCAGGTGTCGTCTGCTTTTCGTGTTAGGTAAATGGTTAAGGGTTTTAGGGAATCAACTGCTAAGTCTATCAAGTCAGAAAAAACCCATAAATTAGTGTAACCGAAGTTCACCTAATCGATGCCTTGTTCTCTTTGTCAAATTTTATCCCTCATTGACTAGACCGATGGACGAGTAAATAAGGATGAAAATGTGACAATGAGAACACAACGCAATCGCCACTGTGCCAGATAAAGTGACGAGAATCTATAGGGACCCCTAGTCCATTTCCCTCCCAGTAAGATAGTTTGATCAATTTATGTAACAGCACACTAAAACCGTACGGCCGCTTTCTGTTGGGTCTTGCGGTTCGGTTTTCCGGTTTAAAGCAAAACCGAGAGCATCCGAACAGTCTTCGTCCGTCTGACGTTTGGAAGCTTCTGCATTTTATTATAGGCTAAACGACAGATTATCGAAGAAATTGCGGAAAGATAGAAATCATATCCCCCACTGTGAAGATATCGAAATTTTCACTTTCACGGTATCAATCAAAATGGCGGCTTTCAAAGCATCACTTCAAGGTGAATACGAGTAAAATTATCACTGGAAGTGATCAATTTGTTCTAAAAACGTATAATGAAAAGTATATCTACTGTTTTTGAGTGGATACCGATCACTTCCAGCAATAATTCAACACGTATTCACCTTGAATTGATGCATGGCACCCGCT
Organism: Pictodentalium vernedei; assembly: GCA_031216915.1. Taxonomy (NCBI): domain Eukaryota; kingdom Metazoa; phylum Mollusca; class Scaphopoda; order Dentaliida; family Dentaliidae; genus Pictodentalium; species Pictodentalium vernedei. The sequence goes on from CM062290.1 coordinate 171,146,793, forward strand.
AGTCCAAACATGGCCTGAAAGTCCGTAATATAAGTTTTTGGTTTGGTTCGTCCTTTCCAAGGACGTACCAAACCAAAAACTTATATTACAGACTTTCAGGTCATGTTTGGACTAGAAACCCGCCAGCTGGATCAGATTGCAAGACGCTATATGTTCCGAGTATCAATCAAATCACTTCCGCGTATCAATGATTCAATGCGCTGTTTACTTTCATGCATCAATTGAAGGTTGAAACGAGTGGAATTATCAGATTCTTATAAAAAGCGTACAATAAAAAGAAAATCTAGTGTTTTTGAGTGGATACCGAAAATTATCTCACTCGTGAGCGAGATCAAAGATGGTGTTTGCTCGCGCAAGCGCTCGCGAAAAATAAACATTTGTCTCGGTCACTCATGAGATAATTTTCAGTATCCACTCAAAAACACTAGATATCCTCTATTTACCAAAAGTACTCTCCGATTTTAAAAGATAATGGGTACACCCAGGATCCAGTAAATTTGTAAATTTGTAAACAAAACATATTACCTAACCAATGTCTATATTTTGATATTTTAATACTGAAACAAAATATACAGTTAATTTCCCTCGCAAAATTCATACTATTTTGGTGAAGGGCAATTTCTAATTCTTAGACGAACTTGAGAACTTGAACGTTGAACAGTAATTACACATTTCGTGTTGGCTTGCATCTTGGAGTATGTACTTATTGGGGATTTAAACCTTTCATCCTCTTGTGGCATTTATTAAAAGGCAGAGGCGCTGTTTAATTGCTCAATAAAGATAATCTGGGATGATTCTTTTCTTCAAGTTGACATTTAGCTCGTCGCTACTTTGATACCGTAATCAATGAAAACGTTGCTGATCCGATTTTCTAAAGACAGTATAAATTCCATTTCAAAAATCAAATAACAATAATCAATATCGGGGTAGTCTTAGATTCACTTTAACCCTTAGAAAAAGAACATCCACACCAATATTATTTTCGAAACACAGCCAGACGAACGTTCGAACAGTAGAAATATTGGTGAGAGCGAAGGTATATATATATTTATATTTATTGGTGCTTAAGGTCACATATTTTTGCACTATGGCTAATCATGACCACAACATGAGTATCAACACAAGACCGGGGGGGGGGGGGGGCGAGAGTTAATAAGCCATGTTGCCCATTTTAGAGAAGGTTTGTACCCCCCCCCCCCCCCCCACCAAGCATTGGTGACTGGGTCCTATTTTGCCAGTAAAACAGAGCCTGTTTACCGCAGTGAACAGGCACTGGTGAGAGCGAAGGAAAATATTATTAAAAGTCTTCGCAACTGCAAGGTACATCAAAGACAGAAATAATATGACAGCAATCAGTTGTTTTCCAGTTTTGAACAACCATATTCCACGAGATGAAATAATCCAGCATCCTGCAAAGACGGAAGTGAGTTAGCCCTTTACCTAACATGAAAAGCAGACGACACTTGCAAACAAGATTCTTGAATAACTATTTTTTTTTCATTTTGTGTCTCAAAAACATAGGTTATGACCCCTCATTGGAACGAGCTCGACGAGCTCGTTCCAAAGAGGGTTCATAACCTATGTTTTTGAGACAAAAAATGAAAATTAATTGGCGATCTTTGAGAATAGCGCTGGCCGGTTTTGGTCCTTACGTTGGGTAAAGGGTTAAATTCAGGGAAGAGAGAATTCAGATAATTAGATGATTTCAGATAATTTATTATCAAATGTTGAAATTTCAGTTTCTATACATCAATATGAAAATGGTATCCAAGGCCATTTCCATGCAGATTTATAGAAACAAGTGTTTGACCACCGAGGTGGTATTAGTCCCCTACGGCACTTTTGTGACATAAGGTGTTTTTGTCACAGAAGACACTAGAGTATATAAGCATCTTGGATTTTGAAAAAAAAATATTGAGCGTGCATAAATGAAAGGTGTAGCTTGAAGCATATTAGAGGGAGAGGTGGTAACATAAATACAGACAGACAGACAGACAGACAGACAGACAGACAGACGGACAGACAGACAGATGTTAGATTTTGAAAAAAAAATATTGAGCGTGCATAATCCCCTCACAACTCCTTTATCCATGTACCATATATGAAAAGTGCAGCTTGAACCATGTTGGAGGGAGCAGTGGTAACAAAAAGTAGAGAAAAAAGCTTAAAAAACACAACAGAAATGGTTGCCATGGCGCCATCTTGAATTTTGGAAAACAAATATTGAACGTGCGACATCCCATTACAACTCTCTATCCATGCGCTAGATATAAAAAGTGTAGCTTGAACCATGTTGGAGTGAGGGGTGGTAACATAAAATAGAGAAAACAGCTTAAAAAACACAACAAAAATGTCCGCCATGCCGCCATCTTGGATTTTGAAGAAACAATATTGCACGTGCATCATCCCCTCCCAACCCTCTATCCATGTGCCAAATATGCAAAGTGTAGCTTGAACCATATTGGTGGGAGGGGTGGTAACATGAAAATAGAGAAAAAAAGCTTAAAAAACACAACAAAAATGGCCGCCATTCCGCCATCTTGGATTTTGAAAAAAGAAATTTCAGCGTGCATCATCCCCTCAGAACCATTTATCCATGTACCAAATATGAAAGGTGTAGCTTGAACCATGTTGGTGGGAGGGGTGGTAACATGAAAATAGAGAAAAAAAAGCTTTAAAAACACAACAAAAATGGCCGCCATCTTGGATAATGAAAAAAAAAATTTGATCGTGCATCATCCCCTCAGAACAATTTATCCATGTACCAAATATGAAAGGTGTAGCTTGAACCATGTTGGTGGGAGGGGTGGTAACATGAAAATAGAGAAAAAAAGCTTAAAAAACACAACAAAAATGGCCGCTATTCCGCCATCATGGATTTTGAAAAAAAAATTTTGAGCGTGCATCATCCCCTCAGAACCATTTATCTATGTACCAAACAGGAAAGGTGTAGCTTGAACCATGTTGGTGGGAGGGGTGGTAACATGAAAATAGAGAAAAAAAGCTTAAAAAACACAACAAAAATGGCCGCTATTCCGCCATCTTGAATTTTGAAAAAAAAAGTTTGAGCGTGCATCATCTCCTCAGAACCATTTATCCATGTACCAAATATGAAAGGTGTAGCTTGAACCATGTTGGTGGGAGGGGTGGTAACATGAAAATAGAGAAAAAAAAGCTTAAAAAACACAACAAAAATGGCCGCCATTCCGCCATCTTGGATTTTGAAAAAAAAATTTTGAGCGTGCATCATCCCTCAGAACTATTTATCCATGTACCAAATATGAAAGGTGTAGCTTGAACCATGTTGGTGGGAGGGGTGGTAACATGAAAATAGAGAAAAAAAGCTTAAAAAACACAACAAAAATGGCCACCATTCCGTCATCTTGGATTTTGAAAAACAAATTTGAGCGTGCATCATCCCCTCAGAACCATTTATCCATGTACCAAATATGAAAGGTGTAGCTTGAACCATGTTGGTGGGAGGGGTGGTAACATGAAAATAGAGAAAAAAAAGCTTAAAAAACACAACAAAAATTGCCGCTATTCCGCCATCATGGATTTTGAAAAAAAATTTTGAGCGTGCATCATCCCCTCAGAACCATTTATCCATGTACCAAATATGAAAGGTGTAGCTTGAACCATGCTGGTGGGAGGGGTGGTAACATGAAAATAGAGAAAAAAAGCTTAAAAAACAACAAAAATGGCCGTCATTCCGCCATCTTGAATTTTCGAAAAAAATTTGAGCGTGCATCATCCCCTCAGAACCATTTATCCATGTACCAAATATGAAAGGTGTAGCTTAAAGCATGTTGGAGGGAGAGGTGGTAACATAAAAACAGACAGACAAACAGACAGACAGACAGACAGACAGACAGACAGACAGACAGACAGACAGACAGACAGACAGACAGACAGACAGACAGACAGACAGACGGACGGACAGACGGACGGAGTGCAATCCTATAGTCCCGTAGTCCCGTAGGGGACTAATAAAATGTCTACTAAGTTATACCTTAACTATATGTCCTCCTATTTTCTGAAGAAACATCATATTCACAAATTGGCAGATTAAATTATGAAAGTTTCAGCTTATTTCAGGTAATTTAAGTACCTTCCACTCTCATCCCTGCAACATGTTTACAGAAAATTTAGTCTAACTTTTGCATAAATTCTACTTTTCGTAAGCCATTGTTCAGTAGAATCCACAAACCAAATTTCAAGCAAGTCCGTCAACGTACGTTAAAATTGTCACACTAACGGGGAAAAAGTTGCGAAAAATTTCAAACCAAGAACCATAACTCCAATCAAAGATACGGGAATGCTGGTTTTTGAACTTGCTCAAGACATTGTCTAGGACATCTGAACCAGACACTGATCCGGTCGAAATTCTCTATCCGCTTCAATAATCAAATGAACTGTACATCACCCTTGATTGCAACAAGGCGACATTATGCAGTACTAAAGCATTGCAAGTGGAGCCTTGTGGAAATAAAGGAAGGATATAGTATATGCGGCGTAGCGTTAGAAGGTACCCAACAAAATAAATATCGCGACACTATACGTTTAAAATCGCGAATCACGGTTTTATTGGTGATGAACCCTTTGAACTCTAGTGGTATCTTCCATGCCAGTTCAATGGCAGCACTTCGAAGAGTCCATAGTCATTATTTGGAGTGGACCAATCAATATTTTCAACGTGCAGCCTCGGGGGCTGCACGTTGAAAATACTGATTGGTCTACCCCACACATTTACTGAACAGCCGTCCTACATAATGACGTTATGACGTATCATGTTCCAGGCCGGAAAAAACGACCGCTAGGGTTCAAAGGGTTAAGCGATCAGTCCGGTATTTGAGAGTTTTTTTAATATGGGGAAAATATGGTAGTTTATGTAATACTCAATCGAAATTTTCTTTGTGTTAAATAATTAGCCGCCGAAATATTGTGGCGCCGACAATACAGTCTTGCTATTCACATGGAAACTCTTACTTCTGAGACGAGATTAATTAATACTTTTTAAAAACAAATCTCCTCAATTCGGATATATACTACACCCGTAACCAGAATCAATCTGTTTTCGAGTGATGATATATGGGAAAACCTTTGGAATAATAACAATGCAAGTTTTATGCAACATCGCATCGTCACAAACTTAACACATCTCATCGTTATTATTAACCTGCCCAAAATACGGCCCAACCAAGGCCCATAAGGGTCAGTACAGAGGAGGTTGTCACCCTGGATAAATTATACCCGACGATAGGAAAATACTAATGTGGCGTCCTTTCGCCGGTGAATAAACGCGGAAAACTGTTCAATAACGATTATTTCCCTTTGCATTCGAAAAAAAATAAAAATTATGATTTATTGCAACAAATTTAATCTCTTCTGTTTCTTAAGAATTAATTGGATTCGAAATTAAAACACATGATAATTTTATGTACTAAACTGATTTAGTATCTCTCCCTCGAACTGCCCGTCTTTCGCATTGCCTGGTTAGGTACAGTGGTACAGGTAAGGTTCGGGCACTCTACCTAACCGAGCAGCTCTACGGGAGAACATTTCGCTCTTTGGAGGTCCATGACGAGCCTACTCTATAAAAAAATTAAAATTCGGATTTTTTTAATTATTAAATTATTAAATTATTGTTTTACATTTTTTTCAGAATTTTGCCTCTCCCGGCTGTTCCTTATCTCCCCACACACCCAGCACGCAAACTTGAACGACTGCTTTTGGTGACGTCAAGATTTCACCTTACAGAGGCTCTGACTAAAAGTACCTTTACACAGTACATGTAGTTTTGGTGTTCAGACAGTAGTGCTTGTTGCATGAATCAATTAAATTTTTCACTAATTTACTGTAAACGTAGTTTGTCATTTTAACGTGCCAGTTCGTTATTAGATCACATATCTTTAAAATATTTATTTTGTCGGTAGTAGCTCGAGAACTAGGCTCCATTACAGTATCGAGGGATCAACGTGGAAGGCGTCACAGTAATGTATTAATGTTTGCCGAATGTCCTATAACAGTGGAAGAAAATAGAAAAGTACACACACACAACAAAAGACTGAAAATAAAATAACAACAACTTGTGACGTGACGTCTTAGGTTATTTTGCCACACAGGTCGATTTGTAAAACATTGGGAGGAGATATCAACGTCGGTAATTTCAAATATTTGGTGAGAGTTTTTCATTGGTGTCAATTGGTAAACACACATCTTAACTTGAAGATCTGGGCGACATTTAAGATTTACAAAACAATTATTTGACTTATATAACGTTATTTGTTCCATACAATAAATCTTCTCTTTAGGTGATGAAGATGATGTCCATGGATGGTGCGAGTTTGATTTTTATTACCAACTGGGATTTAGAGCCGGGAGGTTTTGATTTTTCAGATTCAGTTTCGCTTCGGTTTCAGGGCAAAAAACTCGGTTTTGGTTAAGTTTTTCTATGTATTAACCCTTTACCTAACCTGAAAAGCAGACGACACTTGCAAAAATAATTCTTGAATAACTAATTTTTTTCATTTTTTGTCTCAAAAACATAGGTTATGACCCCACGTTGGAACGAGCTCGACGAGCTCGTTCCAACGAGGGATCATAACCTATGTTTTTGAGACAAAAAATGAAAAAAATAATGAAAATTAATTGGCGATTTTTGGGAATCGCGCTGGCCGGTTTTGGCCGTTACGTTAGGTAAAGGGTTAAGAACAAATAGTAAATAACATTTGTGCGACACAATTCACCACAAAAGCCATGTCTGTAAGTATCTCCATTGGGAGGGAGCAAGTACAAAATACAAAATATCCTCAATGTAAAAGATTGCTCAGGCAAGAGAGACAACTCGGTATCCAGTGTGTGTGAAAAGAACGCGACTGAACTGTCACTGGAGACTGGAGGTTTATATAAAAAAAAGAATATACCCCATTTCACTGAACATGCCGCTTCTTCATTTCCGCGGCATTTTTTCAACATAATCTGTTTTGTTTGCTGAGCCTTAAGTTGGAAAGTCACTTCTATATGCAAGCGACCAGTTTATATAAAGAATATACCCATAGTAGCTTGGTGTATCAAATGTTCACCACGAGCGGTGAAGTGGTGTTAACTGCGAGCCTTTGTCGAGCGGTTAACACCACTTCACCACGAGTGGTGAACATTTGATATACCAAGCTACTTTGTGTATATTTTATTTATACCATGATCGTCAGATTAATAAGAGTCGCTGTTATATTTCTCGATTTTACCAAGCAGCAGACGTACGTCCGCGCAAATCTGTTTTTGTTTACATGAGCACCGGTGGGCGGCACTTCCGCTGTTAATTTTATCGCCGAAACGAAATGGAAAAAGAAACGCGCAAATCACGGGGACTTTTTCCATTTCAATAATATAATAACATACTATTTCGAGTTATGGATGCTTTATTAACATAAGACAACGCATGTTTGTTAATTTTCGGTGTCTTATGAGGTAAACTCATTTACAAACAGATTAAATAATTGCCGCTTCATTTCACTTTTTGCGAGGCGACGAACAATAAACTTAGATAAGTTTGCATTCAGGTCGATTTCACCAAAGGTCAACTTGGATGCAGTTCCACTGCAGGTGTAAATTTTAACTATTGAAATCCCATTGCTCGCGTGTTCACCACAGACACACGTGTTCACCACGGTTGGTGTGTAAAGCTAACATTTATGTCATAGGCTTTTTATATATAGTAGAATAGGTAATCAAGGTATGATTGTAAATTCTCTAATAGTAAAAGGTTGTGACAGTGAAAAAATTATTGAAAAATAAATACATGAATAAACATTTTTTAATTATGTTCTGTTTTTGTACGTTGTATGTGGAATAATATCTGAACCAGACTATACCATACTTGGGGATTAACAATACAATTGTTCTCCTCTGCACCAAGCTGCAGTCTGCCAACTTTTCAAATCTGAGTGGGTGATAGGGAGATTCAAAACGTTGTCTAGGAGAGAAGTCACAAAAGAGTGCTCTATAGCCTTCAGCCTTTTCTCCGACGCTACAAATACGTCTGGAGTTGAAAGGAAATTTACCCTCGTTCACTTATTATTTATTTACGTTTAAGGTCATCTTCAGCATCTACGGCCATACCACGACGCCAACACAAGTATGAAGTGAAGTTAATCCAAGTGTTTAAATCTATGCTTCTCACTTTAGACAGGCATTGATTACTGAGTCCTATTTTAACAGCGAAACAGAACTGTAAACAAGCACTGCCCCACTGCATGGAGCTCCCACCGGGAATTTCACTCCTCTGGGATTTTAGTAGAAAACAACGTCCATCTTGTTTGAATATTAACAGCCTCACCTTCAAACAATTTAGTAATGGTAAACATCGGAACGGGTCGAACGTTCTTTCTTCCCCATCCTTATTTTAATATTACTATTCATCCACTTGGGTGGATTTCCCCGAACACAGAAATGTGCGAAAGAAACATTTTCAAGAGAAACACACAAGCTGTGCTTCGGATCTGATAACAAAATAAGAACTCACACTTGTAACTCTCAACCGCATACCTGAGAGGTGCGAGATTTCCATCATAACTTGCCCTTTTATTTTTCAGTTGGAGAGGACAGGGAGTGCACTACTGTTGCACAATTTTCCATCTAAAAAAAGTTGAAATATCCACGAGACCAAACCCACTCTGTTCTTCGATTTGCTTTCTCTCAAACCTTCCTTCCCTCTGAAAAAAATGTAGGCCTACATATCTGTTTCGTTTCAAATTACAAAATCGAGTGTCTCAAACATCATCGTGACCTTCCTCACTCATTTTTCTTTTTTAACCATTTTTATAATAACGCACTGTGTGGTATGGCTTGCACCAAAATAGGCGACTCTATTTTGTATTAGCGGGAAACTTCACAATTAACCCTTTACCTAACACAGCGGAAAACGGCAGAAAATTGACCAGAATAAGTCTACCACAGCCTAAAATATTTTGGGAATTTCTTAATAAAACCATACAAATATGCATATCATTAGAACCAGCTGGTCGAGCTGATTCTAATGATATTTATATTTGTATGGTTGTATTGACAAATTGTGAAATTTGTTTTCTAAAAATGTGAAATTTAATTTATTTAATTTATTTTTTTAAAATACTGTGTTAAGTAGGGGGTTAAATTGAAACTGAATATTCTGGCAAAAAATCTTATCACAAATTGAGTAGTTTGCAGTGTTTCATCTGATTTCAGTTTGTCTCTTATCCAACTATACAAATGTTTCATTTTTTAAAAAATTTACATACAAATGGTCTTTCAGACCACTGTTATGTAAATTGAAATAACTAATAGGGTGCCTAAGCATTATTTTCTACATATGTTAGTTATTCTGGGACAAAACACTTGATTTTGAAACCTGTTCTTTTATGCAAACCTGATTTCAATTTATTTTGTAACAGTTTCAGTTAATTTTATAAGAGTGCAATAACCATTTTTATTCTTGACTAGTTGAAAGAGCAAATTCAGGGTTTGTTTTGTCAGGGCCCTGCGACTCACACATTTGCAATTCGAATCGAATCTCGAATCGAATCAGGTCTGCTATTCGAAATTGAATCGAACCCTGAAGCGAACCAGGTGCGTCATGAAGATGGCCGATTAGGGGAGGGGGAGTGCTGTAAATCAGATTTTTGTAAATGTAACGGCTGAAGTCCAAACTGATAAAATATTTCAACAGCATCATGAAGGCACGCCCTGATGATGTCGCCGAAATATTACCGAGTATGGATTAGAGTTCGAAAACAGCAACGAGTGCGAGAATTTCCTGTACTAGGTGCTGCAAAGGAGTAGCCGCTAGCAACAGTTCATCGTTGAGGTTGCTTTGAAACTTTAAATTTGCTTACAATAGTGGTAGCGACTGGTGAGACTGGAATTAGCCTGGGTGGTGGCAGGAGTGCATACGCTATTTATGTTAACCCTTTACCTAACATGAAAAACAGACGACACTTGCAAAACAAATTCTCGAATAAGTATTTTTTTTTCATTTTGTTTTGTCTCAAAAACATAGGTTATGACCCCTCGTTGGAACGAGCTCGACGAGCTCGTTCCAACGAGGGGTCATAACCTATGTTTTTGAGACAAAAAAAGAAAAAATAATGAAAATTAATTGGCGATTTTTCAGAATAGCGCGAGCCAGTTTTGGCCGTTATGGTGGGTAAAGGGTTAATACAGTGGAAATTACACTCAGTCTCTATTTTCAACATTACTTGTGTATAATTTCCATCTGAACTATAAGACGACGAATATGACCGATACCAAGCTATATTTCAGTGAAGTGATTTGAAGGGAAACGAATCGATAAGCCGATTTCGAATCGAATCGAATACCAACTGGATATTCAAATCGAATCTCGAAACTTCGCGTGTCCATACCACACTTACTCCAGGTTTGGGATCGCGGTGGCTCAGTGGTGCACAGTTGGACCTCTGTGCTAGAGGTCTTGAGTTCGATCCCCGTCCGGGACGGCCCGCGTTGGGTCCTTGGGCAAGTTACTTTATCCCGGTTGCCTACACGAGGGCACGATGGCGCCGTGTACTAAGGCGTATTGCACGTCGATGGTGCACATGTCTTTAACCGCTGTAACCCTGCTTAACAGATTTAGAATGTTCAGGAGCTGACAGTTGCTCGCCGATGCCTGTTGCCTGTTGGTTCTCTCCGGGTACTCCGGCTTCCCCCAACCGTAAAACTGTCACGGTCACGATTTGCCTTTGTGCATAAGTATGTGACCTTAAACACCAAAAAATAAATACACCAGGTTTTAAATCTTGTTCTTACTTCCAAATGGAATTCGCTCGAGCTTTAGCCAGGTTTTCGTTTTCAAGGATTAGGACTGCGGGAGCAGATTATATCTCATCTGCGATTATGAACTTCTATCTCGATTGCAATTTTGCAGTTGAACAATCAAAAGTATAATATGAAATATTTAAAAAACACAATTACCTGGGGAAAACGACTTCTTTTTATCATCCTATTCGATTCCGCGATGAATGCATTAAAAAGGGAAAAAATCATATTAAATAATTCAGAAGAAGCAAAACTTTACATAGACCACACACAAGTAAAGAAATCTCGAGTAACTTTCAAACAGATGTGCATGTCAGACTCACGCCGACAAACTCAAGAGTTTTTGTTTTGTATGGTTCAAGTGTGAAGTCCATAGATGTGTGTGCATGTGTGTATTCCCATGTGGTTAAATTTACTTCGCTCCCTTCTTCCAAAGTAGTATCACCCCAACATTTAAAAAAAAATCAAAATTTGTGAAGGCCTAAATTATGTCACCATATCTAATCAGGGTATTGGAAGCATTTCGGTTGCCTGTCAAAGAAGGCCGCCCACACACAGCTAGATATTGGAGGTGGCAAAATAACATTAGTAGCATGGTGGGAATGTAATACACAAAGCTATATTTGGGACTAACCCACTGGTACATTGAGAAAAATACACATTTGTGGCTCTGTATTTAGCAAATGTTTACGGTGGGATAATTTGTCAAATGTGGGGCCCAAAAATGTGCACTTTTCTCAACTTTAAAGACTGTAAAAAAGAAAAATCATCAGAGCACTGCGAATTACACATTTGCGATTCGAATCGAATCTTGAATTGAATCTAGTCTTTTATCCGAAATCGAATCAACCCCGAATCCAATCAGGTGAGTCATGAGGATGACCGATTGAGGGAGGGGGTGGGGGGGGGGGTGCTGTAAACCTGATTTTATGTGTGTGTGTAACGGATGAAGTACAGACTGATAAAATATTCCAACTGCGCCATCAAGGCATGCCTTCGACTGATGATGTAGCTGGAATATTATCCAATATAGGTTACAGTTCAAAAACAGAAACGGGAGCAAGAATTGCCTGTTCTAGGTACTACACATGACTAGCCTTTAGCAACAGCTAATCGTCGAAGTTGGGTGAAAATTTTAAATTTGCCTGCAATAGTGGTAGTGACTGGTGAGACTGGAATTAGCATGGGTAGTGGGATGGGTGCAGAGGCTATTTATGTTAATACAGTAGAAATTAAACTCAGTCTCTATTTTCAACATTACTTATGAACACTACACTCAAGTCTCTATTTTCAACATTACTTATGTACAATTTCCATCTTTGAGACGACGAATATCACTGATACCAAGCTATATCTTACCTCCTACAAGTATCTGGGAATTTCATTGGTTCAAAAACGTTACATGCAGACTGCATATAAAACCATATACTGCCTATCAACTTCAATATACGCTGACAGCTATGGGTAATCTCCCCTTTGTTAAATGATTATTCAAAATGGCGGCAGCCCATAAACGCTTCAAGTTGAAAGACTGAGTGTTGGAAGCCCATATTTGGTCTGAAGTGCATGTTAGCAACTTAAAAGGCATCATATTCTGTGGATGTGTGCCATGTTATCTTCGAAATGAAACTGTTTGGTATGTATGAATTTGCCTTGTTACAATTTATGGGAGAGTGCCTGTAACAAGGCAAAGACACGTGAACACATTGTGAGAATTCTCTCATTTAATTTTGATCGCTGTTGTTATTAGTTCTGTGCATCGATGCAGCAGTCGGTAAGATCGCTCTCGTCCAATATGGAATTAACTGACACCATATATACCATATTAGGACACCAACAAACTGTATAACTAATAATATCTCAGTGAGAAGATTCCAAGGGAAACAAATCTTGAAGCCGATTTTGAATCGAACCGAATATCAACTTGCTATTCGAATCGAATCGAATCTTGAAGCTTCGCAGGGCCCTACAAATCATACAAGGGAACTCCTTCGGTCACTTCTGAAAAGTAACTAATCTGTACACGCCCTTCCTTCTAACTCCCAATATGGCTTCAATGGCGGAAGCATTTCGGGCGACAGCATTTGAACCATGAGAGCATCACTCATATTTCCTGGTGGTGGTAATGTGGTGAAAAAATATAATGGCAAAGATAATGTTGGCCTCTCTTTCTTTCTCTCTCAGCTATTACTATTCCTGTGACACGGCAAGGGTACGTTCCCTTTCCCACCGGTTATTTATTTATTTATTTATTATTTGTTTATTTATTTATTATGGTTTAACGACACATTAACAGCCAGGGTCACATCATGTCGGTGACAGTTTTACGGGTGGAGGAAGTCGGAGTACCCGGAGGGAACCACCGAACAACGACGAGCAGCAGTCTGCTCTCTAACATCGTAACTCTGAACTCTGCACCGCGGCACAGGCAGGGTTAGATTTGTTGAAGACATGCGCACCACCGACGTGCAGTACGCCTTAGTAAACAGCGTCATCGTGGGCCCATGCAGGCAATCGGGGTTAAGTGCCTTGCCCAAGGACACAACCCAGGAGCACGAATCAGTCGCTGAAATGGTCACCCATCCAACTACTAACCGCGCTCGACGTTGCTTAACTTCGTTGATATGACGAGAACCGGTTACCGCGACGCAACCGCGACCCCTCCCAGTGGCTCCCACCGGTTCTTACTTCCCCATATCCGAAGATCAATACGTGCGGTCCCTTTCGTACAGAAAGATATAGCTGTGGTGACGATGATGATAGTTAGAACTTGCGGTTAATCCAATGCGGGTAGATCTGCAGTTTAGCAAGTGAATATTACGAATCCGGCCACCCATGCCCAACCTCTGTGGTCACACCCCTCCAATAGATAAAATAGTTTTCACGAAAATGAAACTGTCAACAACAATAAAGGAGAACTTCAAATATTTATAAATGAGATCCGGCAGGAAGTTTGATACTGGAGGGGTTAATAGGTTGATTGGCAGCTTGGAACTTCTCCGCAGAGGATCGAAAACCCGAGCAGACAGAGAGTGACAGGGCTATGTTTCTCCTTTTGTTGAGTATGGTTGATTTCTGGTAAAAAAATGTTTCATTGCTGGGCGCCACTGTCATGGCGACACCGAGAACTTCCAAGTGCTTCAGGATTAACCCCAGACACACCGATACCAAAATAACGAAATTTAAAACAGCAAGTTTTCCAATTATGCAGTCAGTATTTTTTTTTACCAATTCAATAATAATAACAATAATAATAATAATAATAATAATAATAATAATAATAATAATAATAATAATAATAATAATAACATAAGACTTGTTTGACAGGGCATATTGAGTTCTGTCCAAAAAGACTGAATTGGTTAAATTCCTAGTTGCATTATGGGGAAAAACATTGTTTCTTGAAATTTTGAGATTTCGGTGTCTGTGTTCGGAAGGTTAAAGGGATGCTAATGAAAATACCCAAACCATAGAAATATGTTCTTCATGTCTATGTTATACTACTGAGTTGGAGAGTACAACCTCCAATAGGTAGCAAAAATAAAATGTTCGTGAACCATATTTTATAGTACCCGATCATTGAGCTGATGGAGGAGACGTGTTCCCTCCAAATGTTTCCAAAGAAGAGAGAATATCCCCTTTCCTGCAATGATAAAGAACTATATGGCGAGTTTTTCTTATGTCTCCAAACAGGTTTTAAGTTTTTAACCTGGGCCTATATGGGGGAGCAAAAATAGCCTCAAACTTAATGACGGGATGCACCTGTTTTTTTTTTTAAATTTATGTTGGAGGGGACACCAGGGGCCAATACTATAAAAGTTTTACAATTGTATTTGCTAGAATTGTATTTTCTACTTATGACTTTAAATGGGTTAAAATAAACCATTAGCATTTTTAAAGATTTGGCAATTTTCCAGTTGGCAAATTGCCATATCTTTAAAAATGATAATGATTCATTTTAGCCAGTTATATTAATAGGTAGAAAATACAATTCTAAAAAATACAATTGTAAAAGTTTTATAGTATTGACTCCAGAGGTCTCGCCTTTTATATTCGCGTATGCAGAGGTAGCAGTGCACGGCTTCAAATAAACTTGATAAAAGATTATCACACTATACAACATACTTTCCCTGATCTACTGGCTCTGGCTCTATTAATTTCTTTATGAATTTTTTGGGATAAATTGTGTTTTCTTTCCTGTCATCTATTTGTCTCAACCTTGAAATACACCTTGGAAATGTCTCTTGTCATTGAGCACCTGAAATAAGCTGCAGAATAATTTCTCTTATATGTTTTCTTTGACGATAATTCCAAATCTTGACATCAATTCTTGGGAAGTTCTTAACCATTTACCCAACGAATCGCCCGCATCAGCCCGCTTAATATGCATATTCAGCAGCTGAAAAAATATCACTTTTTCGAAAAATTTCAACAAAACCATATCATGTGCCCCTTCTTTGGAACGAGCTCGTCGAGCTCGTTCCAAAGAGGGGTCACATGATATTTATTTATTTAATCTTATTTGTTTTACAAGGATTGGCGAACAAGTTATGCAACTTATATTAGCACCTCTCCTTGGCCCAATGGCGTAGGTGTGTGGGATGACCTTCATAGCGGCAACTTCGTGGCCTAGCTCTTCTCGAATACTACGAAGGGATCTTTAGCCTGCACGGAGTGTGTCTCTCTCCGCACAGAGGACAGCCATTTAACGTCCCCATCCGATAGGACGGTACGCTGTGACAGCATCAACCCCACAATTGATGCTGGCAGAGAGTGTTCGGACACATGATATGGTTTTGTTGAAATTTTTTGAAAAAATTTAAAAAATGATATTTAAAATAATACATTTTGAAATCGTCTGCGTTTGGGTAAACGGTTAAAGAGAGCTTCGCAAGATGTGATCTAAAGGCTTGGAATTTTTAACAGCACTTGGGAAATGTGGTGAAAATTTGATTTGGGTTTTCCTATAACGTATTTCAGCCGGTACTGTCTGCGTGGATGTTTCTTGGAGTAAATGTTTTTTCTTTGACGAAAATTCCTCTGAGAGAGGTTTCCAAGAAATGATTTTAAGGCTTGGAATTATTAACAGTGGAAAATGTGTTGCAAATTTGCTTTTGGTTTCCTACAACGTGTTCCATCGCTACTGTATGCATGCAGCAAGTTTCTTGTAGTGAATGTGTTTTCTTTGACGATAATTCCGAACTTTGAGATCAACTTTTAAGAAGCTCTCGAAGAGATCTTCCCAAAAAATGATTTCAAGGCTTGGAATTATTAACACAGAAAAAGGTGGTGAAATTCGTTTTTGGTATCCCAACAACGTATTTCAGTCAGTACTGTATGCATTACAGATTTGGGGGGGGGGGGGGGGGGCAGTGGGGAGAGGGGTAAAACACATTGTTTTTCTCCAACAGTAATTTTCCTAAGGACGTGGTGATAGGGAGATATACTCCCACGTCTCTGTCCACACCACATTACCCATGATCTACTTCGGGCCTGCACAACGCACTACAATATTATATATAATTATATTTGTATTTTCGCTTGGAGAGTTCACGTCGCCAGATGAAATTCTAATAGTGCAATATTCAGGGTGGCAATCACGAACAAAGCAAAGTTTCCAACATGGTGTTGCTAAAATCAGAACAACATTATGTGAATAATTTTATTCCGTGTATCTAAAATTCACTTCATATTTCTGTGAATTATTTGTCCTGAAATACAATATGCAATAAACATGTTACCACTAACCAGCATAGGAAGCACTTTTTCGAGTGCACATACTACGAGTGAGAAAGAATGAAATTCGTTCCGGGGTTACAGAGGTTTGCATAGAATCTCTATCAATTTATTATTTTGTTATTAAGAAAATTGTTCCCATATTTATTTGGTATTTTGACTCGAAACAAAATTTGCGATCAACACTTGGCGATAGTAAATGCAAACAGACCGAAGCTCCACTTTACGCCCCACCTCTCTCGTTATCGAGTTACATGACTGACTGTTTCGACAGCAATATTTCGTAAAGCCACGCCTCCCTTGAAAAACGATACAACCAATAAATTGAAGACACCGTCGACGGATTTTAAGCCCGATTATGTTTTATATTACAAAGCGATTTCAATAAGCTTGTTTTATAATTTCAGCCGACTTCCGGGCGGCGAACGCATCTTTACTGGGAACGTACGGATCTGTACCAGCCATGCTCCACGAACAGACACCCATCAGCTGGGGATCAGCAACGCAGAATAACCAACTGCTTCCGTCTTTCGGATTCACCCAGGAACAAGTGGCTTGCGTGTGTGAAGTATTACAACAGTCGGGTAATGTTGACAGATTGGCTAGATTTTTGTGGTCGTTACCGGCGTGTGAACATTTACATAAAAATGAAAGTGTTTTGAAAGGGAAAGCCGTGGTTGCTTTTCACAGGGGCAATTTCAGAGAACTTTACAAAATCCTAGAGAACAATCAATTTTCTCCTCATAATCACCCGAAGTTGCAGCAGTTATGGCTAAAGGCACATTACATAGAGGCGGAGAAGCTGCGTGGACGACCTCTTGGGGCTGTAGGAAAATACAGAGTTCGCAGGAAGTTCCCCATGCCACGGACGATATGGGACGGGGAGGAGATATCGTACTGTTTCAAAGAGAAATCCAGGAACGTTTTACGAGAGTGGTACGCACACAATCCTTACCCCTCCCCCAGAGAAAAACGTGAGCTAGCGGAGGCTACCGGTTTAACGACAACACAAGTCAGTAACTGGTTTAAAAACCGAAGACAAAGGGACAGAGCTGCAGAACACAAAGACAGGTAATGAATTTTACAATTGTAAAAAGCTAAATATTTTACCTATCTAGGATCGTGGGTGGCGAGAAAGCGAAAGTAATAGGCAGCATAATTGCACCTAACACCTTTCATACCCCATGCTTTCAGAGAATTCGCTGCCGTGACAAACTCAAAATTCCGACATTCTATGAGTCTGAGGTGGGGAAACAAATGTGTGGTGTCAAGGTACCCCCCCCCCCCCCCCCCCCCGCACACACACAACATAAGTTCTTTTCGCGCTCATAAGACGAAATATTTGTGGGGGGGGGGGTCAGGTCAAGTTTACGCTGCGTACCATCGGTGTCACCAGCTTAACCCTTTGCCTAACACGAAAAGTAGGCGAAACTTGAAAACAAAATTCTTGAATAACTAATATTTTTCATTTTTTGTCTCAAAAATATAGGTTATGACCCTTCACTGGAAAGAGCATGATGAGCTCGTTCCAAAGAGGGGTCATAGCCTATGTTTTTGAGACAAAAAATGAAAAAATAATGAAAATTAATTGGCGATGTTTGAGAAGAACTCTGGCCGGTTTTGACCGGCTACGTTGGGTGAAGGGTTAAACAGTAAATAAATATTGTCTAAGAAACGTACCCAGTCAGCCCTTTACCTGACTTTTGAACAATAGTATCTTCCATCTCAGCTCGACAATATATCTCCAAGAAGTCCATATTATCACATGTGGGGTGGATCATTTAATATTTCCCACATGCAGCCTTACGGTTGCAGGCTGTAAATATTAACTGATCAACCTCACAGTTTCACTGAACTACTATTTAAAATTATAAAATTAAAATAAGCACGAAAGAGGCCCACAGAACGGGGCTCAAATAGCCCCCATCCCCACACCCACCATATAGATACACACTTTTTCTCACAGTGTCAACTTTATATTTCACTGACACTCGAAGTCCAAAACATTGTTTATCCTCATTCTGATATATAACGAGACTCTTTATTCTCGATATGGCATCAATTTCTGGATATTTAAGTCTACAATGTTCAGGGTGCTCTAAAAATGACCCGGACCGACTCAAACCTATGGTGGATGAAACCTCCTTTGCGGATGGCTAAACGAAAGTAGGGGGATGGGCAAAGTATTTTTCTTATTTGTGACTCCGCTTCCTTTAGCCCGGTGTAAAAGGAATGGAAGTCCGTAGGAACGTTAGTCCCCCTGGACTAATATTCCGCGGAATTATAGTCCTAGGTCTAACATTTCTAGGAATAGTAGTCCGGCGGACTACTATTCCTAGAAATGTTAGACCTAGGACTATAATTCCGCGGAATAATAGTCCAGATGGACTAATTTTCCTACGGACTTCCATTCCTGTTACACCGGCAATGTTACAGCCTCCATTTGACGTAAATGCTATTTTTGCCCGTATCAGAGGCGATGTAATATCGCCAGGAATGTTATCCCTTGATTTCATGCTCACCCAAAACGAGGAGAATACAATGAAAAGATAATGAAATTGTGTTTTACAATATTTCTTTCTTATCTCACTATTTGTAATGAATCACGACAAATTGGAATTTCACTGTAAACTTGAAAAATATAAGGGGGAGTGTCCAATTCTACTTCGAAAAAAATGAGTTCAAAGTATTTAAATACTAATATATGGAAAGAAAAAAAATCTGCATTATACAGAAAATAAATTTCGAAAAGGGTATTCGTCGGAGTCCACAGCCGAGTTCAATTATTATTCAAAGTAAACATTATTTTGTCGAAAAACAAACCTGTCATTATTGTTCATTTGATTTTTAAATGGCAGCGCATTCTTCTTGAACATTACAAAGATGTGTTTGTTTACATAATTCAAGACGAGTTCTTTCGATCTTGCGATAAAGACAAACATATTACATTTCAGGTAATAGAATCCGTGAAGTAGTTTCTTAAATTGTTCATAAAATGAACTCGTGGACGAGGTGAGGCAGCCACAGACTCAATTTGACCAAAAAAATGAAGATCAGAAATAATTCATAAAACGAGTGGATCAAATTACTTTGATGTATTTTTTATAACTGTACATCTATTAACGAAGAGAACACTGCTACATTCGGCCACGAATGTGTTCTTAAAAAATAAAGATCTTTGCGATATACTAATCACTAACGAGTTTTCATATTATTCTAGACTTCGACTTTTTGTGGTACCTCAAACTTTAGCCCTGCTGTCAAACAAAGAAAACAAGAAAGTAAACCGAGTCCTGTGTCAAAAGTGAAACCTATAATCATTGAATATAATTGTGACGCAACGATTCGTTGCGTCAAAATTATATTCAGTGATTTCAGGCCTCGGAAACGTTGCCTTCAGGGTTTTCAACGTTTGTGTTTGCTTTACAGCACGGCCCAAATTTTAGGTTTGTGTCAATATTTCAGAATGAGAAGAAAAAATATTAATTATCACTCCACCGAATCGCGCGCACCACCCGCATGGCTTTAATTGTGTTAAATTCTCCTCGACTGTAATGTCATTGCAAAAAAACGGAGATTTTATAAATTCGGCGTTGACCAGCGACATGTATGCAAATGTGTAGTGTTCTAAAAACATCTTTTGCAAACCCCAAAAATAAATTATCTATTCACGTATTTATTCTTTATTTATCTATAATTTTAGTTAATTTATGATGGCAAACAAAAAATATTAAAAACAAACTTGGAATTTCGTCTGTTTTCAGCTGATCATTGAAATTGATTGTTTTAGTAGGAAGAGAGTTTTTTGAAATTTCTTTTCAAATTTGTGCTATTCTTGAAAAAGTCAACAGATCCAGATTAGATTTTAATTCATACTATATACTTTATTACTTGGTAAAAGATGAATGACTGTTAAGACCAACCTCACATTAAGCCATACGGGAATTATCATCACCGCTCCAGACAAAAAATGGGAAACTCTTTTTCAATTCAAGTATAAATATTCTAAAGGGGGGGGGGGGGGGGGGGGGGGGGTATTATCTGGTCTTTCCTTTATGGAACACCGTATCGTTAATTTCATCACAGCCCGCTCAGTTTAAATAAATTCGGGCCAGCTCATTTCATGAGAAAATCACCTTTGTATTTTTTTTCAGCCAGAAATCATGAACGAAGAAACAAACAAACGGAAAGGCATTATTTTCGGCTATGTCCTGCAAAATAATCTCTCCCCAAGTTAATTTATCAAAAACCTGGTTATCAAGGACACCATAGCATTGGTAACTGTATGGATTCTGAGCTTTTCATAAATAAAAATAATGGAAGTATTAATAAGAGCCAATTTTTATGGAGTAAATAAATAGATAAAATGTAATAAATAAATAAATAAATAAATAACACTGTCACGTGCAAGACACAATCGTCGCAGCAAAAATCATTTGTTTTAGGACTTAAAATAATCATGAACGATTATCGATTTCTTGTATCTTTCGGATCACAGTCATTCCCCTTCATTAATTTTGTTGATGTCCGTTTTAGACAGATTCGAATATTTATTAACCATTCGTTAAAGCAGAAAATATTCTCACGTATAAAATGAACTGTTTTTTCCTTAATATTCCTGGCGATATTATATATATATATTAAAAGAATTAAGTAAAAAAAAAAAAATTAATGCATAAATACGTTATATAATTTTTATTACGCGGAAAGTAACAAAGAATTGCGGAAAAATCACAAGAAAATATAAGCCACATCTTACACATTCATAGATAATATCAGCTACCAGATAGTTCGTCACATTGTATTAAGATCTCGTGTTAAGTTTTTTTTTAAATTGATGTTGTGGAAAGTCATTATCTCTGAAGGCAAAGAGCAGGAATATTATTTGACTCAGGATGGATTTGTTCCCCGTAAATTGGTTGGGTGATGGAGGAGGGGGGAGGAGGAGGGGGGTTAAGAGGTGGTTAGATAACACGACGGATTCTCAAAATCTATTGCAAAAGAAAGGTAATAGTTTTTGTCCGCTCTTCGAATAACGGACGACATTTGGAGAAAAAAAAAATCTTGAATAACAAACAAATCAGGTTTTGTCTAAAAACATAGCTCATGACCACTCATTGGAACAAGTTCTTTCAAATGAGTGGGTCATAAACCATGTGTTGAGAATCGAAATTGCAACGAAAATGGAAGAGCCAATTGTGTTAGAAGTGCTGAACGGGTATCACTGTTACGCCGAGTTAGGTTAATTTCTAAGCGAGTTACTACCGGTATGTATTATTTTGGTAGTCATAAAAGTTATTTCCTTATAGTTTATTGTTGGATATTATTAGCTATTGTGTAAGTATCTAAAATGTATAAAATATGCTCTGATAATTATTATTATTATTAGAAGGCAGAAACTTAGTCGGGAATGTTTTGGGGAGGTACGCTCAGTGGCAGTCGACGATCACATGCTCCGCCTGAGCAACCATGGTTCGCCCGGGTGGAGAAAACCTTCAAAAATGAGAATCAAATGGAGATCTGTGGTAGCATCTATGTGATATTTAGGATATAAAATATAAGTACCTTTCCGTTACTGTGTGTGAAAAATAACATACAAAATAGATCGATAAACTAGATAGGTATATTTTATTTTCCGGGTTTTTATTATACCTATATTATATTTAATTCTGTTAATATGTGATTCTGGTCGAAACCGAACAGTGTTAAACCGGTGCCATGCAAAGTAGTTTCTGTTAAATACACGGCTATCAAAAGTATCAAAGTAGTGCCTTGGCGTTTCACAGAAACTACATGCAAACGAAAACATTATTGTTGTATAGCAACTTACCCCGACACACCGTACTCTCTGTGGCTGTACAGAGAGCACGATGTATCGAGGTAAGTGAGGTCGCTCCCCCCCCCCCCCCCTCCATTTTATCAACATTTTCAAATCTTAAACGGTAGAGAATCCCTCAGGTGGAACTTCAAAAAAAGGGCTTGTAGCGAAGCATGTTCGCACCCGTTGTTAATCTGATCTTTTGATTCTGACAGAACACCTAAAGTCATGCGGTATGTCCATAATTCGTTCCAAAAACGCGTGGACGCCAGGCAACTGCAAAAAGTTAAAAAACAATAAATAGAATAAAAAAATGACTCAAGATATTGCAAGTACCGGGTACATATATCCATTTATTGTATGGTTGTATTTTGTCTGTTTGTTTTTTTATTTTTGTACATATATTTACATTGTTAGTTGTCATATAACCATGTGTGGAAATGAAAGACAATAAAGTATTATTACTGGCTACGCGTCTGGAAGGTATCAGACTGAACTTACAGCTATATGACTGGCATAGCCTACTCGAAAGGGATAGTTGAAAGTCAATATAAAATCGTTTGATTAATGCTTTCATGTACTATACTTTTGGAAAGGGCTGCGAGAGCCCTTTCGTTCAGTGTTTCACATCACAGCATTTCGTCGTCGATGTCAAAGAAAATGAAATCTTGTAGTTCTTATTCTTCAAGAGCCAAAGAATAAATAGCAAGGATAATTCGAGTAAACCAGATCCGTCATGTTGGCGAACGACAATTCTGTCGCCTAATCTCATCCGAGGCAAACTACAGAAGAAACAGGTCTAGCGTCACTTGAGGGCAAATCCATTTGATGAACAATAAAAAAAAGTTATGGGTACTCATTCAGGGGTTGTTAATTTGAATTTCAAAATAACTTTTAATGAAACAGTTGACGGTGTAAATTGTGCATGCTCACAGAAGCCCACAAAGTTTTCTACCTTTCTGAAATTAAAAAAAAAATATTACAAAAACCCATTATATCATTTGACTTAACCTTCACTACAAAATTAATACGGCTCGTAAGGATGTTGTTTCGGTCGAAAAAAGAAGTGCTGCAAGACAGGTTGCCACTTTAAAGCCACCAGGCACGTGGGTATGCATGATAAAAAATTCGGAGAGAAATTTCAAAGCAAGACATCTTCACGTGACATGTGTGGTACACAACGATGCTTTGAATAGCTAAAATCTATCGGAAATGTTCCTGCCTGCCCATGCTCCTAGAAATTAAAAATGGGTTAGGGCCACCTTACCGTCGAGACTCCTTTTTTAAAAAAAAAATGTGCCAAAACAGCGTCCTCTCTTTGGAACTAACAGATAATTGATTTTTATGGTAGAGAGAATATACTACTCTTCTAAGTGGAAAAAACCCCAATTCGACAGGACTACAAATGTCGCAAAAACACCCTCGGAGAGGGAGCGATCTGCCCACGGCCAATCCCATTATACCCCACTATCGACCAGTATTGGGTCTAATCTTTTTTCCAAATAATGTTTCGTATTGCAAGATTTGAAGGTCAATTGCACATCCCCCACAGTGAAAGTAAACCATAAAAAAGCAGTTTTTTTTCAAAATCTGCAACGCGGGAGAGAATAACTGTATAGATTTTCTGTGATTATATTTCATGTTTGTTTTACCAACAATTTCATCCACACATCAATGCAAACACCTATGAATATCCTACAACTTCATGTGTTATCTAACTTTTCTCAAGCCGTCAGTGTTTTCCTATACTTCACCCCGGAACTTGTAAACATCTGTTATTTTCTTAAGTTGTGTAATTTTAGACGCCACGGGACGATGATTTTTTCTTAAAATCGTTGGAATGCTGATATTATTAAATTCAGCTCAACTCGCAAAGAATGTGAGGTTCAGAACACAACGAAAACAAACTCGGAGGGTTTTAATTATTGTCAGAGAAGGCGCACATCCATGTTGTAGGAAGTTGCGATTTTTTCCCATCGACTGTTATGCACTAGACAATAGGGCGATACAAGGAGAAATATGATTATTATTAATATAATATTTTTTTTTTCAACGTAGGATTTTTTCATGGTCAGAACTGACGAATCTGCCACCGATAAATAAAGAATCCCAGAAACAAATTAACCCTCTGCAAAGTGATGTAAGAAAAGGTGCCAAAATATCGAGCAGAAAATGTTTCCCCCAATGGAACTAAGAATTGAACCAATTCAATTTTATTTGACAGAGCCCAATGGGCTCTGTCAAACAAGATTGAATTGTTTTTTTTAATTATTGTGGTAAACAATTTCGACAACCAGGGTCACATCGTGTCGGTGATTGAATTGGTTAACTTTCTAATTGGGCAAAATGTTGTTTGAAATTTCGGCAATTTGTAATCAGTGTGCAGAGGATTAATTCAGAAGCCCTAGGAGCTTTTTCGGTGTAGCAATGATAGTGGTGCCCAGCAATGAAACATTTTTTTTTACCAGAACCCAACCCTTCTCAGCAAGGCAAGGGGAGATAAATACCCCCGTCAGTCTCGGTCTGCTCGGGATTTCGATCCTCAGCAGAGAACTTTGAAGCTAGAGATCAACATATTAACCCCGCTCTGACAAACACTGAACTAATTAAATTCCACGTTGTATTATGGGAACATATGAAATTGAAAACTTGATAATTTGAACTGACTGTGAAGGGAGTTGAAGGTGCGTACCACAGAACTATAAGTCACTAACCAGTCTAGTTTTCTCGGCTATCAGCCTGCCTTATCTACTCTCACATCCCACCCAGAAAGTTTTTTTTCAGGAGAAACGTCGAGTTTTCTTTTTTATTATTTTTTTTATTGGAAAGCATGACCAAACTCTGTTTGTCCATGTCAGTGACATCCATGAATACAACGATATTGGATAAATTTGAAATTAAACATGATTTCTATCTCAACAGATTTCCTCCATTTTTTTTTTTCGTTTCGCAAATTATTGATGATGACAACCTCACAATGAATGGTAAAGTCCCAAGCTGTGCAAGAATTACGAATGACATGCGTTGAACAACATTGCCCCACTTAACACTTGAATCCCGTTTTAATCGAATCGACGCATACCACATGCCACTTAACAGGAGCCAAAACTATACAACCTTTTCAATTGTATTTTCTAAAATTGTAATATCAACCTATTAATATAACCGACTAAATGAATCATTAGCATTTAAAAGATATGGCAATTTGCCAACTGGCAAATTGCCACACCTTTGAAAATGCTAATGGTTCATTTCAACCCATTTAAAGTCAGAACAAGAAAATACAATTCTAGAATATACAACTGCAAAAGCTCTATTACAGTCAACAAAACTGCTATTGGGCTCATTTGTTAGTGCATTGGTGTTTAAGCTGAAAGGTCCATTGTCGATCCTGATCCGCGTCACCCGCATTGTTTCCTTGAGCAAAACACTTAATCCCGACTGCCCGTATGGGGGCACGGTGGCGCTTTGCGCGAAGGCGTACTTGGAGGGTATACCTACCTCCAGCCACAACCAACTTAGTTTGTGCGCAGTCAGTAATTTGTAGTGTCTTACAGTTGGTCACTGCTACTCCCCTCGGTGGTATTCTCCTGGTACTCCAGCTTCCCCATCAGTGAAACTGTCCCACGCGATCTGACCCTGTCTGTTGAAAGGGTGGTTACACCACGATAAAACAAACAAACAAACATGTGAATGTATTAAAGTGATGGTTTTGGCCTAATTTGTGTGATAGTTTCACAATATTGAGTCTACGGGAAAATATGAACTTATTGGGTACATTACTTGAGATCTTGGCTTAATCGCATCATCTGGTCTTCGTTCTGACGATCGAACAAATATCGCCAGTTAACCCTTGTCCATTATCTGAAGTCGAATGGCAGACGACACCTCCAAGAAGAATTTTCGAAAAAACTTGTAATTTTAGCGTTTTGCCTGAAAAACATAACTCATGACCCTTTATCGGACAGAGATCAACTAGCTCGTTCCATGAGAGGTCACAAACTATGTTTCTGAGGCGAAAATTGAAAAAATATCTGAAAGGCGATTTTTATGAATAACACTGATTGGTTGATTTTGCCGTTATATTAGGTAAAGGGTTAAGTAAATTCGGTGAAAATTTAATTATGTGTACCGGTTGATATGATATTTCAAGATAGCTCCCCTCCCAACACCTCCAGAATCAATGTTTTCGCACGTCCATCTTTACAACATCCAGTTGTGTAAACACGGCCATTAATCCCTCGGTCGTATATCCCTAACGGCTTTCATGAATAGCCGTAAACGATCGAATGAGCGAGGCATAACACTATGTTTAGTCTTGGGTCGGGGGACGCTTCGAAATACAATTCGATTCCACATAGTCCCGACGATTCGATTCGTTTCGAGTGGAATCCGTTGATTCGGAAATTTTCGAATCTCATAGATCTTCTGAAAACCCCTCCTAGTGTCTTCTCTTGATTTCTTCTAGTTCAATAAGATTAACCCCTGCACGCTGGTAATCCAACGGAATTTTCTCTTTTTACTCTCCTTTTCTCTTGTTTAACGACGAATTTGACCAATTATATATATCTTGTTTGACAGAGCTCAGTGAGCTCTGTCAAACAAGATATATTTGGTTAAATATCAAACTACATTATGGGACAAAGTTCAGCGAAAAACTTTGCCATTTTGACACCAGAATGTAGAGGGTTACACCGCAAATTTCTCTGAATCAATTGAAATTTCGGTGTTTATGATATTTGGCGAATCTGACGACGACACACAACTACAAAAAACACAAATATAAATTAGTTTGGAGAAGCTGGAGTTTCATGTCATAGAACTAATTTCTTCCTCTATCATTAGATCTCTTGCACAGAAGTCCTGGTGACAGAAAAGCGTTCAAGGAGGTCCCGCTTCCGTCCTGTAATATTCCGCTTTTTTGATTGACTTGCCCAAACAGACAAGTCCCCGTCAGCATAATACTTGGGTGAGGACCGGTGACATTTACGGTTGTAATAAGGTGCAAAATTTACAATTTGAAGAGCTGTGAGATCCGATTCGAGATACGATTCTTCTCAGAATCCATTGCGTGATTCGATTCGGGGCTCCATTTGACTTGAAATTTGAAATTCGCAGAGGCCTGGGTCAGTAATTCATTTCTTTTTCACACTGCAGGCTGTTTGCCTAATAACACTAGAGTATAGCCGCCGTGGGATGGTCACAATCCACACTTGGGCAGTATTGTCCCCGGGGCTTTTCCTAATCAATATTCAGTAGTTTTCAGAAAATAGTCAATGAAAGAAGCACCTGGTCGTTTCCACTGTTTTATGTCGAAGATTCAATGTTAACGCATGCGTGGAAATATTGCCCACACGTGGATTTTGACATTTCCACGACGACCGTTCTGTATTTACAAAGTGTTGCTGAATGAATAGAATAGAATAAAACAGAATACTTTTATTGCACAACCATAATACATAGAAAAGGTATGGCATCATAAAAAAGAAGGTATGCATATAATGTAAAGAACGAGAAAATAAAAATGGTAAACTAGACAATTTGTATGATAGTCTTTGACTCGGTTCTTTGTGTCCGCTTCACTACAAACAATACTCTCTTTCTGTTCTGCACAGGCTTATAACAATGCCCTTTTGAGCACATACATTATTCTTTTACAAGTCACTGGAGTGTGCCATTGACTTGGCTTGAGTAAGAGACAAGTCGTCGCCCGAGTGCTAGAATGTCCTATGTCCCCTATGGGACAGAGGGCATTCTAGCACTCAGGCGACGAAGTGCAGTTGATTTGGATCATGTAAAGGGACAGACCTACGTTGTTAACAGGAAAGCAATTGCATGCTTGCAAACGCGCGTATCATTTGTATATTCTGTCACACTGGTTTTC
This sequence comes from Pictodentalium vernedei, assembly GCA_031216915.1. Taxonomy (NCBI): domain Eukaryota; kingdom Metazoa; phylum Mollusca; class Scaphopoda; order Dentaliida; family Dentaliidae; genus Pictodentalium; species Pictodentalium vernedei. The sequence continues at coordinate 171,175,043 of CM062290.1, forward strand.
ACAGCTGGACCCGGAATCGTCAATGATACACACATTTGCGATCCAACAGATAACACTACCATCCAAAATGTTACTGGGTCCCTAAGGGACCAGTGCTCCACAGAAACCATGTATACTACACTCCCGCTGTCAAACTAATTGATCAGCACAAAATAGCAGATAAACTGTGGAAAAACGAAACCATAATGGGTTACATCTCAAGTACTTACCGTAGTGAAATACAGTATTAGTCGAAATATGTTGCAAACGAAGGGATGAAATGGGCATTCCCCTTTCAAGTACCAAGGCATGATGTCTTTTCTTGTTATAACGAATTGATAGATGACAAAAATATCGTCCATTGAGTTCAAGATGGCGGTATCTCCAATGCTAAAGATGTCGCTCTGTTGCAGGACGATGTTTTATTTAATACCCCTCGTTTTTCATCAGTGTTCCCAGGACCAGGGATCTCTGAATACGGGCGTAAAGGTCATGAAAGTTCCGAAAGAAAATAGCGATGGAATGCGACGCAGCGTACCACTTGTCGGAACTGTTTATGGTCTCGCCCATTCACCAGGAAAAAGCTGTCTACGAGAAAGAGTCGATAAACTTAGAAAAAAAACCCAAAAGATCGTATAGATGACGTCATATTTGATAATAAACACGTAACTTAGCTATAACAACTCTTGCTCATATTATATTACATTCAGCAGAACATTAATAGAGAGCGGAAACAAGAAAAAATTGTACATCTACGGTCACTGTGACGTTTCCCATTGGGACAAGGACCTAAAAATAAATACGGTTCTTCCTAACATCATACCCAACAACATGGCAAATCTTGTTTCAAACGATCAAATGGAATTTTAATTAAAGAAGGGAAACGAACTCCTGAAAAAAAGTTTAAGTTCAAAGGCCACTGTGACCTTGACCTATGTGCCAATGACTTCAAAAATGCATAGGCTTCTTCCTTTCATCATACCCAATCTACATGTGAAGTTTGGTTTCTATCAACCAAACGGAACTTTAAGAAACCAACTCCATCTGTAGTCGGACAGGCGGAATGACGGACAGCGCCACGGCTATATCCTCCGGAAAAATTTCGAGGGAGGGAATAAAAAAGGTGGGACTTTTCTTCAATTATAATGTTAACGGTATTTTCACAGTGACATTTTACAGTTGAGGTAATAGCATTTGGTTGCCTCTCTATTAACCCTTTGAACCCTGGTGGTATCTTCCATGTCAGTTCAATGGAAGCTATTGGAAGAGTCCATATTTATTATTTGGGCTTAGACCAATTAATATTTTCAACGTGCAGCCTTAGGGCTGCACGTTGAAAATATTGATTGGTCTACACCACGCACTTACCTTGTAGCCATCCCCCTTAATGACATTTTGACGTAACTTATGGCCGGGCCGGAAAAACAGGCATCTGGAGTTCAAAGGGCTAACCGATATTTAGTTCCTTGTATGCTGCTGAATTAAATTGAATTGAATTGTCTTTATTTAGCAGCATCCACATCAGCATAGAAAATAACAGTTTGTACATATGAGCGAAGAACAACAAAAAACTTTTTAGGTAATAATAATGCACATGTTAATTTACATACTGCCCGGAACTGGCATAGCTTAAATAGCTCTCTTCTAGCTAGTCTCGTTGAAAAAAAAATAAAATAAAAAAGAACAGAGCAACGAAAATAGCAAAATAAGTACAAGCCAATACTTGGTAGCACAACAGTATTTAACCTTCAGCCACTTCTAACATTTGTGTTTATAGGATTATAATAATAATAATAATAATAATAATAATAATAATAATAATAATAATAATAATAATCCCTCCATGTGAAGGTATGATGAGATACGAGCTTGTGATTGGCAGGTAACTAACCCAGTTTTTCCAATAGCTTTGATTAAAATTTTGATTTACCACCCAATAATCCTCTCAATGTACAATTTTTAGATTGACCGCAAGATATTCCTGCCCAGGACACACAATATCTTGTCCATGAAATAAGTATAAATTGGGCACATTTAACCACATTTCCTTCAGGTAAATTCAATAAACTTTCTGACCAACGATTTGTTGAGTTAAATTTAGATGGATTTTTCATCAAATCTAGTCATGGCTGCTATACAGCAGCCATGACTAATTTGATAAAAATATTTTGAAAATAATGAGCGGGTTAAGAGGTAAAGGTAATATTTGACACTTACGTCTACAATCACTTCTCAGAATTCACCTATCAACATTATTTATGTATTTATTGGGGTTTAACGACAATTTCGACAGCCAGGGTCACCTCGTGTCGGACAGTTTTACGGGTGGAGGATGACGGAATGCCCGGAGAGAATCACCAAACAACGGCCAGCAACTGTCCGACTCCCCGGCGTACTAACTCCACTCAAGCAGGGTTAGAATTGGTTGAAGACAAGTGCACCATCGACGTACAGTACGCCTTAGTACACAGTGCTCGAGATTAAGTGCCTTGCCCAAGGACACCGTAGGTGCTCCTATTGGCAGGAACAGTTTTTTTCCCCCGAGGAAGACTCAGTGGCGTAGATAGCTTTTCGCTGGAGGAGGGGCAAGCCCAAAATTTTCCGACAGACCGAAACTTTTCCGACAGTTTAACAACAACAAAAACCCAAACAAACAGAAAGAATCTGTTGTTTACTGCAAATGTACTGAAAATTGGTCTTTTTTACCCAAAATTTACCCAAAATGGCATGTTTTTATCCCCAAAGCCATCATTTTAATGTTATTAGGCATAAATTCGCCTAAAAATGGTCCCAAAAAATTTCCGACAAAACTTCTGGTGCCCCCCCCCCCCCGCCCCCCCCCTCCCTTTATCAACGCCACTGGGAAGACTCTGTACCCCAACCTATGTAGGAAAAGCACATATAACCCAGCACGAGTTGAAATGAAGCTGGGAAAAAAATCTGGCAGCAGAAAAATATTTTGTCACCCTCCACACTAGGTCCCAGCTGATGAAAACCTTGGTTCAACACAGTAAGTCAGAATTGCGTTCTCAAAATAGACGCAACACGGGTCTTTCCATCTTTCTATTGGCCAATTATGATATGTTCCTTGACAACAGTTTTGTTGAGGTTTGTGGTAATAGAACGCAACTATACTATTGAACGAGCGTCCATTACAAACCCTTGTCTCATGGTACAATGTTTTATTCATTAGAATTCACATTCACGCTTTATCCTTGAAGGTATGCTTATTAGTGTCAAAGTACACTATTTTACTCTCTTCTGTTTAGATTATATTACAAACTAAACACCACATTTTGAAAGGAATTCTAATATATACAAGAACAGTTATGCAAACAAATATTTTAGTGCCAACGACAAAACATTACGCGACAAACTAAGAAGGTCATTGTGCACATACAGGACTTGAATATTCATGTTCAAATATTACTGGCCACCATCTTTTGACAAAGCTGGAGCTGCCTCTTCGTGTTTGAGCTTCATGTGTATCACTGCGTTGTGTTAGCTTGGACAATAGTTCTTAAGGCTATTATACAAGCAATGAGACAGTAATCAACTTCCAAGCACAAATCAGAACAATTATTACAAAGATCTGTTTGAATGAGGGCTAAAAATTAAATTTCAACAGAGCAAACTGTTGCTCCGTCGGTCCAAAAAATGGAATGCATTGGTTCAAGTCACAATTGCGTTATGGAAAATAGTTGATTTTTTTTTTTAAATTCAACAATATATCGTCCCTTCAGTACAACAAGGCGCCACCTGCAATGCCTTAGCATTGCAGATGGCGCCTTGTTGCACTGAAGGGACGATATTTATATATAAATATATATATTAATTAGTAATTCATGTATATAAGCGCAAAAATGTTTCAAAGCTGTGTTAGTTCATATGTATTTTTAATAAATCATCACACGTACATTGAAATATAGAACAGACTATACTTCAAATCTCTATTACCTATGTTATTATTTATTTATTTATTGATTGGTGTGTGTTTAAGATCACATACTTATGCACAATGGCTAATCGTGACCGTGACAGTTTGACGGATGGAGGAAGCCGGAGTACCCGGAGAGAACCACCGAACATCGATGAGCAACTGTCAGCTCCTCAACATTCTAACTCTGTTCAAGTTCCGCTCAAGCAGGGTTACAGCCGTTGAAGATGTGCACCATCGACAATCAACAATACTTCAGCTTATTTCAATGAAATTCTTCCATGACATTGACGAGATAATGTGATGTAACACGCTGCTGGAAAGAGCACAGAGAACGCTTTCCAACAGTGTTTTACAGCGCAGCATTCTAAATGTAAAGTCAAAGAACACAGGTTTTTATCATTGTCCCTTAACCCACTGAGTATTTTCAAGATATTTTTCATAAAATCTAGTCATGGCTGTTGTTAGGCAGCCATGACCAGATTTGGTGAAAAATTCATCTAAATTTAACCCAAGAAATCATCGGTGAAAAAATTCGTTAAATTTACAGTGGGAATATTTGATGAAATGTGGAGAAGTACACATATTTCAGTGACAAGAGAAATTCGGTCCTGGCTGTACTATCCGCCAACAGCAAGCAAGGAGTTATAATTATCATTATAAGGTGTATCATGGTCATGAAAGAGTCAACAAAACGAGTACCAAAGGCAATTCGGATATAGGTTCCTAACTGTCTAAGATCGAGTATGTAGGAGAACGGAAATCGTTCACCTTATTTCCTTTGAGACGAACGAAATTGTTCGTACAATTTGTGAGGTAATGGGTTCATGTGGCACTACTAGATTGCTATCGTCATAATGGTTGCGTTCTTTTTTTACGTCTTAGAATCACAACAACGGAGTCAATAAAATCGCATTCCGAGATAACTGATAACATCCTCTAATACTGTAATTTATTCCAAGATAAAATTTTACCTGTGCAAAGTCATCTAAGAAGCGTCTGTATGATTCAGCGATGTTCTATTGTCAGGTAATAATACATACTGATGAATATAAAATAAAATATTAAGAGAATATTGCTTAACGGTCCCCATCCAAACGTCCCTTATTGTATTCAAATTGGGAGAAAAAAATCAATAGCGTACCATGTGACATGAAATCACAGAGGAGCCGTACCACTTAGCTGGCTCACGGCCATCAGAATATTTAGAAAATTACAAGTGGTGTAAGTGTGACTCAGGAGGACAGTGTTGGTAGGCGATCGCATTTTATAGATGCGTTTTAAATATGCGAAAAAATATACATTACTTAACCCTTTGAACCCTAGCAGCCGTTTTTCCGGCCAGCAATATGATATGTCATAACGTCATTTAATAGGATGGCTGTTCAGTAAATGTGTTGGGAAGACCAATCAATATTTTCAACGTGCAGCCCCGAGGCTGCACGTTGAAAATATTGATTGGTCTACCCCAAATAATGGGGGCGCGGTGGCTCAGTTGGTAGAGGTGCAGGCTGCAAGCCGAGAGGTCCTCGGTTCGAATCCCACCTGCGGCAACCGCGTTGTGTCCATGGGCAAGACACTTCACCCCGATTGCCTACATGGGGGCACGATGACGCTGTGTACTGAGGCGTACTGCACGTCGATGGTGCGCATGTCTTCAACCAATCTAACCCTGCCTGTACTGCGGTGCAGAGCTCAGAGTTACGATGTTGGAGAGCTGACAGCTGCTCGTTGTTGCTCGGTGGTTCTCTCCGGGTACTCCGACTTCCTCCACCCGTAAAACTGTCACGGTCATGATTAGCCATTGTGCATAAGTATGTGACCTTAAACACCAATAAATAAATAAATAAATAAATACCCCCAAATAATGAATATGTACTCTTCTAATTGCTGCCATTAAACTGGCATGAAAGATACCACTAGAGTTCAAAGGGTCAATATTATAATGAACAACCGATTATCAATTACCCACCACGACGGGTGGTAAAATAATACATTTTTGTTCAGTCACATTTTTTAATACAGAACCTTGATTAAGAAATTGTGAAACATAAAACTGGGTTCCGCTCCTCATGTGCTTGAAGATCTCCCAATGCTCGGAGTTTGGTGTTATAATAAAGTAATGTATGGTAGAGATGGGCAATATACCGAAAAACCGAATCGATACCCATATCATGGGGACACTGAAAAACCGAATCACTGCATTCCGAAACCATCTGTATTTTCAAATTTTCCAACATTCGCTATTTATAAGGCCTTGTAAAGGTTTGGTATAGTTGAAGTGTTTACTGCCATGAAAGAAGTGAAAGATTTTCAGCGGCCTGGGCAGCTGTTCTGAATTCCCACTAGACTACATACAACATGTACATGTCCAGTTGCTTAGCAGTGATTTTTAGTCAAGTCTTGGCTGGCGTAACAGACAGCCAAGACTTGACAAAAAATCACTGTCCATGTACTTTGTCTATTGTCAGTAGGATCGCCTAATGATGGCATGTTAATGGGCACATATTCCCTGTTAGTGTTAATGGAACATACACTGAGGCCGCAAAAAAATACGAAATAAGCCTTTCAAGGTTAAGGTGTGTTTGGAACAAGTCACACAATTGCTGTAGATATGATTTGTGTTGAGGGGTTACGTGATATCGTTTTGTTGAAATTTTTTGAAAAAATTGAAAAACTGATATTTAAAATATTAAATTGTTGATATCTTATGCGTTTGATTAAAGGGTTAGAGGCCTTTCTACACTACATTGTGTGGGTGTGATGCGGGCGACGCGATGAAAATATCAATTTCTTTCTTCTCATTTTACAGCTTAGATAACACTGAATGTGACACCAGCTATTCCTTTCTTGATTTACAACAAAGGTAACAGACGGCTTTATGTTTCAAAGTGGTGTCGTCCACAAATAGTGTTAGTTAACAGGAACTCGTTGCTGTGAGCTGTCTTAACTCTTTCAACCCTGGTGGTATCTTCCATGTCAGTTCATATGCAGCAATCAGAAGAGTCCATGTTCATTATTTGGAGGTAGACCAATCAATATTTTCAACGTGCAGCCTTTGGGCTGCACGTTGAAAATATTGATTGGTCTACCTCACCCTTAACTTAGCAGGCATCCTACTTAATGAAAGTATGACGTACCGTGTCCCTGGGCCGGTAATGCGGTCTCTGGTGTTCAAAGGGTTAACCTCTGTTTTGAGGAGAAAAGAGTGGCTATTAACGTAAACATATAGACACTGATAGAGACGTCTTCAAAGTTTGTAAGGTCGAAGTTGAGCTCTTAACCCGCTGTGTATTTTCAAGATATTTTTCATCAGATCTAGTCAATTTTTAACCCGCTGTGTATTTTCAAGATATTTTTCATCAAATACCGTGAAGCAGCCATGACTAGATTTGATGAAACATTCATCTAAATTTAACTCAAGAAATCAATGGTAACAAAATGCATACAGTTACAGGAACGGGACTTGATTAAAAGTTCCAAATTTTACTTATTTCAGTGGCAAGAGAAATCCTGTCCTGGGTAGGAATATCCGCCAGCAGCACGTAAGGAGTTAAACATTTGTATTTCATTTTATGTTTTCAGGCCGGACGGAGATCCGAATCATCCCTTGAATCAAGATCCCAATTCACCAGATATGGACTCGAAAGACGACAAAATATCAGATCTAAGTGACTCTCCTATAAAGCAGGAATATTTGCAGTCAGCCCAACAACAACAATCACAACAACAGCAACAGCAACAACAACAACAACAACAACAACAACAGTCACAGCATCAAATGTTCCCAGACTTTAGAAATACGCCCATATCATCACAGTTGCATTTAAACCCTGTTTATGCAACATGATTGACAACGCTGTGCTAGTTACTGTCAGTTGTGCTATGTGGTCAAAACGACCTCTGTCATGGTGGACTGCTCCGAATTCCACAGACCAAAGATTTCGTTGGAAGTGATGCAAGTGAACCCATCGCAGGGATTTCGAAAAACTGATAAATTGATTCTGATATGGATGAGAGAGACTCGTAAATAAGTTTGTCTTGTTTTCTCTTTGTCTTGCAAGACGCTTAGAGCTGGGTTGTGAAAAAGTAAAGACCGAATGTCAATTCACCGCAGGTGTACCGAACGTTACAACTCCTTTCTCCCAAAATGCAAACAAAACAGAAACGCCAAACTGATGCTTGCATGTGGGCTAACATCGTAGTGGGCACTTGGTACACACAAACCTTGCAATCACAAAGAACAGTAAAAATACAGGTTTAACACTTCGACGGCTTTAAATTCTTCTCGCAGTTTCCCAATGCCACGTCTTCAGTGGTTTGTAGTCCAGCCATGGTTCCATCTCGCGTCTCACTGGTCCATCAAGGCAGCCGATGCTTGAAGGAAAACTACTATCAAGGTTATGTGACTTCGTAGCTATGTTCACTCAATGGTTGCAAGTTGATGGACCTTTCTCACGACAAAATATATATTTCAAGGATTAACTTTCAAGACCTCATTATGTTTTGAGTTTAACTTTTTGTCTCTTGTTTAATGGCACCATGTAATTCCAGTATTTAGAGTGGCTAAAATTGAGGACAATGAAATTGGTCAAATTTGTGCAATTGAACCAACCGGTGCTCAGGCTGGTGCCGGAGCTTCTGTAGGTCCAACGTCTCTGAATGTAGCCAATTTTCAGAGCAAGAAAAGTCACTGAATTACATCGAGGGACTTGCAGTTCTCACGGTGTAGATCCAAAAAATCAGTTAGGGTGGGTCTGAGATCACCGGAGGCGAATTCATTTTTGTTTTTGGTCCAAATCTGGGAAATTTCACATTAATACGAAGTAACATAGACCTGGAAATAAATAGCTTATATCATAACCCTAGTTACGTTATATGCCGTGGTCGTAACCCATAGGAAAAAGGGGGTTGTGATGTTTCTCCGAATTTTCTATTTCAACAACGACAGTCATGCTTTTTCACGTCTTAACGGGATTTCGGTCTACAAATATCAAAAACTAACGCGGCAGCTGTTGCTGTTTATTTTGGCTGAAATTCTATCACGATGGAAACAGCGTGCCAGTCTATTCATATGTGAATAGACCGGCACCTTTAATTTCAGGTTGTTCCGAAAGATTGTAAAATCCTTCTGTAAAACATGCGAGATTGGTAACTTAACTCTTAACACGCCGAATATTTTCGAAATATTTTCCATCAGATCTAGTCATATGGCTGCTGTCAGGCAGCCATGACTAGATTTGATGGAAAATTCCAGAGACTTTAACTCAAAGAATCAATGGACAAAATGTTGACACAATTTATAGAGGAAAATTTGGTTAAAATTGCCCATATCATATCAAGTTTAGTTGCAAGAAATTGTTTGTCCTGGGCAGGAATATCCTTCAGCAGCATGAAAGGAGTTAATAAGGTTATGCTGTATTACTTTGTCGTAAACTGAAGTTCGTTCGCGTATTTTACCACACATGTAACCTAAACGATCGTTCACACGTTATTTCCAGACCTGTAACTGAGATCCTAAGTCATCAGATCTCAATGAAATATTTATTAACTTTCTTTAATGAACACCAAATTCTTACAGAATGACTTGGAGGTTCCCATTGTCATTTCACAACCATAAATTGTGTCTCAGGTGTGGTTTATATCACAATTTTTCTTTATTTTTTGTGAGTAATGCCCCGTGCGCCACTCATAATTTAGGGACATATCCATTCTTTAAGGACATCGTTAAACGCCGTACATCTCCACTAATATAATGGCCTCAATTGAGTGCTTTCACAAAAAAACCAAAATAACTGATAGAAGCAACAAGAAGAAAAGAAGTAATGCACAGTCAGTGAAGAAGTTAATTTGTTTTAGTATCACCTACCAACTACAGGATTCGGAGCCTCCCGACATTTTTTTTTCTAACTGCAATAGGGTTAAAAGAAACTGAGCTATTCGTTGAGTGATATCATTTGAAAACTCTGCGCAACATTGTTTAACCATTGAGCAGGAACGTAATCAGAATAACGAGACGCCATGATCTCATCAAGCAAACTTTGCTGAATGAATTTGCTTGGAAGAGCAATTCATATTTTCAACGTGCAGCCCAAAGGCTGAACGTTGAAAATATTAATTGGTCTACGCCAAAATAAAGAACAGGAACTTTTCAAACTAATGCCATTGAACTGTGATGGACATTACCATCCGAGTTCACTTGCAGCTGGAACACTAATACAGTTTCCTCTTCGCATACTAAAGATTACGGCGACGGCTAATTGTATTGACAATTGTGGAAAAGGCACGGTCACCCCATTTAAACGGATGTGAACGATCGCAGTTCTTGTTAGCATGCAAAGTTGTGAACAGATGTATTGTCCTATGGACTGTAGAGATTCGGCCGAATAGCCACTCCGATGAGAGATGTACCATTTTTTTTTTATTTTAGGAAAAACGGACGATCTAAAAATTTGATTCACCCCCGCCTGGATGAATAATCAAGAAAAACGTTGTCTAAAATTATACGCCGTAGTTTCGAATTGCAATATTCTGGTCAGTGTCTTTCTGGCATTTTAGACATTTGCTTATATGGGTGGTATTATATCACATTTATAAAAAAAAAATTCATTTTTTATAAAATTGTTTATGTTGAAAATGTTGCAATGTCCTTGACCACTATATGCGGTGCAAGCAAAGCGAAAAGCATATATTCAATGAGTTTTTTTGTAGATAGCAACCTGGACACAGTGTTATATAATTCATTCTCATCTTGCTGTAAAACAAAGACATTATTAATGTTACTGAATCAAAAATGCAAAATGACACTCAAAATCAATGATTGGAATTTTGGCCTTACGATTGGAAGAAAAGGGTATATGAAGAATATTATAATCCTTGATGGGTGAGGGTGTGGGATGGGAAATCTCACCCTTAGGACAAAATATTTTATCCTGAGGGTGAGATTTTCCCATCCCACACCCGTACCCATCATGGATTATTTTTCTCTCCCCAACCTGCAGCGATTACGTTAGCCAGAGGTAATCGGGAGTCACGTGCTGATTCAATCAACTCATTTTGTATTCCTTGTTTTGAAAAACTGATGACACCATCGGAAAGAGCATGCACAAGTTATGTATATACCAAAGGTATATACCACGAAATCGTTTAGGAACGGTGGCAGCTTCAGGGTTGAAGAGTTTTAGAGCATCAAACTTTGATTACACTGCATTCCGATGACGTCAATATGAATTAGTTGGTAGCAAGAAACTGATGCGATATGCATAACGTCATAATAACGTTATAAATGTATAACGTCACGTGGGTGGGGTGGGATACATCTGTCTCTCCCTGCTATCTCACCCGGGACACACGTATGTTACACATGCAGTGGGGGGGGGGGGGGGGAGAATGATAGAATGTTTGATGGCTGTAGATCTTGAGGGACGCACGATATGTTCCCCTCAATATTCGAGTTACGGAGAAAGGCAGTGTAACGCCCACATCCTCTCCATCCGTGAAACTATTTTGGCCAAGTCTTGAAGGTCGAACAATTTCACAGTGAAACAGACAATGAATAAATTCAATTATTTGCTGACTTTAATCCGTTGTATAATCTAGTAAAGAAGTTAGTTCTTTTAATTACAGTGCTGGTAATCCATTTTCCTGAAGGTATGGCAGTCTTGTTTCATTAACATCACGTGTGTGTGGCAGGCCTTTAAATTCTTCCCAACTAACGACGGTAAACGTTGTGCCCAAATAAGGTAATTTCGCCCAAATTATGCGGAGTTTGAAACTTTTTCCAGAATTTTGCAGTGTTTCGACAATATATAGTTTGGCCAGGTTGCCCTGATGCTTGTAATATAGCTCAGAGCTTACCTTTGAATCAAACAGTGCAACAGACAAATAAGTTTTTAAAAAACCCACATAGTTCGCCACAGAAAAGCAGTCGGCGTCGACAGTGTCGTATTCGACACTATCGACGCCGATTGCTTTTCTGTGGCGAATTCTGTATGATCATGCACTTAAAGCTTGAGACCTATTATATTCGTGTTTGTGGCATTTCTCAGTAAACGCTATGCGTAATTTAGCTTACATTCAAATAGGCCTTTGGCTCGACACTGGGAAACTAAGAAGCCTTCTCGAGTTAGTCGAGTAAACTTACGTCAAAGGGTGGTGGGAACAAGTGATAATGGTGAAGACATATAACAAGGGGTTGTAAACTATCGTTTTAAGATGGGGACCTAAAACCTAAAACAGACGGCAAGAAGAAGAAAATATCGATGCTTTTTCTCCAACCATGCAGGCCGCATCCATATTTGCCGTTGTGCCCAAATTGGACTGATCTAAATGTCTGGTGTGTGGGAGAGGTTATTTCAAAACATTACTGGAGTGGGGTAGCCATCTAGACAATCACTTGGATTGGATAACACGGAGACACAAGCAAGTTGTCAGTCAAGTGGCCGCCGTGTTCACACTGGAGGGCTACTGGTTGAATGTTTGCCTGTTCGTCCTATATATGCATTTCGCGAGAACTTGAGACATTCTACGGTTGGAAAATGAGCTTCTTGAGTGTTTTAGTATTTTCCACGTTTTTGTTCTTGTTCCCAGTGTGTACTTGTTTTGCGTTGTAAAGGAATTAGGTGGTGTGTATTCCTCCAATGAACCGTTAAACATGTGTCATCCCAAATAGTCATGACACCTGCAAAAAATCTCAACGAACTCAAAATTTTCATTTATTGCATCAAAACATTGCTTATGACCCCTCATTATAACGAAGTGAACATGATCGTTCCAATGAGTGGTCATGAGCTGATTTTTTTGTGAATGGTGCTGGTCGAATTTGTTAGCGACTTTGGGTAAAAGATTAAGCACACAGCTACTTTGCATACTCTGTCACAGCACCATCTTCAGCCATGATAAATCTAGGCTTGTCTTGTTCCACCTTTGATATTGGGCACAGTGTGATTAATTGCAGTTTGAGTTCTACAACAGCGTATCTTTACAGGCGTCAAACCGAGTATTTAGTTATTGGTATTTAAGGTTACATATTTCTGCACAATGGCTAGTCGTGACCGCGACATACATATGAAGTTTAGTTCAGCCAATAGTTTATACCCATGTTGCCCATCTTAGAAGACTTTCTCCCCAGGCATTGGTGAGCGGGTCCTATTTTACCAGTAAACGGGGCTTGTTTACCACAGTAAAAAATAACGATTTCACTTCCAGGGGTACCCACGGAGGGTGGGGGGGGGGGGGGGCTGACTTCAAATAGCAAGCTGAAAGAATAAAATATTGATTATATATATCACGTGTCGTCACTTTGGCATCGCTTATACACCGCATGCAGTGGTTAAAGGTCTTCACCTTGTAATTGTATTTGCGAACGACAATCCATTCCATACACAACACATCAAATTACTGGAAAAAGAGACATTATTCGAATACCTGTGTACGGATAAAAAGTATATTTGGGATAAAGAAAGTTCGTGACCATATTGGAATGGCACACAACATGTTTGTCCCAAAATTTCACATCCTTTGTAACAGAATTCAGTTGAAATGACATTATGCATGAATTTAATTGTTGATATTACATGACTATGAACAAATACGCACCAATATTCCAGAAAAGATATTTTGGATGCAGAGGGTGATGAAAGTAACATGGAAGATGGTAGTTTAGCGGACGGATTACTTTAGCTTTGCTAGAAGCCCCACATCTGGAACTGAACTGGGCCGTACAACCAACCATCTCCTGTCTAAAGTTGGTGTTCGCAAGGTCTTGAAAAAGTAAAAAAAACCTTCATAGCGAATCATCTGCAGAATATATTTAATTACATGGTCTTAATCCTACGTTTATCGTCCCACGGGTACATCAAGACGTCATCTGCAATGCAAAAGCATTGCAGATGGCGCTTTGATGCACCCAAGAGACGATATTATACACAGCACTAGTAGGGGAGTTATTTATGTTGTTACATGTGCGTGGTTACATGTATGTACGAAGAGTACGCAGAGAATGGGTAATCACCAAAATGCGAAGTGGCATTTCCAACCGGGCCATAACTTCTGTGAAAGCGCATAATTACATACAAACTTTCAGACATTGCAGGAATCCGGGTTCAACGAAGAGTACTGCTGGTTGAAGCTTGGTTCCACTACTCGTGCTTTTTGGTACGATTCGAGACGCATATGCCGCGTGGATACCCAGCGCAGTCAAAGTGGTGCAGACAATCCACCGAGATTATTCATTTGTTTATTGGGTTTTAATGTAACTTTAACGTTTATCACATAATTTTTTTTCTCACTTTGGCATCGCATATACACCGCATGCAGTGGTCAAAGGTCTTCACCTTAACGGCGGTCAAAAGGTTAAGTATCTTGAAATTTCACAAATTATCCCCTGCAGCCATGTCCAGACTATATTACAAAAGGAAATTGTGGCGTTTTGTGGCATAAATGTCTATATCATGACCACCGCACAACTATCAAGACAAGTTTTGGCAATCGTTCATACTTATGCTGATCCTGTACACTTTGGAGGACTTACAGCACAGGTGTCAATTACCAGCTTCTATTATAAAAGTAGAATTGAACTTGGGTATCACAGTCATCAAGCACTGGTTCACTTATCGGGTATGCACGGGAATATCCACTGGAATTGCAGTATTTTTTTTTTTGCTCCCTTATAAGATAGCTGCAAATACATGAGAAATATGTGTCGATACCTACTCTCACAACAGATATAGAAGAACGGAAGTGACATGGGTTAGGCAAAAATTCTCAGGCAATCCCTCACTGAAACTGACTCCCCTCATTGGAAGTTTTTATTGCCTTGCAATGTCTTCCAAAATTGGGAAACTCGAAACTTTTTACATTTTTGGATTGATGTATGTAGCTTAAATCTGAAGAGAATAACTAAAAACAGTCTACATCCTGTGGCTTTGCAGTTGTTTCTAGGCAAGTCTTGGCTGCCTATATAGGCAGCCAAGACTTGCCTAGAAATGACTGCCAAGGCACTTAGAATGTAACCTGCAAGTTTCTCCATGGACAGCATGTTGGACCACCTGTTTTGTTGCAGTAAAAAATTATCAAAGTCTGAATTAGGCCCTTAAGGGTTAAAATTAAATGAGTTAATTTGTATAATTAGGAACTTTCTGTATATGCTGTGTGTGAAAAGACAGCGGAAAATCTCTCAATTCATGCTCATTATATGCAAGAACAAAATAAAAAAATAAAACCCTCCATCCCTCACTGATTTGAAAAAAAAGATTACCTGTGAATCAACTAATTTATTTGTGTGGCCTCATGCAATAATTTTAAATCGATATCACTGCGTGTTTTCAGCGTGTGAATGTTTTAATTGCAATTAAAACATGGTTTAATTGCAATTAAACATCGCAATGCATATGATAAAAAGAACACCTACTGTTTTTAGAGTCGGAACCACAATTATCTCATTCGTGGCTACAAGGAAATCTAAGTTCTAAGCTTTTAGCCGCCCGTGAAAACTATATTTCAGTAGGTATTTATTTATTTAATTGTTGGTGTTTAAGGTTACATATTTCTGCATAATGGCTAATCCTGGCTGTAACATGGGCATCAAGTCAATTCCAGCTAATCGTTTATACCCATGTTGTCCATGTTAGAGGACTTCCGTCCTAGGCATTTCTCACCAGGACCTGTTTTGCTAGTGAAACAGAGCCTGTTTACCACAGTAAACAAGCACTTCTTCTTCACTTCCCGGGGATTCCATGGGAAATTTCAGCAGGTATCCTCTACTATATTGTCCTTTATAAGACTGCGGTGAGAATAGAATCATTCTACGAGTCTTAGAATTTCACAAATTATCACATGCAGCCATGCCAAGTCTACTACAAAAGGAAACTTCGGCGTTTTGTGGCAAGCTAATTGGTATCACAGTACTAAATATTTTCCCATTGGAGACCATTATAAAAATTATGGCAACAAATTATGACCGTATCACTTAAAATTGGATATTCAAACACCTACATAAAATACAGAACTTCACACAACTTTCTCTGGCCAGAAAACGGGGTGAGGCGGGGGGGGGGGCAGGGGGGGGGGGGGGGCATGCAACAAATAAGATAAAAATTTCAACAGGGAATAATGTGCAGTCCTTGAACACAATTTTTTGATGGGAATTTCCAACAACAATACTCAAATAGTTAACTGCATTTTTAGGCCCAGAAAATAGTCAGAGCACCCCCTTTTCCTTGTGGAGTTTTCAGCATTGATGTAAAAACCTAATAAAATCTTTTAACAGTTTTCTCAAGCAATAAGTTTTTTTTTTCCAAGGAGCCTTATTTGTAACATTTCAAGGCGGATAACTCTCAACCAAATATTTAGTACATTGACACTATTAAGAAGCAACTACTTCACAGATAATCCGCCATTAGGCATATCTTTCAGAATCACACTCACCAACGCTAAGTAAGAGTTCACACTGACTCTTTGTTTAGCGAACATGTTTCTACAGTAATATGCAATTTTTTATTCTTCGCAGGAGAAAACAATTAGAAAATTAGCAAATCGCACCTCCAAGATTTTTTGTATTAATGGAAAGGACAGTGTCTGTATTATATGTCAGGATGCCACACTGTAGACATAATGAACATAAAAAAGTTACAAAATATCGAAAAATATCAAAAGATGGTGAAAACGCCGTTTTCTTATTTTTAAATGGGCTACATGAGAGTTTAATAGTTATACGTTCAAACTGATAATATTGCAAAAAGCCAGCTTCTGTATTTTTATACCACTCTACGAGAAATGCCAGAGGTTTGTGAAATGATGTACACATCCATGATACAAAATCCCTCATACCTCAAAATATCAATTGTTTTATGAAATTCCCATACCCAGTGTTAAATTTACTGACATATTCGGTTACAATCGTGGATTGTAACTCATGCAAAGCAAATCGTGCATAAAATACATGGGTCTGACAGAATGTAACTTACTCAAATCACGCATAAAATACTCAGACCCCATTATCAGACCCGAGCAATTTATATCAGATGTACAGAGCTTCCATTCTGAATGTTTCCCAATGCCAGAATCCACTAACATCCAAAGGATTTCCACACTTCCCTCTTGAATGGGCGGTTAATCTGTACCCAACTCGTACGAGAAGATGCTTCTATAATTGTCTCGACACAGATTTATTGACTGTTCGTTTCAATACTATATCATGCAATTTTGAATCATCAGTGATCAGTCTTACACCATAACCGATACGTCAAAGATTTTGGGCAATTGTCAATCTTACCTGTTCCTAATGAGTTTATCTATTGCGATTTAATGCAGTTGTGGGCCTAGAGATTTTGTATTGGGCAAGAATTGTTTTGCGTATATATATATATATATCGATCTCTGTAATACAATTTTAATCTGGTTAACATATCAGCAGATGGGTTCTATATTTTACCAGATGAATGAAGAAAGTCCCCTGAGAAATTCTCTCCTTTGGTCATTATCTGATTTTGTAGTTTCCCTTTACCCAACGTAACGGCCAAAACCGGCCAGCGCTATTCTCAAAAATCGCCAATTAATTTTCAAAATATTTTCATTTTTTGTCTCAAAAACATAGGTTATGACCCCTCGTCGAGCTCGTTCCAACGAGGGGTCATAACCTATGTTTTTGAGACAAAAATGAAAAAAAATTAGTTATTCAAGAATTTTTTTTGCAAGTGTCGTCTGCTTTTCATGTTAGGTAAAGGGTGTTTTGTAAGTGTCAGGAGGGATCTTTTGTATGCTGTGGTTGTCCAAGACCATTTAACGTGGACGCATTTGACATTTACTGTGTTGATAATGAAGGGAGTGTGTGATCATGTGAAATAACAACGAACTTATAAAAGTAAAAAGCAAGTGTTTAAATCGGTTTTGAAAGATCTATGTCTGACTCATCCCAATGACAGAATGATATTATATATTGTTATTTACGATTTGACTCCACCATAGACACTAAATATAAACACATAAATATGATGAACATAATAAACAAGACATTCATTGAAGAATCTTGTACGTGAACGAATTTAGTCCATAAACCTGAGTCAAATTCTGAGTCATGGCAAGGGTTTCTTGTTACGCCTTGGCTGCATGCACAGGCATCTAAGACTTCACAAGAAATCATGACCAAAATTACAACCATTAACACCTATAAGCTGCCACGCGAGAGACACATGGAGAGTGAGAGCAAGCCCCATGCATTGAAATTTTGCATCGAAGTACTTTACAACACCCGGAATATTGTTCTTCATAAGAAATCTTAACAGAACTGCAAAAACCATCGTTATGTGTGCAATCACAGAAAGTGTTGCTGTTCTTCGAGAACGCAGGTTACAACCTCTTATTGGACGACCTTGCTCAAATAGTTCGTCCCAATAAGGTATCCTAAGCAGGCCTGGCATTCTTAAAAATGCAGGAAGGCTAAAAATCGCTCACCTTGCGTTGCCTAGGGGAGCGATTAGCTCTCCTCAATCTTACAAGAGCTAAAAGTGGCAAAA
The DNA here is from genome assembly GCA_031216915.1 of Pictodentalium vernedei. Lineage (NCBI taxonomy): Eukaryota > Metazoa > Mollusca > Scaphopoda > Dentaliida > Dentaliidae > Pictodentalium > Pictodentalium vernedei. The sequence continues at coordinate 171,193,472 of CM062290.1, forward strand.
TGAAGTTTTACTATTATTGAATGCTGCCAAGTGCGCACTGTATATTTTATTTAGTGCTGCTAACAAGGTAGTCTCTGTGATACGGCTACACTGCCCCTCCAACACCTCCGGGCCTTGGCAAGGCCCGGAGGTGTGGGAGGGGCAGTGTGGCCGTCTTACTGAGACCACTAACATATCAGAGATCTGAAACGATGTGGGTTTTAGGAAAAAACTGTTATGGTAATCATTATTTTCTAAGGCCAGGGGGGCTAGTTTTCGCCCTCCCTAATTTTTTTAAGGCGAGCAGTTGGCGAGCGAATAAATAGCTCCCCTGAAAATGCTAGGCTTGCCTAAGCTATGTTTTAGTTAGATATTTTAAGTATTCTATGTCTCTAATTCTGTTTAGAGCTACCATTACATCAACTATGAACTAACCTCTGCATGTCAAAATAAGATTACGTCGTTACTATTATATTTATGTCTATATTTATGTATCGGTCTTGTTGTTTATTTCATCTGCATGTTCCGATGCAAATTCATTTGTTATATTAAAAGAGAAAGAAAACTTTCAATAAAAAAATATAAACAATTATAAAAATTGTGTGATTTCGTTTCTTTTCAAACTTTTCTATTTTTAGGTTATTTATATACCATAATTAGGCCCGCAATCATATTCATATATTGGGATGGGATTAGGGCATGACCCACATTTTCTCCACCGGGACATGAAGTTGCTCGGCTGTGCTTTTCGGACACATATCTATGTTAATTCTGATGCATTTTATTCAAGTGAGTGAATAATAGGATCCCTATTCATACAGACAATAGAATACATTACACCACAGCAACAGCGATGAGATAGTCCCGTTAACCCTTTACCTAACATGAAAAGCAGACGACACATGCAAAACAAATTCTCGAATAACTAATTTTTTTCATTTTTTGTCTCAAAAACATAGGTTATGACCCCCCATTGGAACGAGCTCAACGAGCTCGTTCCAATGAGGGGTCATAACCTATGTTTTTGAGACAAAAATGAAAAAAATAATGAAAATTAATTGGCAATTTTTGAGAATAGCGCTGGCCGGTTTTGGCCGTTACGTTGGGTAAATGGTTAATTAGCCGACTCCAGCTAATCTACCTAAATGCTGAAATTGTAATTTCCAAAAAATTACATGAAAACTGTCTTGAAGACCATTTTCACGAAGATTTATAGAAATAAAGAGTCTACCAAGTTATACAAATATTCGGATCAAATGCGAAAATTCTGATGCTTATTTTTGTTAATTCTGATGCATTTTATTGCACATCCATTAAACTTTAAACCCTTGTATTTAACAGAATGGCCACTATGGCATAACTGATTTTGTATTCAATGGGTTATGTACAAGACGGAACTTTTTTCCCAGCACCGTTCATACTAGTTCCTTTCCCATCGAGTCATTAGTTACGCTTTGGGGAGCGCGGTGGCTCAGTAGGTAGAGGTACAGGCTGCAAGCCGAGAGGTCCTCGGTTCGAATCCCACCTGCGGCAACCGCGTTGTGTCCTTAGGCAAGACACTTCATCTCCATTGCCCACGTGGGGGCATGGTGGCGTTGTGTATTAAGGCGTGCTGCACGTCGATGGTGCACTTGTCTTCAACCAATGCTAACCCTGCTTGTGTGGAGTTAGTATGTTGGGGAGCTGACAGTTGCTCGCCGTTGCTCGGTGGTTCTCTCTGGGTACTCCGGCTTCCTCTACCCGTGACAGTTTTACGGCCATGATTAGCCATTGTGCATAAATATGTGAGCTTACACACCAATAAATAAATAAATTAGTTACGCTTTGAAAAGTTTCCAAATTTCGTTATACAGTTATCGACTGCCTGTCGCATAGCGTGAAAATGAAAACGTCCAAAGCAAAATAAAGTCGATTCACAAAAAAATTAGTTAACCAAAATTGAGATAATATTTAAAAAAAAAAGCCAAATCATTTCCAACCAAAACATTAACACAGTCCTGTGGCCGTCTCGTTTTGTGGATCCGTTATATCTAAATTGGTCAACTTTATTTCGGTAAATCTTCGTACATCTTGACATGCTTCGAACGTTTTTAAAAATGTTTCTTCCAGCCGTTTTGCAAATCTGCACAAATTTGTACTTATATTTTTACTAACGGTAATATCCACCAAATGGTTAGGCGTGAATGGGCACCAGCCGAAGAGAAACAGCGATACGAATTTCAACAAACACTGGTTCAGAAAAGGTTGTTTTGATTTTTTATCGATCCATTTGATCAGTATAGCTTCAGTCAAAACAAACAGACTCTTCACTTTTGGGTTTAAACATCGGAATTAAAATATGTTTATTTTAGTGAATTTTAATGCATGGGTTGTGTAATAAACACCGACCGCGATGTGTGTTTGAATCGGTGGGTGTTTTACATAACGAGTTGGAATGGCGTAGTCACATTTACGGCTCTCGCGAAATATGACTACGCCATTCTAACTCGTTTTGTAAAACACCCATCGATTCAAACACACATCGCGATCTGTCTGTTTATCCCTGCTGCAAACCGCATTATTATTATTTCGTGTATCATAACCGCTTCAAATCATTAGCGTTATTATAACTGACTTGTAACTAACTCTGTCATGAAGTGTATCAGTTGCATAACTTTTCTGATTAATATGCTTACTTGTTAGCCAAGATTACTTCACTCACAACGCAAGTGTATTCTAGTGTACTCGTTATTACTGTCATGACGAAATCTTTCGGGTTCGAAAATAAAAAACAACAACTAAGGACACCCGCACTAGTGGAGCAATCAATCAATCATATGATTGTTTTAGACAAACGGAAAAAGAGGAGGAAGTGCTGCGGTGTGTATAGTTTCTTCAGACAATCCAGAACAATATCATCAGGGGATATTTGATAAAAGTGAGATATATGAAGTAATATATCTATATGTTCATCAAAAACACAGTTGAGGCATTGCACTGTGCCATCTGGTGAATGATTTCAGCGATTTCAGCGATAGTTGGGTGTCTGGCAAGCAGACGTTCCACGCACTGAACTGTAGAAGACATGGACGGTCAGTCAGAGAATTTACCACATTCAGTCCAAGGCCTCAATTCCTTGTTAATCCTCCTCGGTTCGCGAGACAGGCGCGGATCCGACGTGGCATACTCCTCACCAAACGTCCAATATCAGCTTCAATGATGTTATTCCATTCTTCCTGCAGTGCAGCGGAGAGTTCCTGGACATTGGTAGGGGCTGCAGGCGTTGTCGTACGCGCCTGACAAGCATATCCAAGACGTGCTCGATTGGTGAAAGGTCTGCACTTAGTGCTGGCCAAGGCAGTGTAGTGATGTTCTGCTCCTGGAGGAACTCTGTAGCGACACGGGCCCTGTGAGCTCTTGCGTTGTCATCTTGGAAAATGAACCGACGGCCGCGACGTCGCGCAAATGGCACCACATGAGCTGCTAACATGTAGTACTGCCCTGTGACAAGCCCTTGGATGACATGTAATGCTGTTCTGCATGTCATTGCTATGCCTCCCCACACCATAACCGATCCACCACCAAAACGATCGTGCTGCCTAACGGTTACGTTATGGTATCGTTCGTTCGGCCGCCGCCACACTCTGCTTCGCCTGCTGTGGAAGTCGAGAGCGAACCTCGATTCATCGGAAAACATGAATTTGCTCTACAGACGATTGTCCCAGCGCTGTCGTGCTCCACACCAATTCCTGTGATGTGACGTTCAGTCAAACGGAATTATTCGAGGTCGTCGAGCGTACAAATTCCAGCTGTGTAGACGATTTCGGATAGTCTGACCACTGACTCGCACATCTGTCGCTCGGTGCAGCTGCTGTGTAATTTCTGGGGCACTTTGATGGTGGTTACGTAATGATGTGGTTCGAATGAAACGATCCTGGTTAGCAGTTCTCGCCCTTGGACGACCTGACCGACGTCTGTCATCAGCACTGCCTGTCTGACGGTAGCGTGACCACAACCTGCTAATCACCGATTGAGTAACGTTGAGAATTTGAGCCACTGCAGGACCAGAAACTATTGACGAACGAGTTTATACCAAAAAAAAAAAGAATGATGAGACCTCCGGTAACTTGGTAACATACTGATGTGTCCAATCACGCTTATCCATCAGTTAGGATATCCCCTACTTTTTTGAATAGTATATTTATTGATTTTTAAGGTCACATATTTCTGCACAATGGCTAGTCATGACCACGACAGTTTTACGGGTGGAGGAAGCCGGAGTACCCGGAGAGAACCACCGAGCAACGGCGGGCAACTGTCAGTCTCCAACATACTAACTCCACGGGGTTAGCAGTATTTGATGACAGGAGCACCATCGACATGCAGTACGTCGTACACAACGTCACCGTGCCCCCCCCCCCCCCGTGGGCAATGGGGGTGAAGTGTCTTGTCCAAGGACACAAAGCGGTTGCCGCAGGTGGGATTCGAACCGAGGACCTCTCGACTTGCAGCCTGCACCTCCATCTGCTGAGCCACCGCGCCCTCCAGTGAGTGGTAATATTAGACGAACCAGACCATTGATTTCAATAGTAGGGTGTCGCTAAATAAAACCCTTTCGAACCTCTTATCCTCCGGCAACACATATTGGAGACATGAAAACATCAACTTTTTTAAATAGCTCAGCTTAGTAAAGGATGCTTATTGCTGTCGATTACTCTTGTCAATATATAGTTTAGCTCTCCTCTCGTCTTTACCACGTGGCTTACGTACAACACAGCAGTATTTTGTTCCTATACAGCCAAGTACAGTGTTCCAAAACAAAAGCTACGAATCAGTACAACATAATAAAACGAGCTCATTGATCTCGTAGCAGGGAGGAAACGCAGCCATGTTTTCGAATAAAAAATCATGAGTGTGATTCTTCAGTTTGTTCATCTGACTTAAGTTGTTTTTTTTACTTTTACCCATTCTACAGGTTTATTTCTTCAAATTTACAAGAAAATGGTCTTTCGGACCATTATCATGTAAATTCCAAAAACTAAAATGCCGCCGAAAAAAAAATTTCTTTAGGATATTAGTTATTATACAATTATGGACTTTTGTAGTGGTGAATATGATGTGATATGAACCTAAAAAACAATATAAGTTTTTTAGGTTCATATCACATCATATTTACCACCACAAAGTCCATAATTGTTTTATTATTTCCCGCATCCTAAAAAAAAACGATGTTCTATTTGACAATTAAATGTTCAATTATATCAACCAGACATACTTTTATTTAACAATAAAATTGTTATCATCTGCAGAATAACATAAAAATAAACAATGTTAGAGAGATTGCGTGGATTGAAATAGAACTAGAGAGGGGACTTCCAAAAGCTATATTTAGAAAGTTGGTACTGGAAAACCGGTGTACATAGATTTTTGAGTACCAGTCACGTGTATAGAATCTAGCCAATAGAAATGTGGTTATTTACGAAGTATATAATAAATGGGAGTATAAACCTTAATTGATTTTGAAACCTTCCCCTCTACAGTGCAGCCTTCGTGGACTGATCGTCTTCCACGCGTGGGCAGTGATGTCCACGCATACGTTTACCAGGTAATAAAAATCATCAGCAGCAAAATTTTAATTAATGAAGCACCGGGATGTACCCGGTGCTTCATTAATTAATTTTTTGTCGATTATTTCTATAATTAGTGGTTGGAATCTAATGATATTGCGTCCATGGAAATATTGCCCTCCCGGGGAAAGTGACCAGTCCACGGCGGCCGTACGGCATTCAAGTATGATTTCAGTTTATTTTATCAACGGGTAAACTCACCCCTGAAATATATACTACTCAAAGTTTGATAAGCACCAAGTACATCCAACTACCTGTTTTACGTTTTAGTTGAAATATTGTTATGAAAAGAGTATATACTTTTTATTTAATTATATCTTTAATGATTTAACAACAGAAATTGAGATTGTATTTGTGTTTGACATTATTTTTTAGCTTTTGAATACGATAACCATGGAAAATGGATATTTTTGGTAAAAGAGGAAATTTTTTAATATGCCAAAAAGTTGACGGAGCGAACTGGTATGGCTCCAATATCGAGTATGAGACCAATTACTGTTAATTACAGCTTGACAACACCTTCTCATGCTCCCAATCAGGTTCCTGGTGGTCCTTTGTGGGATGTTGTTCCATTCTTGGACCAGCATGGCACCAATCTCCTGGACACTTTCTGGCTGGACTGGACGGGCTGAAATTGCAAGCTGCAACTCATTCCAGACATGTTCGATTGGATTGAGGTCAGAGGATCTTACTGGCCAGTCCATTACGCCCAATTCCCTCCCTCTGTCGGTACTCCCCGACAGCATGGGCAACATGAGAACGGGCATTATCGTACATCAGAATGAATCTATCACCCACTGCACATGCACAGAGTCTGACGTGGACATCCAGGATCTCATCAATATACCCTTGTGCAGTCAATGTACCACGTCCAAGGACACAGAGCTCTGTACGTCCATCCCAGATGATGCCGCCTCAGACCATGATTGACCCTCCACCATAGCGGTCATGCTCAGCGATGTTGGCTGCATGGAATCGCTCTCCCGGTCTTCCCCATACCCTAGAACGCCTATCTGTGTAGTCTAGGCAGTACCTTGACTCATCTGTTAATAGGACAGGTCGCCAATCTTCTCTGATCCATCCAACGTGGTCCATGGCCCATTCATATCGTGCCTGGCTGTGGTTCTGGGACAGCTGAATGCAAATACATGGTCTCCTCGATCGGAGACCACCTTCGTGCAACCTTGCCCAGATAGTCAGTATGGAAACATTTACCCCGGATGCATTCTGAAGATCACTGCGAAGCTGGGTTGCTGTGGCAAAGCGGTTCCTACGGGCCTGAATGATCAAAAAGCGGTCTTCAGCTGCAAATGTTGCCCTGTCTCTGCCACACCATGCCGTCTTACTGGTGTGCTACACTGCTGAAATCTTGCCCAGGCTCTGGTGATCACCGTATGGTGCACACCAAGGACTTCACCAACCTGACGATGGGTAGCCCCTTGGTCCTCCATCCCTACAGCCCGCCACATTTCTGCTTCAGACAAATGTCCTCTTACATTTGCATTTGCCATATTCAATCATTAAATCACAAGGGTTTGTGTTGAAATGAAGACAGAATACCCTACACATGTCATGTACATGTAGACAGTACACGAAAACATCATGGAAATCAAGAGGTACATGCTTTCCATGACTGTCTCGAAAGGTCTGCCTATCAAGAGAGCTAATGTAAACACCCAGGACCATCTCAATACATTCCTCAATCATATCCCCCAAAAATATCGCAAATATGTCACATTAAATTTCACAATGATGTGTCAAATATTTGGTGCTTAGCAAACTTTGAGCAGTATATATATATCTTAGCCTGTATCATTCTGTTAGTATTGAAATTTGCTTACATCTCTTTACAGTTATAAGACTAATATTATATGTTGCATTATGGAAATACATTGCTGTTGAAACTTTGGTGTTTTGACATCAGAACGAGGTAAAAAAAAGTGAATCATATTTTTTTGTGCACAGAAAAACGACAATTTAATTGTAAATGAGACCCATAACGTAAAATGATCATAAGGACAGTATTCGCAATCTAACTAGGACCATGTTATGTCCCGATCTCTGGAGATTTCGGTGGTGGGCATATATGTATCTAGTCGACGGCTCCCTCCGTACGTTCGAACAAACAATCTGCATTATAACTCAAGAATTGGTTATCGGATTTTGATGCCATTAGGTACAGTGATAGATGAGTATGGCGAAAAGTATATTAGCATATTGCAACTTTCCTCCACGCACTTAACAGAGTCATGGTCCTAGTTAGATTGCGAAAACTGCCCTTATGATCATTTTACGTTATGGGTCTCATTTACAATTAAATTGTCATATCCGGGGTCATTGGATATGGACATTTTGGGTCATAATTTTATTTTGTGACAGTGTGGATGTAGTAAATAATGCTCATTAATGATGATGTGGCCACAATAATCAGCTGTTGATCTTGATTCAAACTGTTTGAAGTCAGACGAATTTCGGTTGGAGGGCAAGGCCATTCGGGAGTATTTAATAATGAGCCCAAACCAGTTTGGGAGCTGACATTTTGCAGGTGAAACATGGAACGATTTTTGTTGACGGTTCGTTTGAGAAGTCATTTCGAAGAAAAAAAATAACAAGAAACATAATTATGTGTGTTTCCTTTGTCAGAACGTTGATTCTGTGCTGCAAAATCGTCAGCGGTGGAATGAAGAATTCCTATAGCAAAGTTTTATCGCAACCGATGCACGAAAACTGGATATGCACCGCAAAAAATATAGGTTCTCTTTGGAACCAAAACTGGTTCTAATCTTGTCCCTGAGATGGAACCAGTTCTGTTTAAACAGTATTTATTTCAAATCAAATAAATTTACCAAGATTAGCATTCAATTTTAACAGAATATTACATGAACTGAAGTAGATTCAGCAGTAAACATGGAGCTTATTCAACGCAGTCGCCAAACATTTTGAAACAAAGGAGATATGAACTGTTGGCATATCGAACCAGTTTTGGTTCTGTATAGAACCAAAACTGGTTCGATATGCCAACTGTTCATATCGCCTTTCCTTAATAATGATTTGAGACAACCTCGTATAAGCTCTAAATTTACGGCTAAAACCCCCTCAATTTATGTTTAATTCTGTTAATATTTAATGTTAATCTTTAAAAATTTATTTGATTTAAAATAAATACTATATAAACAGAACTGGTTCCATCTCAGGGACAAGATTAGAACCAGTTTGGGTTCTAAAGAGAACCTATATTTTTTGCAGTGTGGTGCCCCTCAAATGAGAGAGTTCTGTCAATTTTGACCTCCATTTCGAGCAATCAACTGTATTGTCCAGCTGCGTGTATTTCAGTGATGCAGTAAGATGCTGATTGTGTGTTGTGAGCTTTCATCAAATGGATATATTATGATCATTTGCAAATATGGGGAGGGGTAGTTGAATGCGAAATATTCCCGGCCGTGGTCATGAGAAGTTGGGAATTTTCTGAAAAACAGACATATCCAGCTGAGACTGTAACAAGGCCAATAACTGAATCATTGGTAGTTGGATTTTCATGTCCTTTGGAATGGCGACAGACCAGTATTGGGGATAAGATATCCTCACATTAGTCCGAACGCCAGAAGGAGACGGGGGTACCCTGGATAAAGGTGTGTAAAACATTTTACAGGCGTTTCTAGGGTACATGTTTTCGCTAAAACCACGTGTAGATCATTTTACATGCGTTTCTAGGGTAAATGTTTTCGCTAGATTCCGAGAATCTTATTGATGCCATGCTTTATACCATGATTACCTATACTACTATAATTATATGAAGCCTATGATATATCTTTTAGGTTTACACACAAACCGCGGCGAACACGTGAATCTGTGGTGAACAAGCCAGCGATGGGATTTCAATAGGTAAAATTTACACCTACAGTGGAACTACATCAAAGTTGACTTTCGGTGACCTCGAAATGAATGCAAACTTGTCTAAATTTATCGCTCGTCGCCTCGCGAAGAATGAAATGAAAGCGGCAATTTTAAATGAGTTTACCTCAAAAGATACCAAAAGGGAACATGCGTTGTCTCATGTTAATAAAGCATACATAACTCGAAATAGAATGTTATTAAAATCAAAATGGCCCAGTGATTTGCGCGCTTCTTTTACCATTTCGTTTCTGCGATAAGACTGACAGCGGAAGTACCGCCCACAAGTGTTCATGTAAACAAAAACAGATTCGCACTGTGTACGTCTGCTGCTCAGTAAAATCGAGAAAAAATAATACCGACTCTTAATAATCTGACGATCATCGTATAAATAAAATATATCCAAAGTAGCTTGGTGTACCAAATGTTCACCACGAGTGATGAAAATTTGGTACACCAAGCTACCAACTATTCTATATGTAACCTTTGAGCAAATTGAGATATTTAACACTTTTCATACCTAAAATTGAGCAATTAAGTAAATGTGAAATTTCAACTTTTGTAGACAAAATTGGCTTTACATTTAGGTTCAAAATGTTTACGACGTACCAAATATGCATTTATCGCCAGCTCATATTTTGGTGGGTAAAAAGGTGGAAATGTGGAGCATTTTGACCCAAAATGACTAGTGTCAGCATTAGGGCATGTGAAGTTCACAATACAATGATGCTCGTCAGGAACAATCACCGAAATCTACTTATTTTTGCAAATCTTTGCCACAATTCGTTTTAAAAAATAGTTCGCTACAGGACTCACTCAATATTTATAGTGTGAATTGTTACATTTATCCGTGAAAAATAAAACATATTACACACTTTATTGTTGTGTTTTTTCTTGACAAAAATATATAACAAACTTGGAATATCACACTGACTTAAAACATAATTGGGTGATTTGAAAAAAGTTAATTATCTCGATTTCCCTAAGAGTTACAGAGTGATAGAGTAGAATCAATGGGATTCAGAATACAGCGCAAAACGTTACACAAGAAACGCCGTACGAACGTGTGGAATCTATTTCAAGCATTGGTTACTGAATTGTGATGTCCTTTGGTATGGTATGGACCAGTTTTGCAGAAAAGATATACAGAGAACGGCACACGCGTGTATCGTTCTGTGTTTATTACACGCCTTCATGTCTATAAAAACAATTATTAGAAGGACACTCAGCAATTCATTTGACAACTATCAACAAAAAAAACATATTTTAACGCTTTCACAATCTCCGAACGGAACCCGCGTTACTATTTCGTCCCCTGTGTTCCAATGTGTTCTATATGTGCCTACTGGCACATAGAACACATTGGAACTCAGAGGACAATTTTAAGCTATCGCTAGGGATTAAAATTTTAATTGCGCTGAACGATTTGTAGAAAATTCTAGTGAAATTTCGCTTCTATTTAAAAACCGTCCGTCAACTATTTCCGTTCTGCACATATGTGCGGAACAGATTTTCATTTTCCGCATGGTTTAGTGTTGCTGTAGCTGGGGATTTATGTGCGGAACGGATTTTCATTTTCCGCATGGTTTATTGTTGCTGGAGATGGGGATTTCATCAAACAGGCGTGTCATATATCCAAATGCTACGCACTTCGTTTAAATAAACTTAACAGAGTTATGGCCCATGTTAGACTTACAAAACTGCCCCTATAAACTGTGCGCACTATAGCCCAAGCTTCTGTTGTTCGATTTTCAGTCATATATCACCTTGGGACCAAAAATGAATAAGCTGACACAAGTTGAGAGTCAGCATATAGAGCAAGGCCATTGGGGTCACTCAATGGTCATTAATTGCATTTTGAAAATTCTCGAAATCATATTTCGAGACCCCCTAGTGTATGTTTGAATTTCAGTTGTAACAGAGCAAACAATATAAACAACATGAGCCATAATTCTGGTAAGAATGCGTCCCTAAAACCGCAATATGTGATTTCCTTCCCCCCACACTGGTCTCTCACCATACCCAAGGACATCATAATCTGTAAATCTATGCTTGATTTTTAATGCACAAAGTTCATATAGAGTTTTGCAAGTCTAACAAGGGCTATAACTTTGGTAAGAATGCGTGGACAAAACCCACAACATTTATTTATTTATTTATTTATTTATTTATTTATTTATTTATTTATTTATTTATTTATTTATTAGGGTTTAACGACACTTTAACAGCCAAGGTCATGTCGCGTCGGTGACAGTTTTACGGGTGGAGAAAGTCGAGGTAAAAGCAACGAGCAACGACGAGCGGCTGCCAGCTCCCTAAAATCGTAACTCCGCACTGCAGCACAAGCAAAGTCAGATTGGTCAAAGACATGCGCACCATCGACGTGCAGTACGCTTTACTACACGGCGTCATCGTGCCCCCATGTGGACAATCGGGGTTAAGTGCCTTGCCCAAGGACACAATGCGAGAGTCCGAATCGATCAGTCAGACGGTCACTCATAAAGGACTAACCGGGCTCGACGTTGCTTAACTTCGGTGATCTGACGAGAACCGGTTACCGCAACGTAACCGCGCCCCCTCCCGCAACATGAGGATATCCGAGCAACCTTACTGGTATATCATCATACCAGAGGTCATCAAAATCCCATATGCAGTACTTGAGTTATAATGCAAAATGTTCGTACAGAAGTACGAAAGAACGGACGAAGGGATGGAGACCTCGACTATATGGCCACCGAAACCTCCGAGGAGGATAGGGGATATAATATGGGTAACGACCACTGATCTCTATTCAACTGGGTTGCTGGAATAGTGAATGATCACAAACAGGAAAATGTCACAGTTCCCACCATTATGATGGTCATTTGTTCATATACACACACGAGCCAGAAAATAAGCAGACTGACATCTGCAAAATGAGGTCCCCAGAGGGTGAATTTAGTGATGCTACCCTGCATAGCAGGGTAGCATCACTATATTTACCCTCTGTGAACCTCAATCTGAATCAGGGTCTCAAACCTAAACAGAAAGAGGTTCCCAGAGGATAAATTGGCCCACTGTATGGAATAGCATCATCAAATTCACCTTCTGGTGACCTCATTCTGCAAATGCCAGACTGCTTATTTTCAGGCCTGTACACATACAAAAACGCACACACATACACACACAGGCCTGTGCTCGACAAAAAAACGTTTTGGATTAAATTATGTTAACAACTTCTTCGGCGCCTCACTATCACTTATTTTTTTTGTTAGGGCATATATAAGATGTACACACATTTTTCATGACGACGTAAACTGAATATTCATAGCATATTTTAGCTATTGTTGACAAAAAGCAGGTGTTTGGATCGGAAAATAAATGATGGCGTGTGACTAGTTTTCGTGCTAGGTTTTCGATGAGTACCATGACGCTTGATGATGTGAAAGCTACTACGCTGCGTCCACCGCCATCGCGTAACAACTTCCAGGTCATCAAACATCACCAATGGGAGAACGTACACGTGTGGAATGACGTGACGTCACATTGTGTGTGTGGGGGGGGGGGGGGGGGCTCGGGGGGTTAAGGGGGGGGGGGGGGGTTAATACGGTAATACATCACTGAAAACGCACGATTCCGTCCAAACAGAATATAAAAACTGGTTCAAATATCATCCGTTGTAGCTAGACAAAAGATATACATAGATGAATGTAAGTCCAATCTTCTCTTGCGAAATGCGGATTTCAAAATACATAAATGACAGGCGACCAGTCGCGACCTCATATAATGGAATATAGTTATCCTTAATGGGATACTCTCTCCTAATGGCAAGGGACAAGGGAATGATGCGAACTGAAACAAATACATAGTTTCACGAATAACAGAGTTCAGCAAGCGTCATCATTACAAGGATCCCCCAAAGAGCTATCCTCAGGCCACTGGTTTAGGATAGATAGTCTTCCTCATTAAGTGCCGTAAACGATCATAGGATCATCTTTCCTTATGGAACAGAATATTGTGCATCTAATTTGAAGTAAGTTTCTACTCATAGGATTTACGACTGTTGGAATCCAGCAACGATACCTCATCAGACCATAAATTTCTGTAATTTTATTTAGAAAAGACCACATTTGTGGAGTTTTATCTACTTCTGTACCTTTTTTAAAAGAAATAAAAGGTCGCCGGGCTACCCCCCCCCCCTCCCCCCCCCCCCCCCCCCAGAAAAAGTGTGCAATTCGGGGTATCTAAAAAAATTGAATTTTTTAAAGTCGAAAAAGAGTCATAACTTTGAAAAACAATATCGGACAAAACCCCAATTTGAACTTGACCTGTATTTTATGTTGAAACACCTATATACCAAATTTTATTTGAATCGCTCAACAACAACTAAAGTTATCATCGGAAAACTAAAAAAATGAATTTTCGAAGTCGGAAAAGGGGCATAACTCGGACAAAAATTGTCTGACCACACCACGATTCGAACTTGGCCTGTATATTATGTTGGTGCACCTACATACCAAATTTCATTTGATTTGGCAAATATAACTGATGTAATCATCGGGAAACCAAAAACAAAATGAATTTTCGAAGTCGGAAAAGGGGCATAACTCGGACAAAAATTGTCTGACCACACCCCGATTCGAACTTGACCTATATTTTATGTTGATACAACTAAATAATAAATGTCATTTGATTTGGGGAACTATACCTGACGTTATCATCGGAAAACCAAAAAAAAATGAATTTCTGAAATCGAAAAAGTGGCAAAACTCTGGCAACAATTGTCGGACCACACCCCGATTCGAACTTGACCTGTATTTTATGTTGATACACCTACATACCAAATTTCATTTGATTTGGCTACCTATAACTGAAGTTATCATCGGGAAACAAAAAAATGAATTTTTGAAGTCGAAAAAGGGGAGTAGCTCGGACAAAAATTGTCTGACAACACCCTGATTCGAACTTGACCTGTATTTTATGTTGATACACCTACGTACCAAATTTCAATTCACTTCGCCGACTATAAATAAATTTATCATCGGGAAACCAAAGTGGGACGGACGGACGGACGGATTTTAGTGTTAGGTATGGGGAAAATGGCGCAACTCACAAGTGGGTTTTTCGCACATCACAAGTCGAAAAAAACCTCACAAGTGGTTGGTGTACTAACGGTTTTATCCCCCAACCTCACAAGTAACGACTGTACACGGACGGTCACCTCGCAAGGTCATCTGCGGTGGCCCGGGCGGACAGACGGACACAGGCTATTTACTAGTCCCCCTAAAAAATTTTTCGGGGGGACAAAAATAGTGTTGTCGAAAAAAAAACACAAACCCAAACCATACCACATGGCTTTGTTAAAAATATTATTTATTGGTATTTGAGGTCACTTTCAGCGTCTACGGCTATATCATTATCACCACACGAATATGAAGTCAAATGTTACCAATTGTGTATACCAAAGCTGCTCAGTTTATAGGACTTCTTCCACAGACGTTACTGTGTCAAGTTTTGAAAGTACAACAGAATTTGTACAAAAGCACTGCTAAACTCTCCGACGTCTCCATGGGATGACTTCGTCAGAAATCAGAATCATGATTACCAAGCATCGATGCTTGTTTGAGAGGAAATGCTGCAAAGTGTGTGAAACACGAGAACAAAATTAATGCGATGCATGATGAATAAGACAAGGTTAATTTACATCATGCAAGCGAGAGATGCCTAAACCCAAATCGCGTTCTCCGTTGAGGGGGGGGGGAGTGGCATCCGTTACTTATTCCCAGTTCCTTATTCGACATTCGTTATCAACCGATAAAATCGGTTGAAAACGAATGCCGAAGAAGGAGCTGAGAATAAGTAACGGTTGTCACGTCCGTTCTGCTGAGAACTTTCTGATTTCTGACACATTCCTCTCCAACATTGATAAAAAGAGCACAAGCTGGACACAATGTGCCCAGATTACAGAAACATATTAGGATGAACGTGCCCCAAATGACACCCTGCTGTTATCATATATGCTGCGTCCACAGCCTTTCTGGTCTAATTTTTTTGCTTTTAATACGGAAGTGGACAAGATTTAAAATTACTGACGGTTGTTGAAATTAATTTGCAATGCAACTGTAATAGATTTCATTGCTATCCGAGTCATTTCTACTGCAGGTAAATAGGGGCACAGTGGCGTTGCGGTAACCGGTTCTCGTCAGATCACCCAAGTTAAGCAATGTCGAGCCCGGTTGGTCTTTGGATGGGTGACCGTCTGAACGATCGATTCGGACTCTCGCGCTGTGTCCCTGGGCAGGGCACTTAAGCCCGATTGTCCACATGGGGACACGATGACGCCGTGTACTAAGGCGTACTGCACGTCGATGGTGCACGTCTTCAACCAATCTAACCCTGCCTGTGCTGCAGTGCGGAGTTACGATGTTGGGGAGCTGGCAGCTGCTTGTCGTTGCTCTGTGGTTCTCTCCGGGTACTCCGGCTTCCTCCGTCCGTAAAACTGTCACCGACACGATATGACCTTGGCTGTTAAAGTGTCGTTAAACCCCAATAATAAAAATAAATAAAAACTGCAGGTAAATACTAATTATTATAACTATAGCAGAATTGAATTTAATTGCGGGTGAATATGTGTACATTGCAAGAGATCTGCGTTAAATCATATCCACTCAGTATTTTGGAAAATATTTTTATCAGAAATCGCCATGGCTGTTGTGAACTGGCCATGCTTAGTTTTGATGAATCATTCAGGAAACTATTGATCAAACCGTTGATTCAAAATGCAGGGCAAAATTTGATTGCAAATGCCCAAATTATGTTCTTTTCTTTTCAGGTGGCAACTGATTTGCTGTTGCGGGCGGGAATACCCACAAGCAGCACGCTATGAATTAAATGATACAACTGTTGTTAACGCTTTACCCAACGAATCGGCCACATCCGCCCGCGTAATATGCAAATTCAGCAGTTGACAAAAAATATTATTTTTAAAAAAAATTCAACAAAACGATATCATGTGACCCCTCGTTGGAACGAGCTCGTTCCAACGAGGGGTCACATGATATGGTTTTGTTGAAAGTTTTTGAAAAATTTAAAAAAATGATATTTAAAATAATAAATTTTGATTTCTTCTGCCTTGGGTAATGGGTTAATGCGGTGTGAAAGTATGTGGCAAACCATATGTACAGTGCACTATAACATAACAACTGATATGACATCCATTTTGTTCTGGAAGTCCCAACAATTTGAAACGTTTTTATTGTCCCCGCATTTTCAAAAATGCGGGAATATATAGTAATGATCACAGTCCGTACGCCTGAACGTTCGTATACTCCCCAACGTCCGTACACCCGAACATATTATATCCCAAACATTTATGGGATTATTATGAACCCCGATGAGTCTGTGGGTGGGATGGGGAAATCTCACCCTCGGGGCAAGATATTTGAACCAGACCCTCGGCGTGCCGAGGGTCTGGTTCAAATATCTTGCCACTAGGGTGAGATTTCCCCATTTCCACCTTCAGACTCATCGAGGATATTTTTTCTCCCCCACACGAGGATTACGTCATTGGAGATAATTGGCGGTTACGTGCTGACATACCCAATTTATCAAGTCGTAGTCCTTTCGAAAAACGAACAATTTCATCGGAAAGATCGTACAAAAGTTAGGTATATACCATAGGTATATACTAAAAAATTGATTTGTAACACTGTCCGTCAAGGGCTTAATGAATTTGCGCGTGTCAAACTCTTATGTAAAGGGCATTGTGAGATTATTGATCGATCGATAAATTCGCGCAGTGATATTATTAAATCTGCAGAGAAACATGGGGGTTGAAACAAATCAACATTGTTGATTCTGAATGGCACGTGGATTACATGCGGGAAATCGTGAAGCCATTTTGTTTATTTACAATTGTGAAGACGATGATGAAATAGTTCCGGCGACCTAATAAAATATGCAAATGAGTACGTCGCGTGGGGTGAGTGGGATAGAAATATCCCACTCTGCTGTCTCACCCGGGACACGCATATGTTTCGCGTATAGTGGGGAAGGGTGGGGGGAGAAATGCATAAGCATGTGTCTTCAACCATTACTACCCCTGGAGTTACCCGGTGCTGCTGGTGCAAGGCCTGAAAATTTGCTGCCGGTCCTGTCTTTTGTCGGGGAAAAACCCGGTTTCATTTTTATGAAACAACTCAAAAGTCCATGAACTGAAAATATTATGCAAGCGCTTCCTGGGCTGTGTTCCCACAAAATGTAAATATTCCCCTACTACTACACCACCGCGATTTAGTGATAATCCACCAGGGGTGTAGCCAGCAATTCTTTTAGGGGGGTCGCCCACAATGCAACTCAAGGATGAGAATGTCGGGCAACTAAAAAGACTGAAAACTTGGCCAGAGGCCAAACCTTGGCAAAAGGTCAAGTTAGAGGAGATTATGGGGTCATCCCCTCCCATAATCTTTTAATCTTCTCCAACTAGACCTTTGGCCATAGGTGGTGGTCTGGTCGAGGAGGGCGTGGCTCCCCAGGAAAAAAAATCTTCAATATTTGATATCAGCAGTGATTAAAGATTTAATGTTGAGTGAAAGTGAATCAAATTCAATGTAGGCACGTATTAGATTGCTGTGGAGAATATCGGCCGCGGACCTTTGGGATTGGGGGAGGGGGGGTACGACCCTCATGACCCTCCCTCACTACACCCTTGCCCACTCTCCGTGTACTCCGACAACTAAACGTTTCCGTGATACTGAGATATTCGATTGCCTTCGCTAATTCTAAACTAGAGATATTTTGTCTTCGTGGTATAAACGATTGTGAGTATTTCCTTATCATTACAGAGATAAAGTTTCAAGCATTTCTGCAAGGAAATGCAAAGAAAAAAACAAACTTGTGAAGTCAGATATAACATGCTGACAGGTTTCTTTGAGGGACCATCAGACAAGACAGGAGTAATAATAGTTGAATGATGGCTCAGATGGTGGTTTGAGATATAAACACGCAACAAAAAGTCTGTTCCTTCGTGGGTATGTGATATTTAGATATGCCAAAGCGTTTCAAACAGCTGTGTGTGCATGCACAGCATTGCACCCTCCCGTGTTTCAGTCCGAATCGAAATTCGCAACTGATTTACGGATTTTTCATATCCAGTTATTGCGAATCGACCAATTTTAAAAAGAGGTGATTGGCTTGCCTTCCAAGAATGCCTGGAATAGATTTCACTGTTATGACTACCAGGCGTACAGAACACTTAACACAGGCAGACATACCGGCCGTCCATGTGAGATATTTCACTCGCTCGATTCATCCGCTGTCCCAAACTGATTGCAAGGTGACATCAGGTAAATGTCCTCTCAAAACAGAAACACAAAAGGTGACTCACCAAACAAAACAAAAAATGCCGACCTGTTAAAACAGCGGACTAGAAAGAGCTCTAATAAACATTTTTTTCTTTCAGCTTGCAGTCAGCGACGGCGAAAGCTCAGTGAAGGTTTGGTTGGGGAGGGGAGAGTAAAAATGTTCACGAAGAGCTAGACCTTCCATGGTTAGGACACCTGGGGTAAGAGGTTGAAACAAACATTGGTACGTCTTTTAAAATGAGAACAATTCATTTCAACCCATTTATAATCAAAGAATATATAATTTGGGAGATTACAAATTTTGTTGAATTGGCCCCTGTCACTTTATTTATTTATTTATTTATTTATTTATTTATTTATTTATTTATTTATTTATTTATTTATTGGTGTTTAAGGACACATACTTATGCACAATGGCTAATCGTAACCGTGACAGTTTTACGGGTGGAGGAAGCCTGAGTACCCGGAGAGAACCAACGAGCATCGACGAGCAACTGTCAGATCCTCAACAGTCTAACTCTGTTCAAGCTTCAAAGACGTACTGCACGTCGATGGTGCACATGTCTTCAACCGCTGTAACTCTGTTACAGCGGTTGGAGACATGTGCACCATCGACGCGCAGTACGCCTTAGTACACGGCGTCATCGTGCACCCATGTAAGCAACCGGGATAAAGAGCCTTGCCCATGGACACAACACGGGTTGTCCCGGACGGGGATCGGACTCGGGACCTCCAGCATAGAAGTCCAACAGTCTACCACTGAGCCTTCGCGCTCTAACTCTGTTACAGCGGTTGAAGACATGTGCACCATCGACGCGCAGTACGCCTTAGTACACGGAGTCATCGTGCCCACACGTAAGCAACCGGGATAAAGTGCCTTGCCCATGGACACAACGCGGGTTGTCCCGGACGGGGATCGAACTCGGGACCTCTAGCATAGAAGTCCAACAGTCTACCACTGAGCCTTCGCGCTCCCACTTTATTTCTGTACTGCGGCGGATGTTTTCTGTTTTCAAGGACTGATATCCAGTATGTGGTCTGTATCCTTGGACCGACCTAGTAAGTAGTCAGTGTGAATTTGACTACTAAAATTACGATTTGGCTCCTGAATTTTAACCCTTTGAACCCTGGTGGTATCTTCCATTTCAGTTCATATGCAGCATTTAGAAGAGTCCATATTCATTATTTGGGGGTAGACCAATCCATATTTTCAACGTGCTGCCTTAGGGCGGCACGTTGAAAATATTGATTGGTCTGCCCCACCCTTAACTTAGCACGCATACTACTTAATGAAAGTATGATGTACCATGTCCCTGGGCCGGTAAAACGCCCTCTGGTGTTCAAAGGGTTAAATATAGCTGGCGTGTAACCGTAAGACCTACCCTGACCCCCACTGATCACTTAGGTAGCCCAAACTCTTGATTAGGAACTATTGTGAAAATGAATGGTTACTGTGGTGTAATAAAATTATTTTTGAATCATTTGAGAAACAGCTATAATTATGATAATAAGGTATGCTCCCAAAAAGAAGATCATTGTCAAAAACTAATATATTTCTACAGTTAACTGGTTGAGTGCTTGAATGCTTTGTGATGGTGTGACGGTGCAGCAACTTGAAGGCTTTATGTTCTGTAAATGGACTACGTGTTATCGTTGAAGTGAAATTATATCATCTGTGTGGTAGGCCTGCGCGGTATATCGATAAACCGATATATACCAGTATTCAAAGCAATATCGATTCAATACCGGTGTAATTATAAAAATATCGGTTTGTCGTCATTATTTATTTAGCCACAATATAATTTTCAAGATGTCTTAAGATTTTTTAACTGTAGCTCAGAATGAATAATATTATCGCTGTACCCAAGGAATCGTCCGCCTGTGCCCACGTAATATACAAATTCAGCAGTTGAAAAAATAATTTTCAAAAGTTTCAACAAAACTATATCATGTGATCCCCCCCCCCCCCCCTCATTGGAACGAGCTCAAGGGGCTCGTTCCAAAGAGGCGTCACATGATACTGTTTTGTAGAAATTTTTGGACAAATTTGATAAAGTAAAATTTAAAATAATAAATTTTGATATCGTCTGCGTTGTGTCAAGGTTTTTCGAACCGCATCATTAAGGCATGCTGATTCGTTCCGACTGTGATGCCACAAGTCTTGATTTTGGTACTTTTGTTCAGATATCTGAACAGTTTTCAATATATCGGTATACCGCGGTATTTTTTTGAAAACCGATATTCTGTTTTGAATATCGTGCAGCCCTGGGGTGTGGGTTTGCCTTGTGACAATTTATTCCCATAAATTGTAAAAGGAAAAACACATAAACAAATTTTGATAATCAACAATACATAAGTACTCTACCGCTTAAGAAGTAAATGTAGCTTCTAGGTTTCAAAAGTAGGCTCCATGTTTGGCTCTGATTTTTAAATGCTCAGGTCGGTCCCTTGCTGAATCCACCAAAGCTGCATGGCAAGACAGGCCTGGAGATCTAGACTTAGATGTGAGTCTTCCATGGAAGACGTGTGTCGCCTGCACAATATTTTAATATTTCAGACAGAATTCTAAGTGGAAAAGGGGCATAACTCTGGAAAAAATACAGCGGATCAAAAAATAAAATAGGAGGTGCACAATGCCATTATGTGATAAAGAATCACTGAAAGTTTCATCAAAATCCATTCATAGGTTAAAGAGTGGCGGATAAGAGAAAGTGTGACGCGGACGACGACGCGGACGACAAAAGTAATCCCTATATGTCGCTCCCCACTTCGTGGGGCGGCGACACAAAAATCAAGGAGTGCAAAACAGTAACCCTCCTCAGATTGCTT
The DNA here is from genome assembly GCA_031216915.1 of Pictodentalium vernedei. NCBI lineage: Eukaryota > Metazoa > Mollusca > Scaphopoda > Dentaliida > Dentaliidae > Pictodentalium > Pictodentalium vernedei. Next base: position 171,215,118 of record CM062290.1, read on the forward strand.
GAGAGTGCAATTGCACCTCAATTTTCAATGCAAAAACGTGTATGCTATTTTGGTCATATTCACTTCAAGGTATTAATATTGTGACTGAAGAATCGTACTACATTCAGCTACATAGTGGAAAAATTGGCACACACATCTTATTATTCAAAATGTTGCATTCAATTCTTATGTGACTGTCTTCTACACTCAAAATCTATTGAAATTCGACACAGAATGGGTCATGAATTATTGCGAATCAATGCAACATTGACAAATCGTCCCCGAAGGCATAGAGAACACATTGGAACTCAGGGGACGAAATCATAGTAGATTTTAAAGGGAGTCCCAAACAGGTCTGGCATTCCAGAAAATCAAGGGCTGCAAAAAATTGCCCTCCTCAATTTTTTCTACGCGTGCAGCACTTCTGCACTCCTAAAGAATGCCACGCCTGGCAAGAAATGGAAATATACCTCATACTACGTATCGTACTCATGTACTCCAATAGCTACATTTCTTTCTCAATGCGTGGTGTCCAGTTTCGTTTTAGGCAATTGGCTGATACGGCAAACCATTACATAAACACACATATCCCTTAATAATTCAGCAGTGCACTTATCTCAACTTTCACTTCAAAGAAGATCTGTTTAGAAAATAAACCAAGCCAAACATCAGTCAATTATTGTTTGTTTTTCTCAAAATAACACACAATTTACTACAAAAAGTGCCGCCTATCTCGTCATTGTATAATTCTATTCGGCGTCCAATCAAACAGTTATCACATTTGACAGGTATAACTGACAAAGAAAAATTTTCCATGATGGAGGGTTATGAATATGAGAAGGAGAATTCGTTAAAGACCTCCCTGGAAGAAACATATTGAAAAGGGAAAGTACATCCATGCACCTTACTGCGTGCCACCTGTTGCTGTCGGTAATGTTGATGACGGTCTGTATGAAGAAATGTAGCATTAACCATGTCCATACTGTGTGCTCAAGTGGCTGGGCTGTTTTTCCAACTATTTACTGCAAAAGGGCAATTATTCTTATTAGTAGCAAAGCTCATCGATGAATTTAAATCTACATTGCTATAAGCTGGGATCCTGGGATTATAGCAATACTAACAACAGAGTGCTTATTTGCTAACTAAATAAGCAAGCTGAAGTCCACAATCTCCTGGTTATTTGTTTACCTTCGCCGTCGGTCGCGCGCATGGCGGGGGCACACACGTTTAAATCTGTAAAGCAGGACTTGTATTCTTCAGGAGTGCAGGAGTGCTGCACGCCTAGAAAAATTCGAGGAAGGCAATTTATTGCATCCTTTGAGTTTCTGGTATGCCAGACCTGTTTGGAACTGCCTTTAAAATCTATTATCATTACGTCCCCTGGGTTCCAATGTGTTCTCTGTGCCTACTGGCACAGAGAATACATTGGAACTCAGGGGACGATTTGTCAATATTGCATTGATGTGCAATAATTCATGACCGATTCTGTGTCGCATTTCGATAGATTTTGAGTGCAGAAGACAGTCAGATAAGAACTCAATGCAACCTTTTGAATAACGAGATGTGTGTGCCAATTTTTCCACTACGTAGCTGAAGGTAGTACAATTTTTCAGTCACAATATTAATACATTGAAGTGAATATGACTAAAATAACATACAAGTTTTTGGATTGACAATTTCAGGTGCAATTGCACTCCCAAGCAATTTGAGGAGGACAACTGTTTTGCACTCCCTGATTTTCTAGATTGCCAGGCCTGGTAAAGTATACGACGCTGTTATGGTCTGTTACCAGTATTGCCCTAAATTAGCCCGTTTACTTGTCTGGAATAGTTCAGCTAGTCGGAAAAGCGAACCTATGGTTCGCTTTTTCGCTCAACTGATGTGTTCTAGACGATGGAATCTATTAAAAATACCATAGTGATTCATTTTCTTTCAAGCAGTGCTAGAAAAGTTGCTGAATCGACACTTAATTTGACAGAATGTCTTATGACATTACTATTAGAAATGAACATTCACGATAGCCATAGCCTTATGATTACTCCGCGTATTACCACTAATTGTGGGGGCGCGGTGGCATCGCGGAAATCGGTTCTCGCCAGATCACCGAAGTTAAGTAACCTCGAGCGCAGTTAGTAGTTGGATGGGTGACCATTTCAGCGACTGATTTGTGCTCCCGCGTTGTGTCCTTGGGCAAGGCACTTAACCCGATTACCTACATGGGCCCACGATGACGCTGTGTACTAAGGCGTATTGTACGTCGATGGTGTGCGTGTCTTCAACCAATCTAACCCTGCCTGTGCCGCGATGCAGATTTCAGAGTTACGATGTTGGAGAGCTGACAGCTGCTCGTCGTTGCTCGGTGGTTCTCTCCGGTTACTCCGGCTTCCCCCACCCGTAAAAACTGTCACCGACATGATGTGACCATGGCTGTTAATGTGTCGTTAAACCATAATAAATAAATAAATAAATAACTGTATTAATATCTTGGTGTTTTCAAGAAGAATTAAATGCTTATCAATTGGAATATCTAGAACTGGGCACGAAAGAATATCAATATCTACATACCTATCGTTTTAATTAATTTAGGCCTTAATACACGATATTAATGCGTGTGAAATGAACAGATAGATATATTACGAGTGGAGAAGTATAATATTCCCGTCAGGAATCGACACAAAAATGACTTTTTCAAAGCTGAGTCGAAAGTATCTCTCACGTCCGGATTTGTGAGTGTTACAAGTTCTTTATATTTGTTAAAGGTTGGGATATTTTTCTCAGTATTTTTATTTCATCAAATGGCCGGGAGAAGTGTCTGTGACTACAGCATACAAACCCAAACGCAAGTGAAGAAATGTGACGTGTTAGTGTCAGGTGGGGGTATTATTTCACTGGATACAAGACTGCGATTTAATTAATACATACAGTTTTTTATGACAGTAACTGATCTGGTGTTCTGGATTGCGTTGAGTTGATGTGAGCAGATCAGTCGTATCCCACGAGTCACCGAAAGTGACCTTTTGGCTATCCATTCTCCACATACTATATATAATAGGCACTTTCACATTATCAAATTTCAGACGATTTTTTCACCTTGCAACCTACAAGAAATGTAATAAGAAAAAGACGTGTTTTGTAAAAAACAAAAAAAAAAAAAACAAAAAAAAAACAAAGACAAATATTTTGAAATACGGATTTCTACTAATCTTGTAAAAAGATTAAATGAAGTAAAAGTGCAAGCTAACATATACATTTGATGACTCCTTGCGTCAAAATTATAATCAAGCATTTTACTTATGATCATGGGCACGCTTTTCGCTGTGCTTAAATTTGTCTTTGTTTTGTTGCATAACTGGTTTACTGACACCACGCTGTGTCCACTTTTCAAGCTGAATAAGAAAATCTCTAATACTTCTAAAATGCTGTCAACTTTCTCCTGTTAACCCTTTACCCAACGAATCGCCCGCATCCGCCCGCGTAATATGCAAATTCAGCAGTTGAAAAAATATTATTTTTCAAAAAATTTCAACAAAACCATATCATGTGACCCCTCGTTGGAACGAGCTCGTCGAGCTCGTTCCAACGAGGGTTCACATGATATGGTTTTGTTAATTTTTTTTGAAAAATTTAAAAAAAATGATATTTAAAATAATAAATTATGATATCGTCTGCGTTGGGTAAAGGGTTAACAAGTCGAGCGTTAAATTATTTTTGGTCCTTAAAATTTCTTTGTGCATCTTTGTCTTGTTACAATTTATGGGCGAGTGCCAGTAGGCCAGTAGGCACTCTCCCATATATTGTAACAATGAAAATTCTAACAGATAAAATAATATCACTTCAAAGATAATATGAAGCACATCCACAGAATATGAAATCTTTAAATTGTGGTACCCGCACTTTAGAATAAAGCCCAAATATGGGCTTCGAGCACTCTACCTTGAAGTTACAGGACTTTTTAATATTAACACAAAGAGTCACGCGTGTAATATCGATTTAACTGTTGCATCGAGTTCACGTTAACAATTTTCTGACAAGGCTCTTGCATTGCTTATGTTACACGTGCAGTTTGTTTTGGAAACAAAGGTCACGTGAGGAGGGGCATACGTACGTCATCAAGATGGGAAATCTAATCGTGACACACTCACACCAGTTGAGTATTTAAATATATGTATGTATATGTATGTATTTAAATATAAAAGAGTGTCATGGTCACCAAAACCGCAGCCAAATGGTGTGCGTGCGTGCGTGCGTGCGTGCGTGCGTGCGTGCGTGCGTGCGTGTTCATCCTCTCCTGAGCAATTGTATCCCTGAATCCGCTTTCACTGAAGACCATTGCCCGATGTCTTCTGTTAACCCTTTACCCAACGAAGACGATTTCAAAATTTATTATTTTAAATATCATTTTTTGTTTTCAAAAAATTTCAACAAAACCATATCATGTGACCCCTCTTTGGAACGAGCTCGACGAGCTCGTTCCAAAGAGGGGTCACATGATATGGTTTTGTTGAAATGTTTCGAAAAATATTTTTTCAGCTGCTGATTTTGCATATTACGCGGGCGGATGCGGGCGATTCGTTGGGTAAAGGGTTAATAAGAGCTGACCAATGCACATCAAGGTAAAGGTCTGACTCCTGTATGATTTCAGCCGATTCGAATTTCTAACGACACTTTCGGCAGCCAGGATGACATCATATCTGACAGTTGTTCGGGTAATGTCAGCTCAAATTTCCAATTGGGAGACCAACACAGCAGCGGGGAGTAGCTATCAGACTCTCTAACTTATAAACCCCGCAAAAGCAGGGTTAGCATCGGTTGAAGGCACGAGTACCATCGACGTGCAGTACGCCCTTACCACACTGCGCCATCGAGCTCCCACCTCGACAATTGGGATTAAATGCTTTGCCCAAGAATACGAAGGCACGGGTGCCATCGACGTGCAGTTGGCCCTTATACCACACCACGCCACCGTGCGCCCACCTGGACAATTGGGACTAAATGCCCTGCACAACAACGAAACGCAGATAACGCTGGTTAAGATAGAACCTACGAGATTTCGACCTGAAGTCCACTGCTCTAACAAATAAACCACTGAGCATCCTACGATTCAAATATTTATTTATTGGTGTTTAAGGTCACACAGTTCTGCATAAGGGTTAATCGTGAGCGCAACATGGAGATAAAGTCAAGTCCAGTCAATCGTTATAACCATGTTGCCCATTTTAGAGGACTTCCACCCCAAGCATTGGTGACTGGGTCCTATTTTACCAGAAAAACAGAGCTTGTTTACCACAGGAAAAAACAGTTTCACATCCCGGGGTTCCCACGGGGGCTACGATTCGAACCGCATCAAGAAAAAAAGTGTGGAAACAAAATATGGTGCAGTAAAAAGAAATTTATTTGTTGAGACTAAAAAATATTTGTCGGTAAACTATGCGTGAAAAGGAATTTACTTGTAAATGAACTTTTGCGGGAGGTAATTTCCGGTGATCCAACAAGCTGTGCTTGACAACGCGTACATAATTTCCCGTGACATCTCCCCTCGTGTGAGTTGTTTGGGTGCCAGGTTGCTTTGTTTGTGTGTTGTTTTATGGCATCGACTTACCAATTCCTTGTGCCATATTCCAAGTGTTTTAATCATGTTCAGACATGCACACATTTTAACAAATTGAACTTTCACCTCACTTGAATGGAGGAACAGGCTTACTGTCCATTTAATAAAGTGAAATGGGGTTAAATCAGTTCATATGAAGTAAGCTGACCCTATGCAGGCATTTGCGTGGTGGTGGCAAGTCAACAAATGGATAAATTTAAACCGTGCGAATGTCAGCTCACAGAAATGGGGTGTGCTCTTCTTCTCAGTTCTGTAATCACAAATGAGGATATCGACTTTCAACCGGATCGCAACCTAGGTTCGACCCGGACGAAATTCTCTGTCGGCACACCGCCTCAACACTGAGGAACCTCACTTGTCGAAAACGATATGCGCGAACACTGAATCAGAAATGTTTTCATTCGTTTTTCATGATGCGCTCTAGACTCAGGGTTCACACAAATATCAGAAAATCCAATTCAAGCATTATTTAAGCACATCTCAAGGAACGTGACGACAATTTTCAAGGACTAACAAACAGAGCTGTAAAAATTGGGCGAATGATAAGTTCATTCGCATGCCATTTGCCTAAAAAGAAATAAGGTGACCGATTTTTTATTCACCTACATCACTAGACCTTTGACAAATATAATATATATAATAAATTGTCATTTTATTCGTTTGTTAACGTTTCCAGACTAGAGCCATGATCTACACTGTAATGATAATAAAAACCTACCGTTATGATGACATGCTGATGAAATGCTGTGATGTAACACACTGTTGGAAAGGGCTCTCTGAGCCCTTTCCAACAGTGTTTTACACCACATCATATTATTGGATTACTCGCATAAATTCATGAAATGAACTGCAGTGATCTAGAATCTACACATCTGACTGATGCTGAGGCGAGTTATCATGAAACGGTATCCGGACTAAACACCCTCATGAAAAAACACCCTAAAAAAATTGCATCCTAGACAAAACACCCTTGATAAATTTGCAGCCTGGATAAAACACCCTTGATACAAAACACCCTTGCACTAAACACCCTCAAAAATTTGTCAGATTGATGAGTTTGCATCGTGGACAAAACACCCTTGAGGCAAAACACCCTTGAGGAGCCCGAATTGATCACTAAAGAATTTTATTGTTTTCATAACTAAGCCATACACTTTGATGGAAAATATGACAGTAGAGATAAAAAGATGTTGCATGTGTATCTTGTAAAAATAACTCTACCCGTGAAAGTAGGTAGGATTAGTAAAAATTGATCAGGAAAGAATTTTATTGTTTTCATAACTAAGCCATACACTTTGGTGGATTTTATGACAGTAAAAATAAAAAGATGCTGCATTGTGTATCTTGTAAAAACAAGTCTACCCATCAACACACACACACCCAAGGCAATGAAATAAAACAGTGAGGGTGTTTTGAGGGTGTTTTGTCCAAACGTGCTTTAGTCCAAGGGTGTTTTGTTGTCCAAGGGCGTTTTGTCACGAGGGTGTTTTGTCTGAGGGTGTTTTGTTCAAGGGTGTTTTGTCCAAGGGTGTTTTGTCTCGAGGGTGTCTTGTTCTACAATCCATGAAACATCTTGTCTCTGGGGTTTTGTAGGTTTACTGAATTCAAGTACTTTTCAAGAAAGGTGAAGAAAACTAAAGTACTTTTCAAGGATAGAAACAAATTTTAGCACTTCTCAAGTAAGGATGAAAATTCAAGGACTTTTCATTTGAGTGGGAACCCTGTGATTTCGCAGTATTTTATTTACGAAATCTCGACCAACTGGTGTGAGTGTGTCACGGTTAGATTTTCCATCTTGATGACGTGTGCCCCTCCTGACGTGACCTTTGTTTCCAAAATAAACTGCACGTGTAAGATAAGCAACGCAATGCAAGAGCCTTGTCGGAAAATTGTTGACGTGAACTCGACTCAACAGTTAAATCGATATTGGTATATTATACGCGTGCCTCTTTGTGTTAATATTACCTTCTTTAATAGTAAGTATGAATTGTAATATTAACACTGATTACGCTTCGGGAGCGTTTTCGAACCTGCTAGGCCTGTCATTATAAGACAATCAAATCCATTGATATTTGTTACGTTATCGCGCTGACGAGCTGAACACGGTCACAAATTAACTAATTAAGGGCCGTCACCATTTTTCGAAGCAAGACATTGTTAAGAAAGTCTCACATGCCAAATATTGAGCTGAACACGGTCAAAAATTAACTAATTAAGGGCCGTCACCATTTTTTCGAAGCAAGACATTGTTAAGAAAGTCTCACATGCCAAATATTGACCAAATCTATTAATATTTGTTCACGTCATAGCGTCAACGAGCTGTAAACTGACAAAAAATAACCAGTTAACTCCGCTCAGTAAGACCGAACCGTACTAGTTTTCGAACTCATTCAAGACTTTGTTAAGAAATTCCCACATATCAAATATTGACCGAATCCATTTATACTTGTTCAAGTTATCGCGCTAACGAACTGAAAACAGGCGAAAATTAACTAAATAAGGGCCATAACTCCGCCCAGTATGGCCAAACCGTACCGTTTTTCAAACCCGTTCAAGACTTTATTTAGAAAGTCTTACCTACCCCCAAATATTGAGCGAATCCATTGATATTGTTCCAGTCATTGCGCTAACGAGGTGAAAACAGTCCAAAATTAACCAATTAAGGACCATATCTCCGCTCAATATGGCCGAACCGTATCAGTTTTCGAACTCATTGCTGAGAAAGTCTCACTCTCACATACTAAATATTGGTCAAATCCATTGATATTTGTTACAATTATCGCGCTAAAGAAAAAGGTAATGTGTGATATCCGCTCGCGTACCGACTTCTTCAAACTTTATTACTGTGGTGCGGTGGTACATTGTTTAGAGCATTGGGCTTTAAACGAAAAAGTCGACGGGTTGGCACTGACAGCGCCATCTGCGAAGTACCTTTGTGCAAGACACCTAATCCCGATTGCCCACGCGGTAACTTGGTGGCGCTGTGTACTGAGGTGAGCTACACGTCAATGGTGCACTTGCCTCCAACCGCTGGTAACTCTTCTTGTCCCAGGTCAGTAAATTGGAGAGTCTGATAATTGCTCGCTGCAGCGCCGGTAATCTTCTCCAGGTGCTCCGGCTTCTTCAGCCCCCCCAAAAACTGTTTAACCCTTTACCCAACGCAGACGATATCAAAATTTATTATTTTAAACATCATTTTTTAATTTTTTTCAAAAACTTTCAACAAAACCATGATCATGTGACCCCTCTTTGGAACGAGCTCGACGAGCTCGTTCCAAAGAGGGGTCACATGATATGGTTTTGTTGATTTTTTTCGAAAAATAATATTTTTTCAGCTGCTGAATTTGCATATTACGCGGGCGAATGCGGGCGATTCGTTGGGTAAAGGGTTAGCACGATATGACCCTGGCTGCTGAAAGTGTCATTAAAACAAAATAAAGAAATAAAAAAACAACAGCAAATTATTACCATCCCCCCCCCCCCCCCCCCCCCCATGAATACTGAGTAAAGTCCACTACGCTGTGAATTATATTCGTTGGGCGAAAGCATTCGGCAGCCTCAGTACTGAGAGGGTTAACGAAGTTCACGAAAATACTACTTCAGGACTGAATTCCATTTTTTTTCAGGAAAACATTATTTTCCATGACTTTCCATAATAATTGTTTATGTCGTTTCAAGCTTTACCTTGAACGTGGGAACACAGCCCCAAAGGTAGATTGGCTTGTAAATGTCAGAGGTGGGGCGTCATGGGTCAGTAGGCAGCACATAGATGTACATACAGGTAATGTTCAATTTGACGCGGCAGCCCCATCCATCTCATCCCACTCCGCCCCCCAACAGAAACGCACGTAAAAGATGCTTAAAAGCACAGCATTTTACAATCATCATTTTAGAATACAACGAACTTGTATTTAAGCTCTATAGCCACCTTACGGCCCAATAACTGAAGAAGGAAGAAAAATCACTCATTCCCATGTAAAAATAACATTGCACTCGGAAAGACATTACGTATCTTGTTTAGCTTTAAAGCTGACATGGATGGAATTGATTTCCGCGGAAAAAACACATTGTTTCTGTCACGTTCTTCTTGTACCGTCTCCAACTCAAAAATAATGTATTGCTGTCCGAATGAAATGTAACCCAGCGGAAACAAATGGCTAAAACACCTCTGTTTACAGGTACTGGAAGTCGAGGATGATTTGTAAGGCAAAAAATGGGATTTCAGAAATGTAAGCTCTTCCAAACATCACGGAGATACTATCTCCGACAATCTGCAAAAGTTATAATCTTTCATCAAATATTAGTAATTCTAACTGTGGGTCGTGTGTTTGGAAATGTTAGACATTACAAACAAGATGAGGCTGATATCGATGTGCTGTAAAGTTGTGGCAACCCCCTCTGTTAGGTGGTATCGCCAAAAGTAAAATTTGCAAAACTGCAAATATGAATCGTAGTTTTATCACAGATTGAAGTGATGATACTAGAGGTGGGCAATATACCTAAAAACCGAACCGATACCGATATCATGGGGATACCGAAAAACAGCACCGAATTAATCATTGAACACCGAAACCGTCTGAAATTTCAAATTTTTCTGCATTCACTATCTATGAGGCCTTGTTGAGGCTTGATAGTACTTGAAGGGTTCATTTTAATGAAAGATGTGGCTTATTTTATTTTCAGTTTTGTTAACCCTTTATCTAACATGAAAAGCAGACGACACTTGCAAAAGAATTATTGAACTAATTTATTTTAAATTTTTTGTCTCAAAAACATAGGTTATGACCCCTCATTGGAATGAGCTCGTTCCAATGAGGCGTCATAACCTATGTTTTTGAGACAAAAAATGAAAAAATAATGAAAATTAACTGACGATTTTTTAGAATAGCACTGGAAGGTTTTGGCCGTAACGTTGGGTGAAGGGTTAATCCCTAGGGGCCTGGGAAATCGTCGTGAATTCTCAACTACAACCTGTACGTGTCCAGCTGCGTAACGGTGATCTCTAGCCAAGCCTTGGCTGTCTGAAGATGCCTGAAGATGGCAAGGTCAGGGCACATGTCCTGAGATTATAAACGCCTCAAATAGGCCTTTAAGGGTTAAGCTGTGTTGAGAAGAAGTCAGAAAATTACTGTAGATATATGATTTGGGTTCGTAAAAGAATGCCACTGTTGAGATCATTGGCAGTGGCATTTGTGGAGCTGTGGTAGAATGATAGAACAACTTATTCTGTATTTTCTGATGCGAATTCCCCCTTGGTTCTGTCAGAAAATCTCAGTCAAGTCAGAATATCGAACCAGTACCAAGGTATACCCCTTGAAAATATCGAAACCGATACCGAACTCAAATTAACCCTCCGGGTAGCTCCTTCTGCAAATGACATATAGCTTATTTCCAGGCTTGGGTGCGATGCACAGCACTTCGGAACAAACCAACCACACCCCATATTCAGATCAAGCTAGAGTAACTTGGAAATCTCCTGACAAGGGATGCTTTACGGGTGAAATGTCAGCAACTCTACGCGGCTATTGGCTATTATTTTTAGCGCGGTCAAACCATTGTGAGAAAAGATGAAAATGCCACAGAACTCTAAATTTCCGACAAAACCAGTGAACCAGTGATGATGGTGTGTTTATATAGGTCACAGAACCACGCATCACATATATCAATGCTACTACCTTACCGGTTTCTGATATTTCAAGTAGTTAACTTGGCAGGGTAAAAATGGAGGGCATAATTCATGAGGTTTACACAGTCGAATTGCGGAGTTTTGTTTTAACCAACTCAGGGTTGGTCTTTGATCATTCTAGTCCACTTTTTCAAATAGTTCATGTATATTATAACATGATTGCTACGTGTATTCAACGTTACGCAATACAATACAATGGGGATATGTTCTAGATAATTAAACTTTTTTTCGGTTCATGCGTTTTCAGATAAAACGATTGGCTCACACGATTCTGTTTTTTCCTTTCATAACTCAATGAATCGAAAAAAACACAATTAGGTCCGCCCCCAGCCACGCCCCTAAAATACCAGTCTTTGGAGTTGCAACATGGTGTCAAATCTATAGAAGTTAGAACACTGGCACGTTCTAAATGTGAAAAAGAAAAATAAATTTATATTACTAATTTATCACCATGAAATTATTTATAAAATATTTAAATGACCGTGGTGGGTCAATTTTTCTTTTTCTTCACACCTGTATTTATTTGACATTTCAATTTTTACGCACACTGGGTGATCGTCTGCGTTCATCGTTTTACCCAAATCGATTGTAAACAATGGCTGGTCACGACGAATACGGCAATTTTGACGTTGTAAATTTGAATACGGCAATGTTATCTGGCTTTATATCTAACTCCACTTTTACAAACTGTGTTTTTCAGTTCTCGGGAAACGGTCAAAACCAAAATACAATGTAATACTGATGGCCTACTTCCACCTACCACGGAACGTAACTTTTACGTGAAGTGAACAGTTGAATGAAATTTGAGGGAGGCGTGGCTTATGACGTTTTCGTTGCATTACGTAATTCATTGGTCAATAAAAAATTTAATGACATAAGTGCATTTGACTTGGAAAGTGTGTCAATTGCTACCTGCATTTCAATAATATGCGCCCTCTTTTATGCCAGAAAAATAATATGTTTACAAGTTTTAGTTCTTAAGTCTTCGTTCGCTGAAGTAGAGGACGACCAACACTATTTATTTATTTGGGTCGCGAACGTTTAATTATAAGGAATGATCGTTTCTTTTTGTCTATTTCTTGAGTTATGAACCCGAAAAAACAAAGTCCAAACATCGTGTAAATGGGCTACGCCCATTTACACAGTTTGGACTTTGTTTTTTTCGGGTTCATAACTCAAGAAATAGACAAAAAGAAACGATCATTCCTTAAATACACCACGTGGAATCTGGATTTCGCGTAAGAACGCCATGTAAAAACGCAACTGATTGGACGTTCCGACGTAATGGCGCGAATGAAATGCTTCTATACAAAAGAGAGTGTCAAGCAAGAAAGTTATTAGACAGCTTATAAGATATTTTTCTTCACAAATATCAACTTCATTCACTTAATTCCAGTTTAACCCTTTACCTAACATGAAAAGCAGACGCCACTTGCAAATAAAATTCTTGAATAACTACTAATTTTTTGCATCAAAAACATACGTTATGACCCCTCATTGGAATGGGCCCGGCGAGCTCGTTCCAAAGAAGGGTTACAACCTATGTTTTTGAGACAAAAAATAAAAAATATAATGTAAATTAAGTGGCGGTTTTCGAGAATAGCACTGGCTGGTTTTTACCGTTACGTTGGGTAAAGGGTTAATAGTGGTATAAATACAGATGGAAACTCGAGAAGAGTACGGGGGACGTGAATCAACGATCCTTGGTGGAGTATTTCTTGTATTTCACGCGCGCCGTCGGCCTTGGGGAAGGCTGTGTTCTGTCTTGTTACACAGCGCAACGAAACTTTGCAACTGTAGACGAAATACTTGACCAATGTGAAGCTCAATATCCTCGCAGTTCAATTTAAACAGAGACCAAAGGTTGAAATGCCTTCGAACGTTTCCGGTAATTCGTTTCATCTGCTAGGTGAAGCTTGATCTTACTTGCGTCTCAAAATGTACACTCACTTATGTATTGGTAACTATACAAATAAAAGTTAACCCTTTACCAGACGAAACAGTCAAACTCGACCAGCTCTGTTCACGGGAATCGCCTTTCAAATTCTATCGATTTTTTTCGTTTTTGTCTCAACAATACTGCTTATGGCCCATCACTGGAATGAGCTTTTTGAGATCGTTCGGAACTTCCAAAGAGAAAGAGAGTCATGGGCTATGTTTTTGACAAAGAAAAATGAAAATGATCAGTTATTCAAGATTTTTGTATTTGAAAGTATCGTCTGTTATTTGGGTTGGGCGAGGCGTTAAGTGATCAGTGGGTGTGAAATCAGGAGACAGGTTGCTAAGTAATATAACATTACTTTCATGCTATATTTCAGATGTCCAAAAGTGATTGTTTGCGGAAAGAATGGTCTATTGACAAATGAAAGACAACATAATGATGAAAATATGCAGTATTCTAATGGCGCTAATTACACATATCTGTCACTGATGTTTTTGATGAAAAAATGTTCTCTTGACAAGTATGGTGCAGGAACAGTACATGATGCAACAATACCGGTAATTACTAGCAAAAAATGTAACTTGTGATCTCCTGAACTCAACAGCAGAGTCTGACGTCAGTAGCGAGTGTATCCACCACGAGGTCGGATGACAGCCTGAACCCTCATCCTAATGCTGCCATTGAGCCTTCTGATACGGTCCTGAGGCAACTCATGCCACTCCTCGTGTAATTCAGCTCCCAACTCGGCCAAATTCTGTGCAAGCGGATCCCTTGCTTGCACACGACGTCCACGAAAATCCCAGATGTGTTCTAAGGGATTCAAATCAGGGCTCATTTCAGGCCAAGGTAGTATTGTAATAGCATTGTTCTGAAGGAATGCTCTCATAGCATTCACGCTAAAAACTAAAGTGTTAAAAATTACACTTGAAGTGCTATATTTAACACTTACTAAGTGCTGAACTAGCACTTTGTTCAAGTGTAGATATCCCAGAACTTCACAGGTGTTACAATAATACCACTTGACAAGCGTAATGTCGCGACACTTAAAAGGAAACAACCCAGATGACGCGGATCAGGCTCGAACTCTCGAGCCTGATCCGCGTCATCTGCGTTGTGTCCTTTTAATTATGTACCCCCAAGCGCAAATCAAATTCTGGACGATTCTGGAAGAACCACCAATGCTAGATACATGGAAAGTGCCATCCATTCAAGTTTCAGATGTCTGACGATTGTAATGTCTAAGTGCTTAAAGCATTGCACTTTGAATGTTCAAATCAAACCCTAAGAGTTAGAATGGGTTTAACACCTTGAAAGTGTCAGTTTCAACACTTTAGTTTTTAGTGTGTTGGAGTGATGTGGCCTTGCATTGTCGTTCAAGAATACAGGGCGAGCAGCCAACGGGTGGTTGTCAGAATGAGGCACGACAACCGGATTGATATTGTCCCGGATGTACTGATGACCATTGAGATTCCCACGCACAGTCACCATTTCAAGTTTACAATTATGAGAGAGGCACCCCCAGATCATTACTGAATACTGATCCTCCACCATAAGGAAGAGTAGGTCTGGTGGTCCTGGGCACGTCGGAAGTATCTCCATGTCTCCACACTCTCATGCGACCATCTGTGACGTAAAGCAGGAACCTACTCTCGTCTGACCAATGGACTTTCCTCCACGTCCTGAAATTCCAATGTTGTCGTGCCATTCACCACTCCAAACGTCGTCTTTGATGCTGATCGGACAGAGCTGGACACTTGGTGACTCTTCTGGGCCCCATATCCAGTGCTTTGAGACGGTTTCGGATAGTTCTGTTGCACAAACACCTGTTGGGGAACCAACGGCGTTTCAAAACCACACTTGAAGCAAAAGGGTTCACGCCTAACGAGGCGTGTCATAATCCCAACTTCCCGAGGAGATGTCTCTTGGGGTTGTCCGGGCCTTGGTCGGGCCTTAACATCGCTGGTTTGTTGATGTTTTCGGACAAGTCTGCTGATGAAGAATGACTATGGCAAGTTGCCTTCCAACAGCTTTGAATGACATTCCTGTTGCATACATGCCAACGATTTGTCATCTTAGTGCCTCTGACAGTCCCCTCCTTGCCATGTCAACATTTATTGATAAAAGAAGTGACAAATCTTCTTGTTTTATACCCAGATATTGCATGTGGATGATAGTGTTTTTTTGACATTTGCGGGAAGCATGCTTCAAGTGGGCGAGGGGATGTGTTGGGGTACGCTATCAACCAGAAACATCATGTTTCACAAGATGAAATGTACTATAAGACATAGCAATCATTAAAACAGTAACAGCAACTTCACTGTCACGAAACATTTCAGAGGGTGCTTAATTAACCCTTTACCTAACGTAACGGCCAAAACCGACCAGCGCTATTCTCAAAAATCGCCAATTAATTTTCATTATATTTTTCATTTTTTGTCTCAAAAACATAGGTTATGACCCCTCGTTGGAACGAGCTCGTCGAGCTCGTTCCAACGAGGGGTCATAACCTATGTTTTTGAGACAAAAAATAAAAAAAAATAGTTATTCAAGAATTATTTTTGCAAGTGTCGTCTGCTTTTCAGGTTAGGTAAAGGGTGTATATAAGGCATAAGTCAAGGCAAGTTTTTTGCTTCGAAAGAGGAAGTGGGTGTGCATTCAACACACGCCGTCCTCTTCGTACCCCCGTTTGTTTCCACCTCACAGTCACATCTACAGCAACGGCTGATATTTTGATGAAAGTCAGGGGTAGCCTTTAGAGGAATTGGATACAATTTTATAAATGAAAGCAACAACCAGGAAGCAGTGATTCTTTTCAAGAGATGATCTGGTAGTCTATAAACTTCGCATTATTACTTATTTTTTCCACCTCTAAAGAAAAGCACCCGACTGCTCCGTGTTAAATTCAATTTAAAATTGTCGTAAATAATTTCTTTCATTGCAGTTTCATTATATATGAATAAACGTAATGTTATAGAATTTCGGTTTAAGTTCCATAGTTTGTTGCAGCTATGAAACCAAATGCAGATTAATTTCATCATTTTGAAATCATGAATGTCAGGTGTTTTACAGAGCGAAACCGATACTTGAATTATTCGAATATAAACCGTGCATTAGCCCGGTGTAATAAATTGTGCATTGTATTAACGGAGTTGTAAAATAGCGCCCTGTCTGCGTCTTTTCAAACGAATACAATGTTGGCGGTCTATTATACGCTAGTGAGATAATGTCGGTATAGCGATATAAACTTATCATAAACATGTCAAAGGAAGAATCCTCGTCGTCAAAGATACCCTCCATACAACAGGCTGTACCGTTAAAATGATATATAGAGGGTATGGAATGAGTGTTTTTCTCTATAATATTTATGAAACGAGTCTAAGAATTTTCCGTTTTGGCGAGCCTCTGGCGAGCCCAAACGGAAAATTCGGACGAGTTTCATTAATATTATATGAGAAAAACACTCATTTCATATTCTATTTATCATATGACACACACGCACAAATTAGCCACTTAGTATGACTTTAACCCATCACCTAACTTGAGTTGCAGACGGCACTTGGAAAAAAAACATCATCGAATAACTAAAAATTTTCATTTTTTGCTTCCAAAACATAGGTTATGACCTCTCATTGGAACGAGCTCGTTGAGCTCGTTCCAATGAGGGGTCATAACCTATGTTTTGGACGTAAAAAGTGAAAATATAATAAAAATGAATGACGTTTGTCTTGTAGGTAAAAGATTAATACAATATAACCCACCCTAAATAGGATAGATAATGTAAATTCTCCCTACTGATATTATGCAAATGTCACCCAGTTGTATTTTGTTTAGCCAATCAAATTGTCCAATTTTGAAATTGACCAACGAAAGCTCCCAACTCTAATTATGCAAATTATGAAACTGTGGCCCAGTTTTATATTGTTCAGCCAATCAAATTGTCTAGTTTTGAAACTGACCAATGAAATTGGCGGAAGGCTTTATTTATCACTGATCAATATGAAAACAAAATATCAAATGTTTTAAAGTGAACAAAATGGACGAGTCATATGATAAATATGATTACGTCCCAGCGAATCTCAAATGTCGGGCTGAATCGAATACCGAATCGAGTCAAGCAGAGGATTTCGAATCGCATCGAATCTCGAATCGAATCTCACACTCATCAAAGTGTAAATATTGCACCTTCTTCCAACCGTAAATATATGCACTCCCCACTTAACCCTTTACCTAACATGGAAAGCAGACGACACTTGCAAAAAAAAATTCTTGAAAAACTATTTTTTTTTCATTTTTCTCTCAAAAACATAGGTTATGACCCCTCGTTGGAACGAGCTCGACGAGCTCGTTCCAACGAGGGGTCATAACCTATGTATTTGAGACAAAAAAATGAACTGTATTTGAGACTTTGGCCGTTACGTTGGGTAAAGGGTTAAGTACTGTATACAATGTCAGTAGGGCCGAGGAGAGGGTGATGCTCGGGGTAGTAAACCGGGGCCCGGACTTGGCCCAGGAGTCCAGGATTCAAGGGTAACGCCTGGGACCACCAAAGTTCTTACTCCTGTGCCAACATTTAAGAAGGGGGCTGTACCGCGAAGGGAGCTCTATACTTGACCAACGGTTGTAATTTTGGACTGCATGATTCTTGAAGTGATAACTTTATTAAATCAACTTGACGTAATAAAGTTATCACTTCGAGAACTGAGCAGTCAAATCCTATAACTCTAGGTCACTGGACACTCACTGATGAACTTGCAAATTTGAAACATGCTGCTAAAAAACCGTCATTTTGATGACCAAAAAATAACGCGATTTTTCATCCCCAAAGCCTCCGGAAGTCTCTATTTAATAACTGATTCCAAATTTTCTTGGAGAACCCGTCCTCCAAAATCCCCCATCATCCAGCATTCATTCGGCACTCAAGACAGATGCCTTCGGATCTACATCAATATTCCGACACTTTCGAAACGGGGCTCGTAAAAGAATTAACAATGGGGTCCGAGTTTCCTCTCTCCGGCCCTGAATGTCAGCTTGTCTGTTCGGGTAGTTCGATAAAAAAGAGACTCGGAATATTCCAAAAAGAAATCAAAGTAGCTTCAGAAGGGGAACTTTCTTGAACTTTTCTGCTATCATCAGGTCTCCTGTACAGGACAACCCCCCCCCCCCCCCCTACAGGAAACCCGATGATAGAAGAAGAGTTCAAGAGGAAACGCTTGGTAGGTATTTGAGACGATCTCGACCATTCGAAAAATTCCGTATCAAGAATCGAATCATCGGGACGAATTTAAATCGAATCGAAATTCAAAGCCTCGCAAGGACCTACATATGATATTCAGAACCACTGAGTGTGAATCCGTGGCAATAGGAATTTTCTCTGAAGTTAATACCTACAGGTCGTGGCCGAGAAAGGTGAACACTTGGATGGATAAACACTCAGGTGGTGAATAGATTGTCGCAAACAGCGCATATATCCCTCCAAACATTCATCGACAAGGTTAAAAATACTTCCCTCGCTTCGACGGTCGGACGGACACCATTTCAATATACCCTCCCAACTTTGTCGGTTGGTTGTGTAATAAGATACGTACCAACTCCTGGATACATAAGGGAAGAAGATAGGAGCCATAGCTTTCTATTTCTTCGTCGTTTCCAGAACTTTTTTTTTTATTTATTTACAGTTTTCTAGTACTGAAATGTTTAACCGGATAATCGGCTTGAAACCAGTTAGCTACCTAACCGAATAGAAAAAAACCGTCAACCGGTTATCCGAAATATCGATAGTGATCGTCATTCCACGTTTAAAACGAAGTAAATCTCTGCCACTTCTCCCTTGTGATACATTACACATCGAAGCCGCGTTGAAAAAATTGAGAAATAATCGACTTTGGCGTTCAAGACTTCGTTAATGATCGGCAGTTTTCGTGAGAATGAGTAATCGCAGAAACTATTCCGTAGTGTGTATACAAACGAACGTTGTCGAGTACTCGACAACGTTCGTTTGTATACACACTACGGAATCGTTTCTGAGAATACTGCTTTTCAATTCTTATAGTTTTGATCCCATATTCGGTGAAATAATGGCCACGGATAACCGGATATTAACCGGTTATAGCTCCCGGTTAGTCAGTTACGAAAATGAGCCAACCGTTTCAGCCCTACAGTTTTCACAGTAAATTACATTAACACATATATATGGAAAAAAATACAATGTATAAAAAATAAGTACAATCTTCCGATCTAAATTCAACATAAGCCTGTGTGGTTATAGAAGACATTTAGATTAAACTAATTATTTTAGATATTGTTTCCCACCTCGTTTCCACAACTTGATCACCTTATGGTACACTAATGTGACCGATGATCCGACTCCTTCATATCTTGAGCTATTCCAATTATGTATGGTAGTAAACGCAAGGGAAAGGTAGTGGTGCTCAAAGTGGTAAATGGATGTAGCTATAGAATTCGGAAATCCTTGACGAACACAGTAGTAGTGGAAGTCACTAACAGGAGAGGTAATAGCAGCCATTGTCAACCTTCGCGGTACAAGTCAATAACCGTGCATGGTAGTAGGAGAACTAGGCGAATTGATGCGAGTTGATCACTGCGAAGATATATAGACTAAAGTAGTAGCTGGTAGTGATAGGTGACAGTAGACAGCAGTAGAGTCTTTTGGACAGTAGGATATACCATACTTGTTAACGAAACAATAGTCCCCAAGACAGGGTCTCCACCACCGGTCACTGGTCACCGAACACTGTCTCTGGTGGACTCATGGTACAGGTATGTATGCATGTCTTGTATGTATTGTGAAAAAATTGTGAACAGGCAAACACGAATGTACTGGCGTCCTGGAATACATTATGAACGCGTGCAGTGGTATATGGACAGTTAGCAAGCAGAAATTGCGCTAGTGTAGATTGGTTCAACTGGTTCAACGATCTGTTGGCTGGTATGGGATAAGGTGAACGGGGCGAACTGTTTGGACATTCTAAAACTCAATCGATCAGGTGATTAGCTAGAGGATACTTGCCTTTGGGTATTCGGAACAGGGACAATAGTAGCCGCAAAAGGATTAGGAACAGAGATGATAAACAAAAATACTAAATTAGTTACAAAATAGATTATATTCCAAGTTGAATGTTCTTCTGTTCTAACACTTCAACGAAGTATACTCCAAAACAACAAAATGCACCAATAGAACAGGACACTATTACAACACGAGACAGGGTCTTTATCACTACGTCGTGCGCAAAGAAACCACGTCTATCATAGAAAATAATGGCGACCCCGAAACAAAAAGGACGAAAGAAATACTTACCACCCCAATAACGCGTTGAACATACCTATAAATCCTCCCACGCCCATTTCATGACTGTTGTACTACCATACTACTTTTAGTAAAATTGCATGTATTTCTAGCTGAATGTGTAAGAGATGGTAAGATTATAGGAACTTTAGTTTTGGCGCATTCACTTTTAAAAGCCCCGAAAGAGACTTCTCGCACTGAAACTAATTAACAGGTAGAGGGATAAATTATGTTTGGTCATCAAAATTTGTTCAGATATCATTACCTTGTTATAACGAAAGGTCGAGCTCATTCGACACCCTTACATAAAATATAAAAGGGCAAAACTATACATACTAAATCATTCACGTCAAATATAATGTTGTCCCTTGAGTGTAACAAGGCGCAATCTGCAATGCTGTAGCATTGCAGATGGCGCCTTGTTGCACTCATCGGACGATATAAAACACATTCACAGGAGACGATGCCTTCAAGTTACGGTACCTGAACCTAAGAATACAGCCCAAATATGGGCTTCCTGTACTCAATTGGTTAATTAGCCTATTAACCAGGATACCTGTCATTTGTTGTATTCTTAACTGGCAAGTTACATCAATGTTCATCTTGGAAGAACTCTGCGTTAAAATAAACAATACTCATAGAACCGACAAAGATTGGTATGCCAGCTTATCTCATCAAAATAGGTATACAATTCCACAAATCTTAGGGCTGGATAACGAAATCTACACGAAAAGGGCTTCTTATTACTCAAAACTGAAATAGACACCATGTTGAAATTAACATTGGGAATACTGGAATGTATCCCACACACAGTAATAAGGTCTCGCGAGATTGAGTGGGTATCGTGATATCGCTTCCATCATTGCTAAATGAATACCAACATAGACGATAGCATCGAATTTTCTCGGCAATTGATGTTTTAAACGCTATCATGTGTGCCATGTAGCAAGTTTTAATGAAACATTGTCACTTCTCGGAACTCGAGGCGATTTGATGTGCACCAGACCCCACTATTGACGAAAATCCGATCTGTTTTGAAACGACGAACCTCGTCGGATTTCCTCGATCAGTGAATGATGAATTACAACCGATCAGAAAAGATGTCTGGTCCATAGAGTTTGGATTATCGAGAATGAGTATGCCGGTTTCGCTTCTCATTGAATAATTATTAGTTTTGAGAGTATGTGGTGATTTTCTTATTAGACATGACATGATGGTGATCGGGTTTTAATTGTGGTCAATTTATTTGCGCGGTCGGCTGACTAGTAACACTCGTGTAGCGGAGCAGGTATTGATTAATCCACGTTACAATCGCTGAGAAGATGATAAACTCGCTGTGATTTTATTTGCTGCTAATAAGCCTGTTCGACACAACTACTTCACCCATCCGTGTTTGATTTCTCCGTACACAGTTCTTTCTGGATAGGTTCATTCGGGTGAAGAATAAAAAAGTCCCCGAGATATGTAGTTCACGAGACAGAATCTACGAATAAAATGTCTCCCGAACTATCAAAAGAAAAACAACTCGCAGCAAGGGAAATGATAGGGATGGAAATGGCATAAAGAAAGAATAGGACAAACAAGCAATGTTCAAGTGCGAAGTCACTTATCATACAGGGGTGTAGCCTGCATTTTCTTTTATTTTTTTTGGAGGGGGGGGGGGGGGGGGGCACAATGCATCTCAAGGATGAGAATGTCTGGCAACTAATAAGACTTAAAACTTGGCCAGGAGCAGACAAGTTGGAGGAGATTATGGGAGGGGTGACCCCCTCCCATAATCTCCTACATCTTGACCTTTGGCCATCGGTGGTGGTCCGGCGGTGGGGGGGAGGGGGTGGGGGGAGAGGGGTATTAAATATTTGATATCAGCAGTGATCAAAAATTTCATATTGACGGAAAGTGAATCAAATTCAACGTAGGCATGTATTAGATTGTTGTAGAGAATATCGGCCGCGGACCGTTGGGATTGGGATGGGTCGTAGGACCCCCCATGACCTTCCCTGTCTACACCCTTGTCATAAAAGAACCGTGCAGAAAACAAAACCTCTTAGAAGAGCGATCGCATAGGCGGATACAGGGGCCACACCCCAAGTTAGGTAACCCATTTTTTCCTAAGCACCGAGACTAAGGGAAACGGTATCATCCGCGACAGCATAAGGACATCCACGACTGTTGCCACTGTGTGGGTCTCGTTAGCCGTTATAAACTGGCTGCACGTTTTTCAAAATTCCAATGAGCCTATATATAAAACTGAGCAAAGTGTTTGGTTGGAAAACATTGTGGGCAAGAAACAACCAGGGGCACACATTAACATTTCATTTTACAAATGTTTTTTCCGGGAGGTCCTCACACCCTGCCGATGAGAGGGGGAGGGGATACTCCAGTTGTGCTCGCTCTCCAACTCGCCGTTTCGCGTTTTGGATGATACTTCGCATCATGATCCAGGATTGAGATCTGCTCCTCCTCCCCAAAAGTCCAGAATCCCGGAACCGCCATTGAACCACATACTTAAACTATTTTGTTAATAAAATGTTGCCAGGTAAAATCGTATGTTAGTACGGGTACCTTTATATTTTTTAAAATTATGTTTTTTCTCTTTTCTTTTTTTATTTGGAAACTATTTTAGGGCACTGTTAAGTATTTAACCAGGGTCCAATCTCAACTATTTCAACTTTTCAATCTGTTGTATAGTAACGAAATATTGAACAAGTTATCGGAATTGAATAGTTGCCAATGCTTCAAACACCTTGCACCAACTTAAACCCTTTGAGGAGTGAACATGTTTTCCAAATTCTATTAACCTCAAATGTTTAGCTCAGATCAGCAGTGAATCCTAGCAAAGCATTGGTTGCCAACTGGTCAGCCAAGACTTGAAAAGGAAAACTACCAAGTTGATTAGACGCTTATGCCATTAAGAATAATTTTGCATAGCTGCCATCTAATTCCTCCATTTTGTTCTACCATTTTCGTCACTGACACTTCTGTAGCTGGAAGATTTGTTCGCCACTTCCATTTCCGTCACTGCGGTTTTTGTGATGCAACACCTGGACAAATAATCTCCCGAAGTATGACAAAAATTCACCATTCTTGTTTGAAAAAGTTTGAATCCACGCTCGGACTTTAGAATGCTTCAACGCGATAACATTTGTAAGATTTGACGAAGATTATTTCTTATGTGAAGAATGTGTTTGAATAAGGCAACTTTTGCGTGTTCCGCCCCCGAAAATTTCAATTCGGCAAAGGTTGTAGTGGAACGGCTCGTTGGTTTGTGTGTTGGGTATAACGTCACTTACTGCAACCGGAATCATATCGTGTTTGACAGTTTGAGCTTGAATGACGCCAAGTTTCCGCCAGGATAAAATGTTGAACAATAGCGATCAATTCTGTCATAGTTGGCAGTGCAGGTAATTGTGCAGCGCAAACGCTTGTTGTTAACTTTGTCAGATTTATAGCTTGCGTTACATGCAGAGAACATATTTCGTCTGAGAGAATTTAGATTGCAAGAGATGATATTATTATATAAAACATCGACTTGGTAAAATTCAACATTTCTATGGAAGCACCCTTAACCTTTTGAAACAGAGAGGCCCGTTTTGCGACCCAGGAACATGATATGTCATAATTTCATTAGGTTGGATGGCTGCTAAGTGAATATGTAGGGAGAACAATCAATATTTTCAACGTGCAGCCTTGGGGCTGCACGTTGAAATTATTAATTGATCATCCCCATATAATGAATATGGACTCTTCCATACATCCAGGGAAAATTTGACCTGTTAATTGCGTATACAGCAATCTTCTGTTAATTGAATACAAAAATTAAAAAATCTTGTAATATGATAAATTACTGAATTCCCCTTGTTTATCAGTGGCGTAGAAAGCTTTTCGCTGGCGGAGGGGCAAGCCCAAAATATTCCGACAGACCGAAAATTTTCCGACAGTGTAACAACAACAAAAACCCAAACAAACAGAAAGAATCTGTTGTTTACTGCAAATGTACTGAAAATTTGTCTAT
The DNA here is from genome assembly GCA_031216915.1 of Pictodentalium vernedei. Taxonomy (NCBI): domain Eukaryota; kingdom Metazoa; phylum Mollusca; class Scaphopoda; order Dentaliida; family Dentaliidae; genus Pictodentalium; species Pictodentalium vernedei. The sequence goes on from CM062290.1 coordinate 171,239,651, forward strand.
TTATCCAAAATTTACCCAAAATGGCATGTTGTTATTCCCAAAGCCAGCATTTTAATGTTATTAGGCATAAATTCGCCTAAAAATGGTCCCAAAAAATTTCCGACAAAACTTCTGGTGGGGGGGGGGGGTGGGGGGGGGGGCTCCCCCCTTTATCTACGCCACTGTTGTTTATTGGCCTATTTGGCCTTACTACATACGATATAGACCTTAATACATTATATCTTTTTTGACAGACCTCAAAGAGTGATACAATAAAATTAATGAGAAGTTTATCTCTAGATTTAAAGAAAGTGACCAAATCCCTGACAACTGAATACCCTTGTTAATTGAATTTTTCTCCACTGGCAAAATAACTATTCAATTAACAGGGTTCCACTGTACCAGCACATATGTACCCTCACCGCATGGCTTGGAGGCGCGGCGCTGCACTGGTTAAAGCGTTGGACTTCAAACCGAGATGTCCACGGTTCGATCGGAACCAGCGGTAAATGCGTTATGTCCTAGCGCAAGACGCTTAACCTCGTTTGCCAACGTGTAGGTGCGGTGATGTTGTGTATAAACGCGTACTGTGCGTCAATTGTGTATTTGCCTTCAACCGCTGCTAACGTTGCTTGTGTGGAGTTAGCAAGCTGTGGAGTCGTGCAGCTGATCGCCACTATTCGATGGTCCTCTCCGGGTACTCCGGCTTCCTGCACCCGTAAAACTGTCCGACACATGTGATCCTAGCTGTTGAACAGTCGTCCACCTCCAATAAACAAACACACAAACCACATGGTTTACCGTCTAATATTCAGATACAAAATACAAATTAACCCTTTGAACCCTGGTGGTATTTTCCATGTCAGTTCAATGGCTGCAATTGGAAGAGTCCATATTTATTATTTGGGGTTAGACCAATTAATATTTTCAACGTGCAGCCTTAGGGCTGCACGTTGAAAATATTGATTGGTCTACACCACGCATTTATCTTGTAGCCATCCCCCTTAATGATATTTTGACGTAGCTTATGACCCGGCCGGAAAAAACGGCCTCTGCTGTTCAAAGGGTTAATGGACGACGGCGTCGCAGTTATTTTCATAGATCTTTAAATCTTCCCAGTGGTCTTTTAACGATGAAATCCGGCTGTCCCTTAGCTGAAAGTTTGCAACTATTGTCCTGAGATTGTTCTAAGAAATTGAAAACAGTGAGTTGTAAAAAAACTTAGCCAGTATTTTTCACTAGTAAATATTCATTTATTGAAGTTTAACTAGACTTTCGACAGCCGGGGTCACGTGGTGTCGGATTTCACAAGTAAAGCCTTTGTCCCGTACTGAATATTTTGAAAAATAGCAATACAACTAATCGACCACAGCGTTATTTATTTGCAGATATATAGCTTTTTCTTCGTGAAATCGAACCACGGGCCCAATACTATAAAACTTTTACAGGCCAATACCATAGACATATTACAATTGTATTTTCTAGAATTCTGTTTTCTAGTTATGACTTTAAATGGGTTGAAATGAACCATTAGCATGTTCAAAGATGTGGTAATTTGCCAATATCTTTTAAAAATACTAATGATTCATTTTAGTCAGTTATATTAATAGGTAGAAAACACAATTCCAGAAAATACAACTGTAAACGTTTTATAGTATTAGGCCCCAGTTCAATAAACTTAGAATTTGCTTACGTCGCTTGTGATTCACGAAATTCGTTACCTTGCAAATACAACAAAGCTATTTTGACTTTAACCCTTTACCTACCACGAAAAGCAGACGACACTTGCACAAAAAATTCTTGAATAACTATTTGTTTTCATTTTTGTATAAAAAAACATAGGTTATGACCTCTCATTGGAACGAGCTCGACGAGCTCGTTCCAATGAGGGGTCAGAACCTATGTTTTGAGACAAAAAATGAAAAAGTAATAAAAATTAATTGACGATTTTTGAGAATAGCGCTGGCCGGTTTTGACCGTTACTTTGGGTAAAGGGTTAAGTTAAAAATACACCAGGGTCCTGCAAAGCTTCGAAATCGCTTCGAAATCGTTCCGATGAGTCGCTTCGGGTAGCCCAGATTCTCATTTTTTGGAATCGTTGAGATGTTCTCAAAATCCAACCAAATGTTTCACCTTGAATGCTTCCTCTATCAACGAGTCTCCTGTTCAGGAGACCAAGTAATAGAAGTAGGGTTCAGGGAGATTCCGCTCTGAAACCCCTTTGATTCCGTTCTGGAATATTCCGCTTTTTTGACTTGCTCAAACAGACGAGTCGCCGTTGAAGAGAATACCTGAATGGAGACAGGCAATATTTTCCGCCTCAAAAAGGTGCATTATTTTCAATCTGAAGAGCCGTGAGATTCGATTCGATACGAAATATTCCGCTTGATTGGAATCAGGAGTCGATTCGACACGAAATCTGAAATTTTCGTGGCCTTAAAATACAAGAAATACACACACTACACCGTTATTAGTTTATTCTTATTCTGAAGACTTAAATTACAAGCATTACATTATGTCGAAATTCCGAAATGGGGTGAAATATCACTAGTTATTATTTGACCGCATCGCACGCAGTGCTCATATCGCGCTCAGAGTATCAATGCTTCTGAGCGATTTAATTACCACTTTTTCTGACAACACTTGTAGGGTGCTCTAGAGTTATGAAAAGCTTGATAAATAGTCGGAAAGTTAAACACGACAACATTTCGCCAGTGATTATAATTTTTCTTCAGACTTCAAAGAAGCGAATATGTTATTAATACGAACCGGGAATTAACCAAAGTGTATATCTCAGACTCTCCGTAGACGTAATCATGATTCAACTTGGGTGGCATTTGTTATTGGATGGAGAGAATTAGTCCACGAGATATATACCTGTTGGGTTTTAATAAACGTACTATTAAAATCCTCATAACTAATTTCTTCTTCTCCACACGCTAAGTGACTCTCAAGTCAATTTGATTCTTCCGACATACTTACGTTTTTTATATTAATTGATAAATTCTATAAATGTCATCTCAACAAACCCATTTGCTCAAACATGATCTCTGCTTCAAATTTGCTTCCACATAGGTGGAGATGGACAATATACCGAAAAACCGATACCGATATTATGGGGATACCGAAAAACCGAACCGAACCAATCATTGAATACCGAAACCATCAATATTTTCAAATTGTCATACATTCACTATTTATAAGGACTTGTTGAGGCTCGACAGCAGGTGAAGCTTTCATTTTCACGAAAGGAGTGACTGATTTTCACTCCAATTCGATTAATCCTTAAGGGTTTGGGCAATTGGCATGAAATCCGACTAGACTACAACCTGTACAGTGATTTCTGGTCAAGTCTTGGCTGCCCGAAATCACTGCACATGGGATTTGTCTATTATCAACAGGGCTTCCAAATGATGGCAGGCTAAGGGCTCATGCTCTGAGACTGGAACAGCCTGAAATAGGCCTTTAAAGGTTAAGGTGTGTTTCGAATAAGTCACAAAATTACTGTAGATATGATTTATGTTAGCAAAAGAATGCCAATGTTGAGCTCATTGACAAAGGCATTTGTGGCAATCTGGAAGAATGAATTGAGAACAATATATTATGTACTTTCCTGGTGTGAATTACCCTCTGGTTCTATCAGTAAATCTCAGTCAAATACCGAACACCGACCCGATATCGCAGTATACCCCCGTAAAAATACCGAAACCGATACCGAACTTTTCTTACAAAAATATACAGGTATTCTTTCTGCCCCAGCTATAGATATACCAGTCAATAAGTATTTAATTCCCAGTGAAAACATCAGTATTGTAACATAATTTGTGAAATTACCCGCGATACCTTCTGATTGAATAATGCCATACAAAATGTATATAGAATCAAGTCTCGATTGAGCAACATTTCTAGATTTGATTCACAGAAAATGAATCTTTATGAACTTTCAGATTCAATCGCCCGGAATATATCCGCTGGTCGGAAAAGTAAATCGTAAGTTGGTCGGAAAAGTGAACCATAAGTTCGCTTCTCCAATCAACTAAAATATTTCAGACGAATGAATCTAAACACCGGCGATGACCTATTTGAGTGCTAGACTGCTTCCAGGCCATAACAACGTCAAATGTCTTACAGAATGACACTGGTGGTCTGATAGCTTGGTAAATAGGGAGCTCGCCTCAAATAACGAGCAGGGGGGTGGCGGCGGGAGATCTCATTGAATATACAGAGGATTGTGAAAAACATATACATTATATGTTTGTTTATTGGTGTTTAAGGTCATTTTCGACATCTAAAGCTATATCACGAACGCAACACAGGCGCAGTCAACTTCAGTAAATTGTTTATTGGGGGCACTGCGAATCTCAAAGTTCGGGTCGAATCGAATCAGACAGAGGATTTCGAATCGAATCTCAAATCGAATTTCGTCGCTCTTCAAGTGGAAGATATTGCATCTTCTTTTTCACAAGCATTCATTTTGTCAGTCTCCACTCAAATATTGCATTAAACGGCGACTCGTCTGTTTGCGCAAGTCAATCAACTCGTCTATTCGGACAAGTCAATGAAGCAGCGGAATATTCCAGGATGGAATCAAATTAGATTCGGAAGCTGAACCTCCTGGAACTCTTCTACATCGAATTGGTCTCCAATACAGCAGACCTGGGACCAATACTATAAAACTTTTACAATTGTATTTTCCAGAATTGTATTTTCTACAAATGAATATAAATGATTGAAATGAACCATTAGCATTTCAAAAGATATGGCAATTTGCCAATTGGCAAATTGCCACATTTTTGAAAATGCTAATGGTTCATTTCAATTAGTTATTTCCATAAATAGGAAATACAATTCTGAAAAATGCAACTGTAAACGTTTTATAGTATTGACCCCTGGCGACAGGAGGGTTCGCGGCGAGACATTTGACAGGATTTTGAGAACATTTCGATGATTCGAAAATTTCCGAATCAGCTCGACGATTTCGAATCGAACTGAATTTTGATACTTCGCCCTATTGTTTGCACCTGTGCTGTCCATTAATAATTTTAACCCTTTACCCAACGCAGACGATATCAACATTTATTATTTTAAATATCACTTTTTTAATTTTTTCAAAAAAGTTCAACAAAACCATATCATGTGACCCCTCATTGGAACGAGATCGACCAGCTCGTTCCAAAGAGGGGTTGCATGATATGATTTTGTTGATTTTTTTGCCAAATATTTTTTCAGCTGCTGAATTTGCATATTACGCGGATGGATGTGGCCGATTCGTTGGGTAAAGGGTTATCCCTTTACCCAACAAACACGATATGAAAAATTATGTTCATTCTTTTTTCTTCCATTTTAAAAATAAAAATCAACAAAACCATATACGTGACCCCCCAATGAAGCGAGCTCAACGAGCTCGTTTCAATGAGGGGGTCATATGATATGGTTTTGCTGAAATTTTTTTTTTCAATGGCTCAATTGGTGAATTACTCCGGTGGACGCGACCGATTCGATATGTAAATGGTTAAAGGTTTTCCACATCAGACACGGGTAATGCTTTACCAGAAAAAAAGTCAACTTCCTTACCACATAAAATAAACACCTCTCCACTTCCCAGGGTTGCCGTAGGGAATATTGTTCCTACATACACAAGCAAAGGCAAAGTTATCAGCTTATGGTCCTCTGTTTTCATTTTTACATATCTTGACTGGCGAGATATGTGCATTTGGATATTTAAAAAAAAAACAAAGGCATGCGCATAGCCGGCAGGAATTTTGTTGGGGAGGTGCGCTAAGTGGCGATCAACGAAAAAAAAACCGGCCAGCACTATTCGCAAAAATCACCACTCAGTTTTCCTTATTATTTCATTTTTTATCTCAAAACATACGTTATGACCCCTCATTGGAACGAGCTCATTGAGCTCGTTCCAATGAGTGGTCATAAGCTATGTTTTTGACGCAAAAAATGAAAAAAAATCTAGGTATTCAAGAATTTTGTTTGCGGGTGTCGTCTGCTTTGCGTGTTAGGTAAGAGGTTAATATATGATTCTGACAGAGATTTAAACAGCGACGAATTCGGTGTAACATCAAGGGACTGTAACATCATGACCATGCAACTAGTTTCCGTGAAACGTCTAAGCACTTCGATACTCTTTTTTATAGCCGAGACTATAAAAAAGTATCAAAGTAGTGCCAAAAATAACTTACACTGATGCATCGTACTCTCTGTAGCCAGGCCACAAAGAGTATAATTAAATTCATGATTACCTATTTTACTATATATAAAAAGCCTTTGACATAAATTTCAGCTTTATACACCAACCGTGGTGAATACGTGTGTCTGTGGTGAACACGCCTGCAATGGGATTTCAATAGTTAAAATTTACACCTACAGTGGAACTATATCCAAGTTAACCTTTGGTTGACCTCGACCTGAATGCAAACTTGTCTAAATGTATCGCAAGTCGCCTCGCGAAGAGTGAAATGAAACCGGCAATTATTTATTACGTTTTAAATGACTTTAACTCATAAGATACCAAATATTAACACAAATGTGTTGATTCATGTTAATAAAGCATCCATAACTCGAAATGGTATGTTATTATGTTATTAAAATGAAAAAAGAGCGCGTAATTTGCGCGTTTCTTTTTCCATTTCGTTTCGGCGATAAAATTGCTAGCGGAAGTACCGCCAACCGGAGCTCATGTAAACAAAAACAGATTCGCACCTGTGAATATTGTATTATTTAACATTTAAACTCTTAATAATCTGACGATCATGGTGTAAATAAAATATACTCAAAGTAGCTTGGTGTACCAAATGTTCACCATTCGTGGTGTCAACCGCTCGCCAGAGGCTCGAGGTTGACACCACTCGTGGTGAACATTTGGTACACCAAGCTACTATGTGTATATTCTATATGTATTTATTTATATATTTATTTATTTGTGTTTTTAAAGTCGCATACTTATGCACAATGGCTAATCGTGACCATGAAGGGTTTACGGGTGAAGGCAGTCGGAGTACCCGGAAAGAACCACTGAGCATCGACGAGTTCCTCAACATTTTAACTCTGTTCAAGTTCCGTTCATGCAGGGTTACAGCGGGTGAAGACGTGCACCATCGACGGGCAGTACTCCTTGGTACACGGCGTCATCGTGCCTCCATGTAGGCAACCAGGATAAAGTGCCTTCCCTAAGTACACAACGCGAGTCGTCCCGGACGGGGATCGAGCTCGAGACCTCTAGCACAGAAGTCCAACAGTCTACCAATGAGCCACCGCGCTCCCACATTCTATATGTAACGAGGTAAGTGAGGTCGCCCCATTTTATCAAAACATCAAATCACAAATGGGAGATAGTGCAACTCCAATTTAGTGGGGATGTGCGCTCGCACCCGTTGCACCTCCCCTGGCTATGGCCGATTTTTTACAACTAGTTTCGTCTGTATATATGGGGGCTGGCCAGTCCGTTTTAACTCACTGGATACAATCGCGGAAAATGCCTGTGCCACTGTTGCTCTTCAGACGAACATAAATTTCCAAAAGATATATAGATTACATTCGATATGATAATCTTCAAAACGAAACGGTAACTTGAGTTTTTCTGTTGACAGAAGTTGTTATTCACAAAGAAGCTTACTTTCATGTAAATTAAATGGAAATGACGACGTTCTGACCAAATATGGATATATTTAGAATATAAATTTACACAAATCCCTAATCCCCGGATAGATTTTACTCGTCAAAAACACATGAGATGTAACTGATATTACATTTAATAAAGTGCGGCCGTGACGATATCGAAGACAAAGGGATAAAAACGATTATTGGATTCACGAAGTTTGAAACTGGAGCTAGCGGACCGCGGGAGACAATAGAATAGTTTAGAGGAGAGAATGGTGAAGATTATTTGGGCGAACGAGCGCGGTACAAAGTGACAGGTTTCTAAACGTCCGGATGAAAATGACACGCCACGCATTTGGGATCTTTTACCAATGTCTAAAGCAGGTCAATTTAAATCGTCGATAAGTTTACATCGATTGAAAATTGAGATGGATAAAGCCATCGACGATACATTCATTCAGCTTGTCAGAATTAACTCTTGGCTGTTGCGTTGGTGTTCTTGAAATGTTACAACCAACTCATCAAATTGAAGCATCTAAACCAATTTTGATATTTAAAATTTTGTTGGAATATGCTAAATCTAGCCATGTCACAAACTGCCACAAATGTTTAAATTAGCTGTAGGACCTCAAAGGTATATCACATTTTAACGTAAATTAATTTTGCGCTGAAGTCGTTAAAGGCGAAACGTATCATTTTCAACAACAGATGCCAATTTGACGGGTCGGGCGGAAATAACAAACCTTCATTATTTTAAAAGCGCAGACTACCCAGCAATTTGAAATTAACACCAACTTGCTGACACAAGCTTAGAAAATGCGTGGAGTATTTTCCAGGCGACTTTTCCCTATAGTCGAGTACAAGAATAATAGGAAAAATGAAATAGAATAAAGAAAAGACGAAAATACGTGCGCTAGATACAAGGTTTGCATACTCTGTCAGACAGCAAACAATAAATGATATTATGTGGTACGAAAAAGGGGAGGGACTATTCAAAATTTATTTTTGAATCCCGATTCCGTCTATTAGTATTGAGTAATGGCTATCTGATTATGTTTGTCTTATAAACAAGACACGTGTATTACGATATTCTCGAGGTGTATAGAACAGATCTATATCAATTTCCGTCGGTGAATGATTTTGAGATAAACGATTCGTTGAGTAAATGGAAGAAGAATGATGGACCCATACCATTATGCAGGTATGTTTATTTAATAGTGAATTATTAACTCATCAAGACTGGCAATGGCGCAGTTAAAAATAGGTTTATATTTTGTAAAAGAGGCTTTTCCAACCCTAGTCTCGGTTTACAAGTCATGAATCTCCATCGAGTATGAAATCGTTGTTTATAAGACTGTTTGTAATACACGTGTGACCACGGGAAGTGTTGTCGTGTTTGTTTACTGTGGTAGACAAATTATGCTCAGTCAAGGTCGAAGCCAGGCTGAATAAAGTTGGGGACAAAATATTTTTCCCCACTTCATTTCACATCGTGCAGGGTTAAGTGCGTATCATCCACTGATGAAGGTTTAGTGTATTCCAGGGGGGGGGGGGGGGGGGGGGGGCTTTCATACCAACTGAAGCACCTCGGTAATTTTTAACTGGTAGAGTGCTGGAAGCCCATATTGGGGTTTTATTCTGAAGTGCAGGTGCCGCAACATAATGGCTTCATATTCTGTGAATGTGCTTCATATTAATTTTGAATTAAAATAATTTAGTCTGAGAGGATTTGTCTTGTTACAATTTATGGGAGAGTGCCTTGTGGCACTCTCCCATAAACTGTAACAAGGCAAAGGGACATGAACTATTTCGGATGACCAAAAATAATTTAGAACTCTACCAGTTAAAGGCTTGACCACGCAGGAAATGAAGGAATAATTATAGCAAAATGATTCAAGAAATATTAGTGTGGGGGAACATGAACCTGCTTTAGAGATTTCAGGCATGAGTGTATACAAGGTCAACATTTTTCAGAAGTGTTTGAGAGGGGGGTGCGCCCCCCCCCCCCCCCAATCCCCCGGTGGCTATGCCGCTGTTCTTAGTAATAAAATAGAACGCCATAACCGAAGCAGGCTGCGGCATGAGTCCCTCAGTGCGCGTCAGATAATTCAAACAATAGGCTGTATTCGATTAATACTTATCGCGCTGTCATGAAACAGGCATAAATGTAGAAAGTGACCTCAAACCTTATCAAGAAGCAAACAAGGAGATTATTGAAAACTATTTTGAAGGCAGACAGAAAATGGAAAGAAGAAAGAAATACCAAATTATCAACGAATCACATGTTGTCAAATGTCGATCCCGACATTTTGCAGGGGATATTTAACTGAACCCTCCAACCACCACACTTGCTAACAAAGGTACACATTTTTCATTTAAATTACTCATGGATTCAATTTATTCCCACAAACCATGCACAACAGCTCACTGCGTCTGATTTCAACGAGCTCTTTGCAGTGAGATATTTAACGCTTAGGCCGCCAGACCCTTCGTCTAACGAATCACTTGTATCAGATCAGTGCTACAGTGCAGTCGCCGTGGACTGGTAGTAACCCACGCGTAGGCAGTCATGTCCACGCATGCGTTTACCAGGTAATAAAAATCACTGTAAGCAAAATTTTAATTAATGAAGCACCGGGTTAAACCCGGTGCTTCATTAATTAAATTTTTGCTAATTATTCCTATAATTAGTGTTTGGAATCTAATATTATTACGTCTGTGGAACTATTTCCCACCCATGGAAAGTGACATGTCCACGGCGGACGTACTGTACGTCGCGATATGCCATTTTGATTTTACATTTTTAGTCCAAACCTAAAGTTTCATGCAAAGTGCGCCTATAGTTTTTATTAATAGTATTTTGGTGAAAAGAATGTTACACTTTCTTGTAAAAATAATAATGAATGAAACACTAAATTATTCAGAATGCGCTTACTGGGGTGGGTTTTTTTTTTCTGGTGTTTGACCGTATAAAAATATAGATGAACAGCATTGTTTTCATCTTTTGGCTCATGTTTGTCCAATTTTGCAAAAATAAAATTAGCAGCACATAAAAACGAAAAAAATATAAATAGACAAAGAAATCAATAAATAAAATGATTTTGTGTATTATTTTTTTTCTACTGTTTCTAAAGAAAAATATGTATGTTGGAAAGAATTTCCTATTTTTTATTCAGACTGCGGAGGTCATATTAAAATCGAGTATGTAATCAATGATAAAATATTATGCATTATATAAAATTACTGAATTATTTGAGTTTTTTTTTTCTTTTCTTTATATATATATATAGCCGAAAGCTAGTTCGACATAAATAATTCATGGGTATATTAAGGTGTTAGTAGTTATCCCACTATACTATATATATATAAAAAAAACACAAATAAATAATTTAATAATTTTACATTCTTATTTACCAACTGTTTCCCAGAGAACTGCAAAAGATAAATTAACTTGATTTTTTTTTAGCTCGTCTTGGTTAAATTAGCACAATGTTTACACCTACCATAAAGAGAATATTGTCCTAAAGAGTTTAGTTATATGACCCATTTTTGGCATTATTTTAGTTATATAATTGTCTTCAGTGACCCATGTATACTACGTAGTTTTTCCGATAAAAAATATATTTAAGAACTTAGTATCCACTAACAACATCACCTAGAAAATTGAACATTTCCGATCTTTATTACTAATGATTGTTCGGCATTTTATTTATTTATTTTTTCTTGGTTAATAGTATTGTTATTTTCGTAGTTGGGCGGATTATACTCAGCTCCTTTCGCCTATCCGTATGAATTACCAATACTGTAGTTGAAAGTGTCTTGTGGTTTTAAATTTGTGAGAAAAAGAACAATTGGAGACCAACGAAAGTATTCCCGTTTCTACAGAGAACAGAGTACGAAAAAAATTTATTTTTTTGTTTCAAAAAAATCTTATTTCAAATTGAGTTGCACTTTAACTCAAAAGAGTATTTCATGCTTAACGATGGAAGTAAAACACAATGTAATTCTTATTTTATCTGCGACAGTCTGGCGGACAAATATTCATGAACGCAAAAATCATAGAAATTAATTATTTATTTACATGTATTTATATATTTTATGTTCTGTATTTTTCTATCACTTCCTACAGTTATCCACATAAAAAAACGTTTATTATACTGTTATATTTTCATGTCACTTGCACAGGTCAGTGCAAACAGAGATCGTTGGATTTACCCTTAACCCAACACGATAGTGGGCAAACGCTTAAAAAATTCCTGAATATTTTTTTTTATTTTTCTCTCTCGCAAACAGAGCCTAGGACCTCTCACTGGGGCGAGACTAACGGGCAAAACATAAGCTATGTTTTGGGGGAATTATTTTTTACATATATATGCAATTGGAATGGCAATTTTGATGAACAGCGAGAGACGGACGTGGTTTGTTACATTTAGTAAAGGGTTAAAAGTAATTCACGAAATGCTGATTTGGGTGACTGTTACTTGTCATCTAAAATGTCAAAGTTAAGTGAAAACGCGAACTAGGAAAAGCATAACTGCTGCCTTCAACACACAGCGTTAGATTTTTTCGGTTTATGAGATCGGATGGCGACAAATTTGATATCTGTCCCGAATAAGTAAAATACATTTAAACATACGCACACCATTCTTCACCCATCTACACACTGACGTCAAAATACCAACGATTCTAGTAACAATTTTTTCGCATAATGCAACTAGAAATTTAAACAATTCAATCTTGTTTGACAGAGCGCTTCAGCTCTGTCAAATAAGATTGAATTGGTTAAATTCCCGGTTGTATTATGGGAAAAAATTACAGATAAAAATTTTGATATTTCGACATTAGTGAGTGGAGGGTTCAAACCCCGAAAAAGAATCGCGGAATGTATTTCATTCCGGTGTAAAAGGAATGGAAGTCCGTAGGAACGTTAGTCCCTCTGGACTATTATTCCGCGGAATTATAGTCCTAGGTCTAACATTTCTAGAAATAGTAGTCCGGCGGACTACTATTCCTAGAAATGTTAGACCTAGGACTATAATTCCGCGGAATAATAGTCCAGAGGGACTAATTTTCCTACGGACTTCCATGCCTGTCACACCTGGGCAGTGGGAGACATGGTTTCACTGTGGTGGAGGATTTTTGAGATCCTAGAGGTGCTCTATTTTATCGCCTAACTTTGTGGTCCCAGAGGTCTTGCATTCCCCCCCCCCCCCCCCCCGTCAATTATATGATGAACAGACAAACGCTGACGCACTATTAGCGACCATTCTTAGCACTGTAAATACCTGATTGAACTTTTATAGTCCAGCCCCCCCCCCCTCACCCACCCCATAAACTCGACATCGAATTTTTAAAAAAAATCTTCTGTAACCAGAAGGCGAAGCTTTATTCACTTTAACGACCGAATGTCAAGAAGTTATCATAGCGAGAAAAGACATTATGTGTACAAATATCTGACAGGACTGTGTGACATTGACGCATAGCAAGGATTGTATAATAGGGGTTACTTAGCCAGGGCCATTTTGTTTTTTTGTTTTGTTTTTTTTTGAGGGAGCGGTGGGGGTCAAGCATAATATTCGGAAAGGCGTTATGGGGGCATCCCCCGAGAACATTTTGCGAAATGCTGTGTTCTGAGAGCGAATTTTCGGATTTTGTTGTGCACATTGGCCTGCACTGTAGAGAATTTTGGGGCTCTGTTATTATAAGCTTGCATTGGACCACAGATTTGGGGGGGGGGGGAGAGGACCCTGCCCCCAAGAGTACACCACATGCTGTAACCAAGAAGAACAAGAATTCATTACGAGAATGAGAAATGAAAGATGATTCTTTAACAAAAATCATCTGTTTTAATTAATTTCTTTCTGTATGGTTCGTTATTTTCTATAAACATTGATAAAGGGTGGATTCGGTATCGGAATAATTGGTGTATGATTTATAACCGATCTGGTTAAATATTTAACGCAATGATGATTCGTTACACAATATTTACAAATGGCAAGTAGTGCACTCCGATAAGGCTTCAAGATTAGAAACTCATGGGATGAAGTGTAAAGCGTGAAATTGCCTTGTGGTGACGGATGGAAATTTGAAAGTTCTCATGGGAGGAGAGGGCAATTTTGTCATCATCCACCATTCTGTTCTGTATTGGAAAGTGATGACAGATTTACTGCCATGACAACCCGATCTTCCCCTGATAAACAAATAGAGACGGGTTGTATTTCGATATTTAGATTAGCAGATTTGAAGATATTTCTAAAATCCCAATCAAGTGAAATACTATAATGCAATTGACAAACTTGGTTATAAAGTTAGTTAATTAAATCCTTTGATATGCTACTTTTCCTTTGCATTTTAACCCTTTACCTAACGTAACGGCAAAAACCGGCAGCGCTATTCTCAAAAATCGTCTATTAATTTTCATTATTTTTTTCATTTTTTGTCTCAAAAACATAGGTTATGACCCCTCGTTGGAAAGAGCTCGTTCCAACGAGGGGTCATAACCTATGTTTTTGAGACAAAAAATGAAAAAAATTAGTTATTCAAAAATTATTTTTGGAAGTGTCGTCTGCTTTTCAGGTTAAGTAAAGTGTTAAACTTTAATTTTACTGTTAAAAATGTCCGTGTACCGTGCCATGAACACCCATTATTTATTTATTTATTTATTTATTTATTTATTTATTTATTTATTTATATATTTATTTATTTATTTATTTGTGTTCTGCCAATTTATTTATTTTTAATCCAATTCACACTGAAAAATCTAAAATATCAAATGTTCAATTCAAAAATCTTTCCCATAATGCAAAGAGGAATTTAACCAATTCAGTCACGGATATGTACGTTACACTGTTTCGAGGTTTTTTCGTAATTCGAAACCGAGCCGCCCACTTGTTCCCTGACCAATTTCGGACCTCAGCCTAAATCTACTATTTAAGAGGTGAGTGTGTGATTCTGGAACTCAATGATTCAGTCCGTGTCCAGCTAAAAAAACTGGACATTTTCCATCGCATTGGCGGGACTACACCGCCTGGGACGGATCAGCCCGCTAGTTATCAATATAGCGTGAGTGTACAAGCTGCTAAAATACTGACAAAACTTTTAAGTATACTTGGTGGGAGGTGGGGAACTGATGTCCCGACGATCCCCTCTGCATCTACGTCATCATTCAAGTGTAAATAATTGATGGGAGTAAATCAATGATATTATGTGTGTGCCGAGGGTGGTTCGAGGGGGGGGGGGGGGGAGGGGACTCAGTGGCTACTTGGGTTCTGTATGATAATTAAGAATCCATGGTGCAAGGAGAACAAAACTCATGTGCACAGAGGCAATGCGGAGTGATCGATTGTGGGGTAAATTCACATAGCCAGCGTTTTCCATAGTAAATCCAACCAATACTTGGGTCAGTGTGTAACGGTGTGTGTGTTTTAGTGTGAAGGATGTTAATGGATCCGACTGATGAGATTTTACAGAATGTAATCAAAAGACCAGACTGTGCGGTGAACCACCCCCACTCTGGATTTTGTGATTCTTATTCATATTTCGGCTGTATAGCAATAATAATGTTATCAACTGCTCGTTATTTATTTATCTGCATTACTATCCACACACCCGTCCCAGCCCACCCTCGTCGATAAACAAACACACTTCGTGTAGAAAATGTTGTGCTGGTGAAGTTGTCAAGTTCGTCGTACTCGGTGTCGCAACAAACATTATTTTACTGTCCATGAGATTGTAACTTTTATACGTATCTCTTTAGCTGTTGCATGCTGGGAAGATATCCTCAGGCCAGCAGTGTAAATATAGTCCTACTTCTGTTTTACAAAATGTATCCCTGTAATGTTAATCAACCATTTCACGAATGATTTGTGGGCTTCATTTATTTAAACTTATCAAATCACAGCAGCCATGACTGGATTGGGGGCGCGGTGGCTCAGTAGGTAGAGGTACAGGCTGCAAGCCGAGAGCGGCAACCGCGTTGTGTCCTTGGGCAAGACACTTAACCCCCATTGCCCACGTGGGGGCACGGTGACGCTGTGTACTAAGGCGTACTGTACGTCAATGGTGCACCTGTCTTCAACCAATGCTAACCCTGCTTGTGTGGAGTTAGTATGTTGGGAAGCTGACAGTTGCTCGCCGTTGCTCGGTGGTTCTCTCCAGGTACTCCGGCTTCCTCCACCCGTAAAAGTGTCGTGGTCATGATTAGCCATTGTGCAGAAATATGTGGCCTTAAACACCAATAAATAAATAAATAAATAAATAAATAAATAAATAAATAAATAAATAAATAAATAAATAAATTTCATAGTAAAAAGTACTCAACAGGTTATGGGTTTATTTGATTTGTGGACCGGAGCAAGCAACAGTAGTAGCACCAGTAGTATAGCAGAAAGAGGATGGAGCAGCAATAACAGTAACAAACAGTAGTGGCACTAGCAGTATTCACGCAAGTGGAAGCAGCAGCAGCAACAGCAGTGGCACCAGTAGGATAGCAGCAAGAGGAAGTGGCAATAGTAACAATAGTATAGCAGCAATAAGAAGTAGCAACAGCAGTTGCACTAGCAGTATCGCAGCAAGAGAAAACAATCACAAAACAACAACAGCAGGGGCACCAGTAGTATAGCGGCAAGAGGAAGCAGCAGCAACAGGAGTGGCAAAGGTAGTATAGCAGCAAGAGAAAGCGGCAACAGCAGTGTCACCCAGCAGCAACAGCAATGGCAGCAACAGTAGTTGCGTCAGTATTATAGCATCAAGAGGAGGCAGCAACAGCAGTGGCATCAGTAGTATAGCAGCAAGAGCAACCAGACACATTTGTGGCCCCAGTAGCTTGGTAAGAGGAGACAGCAGCAACAGCAGTGACACCTGTAGTATATCAGCAGGAGGAAGCAGCAACAACGGGCACCCGTAGTATAGCAGCAAGAGAAACTAATAACAGCAACAACAACAGCAGCGGCACCAGTAGTTTAGAGTAGTCGAGCAGCAAGAGGAAACAGCAGCAGCAACAGCGGTGGTACCAGTAGTATAGTAGAAGATGAAGCTGCAACAGCAGTGGCACTAATATTATAGCAGCAACATCAGTGGCACTAGAGGTGCAGCAGCATGAGGAAGCAGCGGCAGCACCAGTAATACATCAACAAGAGGAGGCAGCAGCAGCACCACCAGCAGCAGGTTTAGTAGTGGCAGACGTAGTTGCAGTATTATAGTCGATAGCGGCTGTGCACAAATAATTGTTAATGAAGCTTAGACACAAGAAACTTTAGCCAGGAACTAAACATTAAAATTATCCCTTCTTAAAACAAATCGATTACTATGGAGAAGATTTTCGCGTTTCGTGAACAAGGAAAACAAATATTTATCGAAATTTGACGAATTCGTTCTCTAATTGGTCGGGAAACCCAAACATGACGAAAATAATCCAATATTAGTCTGTAACTAACTCAAACACACAGCCGAACGTCATTAATATAATTGGCAACGGAATTGTCACATGTGGGAGAAACAGTCGCGCCACGGAGGAGGACACGTTCATATTTTAAGAAATAATAAAGTACATTAATTATCAATTTTTTATCTCGAGTGTCAACAAAATAAATGCTTTGTCAATTCAAATTAGGTCAATCAAAAGAACATTTGTCACGTCACGAACGTCTGTCACGTGGTCAGTTTTCTGAATGCTCTTTTTAGTGTTTTTCTTGTATACAAATATAAGTGGAATATTTTACAAATACCGCAACGCCGGATATATATATCTACTGATGACGTAATTTTATCATTCTCAAATACAAACAGAATTTATTTAATCGTCACTTCGATTAACCCCCTGCACAATGATGTCAAAATATCTAACTTTCAGTCAGAAAAAAATTCCCATAATGCAACCAGAAATTTAACCAATTCAATCTCGTTTGACAGAGCTCATTGAGCTCTGTCAAACGAGATTGAATTGGTTAAATTTCTAGATGCATTACAGGAAAAACAGCTTCCTGAAATTTGGTATTTTGACATCAGAGTGAAGGGGGTGAGCTCTGTCAAACGAGATTGAATTGGTTAAATTTCTAGATGCATTACAGGAAAAAACAGCTTCCTGAAATATTGGTATTTTGACATCAGAGTGAAGGGGGTTAAATTCGAAGAACGTTTGAATGAATCCAACGCGAGAGAGCGCGTGTTAGATGAGCAAATCAATAACCGAGTGAATTCAGTTTCTCCACAAAGGACAAAACCAAAGGTACTGGGTAAAAAAAAGAAAAAAGGTGCATGAGTGTAGTCAGGGGACCCAGAGATCTTGCCAGGTTCCAAAATCTCCAAAGAACAGACCCACCAAAGTATATCCATTATGTTCGTCACTTTTTGAAGTGTGTGGTATACCGTATATAGCGCGCGTTATCGGTATCAGGCCAATATGGATTTAAGGTACCGAGGGAATCTCAAAATACCGGAACTTCGGTATTGAAAAATACTGCAGTAGTTTCCGAAACTATGTGACCCTTGCTGTTGAAACTGTAGTTAAACCCCAAAAGAAAAAAGAAACAAACTCCCCTTCGTTAGCCAAAATAGTTCCGACATCAAAACATTAACCCAAAATGAGTGACATGAAATGCACATGTGCCCCTTCTTCCCGTGGGTATTTTCTCACAGCGTTTTTGTTTATAACATCAATTGACACTTGACGAGGGCCTGTGTTATTTCCAACGTTTCGACAAATAAGCAATTCAGTGTTCGTACAGTTTGTCATACCTCATCATCATCATGAGTTGTGGTTGAATATTAGCAATCCGAGTGAAGTGTGTGTGGGGGGGGGGGGGGCGAAAACGACAGATTGGGAGGGGTAATAACCTGATTTGTCTCGACTCTAACCAACCCAAGTCCCAACTGATTAACCCTTTACCTAACGAATCGCCTGCATCCGCCCGCGTAATGTGCAAATTGAGCAGTTGAAAAACTTTAATTTTTCAAAATATTTCAACAAAACCATATCATGTGACCCCTCATTGGAACGAGCTCATTGAGCTCGTTCCAATGAGGGGTCACATGATATGGTTTTGCTGAAATTTGTTTAAAAATTTAAAAAAATGATATTTAAAATAATAAATTTTGATATCGTCGGCTTTGGGTAACGGGTTAAATATTCCAACAACATCAAACTGGCGTGACTTCTTTGAAGACATGCCTTGATGGCGTAATTGGAATATAAGTCAGCCGAAGTTATACTTCAAAAGTCTCCTTGGGAAAATATTTGTGTCGATAAATAAACTATATATGTAGTAGTCATGACGTAACTTATTTAATTAACACATATTGTAATCCAAACTTGTCATGCTGGGCTCAACCAGCCCGAATGGGATACTGCACACCTCCAATATGTTGGACTGACCGTGCGCGAGACCTTACTTATATCAAATCGCGTTATTTATTTTTGAATTTATTTACTGGATTTTAACACTTTATACAGCCAGGGTCGCCTCGTGTTGGACAGTTTTAAGGCTGGAGGAAGCCGGAGTACCTGGGACGAAGTAACGACGAGCAACTGTCAGACTCCCCAACGTGCAAACTCCATACAAGCAGGGTTAGCAATGGTTGAAGACGGATGCACCATCGACGAAAATTACGCCTTGGTACACAACGCCACCCCCCCCCCCCTCCACCCTCACGGGGGCAATCGGGATTAAGAGCCTTGCCCAAGGACACAACGAAATTACCCCTGGCGGTGATCGAATCGTGGACCTCTCGGTTTGAAGTCCAGTGCCGTAACCCCTGAGCCACCGCGTGCCATACCAAATCGAGTTAAGATTACAAGCGAGAGCGAATCGACATTTAACCCTTTGATACAAAATCAAACAGCGCGTTGATATTTTGTGGTCATTTGTTTTGTTATTATTTTTCGATTTTTTTAAAGTTTTAACCTCAATTCCTATTAGTACTCAGTGACAACCGTTGAGACAAATGTTATCGCAGCTTAAAATACTAATATAGTCTTGCTGTCAAGACTTCTTAACTGGTTGAGTGCTAGAAGCCACTATGAGGGCTTTAAAAAAATGAGGATACCAGAGCAAAAGCTAGCACTTCCCTTGCTTATATTTCATATTCAGTCAAACACAAATAATATTTTGTTTATAAAAATATTTTATTACAAATTATTGGAGAGTGCCTGTGGGAACTCTCCAATAATTTGTAATAAAATAAGTTTTGAATAACAAATTCAGGCCACCAAAAATAATCGAGCCCTCAACCAGATAATCACTAATGTGAAAAATATCTTGTTATTTGTACTTTCTAACGTTTGACGTCGTATTTGGAAAAAAAACGTTGAAGAAACTGAATTTCCAGTGACGTTTGAACGTCAGGATAATTAAAGTCTCAAAGTGTTAAGACTTCAATCCAGACGAAAATGTCCCGACCGATAAATTATTGTCACCCCCTCCCCCTCCCAACTCCCTTCGCGACGCTCCTAGGTAAGTGTCGCACTACTATAGAAGAGTAGCCAACAGCTAGTATACGGAAAATGTCTTTTAATATTGGCATCGGTACAAATGCCGAAAATCGTAGGGACACCGTCAAAATATCGATACCCAGTCTGACATTTCTTCATTACAGCATCGCTCGACATGAGTGACAACACCTACTCCACCGTTTGACCTTAAACTTAACTCGCAATTTAGTAGTCGACTTGGGTCATAAAGCTACTTTATCGCCATTATAATCTCGTTAAACGGATCACCCACTGTTGTTCATTGTGGGTTGTCAGCGTAATTAATAAACAAGTATTGTCGTTTATAGGCTATCCTCAAATTAAGCAGTCATAGATATTGTTTAGGAATGAAGGTGGATAAAAAAAAATACCCTTCTTTAAACAGAGGTCAACTTGGAGGTTTAAAATTTTATCAGCGGCATTTGACTTCACAAGTCAAGGCAGACAATTCAAAAAGACACAATGAAAAATAATAACAATCGATTAAAAACATCATTATATCGAGATTACAATTCGTTTGAGACTCGACTGATGATTTTATTATAATTTATTTGTGGCGGGACATGTAAGCAAACATTAAGAATGCACCACCAAATATAAAATATAAAATCATATGTACACGAGCCTGAACACGCGAACCAAACTCTTAACTGGTTTCATTTCAGTGGTACAGTGGAGCCCACTTAATTGGATATCTCTTAATTGTATATCCCTGTTAATTGAATATAATTTCCCCACACAAAACCATTTACCATACCGCCAGTACAAATTTGACCTATTAATTGAATACAGGTTATAGATAGAGTAAACTCCTGTTAATGAAATAAAAAAATGTTACATGTCGAGAAATTACCCTGACTCTCCCCAGTTTTCCTTTGTTTATAGACCTAGTTGGCCTCATGACAGTACATCCAATATAGTCATTTAATCTATTATATCTTGTTTGACAGAGCTCATGGAGCTCCGTCAAACAAGATATAATAGAATAAATCCTAAGTTTATCTCTAAAATACAGGAAAGTGACAATCCATGTTAATTGAATACTCCTGTTAATTGAATAATTTTCATTGGCAAAGTGGCTATTCAATTAACAGGGTTCCACTGTACGAATATAACGTTTTTATTATGTTCTACCGTTTCTGTTGGCGGGAAAAGTGTAACAAAGATTTTTTTTCGATATCCATTGTCATGATAGATATAGAAGAACACTCAGAGAAATCCGCGCCAAATTTGGTTCCACGTAGAACCAAAGCCCGTTGAAGAACCTAAACAAATGAGTCTTCATTTGATCTAGAACCAGGCGATTTCATACAGAGTTGCGTGTCTTGTTCATACAAAATGATGAAATAACAGAAAACAGCTTCCTGACGTTGCTTCGTCGCCACTAAAATTTCAACTTGGCGCGGCTTTATTTTTTTTTACAAATTATACAATGTCCAGAGGCCTTGACAGTCCAGCTAATGCGAAAGATTGAAGAATAAAGACATGTCTATAATTGGTTCCATGTAACCAAATTTGGTTTCCCTACCAGTACAAACTGAAGACCCAGTTTTGGTTTCGGGAGGAATAAAATTTCTGTGTGTCACGAGAAAAGTCTAACAAATATTGTTTTCGATATCTGTTCTCACGCCGCGTTGTGTCCTTGGGCAAGACACTTCACCCCCATTGCCCACGTGGGGGCACGGTGACGCTGTGTACTAAGGCGTACTGCACGTCGATGGTGCACCTGTCTTCAACCAATGCTAACCCTGCTTGTGTGGAGTTAGTATGTTGGGGAGCTGACAGTTGCTCGCCGTTGCTCGGTGGTTCTCTCCGGGTACTCCGGCTTCCTCCACCCGTAAAACTGTCGTGGTCATGACTAGCCATTGTGCAGAAATATGTGACCTTAAACACCAATAAATAAATATAAATGATCTGTTCTCACGATAGATATAAGAGAATATATCCCCAGAAGTGATGCGATTTACACAATACGTTTAGATCGATATCACCGCGCGTTATACAGCATTTTGGGGTTTTTAATTTCAATCTAGGTAGTTTTGGAAGCGAGGCTTCCTTGAAATCTTCTTCTATCATCAGATCTCCTGTACATGAGACCTGGAGCCAATATTATAAAACGTTTACAATTGTATTTTCTAGAATTGTAATTTGTTCCTATTAATAGAACTGACTAAAATAAATCATTAGCATTTTAACCCTTTAAGACTTTAATTATCCTGACGTTCAAACGTCACACTGGGAATTCAGTTTCTTCAACGTTTTTTTCAAAATGCGACGTCAAACGTCGGAAAGTACAAATAATAAGATATTTTTCACATTAGTGATTATCTGGTTGAGGGCTAGATTATTTTTGGTGGTCTGAATTTATTATTCAAAACTTGTTTCATTATAAATTATTGGAGAGTGCCCACAGGCACTCTCCAATAATTTGTAATAAAACAAATTTATATAAACAAAATATTATTTGTGTTTGACTGAATATCAAATATAAGCAAGGAGAGTGTCGGCTTTTGCTCTGGTATCCTCATTTTTTGAAAGCCCTGATAGTGGCTTCTAGCACTCAACCAGTTAAGAAGTCGTCACAGAAGGATTATATTAGTATCTTAAACCGTCATAACATTTGGTTCAACGGTTATCACTGAGCACTATTCGGGAGAAAATAGGAATCTGAGGTTAAAACTTTAAAAAATCGAAAAATAATAACAAAACAAATGACCACAAACTATCAACGTGCTGTTTGATTTCGTAAGTAATAACACGTACAAAAGTATCAAAGGGTTAAAAGCTTTGGCAGCTGGCAAATTGAAGCATCTTTGAAAATGCTAATAGTTCATTTCAACCCATTTCTTGTCATAACTAGAAAATATAGTTCTCGATAATACAAATGTATAAGTTTTATAGTATTGGCCCCTGGTGATAGCAGAAGAGTTCAATAGGAGACACTTGGTAGGATTTTGAGAACACCTCTCCGATTCGAAAATTCCCAAATCAATGCGACTCGACTCGAATCGAATGATCGGGGCGATTTCGTATCAAATCGAATTTCGAGGCTTCGTTGGGCCCTACTGATCGTGACGTATACAACGTTTGAACTAAACATGTTTCAACTGCATCGATAGCAATTGAAACATCACAAGGAATATAAAAAGAAAACCTACTGTGTTTGAGTACGTACCAGAATTATCTCCCAAGTGACTGCAATGAAATGTGACTTTTCACGAGCAGGCTGAGAGATAATTCTCGTACGTACTCAAGAAACAGTGTGAATCCTCTATTTTTTCATACATCCATGTGTGTCAAAAATTCACAGCCATTCACCTTCAGACCCAACACGAATTCACTCCTCGGATTCAGCTTATCCA
This sequence comes from Pictodentalium vernedei, assembly GCA_031216915.1. Lineage (NCBI taxonomy): Eukaryota > Metazoa > Mollusca > Scaphopoda > Dentaliida > Dentaliidae > Pictodentalium > Pictodentalium vernedei. Next base: position 171,263,069 of record CM062290.1, read on the forward strand.
CTTTCAATATCGCTTCGCAACCCCTTTACTGTAAACAATTTTAAAGTAGATGTTTTCAAAATAACTTGCTTGCAGCAGCCATTATTTTCAATTGAAAAGTTAAAACACAACCAAAAAATATCACTAGTCTTAACCATTTGAACCCTCGTTTCCTGGAATGGTATCGCCTTTGAGTACACTTACAGTGAGTTGGGTCAGTCCAATATCAATATACAGGGATGATAAAATAATAACTGCAGTCTGCAGCCGTCTGGCTGCAGACTGCAGTTATTATTTTATCACCAATGCCCCGTGTATTCACCTCTTATAATAAGACAAAAATTGTGCAATGGACCAAGACATCGGCCTTACGAATTCAAAGGGTTAACTCACACCCGACCCTTTTAAGATTGGCGAATAGTTTTTTTTAGTAAAGTTACGATCAATATTACTCCAAGTGGCGGGTAATTCACGTTATTTATTTATTGGTGTTTAAGGTCACATACTTATGCACAGTGGCTAATCGTGACCGTGACACTTTTACGTGTGCAGGAAGCCGGAGTACCCGGAGAGAACCACCGAGCATCGACGAGCAACTGTCAGCTCCTCAACATTCCAACTCTGTTCAAGCTCTGCTTAAGCAGGGTTACAGCGGTTGAAGACATGTGCACCATCGACGTGTAGTACGCCTTAGTACATGGTGTCATCGTGCCCCCATGAAGGCAACCGGGATAAAGTGCCTTGCCCACGGAAACAACGCGGGTCTTCCCGGACGGGGATCGAACTCGGGACCTCTAGCGTAGAGGTAATCACGTTAGAAACTGCTGTAGGTAAATTTTTTATCATTATCAATATTTTTTTTTCGAATCACATTAGTCAATTCCAAGGTTTCCGGGGTTGTGTCTTGGATAGAATTTCACCGGTAATTTTTGAATGAACATTTTCATCAAATTCACGCTATCAATCTCGAATGATTTATGGGCCAAAGACTATAAATTTTCTATTAGATTTTCTAGGAGAAATCTCATCTCACGCGGCAGTCAATGTTAGATTAAGTACCGTTTAATCCAAACTGATGGTTTCATGCAGAGGACGGCAGTCACGCTGTTTAATTGCTGGTTTATGTAGTCGAATGCAGTTTCTGAGTATCAATTATCTAGCCACTTTGTATGAGATTGTTCGTTTTATTTTCTATTCCATAATACGTTTAAAACGATACATATCCCAGAGAGGTACTTTGAGAGACCACACATTGCGAACGGCGTGCGCTATGAATGAGCTTTTCCGTCTAATATTTTGCCAGCCGCTATGATACGACTAAAATGTAATTAAGGTTTTCAATTTCCTGAATGTGATCACAAAATACCGAACTGGAATTTCACTCTGTCGGTGTAATATTTCGACCACACAATTTCGGTCTTCATTGATACATGGTCTACATTGATACATCCAACAACTAAAACTGCAGAAGACGACGTTATATACGTCACAGTCAGTAAGGCCCTGCGAAGATTCGAAACTCGATTTTGTACGAACTCGTTCCCATGATTCGATTTGATTTTAGTCGTATTGATCGGAAATATTCGGATTGTAGAGAAGTTCTCAAAATCGTACCAAGTGTCTCCTATTGAAGTCTTCCGCTGAACTCTTCTTCTACCATCACGTCTCCTAATAGACCTGATGGTACATTAAGAGCTGAAGGTAATTTTGCTGCCGAAATTACTTTGATTTCGTTCTGTAATATTTCGCTTTTTTGATCGACTTTCCCAAACGCACAAAGGCCGTTAAATTAGAGTTGCACGGTATATCGATAAACCGATATATACCGGTATTCAAACCAATATCGAATGAACACCGGTGTAATTACAAAAATATCGGTTTATCGTCATTATTTATTTACCCACAATTTAATTTTCAAGATATCTTGAGTTTTTTAACTGTTGCCCAGAATGAATAATATTATCCCTTTATCCGAGGAATCGTCTGCCTTTGCCTTCGTAATATACAAATTCAGCGTTTGAAAAAATAATTTTCAAAAATTTCAACAAAACTATATCATGTGACCCCTTATTGGAACGAGCTCGTTCAGCTCGTTCCAATGAGGGGTCACATGATATAGTTTTGTTGAAATCTTTGGGGAAAATCTGAAAAACTAATTTTGAAAATAATAAATTTTGATATCGTCTACGTTGGGTAAAGGTGTTTCGAACAGCATCATCAAGGCATGCTGAATCGTTCCGACTGTGTTCAAGTTATCGCGCTAACGAACTGAAAACAAGCGAAAATTAACTAATTAAGGGCCATAACTCCGCTCAATATGACCAAACCGTACCGTTTTTCAAACCCGTTTTAGACTTTATTTAAAAAGTCTTACCTACCCCCAAATATTAACCGAATCCATTGATATTATTCAAGTTATTGCGCTAACGAGATGAAAACAGCCCAATACTAACCAATTAAGGACCATACCTCCGCTCAGTATGGCCGAACCATATCAGATTTCTAACTCATTCAAGACATTGCTGAGAAAGTCTCTCTGTATAGGGCTGCGCGGTATATCGATAAACCAATATATACCGGTATTCAAACCAATATCGATTGAATACCGGTGTAATTACAAAAAATATCGGTTTATCGTCATTATTTATTTACCCACAATTTAATTTTCAAGATGTCTTGTGTTTTTTAACTGTAGCCACGAATGAATGATATTATCCCTTTATCCAAGCAATCGTCTGCTTGCGCCCTCGTAATATACAAATTCAGCAGTTGAAAAAATAATTTTAAAAAATTTCAACAAAACTATATTATGTGACCCCTCATTGGAACGAGCTCGTTGAGCTCGTTCCAATGAGGGGTCACATGATATAGTTTTTTTGAAAACTTTGGGGGAAATGTGATTAATTAATTTTGAAAATAATAAATTTTGATATCGTCTGCGTTGGGTAAAGGTGTTTCGAACAGCATCATCAAGGCATGCTAAATCGTTCCGACTGTGATGCCTCGAGTCTCGATTGTGGTACTTGTGTTCATATATCTGAACAGTTTTCGATATACCGGTATACCGCTGTATTTTTTTGAATGCCGATACCGGTATTCAGTTTTGAATATCGTGCAGCCCTACGTTGAATTCAATACGTGGGTGGAGACGGAAAATATTTACGGTTGTAAGAAGGAGCAATATATACAACTTGAAGAGTCCTGAGATTCGATTCGAGATTCGATTCGATCCGCAATTTGAGTTATGCCAGATCTCAAAAACCAGAGCCGGTGCGCAGTGGCTCGGCGGTAACGGCATTGGACTTCAAATCGAAGGGTCCACGGTTCGATCCCTGCCAGGGATAACTGCTTTGTTTCCTTGGGAAGCAGCTTATCGTTCAATATCGTTGATGAAAACTATCGGTTTGATTGCCCTGCGCTATTGTTTGCTTAATATGGCTTGGAACATCGTGTGTCGCGTTGGAATGGTGGCGTAACAGCCACAATGAATCTTTTATCTTTATATGTCTTTATATGTTTCATGTCATATATTTTACCAGCCGATCTTTTCGTACTATGCCAGTAAAGTTTATTATCCCATAAATGGACGTTTATTCGAACAACAAAAGTCTTGGATAAATTTTTGCTTTATTCGCCCAGTTGCAGCTGCTAGTAGAGTGATAAATTTCCCCCGTAGGTTAAACACTGAAATAATTTATTTCAATAGTTGAGGCGCACTTGTTGACTTCTGACCTCTACCGCACTCGTGTTGTCGTGACCTGTTTTACGTTTGAGGGAGAAAAAAATGAACCGACGTTTATCAAACGTTGACCGTCACTAAAATGTTTGGTTTTAGAATATATGACGCATTTCAACCCTGACTAACAATAAAACAAACAACAATTAACAAAGAAAACACAAAGTAAATCAATCGAAATCAAGCGCTGAAAAGCATACAAGTTCAATTGTGAAAGACGGGGACATGATGAGTGATGTTTCATTTCCGAAATTAGGAAAGTATAAAAAAAACAAATGCACGTGTCGTCTGCTTTGTTTATAAAAGTCAAGTTGAATCGACGACGAAAAAACAATAAACAACAAAAATAAGAAAGATAAACATTGTTCATTTCATAAAGAATTTTTCAACTTTAGCTCAAGTTTGTAGGGGAATTGTTTTTAGACAGAAATATACCACTGCGCCATGTTTATTTTAGGCAGTTTTGCTTGTCGATCGAATTGAACCAATGTGCTCCACACTTCTAGCAGTGTTTTGTAGCGAGTAACAGCACGATTTCGTCGCGACTGGCCTGTAAATGATTTATGGGGTAAACAAAATAAACGTATAGTGTTTTCAAGTAAAAAATTTATTCTACTCGTAGGATTAAGAATGAAACCGACTCGCCAGAGGCTCGTCGGTTTCATTCTTAATCCTACTCGAAGAATAAATATTTTACTTGAAAACGATATACGTTTATTCTATATTTACCAAATATAGATTGGCTGTCTTGAGTACAGACTGCACAGCAGAAGTTATCACCCGAAAACCAAAACAGTCAGGAAGTTCTGAGATAATAAAAGGACAATAACACCTTGATGGATTGCCGAACAAACAATTGAAATTGAACCTGATCTGAATTTTTCTGTGGATGGCGTCATATACCAAATACGACTTGGCTGTGTTGAGAATAGTTAAAGATAATAAAAGGCAATCACTCTTTCCAATGAGTGGTCATAAGCTTTGTTTCTGAAAAAGAAAAATGATAATTTTTAATTATTCAAAAACTTATAAGTTTACGACCTGTACACTCTGTTTTGCGTTCAGTGGCATCAGTTTGACACTTGCGCTTCTCACACACACGATCGTATTTCCGTAAATACACAGTTTCGTGAGTGCTCCGGGGCAACAAGAAGCAATATTCAACACTTTTTGTTGGCGCCGAAATAGAACCTTGACTTATTAAACACGTCCTGCTAAATGAAGGGTGAAATTAGGTAACTGTAGCTACTTCATTATCAAATAAAATATAAAGATGACTAAGGCAATGACAGTGTTGTTAATCTAAACACAACACAAAAGACCGATACTGCTAATAAAGACAGCGTTGTGTAAACTAGACTCCAGAATTGGCCAGTAACATTATAAGTTATTGTGATGAATTGACGGTAACATGGTCTGGGGTTTGCGGCTCGGAGCTTATGTTCAACCGAGACGCGAAGCGTCTCGGTTGAACATACGCACCGAGCCGCAAACCTCAGACCATGTTACCGTCAACTCATCACAATAACGTATATGTTCCAAAAAGACATTACCCAAAATCCAAAACCTACATCGTGAAACACGCGAGGATTATTTACTAAACTTGCGATCGTTAAAAAGTTGCCTTGTTCAAGGAAACTTTTAACGATCACATGTTTAGTAAATAAACCTCTCGTGAACCCCATGACAGCACTGGATAAATAGTCAATAAACCAGATAAACTCATTCCATCTGAGTTCAAATCGTAAATCGGTTAAGTTAAACAACACTTCACACGGAACACCGTCTGCTACACGTGCGAAAAATCCAGAAAAATGAAGCGGCTTGCCAGTCACTCCGTTGATGAAGCAATTACGTAACGGGCGACGTCATTTCACATACTTCGCGTGGTGACGACACACGGTAACATTTGCTACTGGAGTCGTAAACATAAAAGAAACTACGCTTCGCGTCTCGGTTGAACATAAGCTCCGAGCCGTAAACCCCAGACTATGTTACCGTCAACTCATCACAATAACGTGTATGTTCCAATAAGACACTACCCAAAGTCCAAAACCTACATCGTGAAACACGAGAGGCTTATTTACTAAACTTATGATCGTTAAAAGTTGCCTTCTTTTGCCTTGTTCAAGGAAACTTTTAACGATCACATTTTTAGTAAATAAACTTCTCGCGAACCCCATGACAGCACTGGATAAATAGTCAATAAACCAGATAAACTCATTCCATCTGAGTTCAAATCGTTGATCGGTTTGTAAGTTAAACAACACATCGCACGGAACACCGTCTGCTACACGTATGAAAAATCCAGAAAAATGAAGCGGCTTGCCAGTCCCTCGGTTGATGAAGCAATTGCGTAACGGGCGACGTCATTTCACATATTTCGCGTGATGACGACACACGGTAACATTTGCTACTGGAGCCGTAAACATAAAAGAAACTACGCCAGCTCTCATCCAATCAGATGACGAGAATTTTACTCTAATTGGAACATTATTTTAAATTATTATTATTATTATTATTATTATTATTATTATTATTATTATTATTTATCCATGGCTGACAATTTTCGTCAATGGAAGAGATTTATTGGAAAGTTAGCCCCATCCCCTTAATTTCCTAAAGCTGTCAGTAAATTTAACACTAAGGGTGTGGGAATTTCATATAAAAATTGAAATTTCGAAATGATAGCGAATTTGTATCATCGATGTGCGCATCATTTCACGACTTCAGGCTCTTTCCTGTAGAGTAGTATAAAAATACAAAAGCTGTTTTTTTCACAATTTTTTTCCCAATCAGTTTGCCTATTATTCTCTGCTGAAACCTATTTAAGATCAGAAAATGGCGTTTTCACCATCTTTTAATGTTCCATTTACCTTTTTTCTGTTCATCACATGAACAGTTTGCGCATCGTGAAAAGTAACATATAAAACATACACTGCCCTTTTTATTAGCTCAACTTTGACGTAGTCAAATTTGAGGTTATACCATGGCCCGTTGTCCGCCTGCCCGACCGTCAACAATTCAAGACGACTCGGGCTAGAGGCCGTATTTACGAACCAATCTTTACAAAACTTCTTGGGTACCTTTGTTATCACCGTGGGACGAGAACGAGTGTTTTGGAGTGCGGTCCGAAATTCAAGATGCCACCGGCAGCCATTTTGTAACGAAATTAGTGCAATCAGTTTTTTGTATAGAACTTCTGTATGAAGGTTCTGATTTGAATAAATTTTTGTATGAATGTTTAGTAACATGGAATACATCACATATAATACGGGGTTTTTTCTCGTGCAGAAAGTATGCAAATTAGACGAGCTTTGATTTATTCAGTGCTACTTATATACAATAAGTACACATGTCAATACGGCCCGGGCTGTGGGCTCCATTTGTAACGAAATTGGTGCAATCAGTTTTTTGTACAGAACTTCTGTATGAAAGTTCTGATTTGAATAAATTTTTGTATGAATGTTTAGTCACATGGAATGCATCACATATAATACGGGGTTTTTTCTCGTGCAGAAAGTATGCAAATTAGACGAGCTTTGATTTATTCAGTGCTACTTATATACAGTAAGTACACATGTCAATGCGGCTCTGGCTGTGGGCTCTATTTATGATTCGATCTTCACGAAACTTTTTGGGTACCTTTGTTATCACCTTGGGACGAGAACGAGTGTTTTTGGGTGCGGTCCGAAATTTCAAGATAGCGGCCGGCGGCCAATTAGACAAACTTTGAGTTATTCAGTGCTTCTTATACACAGTAACTGCACATTTGAATACGGCTCTGGCTAGAGGTATCTAACTGTCACCCCATTTACAATACTTTACCTGTACATTTGCTACAGGTTACGGTCAGTAATTATGTACAGACCTTTACAGTACTTTACATGTACCTTCGTTACCAGGTCTTTACCTAGATATGTGTCATTGCTGTGTCATATACTATACATGTACATGTCTCACACAAGTTGAGCTACAGTGTCATTGAGGCTTTCATTAATAAAAAAGTCTGGAAGGTAAAATCTGCTGGGTTTTTTTCCAGGAAAGAACAAAATCTTTAGAATTAGTGTGAACCACATTCGTTGAAAACTTACTTATTGCTGATAGGTGCGATACTGATAAATACTTTCAATGATTGATTTTCTGTGAAGTAGTTGCTTCTAATTAGGTTGACAAAAAAGCAAATGTTTACTTTTGTTAGTTTTAATAAACCAAAACAACAGACAGCTCCGAGAGCTGTCTGTTGTTTTCGTTTATAAATATGCCCTACAGAGAGTGCAAAAGGGATAAGTTGCTGCACAAATGCACTAAGTTCAAAGGCTGGTGATAACAATATTTTTTGATGGAAATAGAAAAAAAATCATTACCTCACATCTAGAAGTCACCCCGAACACACATACCAAGTTTCAAAGTGATCCGATCATACATGAGCCTGAAGGATGTGCCAAATGGAAATATTGAGGTCTGACTAAACTGAGTTCAAATGTCGTTGCCAGCGGCAACATTTTTCGACAGAACTGGACGAAAATCGATATCACCCATATAGATGTCACCCCAAACAAGCACACCAAGTGTCCAGGCGATCCAATCATAAATGTGCCCTGCAGAGTGTATTGTAAGGGAAATATTGTTGCATAACTGCACTAAGTTCATCGAAGGTCGTTGCCAGAGGCAACATTTTTTGACAGAAATCGAACAAAATCGATAGCTCCCATCTAGAGGTAATCCCAAACAAGCATTCCAAGTTTCAAACCGATCAGATCATAAATGTGCCCTGTAGGGCGTGCCAAAGGAATATATTGATGCCTGACTAAACTATGTTCAAAGGTCAGTGCCAGCGACATTTTTGACGGAAATGGAAGAAAAAGCAATCCGTTCATAAATGTGCCCTGTAGGGTGTGCCAAAGGAAAATATTGAGGCCTGACTAAACTAAGTTCAAAGAACGTTGCCAGCGGCAACATGTTTTGACGGAAATGGAAGAAAATCAATAGCTCCCATCTACAGGTCACCCCAAACAAGCATGCCAGGTTTCAAAGCAATCCGATCATAAATGTGCCCTGTACGGTGTGCCAAACGTAAATATTGAGGTCTGACTAAACTAAGTTCTAAGAACGTTGCCAGCGGCAACATGTTTTGACGGAAATGGAAGAAAATCGACAGCACCCATCTGTACGTCATCCCAAGCAAGCACACCAAGTTTCAAAGCGATACGGTCAAATATGTGAACTGCAGTGTGTGCCAAAGGGAAATATTGATGCATAACTGCATTAAGTTCATCGAAGGTCGTTGCCAGCGGCAACCGTTTTTAACGGAAATCGAAGAAAATCGATAGTTCCCCAGAGTTAACCCCCAAACAAGCATACCAAGTTTCAAATCAATCTGATTAAAAATGTGCCCTGTAGTTCAAAGAACGTTGCCAGCGGCACCATGTTTTGACGGAAATGGAAGAAAATCAATAGCTCCCATCTAGAGGTCACCCCAAACAAGCATACCAAGTTTCAAAGCGATCTGATCATAAATGCGACCTGTGCGGTGTGCCAAAGGAAATTGACGACGTACGTACGCCGACGGACGGGAAGTGGCGGCAATAGCTGAGCTTCACTTTGTCAAGTTGAGCTAAAAATCAATATATAAAATAATAAATTTTGATATCCTGTGCTTTGGGTAAAGGGTTAAAGGTCTATGTGCCCAGAAAGAGGAGGCAGAACTATAACAACATGACCCAAGAAATAACAGGAGAAGAGACCATCAACCAGTGCAAGCAATTTCAGGCATGAATGGTATATAAGCTTGACATTTTGCAGGAAAAGTGAGGAGGTAAGGGGACTTGTCCCTCGCCCAGATCACACGTGACTCCACGGTTTCACCTAGGATTTTCCGATAATCTATACCTCGCCAATATGTTCGGACAGTGCATTGTATCGTGCACTGATTTCATTGATGTCCAGATAAAAGAAACACAGTCTCAGCAAGCATTCAACTAATAGACCCCAGGGTACAGCCCGGTGACCCATCCGAGACTGACATCAAACCAATTTTTGTAATTTAATTAAAACAAGAAAATAGAGCAATGCGACGCGTTGCCTATACGCCCCCTGCAATACCAGTAACATATACACCTCATTGGAGTTTTGGAATTCCTCAAGATGTCCGGCATTTTGAATAAACAAACGAACACACATGCAGACTAACTCGGTTAACTCCAGCATACTCATTCAACATGGGCAGTACATAAATTATTCAATTTGTTTGCAATTATTCAACAAAAATTATTCCCATGGACAAAAAAACAACAATGCAAGAAGTTCATAGAGACAGTTTTTCTAAGTCTAACAAGGGGCATAACTGTGGTGAGTATGCTCGGACGAAACCCGCAATATGCAGATGCACTTTCCAAACATACTGGTCTATCACCACACCAACGCACATCAAAAATCCGATAACCGATGCTTATTATAACACAAAACGTTCATATAGGAGGTTTTTTTAGTGCAAAAAGGAACATAACTCTGTACACATGGACGAAACTTGCAAAATATGGATATCCTTTCTCCCCTGGTGGTCTCTCACCACACAAAAAGGCATTACAATCCAGCGACCTATGCTTGAGTTAGAATGTCAAACGTTCGTACAGAAAGTTTTATAAGTGTATCAAGGACCATAACTGGCATGTAAAAGTATACGAAACCCGCAACCCGTGATATGCTTTCCATCATGCAGGTCTGTCACGATACCAAAGGACACCAGAATCCGACAACCGGTCCCTGAGTTATGGTTCGAATATTTGTACGGAATTACGAACGGATGGAACTCTCGACTAAATGCCAACCGAAACTTCCTTCGAAGGTCGGGGGCATAATTACTTTTATCTGACGGCAAATATATCCAGCGGTGTAATATACGAATTCGACTCTCCCGCCTTGTACCAACAGCTTACGCGTACTGTTTTATACCTGGCGTGTTATCTGATGCTATTCCACAACCTCATTATTTATTTATTTATTTATTGGTGTTTAAGGTCACATACTTATGCACAATGGCTAATCGTGACCGTGGCAGTTTTACGGGTGGGGGAAGCCGGAGTACCCGGAGAGAACCACCGAGCAACGACGAGCAGCTGTCAGCTCTCCAACATCGTAACTCTGAACTCTGCACCGCAGCACAGGCAGGGTTAGATTGGTTGAAGACATGCGCACCATCGACGTGCAGTACGCCTCAGTACACAGCGTCATCGTGCCCCCATGTAGGCAATCGGGGGGAAGTGTCTTGCCCAAGGACACAACGCGGTTGCCGCAGGTGGGATTCGAACCGAGGACCTCTCAGCTTGCAGCCTGCACCTCTACCAACTGAGCCACCGCCACCGCCTCCCCCCCCCCCCACCCCTCACAACCTCATAAAGCGATGCATCATATTCTAATGGCTCAACCTGGTTTGTGTATCATTTTCTAATGTCTCAACCTGACAACTCTTCAGGCACAAATCGGTTTCATGGGGCGAACGATTGCAAGCTCAGTCAGTTTTTGCATACAAAATTATCTGGAATTATAATTCTGGGCTTCCAAGTGCTTGCGTTAGGGTGACACGTGTGTAAAAATTATGCAGTGTGTTCTGCTGTGGGTGCTGCATTGTGTCTGCAGGTGAGTGTGAGATACATAAACTTTGTGTCTGCCAGCATATGCATGTGTGGATGTATATTGGAGTGAGTGTGTGTTTGTACACGTATGGTGGATGTGTATAAAAGTAAACTAGTGCATATTCACATACATGTTTCGTGTTCGGTACATTTGTCAGGGTGCTGCGTATATGGAGGAAAGGCTTAATTACAGCACCAACATCTGGTTCTGTGGTCCAGATTAAAGGAATCGAACTACAAGTACAAGTACGTTTACTGGCATCGGCCTAATCGTCCGCTCGAAACTGCCAGAGCTTTTGACAACATGGCCGAAAGCTCTGACAGTTTCGAGTCGTAGTGGCAATATGCAACTATAAGCTTCAACGTTCATTTATTCCTTTCCTCATTTGAAATGTACTTAACTTAGAAGTGTGCTAAATTAAATTACTTTTCAATGGTCATTTGTAACTTTAGTATTTTTTTAATGACATCACGCTATCAGCAAACGTAGCCATAGTATAACAAGTTGGCACTCTCCAATAAATTGTAACAAGGGCTACCCAAAGCGTGGGTCATTGTGCTCGACCCGAAGGCATGTTCGAAGTAGCCTTAAAAGTATTGGGGGACAAAAAAATTTTCTAAGTCGAAAGAGTAAAACGTGCCATAACTCTGGGAAAAATATTAGACGGAACCCGTTCCTTGTGCATTTCCGTTTCCCCATACGGATCTATCGGAGGGACGGACGGACGGAACGGATGGATTCACTAGATACCTCCGAATCCTCCATCGGAGATCGGGGGTATAATAAACAATTTCATTTTTCTTTTGTTTTTCCGGAGATGGTCCAATAATAAATTAGTGCACACAGTGTATACAGCCACTGTAGTGGCTCCCATCACTTTTCAGTAGAGCCCTGATAGTGGCTTCTGGCACTCAGCCAGTTAAAACAATACATATCAAGTCCCACCATAAAGGTTATTTTTACTATACTTGTATTACGTTTCACAACTGGTGTTGAGAAGCTTCGAGGAATCGAACAAGACATCAAGGGCATCAGTTATTAGGTATACACACTTCATGTATCGGCAATCGTCTTTTGCGGATAATATTAACTATACAAACGTTAAGATCAGTGACCAAACACGCCGTAAAACATGATCTACATTTTAGCTGAACAAACTAAGTCTAATTTCCCGAATGGTTTGGCAAGGGGGAAATGAACTTTAAATCGAAAAATCGCGAATCGAGAGGCATCGATTTCAAACCAAACATTGCAGCTAGGATCGTGGCGGCTTGGTTTCTAAAAGCTGCCAGTTTTATCAATAGTAAACATTTGTTATCATTCTCAATCCTAACAGTTGCTTGTTTTGTGGAGTGGTATTTTCAGTGTGGAATTACATTAATTATAAATCTACACAGCTTCTATCACTCGTTGTAAATACTGGTGCGGCTAAATCCAATCATCAATAGCATTTATATAGCGGATGAGGGTGACAGCTCCTCCCATCAAGGTTATGTCGGAAAAGTACAGATCTGTCAAACCTTTTTCCTATTTACGCAAGAGTGCATTCAGAATATTAATAAGTGCCACGAGCCAGTCAAATGGTTGATTTCTGGAAGCCCATATTTGGGCTCCGATCTTTAGTGCTAATACCACAACTTAAGGGGTTCATATTCTGTGGATGTGGTTCATATTAATTTCATCTGTATGGATTTGCCTTGTTACAATTTGTGGAAGACACTCTCCCATAAATTGTAACAAGACAAAGGCGTGAACTAATTTTGGTAACCATGCAAAATTTAGCACCCTACCAGAAAAAATGAGTTTTCGACCTTCATACATCCATTTTTGAATCAAAAGATTCCGACATAGGAGGGGGAAGAATCTTCACTGTGGTTATTGATTGCGAATGGAGAGTTTACCAAAGAAATGGGAGGGATTGGCGAAACATCACCACGAAATATTTGCATCGATTTATTTATTTATTTATTGGGGTTATAACAACACTTTCAAGAGCCAGGGTCAATTCGTGTCGGACAGTTTTACGGGTGGAGGAAGCCGGAGTATCCGGAGAGAACCACCGAACAACGGTGAGCAATTGTCAGGCTCTCCAACGTACTAACTCCGCGCAAGCTGGGTTAGCATTGGTTGAAGACAAGTGCACCGTCGACCTGCAGTACGCCTTAGTACACAGCGCCACCGTTCCCCCACGTGGGCACAGGGGTGAAGTGCCTTGCCCAAAGGCACAGCGCAGTTACCGCTGGCGGGGATCGAACAGTGGACCTTTCGGTTTTAAGTTCAATGCCGTAACCACCGAGGCACTACGCTCCCATGTACATCGATATAGTCCACAGTATGGAATTTAGTGACCCTCTCCCTACCAGATTAGAAGGTCGCTAACCAAAAGTCCGCCGAAAAGGTGGGGGATTTGCAGTATTAAAAACACTGGAAATAAAGGATAAATCTGTGAACAATTATTATTTCCGTCATCTCTATAAATGTTGCACTTCAAAGTGGTGGTGATCATGTCCTAACGTTTGAATTCTCCACAAATCGTAAGAGCAGTTGACCATGAAGGCACCAAACATGCAACCATTTAAAATTCTCAAAATCGATAAAGGGCAATAACTCTGTCGAAAATAGTTTCCGTCACCTGGGCACACGCTGCACACCTTCAATGTGAGGGTAAATTTCAAGTCTCCACGTTCCACGTAGGTGGAGCATAAAGATATCCAGAATTTTGAAAAATTCAAAATTGCCTGTCGAAAAAGGGTGATAACTCTGTCAACATGATTTTTCTCCATCTTCCATATCTGAATAACAATTTCTAAAAGATTCAAATCTCTACACTGAAAATTTAGGAGGTGCAGGATAGAAAAGCTATCCACGTCACTGAAAACAGAGCTTTGCGATAAGTGGTTATTAACAAATTCTTTTCTCAGACTGCAATTCAGAAACAAAGCGATACCTCATATTTTAGCTTAGCTTCAAAACAGACCCAATAACGCTGAGGGTAATCGACAAAAGGGCCACACACAAGAAAAGCACCGGCTATTAATTCCCCTCCCCTCCCTCCCTCCGTTCAACAGCAAACCCGAACAAACTGATATATGGTTGGCTGGAGAATCTGAACGAAACCTCATCCCTCCTCACGTTCCGTTCCAGACTTATGAGCGTGCATTGGTGCAGATGGAAGTAAATTTGCATCTGGATGAGAGGGGGGGGGGGGGGCTACTGCAAGATCCTACTTCATGAGGAGGGTTCCTTGCAGTGAGAGAGGGGGGGGGGGGGGTTACTGCAACATCCTACTCCATGAGGGTTCCTTGCAGTGTCCCAAGTCGTTGGGTGCAATTGGAAAGTGGAATTAACTCTTGTTCCAAAGGGTTTGGTAAGCTGACCACATTAGTTTTTTGTTTTCCTTATTTTGTTAATTGGTGTTTAAGAACACTTTCTGCGTCTTTGGCTATATTGTAACGCAATATCAATACAAAGTGAAGGTTGGCGAATCTTTCATACTTATCATTAAACAAACATGACTCGCACACCCGGCTTTGGTTACCGGGTTTTTATACCAATAAAACCTTTTTACGGACATAAACCAGCACTGCCTCACCTTCAAGGGAACCCGCAACTGGCCACATGGAGATCGTCAAAGTTGAGTCAGCAAGAATTTCATGCTGAAAACCTCCCTTGAGTGAGACATGGCGCCATCTGAAAGTGCTAAAACATTGTAGATGGCACCTTGTTCGACATATAATCATGGTTTGGTAACAGAGAGTTCAGATGTACCCGGACCATAAAATTGCTGCGTCCAAATTATAATTAAGGATAGCGTATGTTCCACCCTGGACATTTGAGACAGTGTGGTTAATTGTTGCCACTGAGTTTCAATGGAGGGGTATTAGCTGTGCAGTTTCGTAGCACATATACGGTGTTTCGAGATGGCACTATGCTGAAAACCCGAACCGATACCGATGTCATGGGGATATCGAAAAACCGAACGGAACCCATCTCCGAATACCGAATGTGTCTAAAATTTCATATTTTCCTACATTCGCAGCTAATAAGGCCTTGTTGGGGCTTGATAGTAGTTGACGGGTTCATTTTCCTGAAAGAAGTGAATGATTTTCTTTTCAGTTTGCAATCCTTATTCGACTGTGCAATTGTTCTGAATTCCCCGTAAACCTGCACATGTCCAGTTGCTCAACAGTGTTTTCTAGTCAGGCCTTGGCATTGGTAAAAAGATTTATATATCGTCAGCAGGACCTCCCAACGATGGCATCTTAATGACACATGTTCTGATATCACAAAAGCCTAAATAGGCCTTTGCAGGTTAAGGTGTGTTTGGAACAAGTCACAAAAGTACTGTAGGTATGATTTATGTTGGCAAAAGAATGCCAATGTTGAGATCATTGGCAGTGACATTTGACAATTTGGCAGTTTCGTGGTGCTGTGGTAGAATGATACAAGAACAACTTATTCTGTATAGTCCAGATGTGAATTCCACTTTGGTACTATCATCAAATCTCGGGCGCGGTGGCTCAGTGGTAGACTGCTGGACTTTTATGCTGGAGGTCCCGAGTTCGATCCCCGTCCGGGACGACCCGCATGGGGGCACGATGACGCCGTGTACTAAGGTGTACTGTATGTTGACGGTGCACATGTCTTCAACCGCTGTAACCCTACTTGAGCAGAGTTTGAATGTTGAGGAGCTGACAGTTGCTCGTCGATGCTCGGTGGTTCTCTCCGGGTACTCCGGCTTCCTCCGCCCGTAAAACTGTCACAGTCACAATTAGTCATTGTGCATAAGTATGTGACCTTAAACACCAATAAATAATAATAATAATAATAATAATAATAATAATAATAATAATAATAATAATGATAATAATAATAATAATAATAATAATAATAATAATAATAATAAATAATAATAATAATAATAATAATGATAATAATAATAATAATAATAATAATCAAATCTCAGTTAAGTCAGATACCTAATACCAAACAGATACTGAGATATACCCCCCCCCCCCCCCATAAAAATACCGAAATCGATACCGAACTGAAAACTCCAATACCGCCCATCTAAAACGGTGTTAGTTTAGTTTATTTTGGGTGAGAGCGGAGCTCGAACGTCATCTAGAAATAACTGACACTGGAAATACCATATCAGGTCAGCAACAGACTGTGTAACGTATATATCTTACTGCGATTTCTATATACTAAATTAGTAACTGCGATGAATAATAAATGATAGAATTCTTACTTGTTCAGCGTGAAGCGGGATCGGTCTGCAACCATTTAGACAGATCAAGAAGTAAAGGGGAGATTACTCTGATTACTAACCGCTTCTAGATTTGAACATACTGTGTATGAAATATAGACACGTGATGACTCTAATGCAATGGAACGCCAAGAAGCTTGATCGTCCGAATGTTTTTTACGGCCACAATCGTCTGGACCTACCAAGACTTACCCCCTACCATACCACAATGTTCGATTCGTCGCCTGTTTCGCGCGCACAGAATAAGGGAAATCAGTGTTTCGTAAATCTTACAAAAATAATGCTTTTGCATCTCAGTATGTGCAGATTAACCTAAGTTTGCTTATTTGGCAATAAGATGTATGGAATAAGTCAGATTGTTTTCATCAGTACCACGTATTTACTCCTCAATCGATGTTTCTTTTTTTTTCTTTTTATTTTCTAACATCTTGTTTCATTTCATTTCAATTTCAGACATCTTAACATTTCGTCCACTGAGTTCCAATGTGTTCTATGTGCCCACTGGCACATAGAACACATTGGAACTCAGGGGACGATCTGATCGTGAACTTAAGCATAACATAATTAGCGAAATGCTTCTAACGATCGTCAGTTTCAGCGATCGTGGTGATAACTATAAAAGAGTCTTCTGAAAGCCAACTAATCGATTTGGGACGAACACAGCCATGTAAGATGTGTTTTTGTTTGATCATTCGGGCGCGTTTGTAAAAAAAATCCCATTTTGAAATACACTATTTTACAAGCCCCCCGACTCTATGCAACTATATGCACACCGCTTTATGTGCACATATCCACTCATGCACACAATAACATACACAGCCGACTGCAAGCCAACAACACACATCTCTAACACACAGACATACCCATTCACGAACCCATCTTTTACACACACAGACATACCCACCCACACCTTCCCACGCACCCATCTCTTACAAACATAGACATACCCATTCACTCCTATCCACGCACCCATCTCTTACACACCTAGATATACCCATTCACACCTACCCACACACCCACTCCATACCACATACGCTTAGTCGATTAATCCTTTACCCAACGCCAGCCCTGTTCACAAAAATCACCATTCAATTTTCATTATTTTTTCATTTTTTTGTCTCGAAAACATAGCTTATGATCCCCTCACTGGAACGAGATAGCTGAGCTAGCTCGTTCCAATGCGGTGCCATAAGCTATGTTTTTGACTCAAAAAATGAAAAAAATAGTTATCCAAGAATTTTATTTGCAAGTGTCGTCTGCTTTTCATTTTAGGTAAAGGGTTATACCTCTCACCTGCACCGTGACTATCGTCGACATGAACTGTCGTTCTTCACAACAATACCTTCATGGCTTCGACAATTCTTGGTGCCTCAAAAGCTGAGACGAAAATACTGTTAATCCTTTACCAAACACGATTAGAGGCCAAAACTTGCGGATCGACAAAAATCGTATATAACTAAAGAATTTAATTATTGCCTGAAATGCATAGCTTATGGACCCTAATTGGAACGAGCTAAATGAGCTCGTTTCAATGAGGGGGTCATAAACTATAATTTTAGATAACAAGTGGGATGTTACACCCCGGCCGCTCACCTACATCCGTTCTTGATACAGTCGCTGCATTTTTATTGTTTATATCCACCCTCCCCCCTCCCCCCAAAAAATAATAATGGCTATATTTAATTTTTAATGGGATATATTGTAATTATCACAAAGTTAATATTACTAGAATGGTTTTCAGTAATCCAAGTCTACAATATCAATAGCCTGGATAGACCCACAGAAACAAAACGCACCTTAACACACAACATAAAATTGTCCGAAAAAAGCGTGAAAATTTTAACTGAATTTTTTTTTAAAAATTCAGTTAAATCTTGGCATACAAAAGGGTTAATACCGAAAGAGGTTATTGAAATAAGAAAATACATAGTAACTAGAAGTTAAGGCCCACACAATCTGCACAAAAGCTGACCAAGCTGACTAAGTTTGGGCTGATAATTTTAGCTGAAATTGGAAATAAAGCTACAGTATTGGGGCTGGATACTGTTGTGATAGGTAGGGAGCGCGGTGGCTCAGTGATAGACTGTTGGACTTCTATGCTAGAGGTACCGAGTTCGATCCTTGTTCGAGACGACCCGCGTTGTGTCCTTGGGCAAGGCACTTTATCCCGGTTGCCTACACGGGGACACGATGACGCCGTACTAAGGCATACTGCACGTCGATGGTGCACATGTCTTCAACCGCTGTAACCCTGCTTGAGCGGAGCTTGAACAGGGTTGGAATGTTGAGGAGCTGACAGTTGCTCGTCGATACTCGGTGGTTCTCTCCGGGTACTCCGGCTTCCTCCACTCGTAAAACTTTCACGGTCACGATTAGCCATTGTGCATAAATATATGAATATACATAAATAAATAAATAAATAAATAAATAAATAAATAAATAAATAAATAAATAAATAAATAAATAAATAAATAAATAAATGTTGTGATAGGTTAAATATTACTGCAAAGGACTTGAGTAAATCAAGTCTACAATATCGATTATGGAAAGACACACAGAAACACCAGAGGGATGCTAAAGCTCCTTCGCTCACCTACATACCTCTTTGATACAGTCACTTAAATAGATGACAACTAAACTATAAGAAGTAAGGCACATAATTATTGAAGTCCTTTTTCTTCACAAAGAAAATAATAGTAATATTTATCTACTAAGAAGAAAGGTTAAGAGAAACTACAAAAGCAATAAAAAACACCTATCACAAATATACGTCACCATAATGTGCAATAAAAATGGCATTAACCCAACTTCTTACAACAGAAAATTAACTAAGCTTTGTTCTGAAAAAAAAATAACCAAGAGGTGCGCATCGGAGACGCTGGCGTCGAGTTGTGGCTACTGTTTTCACGCACTCTCTAATGAAAAATCAGAAATGCCATCGGGCTGAGCTCAAAATGAGTAAAAATTCGGACCGGGCCAGTTTTCGAACTCGCTTGAGATGTTGCAAAAGATTTGTATGGCAGTTAGTCAAATTGGAGAACGTTTGTTCAAATTATTGTGCTAACGAGCTCAAAACTCGTAAAAATTTCAAGTAAATAAGGGTTAATTACTGTAGTGATGGTCCTAATTAATTAAGGCCCATTACTCTGTAACGAAACATCAGACCGGGTCAGTTTAGAAACTAGCTTGAGATATTATTGCAAAAGACTTGTGTGGCAAATATTAGTCAAATCGGAGAACGTTTGTTAAAGTTATTGCGCTAACGAGCTCAAAATTCGTAAAAATTGACGAATTAAGGCCCATAACTCTGTAACGAAAAATTCGACCGGGCCAGTTTTTGAACCCGCTTGAGATATTATCGCAAAAGACCTGTATGGCAAATACTATTCAAATCGGAGAACGTTTGTTAATGTTACTGCGCAAAACGAGCTCAAAATTAAGGCCCATAACTCTCTAACGAAAATTCGGACCATGCCAATTTTCGGACTTGTTTGAGATATTGTCGCAAAAGACCTGTATGGCAAATATTAGTCAAATAGGAGAACGTTTGTTTAAGTTATTGCGCTAACGAGCTCAAAATTCCTAAAAAATGATGACTTAAGGCCCATAACTCTGTAATGAAAAATCGGACAGGGCCAATTTTCGAACTTGTTTGAGATATTAAAGAAGAAAGACCTGAATGGCAAATTTAGTCAAATAGGAGAACATTTGTTCAAGTTATTGCGCTAACAGTACGAGGACGTCCAGACGCCCGTCCGCCCGAGGCCCGCCCACACATCGACCGTCGCCAAACCACAGGTCTTGGTTGTTAAGCCTTTACCCAACGTAACGGCCATAACCGGCCAGCACTATTCTCAAAAATCGCCAATTAATTTTCATTATTTTTTCATTTTTTGTCTCAAAAACATAGGTTATGACGACTCGTTGGAACGAGCTCGTCGAGCTCGTTCCAACGAGGGGTCATAACCTATGTTTTTGAGACAAAAAATGTAAAAAATTAGTTATTCAATAATTTTTTTTGCAAGTGTCGTCTGCTTTTTTATGTTAGGTAAAGGGTTAACACTACGCGACCAAAAAGAAGAGTTAAGTCTTAACCTGCTGAGTATTTTCAAAATAATTTTCATTAAATCTAGTCTTGGCTGCTCATCTAAATTTAACTAAAGAAATCATTGGTCAAAAAGCCTATTCAATTTTCAGGAGACAAAATTGCAGCCAAATCATACTTATTTCAGTGGCAAGAGATTTTGTGTCCTGGATCGGAGTATCCGCCAACAGCATGTAAGACGTTAAGTACTAAAGTACTTTAGTAAATAACCTCGAGCTGCAAGTCCAAAGCCAAGGGTCACTGGGATTGAAGAAACCAAATTAAACACAAACTCTTACAATTCGGATATTGGAGCTGACTTTAATTGTTACAAGTACAAGTCCATGTATTTGGGGCTAAAAAATTGTTACAAGTTCAAGTTCTCGGATTTGGGACTGAAAAAAGAAAAAAGGCAAGATAATAGCACATATACTAAGTAAGAGAGTTCAGAAAAACTACAATCCCAATAAAACGCATCTATAAGCAATATAGATCACCACAATGTGCAATAAAGTTTTCTTTAACGCAACTTCTAACAACAGAAATTGACTAAGTTTTTACCTAAAAAAAAACAACAGAAGAAACATTTTCCAGTAAACAAGGGTTAATTACTGTAGTGATGGTCCTAAATAACCCACAACTGAAATATCAAAGCCCAGGGGCCACTGGGTTTGAAGAAACCAACTCAAACTCAAACTCTTGCAGTTCGGATATTGGAGCTGACTGAAATATTAATTGTTACAAGGGCTAAATAACAGCGCATATACTTAGTAAAAGGGTTAAGAGAAACTAAACTCGCAGCAAAACACACCTAGAAGCAATATAGATCACCATAATATGTAACCAAGTTACTTTAAAACAACTTGTTGCAACAAAAAAAATGAGTTTTTACCTAAAAGAAATTAGGAAAAATTTCCCGGAAACAAGGGTTTAGTATTGTGGCCATGGTGCTCAATGACCCACAACTGCAATTTGAAGGCCCCGGGGCTAGTGGGTCCAAAGAAATTGGACGCCTGTGCCGCCGGGGTCCCGTGTTTCCCATGGGGAAAGACCAAGTATCAAATCTTGTCTTGTCAGAAAGGCGAACAGGGGCGTAGCTTGGAGTTCCAATTGAGGGGGCCATATTTTTTTTTTTTTGGGGGGGGGGGGGGGGATGGTCGATATATGCGACAGGCATATCCGAAGGGAGTGGGCTGAGGTGGGGTGGGTATGGCCCCTCCATTGGTGGGTGTTCGGGGGGGGCTCCCCGAACCCCCACCAATGGGAAGGCCATACCCATCCCACCTCAGGCCTACGGGGGTCTGGGGGGCTCCCCCGAGAAATTTTGAAAATTAAATGCTCTGAGACTGAACCTAGGTCATAGGACCCTCTGTTCGGATATTGGTGCTGAGAGGGGCACTGTAATGTTTAGGGGGGGGTGGCAACCCTATGCACACCCTTCGCTACGCCACTGAAGAAAGTTTGTGACTACGAGTAAGAGAAAATCCATATCTAAGATTGCAATACAGACGAAAATGTCAAGTTTGTAAAAATTATTGCGGGGCGGAGGTCACCTCTTCGATCCCCCCCCCCCCCCCGCTCCTCCCATGTATGCTTCCCACTTTAGATAACTTTCACGCCGGGTATTGTTTATTGGATCCTATTTCACCACTAAAGCAGAATTCGTTCACAGAACGCAAACACTGCTCCACTTCCCGGCATGCTACGGAGGAAGGGGTGGGGTCACTGTGGGAGATGCCACTGAAATGGTAATATGCAATATGCGCAACAACATTCGTGTGACATCAAAACAGTTATGATTTCATCCAATTGCCAGTATTCAAAGACTACTTGTTTTACACAAGTGGATATTCTTATTTTCGATAATGTAACATTTAGCCAGCGGCGCCGATATTGAAACCCAGACCCCGGCTCAAAGTGAATGGTCTGGAAGGAGACACAACACGAATAATGACACATTCCAAATCAATCGCGTTTCAATTAACTTTCTAATGTGGTTTCGAGTGAGGCACAATTAAGACTTATTCTTCTGTCAAGTGTCGAGTTTGTCTCAACTAGATCAACGCTGATTATGGATACTCGAAGATGACCGGTCATAATTTTCGGTACGGAATTAATACCAGTTTCAGTTATATGCAAAATGACCATCTCCGGCCAAAACTGCAAATACACAGAGCAGAAAAATTTGTCAAAGATGTTTACTTCCATACTGGTTAAGTGGATTCGATTATTTATTAATAAATAATTTTTTTATTTTATTTTATTTATTTATTTATTTATTTATTTATTTATTTTTCCTAATATTTATTTATTTATTTGGGCACAACATTCCGTAAAAGATGTTAACATCATACAAGTTACGTGGATTTATTTATTTATTTATTTATTTATTTATTTATTTATTTATTTATTTATTCATTCATTCATTCATTCATTCATTCATTTATTCATTCATTCATTCATTTATTACTTGGGTTTGTCGAATAGTTTTATGGGTAGAGGAACCCGGAGTGCCTGTAGAGAACCACAGACCAATGAGCCACATACCCATACGTGGATTCGATATGGCTGTAACCGATCGTGTAGGCATCCTTCTTGTTAAACACGATTCCGATTTTTAAATTAGGATATTCGATCACATGATCTTTGCTGGCAAGAGGTCAATGCCGTTGTGTACCTTCATTATAGCTGAGTAAACGTTATTATGTCACACCGTGTTGGAAAGGGCTCTGGGCCAATTTCCAACAGTGCGTCACATAACATAACATAACCTTTCATTATTTTGTGGAAGAAACTCCCGAAATATGTAATTGGATATTCCAGACCGACCGTTTTGTTGCCATTCTGATGAGTTGACATTTATTTATTTCTGAGGTTTAACGACACTTTCGACCAGGGACACCGCGTGTCGGGCAGTTTTACGGGCGGAGGAAGCCTGAAAACCGGAGTGAATCACCAAGCATAGGCGAGTAATGTCAGAATCCTCAACGTACCAATTACGGACAAGCAAGGGTTAGCATTGTTTGAAGGTAAGTGCACAATTGACGTGCAGTACACATTACTACACAGCGTCACCAGGCCTACAGGTGGCAATCAGGAAGACCGTTTGAAACTAACAGTATTTGGTCAATGTGTTTTTTGGTAATTCGACCGAAGAAACTATTTCTTGAATCGGTCGTTCATTCGCGAGAATGTTGTTTTACGTTACACCCATGTTAACAGAATGAACGTTCTCGGGACTTTGGTGCCCTGGATAAAGGATCTGTAAACAGTCGCCATTCTATACGGAAATTATGAAACAAGTTCACTAAATTCGATTCTAGCAGATTCATGAACGAATTTCCCGGACACAGACAATTACTTTCAAATTTAAGTGTGACCAATATGAGATCCCTCAGTTGAAAGCATAGGACAATTTTGCAAAGGAATTTTGCAAAGGAAATCACCTCAATATCGGAAGAAAGTTCTCGTGCTTGATCGTACAATATGTGTTATTTATTTACAGCAAAAAAAACTCACACGGTGCTTTGTGTGGTAATTTTGTGATAAACATCGTTCGTAGGAATTTTAACCTTCTATTTAACGAAAAGGCCATGACTCACCAGCGCTATTGAAAAAACCTCTCCATTCAAATTTTAATATTTTTTGACAATTTTTGCCAATGAAACAAAGCTCTTATTATCCCTCATTGGAACTAATTAGTTCAGCTCGTTCTAATCAGGAATTTTAATTTGGAACTTTTAGTTTCGACCAGTAGTTTTTGAGATTCATATACATAATTTGTTCGTTAACCAAGCACACTCGTTTACATTTTGGAATTGAATTAGAGCTTCTTCCTTCTAATTACAAGGCATACAAAAACACATAATAGATAGTTTGTGTGCAACTGAGATACACGTGTGGGCAAAACTTTGCTAAATTATTGTAGCTTCCGTCAGTTTGGTAATAAATAATTGTTATTTTAATTTTTTTTTATATATTTAAACATCAACTATTCAACTTGGAGTGAAGAAGAATAGAATTCAAATATCTTCTAGAAAAGAGACTAAAATTAGATCTCGGAAATGGCCAATCTCAGTTTCTATTAGAAGCTAGAATTCCCATCTCTCCCCATTGTTTGTCTGTTTATGGTAGAATTTCCGTTTCCCGTGGTAGAAATCGATTAACTGGTAGAGTGCTAACTTATTTTTGGCCTCGAAAATTGCTTCAAAAGTCATTGCCTTGTTACAACAGGCCTGGAATTCTAAAAAAATGCAGGAGGACTAAAAATTGCTCCGCTTGCATGGCCTACGGGAGCTCTCCTCGAGTTAAAATTGGCAAAATGAAGATTTTTTACTGTTAACGAATTTAGCCTAATGGGCTTTGCACATTTTATGCGGTTCTGCTAACAAGTCTCTGTCTCTGTGAGACAGCTACACTGCCACTCCCCCACCTCCGTGCCTCGGCAAGGCCCGGAGGTGTAGGAGAGGCAGTGTTGCCACCTTACAAAGACCACTGACATAGCATAGATCTGAAAAGATGAGGGTTTTAGGAATAGGTTATTATGGCACCGGTAATCATTATTTTCTAAGGCCAGGGGGGGGGGGGGGGCTAGTTTTCGCCCTTCTTAACTTTTTAAAGACGAGCAGTAGGCGAGCGAATAAATCGCTCTCATGAAAATGCCAGGCCATGGGAGAGTGCCTGCAGGCACTCTCCCATGGACTGTAACAATGCAACTTCTTACAGCCTAAATAATCTTACTTCAAAGATAGTACAAAAATAAACTCAATGAGTATGATGTCTTTACGTTGGGGTACCTGTACTTCAAAATAAAGTCGAAATATGGGCTTCCAGCACTCTACCAGTTAAATCACTTTATAGTATTTCCAGCTTATAGCCGTAAAACTCAGTTCTTGTTTTCAGCAGTGGAAGAAGAAATTAAATAATATAAACAGGCCCAAGAAATTGTCTCAATTGACGAGAAGTAGTTCTGATCCTCGTAAACGCCCGCTGCCAGAATCAATTTTCTGTTGTTAAATAATTTTGAAAATACTGTTATACTCTTCTGGGTGTAACCAGTATATATATATATCTTAAAAACGAAACCTCAACTTCATATATATATATACACATGAAATGAAATAAAATGAAATTTTATTTGCTGTGTATAGATAACAAATAATTAATTACACGGATAGTAACTGGAGATATACGGATAATATACTACTCAAAGTTTGCTAAGCATGTATATCCAACTACCTGTTTTACGTTTTAGTACAAATATTGTATTGAAAAGTGTATATATTTTTTATATAATTATATCTTTAATGATTTAAGTACAGAAATTAAGATTTTATTTGTGTTTAACATTATTTTTTAGCTTTTGAATACGATAACCATGGAAAATGGATATTATTGGAAAAAGAGGAAATTTTTCAAATTCGCCAAAAAGTTGATGGAGCGAACTGGTATGGGTTTAGTGTCAAGTGTGAGACCCATTATTGTTAATTACAGCTTGACAACGCCTTCTCATGCTCCCAATCAGGTTCCTGGTGGTCCTTTGTGGGATGCTGTTCCATTCTTGGACCAGCATGACACAAAGCTCCTGGACACTTCTTGGTTGGACTGGACGGGCAGAAATTGCAAGCTGCAACTCATTCCAGACATGTTCGATTGGATTGAGGTCAGATGATCTTGCTGGCCAGACCATACGCTCAATCCCCTCCCTCTGTCGGTACTCCCCGACAGCATGGGCAACATGAGGACGGGCATTATTTATTTATTTATTTATTGATGTTTAAGGTCACATATTTATGCACAATGGCTAATCATGACCGTGAGGACGGGCATTATCATCCATCAGAATGAATCTATCACCCACTGCACCTGCATACAATCTGACGTGGACATCCAAGATCTCATCAATATACCGCTGTGCAGTCAATGTACCACGTTCTAGAACACAGAGATCTGTATGTCCATCCCCCCTCCCCCATGATTTACCCTCCTCCTTTGCGGTTATGCCCAGCAATGTTGGCTGCATGGAATCGCTCTCCTGCTCTTCTCCATACCCTAGAACGCCTATCTGTGTGGTCTATTCAGTACCTTGACTCATCTGTAAAAAGGACAGGTCGCCAATCTTTTCTGGTCCATCCAACGTGGTCCATGACCCATTCATATCGTGCCTGGCGGTGGTTCTGGGATAGCGGAATGCAAATACATGGTCTTCTCAGTCAGAGACCACCTTCCTGCAACCTTGCCCGGGTAGTCTGCATCTAAACATTTACCCCGGATGCATTCGGAAGGTCACTGCGAAGCTGGGTTGATGTGGCAAAGCGGTTCCTATGCTCCTGAATGATCAAAAACCAGTCTTCAGCTGCAGATGTTGCCCTGTCGCTGCCACCACCATGTCGTCTTACTGGCGTGCCATACTGTTGAAATCTTGCCCAGGCTCTGGTGATCACCGTATGGTGCACACCAAGGGCTTCACCAACCTGACGATGGGTAGCCCCTTGCTCCACCATCCATACAGCCCGCCACATATCTGCTTCAGACAAATGTCTTTTTACATTTGCATTTGCCATATTCAATCATTAAATCACAAGTGTTTGTGTTGAAATGAAGATTGAATACCCTACACACACATGTAGACAATACACGAAAACATCACGGAAATCAAGGGGTACATGCTTTCCATGACTGTCACGAAAAATCTGCCTGTCAAGAGAGCTAATGTAAACACTGGGAATCACCTCAATACATTCCTCAATCATATCCACCAAAAATATCGCAAATATGTCACAGGCAAATTTCATAATCATGTGTCAAATATCTGGTGCTGAGCAAACTTTGAGCAGTATACATACTGCATGGCAATGGCATGGCCAGGTTGGATGTCTTTCTGCCATTCCTATTTAAAGACCAGGTATAGAAATATTGACTGCAGGGTTACCTAGTAATATGGTTATGTGCATTATGATAATTGAAGGGGCTGATACAGGTCAGAAAATGTGCGAGCGTTGCGAGCAACACCAGGAAGCGATGTGGGCGTAAACATCAACTAGCCTCTGGTTTTATTCAAACAGTGCCTCACCGTTCGGGACGCAACACGGATCTCAGATGACCGAGGTACCTGCCCGCTCCGCGATGCACCCATGGATACGATTGCAACGTAATTTAGGGCGCACACTGAGAACAAAATCACAAGAACTCCATCGCGACGGTTTGTTCTACGCTCTATGGTTACTATTTGCTTATACGTGAGCACAAAGTCCATTCGACGGGAAAGCCCTAGCCACGTGCACAACATGACAAAGTTCAGGGTAGAGAAGAAGGCACACTAGTTTTGTCAGGCACTGCATAATACCACTGCACGCAACGCCCATCCAGGGGCAATCGCTCTGAGTTCATCTCAAGTGTTGATGGAAGTTGCATTAATTCATTATATGCTGCTTTTGGACACATTGCTTCAGTACGAAGGTCTTGCTTCTGGGCATGAAAATGTTTACTAACCGTGATTTGTTGGATATCTACCATGGGGTTGTGAGGTTCCTGAAAGCATTTAAGGACGACAATCCGTGCATGTTGTGTTACTTCAGGAGAATGGAGTAAGTGGGTATTTAGAAAAAGCACGGTTGAAGTCTTCTTGGAGCGAAATCTGGGACAAGTTAGCAGTACTGTGTCAATCAGGTTCCAGGGTTGCGGATATTAGTGGAATGTAGAAAACCGAGTTCTGCGCTTTATCGTATTTGCCACTTTGCCTTTTCTTCCTGCCAGACGGATTCTGAAGGTATCATCAAATGTTCTGGGCAGTTTTCTATTAAACTGGCGTGCATTATTTATTTATTTATTGGTGTTTATGGTCATATACTTATGCACAATGGCTAATCATGACCGCGGCAGTTTTACGGATGGAGGAAGACGGAGTACCCGGAAAGAACCACCGAGCAACGACGAGCAGCTGCCAGCTCCCCAACATCGTAACTCCGCACTGCGGCACAGGCAGGGTTAGATAGGTTGAAGAAATGCGTACCATCGACGTGCAGTACGCCTTAGTACACGGAGTCATCGTGTCCCCATGTGGACAATCGGGGTTAAGTGCCTTGCCCAAGGACACAACGCGGAAGTCCGAATTGATCGCTCAGACGGTCACCCATCCAATGATTAACCGGACTCGAAGAGAACCGGTTACCACAACGCCACCGCGCCCCCACCTGCCGTGCACAAACAAAAGAACGCTAAGGTTATAGAGGTCTTTACATATGAGAATACCACACGGTTGAAACAGAGGATCAGTGTGTGAGCTGTACTTACTTCTGTTTATGATGCGTAACGCCTTTTTGCAATGTGGACATAATACGCCGAAATTGCTAAAATTTACGAGTGGTATAATGCTAACAGACTTGCTCTCTATGTTTCCAAAACAAAGTATATGATGTTCATCTCCTTAACGATCAGTATAACTCTGCCTGCATAAATCCAGCATGAATAATAAGAAAATCTTATTAATAAGCTACGGTGGTGATGAACAAACATTCAAATTTTTAGATGTTACGATGGATGGGAACTTGAAATGCATTCAACATGTTTCTGTTGTTTGTTCAAAAATAGTCCGCGCCATTATGTCATCAACAGAGCAAAAACGTACTTCCACTCGCCGTCTTAAAAATGTTATACCTTTCCTTTATACACCAAAAAGCTTTCCCAAGTTATTGCCTGGCGAATATGCTGGAAAGAGTGTTGAGTGGTGTTATTAATATCATTGATATACAGGTGGGAAAATGTGGGACAGAGAACATAACCTTGCGGCATACCGGTTGTAATATCTACAAGTGGCGAATTCACGTGGTGATAAGCGGCAAACTGACGTCTCATGGAAAGATAGCCTTGGGACCACGAATTAGCCAGCCCCGGTATACCGTAATAGTCTAGTTTCGGCAGCAATGTTGTGTGGATCAATGGATCAAAAACCTTGAAGAAATCAAGGAAAACTGGAAAAGAAAACTGAAAGAGTACAATCTTTAGTTGGTTAACCATTCACTTTGCATTATAGTTTACCAGATGTAGAGTTGAGTGTTGCTTTCTAAAACCAGATTGGTATTTATAGATAATGTTATGGTCGTCAAGGAAACTAACCAACCTAGTGTGCATTATTTTCCAAGTATTTCTGAAAACATGGGGAGAAG
Source organism: Pictodentalium vernedei (assembly GCA_031216915.1). Classification (NCBI taxonomy): domain Eukaryota; kingdom Metazoa; phylum Mollusca; class Scaphopoda; order Dentaliida; family Dentaliidae; genus Pictodentalium; species Pictodentalium vernedei. The sequence goes on from CM062290.1 coordinate 171,292,936, forward strand.
GCTCAATCGGCGATAATTATTAAATAATTGTATTCACTTGATTTAACTCTTTGAACTCTCGTGGTATCTTCCACGCCAGTTCAATGGCAGCAATTAGAAGAGTCCATACCCATTATTTGGGTAGACCAATCAATATTTTCAACGTGCAGCCTCGGGGCTGCACGTTGAAAATATCGATTGGTCTACCCTACACATTTATTGAACAGCCATCCTATATAATGACGTTATGACGTATCATGTTCCTAGACGGACAAATGGCCGCTAGAGTTCAAAGGGTTAAATACTGGAACTATTTTTGCAATTTTCGTTTTTTAGAGGGTACAGTTCCACTCCAGAACGGATAGTTATTTATATGGCATATATGACAAAGACGATTAGCTGTTTCGGAGATCACTTCCTTGAGAGCGTAGTAGATAGATTATTTGAATATCTACTAGATTTCATGGGAAGCCTATTTACGCAGAGGATTGCTTCTTGAATATTGGTAGGAGTCATGAAGAATGATTCAAGGCTATGTTCTGTATGAGTTAATCGGAAAGTATTATTCATGTTTTTAAGTAATATTGCATTATAGTAATCTGCTTCACAATTACGTTTCAATCAATTTCATACCTGGCAATAGTGTTTATAAGCCAATGTATTATGTACAGAGAGGTTTCAAGTTTTTTAGTATATAATTTGTTTTTGTAAGGACGACTGGGGTAAGCCGGAATTATTCCATAGTTGACGTTTAACAGTACCAAATAGCAAGACACTGTACCAATTGGTTCATGACAGGATTTTTGAAACAATGGGAGCATTTTCCCACCCCTCCCCATAGAGCGGGGAAAGGTGATTTGGACAAAATTAAAATGCGATGCCAGAACAAACAGTCATCTCAATTTTAACTGAAATGGGTCCAGTGGTTTTGGAGAAGTCGCGATTACCATGTTCACGGCGACGGATGGTGAGTGATCACTATAGCTTACCCTGACTTCCAGTCAAGTGAGCTAACAAAAAGCCATCTCGAAATAAAGGAAGTAGCAAAAGGACCCTGTATGCTGAAAGGAACTGATCAAAAATACTACAAATAGTTCATGTGTGTTGTTCTTAGAGCGAAAAAAAATATTCTGATGCAGGGAGACAGTAATTTTGAATTTTTCATGTCTGTTACTCCGATCTATAACAATAACAAATATTTATCTGGTATCCACTCTCAAATTGCCATTTTTAAAACAAGTCAAAAAGGAAACCGATTTTTCACAGTGATATTCTTAAACACTGTACAAATAAGGGTAATTTCAACATCCAGCAACAGGTAAAACAAAAAAAAACCAACACTGGATGAATCGGCCACAGTTAATATTCCTGTTGAAGAGACGAATCTCGCCGAAGTTCTGAAGTAGTGAAACAATTGTACACACATGCCAAGCAAATGATGTGAACAATGCTACCAAGTTCCACAACAGAGCTGAATTATAGACACCACTCTGTATGGACCTTGTGGTCGAATATTGAAAAAAAGTGCGAGGTCGTACCTGAGCTGTGATTGATAACAAATTCCAAGTCCATAAAGGGCAATAACTCTGACAGAAATATTACGAATAACACCTGTATTGAACATGAGTGCTAGACATCAATAATATGTAGTTGCATTTCAACTTTAATCCTTTACCTACCAATGAAAAGCAGACGACACTTGCAAAAACAAATCTTGAATAACTAATTTTTTTTATTTTTTGTCTCAAAAACATAGGTTATGACCCCTCTTTGGAACGAGCTCGATGAGCTCGTTCCAAAGAGGGGTCATAACCTATGTTTTTGAGACAAAAAATGAAAAAAATAATGAAAATTAATTGGCGATTTTTGTGAAGAGTGCTTGCCGGTTTTTGCCGTTACGTTGTGTAAAGGGATATATGTATTTTACAGGTTATTCAGTATGATGTAAAAAATGAAACAAATTCAATGTCCATAAAGGAAAAAAATTCTAGCAAAAATACTCCCAATAACACCCGCATTGAACCTGAAGCTAGGCATAATTCGATGCACCTGCACACTAAATATATGATGTCATTCCATCAAGTGTTTTAAGTTTGGAGTTGAAAAACTAGTTGGTCAAAGACCGACATACAAAATCCAAGTCCATAAAGTGAAATAACTTTGACAAAGATACTCCGAGTACTACCAACATTGAACATGGGCCTAAATATCAATAAGACAGAATTGCAAACTAAATATGATGTCATTCCAGAACGTTTTTGAGCTTAAAATCTCGATGGTCATAGACCAACCGAGATTGCTACAAAAAGAGCCGCTTGTTGCAGCAAAACAACCGTTGTTTCTATCTTTACCTTATTGTTTCCGTTGCATTCAAAGTGAATTGTTTAAACCCCCACCTTACACCACCAAAAGAAGGCACTTACAAATACGAATCTTGAATGATTACCAAAGTTCACTCTTTCCCCAGAAACATAGCTTTCGAGAGAAGTATATCAGGTACCAAATTCCCATAGTGCCGGACTTTTGCCGGGGCAATTGTTTCCGGTGCAAAACGACGACACCATTCAGAAGTGCATCCTGCAAGTGGTACACGTACTACATATATAGTATGCTATGGTATTTACAGTGATACATGTTCACACAGGGCTTTGGGTATATAGTAAGGTTATGTGATGGAAAGCTGCTGATGGGAAAGGTGAGATTTCACAATTCTCCGGAACATCAGAGAACAATAATTTTTAAAAAATATTTCTGGTGGCGTAAAGTTGGTTTTAACATATTTTTTATTCATTCAGGTGTTATGAATATGATAGCCTGGCCTGTCACCATTTTACCCGACGAATCGGTCATATCATCCCGCAAAATGATCAATTGAAAAAAATATAAAAAACCCTTTCCAAAAAAAATCCACAGAAGCACATTATGTGACGAGCTCGTTCCAAAGAGGGGTTCACATGATATGGTTTTGGAGCACTTTTGTAAAAACAAATTTTCAGATCGTATGCGTTGGGTGAAGAGCTAAAGATTTAACTCTCTGAACAAAGATGTAAAATTAAAATTTCAAGTTGCAAATGCTTCCCATAATGCACCTAGGAATTCAACAAATTCAATGAGCCCTTCGAACAAGGGTGGATTAGTTTAATTCTTCTTCGCATAATGAATTTTTACAAGAATTTTTGCAATTTTGACACTAGTGTGCAGTGGGTTAACACAACACTGTTAGAAATCTTCCTAGACAGGCCGTTGGCAACGCATGTATTGAATTCCAAGTATGTTTGCGATTGAATATCGTTATTCAAAGTCGCTCCCTCTGAAAAATGACAGCGTTTGCACTACGGGGTCTAGCCACCTGAGATGCGTAACAGTCCTAACCCTTTAACCCCTTAGCTAACACGAAAGGCACACGGCACTTGAAGACAAAATTCTGGAATAACTCATTTTTTTTCAATTTATGAGTCAAAGATATAGCTTATGGCCTCTCTTTGGAACGAGCTCAGCGAGCTCGTTCCAATGAGAGGTCATAAACTATGTTTTTGAGACAAAAATTGAAAAAATAATGAAAACTGAATGGTGATTTTTGTGAATTGCGCTGACCGTTTTTGGACGTTACACTGAGTAAAGGGTTAATGATTTACTACGACTGTCAATAACACGAAAGTAGGGGCCCAAAAATTTCGATTTTCGGAATATCAGATTTATTAATTTCGTCTTGATTTCTTACGATAAGTTTGATACCAGTGTTTATGAAACTGGAACACATTTTACTTTAGAGAAACAACAGAAATGCAAACTATTTTGCCAAGCCATCTTTTCTGTCTGACAGCAATTGACATGTCAAATCCATATTAATGGGCTGATGTGTTTTCTTTGCATTACCTGCATTGGTGAGCAAAGCCGCTCGAGTAGATGGCTGTTAATTTTTCTTCTTCGGCGGAGACTTCCAGCGTGGGGGCCCTACGGTGATTCTACCTCAGAAGCCTAAAATAAATCTTTCTTTACCCGGATGTTAACAAAAGCCCACCCCCCCCCCCCTAGACGCAGTCAAGTTGATGGTCTAGTACGCAAATCCTTCTCCACTTTGAATGTTTAATGCACTGAGATTTTTACTGAAAATGACGTGTTAACGCAGTCCAATTTCTATCGGGATTGTCAAAGTGTGTTACTTGTAACCAGAGCCCAGTAATTAGAAAATATCTATTTGCGCCCGAGGGACATTGTTTGCCACACATGAAGACAAATTTGGTTTTGCATATTTTGCTCAGCTCGTTTTGCACGGTTGGTATGTACAAATTCTGAACCCTTTAACTAATAATTCAACAAGAAACATAGCTAAAAAAATCACTGATTTCCTACTTGTTTCCATAGGCAGATGGCATGCTAATGTGAAAATATAGAAGAAAAAAAATTGTAATATATTTATTTGCAAATGTAGACAATTTAAAGTACCATTTGGCCACAGGATCCATATTTCAGCGGATTCTGATCATTTCTTCTACTCCAACCACTTTACACCCTTAGGGTTAAAAGACGGCTGACGAGGTAGAAAAAGACCAAACCATGTCAGACCAGACCATGACATACACACCAAAAAAGCGGGTATTTCTACATTGGGTGGTATCTTGTTTGTTCATTTTAAACCAGCGGGCTTACCCGTACAGGGCAGAAAGTTGCTTAAAAAGACAGGAACAATAACGTAGATGAAATATGTCCATAAATGGAGGGAACAAGGTAGCTAGAGCAGATATTCTCCCTTTCAGTGGAATACATCCCCATAATATTACTCCTCCTTTAGAGAACTTTGAGTTACATAGCAACCACGTGTCACCATAGAAACCAAGGCGGCAGCCCCCAATAAATAAAACGGACAACGGAAACACGTGTCAACCTAACAACACGAGGGGAACCTACGCATTGACACCACGTGATTGTGATGACATCACACCATGGCCGCACACACTGGCTACAATGACAATCCATCATGACGTAGTGAGTCGCGTGACTGTGATGTCATTTCAGAGGTCCAGGACGAGGTACGGCCAATCAGGCGCGTTCAATACATCTCTTACCCCCGATCACATTTTTCGTTGCAATGCCACTTTAACCATTCAACCTGAGTGCAGTTTGACGTGCCTCGACTGACCGTCACAAAAATTTGGCATCTTGTGTAATTTGACAAGGAAAGGGACATGGAGTGAGTCCCGATCGCGAAAGACGTTGCACTAACCCTTCAACCCATAACAATGCTATAAGTGCAATACCGGCCCACCATGGCTCAATCAATCGAGACATAGATTTGGTACCTTAGAGTACTTCGATCTGGAAAGTGACATATGTGCTAAGTCCAAATTAGTCCAGATCGTTTGTTTGTATGCTACAGACCGTGCCCCGAACGATCGCGTTTTGACGTTACCCCTTCAACCTATACAACGTCTGGTATCTGTCGTTTAGCTTATGCCGTGCCTCGATGACAAGGGACATGGGATGCGTCTCTGTCTAGTCCACAGTCGCGTTCTGACGCTAATCCTTCAACCGGTGTCACACTGGGTATACTTCCCATTACGTTTGCTTCTAGGCGTTAGGCCTTGATCGATTGGGACGAAGGAAAGGGAAAAAAGATGGGTCTGAACCCCGACCGACGCCGCGCTAACACTTCAACCACAGGAACGTCGGAATTCACTCTTATATTTTCAGATATCGAGCTGAATATTGGCACCTGGGGGTAATTTTCTATCAGGAGTAACATGAGCTTGTGAATTTTACGTGGTAATTGTTCTACAATTAACACTTCGAGCAATGTTGGGATGTACCCTTATGGGTAAGCTGATCAGGAAATGCTGACCAGGAAAGGGACATGGGATGGGTCCCGATCACGACCAACGGAGGTACTTTTACAATTTGAGAAGTGGCGATCCGAAATTTGGTATCTAGGAAACATTTTTTAGCAGGGGTAACACGGGCTGGGGGTAATTGTACGTGCAATGTTACGTTAACCCTTAAACCTGAGCAACGCGCGGTATATGTGCTATTAAGATTGCATGTGACGTTATAAAGAAAAGCTTTATCAGCTGTTGCGAAGGCACAGTAATTAAACGTTCCCTCCCCCTCCCGCTCCCACATTCGCATACTTTTTGACACATTCTGTTGCACCCTCGCGGTAATGGCATTTCTGTTGATATACATTTTCACATCTCTCCCTGTCTGGCCGTATTTTTGAAGGGGTCGAGGGCACCTTGAATAGTCGTGCTACCTTTCCCTCCACGAAACATTCAACGAGCTTCCGCCACCTCTGTCCTCCACTGTCATGGACCGAGTTCTCTAGTGACGTAGATAGTCTTTTATCTAGCGGGTTCGAGGCTAGACAATTTCCGACTTAAAATTATCAATGCAAGACATTACCACATGCCAGGAATGGGACGCGAAAAACTTCGAAGAGTTCATAGTCACACTATATTATGGTCACAACAAAAGTATAAATTCAAGTTTGACCAATCATGTATAACTATGCTACCCCACTATAGACAGATATCACCCCATGAAGGTATTGGTTACCGAGTCCTATTGAAGCACAACTGTTTCTGCCTCCACGGTTTATGAAAAGGGAGTGCCTGGAAATGTATTTAACCCTTTACCCAACGCAGACCATATCAAAATTTATTATTTATAATTTCAACAAAACCAAATCATGTAACCCCTCATTGGAACGATCTCAATGAGCGCGTTCCAATGAGGGGTCACATGATATGGTTTTGTTGAAATATTTTTAAAAATTTATTTTTTCAACTGCTCAATTTGCATATTACGCGGGCGGATGCGGGCGATTCGTTGGGTAAAGGGTTAAAAGGCACATCCTCCTTATTTCTAACTGACTAAATGTCACCATTTTAGACATGGACAGAGAATCGTGAAAATTCGCTTACACACAGAAGAACATGATGCGAGCGTTACACGTAATATGGTAAAGTAAAAAGCTATTTTTATTATATGCCATCCTATGAGATGAGCTTGAAATATCTAACACACATTTTTCGATGTGTTTTGTCACGAGAGATATAACAGGCCACCTTATGAGATAACGGGAGATAGAGATGGGCGGTATTGGAATTTTGAGTCCGGTATCGGTTTCGGTATTTTTAGGAGGGTATACCTCGGTATTCGGTACGGTATTCGGTATCTAACTTGACTGAGATTTGCTGATAGTACCAAAGACGAATTCACATCAGGAAAAACAAAATAAGTTGCTGTAGTACCATTCTACCACACTATAAGCAAGAGGGGGACACGTCCCGGGACATACCCACGCGGTGCATACCACCAAACAATGACAGGAGAAGAAATAAACCATGATAATGTGAAAGCCTTTCCATAAGCAATCTTCATTTCAAATTTCATTGAGATCTGATAACCCAAACCAGAGATACAGCCTAAGCCAGAGATACGATGCGCACAGACAAAAAATTGGCTACTTTCCGAGGCAAACACCAAAATTATTGTATTTGTTTTACATCAAAGATAATTTACACCCCCTCCCCCGGACCATCCACATAAGAGAAAAAGAACAAAGACATAATGCCACATGTGGGGGAGGTGATTTGCATGTATTTTTTTTGTTTTACTGCAGGGTCGTGACTTATTTACCATAAACAATTTTGATTCCAAATTTCATTGAAATCCGATCCCCAAACCTGAGATACAGGCGAACAGACAGAAAATTGGCTATTTTATATATTCAAAGGGCCATAACTCACAGAAAATATATTCCAACCGCAAAACGGCTGATGCCCCTTGAAGATCTCATGACAGTGAACATTTGTATGAAATTTCATCGAAATGTGAGCAGTAATGTTCAAGTTATAACGCGAGCAGACATCGGAATGCATACGGACAGTCGTACGGACGGACACACCGATAAATTTCAATACTAGAAATTGTTCCAGAGGTGCTGACATACCAGTGTTAAGGATGAGGCTGTGTCAGATGACAGACAATATCTCTCACCCAATCGACCGACCGACAAATCTCAAGGGGAACAAGTTTTTTTTGTAAAGTCCTTAAAGTGTTCACAAACCCATTTTAAAACCCAAAGCACCAAAGTAACTCTACAGAGTCATTAATTTTAAGAAGAGCATGCTATGCATGGCATTTGCACCCCCACCCCCCCCCCCCCCCTCCCCTTGAAAACGCTAGGCTGGACATATTTTGTCTTTGTTTTATGGCAGAAAAATCCAACCCAGTAGAAAATGTGAGTTCCACGTACGCCTGTTACCAATAATTTGTGTTAATCAGACCATCGGCGTGGGAGATGTGGAATTATTGTCTTTGTTTTATGGCAACAAATAATTTACCCCCCGCCCCCTCTTCCGAAGTAACTGTACAGACCAGAAACACCTGTTACTGAAGCCTAGTGATGATTGGACCATTCACATAAGAGATAGAGAACAAAGACATAATGCCACATGTGGTGAGGTCATTTGCATGTATTTTCTTTGTTTTACTGCAGGGACATGACACATTTGAAAGCCTTCCCATAACCAATCTTCATTCCAAATTTCATTGAAGTCTGAAAACCCAAACCTGAAATATGAGGCGAACAGACATTTTAAGAGTCAAAGCGAATTTCCAAAGTGAAAAATGGGGATAAGTCAAAAAAGTGAAAAGTAAGAAATATTATTAGAGACTCATTTGAAAGCCTTTCCCATAAACAATCTGCATTCCAAATTTCACTAATATCCGATAAACTGAACCTGAGATACGAGGCGAACATACAAAAAATAGGCTACTTTTGTATATTCAAAATATTCCAACAGCAAAACGGCTGATGCTCCTTAAAGATCTGATGACAGTGAACATCTGTATGAAATTTCATCGAAATCTGTGCAGTAATGTTCAAGTTGTAACGCGAACAGACATCTGAGAGCGGATGGACAGACGTACATACGGACGAACGCACAGACGCACAGACAGGCGAATCCAGTATACACCACTTTTTGAAAAAAACAGTGGGTGGGGGTATAATGACACTGCCAATGAGCTCAACAGTGGCATTCTTTTACGACCATAAATCATATATACAGTAACAGACCATGCCATCTTTAGAAGGTCCTGCTGACAATAGACAAAACACCTGGATAGTGATTTCTAGTCAGATCGTGGCTGCCTTTATGGGAGAGTGCAAGAAGGCACTAACTCGTAAATTGTACGAAGGCAAAGTCGTGTGGAATGATTTTGATGACAAAACGTAATTTAGCACCCCCTGCCAAATAAAGAACATCCGGCAGAACTCCTAATTCCAGACGTATAGAATAAATAGGTACTAGGACCGGTAATCATATTTAAACCAGGAGTAGGACAAGGGCTTTAACCACTCGGCTTGCCAAGTAGTTAAAACCCTTACTCTACGAGTGGTTTAAATCTGATTACCGGCCCTAGTACCTATTTGTTTTATTTATACCATGTTGTTAATAAATAATCGATTTTGTCACCCTTTACCCAACGCAGACGATATCAAAATTTATTATTTTAAATATCATTTTTTCAAATTTTTCCAAAAATTTCAACAAAACCATATTATGTGAAACTTCGTTGGAACGAGCCCGACGAGCTCGTCCCAACGAGGGGTCACATAATATGGTTTTGTTGAAATCTTTCGAAAAATATTATTTTTTCAACTGCTGAATTTGCATATTACGCGGACGGATGCGGTCGATTCGTCGGGTAAAGGGTTAAAATGGAGAAAAAAAACGATACTTTCTATCGCAAGCACACGGGTTTATCTGGTTTACATCTGCGCCGGTGGGCAGTACTACCGACTGTACGTGAATGCTTGATTGACAGCTGGACACATCGTCAAAGTTGATTGAATTTACCTTGCTTTTTCAGTCAGATTATTATTTACAATTCTAAAATTTTATTTTAAATATTTCATTGTTGGTATTTTAAACTGAATAAGTCATTTACAAGTAGTAGATAGTACCGCAAAATGTATGTTTGAATGAAACATCGCAAGTGTGAATGTATCGAAGTTGGCAAATTGCGTCATGCCAAAGGTCAGGTTGGCTGAACTTCCGACTACAGGGGTAAACATTTTTTAACCGCAGTAGAAGTTTTACACCGGTAGTGGGGTTAAATGCTAAAATTTAACATACAGGCTTTTCACGGGCAGTAACATAGGTATAAATATAGAATATACCCATAGTAGCTTGGTGTACCAAATGTTCACGACGAGTGGTGAACATTTTGTACACCAAGCTACTTTGGGTATATTTTATTTATACCATGATCGTCAGATTTTTAACAGTCGCTATTATTTTTTCTCGATTTTACTGGGCAGCAGCCGAAAAATACGTGCGAATTTGTTTTTGTTTACATGAGCAACGGTGGGCGGTACTTCCGCTGTCAGTTTTATCACGGAAACGAAATAGAAAAAGAAACAGGGCTCTTTTCATTTTAATGGCATAATAACATACTATTTAGAGTTATGGATGCTTTGTTAACATGAGACAATGCATGTTTGTTAATCTTTGGTGTCTTATGTGGTAAACGTAATTTAAAAACGTAGTTCCACGGTAGGTGTAAATTTTAACTATTGAAATCCCATTGCTGGCGTGCTCACCACGGTTGATGTGTAAAGCTCAAATTTATGTCGTAGGCTTTTCATATATTGTAGAATAGGTAATCATGGTATAACATCGTTTTAAAGGTGGTGAGAGGGTGTACATTCGCATTCGCGTATCTATATTCTCTTGTTTCCTCTACTTCATGACAGACAAAAGCATAACAGAAAAACAAGAGACCACGATAATTGGATACGATCGACAACAACTTGTAACATATTAGATGTTTTGTCACATGACATTGGATCCCGTAATTTGCGGGTATCACCAAGTTGCCCGTCGGATAAATTTCGGTCAGCACATGTTCAGTGAAACTGATACACCATGGAATACAATTGCAGATAATTATTGTTTTTCCGGTCAGTCGACTTCTTGTCTTGGTGACACATAATTACCAAATTATCTGTGTGTGAATGACCCAAGTTAATGCCACAAAAACACTTCAGGCATTCCAAAATCTATTGTTGGTACCGGGTAGAATATCTCCGAGTAACCAACAGTGTTCATAAATCTCAATTAACCCGTCACGTGATACAAATGTCTGAATTCAATACGAAGTTCCAATCATAAACAACTTTAGAAATTCTTCTTGACTAATAAACATCTCAAAAGAAGGCTCGCTTTCTATCCGGTGTCCCCGTGCAACTAAGGGAAGCTGGCCATTCATTATTTACCGTCGCACACAGGTTGTTTCAAACTGGTATAACCTAACCCATTAATAAAACTTGATATTTCGACATCAGTGTGCAGAGGGTTAACATTTCTTTAAATTTTGATTTAAATATCAGAACATAAAACCCACCAGCTAGTTTTTCGTGGTAGTTTTGTGTTGGGCAACAGCAAATGTTTATTTGTGTGTACGGGTGGATTTATTTATTTATTTATTTATTTATTTATTTATTTATTTATTTATTGGTGTTTAACGACACTTTAATAGCCAGGGTCATATCTTGTCGGTGACAGTTTTACAGGTGGAGGAAGTCAGAGTACCGGAGAGAACCACCGAGCAACAACGAGCAGTACGCCTTAGTGCACGGCGTCATCGTGCTCCCATGTGGACAATCGGGGTGAAGTGCCTTGCCCAAGGACAAAAAACGCGGGAGTCCGAATCGATCGCTCAGATAGTCACCTATCCAAGGATTGGCCGGGCTCGATGTTGCTTAACTTCGGTGATCTGACGAGAACCGGTTATCGCAATGCCCCCCTCCCCCCCGCCCCCCCCCCCTCCCCGTACGGGTGGATTAGAATATGGTCTGTTTCACTTTTTCAAAAAAGCTATATCCGTAGGATGTAATCAGCTTGATGAAATATACTGAGTCAAAAAAGAATGCATAAAATACTTTGAGGAGCAATTTTTTTAGTATTATCTACTTTAATCCCAAACAAATTATTGTAAATTCATATTTCGAGTCTAGCTGTATGAATTTGCATAATTTCATGTTCTTAATGTTGCTAGCGTCAAGTCAGGACGTCGCAATTCAGGCATGGGGTGAAACGAAAAGTTCACACATGCAGTCAATAGCGTATACGTCCACCGTTTGCCTCTTGGAAGGCAAGACATCGACGGCGCATGGACCTGATAAGTCTCTGGGTGTCACCCTGTGGTATTGCGTTCCACTCCTGCCTTAGAACATTACGTAAATCGCCTAACATCTGAAGATCATGAAGTCGTACCCGACAGTCCAACTGATCCCAAAGATGCTCGATTGGCGACAAATCTGCCGAAACTGGGGGCCAGGGAAGAAGTTCGATGCTCTGCTCCTCAAGAAAATCACGACAGATACGCGCCACGTGACATCGGATAACTGCAATCCGACGTTAGCCTTGAACAACGGGACAACAACAGCGTTAAGAATTTCGTCCCTATGTCGCTGTCCATTCAGATGACCATCGATGAAGATCAACTGCGTTCGATGGTGCAATGAATTTTCTGCCCAAACCATTACACTATCCCCGCCAAACGGTCGCATTCCCGCACGCATCAGAAAACCGTTCTCCTCGTCGGCGATACACTCTTGCCCTACCATCAGCGAGCCGTAGACAAAATCGTGATTCATCACTAAAAAGAACTGTGCTCCAACGCGGCTGAGACCAGCGAACACGCTGACGTACCCATTCCATTCTGACGGTACGATGACGTTGGGTAAGGATTGGTCCGTGGCATGGACGCCTACTTCGGATGCCGAGTTCAGCAAGACTGTTGCGGACAGTGTGTGCACTAATTCTATTGTTAGCTCTACAAGGAGTAATTGCTGCTGTCCTCATCCCGCAAGTGAGACGTCCTGGTGTATCGGTCTTGTGCAGGGGTTTGTTTGTTTGTTGGTGGTTAACGTCACATATTTATGCACCATGGCTAATCGTGACACAACATGGAGATGAAGTCAAGTTTAGTCAATCGTTGATCAACATGTTGCCCATTTTAGAGGACTTTCACCCCAAGCATTGGTGACTGGGTCCTATTTTACTAGTAAAGCGGAACTGGTTTACCACAGTAAACAAGTGCTGCTTACTTCCCGGGGTTCCCACGGGGAACTTGTGCAGGGGTCGTAACTCTTGGTCGACCTGAACGCGGTCGGTCGGCAGTAGATCCAGTGGTTCTATACCTTCCAATGAGACGGTAAATAGTGGCCACAGTGATTCCGAACTTAGCAGCGACCTCATCTGGAGGTATCGCAGCCTCATGCATACCAATGGCACGCAACCTCTGATTTCGGTTAACCTTGGCATTTTTTAAAATGACGGAAGACAAAAACTAGCGTGTTTTCTCAATAACGCAGGCTCTCTAGCACAACACAACACAAAGAAAATCGTCGGCCACCCATTCAATTTGACATTCTCGGGTAGCACGTGCTATTTTGAAATCCGTAGCAAAATTGTGTACGGTTGGGTGGACAACAACATGTCATTAAACTCTTTACACGACTTCTTGTCCACAAACATGCAACATTAGAACTATTATATTTCATCTTTTTATGCTATTTTTTCACATTTGTTTCTATTATACTTTCTTTTTTGACTCAGTATATTTCCACTCAAGTTTGAAATGCTTCGAAACGTACCTTCTAACGTTCATCAAGTGGGTAGAACTTTAGATGTAAGTCCACAATTAACCCTTACGTAACGGCCAAAACCGGCCACCGCTATTCACAATTTATTATTTTTTTCATTTTTTGTCTCAAAAACATAGGTTATGGCCGAGCTCGTTCCAATGAGGGGCCATAAACTATGTTTTTGAGACAAAAAATGAAAAACAATTAGTTGTTCAAGAATTTTGATTGCAAGCGTCGTCTGCTTTTCAGGTTAGGTAAAGGGTTAACCTACGATGAACACCATTGTCCATTAAGTGGAACAATGAGCAATTTGCAGGGCTTTATTTCAGATGGCACCTTGTTCCACTCAAGGAACGTCATATTATTCGTCAAGTGTTACATATTACTGAAGAAATTTGGAAGAATTAATAAAAGGGACTTTTATAAACGGAAACTTACCCCGATGTAGTCGTAAACTTCGCAGTTTTGACTATGGACAACTTCCGTAGGCATATGATGGCGTGCATTCCGCTCACTTCATCTGAAAATATGGAGTCCTGGAAATTATAAGGAAATAAAAGGAATAAACTTCATAGCAGGATGTTGGAAAAATGTCAAAATCGGACATTATCACCGCGGATGCGGCCAAATACCAAATGAGGATAGGTTACGTTTTGTATACCCGAGGTTTTCAACCGGAAATATAAAATCTTGGAATTTTTACGAATATGAAGAGCAATAACTCCAAAGTGGAATATGGGACAAACTTAAAAATAGAACATGAGCAGCACATTGTGCGAATGAGATTTTGTGCCAAATAATACAGATTGATTGTATTAAGTATGTCTCAATTGATCAAACGGATATATGAAATGTGGGAAATTCTAAATAAATTAAGGGCAATAACTCCAAACTGCAACATCGGGCAAACGCCAATATAGGGCATGTTTTATATTTTCTGTAAATGAGGAAATGAACCACATAGGAAACCAGGTGGACTTGAAGTTACAGAACAAAAGTGGCATTTTTATCGACCAGATCGCGTTCGCATCGCGAGGTTTCATAAATAAAATTATTGCGAAATCACTGAGACAGAGTACAAAAAAAAAAAACGAAAATAAACACTCAGATTCAATGTTCTCTTCTGACGAGTGAGACTCCACAGTGCCGTGGAGAGAAAAGCGGAAAGATAATTTCGTGAAAGTCTTGATTCGGTCGAAATTCTAAGTCCTCTTTAGCGATCGCAGTACTGCTTCAACTAGGAATATAAAATCTTGGAAATTTTATGACAAAAAAGAAAAACCCAGGAAGTGGATTATCTTACAAACGTCAAAATCTAGCGTGACTTGCAGTTTCCTGTAAAAGAGGAAATGTATCAAATACGGATTGGCTGTGTTCCGTATAGCCGAAGTAATCATCCGGAAAAAAAATTGAATCTTTGAAGCTCTTCGACAACAAAGGGCAATAACTCCATGGAGAAATGGCGTACAAACTTCAAAATCGAACGAGCTGTCTTTTCTGTGGGTGAAGCCAGTCATCAATACTACTGAGCCGTGTTGAGTATGCCTATAGGTTAATTTATCATACCGATACCCCAAACCTTGGAAATTCTCAAAAAAAGAAATGGCAATTAAATTACAATTAATAGTGGCGGATTAACCCTTTACCCAACGTAACGGCCAAAACCGGCCAGCGCTATTCTCAAAAATCGCCAATGAATTTTTATTATTTTCTCATTTTTTGTCTCAAAAACATAGGTTATGACCCCTCGTTGGAACGAGCTCGTCGAGCTCGTTCCAACGAGGGGTCATAACCTATGTTTTTGAGACAAAAAATGAAAAAAATTAGTTATTCAAGAATTTTGTTTGCAAGTGTCGTCTGCTTTTCATGTTAGGTAAAGGGTTAATAGGGAATGGCAAATGAAACATTAACCCTCTACATGACACTGATGTCAAAATATAAAAACAAAATTCAAGATGTAAAATTTTAATTTTCCAATAATGTAACTAGGAATTTAACCAATTTGATCATGTTTGACATATATACAGGGCAGGTGTTGCATTGTTCATTGACCTACTGAAAAATCGAAAACAGACTGCATTGTGGGGAAACCACGTCAAAGATTAGACGACGAAAAACGCAGCTTTGTCACATAGTATTTTGACATTTTACATTTGAATTTGGAAAATAATAAGACTAATGAGCTTGGAAAGGGATTAGATAGTTTAGTCATGTAGACTGTCAGAAAATCCCTGGGTTTCAAGGGACCTTCGTGCTGGATACATGCATTCTTAGTTCATTAAAGGGACAATAAGCTGCTAATTTAAAAACAAATATCGATTCTCAGATATTCCTTGTGTGAGAAAGAGCATTACAAAAACAATGTATGCAAAGAGTAAGACATCGGAAGCAATGTGGAATTACTTCAATGCGGACCAATTTTTAGAAATCACGACATTTCGAAGAGATAAGCGAGGTTGCCAGAAAGTGATCGGGAGTAACACAAGAACGTGGCGTAATTTCTGCATGCACGTAGAAATCATTTTTTCTTTCGTTTTTGTCCGAATGAATGACCGCCACGAACAACAACTGTGCATTATTTTGACAATAATTGGAAATTGTTAGATCAGCTACTTTGTATTATCTTAAGCAAGTAGATGCTTCGCATGGGCAATCCGGATTAAATTGCATGGACGCACACGTAATAAATAGAACACGTGTGCACAGACTTCGCCTTTGCCTTTCTGAGAAAGCAAATAACGCTGAATATGGAAATGATATTAGTTTGTGCTATGCCGGAATTTTTTGTGACTGTGTCGGCTAACCGGATAAAGATGAAAAGATGCATCTTGTCGTTTTTGATAAAATCTC
Source organism: Pictodentalium vernedei (assembly GCA_031216915.1). Taxonomy (NCBI): domain Eukaryota; kingdom Metazoa; phylum Mollusca; class Scaphopoda; order Dentaliida; family Dentaliidae; genus Pictodentalium; species Pictodentalium vernedei. Next base: position 171,309,425 of record CM062290.1, read on the forward strand.
AAAAATAAATGGTTTTGTCAAATGGCCAACTTATTTTTTTTTTTTTAAATTCGCAGCTCATTGTCCCTTTAACATGACAGCACTAAGTCAGATGGAAATAAATATATACAGAAATAATTATGTGAAGTGATGGCATTCTTGCAGTGATTTGTGACTTAGGTTCTCAAAAAGTGCCCTGGAAATCTCAAATTTCGAGTTGAATGGAATCAGAAGATTTCAAATCGAGTCGAATCTCGAAGTTATTCAAGTTGAGGATGTTGCAACCGTAAACATTGTCGGTCTCCATTCAAATATTATATACACTGACAACTCGCCGGTGTAACAGGAATGGAAGTCCGTAGGAAAATTAGTCCCTCTGGACTATTATTCCGCGGAATTATAGTCCTAGGTCTAACATTTCTAGGAATAGTAGTCCGCCGGACTACTATTCCTAGAAATGTTAGACCTAGGACTGTAATTCCGCGGAATACTAGTCCAGAGGGACTAACGTTCCTACGGACTTCCATTCCTTTTACACCGGCAATGCCAACCCTTTTTGTTCGATCTTGAGCAGAATTCGAAAATTTTGAAACGGCGCGACTCGAAATGAATCATCGGACGATTTCAAATCGAATCGACTTTCGATGCGTCGCGTGAATCTATTTTGAAAAGTGTTAATTTGACAACTGTGCAAAAAAACCAGTTTATTTTTAAGTCTACAGATTTTGAAGGTCTTTCGGGGTGTGCGTCATCCTCGAAAAGACCAGGCTTGTGTATTGGGCTAATTCAACGCTTCGTTTGCAAGCAATGATATTTTGCTGCAGAACTGTCATTTCTTTTGTTCAAAGAGGATACAAATTGTTTGATATACGTGCAGAAGGGCCAATGTCACCAGCGTATAAATCAATGCAGGCCCCCATCCCTTCATGCATTTTCGTCTTCCCGTGATGGTCTCAAATATCCGAAACCGTGTTCTGTGCGTGTCAAGTCAATGTTTTATGTTCCAACTATTGTTTGGTTGAATTAATAGCATGGAACTGTCAAAATGGTATGATTAGATAAATTTGAATGTGCGAAAAAACAGTTGACAATCATAGCGTTCCGGTACTGATTTTATTGTTCGCCTGACATTTAATAATGACGATTTATTGAGCTGTTTCATATAAAATAGCTCCAGTATAATCTAACATAAAATACAAAGGCGTTTAGGAATTTATACTTCTAACCAATTGACTGTTGTATTGACTTGGTTTTATACGCGCTGAGATACGATACACTATGCATGGAATCCAATTCATGGTGTGTATTTTAATACCCAATAAAACAACGATATAAGTACAGACAAACTTAGCTTATTACAGCATTGTCCAGTTCATTTAAATTTTCGTCCACTGCTTCGGTGGCCAGGGGTGCTGGATGGGAAATATTGCGCGAAATGAAGAAATTGATCGCCAATTTGGAAGTCGAAATTCAAATCTTTTGTTGTAGCCATGCATTAGCATGTTCATAAAATCTGTTAACACAAATTAATCGCCGGTGCTGTTGCATAAACTGGCCCTTCAGTAAAACCCGGAAGTGTTTATTACAAACTTCCGGTCAGTAGCACCAAGTCTGTTAATCTACCGAAACTAATTTAGAGATGTACGTTCTGAAGTTGTACACTTGTGTATATATTTAAGAATTGAATGCAATTTTTATAATCTTTATTGGAGTATGAACGTGTATGAACGTGTGGTATGGACAATTTGTACCCATTCCCACACGTTCATACTGCAATAAAGATTAAACAAAATTGCACTCAGTTCTTATAATTACATTCCGTAACTGTTGAAACTACTTTTGACCAAACAACAAAGCATGAAGACGAAATAAAACATGTACGAACGAACGAACGAGGTGAAAAACCACCCTCACACAAAAGACAAAGCGCACAACTCTGATTTTTAATTTTCACAACTTTAGAAATGGAAACGAGTATTTTAGTAACGGGCTTTATGCTATAGTTGGGAAATGTCACCAAAGAAACAGCAGCGGAGTTAATCAGTGCGAGAGGTGCTAAAAGTTCAAAACCCGCCCAAACACCGCCCGAATTACATTCTGTCAACTGCGCTCTACCGTAAATGCCGGTCAAAGTTCGACCAAATGTATTCATTGGAAAATGAATTACATTTGGTCATGACGTTTTCATCCAGCTGACCAATGGTAATTGAGTATTTGGATCCAAAACGTATAACTACATTAACAATCTAATTATATATGTATATTAGCTAGATTATTTAATAGTTCAGCAATCTGAATGTAGTGAACACCCACTTGTGAATGGTCACTGTATTAGAGACGTTCGCACAATGAAGAGCGACTTATGAGAATTACGGGTGGTGTACTACGTGACTGGAATATGTGTTCCTCCTATCAGCTGTCGTTTCCTCTTATCCAAAGTTACGATTACGATTTCTCATTAACCCTCTACCTAACCTGAAAAGCAGACGACACTTGCAAACATAATTCTTGAATAACTAATTTTTTTCATTTTTGTCTCAAAAACATAGGTTATGACCACTCGTTGGAACGAGCTCGACGAGCTCGTTCCAACGAGGGGTCATAACCTATGTTTTTGAGACAAAAAAATGAAAAAAAAAATGAAAGTTAATTGGCGATTTTTGAGAACAGCGCTGGCCGGTTTTGGTCGTTACGTTAGGTAAAGGGTTAACACACGTAAGTATATCACACTGCAAAAAGTTTTGAGAGCATATCTCCGCCACTCTATGTGTGTGTGTGTTGGGGTGGAGGGGGGGGGGGGGGCACTTTGAGATTATGTCCTTAAACTGCAATCTCTATGTGGCCTCCATTTCCATCTCTTACTGGCAATCAAATCATTCGTCGCCGCGCAATAAGAGAAAATTGCGAAACACAAACGGACTCGTAATCATCCATTCTGCGAAAACGTTTTTTGACCGCCCCACGAATTTACGACTACTATATATATTAACCGTTCGTAATTTTATCAGCTGTCGTTCATTACGCGAAAGGTGTCTAATGACTGCATTCAGCTTTGCTAAACAGTCAAACACAAATTTGAATTCTGTGGAGATTCTCCAGCATGTCATATCTGAAAGATCTAACACATATTCAAAGTTCAAGTGGACAATTATAAATTACGATGAACAACGTGAGTTGATTGCACATTGTAAAATGACTGCTAAAAATGTAACAATTGTGGCACTCGAGTTTCCGTCACTTCTACCGTAAAATAATATGGAGCAAATACCACATTCAAATACGTTTGGCAATGCCGACCCTTTTTTGTTCGATCGTGAGCAAAATCGAAGGAACCGATATTTGAAAATATCTTCTTTCACTTCTGACTACATTAGGAAGCCATTGGTTTGTCATACATTGCAGACCAATTGATATCTTTAACCTGCAGCCGTACAAAAGCAGATCTAAAGAGTTGAATGCGTTCGTCCTGAAAATACACAGAACGAAACATGCGTGTGAATGGTTTAATCGATATGGCTCTTGTGCCATATCGATTAACCCCCACACACAAGTGTGTCGTTCTGTGTTTATTACAAGCCTTCACGTCTATTAAAAACAATTATTATTTATTTATTTATTTATTGGTGTTTAAGGTCACATATTTCTGCACAATGGCTAATCATGACCACGACAGTTTTACGGGTGGAGGAAGCCGGAGTACCCGGAGAGAACCACCGAGCAACGGCGAGCAACTGTCAGCTCCCCAACATACTAACTCCACATAAGCAGGGTTAGCATTGGTTGAAGACAGGTGCACAATCGACGTGCAGTACGCCTTAATGCACAGCGTCACCGTGCCCCCACATGGGCAATAGGGGTGAAGTGTCTTGCCCAAGGACACAACGCGGTTGCCGCAGGTGAGATTCGAACCGAGGACCTCTCGGCTTGCAGCCTGCACCTCTACCTACTGAGCCACCGCGCCCCCTCCCCCTAAAAAGCAATTATTAGAAGGACACTCAGCAATTCATTTGACAAGTATCAACAAAAAGAACACATTTTATCGCCAACAAAATTTGCGAGGGAAACCCGTGTTACACTTTCGTCCCCTGAGTTCCAATGTGTTCTGTGTGCCTACTGGCACACAGAACATATTGGAACTCGGGGAACGATTTTCAGCTATCGCTAGCGATTCAAATTGTAATTGCGTCGCACGATTTGTAGAAAATTCCAGTGAAATTTCGCTTCTGTTTAAAAGTAGTCCGTCAACGAGTTCCGTTCCGCACATATGTGCGGAACAGATTTTCATTTTCCACACGGTTTAGTGTTGCTGTAGATTGGGATTACATAAAATAGGCGTGTAATAAAAGGACTTTCTTATACTGCATATGGACACTGCTCTATTAGCTTAATATGATGAGGGTTTGAGCAGTGACAGCAATTATTCTGTGATATTCACGGTAGAAGTAACGACAATTGGTTTCCAGCACTTTTGCTGCACTTTTAACAGTAATTTTTACAGTGCAAGTGATACCATTCCTCCGTTTTTGGTCACGCAAAGTAATTTTCGCTGACTTTGCGTTACTGTATTGCCAGTCTTTCGACCCATACCAATTGCCCGGCAAAGATAAAGCATTTTATAAAGAGTAATCCGGGTCTGTGCAAAATATAAACTAGCATCACCTGGACGCGGTTACCTGAATACATTAACTTTTTCGGATAACTCCTTTAAGCAACCCGAAAGTTCATACTTTTTATAGCAAGAGAAAAGCGAAGTATGACTGCTATATTTAGCAGTTTTAGTGCTAAGCTGAGGTGAGCATCCTACAATATTGGAGCCGTTTTAAGTGTTTCTAACTCCTTTATGATACCGGTGGTATACTTTGGTGCGATACACCATTGCAAAGAGCTCATGTGTGCATTCAATACTGCATTATATCACAAAATTTCATCGCAAACGGCGAAGTACTCTAATTGTATTATATCTACCTTGAAAGATAGCGGGGAGTGTATAACATATCATTTTTCGATATGACTTGTTACGATTCATACAACAGGTATCACAGAACTAAATATTTCCCATAGGCTACCATTACAACGTTCACGCGAAAAAAAAATATGATCGCATCACTTTAATTTTGGCATTCAAATATTTTTGTCAAGTATAGGCAACTTTTTCTGGACCGTAAACAATTAAGTAAGAAAAACCTGAAGGTTACGTGCACATATTTTTCAGGGAATTCCCTACAAAAACACACCAAAAGTAAACTGTATTTTTTTAGGTTCAAAAGTCATCAAATCACCCTCTTTTTATCTTGAATATTCAACAATAATGCAAGATTTCAATAGAATGTTTCAAACGCTTATTGAAACAATATATTTTCCCAAGGCTGTTTATTTTTAGAGATTGCATCATTTCCGAGTGCAACATTTCAAGGCGGGTAACTCTAATTCAAATATTTAGTTCAATGATACCAATAAAATGCCTCTCCGGATGTGACGCGCATCGCAAAGCATAAAGTAAAAAGAATATCTAAGGTTTTTGAGAAGGTATAAGAATTATTTCATTCGTGACTGATAAGAAATCAATGTGTTCAGTCAATACGAGATAATTCTGGTATCCACTCAGAAACAGTAGGTATCCTTTACTTTTTCTGCATTATAAATCAAACCATGCTTCCACAATTCAAAACAAGAGGCACCTATTGATCTAACAAGACCACCAGAAAATCACATTTGCCCAAAAAATCTTGAATGACAAAGAAATTTTAATATGTTGCATCGAAAAAATAGCTTTGGACAGGCCAATGCCCCGGCCCCTCCCGCCTCCATGAAATGAACTTGACACCAACATTGAAAAAAAAAATTGAATGATGATTGTAAAACAATCACGTTGGTAAAGTCTAACCCGAACTGAAAGGTGAGAACAGAGTTAATTACACTTCATTGCTATGCAATTTACTAACATGCTATCCACCCTCATCCACCGACCCCAGTTGAAGAAGGACAGTAACTTTGATAAAATTGATAAATTGTTGTGATCCACACAGGGACGTGGCTAGAGGCTTCCGATTGGGGGTGTAGGGTAGTGAATTTCTAAATAGGGGATGGACCGGGAGGGGGTTCCCGCTTCCCGTTCCCTCCCGCTAGTTGGAAATTCACTACCGGGAAAAATGTAGAAAACGAATCCATGAAAGGGGCATAAAATTGATTCTAGCAATTGAAAGGCCAACACATTTATAATAGAATTATCAGGTTATTATTATTTGATATTATTCTGGGAATTGAATATGTGCTAAAGAAATGCTCAAGCTGAGAACTTTGATCAATTCACACTGTCCTAACATTAAATCAGACCTTATGCAGGAATGATCAGTTTTTGATGTTTCGTCCTTTTGTAACTGTGAATGATGGAATTAACCCAGGATAACGATTTTACATGATGTGATTTTCTTGAAGTGTATTTAGAGGAATTTCTTTTGTTACAAGTAAACGTACTATAGAAATCTCGTACCGATTGACACCATGCATACTTATGAAGCTCGATATTACGTACACTATAGTTGTAAATAGTAACAGTTGGAATGTTTGCCGATTTGAAACCGAGTTGGAATTTTGGGAAGTAAAGGCGACATCAGCATCACCAAAGAAGCTCTAAAATTCAGGTAGATTAAATTTCCAACAACTCATGACTTGCCCTCCGAATTTCCAACTATAGGAAATTTTGGTCAGGATTGGGGGGGTGACACCCCCCCCCCCCCCCCGTGTCGCCACGCCCCTGGATCCACATACATGCTGCACATCAACAAAGCAATCAATAATAACAATGATAATTTAAATAATCTAAACTCAACGATGTTGGAGGTGTTGATTACACTTTTCGTCAGTATGAATTTTTTTACCAATTGATCGAAGAAAAATTTATTACTGATTTCATCTAATCGTGTTTTGTACAATGGTAACTAGTCAACAATTCTGGTCATTAAGTTTCAGTAACTGAAACACAAAGGTTTCACCAAAACAGTACCCTCTAAATTTGTATTTTTTCCAAGTTCATCAAGGGCAGTAACTCAAACAAAATATTTAAATTCTGCCAGGGCAAACAAATTCCATATTCGCAAACTGCCGAATATAACAAACTGATATGTACAGGTTATTACCACGTTTCTGGGGATATGTGACCCAGAGGCGAGGTCGCGACTTCAATACACCACTCGGAAAAGCACATGGTGGCAATAACCAATTTTTCTTACAATATTCCTCCCTTTCCTGACTTTTTCGCAGATATTTTGAGTCATTTTTCGACTATGAATCGATTTTTTATGAATGAAGATCATGATGTTGGGATATTACGTTCTTGAGCTGTGCATGGCGTAATCCACATTCATTGTTCCGCTCGCACAATAACAGCTGACGCTTATAGTTGTGTTTCAGCTGTGTGTTTCTTTGTTTTATTTTTCATGTTTAACGCATGGTAGGCCTATATCAAAATATTAGGGCTGAAACGCTTAGCTCATTTTCACAACCGACTAACCGCGTGCTATTACCGGATAATATCCGGTTATCAGTAGCCATTATTTCACACAATCAAAACTATAGGAATTGGAAAGCAGTATTCTCAGAAACTATTCCGTTGTGTGTATAGAAACGAACGTACTCGACAACGTTCGTTTGTATACACACTACAGAATAGTTTCTGTGATTACTCATTACTCACGGAAACTACCGATCATTAACGAAGTCTTGAACGCCAAAGTCGATTATTTCTCAATATACACAACGCGGCTTCGGGGTGTAATCTATCACAAAGAAGAAGCGGCAGATTTGCTACCTTTTAACCATGGAATGACGATCACTATCGATATTTCGGTTAACCGGTTGACGTTTTTTTTTAAAATCGGTTAGGTAGGTAACCGGTTTCAAACCGCTTATCCGGTTAACCATTTCAGTTCTACAAAATACCATGACAAAAATTATCTTATGTAATTTATTTTGTTGAAGAATAAGTGGTGAACCATTTACCATTTAATTACTGTTATTAAAAACAGTGGACTCAACATGTGTAATCACCCGATGCCTAATTGAGTGCAGGTGAAAACTGTTCTGTTTCTGAATCGAATGATCTCACGTACGGTTACAGATTTGTATTTTGCATAGACGTTTTCACTAGCATTGAGGGAAATATGTTCTTGTTGTAAGGTGAATGTATTTCAATACTACAGACTGAAAACTGTGGCATGAGTTTATTACAAATCACGCGTGTGGGCAATCCGAAAAGGTTACCTTAATATCTGTTCAAGCAACCCCTTTTTCGGGCTACCTCTTCCTTTTATTATTTAGCAAGCGTAAGGTGAAGTGAAACTGATGTGCATACAAGCGTTAGTGATAAGGCTGACACGGCCACTCCAGAATATTGCAGTTTTTCTTCAAAATTCTGATATGCTGTGATGTAATACACTGTTGGAAAGGTCTCAGCATGCCTTAAAATTTGCACCGATTCACGAAAATCAGTTTTGATTCTTTCAGACCCCTGTCACAAGAATCAATTTTCTGTTCTTAAATAATTTAGAAATTTTGAGTGCTACTCTACCTTTACAAGTGTAACCAGTACGTATTCCAAAGTAAAAAGCAACCCTGATATTTATATATTTAGAAGAGATTAACCCTTAAGGGCCTAGTTCCAATTATTTATTTATTGGTATTTAAGATCAGATATTTCTGCATAATGGCGAAAAGTGAACGCAGCATGGAGATAAAGTCAAGTTAAGTCAATCGTTTATACCCATGTTGGCATGATGTTGCTCATTTTAGAGGACTTCCACCCAAGCATTGGAGACTGAATTCTGTTTTGCCAGTAAAGCATAGCTTGTTAACTACAGTAAACAAGCACAGCTTTACTTCCGGGCTTGCCATGGGGAGCCTAGTTCCAATTTTGGTGAGTTTCTCGTCTTACATCTACATGAAGAACCTGTTGTAGCATACAGGCCTTTGGTGGTCTTGTAGATGGGAAGTTACAGTACCTTGGCAGTGGTTTCTGGTGAAGTCTTGGCTGCCTGTTTTGTCGGCCAAGACTTCATTAGGTGTCATTGCTGAGTCAAACTATTACCCTTTAAAGACACTTTCAGCATATATGACAGGAATTAAATGAATATTTTGTTAGAATCAAAGTTGATTCTCATTATTTTCCGTGTGAGAGTCATTTGCAATCATCGACTCTGATTCTCCACAAATTCTCTGGGAGCGCTTTCTAGCAGAGTGTTGTATCACATCAGCTGACCGTCAGAGTTTAACCCTTTACCCAACGTAACGGCCAAAACACGCCAGCGCTATTCACAAAAATCGCCCAAATAATTTTCATTATTTTTTTCATTTTTTGTCTCAAAAACATAGGTTATGACCCCTCTTTGGAACGAGCTCTTCGAGCTCGTTCCAAAGAGGGGTCATAACCTATGTTTTTGAGACAAAAAATGAAAAAAATTAGTTATTCAAGAATTTTTTTTTTTGCAAGTGTCGTCTGCTTTTCATGGTAGGTAAAGGGTTAAAAACATTCAGCGCTGGGTTAGTCCCACTTTCTGGTTATAAGAAATTGGTATTGGTAAATGCCCTATCATACCCTACATCAGGGTATTTAATGACTGGATTCGCATCGTAAAATGCTAGACAAAAATGTCCAAATGCTAACCATTTTTCTTTAGTTTTGGACTTATATTCACTATTTATCATCACTTTTTGAAACCAAGATGGAAACTGCTAATGAAATTTTTAAAAACAAAAAATACCCTGTAAATGAAATTGTACACAGCAGTCATTGGGTTAGTTACATAATAGAGATGGTTTTATTTATAACCAGATAGAAAGGATTGACTAACCCGGTGTACTGCAGATTTAGTTGGTAAGCTAAAAAATTCTAACTAAGAATAGGCATTGCACAGGATTAGATGATAGGTTGCCATATCACACACTACATGAAAATATACACTGACCAAGTCTGTAAAAATCCACAGGGTTAGTTGGTTACATGTTACATAGGGTGGAGGATTGAAAGACACATACACCAGATTGTGGCAATTTTTCAAAAAAAATTTAAAAAATTTTCAAGTGCATTCCAAAAACGAAAACAAATTCCATTTTCAGTTAATAGCTGGTTCAGTGTGGATGAATGGAATAGGATGGTTGGATCTATGGATGGATCATTTCTCTAGTCCTCCAACCATTCCATTATCCAGAAAATTGGTTATTTTTTCACATTTTTCTGATGATAAACAAATATATTTGTTTGTGTGTGTGTGCATGTGTGTGCGTGTGTGGGAGGTGGGGGGGGGGGGGTACATGTGTACTAAGGCCTACTGCTTTTGTGGTTATGTTGGGGAGTCTGACTGTAGCTAGCCATTGATCAGTGGTTCTCTCCGGGCACTCTGGCTTCCTCCACCTGTAAAACTGTTCAACACAAGGTGACCTTGGCTGTTGAAAGTGTTGTTAAATAAATAAATAAATAAATAAATAAATGTTCTTTATCTTATGTTCAATGTCTCAATGGACTCTAACAAACAAAATATGACTAAACACATGCTCCATTCTTTAATTTTCATGATTTGAAAAACAGCATTCATGTTACGGGGATTTCTTCTCCACAAAATATATAAGTAATCATTATTTAGATAACAGTACTAGAGGACGTATCTGAAAGTATGTTTTCCCAAAGAAGAAAACATATCTAGATTAATGCTGAGAAGACGTTTTCATAACGAAGAAAATATACTCAAGGTTAAGGCAGAAAATTTGTTTTACTGAGAAGAAAACACCTTCATTTTTTGTTCAAAAGACCCTTTTTTTATAAAATGTTATTTTTTTCAATTTTTGACCCCAAAACGTAGTTTATGACCCTTTACTGGAACCACTCCATGAGTTTATTTCAATTAGGTTCATAAGCTGTGGTTTTGAAACAAAAATGAAAATTTTTAGTTTTTTAACTGGTAGAGTGGTAAATTATTTTTCAAAGGTGAATTGAAAGATGGGTATTTTTTTTTCAATAATACCAAGCTACCAGCAAGGTTAGCCTTCGTTTATTAAGATTTTGTTCATAAATAATTGTTTTGTTATAATTTATTGGAGAGGGCAAATAGCCAAGCTAATGGTTACAGTGCAAAGCCACTGAAGTGGCTTTGAGCACTTTTCAATAGAGCCACAATAGCGGCTTCTAGCACACAACCAGTTAAGAAACATTGCAAATGTTGTCTGTTATATGCAATAGGTTATGGGGTTAAAATAAAAATAAATCTACTTTCTATGAGGGAGAACCTGCTGCACATGTGACTCTCTCACCCATCTGGTGCCAACACTAAAAATGAAGTGTCTAAAAATAAAAATTGATGCACCCGACTTCTTCATGGATTCCCCCCCCCCCACCCACCCCCCTCCTTGTCCCTATATTTTATAGGCAGTATTCTGGAAATATTATGCAAAATTGTGAAAATGACCAAATTTATTTGAATTTTTGAGTTTAAAAAGGGCAGATTTGACAGATATGGCAAGTAAAGTAACGATAGGCAAAATTTCACAATAATATATGGTACAATATATAGTAAATGGGATTGTGCTTGAAGAAGTGATGCAATTAACAGAGATATTTTATAAGCTGGTTCTTTGCTAAAGGCACAAATTTGACATTTCTTCAACAATACTACAATAAAGTTTTCATGTTTAGCTAGAAGTAACAGACTGTTACTAACAGTTGATATTTTGTAGATATGGATTTGTTTTCTTACAAATTATTAGAGAGAACGTATTCACACTCTCCATATAATTATAACAAAACAATTATTAAACTAACTTTTACTATGAAAAATAGCCCAGTAGCCTATTAGTTAACCAGTATACAATTAATTAGGGTTTACTGCACTTAATTATTAAGTTCAGCAGTTTAGTGAAGACAGATGTGATCAACAGAAAACACCATAGGTCACACAACATAAATTAACTGATTCTCAGGCAATTTGTTTTAACAAATCAGTGAGGGAGGGAGGGTTTTATTTTTAATTTTTATTTTTTTCTTGCATGTTATGAGTATGGATCGAGAGGATTTCCACCATCTTTTCAACAGAATATACAGAAATTGCATAATTATACAAATTAACTCCTTTAATTTTAACCCATATAGGTCTAATTCTGACTTTAATGTCTTTTTACTGCAAAAAAAACAGGTGCCTCAACAGGCTGTCTCTGGTGAAACTTGCAAGTTACATTCCGAGTGCCTTGGCAGTCATTTCAAGGCAAGTCCATATTGGCAGTTATGACTTGCCTAGAAACATCTGCAAAGCCACAGGATATATACAGGCCTGAAAATAAGCAGTCTGACATTTGTAGAATGAGGTCCACAGAGGGTGAATTTGATGATGGTATCCCATACAGTGGGCCAATTTATCCCCTGGGTGCCTCTTTCTGTTTACTTCTGATTCAGATTGAGGTTCACAGAGGGTAAATTTAGTGATGCTACCCTGCTATGCAGGGTAGCATCACTAAATTCACCCTCTGGGACCTCATTTTGCAGATGACAGTCTGCTTATTTTCTGGCTTGGATATATACACTCTTTAGTCATGGTCTTCAAATTTCAATTACATGCATCAAAGAAACATAAATTGTAGTAATATTGGAAGATACTGCAAGGCAATAAAAACATCCAATGAGGAGGTACAATTTCAATGATGGATTGCCTCAGAATCGAAACAATTTTTCATTTTTTTGCCTTATTTCCTTGGATTCTTTCATGAATCTGTCAGAAAATGCTTATAATGGAATATCATATTATAATAACTGGTTGGGTGATCTTTCATAAGTTCATATTTAGTCTTTACCAGAAATAGCTAATTCCATAAATAAAAGTCTTCATTGTGTATGGATATCCTTTGGGTTCAACTTGAAGAAAAACTAATTTCTTACTAATTTCTTCGTATGGATTTGTCTAATTACAATTTATTGGAGAGTGCCCATGGGCACTCTCCAATAGATTGAAATAAACAAATCCACATAAACAAATTCTGGCTACTACAAGTAAACTACCATTTAACTCTTCACCTATGGAACTGACTGCAGCCACCTGCATAATTTAAAAATTAGCAGTTGACAAAAAATGTATTTTTCAAAAAATTTCAACAAAATCATATCATGTGACTCATCACTGAAACAAACTAATCAAGCTCATTCTAATGAGGAGGTAGCAAGATATGGTTTTGTTGAATTTTTTTTGTAAATTCTAACAATAATATTTGAAACTAAATGAGTGATTCTTACTGTTCAGTCCATTACTGGTGTTCTGCTAATTCAAAGTCCCAAGATTGTAGGCCAAAATGTCTAATTTTCAGGTCCCATTTTTTATGTTTTGGACAATTTTGGCAGAAAATATAATGTTGGTAAACTTTTGTTTCCAGATGGTTATGGAAAAATGTATTTGTGACACATCTGTGAAAATTTAAGGTCGTCCACCCATTTGGAATAGGAGATATTGGTCATTGAATAATTGGGCGTTTTGGGGTGGGTTCTGGCAGAAGAAAATTAATGTCCAAAGTGAAAAGCTTATTGTCAAGACAAAGTATAGCCGTTTATGATCTTGCAAAGTTTTAACAAAATCTGTTAGAGTGTTCTTGAGAAAGAAAGAAAACAAAAATAATAATGTTTTCCCCGTACAATAACAAATGTCTTTACCTTTTAGGAAAAGCCAAATAATAAATTTAGCTATCCAGTGCATTGGGGAAATGTTAACTGGATTGTTGCTTGTCGACCTGGGGTGGGTCAGAAAAATCTCCAGGAGCATATAATTTTTAACTTTTGACATGTCAGACCATGCACCCACCCAGCCATCCATCCACCTCTTCCCACAATTTTTTTTTTATTTTTGACTCTTTTTCCAACCAATTTCAGACCTCCCCCACCTGCCCCACCCCCCTTGAGGGATATTGACAATCGTACTCGGTATTCTCAACGGTTTAAAAATGGTGAGGTGGTCTCCATATCAAAATTACTTTTTCAAGTATTATTTGTCCACAGTCTTCACAGTAAGTTGATAAGCATGTTGTATTGAAAATGTCTGCAAAATACGAGAGTTTTCTGAAAGTTTGTGATCTACATACTCATATCCTCACAGTATTTAGGATTTTCAGTTTGGATCATGGGGCAAGGTTAATCAAATAATGACAGTTGATCAAATGTTGAAAAGCAATTTTATTTTCACAAATCCAAACTTCCAGAATTGAACATAGAGTTGTCTTAATTAGTTTTCCCAGGTAGTGTACCACTACATATTTTTGACAGTATGCTATTTAAAAATTCATTAATCCTTCTATTCTTTGGTATTTTGGGTTGAATCACTTCTATTTTATTTAGTGTATTTGACTGAGAATACCTTTTCATTTTTAAAGTTTTCTTTAGCCTGCATATGTAATTTATAGAGTGATTTTTCTTAAAATTGTATTATTTTATTTAAAAAATTGATGGTGAAAACAAGTGGATTGACAGGAAACAGTTTGAAGATCAAATTTATTGTCACTTTCTACCAATGACTTTCAATAATTTTGAGTACCTCAGACCTGGAATTCTTAAAAATGCAGGAGGGTTAAAGATTGTTCCCCTCGCATGTCCTAAGGTAGCGATTAGCACTCCTCAAGCTTACAAAAGTTAAAAGTGGCAAATGAAGTTTTACTATTAATCAGGCCTGGCATTCTGAAAAATGCGGGAGGGCAAAACATCGCTCTCCTCAATCAGCTTAGGAGAGCAATTAGCTTTACACAGCATTTTAAGTATCCAGTTGAACGAACTCATTAAAACTGAAACCAACAGACTATTACATCAGTGATTTTATTAACTTTACTAAGGTAAAGCGAAATCTCTTAGACATCTAGATGTCTCACTCAACAACCGAACACACACTTGACAAGACCTGTGTGTGTACCCAGACCTGTTGTCCAAGAAAGTCATACGCCTGCCACTACCACCTTCAACCCCCAAGGGGGGTTGAAGGTGGTAGTGGTAGGCGTATGACTTTCTTGGACAACAGGTCTGCTTGAATCTACAGTCACATCCTGGTGCAAGTGCTTCAAGTGACAGGATAGTAGTAATGGTAGTATATTATAGTGTCAATATTCCTTGAATAATTACCCCTCAAACTGTGATGTCAGTTGTTGAGCTTGAAACTGACAGAAAAAAAAATATTGCTGTGACCCATTTTGCTTCAAATGATTGCAACTGTGTTTGTGTATGGTTGCAGCCATTACCTTTTACCACTAAACCACTTTCAAAATGAAATTACGTGATGTTATGTGACTTCGAAGTTAAATTACATTTTTGCTTTACAACAAAAATTTAATGTGAGAATAATACATGTAATCTCAATCATCCCAGACCAAAATATTTAGGAGGGCAATTTTTCGCGCTCCTTAATTCTTTCAGGAGGGCAGTAAGGAGAGCTAAAAAATCGCTCTCCTGAAATTGCCAAGCCTGATTAATGAATTCTGCCTAGTGGGCTTTGTACATTTTATTTAGTGCTGCTAACAAAGCAGTCTCTGTGAGACAGCTACACTGCTCCTCTCACACCTCCGGGCCTCGGCAAGACCTGGAGTGTGGGAGTGGCAGCATGGCCATCTTATACAGACCACTAACATAGCATCGATCTGAAAAGATGTGGGTTTCAGGAATAGGCAGGCTGTTATGGTAATCATTTTTTTCTAAGGCCATGAGGGCTAGTTTTTGCCCTCCTAAATTTTTTTTAAGGCGAGCAAATAAATCGCCATCCTGAAAATGCCAGGCCTGGTACCTGTCCACTGACCTATCTTTAGTTCAGGTCAGTGCATGGCCATGTCTCAAAGCAGGAGTGTCAGTTGAGAATAATCACTCTGAAAGTACAATGATATATATATGTACCCTTGGTATGTCTTGTTTTCATCCAGTGGTTCTATTAGAGATATATATAAGATGTCACTGCTATAAACATTGTTGAGTAAAAAACTAAAAAAGTCCAAACTGGTTGAAAAAAGTGACTATAGACTCATTGGATGATTGCTGCAAATCTATAAAAGTGACACAATCAACCTTTATACGGATGTACCTATCCTAAAAAACCTATAAAATCATTAAAAGTGTGAAAGGAAAAATATTTTAGACCACAGAAAAAATTTATGTCTGGTCAATCCAACCACCCACCCACTTCATCATACATTCCCAGAAAAAATTTTTTTAACCCCCCCCCCCCCACCCCCCCCCCCCCCCCCCCCCCCACCTGTGTTGGCTTGAAAAAAAATCTCATCTTCATCTGATGATGCACATACCAAAGCACAACAAATGTCTCCTGGGCTTCAGACCTGCCTGAGCTAGATCAGCTCTCTGAAGATATAACAGACTTGAATATTTATCCAAGGGTGGCCAATACCGGATATCCTAATATGTACAGAAAAAATATGATCTTCAAGTCAAATAAAAGGGGAGAGGTAGCTCAGTAGGTAGAGGTGCAGGCCGCAAGCCGAGAGGTCCTCAGTTTGATTCCCACCTGTGGCTACCACATTTTGCCCTTAGGCAAGACACTTCACCCCCATTGCCCACATGGGGGCACAGTGGCATTGTGTACTAAGACATACTGCACGTTGATGGTGCACCTGTCTTCAATCAATGATAACCCTGCTTGTGTGGAGTTGGTATGTTGGAGAGCTGACAGTTGCTCACCATTGCCCAGTGGTTCTCTCCGGGTACTCTGGCTTCCTACACACGTAAAACTGTCATGGTCAAGATTAGTCATTGTGCAGAAATATGTGACCTTAAACACCAATAAATAAATAAATGAATAAGAATGTTAAAAGATATTTCAAGTCACGTTAGCTACAGGATTACCAAAACCCCTGGAACAAATAATTTAATTAATATCATGGGCAGGTTTAACAAAAGAGCATTAGTCTTGGAATGTTCTGATCACCCAGTGAATTAGGTGAGTTAAAGTCAAATGACAAACTCAATGGGTCAAAATTTTACTTAGCTTTGTGAACAGTTTCAAGTTGGAGCGAGGGTTAATAATTTTTGCAGGATCTACAATTAAATCATCCTGAAATATATAATAATCCTTACATTAAACCACCCAGGCCTTAAAAAATGTCCAGACTCATGGGAATCGTTTCTTGATTCTTACACACCTCCCCCCCCCCCCCCCCCCCCAATACCCTTCCGCAAGAAAAAAATTTAGTTCTTAAATAATTTAGAATGTGAGAACACTGTTATAGCCTTGTGAATGCATCCAGTACCCATTTGATAGTAAAAAAACAAAAAACCCTCGTATTTATATATTTCCTATAGAGTTTAACCCTTAAGCAAGCCTGAATATAAGCAACCTGTCATTTGCAAAATGGGGTCCCCAGAGGGTGAATTTGCTGATGCTATCCCATACAGTGGGCCAATTTATCCTCTAGGTACATCTTTCTGTTTTGGCTTGAGACCTTGATTCAGACTGAGGTTCACGGAGGGTAAATTTTGTGATGCTACCCTGTTGTGCTGGGTAGCATCACCAAATTCACCCTTTGGGGACATCATTTTGCAGATGACAGTCTGCTTATTTTCAGGCTTGCCCCTAAGGGCTGTTTCCAATTTTGGTTGGTTTTCAGATCTTACATATACATGTGGAATACATGTTCCAACATACAGGTCTCTGGTGGTAATACTTATGGAAGTTACAGTACCTTAGCAGTGGTTTCTAGTCACTTATACAGAATTGGTATGTTGAAGAGTCTGACATTACTTGCCACTGCTTGGTGGTTCTCTCTGGGCACTCCAGCTTCCTCCACCCATAAAACTGTCTGACACCAGGGAACCCTGGCTGTCTAAAGTGTTGTTAATCCCATAAATAAATAAATAAATAAATAAATAAATAAATAAATAAATAAATAAATAAATAAATAAATAAATAAATAAATATCCACCCACAGTTATGCACTACCCAGAGAAACTGACATTCAAATTTTATACTTTCATTGTTTTCATTTCAAAACAGACATGATGACTCCTCACTGGAATGAACTCATCATTCTAATGAGAAAGCCTGAAAATAAGCAATCTGCCATTTGCCCAGAGGGTGAATTTGCCGATGCTATCCCATGCTGTGTGCCAATTTATCCTCTGGGTACCTCTTGCTTTTTAGGCTTGAGACCTTGATTTAAATTGAGGTTCACAGAGGGTAAACTTAGTGATGCTACCCTGCTGTGCAGGGTAGCATCACCAAATTCATCCACTGGGGCCCTCATTCTGACAATGAGTCTGCTTATTTTCAGGTTTGCTAATGAGGGAGACATAATAAGCTATGTTTTGGTAGAAAACAACGAAACTGTTTAGATATTTAGAGAAAATATTGGGCGTATTGTGTCATCACTTATCTGTGAAAGGTACAAGTCTAACACAAGAGTTCAAAAAATCTATATACTGTTAAAAAAATGCCTACGTTTGGTACTTTTTTAGCTGCATTTTTCAAGTACTTTTCAATTCATTGCTTGTCACTCTGGGAGCTCTGTGAAATAAAACATATTTCCCTGAGTTCCATTTCCCCCATAGATAATGGTGTTGTCAAAAGACGAACCTGAAGACTAATGAGGAGATCATTCTGAGTTTGACGAGATCAGCGCTGATAATTTCTACAACTTACCTAGCTGCATCTCTTAACAACATTATGGGCCATTCCCTCTTGTTAATTCCACAACTGAAAAATAGAACATATTTTTGTGATAATGTATAGACTATACGATAATTTGTGATAGGTTTATAACAGTGTGTGTCTCTTCCCTCAGACATACTAAATAATCCACTGAATTTCCACCAAACTTGGCATGTCAACTCAGTCCAGAGCAGATCTTAAAATTCATGCAAAAAGTAGATCTGTCTTCTGTTTCTCAGGCCATTATTTGTAAAATTGCATGTGGGCGAGCGGTTTTTTATTTTATTTTTTATTTCAGTAATTACTTCTTTGCAATCAAAAGTTCATGTTCTTGGTTCAAGTTTTAATCCTCATAATACAGAATAGCAAGGGTGGTGGTGTATTTCATCCCTTGAGTGCAAGAAGGCTTTGCAATGCTAAAGCATTGCAAAGCCTTCATGCACTCAAGGGTCGAATTCATCAAATTTTTTAACTTGGGTAAAATATCAGACATAAACCATTTAATTTTTATTTTTTTTAAGTTTAAATTGGTTATAAAAAGAGAGCATGCGGCAGCCAAAAGGACCATGCGGGAGGGCCTGAGAAACAGATTTTTATTTTTTTAGGCCTAATCAGAATCGATTCTCACAAATGATTCTCATGAAGAAAACAATAAGATTCAACTTTGATTCTCACAAAACACTTGATTCTTGTTGTAGAGTCTGAAAGCACTATTAAGTGGGAGAGGGCAAGATTAGTTTTGGTCATCAGAATTTGTTCTAATGTCTTTGTCTTGGTAACGATTTATGTGAGAGTGCCTATGGGCACTGTTTATTTATTTATTTGTGTTTAAGGTCACATATTTATGCACTGTGGCTAATC
The DNA here is from genome assembly GCA_031216915.1 of Pictodentalium vernedei. Classification (NCBI taxonomy): domain Eukaryota; kingdom Metazoa; phylum Mollusca; class Scaphopoda; order Dentaliida; family Dentaliidae; genus Pictodentalium; species Pictodentalium vernedei. The sequence goes on from CM062290.1 coordinate 171,328,912, forward strand.
ATGACCACGACAGTTTTACGGGTGGAGGAAGCCGGAGTACCCGGAGAGAACCACCGAACAACGGCGAGCAACTGTCAGCTTCCCAACGTACGAACTCCACACAAGCAGGATTAGCATTGGTTGAAGACAAGTGCACCATCGACGTGCAGTAAGCATTAGTACACAATGCCACCGTACCCCTACACAGGCAATGGAGATGAAGTATCTTGCCCAAGGACACAACTCGGTTGCCACAGGTGGGATTCGAACCGAGGACCTCTCGGCTTCCAGCCTGCACCTCTGCATACTGAGCCACCATGCTCCCACCTATGGGCACTCTCCCATAAATCATAATAAGGCAAATCCATACAGACTAAATAATTTGATTTAAAGATTATATGAAGCACATCCACAGAATATGAAGCTTATATGTTGCAGTTGCTGCTTTTTAAAATAAAGCCCAAAATGGGCTTCCAGCACTGTTATCAGTTAAGGGCCTGGAGAATTCTACTTAAATTTTGCTCTCATGATAGTGAAGCCAACATTTGGACTTAGCAGTGGTGTCTAGTGAAGTCTTGGCTGCCTATTTAGGCAGCCAAGACTTCACTAGAAACCACTTCCAAGGTACTGTAAGGTGACATTGCGGTAACTGGTTCTCGTCAGATCACCAAAGTTAAGCAATGTCGAGCCCGGTTAGTCCTTGGATGGGTGATCATCTGAGCGATTGATTCGGACACCTACATTTTGTCCTTGAGCAAGGCACTTAACCCCAATTGTCCACATGGTGCATGATGACGCCGTGTACTAAGACGTACTGCACTTTGATGGACATATCTTCAACCAATCTAACCCTGCCTGTGCTGCAGTGCGGAGTTATGATGTTGGGGAGCTGGCAGCTGCTCAGCGTTGCTCGGTGGTTCTCTCTGGGTACTCTGGCTTCCTACACCCATAAAACTGTCACTGACACGATATGACCTTAAATCTTTAATAAATAAATATAGGTACTGTAACTTCCATCAGCAAGACTACCAAAAGCCTATATCTTGGAACATGTGCTCTACAAGTACATGCAAGGTAAGAAACTCACCAATATTGGAACAGTAGACTAAGGATTAAACTTTAGTAAATATCAAAATATGATGTTTGTTTTTAACTATGGAATATGTACTTCTTGCACTCACAAAAGAGTATAACAGTACTCTCAAATTCTAAATTATTTAAGAACTTAAAATTCATCTTTGCTGTTGCAGAAGGTGTTCAAAAATTTGCAAGAATGAAACCTCATTCTTGTGAATCAGGACAAAGTTTAAGGCCTGCAGAGAGTTTCATTGTCCATATGGAAAGGGGTAAAGAGCTGAAATGGGATAAAAATACTTATATTATGCTTGTTCCCTAACTCTCCAAAACCACCAATCAGATCAATGGTGCCTTCCTGGGGGAGCACTGGGGAATGCCGTTCCCCTACTTTTTTTCGAGGGGGAAAGGTATTTCCCTGATAACTTAAAGACTTAGAATTGCTTGATCTTGTCGAATATCCAACACACTGTGGAGCTAGCAAGACGAAGGGATGCCCACTGTGTTGAGCACAGCCAGCACTCCTTCATCTTGATAGCTGCATTAAACTCATTTTAGTTATCAGAAAGTTACTCGCTTTAAAAGCTATAGCATTTAATATATATAGAGGGTATATATAAAAATATGCAAAATGACATCCCGAACGAGGCATCCTTTGGAAGTTGCATGCACATTTGTTTTGGTTTGTAACTCAATCATGTCTCTCCAGAGCGATATTTTCACATTGTTATCAAAAAATGAGGGGAGGCTGAACTGTCCAGATTATATCTGGCTATCAGAGTATTGAAATTCACCCGAAAAAGCAACGAGAATGCAAGTGTTCAGTGATAAATTTTTTAATTTTCCAAGGAAGATTCCTGGCAAATCATTGATGATTGCTGAAATGATGAGCCTGCATTCCCCTCTTATTACTTTCTGAAAACATCACTCAATCATACCACAACCACAACTCAAAGTGTGTACTGACCTTAGTCCAAAAAAGTATCACAGAGGTGGGGTGGGAGGTTGAGTTTATAAATTTATAAATGGGTGCCAAAGTGATGGAACTGGGTGAAAAGGTGTGAAAGTGAATAAAATGTGCTTTGAGAAATCTCTTGGATTTTCTTCCTTAATCTGCAATGGGCCACTTTTCCATCCTTAGGCTAGTGCATCGGTCATCAACTGGTGGAACCCTGAAAGCCTATATAATACTCAGGCCTGGCCACTTTGAGAAAGAGCTATAGCTCCAGTTCCCTCTGGTTCCTATAAAGTCAATTTAACCCTTTGATACTTTTGTACATCTTATGATATACGAAATCAAACAGCGTGTTGATACTTTTGTACATCTTACGACGTACGAAATCAAACAGCACGTTGATACTTTCTGGTCATATGTTTTGTTATTATTTTTCGATTTTTTAAAGTTTTAACCTCAATTCCTATTTTCTCCCGAATAGTGCTCAGTGACAACCGTTGAGCCGAATGTTATCGCAACTTAATATACAAATATAATCCTGCAGTCAAGACTTCTTAAGTTGTTGAGTGCAAGAAGCCACTATCAGGCCTTTCAAAAAATGAGGATGCAAAGCAAAAGCCAACACTTCCTTTGCTTATATTTCGTATTCAGTCAAACACAAATAATATTTTGTTTATATAAATTTGTTTATTACAAATTATTGGAGAGTGCCTGTGGGCACTCTCCAATAATTTGTAATAAAACAAGTTTTGAATAATTAATTCAGACTGCCAAAAATAATCTAGCCCTCAAGCAGATAATCATTAATGTGAAAAATATCTTTCCGACGTATGACGTCGCATTTTGAAAAATGTTGAAGAAATTGAATTCCCAGTGACGTTTGAACGTAAGGATAATTAAAGTCTCCAATGGTTAAGGAGAGCCACAATTGCTCGCCTTAAAAGCTGTAATGGCTCTCCTTAAACCTTCAATTCCCTTATTAATAACCTTGTATAACTGACTTAAGTGCAGAATAGCTTGCCTGGAACAGGTTTAGGGAGCTGCAGTAGCCTCCCTAGGATTTTTAAAATTCCATGCTGGCATATTTGGGCTTTATGCTGAAGTACAGATGCAGATAAAGCCTTGTACGCTATAGATGTGCTTCACATCATCACTGAAGTGAAATTATTTGATCTGTGTGTGTTTGCCTTGTAGAGATGGGCAGTATTGGAATTTTGGGTTAGGAATGGGTTTCGGTACTTGTACCGGTATAAATTGAGGGAGGCATACCATGGTATCAGTTCGGTATTTGGTTTCTGACTTGACTGAGATTTGCAACAGGAAAATACAGAATAATTTGTTCTTGTATCATTCTACCACAGCACCACAAATGCCACTGCAATGAGCTGAACATTGACATTCTTTTTCCAACACATATGATATCTACTGTAATTTTGTGCCTTGTTCCAAACACATCTTAACCTTTAAAGGCCAAAATCAGACTTTTGTGGTCTCAGAACATGTGTCCTTTACATGCCATCATTAGGAGCTTGAGGTCCTGCTGACTGTAGACAAAACACCTAGGCAGTGATCTCTAGTCAAGTCATGGCTGCCTTAATAGGCAGCCAAGACTTGACTAGAAATCACACCAAAGCAACTGGACATGTACAAGTTGTTGTCTAGTGGGAATTCTGAACAATTGCCCAGGCCCCAAAGGGTTAACAAAACTGAAAAGAAAAGCTGGCAGTTCTTTCATGAAAATGAACAATTTAACTGCTATCATGCCTCAACAAAGCCTTATAAATAGAAAAGGAAGGAATATTTGAAAATGCAGACGATTTCAGTTTTCAATGATTGTTTTGGTTCATTTTTTTTGAGTCGGTTCGATTTTTTTGGTATATTGCCCATAACTATTGCCTTAATATAATTTATGTAACTTATGGTAACATGGCAAAGACATGTGAATAAATTTGTCCACCAGAAATAATTTAGCATTTTACCTGTTAAGAAAATGCATCATCATTCCTTTATATATAGAATATTGTAAAAGTGATAATGAAATTGAATCTTATCACTTCTTCTGAGGATGAATTCTGCAGCATGATAAGATTATAATCATCTGTGTAGATCTGATAAACTTCTTATCTTGTTATCATTTGGAGAGCTTTCCAATAAATAATGACAAGATAATAATTTGAGGATACCTGAATTCAATAGTTTTTAAATTTCAAGTACAACAAAAGGGCCCCAAGGGACCTAAATCGCTCACCGAATAAAATTGTGTGAAGAAGGATTTAAGGTCACAATCAGCATCTATATGTTAATATAGTTATAATCTAATTCAGCTAGGGGAATGGGGGGTGTGCGGAAGGATTTTTTTTTTTTTTCTTTTAGGGGGGGGGGGGGGGGTGTGGAAAATCAATCAAACCACTTCAAAACTCATTTTGAATCAAAATAAGAAAAGCAATCACCCAGTTGATCCCATCCATTTCCTAACAGGATGAAAGGGTTTTTTGGCATAAAATCACTCAAAGCTCCCCCACATCTTGTTCTCAAGCGAAAAAGCCAAATATTTTCATCAACAGATCCTCCTCCCCATCTCCCAGGGCCTCCAGAGGAACTCCATTTGAACAAACATTAATAATCTTATGTACTTACATTTACATCTAACTAAGGTTTACCAGCCCTGTTATGCTTTGGCACAGTTCATTTAAACAAATAGTAAATTCTACATTGGGTTTTGTGTTAAATTTCAAACCTCTCTGGTGCCCACCAAAATCAGACAAGTGTAACACTGACCAAACATTAACCTCAGAGCTATAGTAATGCTATATACCAAATATTAAAAGATTCTGCCTGGTAAATCTGAAGAAGAAGATTTTCCAAGAATATTCCTCATGCCACACTAAGTTAAAATTCGGGCTTCCAAAGGAAGTCCATATATGAGCCCAGGGATTTAATATGAACAAACTTGAATCTCATCACAATGAGGATGTCATTTCTATTTATCCAACAATCATATAGATTTTGGCCTGAAAACCACGAGAAACGGTACGTATCACATAATGTGTTCCGATTCTGTATCATATAGATGACTCATTCTGATTCCGTATCATATAGATGACTCGTTTCCGGTAGTGCTACGGGCCGTCATAACAGGCGCATGGATACATTCTACGTGCATTTCAGTGATGGACCGAACATTATGTCCCAAAAATGTTTTAAAATAATTTAACCCTTTATCTAACATGAAAAGCAGATGACACTTGCAAAAAAAATTCTTGAATAACTAATTTTTTTCATTTTTTGTCTCAAACACATAGGTAATGACCACGCATTGGAATGAGCTCGACGAGCTCGTTCCAACGAGTGGTCATAACCTATGTTTTTGAGACAAAAAATGAAAAAATAATGGAAATTAATTGGCGATTTTTTTAGAATAGCATTGGCCAGTTTTGGCCGTTACGTTGGATAAAGCCTTGGTTAAGATTTAATCTGTTTTTGTGACAGAATTGTTAGATAAATGAATTATAAAGCCGGCTCGTTGAGATCCCATTCTGGACACCACCTCGAATCTGATACAAATCACAGGACATGCACATTATCATGATAATCTGTATGTAACAAAAGAATCTGACTCCTGAGAGTGAAGAAGGTTTTTAAGGAATAGTCCTTATATTACACTAAGTTAAAAGTTGGGATCCCACATATGACCCGAGGGACTTGATTTAAACTAACTGAAATCTCAACCTCCTAAAGTTGCTGCATATCAAATATCAAAAGATTCTGACTGATGGATCTGAAGAAGGAGATTTTATAGGAATTTCTCCATATTGCACAGGTTAAAATGTAGGTTGTCACAGGGAAACCAAATATGAACCTAGGGTCTTGATTTGAAAAAACTGGAATCTGACCTTGCCAAGTTTACAGCTAATGAAATATCAAACAATTCTGACTGGTGGATCTGAAAAAGAAGATTTTTAAAGGAATATTCCTCATATTGCACCAAGTTAAAAATTTTGGCTGCCACAAGGAGCCAAAATATGACCACAGGGAGTTGATTTGATTAAAATTGAATCAGAACCTCCCAAAGATACTGCATATTAAATATCAAAAGATTCTAACTGGCAGATCTGAAGAAGAGGATTTTTAGAGAATATTCCTCATATTACACTAAGTTAAAATTCTGATTTCCAACAGGGAACCCAAATATGACCCCAGGGTCTTCATTGGAACAAACTTTAATCTCACCCTACTTAGGGTGCTACATACCCAATATCAAAAGATTCTGACTGATGAATCTGAAGAAGAAGATTTTTTAAAGAATATTCCTTATATTACACCAAATTAAAATTAGGGCTCCCACAGGGAACCCAAATATCACTCCAGGGACTTAGTGTGAAAACTTGAATCTGAACCTGCAAAGAATGCTACATATATATCAAAAGATTCTGTCTAGTAGATCTTAGAAGATTTTTAAATAATGTTCCTCATGTTCCTCATATTGCACTATGTTATATTGCACTATGTTAAAGTTTGATGTTCCAATAGGGAGCCCAAATATGACCCCAGAGACTTGATTTGAATAAACTTGAACATGACCCCTCTAAGGATGCTCTATACCAATCATCAATATTCAGGTTCCAATAGGGAGTCCAAATATGAACTCAGGGACTTGATTTACACAAACTTGAATCTCACCCCAGTGAGAATGCTACAAATCAAAAATCAAAATATTCTGACTGATGGATCTGAAGAATATTCTTCATATTGCATCAAGTTACAATTTGGGTTCCCACATTGACAAGGAGTCCAAATATGATTCCAGAGACTTGAGCTCAATGAGCTGAACAAACTTCAATAGAATACATGTAAATGCAGGCCTGGCATTCTGAAAAATGCAGGAGGGCAAAAAATCGCTCTTCTCAATCAGCATAGGAGAGCAATTAGCTTTACACAGCATTTTAAGTATCCAATTGAATGAACTCATTGAAACTGAAACCAACAGACTATTACATCAGTGATTTTATTAACTTTACTAAGGTAAAGCGAAATCTCTTAGACATCTAGATGTCTCACTCAACAACCGAACACACACTTGACAAGACCTGTGTTTGTACACAGACCTGTTGTCCAAGAAAGTCATACGCCTACCACTACCACCTTCAACCCCCAAGGGTTGAAGGTGGTAGTGGTAGGCGTATGACTTTCTTGGACAACAGGTCTGCTTGAATCTACAGTCACATCCTGGTGCAAGTGCTTCAAGTGACAGGAGAGTAGTAATGGTAGTATATTATAGTGTCAATATTCCTTGAATAATTTCCCCTCAAACTGTGATGTCAGTTGTTGAACTTAAAACCGACAGAAAAAAAATATAGCTGTGACCCATTTTGCTTCAAATGATTGCAACTGTGTTTGGGTATGGTTGCAGCCATTACCTTTTACCACTAAACCACTTTCAAAATGAAATTACGTGATGTTATGTGACTTCGAAGTTAAAATACATTTTTGCTTTACAAGGAAAAAATTAATGTGAGCATAATACATGTATTCTCAATCATCCCAGACCAAAATATTTAGGAGGGCAATTTTTCGCTCTCCTTAATTCTTTCAGGAGGGCAGTAAGGAGAGCTAAAAAATCGCTCTCCTGAAATTGCCAAGCCTGATTGTATAACCCTTTTGGGCCAAGATAACCCCAGTCCCATCACACTCTCAAATGTCAGTGGGTTTTTTACCACTAGAATGCTGAATTATTTTTGGAAGCGTCAGATTTTCTCACTAGCCCATCTACAGAATATGAAACCCTGAAGTTGTGGCAGCTTCACTCAAGACCAAATGTGAGTTTCCAAGCACTCCTCCAGTTAATAAACACAAAACTATCTATCTTTAGCACAGTTCAGTTGATCTATTTTATGTGTGTACATCGTGATATCTCCACCACCTACCCATCGACCTTCATTAACGAAATACATAACTTGTCAGATGTATAACTTGGGCCTTCAAAAAACACCACCCATAAGGCAAGAGAAAGCATAAACATAAATTCCTTGAATTCTGAGTAATCCCCAACTACTGGCAAGAAACAAATATTGAACAAAAAAACTCAAAAATAGAAAGGGAACAATCGACAGTAGGAGAGAGTTTATAATAAATTTATTTCAAACTCTTAATTTGAGCCGATGATTTTAGTGAAGCAACAAAACTGTTACAAAAGGTTATCATAGAAAATGTTAGATAACATTTGAAGGAAATTAAAAACAGGGTTATCCAAGTTGCACACAAGCCAAAAAATAAGCAGACTGTCATCTGCAAAATGAGGGAGTGAATTTAGTGATGTAACCCTGCACAGCAGGGTAGCATCACCAAATTTACCCTCTGTGAACCTCAGTCTGAATCAGGGTCTCAAAACTAAACAGAAAGAGGTACCCAGAGGATAAATTGGCCCACTGTGTGGGATAGCATCATCAAATTCACCCTCTGGGAACCTCATTCTGGAAATGTCAGGCTGCTTATTTTCAGGCTTGTTTGCACATCCCTGTTGAAAGTATATTTTTTGTCCAAAGTGGTGGTTGGAAATAAAATAGTGTTGGACACACCCCGACCACCACTCACCACTGTAGACAGAACCTTGTAAAATGAATAAAATACACACCTATCCATGTTATTCTGTAGATTATCAGGCCTAAAAAATAGAGAAAACTGAGTTAGTTAGTTAGTTAGTTAGTTAGTTAGTTAGTTAGTTAGTTAGTTAGTTAGTTAGTTAGTTAGTTATTGGGGCTCAACAACACTTTCAACAACCAGGATCACCTCATGTTGGACAGTTTTACAGTTGGAGGAAGCCGGATTACCCGGAGAGGACCACTGGGCAATGGCAAGCAACTGTAAGACACCCCAATGTACTAACTCCACAAAAGCAGGGTTGGCATTGGTTGAAGACAAGTGCACTATCGACGTGCAGTATGCCTTAGTACACAATGCCACCATGCCCACATATGGACAGTTGGGATTAAGTGTCTTGCCCAAGGACACAACGCGGTTGACGCAGGTGGGATTCAAACCAAGGACCTCTTGGTTTGCAGACCGCACCTCTACTTACAGAGCCAAGGCGCTCCCGAGAAAACCAAGTATATGAACCTCTGGTAGCAAATAATGTTTTGATTTTGAAAAAGGGAGGCGCGCTGTACACTGCTCGCTACCAATTGAGGTGAAACACGCTATTGCTGAGTGCTGGCATGAGAAAAATGTTTTCACGAAAAACATCACACAAAAACATTATTTCAATTTCCTCCTCCCCCCCCCCCCCCCCCCCCCCCCCCCAATGGTTAAAAAATGTCACAGTTTGCCTCAAAATCGAAAAACTGAGCTCTGTCAAACAAAGTATATTTGGTTAAATATCATACTGTATTATGGGAAATATTTCCTGCTGAAAACTTGGCCATTTTGAGATCAGAGTGCAGAGGCTTAATCAGGAGCCATGAATAATGACATTTAATGAGTAGGCACTTTATTGACAAAGTGATCAACTATCACATGAGGAGTGCAGTGGCTCAGTGGTTAGAGTATCAGACTTCAAACTGAAAGGTCTATGGTTCGATCCTAACCAGGGGTAACTGTGTTGTGTCCTTGGGTAAGGGACTTAACTCTGTGCATGTCTCTGGCAGATATTCCTGCCAACACCAGGAAATCTCTTGCCCCCTAAATAAAGCAATATTAAACAAAATTTCTAGAGGTGTGTGGGTGGAATCGACATCCCTGATTCTCAAGCCTTAAAACATATATGTATACTGACCCCAGACCATGGGAATGCACTGATCTAATGAATGGTGCCTTGATGAGCAACCAGACAGCAATGTCTTTGTGAATTTACTGGATGAGAAAATACATTGAAAATACATTGTCTAACAGCAAGTGTTTGATACTGGTATAAGAATTAATCTGACAGTCTACAACAGGAAATTCATTTTCTTCTGTTACATGTAGTCTAACCAAGAATTAATATTTGTGGGCTGCCCAGTGCTTCATTTCTGTCAAAACAAGTTTATTATGATGAGCTACTAAGGGCACAGAAATTGTCACACTGCAAAGTCATTTTGGGAAAGTGTAAGTAATTTTTTTGTTTGAATGTATTTTAGACAAGTAGACAAGTAACAATGTCATCACTAGGAATGGGAGTGGGGATGGGGGGTGGTTAACACCCCAGGCCTTTCAATTCTTCCCAACTAATGATGGTAAATGCTGTGCCCAAATAAGATAATTGCGCCCAAATTATGCACAGTTTGAAACTTTTTCCAAAGTTTTGCAGTGTTTCGGCAAGAAATAGTTTGGCCAGGTTTTCCTGATGCTTGCAATATAGCTTAGAGTTTACCTTCGAAGCAAAGAATGCAACAAATAAACAATTTTTTAAAAACCCACAAAGTTCACCATAGAAAAGCAATCGGCATATACGACACTGTTGATGGTGATTGCTTTTCTGTGGCAAACTCCATATGATCATGCACTTAAAGCTTGAGATCTATTATATTCATGTTTGTGGCATTTCTCAGTAAACACCATGCGTAATTTACATTCAAATACCCTGGGAAACTAAGAAGCCTTTATGAGTTAGCTGAGTAAACTTACTCAAAGGTTGGTGGGAGGGAACAAGTGATAATGGTGAAGACCTATAACAAGGGGTTGTAAACTAGCATTTTAAGATGGGGACCTAAAACCTAAAACAGATGCCAAGAAGAAGAAAATACCAGTGCTTTTTCTCCAACCATGCAGGCCATGTCCATATTTGCCGTTATGCCCAAATTAGACTGCATGAACTAAAGGTCTGTAACACCCCCAATAATTTTTCCAGTTGGAACATTTTTCATCTCCATTAGATATTGATTCCCTCTTGCTAGTAATCATGTACTTTCTGAAAAAAAGATTTGGTTCTTGTACTTATGTCATGCACATGGTTGTCATACAAATGGTGGCCTGCAACACTCAATTCAGGTTGTCAGGGGCCCAGCATGCCCCATTGCTAGATTTTATGGGAAGTGTAAGTTGAAAAAGAAGCTGCATCAAGACCACTTTATGTATATCTATTTATTTACAGATTTATTTATTGTTGTTTAAGGTCACATACTTCTGCACAATGGCTAATCATGACTACAATATGGAGATAAAGTCAAGGTCAGTCAATCGTTTATACCCCATGTTGCCTATTTTAGAGGACATGCACCCCAAGCATTAGCGACTGGGTCCTATTTTACCAGTGAAACAGAGCTTGTTTACCACAGTAAACAAGCACTGCTTTACTTCCCGGGGTTCCCACGGGGGATTTATTTACAGATAAATTTCCAATGATTCTTGAGTTTTTAACTATAAACCCGACTGACTAATATTCCAACCACATCATCAAGGTATGCATCTGATGAAAGCATGCCTTGATGCAGCTTGAATACTTTATCAGTTGTGACTTGAGCCATCACAGTTAGGACAAAACAGGTTACACCCAATCAGTCACCTTTCGCAACAGCCATGACAAGTGATATTATCTGGAATTTAATGCTAAGCTTCTGTGTCCGTAGCTGTTATAAATCAATGTACAGTGATGAAAATAATTTCTTCTAAATAATTTCTTCTACAAAAGTCTTTAGTACCCCCACCCTACTCCCTTTCCAGGAAAAATGAATATATAGACAAAAATCCTCTCTATTCACACAGCTGGATGTTCTGCCCTCTCCCTGCTGAACAAGGATCCTTAAAGGATGTGACCAACAACTGCTTGTGTAAATTCAGAAGCTAGGCCTTTAAATTCATTTATTTTGGACACATCCTTTTGCCCTAATTTGGGCACATTAGAACCAGATATAACAGCCTTATCCCATTATGTTTTATTGCCATGCCTTTCTTTGTGTTTCTATAGTCATATTATGATTAAAGTCATATTATGATGAAAGTTATTCTCAAATGTAGAAGAGGCACAGAGAATTGTGTATTTTTCTAGATGTCTTCATACCTTCTCTAATTTGTGCACACCTGTAAATGGTGTGAAATTGGGGTAATCTAAAGGTCTGCCAGAACCATTTTGATCTGTGACAGTGGTCATGATTCTTGTGAGAGAGGAACTTGGGGTTCCTGGCTTAATCCTGAAACTCACTAAAACTGATTTTGATAAGTAGTAATACAGTCCTGGCTTGATCGTTAATATAATTTACATAACACTGTTCCAACCCAACTTGCTAACATTTTAACCCTTTACCCAACGCAGACGATATCAAAATGTATTATTTTAAATATCATTTTTTTAAATTTTTCAAAAAATTTCAACAAAACCATCATGTGGTATATAATGAGCTCGTTCCAATGAGGGGTCACATGATATGGTTTTGTTGAAATTGTTTGAAAAATAATATTTTTTCAACCGCTGAATTTGCATATTATGCAGGCGGATGCGGCTGATTTGTTGGGTAAAGGGTTAAGTTCTTTTGGAAATAGTGCTATGTTTTGTCCCAGGGATGGCACAAGAATTTCCCTGACAAGGAGCGGGTGGGGGACGAGGAGGTGGGGTGGATCATTGTGCCCCCACCACCAATGTGTGTGTGGGGGGGATAGAATATTTCCTAACAAGGACACAATAACGGAGGAGGCACTTTCCTCTGGGGGTCTAGCTCTTGCTAATAGGGTGGTTAGGTGGGTGTATCCCTTTGACCCCCCCCCCCCCCCCCCCCCCCAGCACCTCCCTGTTTGTCCATTTTGGAGGAAGTGAATGTTTGCGAGTAGTTCTTAAAAGACTTTTGGGATTTTTTTTATTAAAGAATGTTGTAGTTTCTGCAATAAACTTGTCTTATTGATGGTTGCCTTACTTTTAACTACAAAACAAATTATAATCTTTTGAAAATCATTTTTTTAAGAACTATTAGCTAGAACCTATAAAAACATTTTTTTTTAAATTAGAACAAAACAATTATGAATGAACAAATTATTGGTGCTAAAAATAGTCTGCCATTCTATTCAGAGATGATGGAGAACAACGTGTAGGGAGGCATATGGGCATGACTCCCTCCAACACACACCAAACATTTTTATGCATGCAGACACACTACATAATATCATGAGTCATAAAAAATTGGTAGCATATTCCGTGTCAGTATACTAGCACTCCTGGAATATGTTATCAGCAAATGTGAACAAATTACATTCAATTTGGCAAGTAGGTTCCACCTTCAGCCTAGCCCTAGGGGTTGAAAGATGGCAGAAACTCTATTAATAGACCAAATCATAATATGCACATCAGATAAAAAATTAAAAGGTGGTTTGCCGATTTGTCCATTTGTTACATTAAAGGGTGTACTCTGATTTAACTTTCTTCTCTTTTTTCCAGTTGCTTTATACCCGCCCCACCCAACATCACCAGCGTGACCACTTTCAGTTTCATGGAGCTTCACCTGATTTGCTAATATGCGGAACAAGAAAGTGTTGCACTGTACACCAGGTGGTCCAAACTTGGACCCAAAGGCAATAATATAAAAAATTTTACGCTTTCGCGGTCTTCGGTCGGGTCATAGAACGAACTGCACTCCAGGTGGCAATGCACGAATCTGAGAAACATGTTTTCATAAGGTTCACTGGGGCCAGTTTATCAAACAAACTGTCATTTTTTTATCTTCAGGTTATTCACTGGCCTGTTCTACCTGTTCTGCGTTCACCAAATGCCTTATTTAGATTTATATTTTGTCATTAAAAACAATCAATACTGTCTGTGTTGTTTTGTTTTTTGAGGTTTTTTTTTTTTTTGGTTTTCAGCTAGGGAGACAGATTCGATTTGCACTGAACGGAGTGTAACCGGTGCGATTCATACATTTGGGTGGAGTCACAAAATGTAAATTCTGAGTCGCTTCAAATGGGAATTGAGTAAAATAATGCTTTCGGTAAAATCAAATGGACCCAGACAGAGCCCAATAGAAGAACTGGACCTCAGGACAAGGTCTGTGAGAGGTCGCTGAGCTAAGGTTGTAACCCCTGGGCCCGGGGATTGGGATGGACTGACCCAGGACTAGCAACACAAGTTGCCTGTAATCGTGGGGTGGATTGCAATAGAGGCCACGGGCCAAATTTAAAGACGAAATGTGAGGCGCTCACGCCCAGGCGCTCTGTACTATAGGTTTGCCGAAATAGCGACTTGGCAGTTCAAAATCATAAAAAATTCTCGGAATGCGTGTATCATTTGACATCTCGGGAGAAGTTCAGAATAACCCCTGCCATAAGCTACCGCCCATATCTGGCCTTTCCAGGCCTACGCTCACTTAGTCTTACCGATTCGAGAGTATCTATATCGAGAATAGGGCCATAGTTATATTTGACACCATATCGTCTCCTGAGTGCTAGAATGTCCTATGTCCCCTATGGGACATAGGACATTCTAGCACTCAGGCGGCGATATGTTAAAGACTACCAAACTCCCCGGATCCGTAACAGAATTCATCCTGGGACGTTAATTTCGCGAAATTTCTCTTGCCGGTCCTGTCAAAGAGATGTTGAACTTAATTGAGTAATAAACTATACACCAATAAAGGGTAGACAAGGAACACCCAACACGAATATTGTTTATAACTAGTACTTCCTGATTACCATGAGTTCACAGACGTCGTTCCTAGGTAGACCGTATTCTGTAAGTAGGCCTATAGGCATTATTATATATAATAATAATAATGCCTACAGTCTTTCTGCCAGAACACGACAGCTAAAGCAAATGACCATAACCAACCAAACACAAAGAAATAGAACAACAAACAATAAGTACGTATGATCACGAACAAACGTTTGGATACAAACGGAAAAACTAACATTATGCCCAGTAACCTATTTTTTATGCCGTTGACCTTTCAATTGCAGATATATCTTTTTTATTCCTTCAAATCATATGCATGTAGCTTATTCATAACTATTCATCCACATTCCACAGGCGTCTAGAAACCTGACCTAAAGAAATCTAGACGCCCGTGGTTCACCAGAACGAGCACTCTGAGCTCGTTCCAATGAAAGGTCATCAACTATCTTCTTGAAGATTTTTTTTCAATTTCAGAAAAAAATGTTTGTCTTTGAACTTTTCTTCTTGAGGGGGTTATGTAGTAGAAAAAAAGAAATCAATCGATCTATAAGTTAACAGATACAAATAAACCTCGGGGGAAAGCTCCCATCGTTTGAAATATACGTGTTGAAATTTGTGTTCCATGATGTACCTACGTAATCCAACAGTGCCCCCCCCCCCCCCCCCCCCCCACAAACACACACACACACTGCCATCGCGTGAGTCTTGACAAAGGGGCAGCTCTATTCTCCTCGTTCTCGTGAAAAAGCTCCCCAGAAAACATCTTTTTAATGAAATATTCTCAGTCCTTGGTAGTTAAGGCATTATAGTTAAGGCATGGCATGCCCAGTTCCCATAAAATTTCTTATAAACTTTGCATCAGCTTTTCGGCATTCTCTCACCTCTACAGACATGGAGTAAAACAATAATTTTAATGCCAGTGGCATCACCCCCACGACAGTGGCAGTGAGTTTTTTTTATCTGGTGTCCAGCCGTCAGTAGTCGAGGTGTATTTATTTCTTATTTTTATTAAATTAACACTTTTATTGTTTTCGTTTCGTTTACACAGGTCAAAATTCGACAATTACATCCAAACGGTTGGGATGTAAAGACTTTCGACAAACAAGGTCACCTCCTATCGGAAAGAGTTAACCCTTTACCCAACGAATCGGCGACATCCTCCCGCGTAATATGCAAATTCAGTAGCTGAAAAATATTATTCAAAAACATTCAACAAAACCATATCATGTGTCCCTTCTTTGGAACGAGCTCGTCGAGCTCGTTCCAGTGAGGGGTCACGTGATATGGTTTTGTTGAATTTTTTTTTAAAAAATCTAAAAATGATATTTAATATAATACATTTTGATATCGTCTTCGTTGGGTAAATGGTTAATTAAACAAGAGGTTTCGTCGCGACCATTACGTGTACATGTGTCTTATTTGTCTGCAGATAAATTTCAATGAAGTCTTGACCGTTTACCTAACGTAACGGAGAAAACGGACACCTTGTTTACATAAATCATCATTCAATTTTCATTATGTTTTTCATTTGTGTTGGAACGAGTTCGATGATCTCGTTTCGTTCGAATGAGGGGTCATAAGTTATGTTTTTGAGACAAAAAATGAAAATATTTAGTTATTCAGTAATTTTGTTTGCAAGTGTCGTCTGACTTTCGTGCTAGGATGAACTAGAATCCTGACTGACTAGATTAATAGCCAATTACATCATTTAGACATTCCTTCAACGAAGGCACGTCCTGATGATGTTGTTGCAATATTTGATCAGTCGGGACCTGGGCCATCACAGTCAGCACAAGTCACTGTGAAATCAGGCTTATACCCACCCCAACACCCCAATTCGTCATCTTCTCCACGTCCTCAAGGCAAAGCTGGAACAAAATTTTTCAGTAATTTAAACTTTTTTTAATTTATCGCTCGTTCCAGTGATGGGTGATAATAAATTATGTGTTTGCGGCAAACATTGAGAGAATACTAACAGTAGAATGGTGATTTTTGTGCATAGCTTTGGTCCGTTGAGGCTGTTGCATTAGTGTCATATATTGTTCAAGAGCTTTTCCCATACAAATGAGACTAATCTGCCATATTTAACCGATCGAAAATTAATAAGTCAGAGTTACCTCACCGGAGAACAATTTTCTCTGCAAAATGAGTTAAGACAGGAAAATAATTTAAAAGTGGTTGTCTCCCTTAGTCAGCAACTGAATTTATGGGCAGTTGAGATTGGAGTAATTGGTGTACTTTCAGAAAATGGGTTTGATTATTTCAATCAAGAGAAAAAGTAGATAATAGGTTCAAATCGAGAGATTAGTCACCTTGTTAAAAATGTCTTCAAGATTTCCGTTATTGATTTTTGTGTGAGTTTAACACAACACAATATCATCACGCCCATGTCACATAAACCATGAATGTTTCTTTTTCTTCTTTCCATTTCTATCCAATATACGACAGAGAAAAGACAGAGCTCTCCATTTCCTCATTGTAAACAAACAGTTCCCGACGCGTAAATTTAAAAGTCCAATCAATCATCTTTGTTAACTCACGATCTAAGACGAATAAAAAGCGATACATGCAAATCTTGAACAACTGAAAATTATTATTTCTTCCCCTGGAATATAAACCAATTACCACTCATTGAAACGTATTCGACGAGCCAGTTCTATTAATTGGTATAAGCTTTGTTTTGAAGGCAAAACTTGAAAATATAATTTGATAGGCATTTTTTAAAGAGACCTGGGCAGTCATGGGCGATACATTAAGCAAAAGTGTAGCTGTGTATAGCCAAGAGAAGCGGGACAGCGAAAGCGACGCGTGCTTGTGAACGATAAGGGTCATCCCATTTACCACATACTGTCAAAGACGTCCAAAATATGAGAATTAGTGAGGTGAGAACATCAAAACATGAAACATCTTATTCGCCTCACTATAAGAGAGTGTTTTGGGGTTTTTTTTGAGAAGTCTAAAGTGTGAAACAATTCCAAAATAAGTTCATCTGCCCAACTTGCGCGAGAACTGAAGAATTGGGGTTCGAGGAAACTTTTCTAAAATATAAAGCATAGTTGAGAATTTGTCCGAGGTCTTTTCTTGACAATCTTATTAACTAAATTCGCACTGAATTGCGAAATATGCTGATACGCCCTATACTGTTCCGAAGGGTCGTGGCACCGTGACATTTCCCCAGTTCCTTATTCGGCATTCGTTATCAACCGATAAAATCGGTTGATAACGAATGTCAAATAAGGAACCGGGAATAGGTAACAGTTGGACGTCAGTCTGTTCCGGCCCGATGGGGAAATTTGTTAAATATGGAGCCAAAAGTGTCTTTTTATCAACGTGCGAGTCCCAAACTTAGTTTTGTATATTGTACTGCTACCATGTTACTAGGGAGTGTGGTGGCTCGGTGGCTCGGTGGCTCAGTGGTTACGGAATTGGACTTCAAACCGAAAGGTCTACGGTTCGATCCCCGCCAGTGGCAACAGCGTTGTGTAATTGGGCAAGGCTCTTAATCCAGATTGCCTACGTGGGGCACAGAGGCGCTGTGTACTAAGGCGTACTTCACTTCGATGGTGCACCTGTCTTCAGCTAATGCTAACACTGCTTGTGTGGCATTAGTACGTTGGGGAGTCTGACAGTTGCTCGCCGTTGCTTGGCGGTTCTCTCCGGGTACGCCAGCTTCCTCCACCCGTAAATTTGTCCGAGACAAGGTGACCCTGGCTGTCGAAAGTGTCGGTAAACCCCAATAAATAAATAAATAAATAAATAAATAAATAAATAAATAAATAAATAAATAAATAAATAAATAAGGCACATAGGCCACCACTGATATATAACAGTGTGTGGGTACCCTTGAATGACTCTGCCCCCTCCCCCCACCCCCCACCCCCATCCCCCAGAAACAAACACGTATGAAATTTTATATTTCATTTATTCACTACACCTCTTACTCGCGAACTTGCCTTTGCTCGAAATGAAAATGGATATGCACAGAAACAAGTTTTAACCCTTTACCCAACGTAACGGCCAAAACCGGCCAGCGCTATTCTCAAAAATCGCCAATTAATTTTCATTATTTTTTCATTTTTTGTCTCAAAAACATAGGTTATGACCCCTCGTTGGAACGAGCTCGTCATAACCTATGTTTTTGAGACAAAAAATGAAAAAAATTAGTTATTCAAGAATTTTTTTGGCAAGGGTCGTCTGCTTTTCATGTTAGGTAAAGGGTTAAACCTATTGTAGAATTTCATAACTCCCAAATCAATCGTTCTGACATCCGATTTTCAATAAAATGCTATGGATAGCGGAGACAGTGACTTAAAAACCATCATTTACTTTGGATGTATTAACATTCCAGATGCGTTGGTGATTTCATCTCAGATGATGTCATATATGAAGATAAAATAGATTGGTGTTGACGGGTCATCGCACTTGACTGCAAATTAATGTCGTCCTACAAATGCATTTCAACTCGAATCAGAATTTGCACCATTTCATAATAGTGATAACATGTATGGGAACTACACAAATAACTTCAGCAGTTGGTGGGAGATTTTTTCCAGAATTATAATGTAATGACTCTTGCTCTTACAACCTAAAATCACTTGGGTTAAAAATTAATCCAAATCAACTGGGTTGAGTGAATATGAATCCTGTTTGGTTCATATTCACTCAACCCAGTTGATTTGGGTTCGTTTTTAACCCAACTGATTTTAGAGTGTACTAGCTGCGAAAAAGAAGTGGAACATTTGGTAGTTACCCCATACGTAACACAACTAGAGGATGACACTAGTAAATAAGTTTCTTGACTCACCACAGATGTGGAGGAGGACTGGTGTGGCACCCACAATAATATTTCCTGTCGGAACATTTTCGTCAGGATTGGAGTCCAAGATACCGATTCTCTCTTTCTGATAATCATCTACTTGGACGTGTGTCACACACACAGTCGGTCATATACAAATAAAGGTCTGTAATACCCACCCATGTCCGCAAAATCGCCATTCAAATCTTATTTTTTTCTTATTATTTTGTGTCTCAAAAACATAGCTTATGAATCCTCATTGGAGCGAGCTCCAATGGTAAAAAAAAACTATTTCTGGGGAAAATGATGAATGTTGTGAGTTATTCAAAAAAGGGATTTACAAGACTTAGTGTCGTCATCTATCCGAGTAAGGAAATGGTTAAAGTGTCACCTAACTGAGCAATGTACTGTTTTGTACTGTTCCTACTGTGCGTAGGAACAGTACAAAACAGTACATTGCTCTGTTAGGTGCCCTCACCAGACCCAGACGTACAGAGCGATTAGAAAGTGTGACAGTGGAAACCGAAGGTTTTCGATTGCCACTGTCACTTTTTTTTAGACCTCTCGGGAGGACGTTGTATTTATGAAATGATCCGCACACTATTTTGTCCTCCACATTTCAAAATATTGAGTAATATTTGGATTTCCTATACACTTTATGTTAAATTCGTTCACAGATGAAGCAAATTAAAGAGAAGATAACTTTATCGATGATAGACATTCCGAATTACGAATACACTTGGCCATGTGTGATGATGTTTTTCCTCTCAAAAGTTGTTCTGTTCCATCAAAGCTTGCAAATTCCCTTTCATATATATATTACGTAAGTAGTATGTCATGTACCTTTGGGGCCCCATTGGCCGGACCTCGGTGCCGGACCTCGAAAGTGACGTCATGTCACCTGACGTAGTGGCGCCATGTTGTGTTGTCATGGTAACCCGCGTGAGCGGCCATCTTGTGACGCCATCTCCATAGTGATACGTAGTGTGAGTGCGCATGCGCAGCGCGTGTTGTTAGGGTGATACGTGTTTCCGTCGTCCATTTTGTATACTGGAGGCCGCCATCTTGGTTTCTATGGTAGCACGTGATTGCTATGTTACCCAATTTTTCTGCAATAGGACGGGGTATGTTCGGAGGGTGTGATCGATTGCAGAAGAGTAAATCTAATTACCACAAACAACCCGACAATCCCCCCAAATCACTAAAATCCATCCCAACTTTTACTATTTCGAATTCTTTCAGAATTCTCTGCTTCTATCTATATATGCAATAGTTTTCGTCTACCTAGGCATGTTCCTTTGCTCTGGAGTATACTCCAGTAGCGTAGAAGAGCCTATTAACTGGAACAGCTTTGCTTATTGTTACTATATTTAGCAATCTCTGGTCTATTCTTGTTAGTTCTGACCCTATTCCAAGTACTCTTCTAGTTTCCTTTATCTAGATCATTTATATAGATTATAACTAACCAATCAGATTGCTTGATTTCCCATAATCTGTATGCAGAGTTATCTCCCCTTATTACAACGAAGTCCTATTCGATTCTCATCACCTCTATATCCAATGTCCATATCCCATGGAATCCTATTTTTGGGAAACACCCGTGGCTATGGAATCCCTTTTTTGTCGTATGAGGCCATGAAGGCTATGTAAAATCCCTCAATGAGTCCTCATTTATTATCCCTCATAGCCTCATTGAATTTTGAGGTTATAAGGACCATTAAAAATCCCTCAATGAGGTATAATTTACTACGACTCTTAGCCTCATTTCAGTATTTGAGGATACCTATGGCCTGGTATTGTATTATTCGA
Organism: Pictodentalium vernedei; assembly: GCA_031216915.1. NCBI lineage: Eukaryota > Metazoa > Mollusca > Scaphopoda > Dentaliida > Dentaliidae > Pictodentalium > Pictodentalium vernedei. The sequence continues at coordinate 171,350,086 of CM062290.1, forward strand.
GGATACCTATCGAGGATACCTTTAGGAGAATCCCTTTTTTGCCGTATGAGGCCATGAGGGCTATGTAAAAGCCCTCAATGAGTCCTCATTTATTATCCCTCATAGCCTCATTGAATTTTGAGGTTATGAGGACCATTAAAAATCCCTCAATGAGGTATAATTTACTACGACTCTTAGTCTCATTTCAGTATTTGAGGATACCTATGGCCTGGTATTTTATTATTCGAGGATACCTATCGAGGATACCTTTAGGAGAATCCCTTTTTTGTCGTATGAGGCCATGAGAGCTATGTAAAAGCCCTCAATGAGTCCCCATTTATTATCCCTCATAGCCTCATTGAATTTCGAGGTTTTGAGGACCATTAAACATTCCTCATTGAGGTATAATTTACTACGACTCTTAGCCTCATTTCAGTATTTGAGGATACCTATGGCCTGGTATTTTATTATTCGAGAATACCTATCGAGGATACCTTTAGGAGAATCCCTTTTTTGTCGTATGAGGCCATGAGGGCTATGTAAAAGCCCTCAATGAGTCCTCATTTAGTATCCCTCATAGCCTCATTGAATTTTGAGGTTATGAGGACCATTAAAAATCCCTCATTGAGGTATAATTTACTACGACTCTTAGCCTCATTTCAATATTTGAGGATACCTATGGCCTGGTATTGTATTATTTGAGGATACCTATCGAGGATACCTTTTGGAGAATCCCTTTTTTGTCGCTTTAGGCTATGTAAAAACCCTCAATGGGTCTAATGTAGTCTTACCAACCGCTTCCATCTTGTCGCCAAAGCTCCAAGGCCATTACAGGTTTATGGCCTATCTGTGCTATCATTAGCTTCTACAGCAGTCTTGTTCCATTGCGGCCTTGTACCAGTGCTATTGGCTTCTGTTATTCTGCCCCACATCTCATCCATTACTCCCTAGCTATACCTATCTCAGTCTCGACTATAACATTGATCAAGGTTGAATCAGATTTCCCCTGTATACATATAAGGCATTCCGTTATTGAGATTCTTAGCCGTGTCCGAAAAATTTGGAAACACGTATCACCCTAACAACACGCGCTGCGCATGCGCACTCACACCACGTATCATATGGAGATGACGTCACAAGATGGCCACTCACGCGGGTTACCACGACAACACTACGTCACGTGGCATGACGTCACTTCCGAGGTCCGGCACCGAGGTCCGGCCAATGGGGCCCCAAAGGTACATGACATAATACATACATATATAATAACGTTTAATGTACAGTTGAGAAGGGATATGTTTGAACACCACAATTGCGAAAAGATGCACAATACTTTACGAGGGATTGGGAAGAACTCCGAAGGAGCCACATAAAGTCAGAAATGGTTCTAAACTGACACCAAAAGAGGCACGAAATACCGCAACATTCATGTCTTGTCTCAAGCCACCAGTCAAACCCTTAAGCGGATCCGATGATGTCATGTACTGAACTAGTTTAGCCATTAAACAGTCTGTCGGGAGACGGCTTACATTAGCTACAAGCATTCTGTGAAATCACCCCATTACTCAGCAATTTATTTATTTATTTATTTATTTATTTATTTATTTATTTATTTATTTATTTATTTATTTATTTATTTATTTATTCATTTATTTATTGGAGTTTAACTATACTTTCGACAGCCAGGGTCGGATTGTTTATTGTTAAATATATCTTACACTGTGATCTGCGGTGTCTTGCACTGTTACTTTTTCTGGTGATCAATTCTGTAAAATAAAGTATATTTATGGAGGAAAATATTATTTAAACCAAACAGTCCATCTCCTATTTTAGATTCAACCGGATGTAATATCTGAGTTCGCTGGAAAAGCGAACCGAAGGGTTTGCCTTTTCGACCAACTCAAATATTCCATCCGATTAAATTTAACCCTTTACCCAACGTAACGATCAAAACCGACCAGCGCTATTCTCAAAAATCGCCTATTAATTTTCATTATTTTTCATTTTTTGTCTCAAAAACATAGGTTATGACCCCTCATTGGAACGAGCTTGTCGAGCTCGTTCCAATGAGGGGTCATAACATATGTTTTTGAGACAAAAAATGAAAAAAATAGTTATTCAATATTTTGTTTGCAAGTGTCGTCTGCTTTTCATGTTAGGTAAAGGGTTAACACTACAATAAACATTCATTTTCTTTGAACCAAAGCAAGATGTGTTTCTCAATCGAGGCCTGATTTGAACGAATCTTTGATGACATCATCTTTATGAACGAACTGAAGACTCAAAATAGCTGTAATCTCACCGTACCACTAATTCTGTTACTATCTTGATCGTTTAATGGTGAAATAAGTACTTGTTGTTTGGAATATCTATGGTTGGAGCAGGAATGAATATCTGTAAGTCTCATTACCTCACAGTACATCTGCGGTAGTCTGAGTGTTAACTCCACGAAAAGTGGGTAAACAAACAGTCCATGACTGTCGAATTCCTTGCAGAATTATAGTGGCATGAGAGCTTGGTTTTATTTATTTGCGCTTTATATATTTACTATTTACTACATGTAATCCTCTTCCATTTCGACTCTAATTCGTTCAAGCTGATTCCAATGTTATAGAAGAAAATTCAGTTCAAACAGTCACTGACGGCAATAACTGAGGGGAACAACTCGCGATCCTCTAGGAAATAAAAGCAGGTTTGCATGGCTATGAAATTTTTACAAAGTATTATTGAATTTACAAATATTGGTGAAAATTTCACTAACAGGTTCAGAAATGATGTTGCCGAAATTACAGATCTCTAGACAGCTGAACTGCCGCAACGTCAGTGAAAAACGTCGCAACTCATTCTACCCCCCCCCCCCCAACCCCCAACCCCCCACCCCCAAGATGGTGTTAAGTCAATCAACGCAGTAACTCCTCCCATCGATAATGTCTCATGACGTGAACGCTGTTACTCTGTGACCGTAGTCACAGCCTAATAGCTTTCACTTCATCAAACATCAGGATGTTAACTGCACGAAATCTACTTACACGGTATCAACTTTCCAATCTTGGCACTTGTTTTTTGTCGGGTGCGTTCTGACTCAGTGTTTAGAGCATTGGACTTTAAACTGAAAGGGCGACTATTCGATATTTGTTTTTTGTCGGGTGCGTTCTGACTCAGTGTTTAGAGCATTGGACTTTAAACTGAAAGGGCGACTATTCGATCCTGTTGGAAACCGGACTTTGTCGTTGCTGGGGGAAACAGATTCGCGCCGCGTATTCAGCCAAAACTCAAGGAGTGTTGTTTGAACCCGTGCGTGAACGTATGTCTCTTCGTAACGAACCCGCCCGTTTCACTTTTCTTGGGGTGGTTCTTATCCTGAAGGGGTTAATAACTTTACCTCGAAAAGCATAAATCAACAGGGGTTCACTGAAAACAACAATTTTAATACATATATATAAAAATAAATATGATAATTTGTGACTTACATGGAATCCAAAAGAATAAGAAAACGAAACATCAATCACCCCAACCCACACAGTTTTGAGTCACTTGCGAGCCCGCATTCTCTGTTGTCGCTGGTTTCCCTCCTTTTCGCTGGTATTTCTTCCTTGTCGCCTCTTCACTTCACCCTTTCACTGCCGTCGCACGGTCACTAACGTATTGTCACTTTATCGGACGCCTCTGCTCTAACACGTGACGGAATGTCAGTCTACCACTGCCGTTGCACGGCCACTAGCTTATTGTCACTTTACGTGACGCTTTTCACACAAGCCGTCGCCACCAATGGGGTTAAACTCTCCCCTACATCTATCTCAGAATAATGTTCATACAGGCAAAGCCTACTCTGCCTATGTATGGCTTACCTTCAAAAACAGGTAATTCCGTTGAGCTCGTACTTCGTGTTTCTGACCCTATTATCATATATGGCCACCGACGTGGCCCGCGACTGCTCCTATTCTAAATATGAGCTCTGTGCCCCCCACCCCCCCCCCCCCCCCACCCTCCTACATCACAACGTGTCTATACTTTCGCACCGATGCGGCACCCCCTCTAACCTATAGCATGGGACATCCCCACTAACACGCAACGACCCACAGCCTTACACACCTTCAGACTGGAATTGGCTGGAATGAATTTTTCGAGAAATCCCCTGATTTTTATTTCCATAGCCAGAACATTAATTCTCAGTTTAATCGCTTCTCTTGAACTTGGCCGCTTAGATCTATCTTAATTTAATATTCGCTTTTAAGTTCCTTTGAAAGACTCACATTTCGGTATCTTTTGACATTTCGGAGACAGGATAGATGCGTAATATGGGTGTATGTCCAGAACATGTGTGATGCACTGTATTTACAAAAAATACTTATTAACTGGCCATAACTACCCAGATAATGACAACAGGAGACTACCCCTTTGATCGGTTATCAGATAGCCCATGTGGCGTTCAACAAATGCGCCATAATGGACATTAAATTTCATACTTCGTTTGCAGCGCTTGAATTATTGCTGGTCTGTTTTAAATGAGAAATCGGTTTTCGGGGACCGTTATATACCTATCTTTACGTTTTATGTTTAATCCAGCCAGAAAGATTATCGAAAATATTGACACTTTTAAACAAGAAAATTGTCTCTTTTAGCTATCACCTTGACAGATCCAAACCAGCATAAAAGCGTTGTGTCATTGGGCAAGACACTCAATCTCGACTTTTTATAAAAATAAATTTCAAAAGAGATTAATAAAATAACGAGGGAAACGTTAGTCCATGTAAGACTCCATCCCAACCCCTGACCTGTCTGGGGCAACAGCCCGGGGAGGCCTGAGATGTGATAGGGTCTTACAGAACGAAACAATAGTATAGCTGCCAACCACACTAATAATACATTGTTTTTTGGGTTTTTTTTTAAAAAAAAAACAACACTGGTACTTTTAACGCGACAAAGACAGACTGGCTGTTTTTCTGTCCATTGTACATGCGCCATAATAAACATTATGTGTGGGTAACCAATACAACAAAACTGAACAGAAATTAAAAAAAAAGTAGAAGGAATAGAAATGAAGTGAAACAAACTGCCACTACCTTTGGATTCCATGTAAAATATAAGCTGAAGTATATAACAGGGGGATTGAAGAATTCCATAATGGTTGAATTAATCAAAGATCAAGCTGAGGTCCAGATGGACGAGACATTATATTAGGTTAGGGTGACATTTTACGAAGCATGCTGAATTTCCACTTGAAAAAATATTTTAATCTTTTACACAACGTAACGGTCAAAACCGGCCAGCGCTATTCACAAAAATCGCCAATTAATTTTTATTATTTTCTCATTTTCTGTCTCAAAAACATAGGTTATGACCCCTCATTGGAACGAGCTCGTCGAGCTCGTTCCAATGAGGGGTCATAACCTATGTTCTTGAGACAAAAACTAAAATAAATTAATTATTCAAGAATTTTATTTGCAAGTGTCGTTTGCTTTTCATGTTAAAAACATAACCAGCTATTACGACAAAGAATGCGTTATTGGCACAGGTTAGATCTACAATCGGGGCACACCTTGTTGATGCATACGACAGAAGAGTTATAATGTTTTGTTTTGTTTTTTTCTCGGTGAGTTCTTTCTGAATCTTGTTCTTGGCTGTGATGCCTGAATACTGTTCTCGATGTTGTTCTAAATTTGCGGAAAAGTTGTGTTTCCAGATATGTGGATATTTTTGTCCATTGTGTCTGAAAGAAGGCTTCTGTTGTTGGGTTGTAAATATTGAAGATGTTATCAAATGATTTGGGTCATCACTTTGCTGGTAGTCCACAAAGAGTGAAGTATGCAACTTACAGAGATTTTAAATTTAAAAAAGATCAGCGACTTTTGTACATTTTGAGACTAATTATTCATATCACCCATTTCTGTAGTAGAACTATTTTGTCGCTAGTTGGTGCGCGATCCCAGTCTTGCATGGCGTACACTACGATCGCCTCGACAGGACAGTTTCCACGGGTGGGTAATATTTCCACGGACGCAATAGTATGAGATTCCAAACGCTCACCATAGGAAAAATCATCAAACAATTAATTAACGAAGCATCGGGTTGTACCGGGTACAACCCAGTGCTTCATTAATTAAAATTGTGCTGATGATGCTTTTTATTACCTGGTAAACGCATGCGTGGATATCACTGCCCACGTGGACATTACGACCAATCCACTGCGACTGTATTGTATAAAGGATGGCTGTGGACCATCGCAATGTGCAGAGATCTTAGTATATCTTAAGGAAGAGCTGTTTAATCCCCTGTTACAATAGACTGCACTTGATACTTTGGAACATACAGTTGAAATGTGGTGATTGAACTTCAGGTTTTCATCAAGGTATATACTCCAAGAGACTTGACTATTTTCCCGCGTTGATTATTAATAACAAACTCCAGTTTTTGTCTTAATGAAAACAATGGTTGGTAATTGGGTTGATTTGGAGTTTATAGTGGCAAAAACATTTGTCTGATTCGACATTAACTTTGGGTTGTAAAAACAACATTTAACAACGTACAGTCACAACCGCTATTCGCATAGATCAGAATGTGGATCGTGTCAAGAACTGACCCCTGCCACACACCACAAAAATCCCTGTTCTACAGATGTGTGCTGATTATGTTAAAGGTGTTGGCGTCTGTTTGTTAAATAACTACCAAACCAGGAATTACTTTCACTTATCATGAGCGCTACTATGGAGAGGGGGAGGGAGGGGGGGGGGGGGGGGGGGGTGAGACCCCCAATAAGTTTTCCAATCGAGACATTTGCATCTGGATTGGAGTCTTAGATATGAGTTCTCTCGTGATACTAATCTTGTTCTTTCTTAAAAGACCAAATTCGAGATACACCGTCGGCCATACACATGGAGGCCTGTAGTACTCGATTCGGATACAGCCACAGCTTTAACGAAGGCATGCCTTGATAATGTAGTTGAAATATTAGTCAGTCGGAACTTGAGCCATCCCAGTCGGGACAAAAGGGTTTACAACCCCCACCCCCACCCCCATATGTCATCATCGCGACCTCCCGGCTTACACACTTTAATTCATAAAATTCCAGTTTCTTAAAAAATTAATTATTCGGACATCAGATAAATCTATGGACGCTGATAAGTAATTTATAGATGTATCATTTCATTTCCACAACCCAGTGGGTAGACACCCATTCATATAATAATCAGACAAACAAATCTACAATTCGTGGATCAGCTGTGGTTCATAGAAAGCCTGTTTGCTTACTGCGTCCCTGCGTTGAGGCATTTACACACCGGTCGCGATACCAATGTTGTGATCTTTGCAGTGATATGGACTTTGGAAACCCTTTATTTCTCTCTACAGTTTTCAATCTTGATATATCGGGATTCCTCTAATTGTAACAATGTTGTCGAACAAAGACAACCCTTAACTAAAATGAGTACACTGGTCCAATGACGAACGTGAAACATGTATCCAATGTCGTTTTCACGCAACGATTCGTTACGTCAAAGTTTTGTGCAGCTGTTTCTTGTTCAAGTTTGAACGTAAATTTAATGGTGTTATCATCCGTATTTGTTGTACAGCAAGGCTCAAACTTTAAGGTATAGAGGACATCTACGATACTTTAGTGAATATCGGAAATTATCTCATGAGAGTTGACCTAAAACTTTCAGGTCCACACTCATGGGACAATTCCCGATATTTACTAAAATAGCGTAGATTTTCTTTTTATTATATGCTAAGTGACATTTTACTGCGAAATATTCAGTCCAATTCGACTGCAAACACGTGCGTTTCAAAACCAAAAAAAATCAATGATTGTTCCTTCAAGGCGACGTGATGCTCCAAAGCGTGACGTCATTTAGGAAGCTACTGAGGGATATTCCCCGTTATCCATCAAGTCGATGGGTATCGAGAAATGTCTTTTCGATAATTTGCGATAATTCACAGGCCAGCATATAATAAATCCCACTATGCCCAATATACAAACTAAAATTAAAAATCGTTGTTGTAACTTTATCGGAACGTGAGCTGGGCGTTGAATTCTACTGCAGTATAACAAAAAGAAATAATAGATACTGAGATTATTGTTACTCTCGTGGCAGTAACTGGGTTACAAATATTTCCCCGAGGGCGAGATGTACCCATCCCACACTACTCGATGGTGATTTTTCTCCCACCAACCCTTCGAAATCAAAATACTGCTCGTGTGACGAAAATTTACAGTTCTATCAAATGACCAAGTGCTAGTACTAGAAAACTTTTACAATTGTATTTTGTGGAATTGTATTTTTTAGTTATGACTTTAAATGGGCTAAAAGTATCAATAGCATTCTCAAAGATCTGTCAATTTGTCAGTTGGCAAATTGCCATATCTTTTAAAATGCTAATAATTCACTTTAGTCAGTTATATTAATAGGTAGAAAATACAATTCCAGAAAATACAATTGCAAAAGTTTTATATGGAGTAGAGAAAACTGAATTGCATATTTGGTAAGGTTTAATACAGGGAACGGGAATTTCACAGCTCTGTGACTCCAGGTTCTGAAAGCCAATTACGATACCCGGCAAATTCATAGACCATGGTATCAATGGTTGCATATTGTAGTTTGTGAGATAACGGTAATATTGATTTCTTCCAAGATCAGCATCGTCGTTGGAGCTAAGGTTTAATATCGCGAACGGGAATTTCCCGGTTACCGGTTCTGAAAATGAGTGCTATGGCCCGGGAAATTCGTAGACTACACTCAGGAATCAAAGGTTGCGGAACGCAAACTTTGATTCCCGGTTCTGTCCTATGAATTTTCCAGGTATCGGGACTGGTATTCAGAAACGATAACCGAAAAATTCCCGATATCGTGGCTGACTTTCAATAACGAGAATCAGACAATTCCCGTCGCCGGGATTAAACCTTAATATTTGGAAAGGCATCAGAAAGTGAGTGACAACATAAGCTCACGACAGATTTGACTTAACAAACCGAAGCGAGTTGAAACGGCTGACTTTTCATTGACACCACTTTTGAAATTATTAATTTTGATAACGTCATATGGGGATACAGTGAGAGAAGAATCCTCCTCGAATGGTGTGAGGTTGGAAAGGTATAGCTGTGTCAGTTGAGAGAAGCTTAACTCCACGTCTGTTCACAAAATGCAGACGATGAAGAAATAATCCGGCGATTATTAAAAATTTAAATAAGGATGATCACGCGGGGTGGGTAAGACAGATGTGTCTCTCCCATGTCTCGCCCGGAAAACATGTATCTCAATTGGCAGGTGATGGGAGAAATAGTCCAAAATCACGATCTGAAAGTGGAAGGTGTTACACTTCAAGTTTTCGACAATTCATAGACTTTCTAGCCTCGTCCTGGATACAAAATTCAGACACTACGTATCCTCGATCGGTACCATTTTACACATTAAGAGAGATCACTCTTACCCGAGTAAAATTTCTTGGCACGCCCCTGTTTATATAGTATGATTGGAGACTGAAAGCACTGACGTTTGACACATATGCTACTCATTTTGTTGGGCGTTTCAGATGTGTCGAACCACTGTATATTTTGCATCAACCTTGTTAATCGGGCAGAAACAACTGTTTGACAACTATATTCGTAGACGGAAAGCTGCTTGGCCACCCACAAACTTAACCCATTTACAAGAATATCTACTGCGGCTTTGCCATGATTATATAACAATAACATGATTTTCAAGGGCATGACAGTATATTAGCGGCCCAACAGAAATGATTAACAGCCCGAGGTCTTATAAGCGGCCGAGACGAAGTCGAGGGCCGCTATTAAGACAGTGGGCTGTTAGTCATTTCCAGTGGTTCGCTAATAGAACCGTAATGCCCGAGAAAGTCATGTTATTACTATTATTACCACTAATAAGGAAGGACATTCATGTAAACTCAAAATAACTGCAAGTTAATAGTTTAATCAGATTCGAGAATTATTTAACATATTTCTCCTTTAATCAATTAATATACTGACATTTGGTAATAATATACATTATTTATTAGATATGATTTTCTTTCTCAGAATTACCCATTACCAATCTCGGCAGATATGACTTCAAACTCGGCTGATATGACGCCGATCTCTGCCGATATGAACCGAGCTAGAGTTGTCCCCTTTGGCGCATTACTGGGTGCAACTAACTTGTTTGCATGGAACTCTCGCCGTTTTCGTCGAACCCAGTCAGAAAATTGGTGGCACCAGCCGTAATGGAGTGACTTGAAGTTGAGTTTTTGTATCAAAAGGAATTAACCCTTTACCCAACGCAGACGATATCAAAATTTATTATTTTAAATATCATTTTTTCACATTTTTTAAAAAAATTCAACAAAACCATATCATGCGACCCCTCGTTGGAACGAGCTCGACGGGCTCGTTCCAACGAGGAGTCATATGATATGGTTTTGTTGAAATTTCTTGAAAAATAATATTTTTTCAACTGCTGAATTTGCATATTACGCGGGTGGATACGGCCGATTCGTTGGGTAAAGGGCTAAAGATGCCAATAAATAAGGATTAAGTAGATGGAGAGAAGAAAGAAGAGAAAATTCAACGCAAACTAAGATTCGGAGTTGCAGATTCGCCGAAATGGGGGAAAAGATATTTCAGCTATCCGAACGTCGAGCTTCCCGAGTGAAGAAGCCGGGGTGGGACGCTCGGATAGATGAACTAGAGTAAGCGGACTTTGTGCGAGGAATAAGATACAATGACACTGTCAGAAAATTCAAACAGATCTGAGAACATTGCGTACTTATTTGTTTGAGTTTAATAAAGAAAGAGGTTAAGTTCATATCAGTCGAGATATCAGCCCTCGGTGACTTCACATCAGCCTACGACTTTCGGTCTCAGGCTGATATGAAGTTACCACGAGATGTTATCTCGGCCGATATGAAGCTGACCTCGCCCCGGTAACTCCATAACAGCCTACAACTTTCGGTCTTAGGCTGATACGAAGTTACCGCGGGCTGACATCTAGACCGACATGAACATAACCAAGTAATAACCTCAAATTCATTCACTGCAACACACCATTCAATTATTATTTATTTATTTATTTATGTTTAAGGTCACATATTTATGCACAATGGCTAATCATGACCGTGACAGTTTTACGGGTGGAGGAAGCCGGAGTACCCGGAGAGAACCACCGAGCAACGACGAGCAGCTGCCATCTCCCCAACATCGTAACTCCGCACTGCAGCACAGGCAGAGTTAGATTGGTTGAAGACATGCGCACCATCGACGTGCAGTACGCCTTAGTACACGGCGTCAACGTGCCCCCACGTGGGCAATGGAGATGAAGTGTCTTGCCCAAGGACACAACGCGGTTGCCGCAGGTGGGATTCGAACCGAGGACCTCTCGGCTTGCAGCCTGCACCTCTACCTACTGAGCCACCGCGCTCCAACACACCATTCAAACACAAACCACAAAATAACGAAACAAAACACGTAAATATTACTCGTTTCTTTATCTCCCCCTCCCGCTCGTGTTGTGCCTTTGTCTCTTAGTTACATGTGGGCAGTGGCGTAGATAAAGGGGGGGGGGGGAGGGGCGGAGACCCCCCACCAGAAGTTTTGTCGGAAATTTTTGGGGACCATTTTTAGGCGAATTATGCCTACCAACATTAAAATGCTGGCTTTGGGGATAAAAACATGCCATTTTGGGTAAATTTTTGGTAAAAAAGACCAATTTTCAGTACATTTGCAGTAAACAACAGATTCTTTCTGTTTGTTTGGGTTTTTGTTGTTGTTACACTGTCCGAAAATTTTCGGTCTGACGGAAAATTTTGGGCTTGCCCCTCTCCGCCAGCGAAAAGCTATCTACGCAACTGCATGTGGGTGAGGCCACGGTCATAAAGAGTGCCCACACACTGATACATATTGTGACATAGTAGAAATACAGTACAACACACAAAGCTATGGCTGGGACAAACGCAACTCAAAACAATTGTAAAATTGCACATTTTTGTTTATATTTAACAAATTTCCGAATTTTCGGCCCGGTGTGGAAATTTGTGAAATATGGAGTCAAAAATTGCACTTTTCTCAACTTTAAGCACCATACAAGAGACAAATCAAACGGGCGAATCTTCGGTCACATCCAACACTAAACAGTCTGTGCAACCCCTCCCTCCCCCCCCCCCCCCCCCGCCCCTGCATATTCCCAATACAATGGCAATGAAGGGGTGGTTAACTTAATGTTAGCCGCTATTCGTCTCTGTCTTAACGTCTTGTGGAGGAGTGTTTTTCCCCTTTCGGGGGGGGGGGGGGGGGGTACGTGTCTCCTGTGGTCCCTCTCTCGGTTCCTACGTCTCTGATCGGCATCGATATTAGAGTGAAAATGGAGTAAAAAAAACCCACGCGTAAAAAAGTATTCCTCTTCCTCCCGCCATTCCAAAGAATGAAATAAAATCAAACTGCCCTGCCATGGTAAATTATGGGTTAATATCCAGTATTACGGTAATGATATAATGAATGAATTTTTTTTGTCATTTAGCAGGTCGCATGTAGGGTATATTATTTACCATGTGTGGTACGGTAAATTAATTGGTTCGTTATACAAAATGTACGCACGCTGTGTGCAACGAAACCACAACTTGACCCCCTTATTCAACAAATCGAAAAGATCTGCTCGTCCAGGGCAATACTGAAAATTTTCCATAAAAACTGGTACGTTTTACAAATGACACCCATCTCGTTCCAATGGGCATTCATAAACTTTAATTTTAACCCCTTTAACGCTGATTCTCTGACTGGTATCGTCGTTTTTTTTCCCCATTATTATCTTTTGCGAAATGGACGAGTCAATCATGTGTACGCAGGGGTGGGGGTGAGGGTGGGCAGTAATACTTTATCCTACTTTACCCCACGGCCCCTTAAGTCTAAAGTATTAAATTATCCCTGATCCCCGAACTGTTGCTTTACGTAAAAGATTATGCAAACCGGACTGAAATATTAGAAACAATCATTTTTTTGTGTTACAGACTCAACTTACAGCCTTTGTGTCGTGAAAAGTATCAGAATGAGCACAACATGTTCAAATATCTTTTCATTTGCTGACGAAATGCTTCATGTAATTCACTGTTGGAAGGGCTCACATGGCTCTTTGTAACACTGAATCAGAAAAAAGTATACCATGAACTTAATACGACAAGCTCGAGAAACAATCAAGAGTATTCTGTAAGATGAAATCGTCATTGGCATTAAAGGGTTACGCAGAAACCCACAGAGGAATTATTGGAAGATAATGGGAGGTCTGGCACCACATGTAGAAACTTGATAATATTTAGTAAACATGCATATATAAAAACGGTATTGGTAAGTTTGTTTTAACTTTTTTAAACAGGATGTATGATATTTTGCTTAACCCTTCAACCAACATTATTAAAGGACAAGTTATTGAATAACTGAAAATATTTATCATTTGACTCAGAAACATAGCTTATGACCCCTCATGATGGCCATAAGCTATATTTTGGGTCAAAAATTGAAAACATAATAAAATGTTAATGGCGATTTTTATGAATAGCATTGCTGAGATATGAACGTTACCTTTGGCAAAGGGTTAAAGAACAGTTTGCAGTCGATGAGCAGACGACACAATTAACTTCAATTCGACAAGAAGGGCTGGGAATTATTTAGTCGTATGGTCGACACTGAACTTCTTTCAAACACTGAACTAAATACAAAAAAGGAATCGCCCTTGCCTAACACGAAAAGCAGACGACACTTGCAAATACAATTCTTAGATAACTAATTTTTTTGACTTTTTGCGTCAAAACCATAGCTTATGACCCCTCATTGGAACGAGCTCAACGAGCTCGTTCCAATGAGGGGGTCATTAGCTATGATTTTGAGACAAAAAATGAAAAAAATAATGAAAATTGAATGGTGATTTTTGTGAATAGCGCTGGCCGGTTTTGACCGTTACGTTGGGTAAAGGGTTAAGTTTGTCTCTGGTGAAAGGAGTGTGTACCGCACTCTTTCCCGCTCATTCCGCTCATCAAGGATAATATGTTGGTGTACTGATTGCATGGGAGAGCGAGAGGGAAGATGGTATTTTCTTGTACCATCTGCGAATATTCAAATCACCAAACCCACTATAATTGTTTTTGGAACGGGTATCGTTTTACATTTTATTGACACCAACACATGTTGGAAACATTCGATACGCCCTGCATGGTTCCAGATGTGATGATGAAACAAAGGACAAAAGTCAGTATTCACTGTCGATTAGTGATCTAGAAAATTGACATTGCCTGGGAGGCAATGCGTGTCAGTACCATGAAGAGTAAAACAAGGGGAGGCCAGTTTAATGTCATAAAAAAGAAAGCGATCTTGTTAAACCCCGCGTACTTTGATGTTGAAATAACACAGATTTTCAGCGAGAAAAATATACATAGCGCAATTAGGAATTTAACCCGCCTTGTTTTGGTTGACAGAGCTCTGAAAGCTCTATCGAACAAAATATAATTGGTACTCTTCTCTATTCCATGCTGGAAAAAGGTCTCATCAGGGAGACTTTTGTTAAATGCCAGAGAGATTGTAGTTGGCACAGGGACTTCGGAACGATTTTGAAGGTTGGGGGGGGGGGGGGGGGTCTAATTCTAAAGTTCGTTTTGTGTGCTGTGGGGGAGGGGATGTGCGTGGGTATGGTTCAGCTTGATTTTTATTCAATTCTTTCACACGAATTAACGAACGTGCAACTGAAATGTTTAACTCTTCACCTGCTGTTGGCGGATATTTCTGCTCTGCATTACAAATTTCTTGCCACTATAGCAGGGGTTTAGTTTTAAGCTTATTTGTTTTACAAGGAGTCGCGAGCAAGCTATGTAACTTAAATTAACGCTTCTCCTTGGCCCAGTAGCGCAGGTGTGTGTGTTAACCTTCGTAGCGGCAACTTCGAGATCTCCTCCTTCTCGAATACCACGAAGGGATCTTTAGCCTGCATCCAGTGTGTCTCTCTCCACACAGAGGACAGCCATTTTACATCCCCACCCTCTAGGACGGTACGCTGTGACAGCATCAGGCCCACAACTGGTGCTGGCAGAGAGCGTTCGGACACCTCGAGAAGTTTCCCCGACCGAGGATCGGACCTCTGGCTTGAGAGACCAGCGCACTTATCCACTCGTCCACCACTCTCAATGGTGTAAGTTGCAGCAAGTCAAAAAGAATCTTCATAACAGGGGTAGTATAATGCGAAACAGGTCAAACAGCCGAATAACCATACTCGATGAGACCATAACTAGTCTCTGTTAAACCGTCAAATTTACCCCAGGCCTGAGGTGAGGTCGAGTCTTGCAAAGACTAGCACACAACATGTCGGTTTCACCTGTGGCACAGCAGCTAATTTAGGTGTAATAGCAGACAGTTCATAGCCAAATTCAATGGCAAAGAAAGAAGCACCTCAGACGTATCGCAAAAATCAGTTGTTGGAAAATTGCAAACTTTGACGCAGTAATTGTGTTCAAATTCAAAGAACAAAACATTCTACAACAAGAATATACATGTCCCTGAGCATAGACCCGAAAGGTGGGAAAACAGTAACAAAAACCCAGAATTCCTGAAAAACTGACATCCCTGCATGATAGAATCATCAACATTGGGGAATTTCTAATTAAATTTACCCCCTGTGAATTAAATCAAGGTTTTGACCAATGAAAATGATTTTAAAAAACTCGATGGGTTAACCCTTTACCTAACATGAAAAGCAGACGACACTTGCAAAAAAAATTCTTGAACAACTAATTTTTTTCATTTGTTGTCTCAAAAACATAGGTTATGACCCCTCATTGGAACGAGCTCGTTCCAATGAGGGGTCATAACCTATGTTTTTGAGACAAAAAATGAAAAAATAATGAAAATTAACTGACGATTTTTGAGAATAGCGCTGGCCGGTTTTTGGCCGTTACGTTGGGTAAAGGGTTAAGAGTTAAGCCAATTGTATATTATCGTTGATACATACACAGCTTTTTGAAACATTCCACTCACACTTTAATTCAAGTGGACGATTTCACTCAGCATAACGCGATGCAAAGCGAATTTGTGAGTTGCTGCAGGTGAAAGGAGCACCACGGTTGATACATATTTGGATGTGCGAGTGTTATGAAAGGTAATAACACTTTTATGGTATCACGTGGAAAAAACTGATATCCTCTAAAAAAGTGCTGGAGCTACAGATGCCCGAATCAGCGGTTCCTGTAACAAACGCTTTCCAGTCATTGACTTTCTTGTTTTTTGTTTCAAGACTATCAAATATTTCATTAGAGAATAATGACTTTTTTAAAGGTAGAAACATAAATGACCCAGGAACGACGGTTGTTTTACTGAGAAGGAAAGCGGAAAACTCAAAATGGTGTAATTTCGAATTGAGGCCGAAGGTGAAGTCTTTCGTGTTGCTTATCGCATTGCCAAACTCTGCAGAAACAATTCCCTCTGTACTTCTGCACAAGACAGTTGTGTTTAAACGAAATACAAACATGTAAGACGTTTTAGAGAATTTATCAAAGCGATAGAAGCGGCGCTCGCTCAATGACTGCACGCACCTGTGTATGCCTGGGTTACTCTCCAAATCTTTTCGCCGATTTCTTGGTCGTTCTCCTTGCAGTACTGTGATCATAAAGGCGGTCTCTTTCAAAATCGGATCACGACACAGCTTTCCGTAAACACAGCACTGCGAAATGAAGACCGCACCAAAAAAAAAACAAAAAAAAACAAAAAAAAAAAAAACAAACGAAAACAAGTGTTTTGTATTCAGTGTCTACAAATGTCTTTTTTGACAGGTGAGATTCTACACTGTGGTTGGAGGAAAGCGGATGAAGAATTCTGACCAATTCGTAACACAATCGCGACCCGGTCGAAATTCGTAGTAGGCTTTTGTTATCACAGTGGTGTACACCTGCTTCTTAGCTCTTTGTCGATCTGTCTGTCTGTTACCTTTATATAACCCGCCGCCTAACCATCAGTCACCCGCCTCTATGTCAAACTTTAATCTCAACAGCCAGATCAACGTTCATATTGCCACATACATTTTCACCATCCCACCCAAATGATTAACCCTTTACCCAACGTAACGGCCAAAACCGGCCAGTGCTATTCAAAAAAATCACCATCCAATTTTCGTTATTTTTTTCACTTTTTGCCTCAAACACATAGCTTATGACCCCTTATTGGAACGAGCTGAACGAGCTCGTTCCAATGATGGGTCATAAGCTATGTTTTTGACGCAAAAAGTGAAAAAATATTAGTCATTCAAGAATTGTATTTGCAAGTGTCGTCTGCCTTTCGTGTTAAGTAAAGGGTTAAGCAGACGAGTTATTGTTGCTTAGACTTACAGCTGTTGAAGATGTTGATGGCAGAGGATAAGGACTCTAAAAATGCAAGCTTTTGTTAAAAGTGCAATCTAATTACTTTCTTACATGTTCTGTACACTTATTGAAAACAATACAAGTTTGCTTTCTCGGTAAAATAGCCATGTCGTGCACATCTGCAGTACAATCGAGATCGTGTCACCGACGGATGGATGGACGGTTGGAAGGACGGCCATCTTGAAGATATACTTCAATTTGGGGAGGGGACGCATGGGAATGTTGCATGCATGATAATACAACGCCACTTGGTGGCGAATACACTTTAATCCTCAGCGGTGGTCCAATTACTAGCACATGCTACACGTCCAACAAGACATGCAACGTTTGTTCGGTTTGTTTCAGCACTGAGGTGGAATAAACAAAAATGGGCAAGGTGACCTCGGCACGCGAACCTAAGACGCCACGTGTCAATCACTTGTATCAATATGATTACCCCATGGGTAGTTCATTACTTGCTCTCGCCCCTCTATACCTGTCGATGATGATAGATAAACAGTTTTTAAGTTGAAAACAATCGCCTCCAGCAGAAGGCGCCATAGATACTGATACCCTTGTATTGATTGTGAACACGAAACTGTAGTCCATTCACAGTTCCAACTGTCCATACTCATTAACTCACTCAGTTGGGAAGCACACCTGGAATATTTAAGAGGTACCGTGTTTGAACTGTTGACGAGTAGCACAAGTGTGTGCCACTGTTCTGTCTCAGAGACGACAGGTGGACACACTCAGAAGATTCGTATATATATCAACAATGATCTCTCTCTCTCTCTCTCTCTCTCTCTCTCTCTCTCTCTCTGTCTGTCTGTCTCTCTCTCTCTCTCTCTCACTCGTCCCATCAAAAGATATCTACACCATTGCCCCTCCCTATTTCTCTCAATCACGGCCTTAATATGGATCATTCTTTCTCCCTATCTCAATCATTGAGAGGGAGAAGCTGTCTTAGTTTTCTCTTCGCCAAAAAAAAATTCACAGAGAGAGAGAGAGAGAGAGAGAGAGAGAAGGGGGCTGTCTGGGTTTTCTCTTCGCCAAAAAAAAATAAAAAAAATTCACTTGAAATTTCAAAATGAGGATAAAATATTTAATTGCTAGAACGCTATTACTTGTGTGTGGGTGGACAATTTCGAAGAGAGCTTTTCCCAGAAGATGAGCCTTCGCCGACATGCACGTGAATTTAGATAATTGGATATTATGTATACCACTGTATATGGTGGATTATCACATATATATTTGTTAATATTTCGTGCCAGTAACAAAACCGTTTCCCTACTCTCATTTCCTGAATTCATCCTAAAATATGGCTCCAAAATATTCCTAATTTAATATTTGATGAGACTTAATCTGTTCAGATATGAAATCAATATGTCGAATTCTTTCTTAATCAAAATATATAAATAATTCATACTTACTACATACCGAATAAGTAGGATTTGCAAGTTAGGATATTTTCCCATATCCTCTGGCATTGGTAGAATATTGAAAGAAATATTAGAAAGTTATTCTTGCAAAGAAAAACACAGAATGCAAACAGTTGCAAACTCTTCAACTTCCCCTTTCTTGGAGGGGTCAGCGCTTGCTCTTTTTCGCCAGACGTGAACTGGTAAATAATAATAATAATAATTTTATTGTCTTTCATCTCCATACATGGGTATATGACATACATGTCCAATAGATAACATAACATAATGCAAACATAAACTGACATCACATATATTACACGAAATTGATTTTGTTTTCTTAAGGTTTATTGTGGTTCGACCTCCCACCTGTAGTTCAGGGATGGAGTGCAGTGCACATAATTTTAGCCGAAATCATCCGAAAATTCTTAACCCTCCGCACAACGTAACGATCAAAAGCCGACTAGCGCAATATAGTTTGTTCTGTTTTCCAATTGTTTGTCTCACAAGCACAACCTATGATGCCTCACGGGAACGAGCTCACTGAGCTCGCTCCAATGAGGTTATCTCCCAAAACTTCTACGGCCAAAACTTCTACAACCCAGAACTTCTACACTGTGATTGATCAGTTAATTGTTCACACCTATTTTTGCAATGGAACAAACCAAACAGTGATTAGGAGATCCTCTAAAATAACTGCTCATCTTAATAATAAAATTTGATGAGTTGTATGTGTATTTAGTAACAACAAATCACAAAATAATATTAAATAAAGTGAATTTTAGCCAGTGAATATAATTGTGATGAGTTTAAAAAATGGTATATAATGAAGTATCTCTTCATTTCATGTCATCAAAAATATCAGAATGGCTGGTTTGAGAAATGTGGAGTTCGTTATGTCACAGAAAGGAACTTCCCAAGTACTCCAAGATGGATATTTGTATAACAAGAATGTTGCTAGAAAGACATGCATCCATTGGAAGTGTGTATTGTCTACATGTAAAGGTCGTTGCATAACTGTGGGAGATATTTTTTAAAAATTAACGGAACATTCACAGGGCCCAGAAGACAACAATCGAGTCAGATTCGTGAGTTCTATGAGAAAGAGAGCCAGAGACGAAACTACACAGATGCACACTATGTATAACGCGGAGGTAGCAAGATAAAACCCGAATGAAGTTCACCAGCTTCCTTCATTTCCATCAATAAGTAGTGCCTTATAAAGACATAGGCGGAAGACTATACCCACTTTACCACAAACCAGGTCAGAGGTCAATCTTGATGGACACTGGACAATGACATTATATGGACGATCATTTCTTCTTTTCACAGATGGTGAGGATGACAAAATTCTGCCTTTTTCCACCACTGAATACCTTGAGTCACTTCAGTCAGCTGAAACCATATATATGGATGGAACATTCACATCTTCTCCTGATCTTTGGAATCAAGTTCACATTATACATGCACGTACTGGTTCAACCACATATCCACTTGTATTTGCTCTGCTACCAGATCGACAGGGAACAACATATGAAAGACTTTTCAGCCGGCTCAAGATGGAAATACAACAAAGACTAAATTGTTCTTTAACCCCAAGCTGTGCACAAACTGACTTTGAACTTGCAGCGGTACGTGCAGTTGAGAGAGAATTCCCCAGTGCCGAAATAAAAGGGTGTTTTTCCACTATTGTCAAGCCATTTGGAGGAAGACACAACAGCTTGGGCTAGCTGTCCAATACAAAGAGGACATTGATTTACAAAAATTGGTCCGTAGGGCTGCTGGTCTAGCACTCCTTCCCGAAAATACTATACAAGACACTTGGGTTGATGTCATGAGCTCTACACCAAAGGTCGCAAGAGCTACAGACTTCAATGACTACATAGTGACTACCTGGGTTGACGATGATGCAAGGTACCCAATCTACATGTGGAATCATAACCTCACAACTGGACCATGAACTAACAACAATCTAGAAGGGTTTCATAACCGACTGAACAGGACATTACCTCACTGTCATCCCAACATTTACTGTTTTATTGAAGTCATAAAAAAGTAGAAAATCCAGACAGAGCAAAAATTGGACAATTAGATTTTGGTGCAGCCCCACCAAGCAGAAAACGTGTCTACACAGAAACGGAAAATCGTTTAGGTCATTTGAAGGAGCAGTTAAATAGAGGACAAAAGACAAACTTAGAATTTTTAGATGCTGTAGGTCATCTTCTGAGATTAGGTTGAGGTTGACCCTTTACCTAAACCGAAAAAAAACTATTTTTTTTTTGTCCTAAATCAACTGTTACATCTTTTGTTATAACTCCATTGTTATATTTATTAGGAACTAACTGTATTTAATTTTATGTCAAAAATCAAAACTACTTATATCCTGTATTTAATTTTGTGTTAAAAATCAAAACCACTTCTAGTTATTATGAACTAACTGTATTTAATTATATGCGCCTAATCATGACATATGTCAAAAAACAAAGCTACTTCTATTTATTATGAACTACTTGTATTTAATTTTGTATCAAAATTCAAAACAACTCAAAATTTATATGCGCCTTATCATAAAATTAATAATAAACAACCCATTTTTCACATACTGTGTTTTTATTTAATTGGACAATCCCATTCACAAGTTAAGGTAACATGCACAATATTAATCATGCCTTGGACCCTGAAATGTGTTGTTTTAGACTGTAGAAGTTTTGGCTGTAGAAGTTTTGGGAGGTTACCTCCAATGAGCCACCGTAAGCGTTGTTTATGAGCCAAAATTTTATATTTCACCAATTCGAGAATTTATTTTGCAAATGCCGTCCGTTAATCGCACTGAGCAAAGAGTTTAAAGTTTAAGATGAACCTTTTATATAGATATGTTATGTTTTCTCCCCCCCCCCCCCCCCCCCCCCCCAAGTAAGGGGCATATGGTGAGAATGTTCAACATCCGGACACATAACCTCTTCAGATGTACCTGAAAGTCGTCTTAAAGACCAAGTTCATGTAAACCGGCAGAGAATGAAATGATAGCATTCTGGTCACCATTTTTCTGAAGTCTGCTAATCAGCTGGACGCTCCCTTGCCTGTTAATTTGATGTTATCTGAGCTGTCGCTACAGCAGCCTCACGCATGGAGAACACATTATGGACAAAGCGCATGACTCTGGGTGTTACATCATAGTCAAAAGACCCGATCAGTGTCTTTGCGAGATCATATTTGCTCATCTCTACAACGCCTGGGATAATGAGGTTCACCTCCTGCATGAGTTCTTGTCTTTCTTCAGAGTAGAAAGAACACTCAAACAGAAAATGAAACTCGTCCTCCACCCTATCCGTACAAAACAGACAAAATCTTTCCCCAGAGGGAATAGGTGGCCTCCTATGCCTACCAGTCTCTATAGCCAGCCTATGGGCACTTATTCTTAATTTTGTAAACGACTGTCTGGTGGCTTTGTCCTTTTCCGCCACGAGATAATCCTCCAAGGCGAAAGCTTCTTTCATTGATCTGTAGAAGGCAAATTTAGAGGAGTCTCTCATTTTCGATAACCACCAGGCTACATATTTTTCTTGTAGAGTTTTCTCCAAAGAAAATGTTAATTTATGGCGTCAAAAGTACACCGATTATACCACACATGCTCAAAATTTAGGCTTTGCAGGGTGTTTCTAACGGCTTTCAACCAGGAATTTGTTTCTAGCTGGTATGCTTCACTTAGGCATGCAGACGTTAATGACTCACTTGGCATGTCATGCAGGCGAAGCCAGTAACTAATTATTTGCTTGATGATAAAAATATCAAGTGGGTATACACCTACTTCACCCCTTACAGCCGAGGTGCTAGAGTACTTTGTTACACCCAAAATTTGTTTGTAGAACTTAGTTTGGATGTGGTCATATTTGCATTTGTCGTATTTTTGGCTTAAATCCTGATTAATGTCCATTTGGGGAAGATTTAGCTTATCAACACCCCATACTTCACACCCGTAAGTTAGGATGGGACGTATGAGACTGTCAAAGAGCTTCTTACTCGTGTGGACATTAATTTCGCCCAAGGGTATTTTTTGTCGCAATAGAAAAATGGCTTTCTGTGCTTTATCGGCCAATAAATCGGCGTCAATTTTGCCAGAAGGCTTAAAGTGAACACCAAGATATTTGTATTGACCACACGAGCTAATGACCTCATCCTTGTATTCCAGGTTTATGTCTATTTTCCTCCCAGCCTTGTTAAAAACTATTATTTTAGTCTTTTCTATATTCAGTTTCAGTAACCAGGAGTCGAGATAGACACTTAGAAGGTTTAGTTTCCTCTGTAATCCTTCTTTACTAGTTGACATTAGTACGAGATCGTCCGCATACATTAAACAGTGAACACTGCGTCCGTTTATTTCAAGGGCCCCGCAGTCTCTGTCGAATATATTCGGAAGATCGTTAATGTATATATTGAAAAGTCTCGGACTGAGGACGCAGCCTTGCTTTACGCCTGTATTCGTGCTAAACTCGTCCGACAAACCCTCGGGGAGCTTGACGGAAAATTTTACCTCCTTATACATGTTTTCTATTATTTTGAGGAAGTTGCCACCTATTTCGCACTGATGTAATTTATACAGCATGCCGTCGCGCCATACTGTGTCGAACGCTTTCTTTAAGTCCACAAAACAGCAGTAGAGTCGTTTACCTTGTTTCAAGAATTTATCAATAACATGGCGAAGTGTAAATATATGATCAGATGTTCTATAGTTTGGTCGAAAGCCGATCTGGCATGGATCTATTATATTACTCGACTCCAGATAATCGACTAACCTGTTGTCCAAAATCTTACAAAATAATTTGCTGAGACAACTTGAGATCGCTACCCCTCTATAATTTGAGGTATCTGTTGGATTCCCCCCTTTATGTAAAGGCTTTATAATATTACTGCGCCAACCATTGGGAAAAGTGCCTTTGCTGAGGATAGAGTTAAATAACTTGAGGTAACAAGCACTCATGTACGGCATTGAGCCCTTGATCATCTCGTTGTTCACCCTATCTGTTCCACTGGCCTTTTTGTTTTTCAGAGCGGACACAGCGCTTTGCAACTCGAGCGCAGTGACGGGGTAATCTAATTCTGTTTTTGTTGGGTCTATTTCTGTCCTGATCTCGGGTTGTCTCTTAATCTGCATGAGTTTTTGGAAATGATCAATCCACTGGTGGGGTGAAATAAGTTTTGCAGCATTATCCTTCTTGCTGTGGGTGTCACTTAATTCGTGGATTGATTCCCAGAAAGATTTTGGATTATGCTTTTCTATCTCCGTGAGATTTCGGATGAGGGTTGCCCTATACTGACGATGTTTTCGCTTTACCAGCTTCTTGTATTGTTTTTTTGCTCCATAGTACGCTGATAGCGCACTGGGACTCTTGTTGGTTTTTAATTCCCTGGCCTTTTTGTGCATAATTTTCTTATATTCGATGCACTCAACATTGAACCATTTCTTCTGGTGATGTGGTGTTGTGGTTTTGCGTTTGTGAACAGACCTGACCGTTTTACAGTTATGTGGCAGCGCCTCAAGCAGCAAGTCGGTCAGATCCGTACACATGTACACTGATCCGTACACTGGTGGAAAAGACTTTAGGCTGAACTGTAACTGAAAAACTCTCGAGTAGTCGTTTCTGGGGTATTTTCGTGTGCCACTGTCAATGAGAGGGGGATCAGGTATAATCACGGAGTTTGGTCGATAATCACCACACAAGAAAGCTATACAAACAACGGGATGATTTTGAAAGCTTTATATCGTCCCTAGTGTGGAACAGGGTGCCACCGGCAATGCTTTATAATTGTAGATGGCACATTGTTCCTCTCGAGGGACGGTATATAATGGCAATACTATTGAGTTTCACATTACAATTTATGGTACGTTGTAAACTTCCGGTCTTAACCCTTTACCTAACATGAAAAGCAGACGACACTTGCATAAATAATTCTTGAATAACTAATTTTTTTCATTTTTTGTCTCAAAAACATAGGTTATGACCCCGACGAGCTCGTTCCAACGAGGGGTCATAACCTATGTTTTTGAGACAAAAAATGAAAAAAATAATGAAAATTAATTGGCGATTTTTGAGAATAGCGCTGGCCGGTTTTGGCCGTTACGTTGGGTAAGGAGTTAATTCATTCCCAGAGTCGAGTACCCTTTTCGATACCCCTGCTCCTGCCCTCTGATGCTTCCAGCACCCTTGGGGAATGTTGGGGCTGTAGACCTCGCACTTTTTCAGAAGGTATCAAATTGGTTTTACAAGAAAGACAATAGAATTGTTATTGAACTTTTATAACACTGCCACATTATGGCAATAACATGTGGAAGCAAAGCAAACTGTCCTGAACTTTCAACCATATGCATATTAACTGTGGTGTTCTGTCTACTTGCGGCGACTTACGACTTCGCTTTTCCGAGCCCTACATTGAGTGAATCGCCCACTAGAATTAACGTGTGAGTGCAATTTTTAAAATAACTGTGTACCATCGTACTGTAGCGACAGAAGTACACAGTAGCTGTAAATATTTCACTTACACGTTAATTCATGTGAAATATTTCTTTTTAAATCACTCTGCAGCATACTCACAGCGTTGGATCGGTTTCACAATTTCCAAGCCACTCGGAAGTAATACTGGTATTTGATGAGCGGGAATCTAAAAAATGACAGTTAAAGCAAGAGTTGATGTGGCTAGTGCCACAGCTGCCTCCAGCTTCCGCTGGTAAAACATGGAAGGTCCAAACTAGGCGTCAAATTCCCTCCCACGTTTCAATTGAGATCGTTTGTTGCCTTCGCTTATTTCCACCCGGGCTGGTTCAAGAACGACATTTTGTCGATAGACTGTCCTTAAACATTAAAAGCATCAGACCCACATCCTAACGACGAAACAAACCTGTAACGAACGATTCTCTCTCACAGATGCACACAGCACTACACGTAATTAAGTGTACGTGTAACATAATTCACAAATACTATCCATGTTCTTCATGTGATGTATTTGATTACCAGGGTGAATATGCAGGCATCTTGGTGTGTGGCATGATAACCAATTACAGTACTCTTGAATACTTGGACGAAATGACGTCTAGACTCTCTAACCCTAATTTTGATTGCTGTTAGAGCAGGAACTAGCGGGTTGTTATTATGACAGCCATCAGATCATAAAAAGTAAACAATCTGCATCGTTGCTACACTGAATGCAAAATGGCCTGAATGCGGCTACATGTACAGTGGCGTTCTGCCCAGTGTGTGAGTCTGTTCGACCACAAGGGCCTTTATTCTTCGCAAGATAGCACTATTTATTATCTATTTCTGAAGAACTTCTACACGAGAGAACATCTTAACTTCGGCACCCCCTTAACCCTTTACCGCAACTGCTCTCGTAATTTACAAAATTCGCCGTTTGCAAACAATTATTTTTCATAAACTTTCACCGTCGTTCCAATGATGGGGGTCACAAGATATGATTTTGCTGACATTTTTTTAAAATTTTTTTTAAAAATAATATTTAAATTAATAAATTTTGATATCGTTTGCGGTGGGTAAAGGATTAACCGATACTCCATCCCAAACCTCGATTCCCTGACCTTCCCCAACGTTCTTTTGATACGGTGTCGGACCCAGGGGTGGTCAGTCACCATAGCAAACTTCTGTGATCATTTCATCATGATTATTCAATAATACTGCATTTGGTGTCTTATATTTTCCTTATTACACGTGTTCTATTACATTTTTAGCTTAACTTGACATAGTCAAGATAAGCTATTGCCATCACGCGTGCGGAAGTATGTTAGTCTGTGAGTCTGTTAGTCTGTGAGTCTGTGAGTATGTTCACATTTCCTTTAGCACGGGCTACATCCCGCAGTTCTTGTCTGATCGTCACGAAATTTCATATTCAGGTTTGGGGTCATGTCTAGATGAGAACGTCCCCTTTTGATCGCGATGGGCATGATCTATCAAACGTGATGGCTGCCCAAGCCCGAAACCCAAAAACTTTTAGCACAGTCTGCAGGTTATGTTTAATATGGAGGGATTTCATTGTAACTTGGTAGGATGACTCCTTATGATCTCTAGATGAGAATTTCCCCATTTGGGCGTGATCTGCCAACCGTGACGACTGCCCGAGCCCAAAACCCGAAAACCTTTAGCACAGTCTACAGGTCATATTTATTGAGGAATTTCATTGTAACCTGGTGGGTTGACTTCGTACAATGTCTAGATGAGAAAGTCACCTTTTGGTCCTGACTGGGAAACTGTGACGGCTACAGGGGCCCGAAGCCCGAAAACATTTAGCACAGTCTACACGTCATATTTATGAAGGGATTTCATTATAACTTGGTATGATGACTCCAAATAATGTCTAGATGAAAACGTCCCATTTTGATCGCGATCATTCAGCCTTGATGGGTGCCCGAGCCCAAAAACCTTTAGCATAGGCAAAAGGTCATATTTATGGAAGAATTTCACTGTAACCTGTTAGGTTGACTCCATATAATGCCTAGATGATGACATCCCCTTTTGGTCGTGATTGGTTAACTGTGATGACTTCAGGTGCCCGAAGCCCGAAAACCTTGAGCACAGTCTACAGGTCATATTTATAAAGGAATTTCAGTGTAACTTCGTAGGATCACTCCAGATGATGCCCAGATGAGATTATCCCCTTTGGTTGCGATCATTCAACAATGATGGTTGCCCGAGCCTGAAGCCCGAAAACCTTTAACACAGTCTGCAGGTCATATTTATGAAGGGATTTCATTGTAACTTGGCAGGTTGACTTCATATAACGTTTAGATGAGAACATCCCATTTGGACACGATTGGGCAACTGTGACGGCTACAGGGGACCGAAGCCCGAAAACCTTTAGAACAGTCTCCAGGTCATAATTATGAAGGGATTTCATTGTAGCTTGGTAGGATGACTCCAAATAATGTCCAGATGAGAACATACCCTTTTGGTCGCGATCATTCAGCCTTTATGGCTGCCCGAGCCCAAAGACCTTTAGCATATTCTACAGGTCGTATTCATGGAAGGATATCATTGTAACTTGTTAGGTTGACTCCATATAATGCCTAGATGATGACATCCCCTTTTGGTCATGATTGGTCAACTGTGATGGCTACAGGTGCCCGAAGCCCGAAAATCTTGAACACAGTCTACAGGTCATATTTATGAAGGGATTTCATTGTAACTTCGTAGGATCACCCCAGATGATGCCCAGATGAGAATATCCCCTTTTGGTTGCGATCATTCAACCATTATGGCTGCCCGAGCCCGAAGCCCGAATACTTTTAGCACAGTCTGCAGGTCATATTGATGAAGGGATTTCATTGTAACTTGGTAGGTTTGACTTTATATAATGTCTAGATGAGAACGTACCCTTTTGGACACGGTTGGGCAACTGTGACAGCTACAGGGGCCCGAAGCCCGAAAACCTTTAGAACAGTCTACAGGTCATAATTATGAAGAGATTTCATTGTAGCTTGGTAGGATGACTCCAAAAAATGTCTAGATGAGAACATACCCTTTTGGTCGCGATCATTCATCCTTGATGGCTGCCCGAGCCCAAAAACCATTAGCATAGTCTATAGGTCGTATTTATGGAAGGATTTCATTGTAACTTGTTAGGTTGACTCCATATAATACCTAGATGATGACATCCCCTTTTGGTCGTGATTGGTCAACTGTGATGGCTACAGGTGCCCGAAGCCCGAAAATCTTGAGCATAGACTACAGGTCATATGTATGAAGGGATTTCATTGTAACTTCGTAGGATCACTCCAGATGATACCCAGATGAGAATGTCCCCTTTTGGTTGCGATCATTCAACCATGATGGCTGCCCGAGCCCAAAGCCCGAAAACTTTTAGCACAGTCTTCAGTTCATATTTATGAAGGGATTTCATTGTATCTTGGTAGGTTGACTTCATATAATGTGTAGATGAGAACAGCCCCTTTTGGACACCATTAGGCAACCGTGTCGGCTACACGGGCCCAAAGCCCGAAAACCTTTAGCACAGTCTACAGGTGATATTTATGAAGGGATTTCATTGTACCTTGGTAGGATGACTCCAAATAATGTCTAGATGAGCACGTCCCTTTTGGTCACGATCATTCAGCCTTGATGGCTGCCCGAGCCCAAAACCCCAAAACTTTTAGCATAGTCTATAGGTCATATTTATGGAAGAATTTCATTGTAACCTGTCAGTTTGACTCCATATAATGCCTAGATGATGACATCCCCTTTTGGTTGTGATTGGTCAACTGTGACGGCTTCAGGGGCCCGAAGCCCAAAAACCTTGAGCACAGTCTACAGGTGATATTTATGAAGGGATTTCATTGTAACTTCGTAGGATCACTCCAGATGATGCCCAGATGAGAATGTCCCCTTTTAGTTGCGATCATTCAACCATTAGTCCAGGCACATTAGACATAACAATGAGAAAGTAAGGAAAAAAATCGGACAAAGCTGATTTTTTTATATGTTTCCGGGACACACATTGCGGATAAAGTGTGAAAAGTCCCCGCGAATCCGAGTTGAGCTTTTTTAGTTATAGCGTTTTTTTGATGAAAAAATTTTTTTTTAAAAAATTCGACCCAGCTCCATATTTCTCATTCTTATTCGCCTTAGTAGGGTGAGAATCATAAATATCGTGCTGAATTATATTGAGAATACATATCCCCAACAGAAAATGCCAACTTTGTACCAATCCTCACACTCAATGGTGAAATATTCACGAAAATGTACAAAATTACGAAAAAAAATTTATTGTTTTCATACACACAACGGTACACAACGTCCATTAAATCAAATCTACGACTACTTTGGGAGTTAAATTATATATCAAAAATTGCAGAAAAGCAGTGGCTTTATAATGATATATAACAATAGTCATTTATTCCATAATGAACTGGTGAAACGTGTGAAATATTAACCATACCCCCTAAACTCAAATTCAAACGGCATCGACTTTTCTCATTCAAATACCGTATTATAGCATCATTGTTTCAATTTCCATGTTCGATTAAACCACATAATGTGGTGTTCGCCTACACTCAAGATGCATTGGCATGTAATGTGTGCACGTCTTCGTCAGATAAGTTGACAAAAGTTTTCGTTAGACTCGGCGGCTTCCATATGATTATGTCATATTTAGGGGCAATTGGTTCGATCATGGCTGGTAGCGGCTTGGATGAACTTTGGGGGACTGTTTATGCTGGTGGGTCAATCCATCATTTGATCAGTGGTCATGCATATTCAAGAGCAGTTCGTGCCCATTTGCCAACACAAATTGCCATTACAAAACCTGTGTTTGAAGAAAGCCGAACACTAGATAACATAGACTGCACAGAAGTCAATGAAATATTCTGTGGACTTGCCAGAGGTGACTGTACAACAGCTGACGCTGTCAATCAAGAAAGTGTCAACCATCTACTGTCAAAATTACACGAACTGCTCCAGAATGCGTAGGACGCACAGGAAGGCTTTGGGTACAATACTACGAGCAAATAGGTCTTCTCCAGTTGTTCTTGAGAGCAGAGCGCACAGGCGACTGGGAACTCCACACATATTGTGTTCGCAATATGATTCCAGTATTTCACGTAGGTGGTCATTTTGCATACGCAAGAAGTTCTCATCTCTGTTTGCAGCAGATGAATGAGCTAACAGAAATAATGCAACAGGATGATTTGAAGTTGTTCACTGAGAAAGGTTACTTTACCATAAGGCGCTCAGATGAATTCTGGGACGGGATATATTCTGATCAGACCATAGAGCAGTGTTTAATGAGAATGTTCAAGCTCCCATGTGGTCTCACACATGGCAGGGGAATAACCGATAGCACTGTTGCGAAATGGGTACATGGACTACCTCTTTGCCTTCCGATATGTAATGCTCTCGAAAATTTTGTTCATGTTCACACTGGTCATGGCGAACAACATCGGGATCTCCGTCAAAGTTCACAATTGACTGATGCCAATGATATCACCAAATTATTGAACTGGCTCAGAGTGCATCCCCCCTTTCAGAATAGAGATCCACTACAATTAGTCTCTATAGCGACCGGGCTTGTGGCCGACGAAACTGTGAACTGTGACCAAGTTCGCAAAATTGGTGAATGTTGCGTATCGAATGTTGTAAGCAAAACGTTCAACAGCATCAAACTACGACGTGTTGACACTGTGAAGTCTTTCGCATCGATGGCAAATAGCATCAAAGTCCGTGGAAGTAAGGTAGTGATTGACCCCACAATTCTGTTCAACCGCATCACATGTGTTATTCAGTCACAAGCAGAGATGGAAGAGTATCTCAAATATGAACTCGCCCCGAAACCACCAGCATTGTTTGACTCTGCTGGAATGAGAAAGACACAGAAAAGCACGCTCGGTAAGATCCTCAAAACATACGGTTCCGAGCAAACTAAAATCCCAGAACATTCTCTGTTTGTTGTAGATGGTGGATTTTTATTGAGGGCAGTTGTATGGCCTAAACAGTCGTCATATAAGGACATATGTACATCATATTCCAATTATCTAGTGAGACATTTTGGGGCGAACGCCGTGGTTGTTTTTGATTGTTATGCTTGTACAATGTCGACAAAGGGCATGGAACAAGCCCGAAGATCTAAAGACAGGTATTCCATTGATATCAATATCTCACCCGAGTTACCAGCCACCACACCCCAATACGATTTCCTTGCACATGCCAAGAACAAAACCCAACTGATCGATCTTCTAATGCAGGAGCTATCTGCTATCTGCTATCAATATTCAGTCCAAGCAGGCCGAGGCTGATGCTGATGTACTGATAGCCGAAACTGCACTTGACATCGCTCAAGATGACAACAATGTTGTCGTTGTGGGAACAGACACAGACTTGTTAGTCATTCTTACCTCTCGAGTTCAACCGGGATGTAATATTCACATGATGTATTCCATTACCCCAAACTTACTAGTTTCAGTTAGTGAAATAGCAACCAAAATGGGTGACCATAGAAGCAACCTCCTTGTAGCACATTCTATAAGTGGTTGTGACACTACTTCTGCACTCTTTCGAGTTGGTAAGAAGAAAGTATTCAGTACAATTGTTTCCGATGTTACTAGCGACTCACAACAGTATGTCAACACAATTTTGGCGGATGACAGTACACCAAGTGCAGTAGCCGCTGTCGGGGAACAACTTCTCCTGATCTTATACGGGAGTAAAACTGTTTCCTCTCTCGACCAATATAGATATGTCACTTACAAGCGTTATGTAGCAAAATCTAAACTGAATAAACCCATCGACCTAGCCTCACTCCCACCAAGCAGCGATGCTGCACAACAACATGTCTACAGATGTTATCTCCAGGTCCAACAATGGCTGGGCACTTCGCTTCCTCCGACGGATTGGGGGTGGTCGCTAGACAATGGACTTCTGATCAGTTGTGGTTGCAAGAGTGCTTGTACAAAAAGGTGTGGGTGTAAGAAGGCAGGACTCTCTTGCTCAGGTTTGTGTAATTGCAGTTCGGATTCTTGTAACAACCACAGAAACACTGTCCTGTCGGAAATTTCTGAGTTCGATGAATAATATGTATATAGATCATGTCATTTCTGTATATAGCGTTGATAATAGTCAATGTAACTTAATCCATGTTGATTGATTTGTACATTCTGTAAATATTATTTATTGATTTTTGTACATTCTGTAAATATTATTTATTGATATAATGCTGCCAGACACAGACGTGTCTGTTCGGTCCCAAGCCCGAAAATAGTTGAGTTCTCATGCTGACGAATTTTATGCCAAAAGGGGAACTCGGCCAGAAGCAGAGGGGGTCTTCCATAATGTCTATTTTGTAAGCAATGATAAAAGTCTTCAAATGGTGGTGGATTTTTTATCGTCTGTCCAACTAACATCCCATTCTGTACTACGACCCTTTGGGCAAATCCGTTAGGAAAATCATCATTTTTTGCGTAAATCCGATACTTTTTTGTGAATTTTCAATAATTTTTCGCAGAAATTGTCACAGAATGCACATTTTCCTCTAGGTAAATGTATATTAGACATTATGTAGCTCGAAATATGCGTAAACAAAAAATACAGTTGGATCAATTCGAGGTTACAAAGTTCGTGCGATTTTTTTTGATTTTTTTCAAACGCGTTTTCGAAAAAAGGCTGTAGAAAAAAAGCTCAACTGGGATTTTAGGGGACTTTTGTCTAATCGTTCAGTGACATGTACTCGACATTCCCTGAAAAAATCAGCTTTCTCCGATTTTTTTCCCTAGTGAAACCTAATGTTCTTGGGCTACATGATGGCTGCCCAAGCCGATAGCCCAAATCAAATCCTTTAGCACAGTCTACAGGTCATATTTATAAAGGGATTTCATTGTAACTTGGTAGGTTGACTTCATATAATGTCTAGATGAGAACGTCCCCTTTGGACGCAATTGGAAAACTGACGGCTACAGGGGCCCGAAAAACGAAAACCTTTAGCACAGTCTACAGGCCATATTTATGAAGGGATTTCAATGTAACTTGATAGGATGACTCGTTTTAGAATAATTTCACTGTAACTTGGTAACTTTCGTTGATATACGTTAACTGTGAGGGCCACATACATTAACTGTGAGGTCATATTAACCCACCCCTGAGCTCTTCAGTACAGTGTACACCTCATATTATTTTTTATCAAAAACATAGCATACAGGGAACTGAAATGAACATATTCCCAATTATCACAATTCTTGTCTTATTTCATAATCCTTTCATAAACATTGAACATTATCCTTTTCATCAAACACAACACACAAGTTAAGCTACAGTGTCATTGACACTTTCATTGATATTGATATTAGTATGGGAAGTGTAGTATTTAATTCTTTATAAACACGCATTATTGTATTTTATAAAGGATATTAATGCTTGTTTATAAATAATGATTAACACACGCGCATCCACCTTAAATAATTAGTTTAGGGCCTTTATTAACCCTTTACCCAACGTAACGGCCAAAACCGGCCAGCGCTCTTCGCAAAAATCGCCAATTAATTTTCATTATTTTTTCATTTTTTGTCTCAAAAACATAGGTTATGAACCCTCTTTGGAACGAGCTCGTCGAGCTCGTTCCAATGAGGGGTTATAACCTATGCTTTTGAGACAAAAAATGGAAAAAAAAACAGTTATTTAAGAACTGTTTTTGCAAGTGTCGTCTGCTTTTCATGTTAGGTGAAGTTAAAGCTTCCCGCATTTCCACGATTATCAATAAGACACAGTTATTCAAGACTTTTGTTTGCAATTGTCGTCTGCTTTTCAGGTTAGGTGAAGGGTTAAAACAACTTGTCCCGATGCATCGTACTCTCTGCGGCTAAGCCACGGAGAGAGCCATGTACTGAAGTTAGTGAGGTCGCCCCATTTTATAAAAAAATCAAATAACAAGTGGGAGATAGTCCCTCAAGTGGAACTACAATTTTGTGGGGGAGGTGAGAACCGGTTATTTGAGCCTTTCAAAAAGTACCCGGAATATTCTAGTTGGCACGAAAAGTTATTTTTTCCCCTGGGAAGGCCCTAGAATTTCACCTATGGTAGATATACATTCTTATTCCAGAACGAGGTGAAATGAAGTGGGGGAAAATATTTTGTTCTCCCCACTCCATTTAGCCTAGCTACACGCCTGTTGTTGGCGATGTAGACCTCAAATGTATTAGCTAAACGGTTAATACATTACCAAAAGAACACGATATCAAAATTTGCCATTTTAATTATCTTTTTTCACATTTTTAAAAAAAGAAATCAACAAAACCATATCATATGACCTTCATTGCACGAGCTTGTTCCAATGAGAAGTCACATGATAGGGATTGTATTGAAATCTGATTAAAATGTGTTCTTTTCAATTGGTCAGTTTGGGGGCGCGGTGGCTCAGTTGGTAGAGGTGCAGGCTGCAAGCCGAGAGGTCCTCGGTTCGAATCCCACCTGCGACAACCGCGTTGTGTCCATGGGCAAGACACTTCACCCCGATTGCCTACATGGGGGCACGATGACGCTGTGTACCGGGGCGTACTGCACGTCGATGGTGCGCATGTCTTCAACCAATCTAACCCTGCCTGTGCTGCGGTGAAGAGTTCAGAGTTACGATGTTGGAGAGCTGACAGCTGCTGGTCGTTGCTCGGTGGTTCTCTCCGGGTACTCCGGCTTCCTCCACCCGTAAAACTGTCACGGTCACGATTAGCCATTGTACATAAGTATGTGACCTTAAACACCCATAAATAAAAAAATAAATAATTGGTCAGTTTGTAAATTACGCATATGGATGCGTCAGATTCTTTCGGTAAAGGGTTACTAGCAAGCATCACGTTTGTTCTATAAGAGTTCCGAGTGTTCAGGCTCTTACACATTTGGGCGCGATGCGATCTTTTTCTAATTCAATTTTCTACTGTGATTACTTCAATCTGAGCCTTGTTGTTGAACAGAGATTAATTGAGCTGACTTCAATGTGCAGAGTTGGAGGAGCATTTACTAATAATAATCTCGACGCAATAAACCGATTATAATTAATGATTCTGTTGTTTTGTACACATTATTCTCAGTATATTCAATATTTGTATTTGTTTTACAGCAGGGTTCTGATTGTAGATGTTACACTGCGTTCAACCCTGCACACTTGGAAGAAAATCGTTCATTAACCTTGCCGCATCGTTCTTATCGAGTCTAATGCGTAAATGTCTTCACTATCCATCCAGCTTCAAGATTAACCAACGTTTTAATTGTTTCCGGTTACCTGAGCAGCACACTGATTGGAAACTTGTTGACGAAATCTATAACCGCATTCTAAAATCAGTTGGGTTGAAAAGTAACCCAAATCAATTGGGTTGAATGAATATGAACCCAGTTGGGTTCATATTCACTCAACCCAATTGATTTGGGTTGATTTTTAACCCAAGTGATTTTAAAGTGCGTGCTTACAGACAGTACGTGCAGAGTATGTTACCACTAAAATCACTCACATATTGGATTTCGATGCACTCAGGCAATTTATTTATTGGGATTTAACGATACTTTCGACAGCCAGGGTCACCTCGTGTCGAACAGTTTTAAGGTTGGGGGAAGCCAGAGTTCCCGGAGAGAACCACCGAGCAGCGGCGAGCAAGAGTCAGAGTCCCCAAAGTACTAACTCCACACAAGAAGGGTTAGACAAATCTGCCATCGACGTGCAATACGCCTTAGAACACAGCGCCACTGTGCCCCACCGCGGGCAATCTGGATTAAGTGCTTTGCCCAATGGCACAACGTAGTTACCCCTGAGGGGAATCGAACCGTGGACCTTTCGCTTTGAAGTCCAATGTCGTAACCACTGAGCCACCGCGCTCCATGCACTCAAGCAGAACTCTCAAACTTTGCAAAGTATCATAAAGAAACATTGCAAATGTTTCCGTTAAGGGGCTTTTAAGTATTTTAAACGTGTGTAGACACGACGTAATAAAGCACCTACCAACATATTGATATATACTGTTCAAGAAAAGTTGGGGATATACAAACTGATGTTGATATTTTCGGAAAATGGTATTGGATGCGCGTGACTGGACACATCAATATGTTACCAGGTTTAGTGCGGATCATGAATGTCACCGGCCCACGAAAACTTCGTGCATGTTTTTCGACCGAGCGCCGCGTTAATGTCTGTGGGGGTACGTTTTGAAATTTTCATTTGTACTGGACGGGCTTTTTCGTAGGCCTCATCGTTCTTTTCTTGGTATAAACTCGTTCATCAATAGTTTCTGGTCGAAACGTAACTTTCGAGGTTTGCGAAGACTGACGCGTGACGAACGTTCACGTGCCGTTGGAATGTTGGTAGCTGGCAATAGACAGACTGCAGTGGCTCAAGTTCTCAACGTTACTCAATCGGTGATTAGCAGGTTGTGGTTACGCTGCTGTCAGACTGGCAATGTTGATTACAGACGTCGGACAGGTCGTCCAAGCCTGAAGGGCGACAAATGCTAACCAGGATCGTTTCATCCGAACCACAGCATTACGTAACCGCCATCAAAGTGCCCCAGAAATTGGACAGCAGCTGCACCGAGCGACAGATGTGAGAGTCAGTGGTCAGACTATCCGAAATCGCTTACACAGCTGGAATTCGTACGCTCGACGACCTCGAATATTTCCACGTTTGACTGAACGTCACATCGCAGCAAGGCGTAATTGGTTTGGAGCACGACAGCTCTGGGACAATCGTCGGTGGTGCAACGTCATGTTTTCCGATGAATTGAGGTTCACTCTTGACTTCCACGACAGGCAGAGAAACAGAGTGTGGCGGCGGCGGAACGAACGTACCATGACGTAACCGAGAGGCGACACGATCGTTTTGGTGGTGGATCGGTTATGGTGTGGGGAGGCATAACCATGACAAGCAGAACAACATTATATGTGTCAAAGGTGTGTCACAGGGCAGTTTTGCCGTGACAACATGTTAGCAGCTCATGTGGTACCATTTGCGCGACGTCACGGCCGTCGATTCATTTTCCAAGATGACAATGCAAGAGCTCACAGAGCCCGTGTCGCTGCAGAGTTTCCCCAGGAGCAGTACATCACTACACTGCTTTGGCCAGCACTAAGTGCAGACCTTTTACCAATCGAGCACGTCTGGGATATGCTTGACAGGCGCCTACGACAACGCCAACAGTCCTCTACCAATGTTCAGGAACTCGCCGCTGCACTGCAGGAAGAATGGAATAACATCAGTCAAGGTGATATTGGACGTTTGGTGAGGAGTATGCCACGTCGAATCGGCGCTTGTAGCGCGAACCTAGGAGGATTTACAATGTGTTGAGGTCTTGGACTGAATGTGGTAAATTCTCTAACTGGCTGCCCATGTCTTCTATAGCTCCGTGCATGGAACGTGTACTTGTCAGACACCCAACTACCGCTGAAATCATTCACCCGATGTCACAGTGCAATGCCTCAACTGTCTTTGTGATGAAAATATAAATATATTTCTTCATGTATCTCACTTTTATCAAATATCCCCTACTTTTTTTAACAGTATATATTCCTTTGTGGGATGGTGATATTACAATAAACAAAGCTATATTTGGAACTAACACACATTAATATAGAGAAAAATGCATATTTTAGGCTTCATATTTAACAAGTTCCCTCGTCGGGCCG
Organism: Pictodentalium vernedei; assembly: GCA_031216915.1. Classification (NCBI taxonomy): domain Eukaryota; kingdom Metazoa; phylum Mollusca; class Scaphopoda; order Dentaliida; family Dentaliidae; genus Pictodentalium; species Pictodentalium vernedei. The sequence goes on from CM062290.1 coordinate 171,387,977, forward strand.
AAACATTTCATCGGCCATTCGGCCTGTGTGGCAATTTATCTAATATAGAAGAAAAAGTGTGCTTTTTTCTCGACCTAAAAGGCAGAAAGAGCGAAGAGTCTGCGCACCCTCGCACTTCCTGCAAATTCCAAAAAGATTGCAAATGCGGGGACCCAAAAGAAACATACAAATGTCATCCCGAATCTCTGGTAGTGGTGGTGATATTATGGTGCAAATGATAAAGAAATCATGTTGGCGGCCTAATCTCTCTCTCTCTCTCTCTCTCTCTCTCTCTCTCTCTCTCTCTCTCCCTCTCTCTCAGCTATTTCTGCAAATGGTGTTTCTGCCAGTGTGCCTCTCGGTTCAACAGATTCAACAGAGAGTTCTAGTAAGTGAAACTGGCTAATATTTATTAATATTTATTAATTAACTTTCTTTGCTCTTTTACGGAAACGAGTTACTTAACCCTTTCCCCAACGTAACGGTCAAAACCGGCCAGCGCTATCCACAAAAATCGCAAATTAATTTTCATCATTTTTTTCCTTTTTTGTCTCAAAGACATAGGTTATGACACCTCCTTGGAACGAGCTCGTCAAGCTCGTTCCAAAGAGGGGCTATAACCTATATTTTTGAGACAAAAAATGAAAAAAATTAGTTATTCAAGAATTTTGTTTGCAAGTGTCGTCTGCTTTTCATGTTAGGTAAAGGGTTAAGGGTGTTTGAATGATGTTCGGACAATAAATAGCCCACCATAAAACAAACATAAACTCTACAATCTTCTTGTTTCTCTTTAAAGGTACTTTATTCCTTCGAATTACAAAACAATTTATTTAATTTACACGTTTATTTAATTATCATTTTGTTATTACTTTTATCGAAAAAAAAAATTCATAAAAACATAAATAGCATAAAATGGAGTAGGAAGCACAGACATTTAAAAAGAACGAAAAAAAAAATCCCAAATGACATTACAATAATGTTGTGTATATATTGTCTAATATTTGTATTCTGTATATATATTTATTTCTTTCACAGTTTGTTTTGAAGTTTAATTTAAATAATCACTACCATAGACCGAGCAATATTTTAAACCTGCAGTCGTGAGGCTACATGTGTTATTTATTTATTTATATTTATTTATTTATTTATTGATGTTTAAGGTCACATACTTATGCACAATGGCTAATCGTGACCTTGACAGTTTTACGGGTGGAGGAAGCCGGAGTACTCGAAGAGTACCACCGAGCATCGACGAGCAACTGTCAGCTCCTCAACATTCTATTACTCTGTTCAAACTTCAAGCAGGGTTACAGCGGTTGAAGACATGTGCACCATCGACGTGCAGTACGCCTTAGTACACGGCGTCATCGTGCCCCCATGTAGGCAACCGGGATAAAGTGCCTTGCCCAAGGACACAACGCGGGTCGTTCCAGATGGGGATCGTACTCGGGACCTCTAGCATAGAAGTCCAACAATCTATCACTGAGCCACCGCGCACTCCACGCTTCATGTGTAAAATAAAGCTTGACCTCTATTCACCACCATTCCCTATAATAAAAATATAAAATACTGACGGGGAGACCCAACTAACATAAAATTAAAACGAAATCTAAAAATGTATTGTGGAATAGAAAAATACTATTTTAAAATATTTTGCAGATTATATCACCCTTGGACAGCTTTCGTTCATTGGGATTTTGTCTGGTACAGCTTTTGTTCTACATTCTTTTTAATGGTATTACACACATATGAATTAAAACATGACAGATGTAAGGGGTTACAAATGGGTAAATTGATGAGTTATGGAGAGCAGTCATAATTTAATCCGACAAAACTCTTGGGCTCTGTTGCTAAATTGTTATACATTCTAAAAAATCATAAAGACTCGTTCATCTACGCAGACAGAACAGCTCGATGACATACATGAAGGCAAGATTTTAACCCTTTACCTAAAGAATCGGTCGAACACGCCCTTGTAATTTACAAATTAAGCAGTTGTAAAAAAATAATTAAATTTGTCAAAATATTTCAACAATACCATATCATGTGGTCCCTCATTGGAACGAGCTCATCGAGGTCGTTCCAACGAGTGGTCACATGATATGGCTTTGTTTAATGTTTTGAATTGTTTTAAAAAAATGCAATAATTAAAAAAATAAATTTTTATATCGCGTAATGTTGGTAAAGGGTTAAGGGTCCAATTAAAAATTGAATGCAATTTTTATAATGTTTATTGGAGTATGAACGCGTGGGAATGGGTACAAATTATGTATGAATTCCGGTGGGATTCATACAATTTGTACCCATTCCCACTCGTTCATACCCCAATAAAGATTATAAAAATTGCATTCAATTCTTATAATTACATTCCGTAACTGTTTAAACTACTTTTTACCAAACAACAAAGCAAAAAGACGAAATAAAACACGTACGAACGAACGAGGCGAAAAACCACCCTCACACAAAATACAAAGGGCACAACTCTGATTTTTAATTTTCACAACTTTAGACATGTATACGAGTATTTTAGTAACGGGCTTTATGCCACAGTTGGGAAATGTCACCAAAGAAACAGCAGCGGAGTTGATCACTGCGAGAGGCGCTAAAAGTTAAAAACCCGCCCAAACACCGCCCGAATTACATTCTGTCAACTGCGCTCTACCGTAAATGCGGGTCAAAGTTCGACCAAATGTATTCATTTTAAAATGAATTACATTTGGTCAATGGGAATTGAGTATTTGGACCCAAAACGTATAACTACATTAACAATGTAATTATGGGTGTGACGAGTTTAAAAATGTTAGGATTATGCAGAATAGACCCGTTCACAAAGAATGAAAAAGAAGAGATTGAGTTGGAATAAACCAAATAGGGTACTGATTTTGCTGGCCTCAAGTGTAGTTGGTACCGATTCAATTCACTGATCCGATAACATCCGTACTGATATAATTCTATCGATTGGAAACTTCAGTCAGTTTACAATCCCCCCTCAAAGAACAAGTGTGATGTGAGTGTATCCGGATCCTATTTATTGTAGCAAAATTGTTCGTATGTTGCTTGCATTCTTTGTTTTTTTATGTTTATATGTTATGTACCAATGTGTGGAACAAATAATAATAAAGTATTATTATTATTATTATTATTATTATTATTATTATTATTATTATTATGGAGAGGAATGCTTAAAATGTTCGAAAGTTGGAGATGGTAGCATAGATATAAACGAATTTTATTGAGGTTTAACAACAGTTTCACCCAGTGTCGGTTGTAAACGATTGGTTCAACGCGTTTTTATACTGCGTTGTGGTCATGATATAGCCTGAGATGCAGGAAGTAACGTTAACCACTTACCAGCGCAACGTCCCTAACCGACGCTATTCACTCGCCGTTAAATTTTATTATTTTCTCAACTTTTGTCTCAAAAACATATCTTATGATCTCCCATTGGAACGAGCTCAAAAGCTCGTTCCAACGAGGGTTCACAAGCTATGTTTTTGAGGTAAAAAATTAAACATTTTAGTTTTTCAAGAATTTTGTTTGCAAGTATCGTCGGCTATTCGGACTGGGTAAAGAGTTAAATAACAAACAAACAAACAAACACACAAACAAACACAACACTCTGCTTTTAGACCAAACTGTACAGACGTTCTTGCAAACTGTGCGGGAAAGAAATATTGCGAGAATTTTATGGTTATAAAAATCATCACAGGTTTTATTCAAACCTTGGATAACAGGCAGTGACAGGCGGAACATTCCGATAAATGACGGAAGTTAATCGAGAGACGAACTATTTATTTGATCTATAGCAGACCATCTTGCGCTGTGAATCATCGGTGTTCCAAGAGGTTTATATAATTAATTTGTCAAAGAAGGAAACCATATTGCTGAAGTTGTTTATTGACGTAGAACACAGTGGGTATAGTTGGTAAAGTGTGGGAGAATCAACGATGGTAACTGAACCGTAAACTATGAGCTTGCCGCGTGAATTTCCAAACCACCTGGGCATCGCGATGTTCAAAGCGATGCAGTCTAGTTTGAAAGACTGTAGTTCTCTCTAACGGACTCAGGAGGTTCCCACGCCTCCTGCAGTACCTACCAACAGTTAACTCCTTGAATTCAAAAAGTAACTTTATTTTTTTTTTTTTTTTTATTTTTATTGTACTGCTACACCACTATGGTCAAATGTACATCAAGATTAACATTACACATTATGTTGGTCAGGAAAAAAGAGAAAAAATCATATTTTTACATGAGGTGGTACAAAAAACTTTCAACTTAGCTCGACGTGCTGTTATCGATCTGGGGCTGTTACACACCCTTTTTTGAAGACCGTGAGAAACAAAACGTGCAACGTTGTTCATGTATTCTGTGTTGCCACTTGTTAGAAAATACTTGACTCTTGCTGTATCAGTCATGCTGTTGAAATACTCATTGTTTTTTTTGATGTTTTGTAGTAGGCACTCGCGCTCTTCTGTCAGCATTGTGCAATGGAGGAGGAAGTGTGTCATAACCTCTATGAATGTTGTGGTAGTGTCTAAACTTCTTTGACTTTTATCGTTACTCGTTGGATGTGACATGGGAGTATTCGATGGTGTTGCAAAGAATGAAATATTGGCAAAAGTTACACCAATGAATTGTTCATTGAATTTGTGTTAACTGTCTGTTTATTTATTTCAGGGTCGCATTACTCCCAAAAGCTTCTTAATGACTTTTGTAGTTTTGGCGGGTTTAGTTTCTTAATAGAAAAAAGTAGGTTATAGGGAAACCTTTATTTGTTTAGAGCAAGAACCCATACTGGGGCTTGCTGACCAGCAACTAAGGGGCTTAAAAGTCGCTGTATGTGCTTCATATTCTCATACGAGCAAAAATATATTTTGTTCATCTGGATTTGCCTTGTGATAGTTTATTGGAGAGTGTCCAGCCAAGACTTTAGTTTTGGATATCATGTCATTTAAAGATTAGATATTGGAGTGTACTACACATACAGACGTCGCAGTGGTATACATTGTTTTCTCTGGTTGGATGAGAATAGGATCAGGGACATGAATTTTCCGATAAATAATCTGCATTGTAAAATTCCAGTTGCCCAAGTGGGAGCACAGTGGCGAAGTGTGTTAAGTCTGTACATTGATGGAACAAACGTCTTCGGCCGATGCTAACTCTCTTAGGGGTATAGCCAGCAATTTGTTTTAGGGGGGTCGCCCACAATGCAAATCAATGATGAGAAGGTCTGGCAACTAAAAAGACTGAAATCTTGGCCAGAGGCCAAAGGTCAAGTTGGAGGAGATTATCTCCTCCAACTTGACCTTTTGCCATCGGTGCTGGTCCGGTGGGGGGGGGGGAGTGGGGAGCTCCCCGGGTGATGGGGCTCCCCTGGAAAAATTATTCAGTATTTGATATTAGCAGTGATCAAAGATTTCATGCTGAGTGAAAGAGAATCAAATTCAATGTAGGCATGTATTAATTAGATTGGAGAATATCGGCCGCGAACCTTTGGGATTCTGGGGTGGGGATCGTTTGACCACCATGCCTCTCCCTGGCTACACCCTTGCTCTTTGTGTGGGGTTAGTAAGTTGGAGATTCCTCTTGGTAATTCTCTCCCCGTACTCCAACTTCCCCCATTCGTAAAACTGCCTTACACGATACGACCCTGGGTGTTGAAAGTGTCGCTAAAACCAAATAACTTTAAAATATTAGAAGTGTAAAGCATCGCAACGTAGCGCTGTTATATGCTACTATGCTTTGAATCACCATTTTCCTTCGTTGTGTTTCTGATCCCAATCCTTCTTGTATTTTCAGACAGGATATCCAACAGGAACTTTAAACTTAATCCGTATTGAGCAATTATTTATTTATTTATTTATTTATTTATTTATTTATTTATTTATTTATTTATTTATTTATTGGTGTTTAAGGTCACATACTTATGCACAATGGCTAATCATGACCGTGACAGTTTTACGGGTGGAGGAAGCCGGAGTACCCGGAGAGAACCACAGAGAAACGACGAGCAGCTGCCAGCTTCCCAACTCCGCACTGCAGCACAGGTAGGGTTAGATTGGTTGAACACATGCGCACCATCGACGCGCAGTACGCCTTAGTACACGGCATCATCGTGCCCCCCCCCCCCCCATGTGGACAATCGGGGTTAAGTGCCTTGTCCAAGGACACAACGGGGAGTCCGAATCGATCACACGGACGGTCACCTCATCCGAGCATCAACCGGGCTCGAAGTTGCCTAACTTCGGTGAATTGAGCGATCGTCAGTAATAAATAACATAATAAGCACACACACCCTCCTAACATAAAGACATGCCTTGAAGATAAGGTTGGAATATTAACCCTTTACCCAACGTAACGGCAAAAACCGGCTAGCGCTATTCAGAAAAATCACCATCCAATTTTCATTATTTTTTTTCACTGTTTGTCTCAAAAACAAAGCTTACGACCTCTCATTGGACGAGCTCAATGAGCTCGTTCCAATGAGGGGTCATAAGCTATGTTTTTGACGCAAAAAAATGAAAAACATTAGTTATTCAAGAATTTTGTTTGCAAGTGTCGTCTGCCTTTCGTGTTAGGTAAAGGATTAAACAGTAGGATTATAATTCATCAACTCAAAACCTCTAGTCCAGTTATTTATGGATAAATAAAACAAACATGTAGTGGTCGCGACGTAACTTCATATTTAATTGACATTACTGTACCGGTATTCTAAATTGGTCTTGATGGGCTCCCTACAGCCCGAATCGGGAACTACAGACTTCCATTTGTATGGCCGACTATACGTAAGTAAGTCCAAGTCTCAAATACAGCCTCATAACACAGTGCATGATTACAAGAAAAAGCTAATTTATATCTAAAACTCCAATGACACGACTGGAAAAATATTGACGGGACGGGGGGGCGGGGGGGTTAGAGGGGGGGGGGGCTTACAGACGACTCATGTCCCGCACTTTTTTTCACAGACATGTTACGCGGTTATACAATGAGGTAAAATGGGCGCATGCAATCGTGTCACTATACAGGCATTCCGGTAATATATTATTTGCAAATCAGAACAACATCTGGCCAAAGAATCCCACCTTCGGTCCAGTTCTTCCACTTCAATCATCTTCCACCCAAGCCTTCGGGATGGAAGATGGCTGAAGGAGAAGAAACGGATCGATGTAGAAGAAACGGACAGAGCAGTGACCACACCGCGGCAGGCTCGACTAAACGAGAGACTTTCGTGTGTCATGGAACATTTACCGTTATCCGATTGTAACTTTTCTCACATAGGGCCGAACCATGGTAGCCTTGAAAAATTGTGTCCCTCCACTTTTATCGAGCATCCGACGCCTCTGTTGGAGGGAAGGTCACACACCCTAACCATCATTACTGTCTCTCCTGCGCATGGCCACCTTCTCAAGTAAGTACAACTGTTCTGAAGAAACCGAGCCATTTAGATGTCAGACATCTCCAACAGAAATTTCTTGATGTTTGTGGCGAACATGCTGAGAAATTCAAGGATAATGAATACATTTATTATTGCGCAGCGCCCGAATAGCTAGTGTTAACATAAGGTGTTTTGGCTCTCAACACTCAGTTATAAACGAAAACAATGCCGTGCTTATACACAAACCTTGACTCACAAGTCGCTATAGATTGGCGATATTCCAAAGACATGATTCAAACAGCTTTAGAATGTATTCCAAAGTGAATAATCAGAATTATTCTCTTAAGTATTAAATGCCATTTCGTTTTTAATGTTTTTTAATTCAAACTGGCACTGCAAATGCCATCAAAATTTCACAAATTCGTTGGAATACTACGCTTGGAAAACAGTTTATGTGGCAAGGAATTTCTAAATGGCTTGCGCACGCCTTGCACCCTATCAGGTTTCGACTACTGACACGGTTGCCATGGAGATTAATTTCTACGAGCATACTGCGAAACTTGATCTATGTAAAAGGTCGGAAGAGTCAACCAATACGCGTGAACGCAAACTTAGTTTTATGTCATTATGCCATGGGAAGTTTCGTGCAGATAAACCAAAATATTTAATTTTTACTTTCAGTTGATTACAGAAGTGCATTTGGAAATTTTACTAACCCATACGGACCATTACAAATGCTTCACGATCAAAACGCTGGAAATGTTAGCTCTCAGAGCCCCGACAATTCTATGGTACCATCTTTTGGATTTACACAGGAACAAGTAGCTTGTGTTTGCGAGGTTCTTCAACAATCCGGAAATATAGACAGATTAGCTAGATTTCTGTGGTCTCTACCTGCATGTGAACATTTACACAAAAATGAGAGTGTTTTGAAGGCAAAGGCCGTTGTTGCGTTTCACAGAGGAAATTTCAAAGAACTTTATAAAATATTAGAAAACAATGTTTTTGCATCGAACAATCATCTCAAACTTCAAGAACTCTGGCTAAAAGCCCATTATGTGGAGGCGGAAAAGCTTCGTGGGCGACCGCTTGGTGCGGTTGGTAAGTACAGAGTGCGACGAAAGTTTCCTCTTCCCAGGACAATATGGGATGGCGAGGAAACAAGTTACTGCTTCAAAGAAAAATCTAGGAATGTTTTGAGAGAATGGTATGCTCACAATCCGTATCCTTCTCCGAGGGAGAAGAGAGAACTTTCTGAAGCAACGGGGCTCACAACTACACAAGTTAGTAACTGGTTTAAAAATCGAAGACAGAGAGACAGGGCTTCAGAAGCCAAGGACAGGTGAGATTGTGGTGGAATTAATAATCTCTCTCTCTCTCTCTCTCTCTCTCTCTTTCTCACTCACTCTCTCTCTCTCTCTCTCTCTCTCTCTCTCTCTCTCTCTCTCTCTCTCGTAAGATTCAACTATCTATCCTATCACGAGAAAGTCTTTCTCAACTATAATTTTTTGATTTTATAGATGCGTCCTTTGGAGTTCAACCCTCCAAGGGAAGATACATGCAATTCTGGTGTTTCTCTTCAAAGCAATTATGTTTTTGCAATAATTTAAATGCGGCTAAACATTTTACATGCAACTTCATTTTCACAACAAAGTCAAGCAATTAGAATCCACATATTTTCAGCCACATGGGCTTTATCAACTGGAAAATAGTTTTAACCCTTTGAACATTGTTGGTATCGTCCATATCAATTCAATGACAGCTACTGGAAGAGTCCATATTCATTATTTGGGGGTAGACCAATTAATATTTCCAACGTGCAGCCTAAGGGCTGCACGTTGAAAATATTGATTGGTCAACTCACACATTCACTTAACAGCCATCCCTGTTAATGAAATTATGACGTATCATGTTCCTAGGCCGTTAAAGCGCCTGTCGTGTTCAAAGGGTCAATGGTAACTACTATGTAAAACCCATCTCACCACTATATTTTTACACTTGAAGCCCGACGTTTCAAGTGTAAAGTACTTGGTGGTATGATGGATTTTATATAGTATTAACTATTAAAACCTTCTTCCACTTGATAAGGGCCATGGAGCCGAAAGTTTGTGGATTCTACATAAATTCGAGCACTACTCCAGTTAATAGTCGTCAGTGTATCTTAACCCGTTACTGCACGTAACGGCTAAAATAGCAATCGTTGTTTATAAAAAAAATCTCCATTCAAGTTTTATCATATGCTGTCCAAAAAAAGTTAAGCCTTCCTCCCCGCCACCTCCCTATAATACCAGTGGGTATACAGTAAATGGGTAAATTCTCCTGAGAAAACCTGCTATTTGCAGTAGGCGGAATATGCCTCATTAGTGAAGCAAGGGTTTCTAGAGCTTTCTTTTTTACTGAATGAATATTAGGCACCGCCGACGTCATCACAACGTTGAAAAACGTCACGTTGTTCAGTACCTGATGGAACAGCCTCAGGCATATCTAACACACCTTAACACTTTACCTAAAACGAAAAGCAGACGACACATGCAAACAAAATTCTTGAATAACTAATTTTTTTCATTTTTTATCTCAAAAACATAGGTTATGACCCCTCGTTGGAACGAGCTCCACGAGCTCGTTCAACGAGGGGTCATAACCTATGTTTTTGAGACAAAAAATGAAAAAAATTATGAAAATTAATTGGCGATTTCTGAGAATAGCCCTGGCCCATTTTGGCCATTACTTTAGGTAAAGGGTTAATCGGCGTGGCATGCCGTTCATGACCTTCCGAATTTCTCTCACTGTGATGTTTGATTATATCTCTGTAAGCACACGGCAGTGAAGTGGTCAATAGCCAGCAAATATTCACCAGTTTTATGGATGTATGCCCGATCAGATAGAGGAATGCAGAATGTCACAATATGAGCTAGTCGTATACCCACAGGTAGTATAGGGGGGGGGGGGGGGGGGGGTACTTGTTTTGAACAGTATATTTTTTATTTTTTGTCTTCTAAACATAGCTTATGGCCCTCACTGGAACCAGTTCGTCGAGCTCGTTCTAGAGGATTAATAAACTCTTTTGAAGGCAAACAATGAATATTTTTACTTATTCATTTGAGGATTGTTCTAGCAGTTAGATAAAGGGTTAAGCTTTGAGGAATTATTTGAGTAGAAACTTCACTACATCAATAATTAGTGTTGTTAATCCTTTACCCACCGAATCGACCGCATCCACCAGTGTAATTTCGAAATCGAGCAGTTGAAAAAAATCTATTTTTCAAAACATTTCAACAAAACCATATCATGTGACCCCTCATTGGAACGAGATCGTTCCAATGAGGGGTCACATAATATGGTTTTGTTTAAATTTTTGAAAAATGTAAACAAAAACGATAATAAAAACAATAAATTTTGATATCCATGCGTTGAGTAAAAGGTTAAACCCACTGTTGACGTTCTGTGTGAAGAAAATTTGGAATTATTATTTTTCGATAACAGAGTCAAAAATCGGAAAAAATGAAAGCAAACGATTAGACATTGGATTATTCGGTCCTCTTTTGATTCATTTTAGAAGGCTTCACCGACTGAGACGTCTTTTAAAATCCGGGTGCTTCTTCCAAACAATGTAGGTGTATTGTGAAAGTTTTCAAAACATTGAACAAAACAACTGATCAGTCCAGGATATTGCAGTACCAACTGAAAAATATTTTAAGCATAAGTATAAAGTTATATAAAACGTTTATTTATTTAGCCCCTTTGATGATGCGAACACCTTATATCACATTCTGAAAAAAACTGCTGCAAAAGAAATTTACTGCGTCCTTTGGTTGACTGCCACTTATACTGCTGGCACGACCCAGACCAACACACATAATTCGCTACAATGAAGTGATCTGGGTCGTAGTATCACGTCGACTTGAGGAGGCCAGATCACTTCACTATAGCGATAAAAGGTTTATTATATGACTTATAGTTCAACGCTAGCATTAACAATTCCCTCAACCTTTTTTTTTTTTTTTTTTTGTTAAATTGGATTGAAGTAAAAAAGAACTATTTTTGTAACAGGTGCACACTTCCGGGAAATTTCCCGATGCGCATGAATACGATAAAAAATATCATGAATACGATAAAAAATCCGGACCGCCGTTCGAGCGTACCCATTCCAGCTCGAAGTAAAGCACTCTCAGCGACCGGGGCAGCTGATTATGCGAATTCGAACGCGCCGGTAAATGGTCCGTCTTACTATAGTGATACGGAATCGGTTCCACACTATGGATATTTCGGGGACCAGGAAAACATCGTCAAACAGTCGTGATATTTAGCGGTTAAATTACATAGTCATATAATAAACTGTTATCGCTACCACGGACTTCCTTACTGGACTGCTAACGATTCCAATCACCGCCGTCAGGTAGTACTACACGTACCACTGACTTCTACCACTAGGCCACAAATACTGGTTTCTTATGTGTTCATCACAATCTGTGCAGATATCAGCTTCAACTAATATAGCCCCCCCCCCCCCCCCCCCTCTACCACAACTACTATGATTCTGTAACATTATATTCTATGAGTGCTGCACTAGCTACCTTCCAACTACTTCTACTAGCCCTTACCATATCTAGCTACCATTTTGTCTGCCTTCAGCCAATACTACTACAGGGACGTGGCTAGAGGTTTCCATTGGGCGGGGTGGGGGGGGGGGGGTAGGGTAGTGAATTTCCAACTAGGGGAGGGACCGGGAGGGGGACCCCTCCTGTCCCTCCCACTAGTTAGAAATTCACTACCGAGAAAAAATTTAGAAAATGAAGCCATGAAAGGGGGCATAACATTGATTCTCGTAACTGAAATGCCAACACATTTATGATAGAATTATCAGGTTATTATTATTTGGTATTATTCTGGGAGATGAATATGTGCTAAACAAATGCTTAAGCTTAGAACTTTGAGCAATTCACACTGTCCTCACATTAAGTCAGATCTAATGCAGGAATGATCAAATTTTGAGGTTTCATCATTTTCTAACTGTGAATGATGGAATTAACTCAGGATAACGATTTTACATGATGTGATTTTCTTGAAGTTCATTTCGAGGATTTTTTTTATTACGATAAGTAAAGGTACTATAGAAATCTCGTACCAATTGACATCATGCATACGCATAGTCGCATATCAGTATTTAAGGACCACTGGTGGTCAAAGTGTGTGTTTGCCAATGACGGCCTCAAACACAAAACATCAAACATAAGTGGTAGATTATACTTGCCCGAAAACATCTCCCCATCACCATTGGGGAGAGGTAGCACCTTTATCGAGAGGACCCCCTCTCACACTGGTCCTCACCCGAGGGACGACAACAGCTGAACAACTGATCGACATGACCAGAACATCAGAAGCCGACTCCCTCTACTTTTCTCCTTTGATGCGTCAGGACATGTTACAGAAAAAAATCGAACAGTTATAGAGGGTCGAAAGGGGCTTGCCCCAAATCGTCCCTGCCTTTGGCGCGCAAAACTATTGAACTACTAGGAAGTGTGTTTGGGACCACTATCCAGTCCGACTCGTGTCGGACTGTCGGACATACTATTGGCTACTTCGGTCCACTCATGTCACTGCACTAGTAGCTGCTAAGTCACTGCCACATCCACACACTACTGATACTGCAGATACTGACTTCGACCACTACTGCTGGCAACTTCTATTATCTCAATGGTAACACTGCCGTTCCGTTTCCAATTCCTTCAAGTTGCTATTAACTCTTAACCCGCTGAGTATTTTCAAGATATTTTTATCAAATCTAGTCATGGCTGCTCTGAAGCAACTATGACTAGATTTGATGAAAAATTCATCTATATTTACAGTACGTGGAGAGTGGATTGTTACTAAATCACCCGTGGAGTGGAGTTATCACCCAAACTATAACTTTCAAATTTTATACATATGGACGAAAAACACAAGCAATGTTTCAGCCAATGGACCTCCGGGTTTAACCCGGAGGTCCATTGGTTGAAACTTTGCCTGTGCTTGTTATGCTTTGCAATAAATTTGCAATTATTGCTTGGGTGGAATCTTCACTCTGCGGGTGATTTAGTGATAGTACACTCTCCACGTACTGTAACTCGATAAATCATTGACGCAAACATCCATGTAATTTACGGGAGGAGTGGGGGATTTGATTGAATGCATCCATATTATACGCATCTCACTGGTGAAAGAGAAAAAAATATCCATCTTCATCATGCAAGGAGTTAATGTCTTGGTCAGTGACATTACTACCACATACCTCTAACAAGTACCCATTCAGTTCTGCACCATACTACTTCTGGCTTCTACTGTAGAGCTACCACTATCAGGCATATGGTGAATACCACTACTGCTGGCTTCTATTACACCTTCTACTTCTTACTATTCCATCACTGTCTTCTACCATTTCTACCTCTGTTGTTTGTTACACCATCTACCACTGCTTCTACGTTTACTATTACTAAACCTTACGTCACAAGCCTGTGTGGACATCATTATTGATACATTTGCCTTTATCCCCATTTACCCATCTTAGAAATGGCTGACGTGACTATGTGCTTGTGTGCATGGTGTTTCTGTGTCACGATTAGTACACATCACATGTAACACACGCCCACAAGTGATCGACGACCGGTCCCAGCCCTCACAACACCCCACTTCGGCACCCAATCGAACACCTGCCTTCTGTTGCACAATACTGTTGCACTTGCATTCAACCACTTCTAACTCTGCTTGCGCCAGGTTAGTTCAATAGAGCCGCCGTTGACTGGTCACTTTCCATGGGTGGACAATATTTTCAATATTAGATTCCAAACACTAATTATAGGAATAATCATCAAATTAATGAAGTACCGGGTACAATGCGTGGACATCACTGGCCAGTGCTCACGCGCAGGCCTGAAAATAAACCGTCTGACATTTGCAGAATGAGGTCCCCAGAGGGTGAATTTGATGATGATATCCCATACTGAGGGCCATTTATCCTCTGGGTACCTCTTTCTGTTTCGTTTTGGGACCCTGATCAGACTGAGGTTCACAGAGGGTAAATTTAGTGATGCTACCCTGCTGTGCAGGGTAGCATCACTAAATTCACCCTCTAGGGACCTCATTTTGCAGATGTCAGCCTGCTAATTTTCTAGCTTGCTCACGCGTGGATTACGACCAGTCCACGGTGACTGTACTGTAAGTTGGAAAGTCAGGCAGTCGTTCGCCGCTTGGCGCTTCTCGGTGGTTATCCCAGGGTTCTCCTATTTCCCCCACCCGTACAACTATCCCGACACAATGTGACCCTGGTTGTTGAAAGGGTCGTCAAACCTCGATAAATAAACAAACATCAAAATAGTAATAACAGAAAGCTTTTCAAGAAATGACGTCAAGTATTAGAAATATCTACGGAGAACTTTGGGATGGAAATCTTCTTGTGGTATTTCTACAACTTATTTCAACTGGTAATTTTATGGACTGGCGAGTTCATAGGTGGGAGGCGGGGGGGGGGGGGGGGTCGAGTTGCCATGCTGGCCCTACAAACAACGTCGGGCCTGATGCAACGATCTAACTGTGTAAAGATTGTGGTGTAAATGTAATCGTTGTAAATGTTTATGCAGGAAGTGGCTATAAAAGTCAAATTTCCATCACATGGTTCTAATAAACATGGACAAAATAGAACAAAGCTATTATAACTACATCAGGTGGAAGATTACAAAGTTCTCCACTCTTGGCTGTTAGTTTCGTCTGCCATAACTCCAACTCGCAATCCTTCGTTGACAGACTATGGCTGTTTGATCAGTAAACTCGTTGTGAAAAAAAAAATGTAAAAATGTGTTTTAGTGAGATCATAAAGCATTTCTAGATACATGTACCAAGGTCATTGCAATGTGTATGTTTTGGCGGCTGTTTTATCGTCTATAATTGAAAACACATGTTGTTCCGCATTTATTGTAAACTCCTGATGTGTGTTTGGGTCGGAACGTGTCACACAAATACCCATCCTCACGCTTTGGCATGGTGAAGACTTGTTGTGCAATAGAAATATGTCAAGAATAAACAATCTCGACCCTTGTTTTAACCAGTGGCCGGGGGGGGGGGGGGGGCGTTCTTACCCCCTAGAAATTTAGCTCCCTCCCAAACATAGATCCCCAAACGGTCTCCAATTTTGGGGTACACGCGCTCCAAATGCCCCAGATTCGCTCACAGACCACTACATTTTGCAAAATTTTCTCGGGGTATTGGGGATGGGGGAAGTCCTAACTGTGACCATCCGGCCGTTGCCCCTTCCTCACACTTATCTTCAGGGAAGTGGGAGGAGGGGCAACTACTGGATGGTCCTAGTTAGGACTAGTGAGGCCCCCGAAACCCCACACAATGGCCTTTCAAATATCATATTTGCCCTTCCCAAAATGCCCCCCCCCCCCCCCCCCCCCCCCCCATTATAGAATTCTGACTACGGGCCTGATCTTAGCACAACCTAAAGCCCAACTGAATTTGTCTGTATAATAGTATTTCTGTCTTTTTCAATGCAGGGATTATTTATCTCACAACCGTCATGTTTTAGAGTCAAAACAGTAAGGACCACAGATGAGAGTTTTCAGCTAATTAGCTTATTGCAGCTGATTCACGCTCAAAATATTTTTTTCTGCAAAATTAATGTACATAAAATGGTCTAAGGCCATTTTTATGTAAATTTAAAGAAATAAAACATCTGTCAATATTTTATATATCGTCGCCTGGGTGCTAAAATGTTCTACAGTACGTGGAGAGTGGATTGTAACTAAATCACCCGCAGAGTGGAGATTCCACACAAGCAATAATTTCAAATTGCATAACAAGCACAAGCAAAGTTTCAGCCAATGGACCTCCGGGTTAAACCCGGAAGTCCATTGGCTGAAACATTGCTTGTGTTTGTTGTCGATGTGTACACAATTTGAAAGTTATAGCTTGGGTGATAACCCCACTCCACGGGTGATTTAGTTACAATCCACTCTCCACGTACTGTATGTCCCATAGGGGACATAGAACATTCTAGCACTCAAGCGACGATATAAATAAATAAATAAATAAATAAATAAATAAATAAATAAATTAACCCTTTCATCGCTGAGTTGCATTGACATACACCCTGCTAACTACGGAAAAATAATGGATCCGTTTTGAAGTTTGACTGAGGGAGCTTCAGTAATAATTCTAGACTACAGCCCTGTAGGGCTGTGGAAAGACGTATTAGTGAATCGTTCCACCTATCTGTTATTTATTGCGTCTTCTCTTTGTCTATGGTCGAACGTTTCTTTACGCAAAAATATGTATACCGCCTTTAACGGGTTAAGTGATACCCACTATCATCCCCGAACACCCTAAACGAAAGTAACAAAAGCTCGAGACTGGTGGGGTGCAACTCAGTTTCGCACGATCAAGTTGACACTATCACATTAACAGAAAACAACAACTATTCAGTGGCGGAGAAACACAGATACCTAAAGGTGTCGCCCTATCCCCGTGCATTTTGGGGATTTTCATGGCTTTATTGATATATTTTAATATTTGCCGCCCCAAGAGAGGGGGCTTGCAGGCTTGGCATTTTCAGGAGAGCGATTTATTCGCTCGCCTACTGCTCGCCTTAAAAAATTAAGGAGGGCGAAAACTAGCCCTCCTGGTCTTCGAAAATAATAATCACCACAACCGCCTATTCTTAAAACCCACATCTTTTCAGATCTCTGCTATGTTAATGGTCTCCGTATGATGGCTACACTACCCCCCCCCCCACACCTCCGGTCCTTGCCGAGGCCCGGAGGTGTGGGAGGGGTTGTGTAGCCTTCTCGCAGAGACTACTTCTTAGCAGCACCAAATATTATGTACAAAACCCTCTAGGCAGAATTCAATAATAGTAAAACTTCATTTTGCCCGTTTGGCTTTTGTAAGCTTGAGGATAACTAATCGCTCGCCAGGGCCATACGAGGGGAGCGATCTTTAGCCACTCCTGCATTTTTAAGAATGCCAGGCTTGCTACCACTCGCCACCCTATTTTAAGTTAACGGGTAGCGTATTATATTAATTTCTGACGTCTCATAAAAAGATGGCGAAGCCTTTTAACAGTGTCCAACGAAGCTCAGATATAGACTTTCATCACTGAACCAATCGCAAGGTTTCGAACGTTTACCGTACTATATCTGTCAGCAAATAATTTCTATTTATCTTCCCAGTGATGCAGGTTTGGCCTTCGTCCAGAGCAAAGGTCTTCTCTGGATTTTGTGCTCGAACGTCTGTGTCAGGGACTGACCTGGAGTTTGAAGATGTGAGCCAGACCTGGAGCCTACATTTTTTTTTAAATTTAGAATCTAGATTTACTTCCTAAATCGAGTTAAATTACTTTTTGATAACGACCTTCTTATTGGAAGCTTTTATTTGTGCATGTAATTAATTACATTCTATTTTCCCAAAATTAAAGTTATTTTATTCTGAATCGATTGAAAAATGTTTTATTTCACAACAACTGTTCGCTTTCGCAATAGTTTCTAGTGAAGTCTTGGCTGCATAAGTTGGAAGCCGAGACATTGCTAAAAACCAGGACTGCGACTGGACGCCTTTACTCTAACAGCCGCTACTTCGACGGTGAACTGTTTCCTTGTAGATACCTCAGACACGCAAAGCCCACTCTGTCTGCATATGGCTTGACTTCTACAACAGGTAATGCCGTCTACCTGAATGCCTATATTCGTGAGCTCCCGGAGCTCGTACTTTCTATTCCGAACCTACACTCTTATATGGCCACCGACTTGGTCCGCGACTGTTCCTACTCTAAATATGACCTATAGCATGGGCCATTCCCACCTTCTAGCCTACGACCCACAGTCTTACACGACTTGAGACTGGGATGAAATTTTCGAGAACCCCCCCCCCCCCCCCCCCCGACTATTATCGATCGCGAGGACATTAATTCCCATTTAATTACTTCTCTTGAACCTGGCCGCAAAAGATCTCTCTTAATTTACAATTCCCTATCAAGTTCCTTTGGAGGTATCGTACCTTCGCTATACATTGAGACTTATGACAGCCCCCTGTCAGAAATTGGGGATGTGAATGGAACACAGGCTCTACATATGCGCCACTTATGATTAGGAGATTCTCGCCACTAATGACCATATAATTAATTGACTGATTACCCCCCCCCCCCCCCCCCCTCCATTGCCTCTGGCACACGTTAGAAATGAATACTCGAAAGTTTCTCAGTAACAGTTCTCGGAAAGTACAATCTTTTCCACTTGTGACGAAAAAGGGCACGCAACCCCCCTAGTAAGATCGCATGAATAATAGCATCACATTCCCGACTGGGACAGTATTGGGAGTGTAGGTGGGGGGGGGGGGGAGGGGGCATCCATTCCATCCTAATTTACTCCCCTGTTGGCACGATACCAAAGCATCATTTCAATTTTGTTTGACAAACGCAGGTTCCATTTTCAGAATGCTTCATTTCCAAGGGCTAGCAGAGGGACAACCACACGAGGCAATCATATACTGAATTTGATTATAAATAATTACTGTAATAGCTATCGATGAAGAGCTGATAGAACATATAAAATACAAACAGAGGTTCGTGTAATGTGCTCATGTTTGTGCAACTTGTTTGACAATATTTAACAATTAGTAAAAGAATGTTCAAAGTTTAACACAGTAGTTAGGTTGAATCGGACCGCGTTGGGACTGCAAATGACTGGACCGGATAGTAGCAGACCGCCTCACCACTGGATCAGAATAGCTGGAGGGGAATGGGTGTCCGGTCCGCACCCCATACGGCCGTCGGTCCATTAGCAGCGGACTGGCAGGAAAACATACATTTGCTATACAATGAATATATGCAAGCGGGAGTTTTTAGCTCGTGTAAATACTGCAAATCTAAAGGAGCTTCAGCTTCATAAATTGTCTCGTATCCCGCACATTGGATTTTTTTTTACTTTGCTTTGGTATTGGGGTAGCAATTCAGCTCCAATGCGTTGGGTTAAACACTGCTGTACATACCAATAATTGGGGGCACGATGCCGCCGTGTGCTAAGGTGTACTGCACGTTGATGGTGCACATGTCTTCAACCGCTCTAACCCTGCCTGGGCGCAACTTGAACAGAGTTAGAATGTTGAGGAGCTGACAGTTGCTCGTCGATGGTCGGTGGTTCTCTCCGGGTACTCCGGCTTCGTCCACCCGTAAAACTGTCACGGTCACGATTAGCCATTGTGCATAAGAATGTGACCTTACACACCAATAAATAAATAAATACATACCAATAATTACTGCGGTTGAAGTTGATTTTTTGTCCGTGAGTTCATGTGATGAACATAATTTTGTCTGTTACAGTAATTCAAATTGTGAGAAAATTCCAAACGTTATTTGGCACCTGTCCTATACTTGCATCTGTACCAGACTAGAAGCAAGTATAAAATGCTTAAATAAACATTAATCAAATATAATTCATTAGAGTGTTAGCAACATTTTTTCAAAGAAAAAACATTTTCTTTTCCTGCTGAACGCATGTATCGTTTCAGCTCTTCCATCGATTAATCAACGAGACATGATTTTTGTTTTACTTGTTAGCAAATCCGGTTCCAACTGCTGTGAAGGAAACATAACTTGATATTAGGGACTCGAAGTTTCTGAATTCGATTCGATTCGATTCGATTCGAAATTGTCCGGATAATTCGACTCCCGTTGCTCTGATCCTGAAGTTTTCGAGTAGTTCTCAAAATCCTACAGAGGGCCACCTCTTGAATCTTCTTCTATCATCAGGTCTTCTGTGCAGGACCCCCCCCCCCCCCCCACCCCTCTCCTCCTGTACAGGAGATCTGATGATAAAAGAAGAGTTCACGGAGGTTCTGCGTTTGAAACTACCTTTGATTCCGTTTTGTAGGATTGCCGAGCAAGCGTAGTCATCATTGTTGCATACACTATGGGAGTTGACACTGTGGATATTGACTGGTTGTAATATTTGTAACTTGAAGACCGGTGAGATTAGATTCGAGATCTGATTTTAGTTGATTCGAAATCATCAGCTTGATTCGATTCAGGATTCGATTCGACGGGGAATTTGAGATTCGCTGATCCCTACATGATATGCCAACAATTCCTACAGTTCGGAAGACATTAACCATGAAACACAACGGTGACGAAAGTGGTTCGGGGAACATTTTCGATCCATCATGTTTTACAAATTATATCAAAATCAGGATGAGGCACAGACAAACTTTCAGCTAACGGACCATTAGCTGAAAGTGCCTCTTATTTGTATTTACACTGGCGTCAAAGTAATCATTGGATAGGAACTGGGAGAGGAACAGGGGTACGTGTCCACCACTCCGCACCTACTTCTTCCATAAATGGTTGAGAGAGAGAGAGAGAGAGAGAGAGAGAGAGAGAGAGAGAGGGGGGGAGGGGGCTAACTAAATCATCGTTAACACTATATTTTTACAGAATAATACCACCACCAAAGAGTAGTGGGGTGGTAAATGGGGGGGGGGGGGTCCCTCGAGGCTTAAATGCAGTCAACTGTAACTCTTATACGTCATTATAACCTTACTGGGAATTAGCAGAGAGGCAGAGTAGAGCCTCTTTATCCTTAATGTAACCGAAGATTCCCTCGTATCGCTTCTACGGCCTTTAAAGTCGAAAAAGTGCCAATTTTTCCGATGAGGAAATTTGTGCATTTTTCTCAATCTAGAATTGCCTTAGTCTCCAAAATTGCTTTGTGTATTATTTCCCTACCATGCCACTAAGGTACATCCTTGATATATATGGATGCTCTTCTAAGACCGCGCCCCACCAAGTTTAAAATGATGCGTTGGCCCCTGAGTGAAATATTACCTCTTCACATTTTGTGAGACAAAGAAGTAGTGGGCTTCGAATTCTCTTTCTATTCCAGTCTGTCGAGTGGGTAGTCTTTGTAGGACTGTGACCCGGGGCCCTCCTGGCCCTCTGAGGGCCAGGAGGGCCCCGGGTCACAGTCTTACAAAGACTATCCAGTGGGCACAAATCGTACAGAAAGGGAAATTTATTCTTGGAGTCCTAGAGTTTTGTGTAGCAGACCTGATCATCAACTTCCGAATTCTAATGGTTCAATGTTCAATTAAAAGATTGACTGTTTTGCATACGTATTGCTGAACGGGCACTAGCAGGGGCGTAGCGAAGATGACCGATTGGGGTGGTGGGTGTATACCCAATTTGTCACGACTGTCGTGACTCAAGTCCCGAATGAAGAAATATTCCAACTATACTTTTCAAAAAAAGTAGATGATATTTGATAAAAGTGAGAAATAATTATGAAGAAATATATTTATATTTTCATCAAAAAGACAGTTGAGGCAATGCACCGTGACATCTGATGAATGATTTCAGCGATAGTTGGGTGTCTGACAAGCACACATTCCACGCACAGAGCTTTAGACGTCATTGATGGTCAGTCAGAGGATTTACCACATTCAGTCCAAGACCTCAATACCTTGTAAATCTTCTTCGGTTCGAGAGACCGCCGATCCGACGTGGCATACTCCCCACAAAACGTCCAGTATCAGTTTGACTGATGTTATTCCATTCTTCCAGTTGTGCAGCGGCGAGTTCCTGGACATTGGTAGGGAGCTATTGGCGTTATCGTAGGCGCCTGCTAAGCATATCCCAGACGTGCTCGATTGATGAAAGGTTTGGACTTAGTGTTGGCCAAGGCAGTGTTGTGATGTTCTTCTCCTGGAGGAACTCGGTAGCGACACGGGCCCTGTGTGCTCTTGCGGTGTCATCTTGGAAAATGAATCGACGGCCGCGACGTCGCGCAAATGGCACCACATGAGCTGCTAACATGTTGTCACGGTAGCAATGCCCCTGTGATACGCCCTTCAATGACATGTAATGCTGTTCTGTTTGCTGTGGTTATGCCTCCCCACACCATAACCGATCCACCACCAGAACAATCGAACTGCCTAACGGTTACGCCGTGGTATCGTTCGAACCGCAGCCGCCACACTCGCCTGTCGTGGATGTTGAGAATGAACCTCGATTCATCGGAAAACATGACGTTGCTCCACCGACGACTGTCCCAGCGCTGTCGTGCTCCACATCAATTTCGCCTTGCTGCGATGTGAAGTTCAGTCAAACGTGGAATTATTCGAGATCGTCGAGCGTACAAATTCCAGCTGTATTGGCGATTTCAGATAGTCTGACCACTGACTCGCACATCTCGTTCGGTGCAGCTGCTGTCCAATTTCTGAGGCAATTTGATGGCGGTTACGTAATGCTATGGTTCGAATGAACCGATCCTGGTTAGCAGTTGTCGCCCCTGGACGACCTGACCGACGTCTGTCATCAACATTGCTTGTCTGACGGTAGCGTGACCACAACCTGCTAATCACCGATTGAGTAACGTTGAGAATTTGAGCTACTGCAGTCTGTCTGTTGCCAGCTTCAAACATGCCAACAGCGCGTAAACGTTCAAAAGGTACGTTTCGACCAGAAACTATTGGTGAA
The DNA here is from genome assembly GCA_031216915.1 of Pictodentalium vernedei. Taxonomy (NCBI): domain Eukaryota; kingdom Metazoa; phylum Mollusca; class Scaphopoda; order Dentaliida; family Dentaliidae; genus Pictodentalium; species Pictodentalium vernedei. The sequence goes on from CM062290.1 coordinate 171,410,827, forward strand.
CGAGTTTATACCAAGAACAGAGCAATGAGACCTCCGAAAAAGCCCGTCTAGTACAAATGAAACTTTCAATACGTACGCCACAGACATTAACGCAGCGCTCGGGCGAAAAACCTGCACGAATTTTTCGTGGGCCGGTGACATTCATGATCCACACTAAACTTGGTAACATATTGATGTGTCCAATCACGCGTATTTAATACCATTTTCCGAAGATATCAACATCAGTTTGGATGTCCCCTATTTTTTTAATAGTATATATCATTCTTTGATGTAGTTGGACTATTTGTCCCCAATGGGGATTATAGTTAAAAAAAAACACTTGTTGTGGATAAATATAGTGTAGTAGTCGCGATGCATGGATTTCCCTGCTTCTTATTTAATTTGCACGCACATGACTAAAATGTGGTCATGCTGGAACCCCAACATCTCCAGTCAGCCATATTATTAGTTACACAGTTTGTTGGTGGCCCAATATGGTATATATGGTGTCAGTTAATTTCATATTGGACCAGAGCGAAGCTCGAGTCCAATATGGAATTAACTGACACAATATATACCATATTAGGCCACCAACAAACTGTGTAACGAATATATCTTACCGACTGCTGCATCGATGCACAGAACTAATAACAACAGCGATCAAAATTAAATGAGAGAATTCTCACAATGTGTTCAAGTGTCTTTGCCTTGTTACAATTTATGGGAGAGTGCCTGCACTCTCCCATAAATTGTAACAAGGCAAATTCATACATACCAAACAGTTTCATTTTGAAGGTAACATGACACACATCCACAGAATATGAAGCCTTTTAAGTTGCCTAACCTGCACTTCAGACCAAATATGGGCTTCCAACACTCAATCTTTCAACTTGAAGCGTATATCGGCTGCCGCCATTTTGAATAATCAATGAACAAAGGGGAGATTACCCATAGCTGTCAGCGTATATTGATGTTGACAGACAGTATGTGGTATTATATGCAGTCTGCATGTGACGTCTTTGAACCAATGAAATTCCAAGATACTTGTAGGAGGTAAGATATAATTCCATTTGCGTGAGATCCACTGCATGTATGACACAAATCCAAGAAGTCGAAGAAGCAACTCTAGCCCTGTAAGAAAGTACACGATTACTAGGAAGAGTGAATCTATATATAAGGCTCCAAGTCAGATGATAATGTTCCGACTGGAAAATTATTGGGGGAGGGGGGTCACCACCCCGCCCTACAATCGCATAGTTACGCCCCTGGGCTCGAGAATCAATATTCTACAAATTTCGGGATGGGCTGATGTACAGTACGCGGGAAGTGAATTGTAACTAAATCACCCGTGGAGTGGAGTTATCACCTAAAGTATCACTTTCAAATTCTGTACATACCGGGTATGGACAAAACGCAAGCAATGTTCAGCCAATGGACCTCCGGGTTTAACCCGGAGGTTCATTGGCTGGAACTTTGCTTGTGATTGTTATGCTTTACAACAAATTTGCAATTATTGTTCGGTTGGAATCTCCACTCTGCGGGTGATTTAGTGATGATATACTCCCCACATACTGTATTATGTCAACGTATACTTTTATTAACTGTCAGACGATACGTCTAATGGAAACTTGAAATTGGGAACTAAATTTTGTTGCTGACGAAGAGACTGTTAACATCTTGAAGAGGAAAAGGAAACGTTACCTCCTGATATTGAACCTTCAAGTCTTTACTGAACACGAATACATGACAAAACGCACCCAAACTAATTTGAATAACTAGAATTTGGGTTTTTTACCTCAAAAATATAGCGAGCTTGTGCCCGTGAATACTTTAGAGAAAATGGAAAAAAAAAATTTCAATGGCCATTTTTAATAGATATCGCAGGTCGGATATGACCGCCATCTGTGTTGTCAAGGGAGGATTGTGTAGGGTACTCGTCTCCCAATGTTTCTGCGATATATCAACCTTATTTCAACCTTATAAACATTTTGGAGCGCGGTGGCTCAGTAAGCAGAGGTGCAGGCTGCAAGCCGAGAGATCCTCAGTTCGAATCCCACCTGCGGCAACCGCGTTGTGTCCGTGGGCAAGACACTTCACCCCCATTGCCCACATGGGGACACGGTGGCGTTGTGTACTAAGACGTACTGCACGTCGATGGTGCACTTGTCTTCAATCAATGCTAACCCTGCTTGTGTGGAGTTAGTATGTTAGGGAGCTGACAGCTGCCCGCCGTTGCTCGGTGGTCCTTTCCGGGTACGCAGGCTTCCTCCACCCGTAAAACTTTCGTGGACATGATTAGCCATTGTGCAGACATATGTGACCTTAAAACACCAATAAATATATACATAAATAAATAAACATTCCTGCTTGAAATCCCTACAACTGGTTCATGAATTCTAACACTGATATTTCTAAGGTAATGTTGCAACAGTTATACCTCAACTTTCAGGATACTTTCGCCTTAACTGGTAGAGTGCTAAAATAATTTTTGGTCCTTAAAATTTCTTCATGCATTTTTACCTTGTTATAATTGTAACTAGGCAATTCCTAACAGATAAAATAATATCACTTCAAAGATAATATGAAGCACATCCTCAGAATATGAAGCCTTTAAATTGCAGTGCCGGTACTAAAGAATAAAGACAAAATATGGCTACCAGTTAAAAAAAAAGGCGCTCCTGTTGGCATGAACAGTTTTTTCTTTCTTCTATGAGGGTAACATACTCATAATCAGGGACCGACTGAGCATTTAAAAATAAGAGCCAGAAGGGAGCCTACTTTAGAAATCTAGAAGCCAGATTTACTTATTAACCAGTATAGTGCTAAACAATTGTTGATTGTGGAAATTTGTTCATGCGTTTTGCCTTTTTACAATTTATGGGAGATTGCCTAACAAGATAAATCCATACAAATGATATAATTAAACTTCAAAGATAATATTAAGTACAAGTACAGCATATGAAGCCTTTAAATTGTTGCAACTTCACACCAGCATAATGCATAAATATGGGTTTCAAGCACTCAGCCAGTTACGGTACGTGGAGAGTAGATTGTAACAAAATCACCCGCGGAGTGGAATTATCACCCAAAGTATCACTTTCAAATTCTGTATATATGGACAAACAACCCAAGCAATGTTTCAGCCAATGGACCTCCGGGTTTAACCCGGAGGTCCATTGGCTAGAAATTTGCTTGTGCTTGTTATGCTTTGCAACAAATTTGCAATTATTGCCTGGGTGGAATCTCCACTCTGCGGGTGATTTAGTGACAATACACTCTGCACGTATTGTAGCTGTTGTTATATTACTTTTTGATAATGATCTTCTTTTTGGAAGCATTCATCTTGTAGGACATACATTCTTTCATTTAATTACACTCTTTTGGCATAATTAAAGCTGTTCCTCAAATGACTGAAAAATACTTTCATTTCACCACAATTACATTCATTTTCACAATAGTTCCTAGTCAAATCCTGATTGCCTAAGTAACCAGTGGAAGAAATGGGGTCTTACGGTTACAGGCCAACGTAGAAGCCTATATTTAAGATTCAGGAACCAAATAATAATTTTAGTAACCAAATTCACACACTGCCTACTTGCTAGATCGGCCCCTGCTTAAGCTAGAACGAGGTGAAATAAAGTGGGAAAACATATTGCCATTGGCAGTAAAAATATACTCCCTCCCTTCATTTAGACTGTCTAAGACGCCGAATGCCACTAAGTTTGGTGAAGGGTCAAGGTCTCACTGTACACTAAAAACTAAAGTGTTAAAACTTACACTTTCAAGGTGTTAAACCCATTCTAACTCTTAGGGTTTGATTTTAACACTCAGAGTGCAATGCTTTAAGCACTTAGACATTACAATCGTCAGACATCTGAAACTTGAATGGATGGCACTTCCCATGTGTCTTGCATTGGTGGTTCTTCCTGAATCGTCCATAATTTGATTTGCGCTTGGTGGGTACATAATTAAAAGAACACAACGCAGATGACGCGTATCAGGCTCGAGAGTTCGAGCCTGATCCGCGTCATCTGCGTTGTTTCCTTTTAAGTGTCGCGACATTACACTTGTCAAGTGGTATTATTGTAACACCTTTCAGGTTCCTTGATATTTACACTTGAACAAAGTGCTAGTTCAGCACTTTGTAAGTGTTAAATACAGCACTTCTAGTGTAGTTTTTAACACTTTAGTTTTTAGCGTGAGAGCAAAGACCCTCATACAGATATTTTCAGTACGAACTGTGAAATGTCATTTGAAAATATCGGTCTGATTTATTAGGGTGCATGGGGGCTCATTGCTTAGATCATTTTATTTTACAAAAAGAACGTATTTTTCCCAATACAAGTGAAAACGTCCAGGTAAAATACACATCTGTATTGAGGGTCGCAACCGCAGGTACGATCATTCGATTCAGAAAGTGAACGTTGATTACCTGCACTCATCTACAACTGATTCCACATGTCGTGGCCACCGTTTTAATAACAGTAATTAAATGATAAATAAATCACCAACTGAGCGCAATAAATTAGACTATATAACTTTTTGCCATGATGATATTTTTTATATTGGCCAACCAAGCATTAAACCTGGAAAATAAAACAAAGAAACGCACAGATGAAACAATATAAACTGGCTGTTATAGTACAAGTTCAACAATGAATGGGGATTACGTCATTCACAGCTCAAGCACATAATACATAAAAAATAAATTCACATACACCAGAATTATTGTCTAAATATATACGAAAAAGTCAAGAAAGGGTGGGCTATTGTAAGATAAACTGGTTATTATCGCTATGTGGTTTTCCAAGATGGTATACTCCTAACGTACTCGTCGATATATGCCCAGAAACAAAGAAGTCTCTCTTTCAATACACTGTCTCGGAAATCCACATGGTGGTAATAACCTATATGTATTTCAGATCAGAAGATAGTAGGTTGAATCTAGATACGCGTCATCTGGTTTGTTTCCTTTGGCGTAACACACACATTGTGCTCTATGCACAAAATTGCAAAATGCTTCATGAAAAAGGTACGTTTTAACCCTTTACCCAACGTAACGGCCAAAACCGGCCAGCGCAGTTCTCAGTTAATTTTAATTATTTTTTCATTTTTTGTCTCAAAAACATAGGTTATGACCCCTCATTGGAACGAGCTCGTCGTGCTCGTTCCAATGAAGGGTCATAACCTATGTTTTTGAGACAAAAAATTAGTTGTTCAAGAATTTTTTTTGCAAGTGTCGTCTGCTTTTCATGTTAGGTAAAGGGTTATCACCTGACCTGAATGGTTCTAGAGAATCCATGTCTTTTAGACGGGTTGGAAGCGAATTCGATAGCTTTGACCCGGCAACAGCAAATGTCCTATCGCCAGGGGAACTTAATTTAGATGGGGGCTGAAGCAGATTAAATTTCTATGGTGACTGAAGAGACCTTGGCGGCTTGTGACTGATAAGCAAATAATACAAGTGGGGCGGTGCAGATCCTTTGATGCTTTTAAAGATGATAAGAAAAATATTGAATTGAATTCTCTACTGAATCGGAAGCCAATGGAGATCTAAAAGGACCAGTGTATTGTGGCAGTACTTAGGAGACCGGGTGATGACACGTCACTGACGTGCCACGCAATTTTGGATGTACTGTAGCTTTTCAAGTTTGGAGATTTAGAACCTATCAAGATAGAGTTACAGTAGAGAAGACGACTAGTACAACAAAGGCATAAACAAGCTGCCCTGTTGTTTTCGTGTCAATAGAAGGTCGAATTTTACTTATATTTCGTAAATGAAAAAAACAACTCCCATAAACGTGCTTAACATGTTCATCAGCTGTCACATTTTCACTCATGAAATAACCAAGATTACGGACACAGCTGCTGGAGGAAATTTTGAATTCTGAATATTGAGGGATAATTTGGATATTTTAATCAGTTGGTGAGAGAGATCTATGCATACCACTTCCTTCATAGTATGGTTCAATTTGAGGGAGTTTCCAGTCATCCCTGCCTTGGTGATTGGAATGCTGTGATCTATTTTATCGCGTGCATCACATTCCATGTCACGAGTGAAACTAATATACAGCCGCGTGTCCTCATTGAAAAATGAAAATCCAGGCAATGGCTCCGGATAATTTCACCAACGGGAAGAAAATAAACATTGTATAGTAATGGACATAACACTGACCCTTGGAGGACGCCGAATAGGAATATCACTTGTTCTGACAGTTTACCGTGAACGATTACACTATCAGTGTTTTGTGTGCGACCTGCAAACCAGTCAAGCGTATGGCATGTGAGACCTATTCTTTGTTCCAAACATTCAGTTAGATTTCTGATATTGCACCACACCCCGCCCCCAACTCTTTACCTTACACGACTAGAAGACAATACTCGACGAAATTATTTTGAGTAACTAAAAATGTTTTTGATTTTTCACCTCAAAAACATAGCGAGCTCCTTCTCAGGAGAGGGGCGGATGGAGCATAAGGCATTTTTTTAGTAAGAAATGGAAAACATGTTATAATTTGGTTAAAATCTTTACTTTCAATGGACATTCAATATCATTATAACCTACTGACCTTTCTTAATACGTTGTAGTTGGTTATCGTCCTAAAAAAAAAAAATAATGCTCCACACGAATGTCTTTCAAGGTGAGAATCTAATCAGTCTACCATAATGCACTGATGATTTACCTATCGAATCGGCCGCATCAGCCCGCGTAATTAACAATTCCAAAGTTGATAAATAGAGGATACCTATGTTTTTGAGTGGACACCGAAAATTATCTCATGAGTGAGACAAATGTCTATTTTTCACGAGCGCTTGCTCGGTTACGAGTGAGATAATTTTCGGCATCCACTCAAAACTCAAAAACACTAGATTTTCTTTTTTTTATACGCTTTTTAAAAGAATCTGATCATTCATATCGATAATTCCACTCGTTTCATCTTGAACTGATGCATGAAATTAAAGAGTTGATGCGCTTTGATACGCGGAAGTGATTTGATCGATACTCGGAACGGGTAGCGTCTTGCAATCTGATTCAGCTGGCGGGTTCATGCATCAATTGAAGGTGAATACGTGTTGAAGTTTTGCTGGAAGTGATCGGTATCCACACAAAAACGATACATTTTCTTTTCATTATACGGTTTTAGAACAAATTGATCATTTCCAGTGATAATTTGACTCCTATTCACCTTGAAGTGATGCTTTGAAAGCCGCCATTTTGATTGACACCGTGAAAGTGAAAATTTCTATATCTTCACAATTGGGGATACGACGATTTCTCTGTCTTTCCGCAATTTATTCGATAATCTATCTATTTAGCGTGTAATAAAATATTATTTTTCAAAAAACTTCAACAAAATCATATCATGTGTCCCCTCATTGGAACGCGCTTGTCGAGCTTATTGCAATGATGGGGCAAGGGTGTAGCCAGGGAAGGTCATGTGGGTCGTACGATCCCCCCCCCCCGAATCCCAAAGGTCCGCGTCTGATATTCTCCATAGCAGTCTAATACATGTTTACATTGAATTTGATTCCCTTTCTCTCAGCATGAAATCTTTGATCGCTGCTAATATAAAAAATTGAAGAATTTTTCCGGGGGAGAACCCACCGCCCCCCCCCCCCCACCGGACCAGCAACGATGGCCAAAGGTCAAGTTGGAGGAGATTATGGGAGGGGGTCACCCCCTTCCATAATCTCCTCCAACTTGACCTTGGGCCCGTGGCCAAGATTTCAGTCTTTTTAGTTGCCAGACCTTCTCATCCTTGATTTGCCTTGTGGGCGACCGCCCTAAAACAAATTGTTGGTTACACCTGGGGGGGGGGGGGGGGGGGGGGGGGGTCACATGGTATGATTTTGTTGAAATATTTTTGAAAGTTTTAAAAAAAAACAATTTAAGGTACCAAATTTGGATATTGTGTGCGTTGGGATAAGGGCTAAATGTTTACATTATGTATACGTATACACTATGTAGTTGTTTTCAAAAGAATTCTTATTTGTTTACTTTTCCATGTTTTTTAAGAAACAAATCTTCACAGCACAGTTTTTCATCACGTTTTAATTAATGATTTGTTATTCCTTCTGCCGGCAGCACGAGAACCCTGTGCGCAAAAGAATCCAATGTTAACAAGGAAAGTATAGGCTAGATGCATCTATACGTTCAACTGGGGGTTCCATTGGCTGAGTCTTTGTTTGTCGTCCTTGTACTTTTTCACAGACAAGGGGGTTGGTACGGGTGGAAAGTCTAGTCTGTGAGTGTTTTAGTGGTAATCCACCCTGAAGGGCTGTAAACATTTTTTTTAAAACATAGCAAGCGACTTATCACATGGATAAAGATGTATCGACCATTTTATATCTACAGCCATTATATCAACCTCTATTGAAAAGGGCTGCAAAATTTGTTCTGCCACAGAAATTACTTTAGGATTGTCCAAAACCAGGTGTGCATCTCTTTTGAAGTGGAATCAAAATGACCTCATTCCATTTTATCACCTGCAAATCACATTTACTCCAAGATGCCACTTGCAGCCACTTTAACCCTTTACGTAACACGGAAAGCAGACGACACTTGCAAAAGAAATTCTTGAACAACTATTTTTTTAGCTCATCTTGACAAAGTCAAGCTGAGCTAATCTCATCGCTTCCCGTCCGTCGTCCGTCGTCCGTCAACACCATCTTTTGGTCTTCTCCTCCAAAGCCACTGGGCCAATTCAAGTGAAAGTTTGTGTGAGTGATGGTCCCAAAGGGGCATTTCATATTTGTTCAACTCAGCATGCCCAGCCCCATAGGGAGGGAGTGGGGGAAAATGCTCCAAAATATTTTTAAAATCTTCTTCTCAAGAACCAGTGTGTACAATGACTTGATATTTGCTATGGAGCTTCCATATAAGGCGTAGAATCAAGTTTGTTCAAACGAAGTTCATGAAGTGATATTTGGCTTTGTAATAGGAGGGGTAAGATTTTTGGCCCCGCCCAAAATTTCTATTTTCTGAACCGATGGTCCGGTATAAACCAAATTTGGTTTGTGGTAGTATTGGGTCATAAGTACTTGACCCATGCAAAAAAAAAATTCCCGCATCCCCATGGGAACCCTGGGAGCTAAAAATAGAAATATTTTCAAACGCCCATATTTCCCAAACCCCACGGAACAGAGAGCTTTAATTTGGTATGAAGTATCCTTATGACCAGTAGAATTGAATGGTAAAAAAAAAAAATTGCCATCGGTTATGTTAGGGTGTTCTGTAATGGGCATCGAAAAAATGCTGAGTCAGCATATTTGCAAAAATTTTTAAAAATCTTTTCTCCAGAACCAATCATCAGAATCTTTTGATATTTGGTATACAGCATTCATAGGGAGGGGGGGGGGGGGGGGGTCAGATAAAAGTTTGTTGAAATAAAGCTCATTGGTTCATATTTGGGCTCTCTACAGGAGCCCGAAGTTTTAACATAGGGCAATATGGGGAATATTCTTTAAAAATCTTCTTCTTCAGAACCACCAGTCAGAATCTTTTAATATTTGGTATACATCATTGTTATGAGGGTCAGATTCTAGATTGTTCAAACCAAGTCCCTAGGTTAATATTTGGGCTTCCTACGGAAGCCCAAATTTTATCTTTGTTCAACATGGAGGGTAATTTAAAAAAAGTCTTCTTCAGATTCATCAGTCAGAATGCTTTGATATTTGGTATGCAACATCTCTATGGGGGTCAGATTCAAGTTTGTTCAAATCAGATCCCTAGGTATATATTTGGGCTCACTATGGTAGCCCAAATTTTTACTTAGTGCAATATGAGAAAATTTCTTTAAAAATCTTCTTCTTCAGATCCACCAGTCGGAATGCTTTTATATTTGGTATACAACATCTCTGGGGGGCGGGGGGGGGGGGGGGGGGTCAGATTCCAGGTTTTTCAATTCGAGTGCCTAGGTTAATATTTGGGCTCCATATGGGAACATGAAATTTAACTTAGTACAATATGAGGGAATTTCTTCAAAAATCTTCTTCTTCAGATTCACTTGTCAGAATGCTTTCACATTTGGTATACAACATCTCTGGGGGGGGGGGGGGGGGGGGGGGGGGTCAGATTCAAGTTTGTTCAAATCGGATCCATAGGTCAATATTTGGGCTCGCTATGGTAGCCCAAATTTGAACTTAGTGCAATTCGAAGAAATTTCTTTACAATTTCTCTTCTTCAGATCCAACAGTCAGAATGCTTTCATATTCGGTACACAACATCTTTAGGGAAGTCAGATTTAACTGTGTTCAATTCAAGAGCCTGGGTTAATATTTGGGCTCTCTATGGGAGCCGGAATTGGCCATATTGCTGAAGAATTAAAAATTTTGTATTCAGTACCTTCTAGAGGTACTAAGATTAATCCACATAGGCTGTATCAAGGGGCTTCATAGGGGAGCTCTACATTTTACTTATGATCAACTGAAGAAAAGACATGATGCCCAGATTATTTTTGTCACTCCTGAGGGACTCAAGGATTGACAGTGTAGCCTATGGAGATGGCTTGCTTAATGTAGACTCATTCTTGGACTCTGTTTAAATTGTGTTCTGTACAAGATGAGCGCTTCAGGCCTCGTGGGGCCTCTTGTTTTTATTTTTTGTCTCAAAAACATAGGTTATGACCCCTCGTTGGAAGGAGATCGACGATCTCGTTCCAACGAGGGGTCATAAACTATGTTTTTGAGACAAAAAATGAAAAATTACTGAAAATTAATTGTCGATTTTTAAGAATAGCGCCTTCGGTTTTGCCGTTACTTTGGGTAAAGGGTTAATATCTTGATTTTAATGGTGGCTAAATGCAATCTAGATTTAGCATCTTTAGTGCATCTACATGCCACCAAAGCGGCATTTGTAATGCTCTGGACTAATCATTTCATATCTCCTTAGCTGAACAGACTCATTTGGGGGGGGGGGGGGGGGGGAACACTCCTCCATCCACCAAGCATATCATCTCATTAAAATGCACCGGGGAAAATACATGTTGCAGTATGTTTCCCGTATTCCACTTTAGGGTCTCCTGTACAACTTTTCATTTTCGAACTGAATTGAAAAGACATATCTCTACTCCCCCATCCCCAAACATACATACACACACACTTTATTAAACTCTCACAATTTACTGCACGGTATATTGATGAACCCATACACACCGGTATTCAAACCAGTATCGATTTTATAGCGCTGTAATTGCAAAAAAATATCGGTTTATCGTCATTATTTATTTACCCACAATTCAATTTTCACGATATGTTGAGGTTTTTTTTTAACTGTTGTCCCGAATGAACAATATTATCCTTTCACAAAACAAATCGGCAACATCCGCCCGCGTCATATACAGATTGAGCAGTTGTAAAAAAAAAAAAATTAAAAATATTTCAAGAAAATCATATCATGTGACCCCTCTCTGGAACGAGCTCGTTCCAATGAGGGGTCAGATGATATGGTTGTGTTGAAGCTTTTTGACTAATTCCATAAACTGATCTTTAAAATAATAAATTTTGATATCGTCTGGGTTGGGCAAATGGTCCTTCGAACTGCATCATCAAGGCATGCTGATTCGTTCGGACTGTTGTGGCTCAAGTCCCGATTATGGTACGTATGTTTAGATATCTGAACAGTCTATCGATATACTGGTATGCCGAGGTATTTTTGTTTTGATAGCCGATAGCGGTATTCAGTTTCGAATACCGTGCAGCCCAAACACAATTTATTTAAGTCTTTTGCAAAACAGGCACTTGAACATTTTTGTTGAGGGTCCCAAACTCAATAGATAATGATGCTCCAATCAGCTAGCCGGCAATATTTTATTATCCATTAACCCTTTACCCAACGCAGACGATATCAAAATTTATTATTTTAAATATCATTTTTTGAAATTTTTCAAAAAAATTCAACAAAACCATATCATGTGACCCCTCGTTGGAACGAGCTCGACGAGCTCGTTCCAACGAGGGGTCACATGATATGATTTTGTTGAAATTGTTTGAAAAATAATATTTTTTCAACTGCTGAATTTGCATATCACGCGGGTGGATGCGGCCGATTCGTTGGGTAAAGGGTTAAATGTTGAGTGTAAAACCGACTGCGGGCGTTTATTGCCCAAATTTCAGCTCTTGTAACCTTAAAGGACGTTCTCCAGATACTGCGTGATAATTTTCTGCTTGATCTCATCGTTAGATTATTTTGGATATGTTCCCAAAATGCAACTGCATGTTTAAATCTTAATCTTCAACAACGTTCTCACCACACCCAAACGATCTCTCTAATCAGACTCGCAAATTAATGGTAGTCTTCACTTAACATGGTCGACAAGCAGTAAAAAATACAGAATTCAACATAGTCGACACGCAGTGAAAAATACAGAATTTAATATGGTAAACCATTAGAAGCGCGATTCTTTTTTTGAGCAAGATGAAACACACCAGCAGTTCATTTAGCTCTGACGAAGCCAGATAAGATAGAAAACAATTCTTTCTGTCAACATATGTCTCAGAGAATAAACAGACGCTGCATGACTTGTTCTTCTTCCGTCGCTGGTAATTTATTATGGCGATAATGGCGAATAACTTCTAGACGAAATTCCGATTACATTACGTGTTGTCTACATGATATACAGTTCCTGTTAAAACATGAGGGAGGTTAAACTCTTCCAATCAGGGTCAGGGTCGCCATGGCATGAGCATCTGTAATTTCTGAAAACCCACGATGACGATAAATTGGAGGGACCATACAAATCCGAAATCAGATCCTTAACACACAAAGAACGTAGCTGATATGGGGAGGTCGAGATGGGTTGGTCACCAATTGTTGCAGCGTAGGTTCTTTCCGAGAACCGTGTCCAAGGCCTACTGCAAACAGTACCAATATTCATCATTTTAGGGGTCAATATTTGGGTTTTTAGCTCATCTTGACAAAGTCAAGTTGAGCCAATCTCGTCGTTCTCCGTCCGTCGCCCGTCGTCTGTCGTCCGTCAACATCATGTTTTTTTCTTCTCCTCCAAAGCCACTGGGCCAATTCAAGTGAAAGTTTGTGTGAGTGAGGGTCCCAAAGGGGCATTTCAGTTTTGTTCAACTCAACATACCCAGCCCCATAGGGAGGGAGTGGGGGAAAGTGCTCCAAAATATTTTTAAAATCTTCTTCTCAAGAACCAGTGTGTACAATGACTTGATATATGCTATGGAGCTTCCATATAAGGTGTAGAATTGTTTGTTCAAACGAAGTTCATGAAGTAATATTTGGCTTTGTAATAGGAGGGTAACATTTTGGCCCCACCCAAAATTTCTATTTTCTGAACCGATGGTCCGGTATGAACCAAATTTGGTTTGTGGTATTATTGGGTCATAAGTACTTGACCCATGCAAAAAAAAAAAAAAATTCCCGCATCTCCATGGGAACTCTGGGAGCTAAAAATAGATATATTTTCAAACGCCCATATTTCCCCAACCACACGGAACAGAGAGCTGTTATTTGGTATGAAGTATCCTTAGGACCAGTCGAACTGAATGGTAAAAAAAATCCCATCAATTATGTTAGGGTGTTCTGTAATGGGCATCGAAAAAATGCTGAGTCAACATCTCTGGGGGGGGGGGGGGGGGGGGGGGGCAGATTCCAGGTTCTTCAATTTAAAAAAATTTAAAAAAATCTTTTCTCCAGAACCAATCATCGGAATCTTTTGATATTTGGTATACAGCATTCATAGGAGGATCAGATAAAAGTTTGTTGAAATAAAGCTCATTGGTTCATATTTGGGCTCTCTACAGGAGCCCGAAATTTTAACATAGGGTAATATGTGGAATATTCTTTAAAAACCTTCTACTTCAGAACCACCAGTCAGAATCTTTTAATGTTTAGTATACATCATTGTTATGAGGGTCAGATTCAAGACTGTTCAAACCAAGGCCCAAATTTTATCTTTGTTCAATATGGAGGGTAACTGAAAAAAAGTCTTCTTCAGATCCACCAGTCAGAATGCTTTGATATTTGGTATGCAACATCTCTAAGGGGGCAGATTCAAGTTTGTTCAAATCAGATCCCTAGGTATATATTTGGGCTCACTATGGTAGCCCAAATTTTTACTTAGCACAATATGAGGAAATTTCTTTAAAAATCTTCTTCAGATCCACCAGTCGGAATGGTTTCATATTTGGTATACAACATCTCGGGGGGGGGGGGGGGGGGCAGATTCCAGGTTGTTCAATTCGAGTGCCTAGTTTAATATTTGGGCTCCATATGGGAACATGAAATTTAACTTAGTACAATACGAGGGAATTTCTTCAAAAATCTTCTTCTTCCGATCCACTCGTCAGAATGCTTTCACATTTTGGTATACAACATCTTTAGGGGGGTCAGATTCAAGTTTGTTGCAATCGGATCCATCGGTTAATATTTGGGCTCGCTATGGTAGCCCAAATTTGAACTTAGTGCAATTCGAAGACATTTGTTTACAATTTCTCTTCTTCAGATCCAACAACCAGAATGCTTTCATATTCGGTTCACAACATCTCTAGGGAAGTCAGATTCAACTGTGTTCAAATCAAGAGCCTGGGTTAATATTTGGGCTCTCTATGGGAGCCGGAATTGGCCATTTTGCTGAAGAATTAAAAATTTTGTATTCAGTACCCTCTGGAGGTGTGTAACTAAGATTAATCCACATAGGTTGTATCAAGGGGCTTCATAGGGGAGTTCTACATTTTACTTTATGATCAACTGAAGAAACGGCATGATGCCCGGATTATTTTTGTCACTCCCGAGGGACTCAAGGATTGACAGTGAAGCCTATGGAGATGGCTTGCTTAATGTAGACTCATTCTTGTTCTGTTCAAGATGAGCGCTTCAGGCCCCGATTCTCTCCACTGATGAGTGAGGTGTGTTGTAAATTTAGAACGAGACAAACAAGTAGGAAAACGGACAAAAAATTTCGACCAGATCGCGACCCAGTAATTCCCGTCCGAAATTCTCTGTCCCTTTTCTGATCAGGGTACTGTATGTTTTAATGTCCACATTTTACAGATTTATTTATCTATATATGACCAGCAGGTTCCGACCGTATTTATAAAATTATGGAGCCTCTTAGAAGCTGCGTTAACATTCTCTTCTGTACAGATTGGGCGAATGATCGTTTCGTTCGTTTCAAAACGGTATTAGGGGAACGAATTTTCGTTTACCTGCATTACTTGACCTCAGCAAAAACAAGAACCTATTCCAAACTCGTCTTTGGTACTGATTTGCTAACTTTTTCTGAACCATGATGAACATTATAATGACAAAACTTCGTATTCTTTGACTTTAGATTTTATGTTCTGTGACATGGCTGACCTTTTTTCTTCAATGGGAGAGATTTATGGGAAAGTTAGCTCCCCTTAACCCTTTGAGCCCCAGAGGCCGCTTTTCCGGACAAGGAAAATGATATAACTTCATTAAGTTTGATGGTTTCATAGCGAATTTGTGGAGAAGACCAAACAATATTTTCAACGTGATGTCCCAGGGAAGCACGTCGAAAATATTAATTGGTCTGCCCCCACATAATCAATATGGACTATTCCATTTGCTGCTATTGGACTGACATGGAAGATACCACCAGTGTTAGAATGGTTAACTTCCTAAAGCTGTCAGAATATTTAACACTACGGGTTTGGGAATTTCATATAAAGATTGAAATTTCAAAATGTTTGCGAATTTTTATCATTGGTGTGCGCATCATTTCAAAAACTTCAAGCATTTTCCCTTACAGTAGTATAAAAATACAGAAGCCCTTTTTTATATTTTTCCTCCAATCAGTTTGAACATTTGACTATTATTCTGTGTACAAACTCTTTTAACCCTTTACCCAACGTAACGGCCAAAACCGAAGAGCATTATTTTCAAAAATCGCCAATTAATTTTCATTATTTTTTTCATTTTTTGTCTCAAAAACATAGGTTATGACCCCTCGTTGGAACGAGCTCGTCGAGCTCGTTCCAACGAGGGGTCATAACCTATGTTTTTGAGACAAAAAATGAAAAAAATTAGTTATTCAAGAATTTTTTTTGCAAGTGTCGTCTGCTTTTCATGTTAGGTAAAGGGTTAAAAATGAGAGCACGGCCTTTTCACAATCTCGTGATGTTCTGTAACTTCTTTTTCTGTTCATTATATCAACAGTGTGCGTATCGTGGCATATAATACAGACACTGTTCCTTCCATTATTATAAAAGTTTAGAAGGTGAGATTTGTTATTATTTTAACCCTTTGCCTAACATGAAAAGCAGACGACACTTACAAAAATAATTCTTGAATACCTATTTTTTTCATTTTTTGTCTCAAAAACATAGGTTATGACCCCTCATTGGAACGAGCTCACGAGCTCGTTCCCGTGAGGGGTCATAACCTATCTTTTTGAGACAAAAAAATAATGAAAATTAATTGACGATTTTTTTTAGAATAGCGTTGGCCGGTTTTGTCCGTTGCGCTGGGTAAAGGGTTAAATAGTACCCAGTCACCAATGCTTGGCCGGAAATTATGTAAAAAGGGCAACATGGATGTAAGCGATGGTTGTACTTGACTTTATATCCATGTCATGGTCACGATTAGCCATTGTGCAGAAATTTGTGACCTTAAACACCAATAAGTAGACAAATCGATCAGATTGCAAAGCACTTACATCAGTGGACCGAGATCAAACGTTAGCAACTGGGAAGGAAAATAAACAGAAGTCAGCGGCAAATGATGTTCAATTTTGCCGCATTTTCCTTTTAGACGGTGAGATTCTATGGTTCTGTAGGGATGAGAGCAGATTGAGAATTTCGACGATCTGGTAGAAATGCTCTGTCCACTGTTGTGATCGCGTTACTGTATGTTCCAGTTTTCAATGCCCATATTTTAAATATACTTTTTTATCTATCTTCGACCAGCAGGTTATTTTATTTATAAAACTGAGGAGGCTCTTAGAAGCTGTCTTAACATTCAGTTTTCATTGGTTGTTCATCTTTCCTCCGCAACATAACCGATAGAGGTACTGTTCTGCCAATCATCATGTAATCACGGACTAGTCAGAAAAGACCCACAAGTGTAATAACATTGCATTTTAACCCTTTACCCAACGCAGCCGTAACAAATTTTTTTTATTTTAAATATAATTTTAAAAAAAATTTCAACAAAACCATATCATGTGACACCTCGTTGGAAAGAGCTCGACGAGCTCGTTCCAACGAGGGGTCACATGATATGTTTTTTTTGAAATTTTTTGAAAAATTATATTTTTTCAACTGCTGAATTTGAATATTACGCGGGCGGACGCGGCCGATTCGTTGGGTAAAGGAAGGGTTAAATAGAAAGGTCGACAGTTCGATCTGATCCGTGTGGTCATCGTAGTGTGTTTGGGCAAGACACTTAATCCCGATTGCCCGCGTGGGCGAAGCTGTGACGCTGTGCACTAAGGTGTACTGCACGCCGAGGGTGCACTTGACTTCAACTGCCAACTCTGCCTGTGCATGGGTAGTACTTTGGAGTGTCTGGCAGCTGTTCGTCGCTGGGCGGTGGTTCTCTCCATGTACTCAGTTTTCCCCCGCACGTAAAACTTCCAGACACGATGTGACCTTGGCTGTTAAAAGTGTCGTTAAACCGCAATAAACGGTGATATTTAAAATGCAAATGCTTCAGCATCATTAGTTTATCTCTGGCTTCCACTTCAGAATATAGGTGTCTTTATCTAACCCAGCAGGTTTCTTGTAGACATAAAATGTCCATGTAATCTCCTATCTCACACGTGTATACCATACTTTTACATCTAAATGTTTAGAATCAATACAGTTGAAAGTGAAGTGAGTTATCAATAACTGTGGATTTAGTTAAGCTGTCTGAATGCAGTGACTAGCCACTATGTTCTGATATGTATTTATTTATTTTATTTATTTATTTATTTATTTATTTATTTATTTATTGGAGTTTAAGGTCCCATACTTATGCACAATGGCTAATCGTGACCGTGACAATTTTACGGGTGGAGGAAGCCGGTGGATCCGGAGAGAACCACCGAGCATCGGCGAGCAACTGTCAGCTCCTCAACATTCTAACTCTGTTCAAGCTCAGCCCAAGCAGGGTTACAGCGGTTGAAGACATGTGCACCGTCGACGTGCAGTAGCAGTACACCTTAGTACACGGCGCCATCGGGCCCCCATGTAGGCAACCGGGATAAAGTGCCTTGCCCAAGGAAACAACGCGGGTCGTCCCGGACGGGGATCGAACTCGGGACCTCTAGCATGGAAGTCCAACAGTCTACCACTGAGCCACCGCGCCCCCTATGTTCTGATAGCCGAACTGCTTTACACCCAATCAGTCTACAAAATATATTTTTTGGGAACGTTAATTATGTGATTTACAAAATGTTAAGTAAAAATATTACGTATGTGAGGTCTAAAGATCGCGAATGTTTAAATTTCGCGACATGATGGTTCGTTATAACTGACCAAGCCTGAAATCAGGTGGCCGGGGGATGTTAACCTCACCCACACCACCCCCTCCCAACTAATATTTTATTTGACTGCCAAAAAAAAGAATGTCAACATTTTCTTTGAGAAGTCGCTAATTTGAAAAATTTGACGAAACCACATTTTTTATTGTGCAAAAATACCCTTAGGTTTCATGAAAGTGCTCGGTGTAAGTGTATTATAATAATAAATGAACGCTTGGGACCTGTTTTGTGTGTCATTGTTTTGGAGAAGTATATTGCGTGAGGATCCAATTTCACACAGACAGTCAACAGCCTTGGAACACGGTCGGAAAATTTTTATCTCTCGCCCCACAATGTTGATAAATTGTGAGATCCTTGCTTTGGTTCTTCCTAAAGCCTACAAGAGACACAGTGTCTCACAGCCAGTTTGTTTGTATGTTTATTGGAGATGGAACTACACATTCAACAGCCAGGTTCGTTTCGCCTCGGATAGTTTTACGGGTTGAGGCAGTCGAGTGCCCAGAGAGAACCCTTTACCCAACGTAACGGGAAATACGGAAATTAATTGGTAGAGTGCTAAATTATTTTTGATCATCAATTTTTTTTCACGTGACGCTGCATTGTTACAGTTTATAGGAGAGTTTCTAAAGGCAGATGATAGAAGATTTCAAGAGAAGACACGCCTTGGTTGGATTTCGAGAACACCAGGGAACAATACTATAAAACTTTTACAATTTTTTTTCTAGAACTGTATTTTCTAATTATGACTTCAAATGGGCTGAAATGAACCATTAGCATGTTCAATGATGTGGCAATTTGCCACTTGGCAAATTGCCAGATCTTTTAAAATGCTAATGATTGATTTTAGTCAGTTATGTTAATAGGTAGAAAATACAATTCCAGAAAATGCAATTGTAAAAGTGTCATAATATTCACCCCTGGAGGATTCGAGCATTTTCGAATCGGTGCTACTCGAATCGACTCGAATTATCGAGACGACTACGAGGAGAATCGAATTCCCAAGCAATTGAAAATGTCCATGGGATTAACAAGCTTCAATGAACGTCTCGTGGAACATAAAGTAAAAGAAAATCAAGATGTTTATGGAATATAGCAATACAAATCTCCTACAGCCCTTTTCGCGAGGCTCCCCACTACGATCATTTTTTCGCACTCAGCTATTTATGTGGGTGAGGGTTGAACGTGAAGGGACCACTGCTCCTTTCTCTGAAAATTTTATCCTTTCTCTCATTAAAAATAATCTCTACCCGCCTCCTGGTCTGGTTCAGTTTATGATTTTATAACGCAGGGGAAGCGGATTGCCAGGAAAAAACGGTGGGTTAGATTTTATCTCAGAAGTTTATTTTCAGGATAGATCCCAAGGAGCACATGCAGTTTGTAAGATAATCATGTACCACCAAGTACGGTACGGAACGTAGTACTTGGATTCTCCAATGTTCAATCTTGTGTTGTTTTTAGCTCACCTTGACCAAGTCAAGCTGAGCTCATCTCCGTCCGTCGTCCGTCAACACCATGCTTTTGTATTCTCCTCTAAAACCACTGGGCCAATTCATCTGAAAGTTTGCGTGAGTGATGGTCCCGAAGGGGGCATTGCATTTTTGTTCAACTCAACATGCCCAGCCACATAGGGAGGGGATGGGGGAAATGCTCCAAAATATTTTAAAAATCTTCTCACGAACCAGCGGATACAATGTCTTTATATTTATTGTGGAGCTTTCTTTTGAGGTGTAGAATCAAGTTTGTTCAAACGAAGTTCGTGAAACAATATTTGGCTTTCTAATGGGAGGGGTGACATTTTTGGCCCCGCCCGAAATTTCTATTTTCTGAACCGATGGTCCGATTTGAATCAAATTTGGACATAAGTACTTGACTCGTGCAAAAAACCCAAAAATTCTGGCGGCCCTGTGGGAACCCCAGGAGCTAAAAATAGAAATATTTTCAAACGCCCACATTTCCCAAACCACACAGAACAGAGAACCGTTATTTGGTATGAAGCATCCTTAGGACCAGTATAATTCAATGGTAAAAAAATTGCTTTCGGTTATGTTAGGGCGTTCTGTAGGAGGCAACGAAAAGATGCTGAGTCAGCATATTTACCAATATTGAAAAAAATAAAATCTTTTCTCCAGAACCAATGGTCAGAATCTTTTGATATTTGGTATACAACAACCTGGGGGAGGGTGGGGGTGGGGGTCTAATGGTCTGATACAAGTTTGTTAAAATGAACCCCATTGGTTCATATTTGGGTTCAATACAGGAGCCCAAATTTTTAACTTAGGGCAATATGGGGAAATCGTCTTTAAAAATCTTCTTCTTCAGAACCACCAGTCAGAATCTTTTAGTGTTTGGTATACATCATTGTTATGAGGGGCAGATTCAAGATTGTTCAAACCAAGACCCTGGGTTAATATTTGGGCTTCCTATGGAAGCCCAAATTTTAAACTTAGTGCAGTATGGGGGATAATGTTTAAAAATCATCTTCTTTAGATCCACCAATCAGAATGCTTTCTTATTTGGTATACAACATCTTTAGGGGGGTCAGATTCAAGTTTGTTCAAATCGGGTCCGCAGGTTAATATTTGGGCTCGCTATGGTAACCCAAATTTTAACTTGGTGCAATATGAGAAAATTTCTTTAAAAATCTTCTTCTTCAGATCCACCAGTCGGAATACTTTCATATTTGGTATACAACATCTCTAGGGGGTCAGATTCATGTTTGTGCAATTCGAGTGACTGGGTTAATATTTGGGCTCCCTATGGAAACCTGAATTTTAGCTTAGTGCAATTTGGGGAATTTCTTCAAATATCTTCTTCAGATTCACCAGGTAGAATCCTTTCATATATGGTTTACAACATCTCTAGGGGAGTCAGATTCAAATGTGTTCAAATTGGGTCCCTGGGTTAATATTTGGGCTCCCTATGGTAGCCCAACTTTTAACTTAGTGCAATATGAGGAAATTTCTTTTAAAATGTTCTTCTTCGGATGAACCAGTCAGAATGCTTTCATATTTGGTACACAACATGTCTGGGGGGGGGGGGGGGGGGGTCAGATTCAACTTTGTTCACATCGAGTGCCTGGGTTAATACTTGGGCTCCCTATGGGAGCCGGAATTGTGGCTGAAGAATTGGAAATTTTGATTTCAGTACCCTCTAGAGGTGTGTAACTAAGATTAATCCACATAGGTTGTATCAAGGGGCTTCATAGGGAGGTCCACATTTTACTTTATGATCAACTGAAGAAAAGGCATGATGCTTGGACTATTTTAGTCACTCCTGATGGGATCAAGGATTGACAATGTATCCTATGGAGATGGATTACTCAATGCAGATTCATTCTTGGACTATGTTTATATCGTGTTTTGTTCAAGGTGAGCGCTTCAGGCCCCGTGGGGCCTCTTGTTTTGTTTTCATGACTGCATTTCAAGCAGTTCTGTTGCAATCAATTAGAAATGGAGGATAGTATTTGGGAAGCTACAGAGTTTAAGCTAAATGAAAGATGGAGATCGTGTGCGAACACTGTTGTAACCTTTTAACTTCAAATTGTGGTATATTGTTGGAAGAGTTGTAATTTTACAACGTAAACACCAACGATTGTCGAAAGCCATAGTTCAATGATTTGACGAGCATATTTGCCTCAGTCATGCGATTACACAACATTCAAAAGTAACTGAATCGAGTGATGTCTGGTAGGCCAACTGAGATTCTAACTTCACTCGCACACCACAAAGCTATGGAAGCGTATTGGTGCCAACAAGTATAAAAAATGGATACCATAAGTCCTAATTAGGAGATATTATCTCATTATTAGGAGATAATATCTCATCATTAGGGCTTATTATCTCATCATTAGGAGATATTATCTCATCACAATGAGATATTATCTCATCATTAGGACTTATTATCTCATCATTAGGAGATACATCTCATCATTAGGACTTATTATCTCATCATTAGGAGATATCATCTCATCACTGGGAGATATCATCGCATCATCAGGAGATATTATCTCATCGTTAGGGCTTATTATCTCATCATTAGGACTTATTATCTCAACATTAGGAGATATTATCTCATCATTAGGACTTATTATCTCATCATTAGGACTTATTATCTCATCACTAGGAGATATTATCTCATCATTAGGAGATATTATCTGATCATTAGGGGATATTATCTGATCATTAGGACTTATTATCTCATCATTAGGAGATACTATCTCATCATTAAGAGATATTATCTCATCATTAGGAGATAGTATCACATCATTAAGAGATATTATCTCATCATTAGGAGATATTATCTCATCATTAATGTCGCCTAATGGTGAGATAATATCTCCTAATTAGGACTTATGGTATCCAATTTTTTATACTTGTTGGTCCCAATATGCTTCCATACAAAGCGGCTGACCGTCATGACTTCAGACAACATCAAAAACACAATGTGATTGATAATATAACCTTCAGTCTCATATTCTCAGTTATAATGGCGAATTAACCTGCAGTGTGCTAAATTATTTTGGGTTGTCAAATTGTTTCACGTGTTTTTGCATTGTTACAGTCTACGGGAGGGTGCCAAGATGCC
Source organism: Pictodentalium vernedei (assembly GCA_031216915.1). Taxonomy (NCBI): domain Eukaryota; kingdom Metazoa; phylum Mollusca; class Scaphopoda; order Dentaliida; family Dentaliidae; genus Pictodentalium; species Pictodentalium vernedei. The sequence continues at coordinate 171,433,839 of CM062290.1, forward strand.
TAGGTAAATTCATACATACTAAATAATTTAACTTCAAAGATAAAGTGAAGCATATTCTCAGAATAAGAAACTTTCAAGTTACGATACCTGCACTTTAACCCTTTACCCAACGTATCGGCCAAAACCGGCCAGCGCTATTCTCAAAAATCGCCAATTAATTTTCATTATTTTTTTCATTTTTTGTCTCAAAAACATAGGTTATGACCCCTCGTTGGAACGAGCTCGTCGAGCTCGTTCCAACGAGGGGTCATAACCTATGTTTTTGAGACAAAAAATGAAAAAAATTAGTTATTCAAGAATTATTTTTTCAAGTGTCGTCTGCTTTCCACGTTAGGTAAAGGGTTAACAAAAAAGCTCTCATTCATACATACTAAATAACTTAACTTCAAAGATAACGTGAAGCACATTCTCAGAATAAGAAACTTTTAACGATACCTGCACTTCAACAAAAAGCCCTAATATGGGCTTCCATCCGTCTACCAGTTAAGAAAAACGATGTCACTGCTAATGACCGGTGGCTCAGTAGGTAAAGATGCAGGCTACAAGCCGAGAGGTCTTCGGTTCGAATCCCACATGTAGCAGCCGCGTTGTGTCCTTGAGCAAGACACTTAATCCCAATTGCCCACGTGGGGGTACTGTGGCGTTGTGTACTAAGGCGTACTGGACGTAGATGGTGCACTTGTCTCCAACCAAAGCTGCAGGTGTGGAGTTAGTACGTTGGGGAGTCTGACAGTAGCTCACCGTTGCTCGGGGTTCTCTCTCCGGCTTCCTCCACCCGTAAAACTGTCCGACACAAGGTGACCCTGGCTGTCTAAGGTGTCATTAAACCCCAATAAATAAAAAAACACTGCCAATGACAGTTGATGTGATGAACTACGATGTCTTTAAACACCAATAAATAACCCTTTACCCAACGTAACGGTAAAAACGGGCCAACGCTATTCACAAAAATCTCAAATTAATTTTCATTATTTTATTCATTTTTTGTCTCAAAAACATAGGTTATGACCCCTCTTTGGAACGAGCTCGTCGAACTCGTTCCCATGAGGGGTCATAACCTATGTTTTTGAGAAAAAAAAGGTTATTCAAGAATTTTGTTTGCAAGTGTCGTCTGCTTTTCATGTTCGGTAAAGGGATAAATAAATAAATAAATTCTTCTAATGGCAGTTGATGTGATGAACTACTGTCCGCACACACAGAGTTGGCTCCCAGTCGCTAAATTGATAGCCATGCGTCCATATTCTTAATTTCCAACCCAGTAGAAATTTGGGGACACAACGTGCAAGGTTGCGGTTCATACACCGTCGGGTAGTCTACCCGTGGACTATTTTCTTGTTTGCTGTCCAAGCATTTACTTGGTCAGCAACTAAATGCACGGGTAGATGTCCACCCGTCACGTTGGCAATTACAAAATCATGCCCTACATGCGTACTGTGGCCTAGCACTGACATCAGAGCGCGACATTCAGACATTTACATTCGTGGTACAGTACTATTTTCTCTCTTGGTTGATTCGAAATAGAATTGCGATCTGGTCGAGAATACAAGAAACAGATTTATAGTGGTGGACAGGGATTCAAAAAGATATTGTCAAATCAAGACTGATTCATGACCAAATAAAAATGAGTTTATTAGTCCAAACTATGTTTTACCCTTTACTTATCGAGATTTGAACGCGGCGAAGCGTCAGCCACCGCTTCGATATCGTCCATGTTTTTTTTTTTTGAGCAACCCGAAGTTGCTGCCCAAACGAATATCGATGTATAAACGGTAACTCCTAATAAAATGCCGCCACGCAATAAGCATAATCGACCTCCTATGCGCGAATGCTATCGTATTTTCGTATTTTCGTTTCCGCATTGATATTTGTTTAGGCGCAACTCCGGGGTATTATTTTATAGCCAATACAGCCGTACACCACATGGACGACATCGAAGTTGACGCTTCGCCGTGTTCAAATCTCGATAAGGAAAGGATAAAACATAGTTTGGACCAATAAACTCTGCACAAATGTAAGGAAATACGTGTAATATCGAATGCAGCCGGTAATAAGGGCGAAAGCTTGATATATATTCCTATTTTCGTGTTTTGAGTTCCCAATAAAACTTATTGGGGAATTTTACAACAGATTTGAATGGGAGGAATCTGAACTTAGGGGGGTAGCCACTACGTTCAGATCGCTGAACGATGGCAGTAATGTGCCAGAAGCATACCTAGGCAGCAATCCTTGTCAGGAAAACTGAACTTGTAATAAAAATAAGCTTTCAAAAAGCTCATACAAAGCATTTGACCTATTTGTTCTTACAAAATTAGGCCACTTTTATAATTATCTGAACAAAAATGAAGTGAGCATGTGATGTTTCCGACAAGCACTGACGTATGTCGATTGAGGTGATTCGTCACGGTGGTAAAATAATAAAACGAAGAACACGAATCAGAAAACCATATGTTGTGTTCAAATAGTTGAGTTCGTGGAGTGCGCATGAATGCAGTCGTTTGAAGTTTTATTGGCAAGATAGACGTGATGTTTTCTCCTACACAATATTCGGTTCAGTGGTAAGACAATCAGCATGTGCACCGTTACTTGACTAGCGATTTTGTGCCAAATATTTATGTAATAGGAATATCGGTTTGAGACAGAGGCAGCAAGTATTTACGACACGACGAAAAGTGCAAGAATACTTATTCAGCTGAATACCTCTCTCTCTCTCTCTCTCTCTCTCTCCTCTCTCTCTCTCTCTTTCTCTCTCTTTTCATTCAACCAAACGAAAGATGTGAGAGATAGACTGGCTGTAAAAAATAAAGGTTCTCTTGCTATCTCACTTCACTTGTAGCTAGGGCTGCACGGTATATCGATAAACCGACATATACCGGTATTCAAACCAATGTCGATTGAATACCGGTGTAATTACAAAAATATCGGTTTATCGTCATTATTTATTTACCCACAATTTTGATTTTCAAGATGTCTTGAGTTTTTTAATTGTAGCCCCGAATGAATAATATTATCCCTTTATCCAAGGAATCGTCTGCTTGTGCCCTCGTAATATACAAATTCAGCAGTTGAAAAAATAATTTTCAAAAATTTCAACAAATCGTGACCCCTCATTGGAACGAGCTCGTCGAGCTCGTTCCAATGAGGGGTCACATGATATAGTTTTGTTGAAATCTGGGGACAATCTGAAAAACTAATTTTGAAAAAAATGAATTTTGGTATCGTCTGCGTTGGGTAGAGATTTTTCGAACCGTATCATCAAGGGATGCTAATTGTTCGTTCCAATGAGGGGTCACATGATATAGTTTTGTTGAAAACTTTGGGGGAAATGTTGGGGGAAATGTGATAAATTAATTTTGAAAATAATAAATTTTGATATCGTCTGCGTTGGGTAAAGGTGTTTCGAACAGCATCATCAAGGCATGCTAAATCGTTCCGACTGTGATGCCTCGAGTCTCGATCGTGGTACTTGTGTTCATATATCTGAACAGTTTTCGATATACCGGAATACCGCGGTATTTTTTGGAATACCGATACCGGTATTCAGTTTTGAATATCGTGTAGCCCTACTTGTAGCTCAAAAAATGGATACCCAGAGTTTCGCATGCTACATATCTCTATTGTGTTAGATAACAAGAAAATGAAGACAAACTGTCCAATCTCTGTGGTGTTAACCTCTCTGTAGGACAAATACAGTACTACAGCCCCGATCCTCAACAAAAACCCAGTTTACAACGTATTAAAGCTATTGCAATGCCCAATGTAATCTTTGAATAAAATGAAATATAATGAGTGTTGCGTGCTCTATTTTAAGCGCTACATCAACGCAGTCCTGACAGGGTTTCGCCCCAGCCTCCCCACCTCGAAAATGTAAAAGTAAGCTTAATTCGAAATTAAGAGGATCTGGGTGGAGGGAGGGAGACAATATGTCGATGTTCTTCCGCGATGCACAAATATATCCTCGAGTTTTCTCGATAACAATTCACTGAGTTTGCGGAATTCTATTGCCAAAGTAGCTTAGACACTATAGTAGCCCTATATCCCGCAAATGTCAGCGTTTCAAAGGCCAGAAAATATGCTCGATTTGAAACAAGCTGACACAGATTTAAATTAACAAACATACGAACAGATACAGAAAGGAATATATCAACCCAGTGGATCTCAGATTTATGGCAGCTTAAGATTGTATGCTAAATCACGTATTTTTTACTACCATCTCAACCCCCAACCCCACACCCCACTAAAAAAGTATCCTTCTAATTAATGACTGACAATTTTCGTCATTGGAAGGGATTTACGGGAAAGTTAGCTCCCTTTAATTTCCCAAGGCTGTCATTAAATGTAACACTGAGGGTATGGGAATTTCGAATCAAAATTGAAATTTCGAAATGTTATCGATTTTTTAGCGTCGATGTGCACATCATTTCTCAAACTTCAGGCAATGTACTGTTGAGTAGTATAAAATACAGAAGTTTACTTTTTACAAATGTTTCCCAAATTAGTTTGAACTTTTGTCTATTATTCTGTGTTGAAATCCATTTAATAATAAGAAAACGGCGTTTTCGCCATCTTGTGATATTCAGCAACCTTTTTTCTCTTCACTATATCAGTAAAGTGAGCATCGTGACATAACACGGACAATCTCCTTTCCATTGATGTAGAAGTCTAGGGGGAGATTTGCTACTTTTTTCCTGGGAAGAATAAAAACATCACATTACAAGCTTTCTATAAACCACAGTTTCATTTTCTTACTTTAAATAAACGAAAACAACAGACAGCTCTGAGAGCTGTCTGTTGTTTTCGTTTAATAAAGTTACGCGGTGGCTCAGTGGTAGACTGTTGGACTTCTATGCTAGAGGTCCCGAGTTCGATCCCCGTCCGGGACGACCCGCGTTGTGTCCTTGGGCAAGGTACTTTATCCCGGTTGCCTACATGGGGTCACGATGACGCCGTGTACTAAGGCCTACTGCACGTCGATGGTGCACATGTCTTCAATCGCTGTAACCCTGCTTGAGCGGAGCTTGAACAGAGTTAGAATGTTGAGGAGCTGACAGTTGCTCGTCGATGCTCGGCGGTTCTCTCCGGGTACTCCGACTCCGCCCACCCGTAAAACTGTCACGGTCACGATTAGCCATTGTGCATAAGTATGTGAACTTAAACACCAATAAATAAATATTAAAGTTACAAAAGGAAGACGACTTTCAAAAGCTTATAGCTAACTGTTGAATCCCTTAGATGAATGTTTTGATTATGGTGTTTCGTTACATTGTATCCTTTTAATAGGGGGCGCGGTGGCTCAGTTGGTAGAGGTGCAGGCTGCAAGCCGAGAGGTCCTCGGTTCGAATCCCACCTGCGGCAACCGCGTTGTGTCCTTGGGCAAGACACTTCACCCCGATTGCCTACATGGGGGCACGATGACGCTGTGTACTGAGGCGTACTGCACGTCGATGGTGCGCATGTCTTCAACCAATCTAACCCTGCCTGTGCTGCGGTGCAGAGTTCAGAGTTACGATGTTGGAGAGCTGACGGCTGCTCGTCGTTGCTCGGTGGTTCTCTCCGGGTACTCCAAATTCCTCCACCCATAAAACTGTCACGGTCACGATTAGCCATTGTGCATAAATATGTGACCTTAAACACCAATAAATAATAAATAAGTCCTTTTAATATCACGAGCTGTTCCTTCTTATCTGTGTGCGTGATGTATACAATTGACATTTCCAGTAACAAACTATTGTTTAAACTAAAAGTTCCAAAAGGAAACTTGGCTTTAGTTTCTACTGAAGTGATAGGTATTTTCTCAATAATTATTTCTTAACTGGACCTTCCTCGCTCATCCAATAATTTTAAGGGAGACAACTTTATGGAAAGCTGATTTTCATAACGATATGAGTAAGGGGTGTTTATATCTAGAAAAACCTGCGCTGTTTTTAATTCACAGCTAAATTCGACTTCCATTTAGACCTTCATTAACAAAATCAAGTTCTATTTATATCTGTCAACTGACGTACAATATTGATAAATCTTATTTTATAATTTCAGAGACAACCCTGGTGAACTTGGAACTGGATCTCTTCCCGACGATGACAATTCGTCTGACAACGATATAGGAGACGCTTTGCACGACGAAGGGCTTCCAACGCAAATCAAGTTAGAAGCGTTCGACCAAACACAGATAGTGTACGCAGATCTACAAAAGGCAACAGCAATTCCTAATGGACAACTCGTACAAACATTTGTGGCAACGAACAGTAATATCGCAACATCTATAGCAGAACAAACATCAACGTCAGAAGCCACCGACACGGCAGCCGTACTGACGGATTACCGAGCGTTATGACTGCAAGCTGGCGTATGTGATACTTTGTAAATAGTTCCATACATCACCTGCATTTGCCAATCTATTGTTCAAGATCACAATATGAAGTTATTTAACTATGAGAGACGTTTTTAAATTGTCTGATCTGATCTGATACAAACTAAGCTTCTACAGGTAGGAACTCGAGTTATGATTTGCGCTGGTAAAACCAAATATTTTAGTTTCTGTCATTAGAAGCTAAGATACAAATACGTTATAAGCCACCAGGGGAAGTAATCCATTTTGCAATTCAAACCTCTGCAGACTGATGTAAAATTTCCGGAATTTCAAGTGGAATTTGTTTCTCAATGTCCAAACAAGGAATTTAACCAATTCAGTATTGTTTGACAGAGCTCAATGAGCTCTGTCAAACAACATTGAATTGGTTGAATTCCTAATTGCATTATGGGAAAAAATTACAGCTCAACATTTGGATATTTCAGCATCAATATGTGGAGGATTGAAGGGACTTTTTTACCTTCCGTTTCAAACACGTTAAGACAGAGGCGGACAGGACATCCATCGATCTTCTAATGGACCTTCAACCCAGTGATCCAATCTATCGAGCATTTTTGGAAGGATTTGAAAATTTCTGGGAAACTTTTCAATGACGTGTCTCCCTCGTGATGAATCAACCATCAACATGATCGTCTGCGAAACTAGGGTTAACTACTATGCTACGGAAGCCCATTGGTGAACACCCTGTGCGTTTTCGTTCAATTTGGGTAGGCTAGTTCGTATTCAGTGCCATTCGTCTTATCGGAGTAGGCCAGTCGATACTCGATTTTCCCAGGACAGTTTGTTTGAGCCAGTCTATCTACGACACTATGTGCGACCAAGAAACATGTACAGACACAGAAAAATGTTTGACATGACAAAAATGATGCCTGTGGTTGAGGCGAACACTGCGGACTGTCTCCCCGATGATTGGCGAGGAACCATTATCTCCCGAGGCATAAACCGACAGTGGTATTGGTTCCAAGTGGCGACTAGTGCGAATATTCCCTACGAGGCCAGTCAACCTTTTATCTTTTATACCGACAACAATATCAAAGTTCGGGATACGCTGTTTCGAAAATTCATGGTTTTGGGCTTTGTCGCACATGCAGTTTTTTTTCACAGGCATGCACCCAATGTGAATTCATTTAAGATGTAATACAAATATTAGCCTGCAATTAACCCAGAAATCCTTGTTTTAAGTATACTTCACCAAGATCGAAGGAAACTCAAACTCTAGACATATACAAGCAACACTTTTCGACTGAGAACCTTGTACCTCACTTGTATGGTTTTATTTTGATGCATTGTAATGTAAATAACTTTTCAACTTTGGGCTGCACGGTATATCGATAAACCGATATATACCGGTATTCAAACCAATATCGAATGAATACCGGTGTAATTACAAAAATATCGGTTTATCGTCATTATTTATTTACCCACAATTTAATTTAATTTTCAAGATGTCTTGAGTTTTTTAACTGTAGTCCCGAATGAATAATATTATCCCTTTATCCCGGGAATCGTCTGCTTGCGCCCTCGTAATACACAAATTCAGCAGTTGAAAAAATAATTTTAAAAAATTTCAACAAATCTTTTTTGATACACATGACACATGATATAGTTTTGTTGAAAACTTTGGAGGAAATGTGATAAATTAATTTTGAAAATAATAAATTTTGATATCGTCTGCGTTGGGTAAAGGTGTTTCAAACAGCATCATCAAGGCATGCTAAATCGTCCCGACTGTGATGCCTCGAGTCTCGATCGTGGTACTTGTGTTCATATATCTGAACAGTTTTCGATATACCGGTATACCGCGGTATTTTTTTAAATACCGATACGGGTATTCAGTTTTTGAATATCGTGCAGCCCTATTTCAACTTTCAACTTGTGGTGAATCGAAGTCCAATTGAAATGAGGCCTTCTAAGTAGCTGCCCACAGTTTCTACTACAGAAGAAACTATAATATTTATTTATTGGTGTTTATGGTCACAAATTTATGTACAATGGCTAATCATGACCGTGACAGTTTTACGGGTGGAGGAAGCCGGAGTAACCACCGAGCAACGACGAGCAGCTGCCAGTTCCCCAACCTCATAACTCCGCACTGCAGCACAGGCAGGGTTAGATTGGTTGAAGACATGCGCACCATCGACGTGCAGTACGCCTTAGTACACGGCGTCATCGTGCCTCCCACGCGGGCAATGGAGATGAAGTGTCTTGCCCAAGGACACAACGCGGTTGCGGCAGGTGGGATTCGAACCGAGGACCTCTCGGCTTGCAGCCTGCACCCCTACCTACTGAGCCACCGCCCCCCCCCCCACCCCGAAGAAACTATAAGTCCTGTTTTTACTCCTTGAACGTAAGATAGAATCACTATTATTGTTTTCTAAATTATTCAGATAAAAATGAAAGTCTAGTATCCACCAACAGAAACTAAGATAAAACTTGTTGATTCCTGTTTGGAATTACAGTTCCTACAAATAAAATCTCAGATTCCCACGAGAGTGTAGACCCAACCACGACAAACACACGTGTACGGTTCACACGGGGTCATTGAATCTATCTTCCTTCAACGACTCGCCCCAACCTACCCAGTGGTAAATGCACAAATCGCCGTTCATGTGTTGAATTTTTCTTTCTTGTAGAACTCCTTCCTCTGAAGAGCCATGAGCTTACTTCTGGATCTGGCTATTTTTTAGCTCATCTTGACAAAGTCAAGCTGAGCTAATCTAATCGCTTCCCGTCCGTCGTCCGTCGTCCGTCAACACCATGTTTTAGTCTTCTCCTCCAAAGCCACTGGGCCAATTCAAGTGAAAGTTTGTGTGAGTGATGGTCCCAAAGGGGCATTTCATTTTTGTTCAACTCAGTATGCCCGGCCCCATAGGGAGGGAGTGGGGGAAAATGCTCCAAAATATTTTTAAAATCTTCTTCTCAAGAACCAGTGTGTGCAATGACTTGATATTTGCTATGGAGCTTCCATATGAGGTGTAGAATCAAGTTTGTTCAAACGAAGTTCGTAAAGTAATATTTGGCTTTGTAATAGGAGGGGTAAGATTTTTGGCCCCGCCCAAAATTTCTATTTTCTGAACCGTTGGTCCGGTATGAACCAAATTTGGTTTGTGGTAGTATTGGGTCATAAGTACTTGACCCATGCAAAAAAAAAAAAAATTCCCGCATCCCCATGGGAACCCTGGGAGCTAAAAATAGAAATATTTTCAAACGCCCATATTTCCCAAACCCCACGGAACAGAGAGTTTTTATTTGGTATGAAGTATCCTTATGACCAGTAGAATTGAATGGTAAAAAAAAATTGCCATCGGTTATGTTAGGGTGTTCTGTAATGGGCATCGAAAAAATGCTGAGTCCGCATATTCGCAAAAATTAAAAAAAATCTTTTCTCCAGAACCAATCATCAGAATCTTTTGATATTTGGTATACAGCATTCATAGGGGGGTCAGATAAAAGTTTGTTCAAATAAAGCTCATTGGTTCATATTTGGGCTCTCTACAGGAGCCCGAAGTTTTAACATAGGGTAATATGGGGAATATTCTTTAAAAATCTTCTTCTTCAGAACCACCAGTCAGAATCTTTTAATATTTGGTATACATCATTGTTATGAGGGTCAGATTCTAGATTGTTCAAACCAAGTCCCTAGGTTAATATTTGGGCTTCCTACGGAAGCCCAAATTTTATCTTTGTTCAATATGGAGGGTAATTTAAAAAAATCTTCTTCTTCAGATCCATCAGTCAGAATGCTTTGATATTTGGTATGCAACATCTCTATAGGGGTCAGATTCAAGTTTGTTCAAATCAAATCCCTAGGTATATATTTGGGCTCACTATGGTAGCCCAAATTTTTACTTAGTGCAATATGAGAACATTTCTTTAAAAATCTTCTTCTTCAGATCCACCAGTCAGAATGCTTTTATATTTGGTATACAACATCTCTAGGGGGTCTGATTCCAGGTTGTTCAATTCGAGTGCCTAGGCTAATATTTGGGCTCCATATGGGAACATGAAATTTAACTTAGTACAATATGAGGGAATTTCTTCAAAAATCTTCTTCTTCAGATTCACTTGTCAGAATGCTTTCACATTTGGTATACAACATCTCTAGGGGGGTCAGATTCAAGTCTGTTCAAATCGGATCCATAGGATAATATTTGGGCTCACTATGGTAGCCCAAATTTGAACTTGGTGCAATTCGAAGAAATTTCTTTACAATTTCTCTTCTTCAGATCCAACAGTCAGAATGCTTTCATATTCGGTACACAACATCTCTAGGGAAGTCAGATTTAACGGTGTTCAAATCAAGAGCCTGGGTTAATATTTGGTCTCTCTATGGGAGCCGGAATTGGTCATTTTGCTGAAGAGTTAAAAATTTTGTATTCAGTACCCTCTAGAGGTACTAAGATTAATCCACATAGGTTGTATCAAGGGGCTTCATAGGGGAGCTCTACATTTTACTTATGATCAACTGAAGAAAAGGCATGATGCCCAGATTATTTTTGTCACTCCTGAGGGACTCAAGGATTGACAGTGTAGCCTATAGAGATGGCTTGCTTAATGTAGACTCATTCTTGGACTCTGTTTAAATTGTGTTCTGTACAAGATGAGCGCTTCAGGCCCCGTGAGGCCTCTTGTTAGCTCACCTGACTGAAAGTCAGGGTGAGCTTTTCTGATCACTTTTCGTCCGTCGTCCGTCGTCCGTCGTCCGGCGTCCGTCGTCCGTCGTCCGTCGTCCGGCGTGAAGGTGGTGTTTGGGTCTTTTTCTTCCAAACCACTGGCCGCATGTTACTGAAATTTCATGTGAGTAGGGGTTATATAGCGGCATTTTGATTTTTGGGCAAATTAGGTTTCGGCTCATATTGAGCAGAGGGGTGGGGCAAAAATGCTCCAATTCTTAAAAAATCTTCTTCTCAAGAACCAGCAATAGCAGAGACTTGATATTTGGTATGCAGCTTCCTTTTGAGGTGTAGACTCAAGTTTGTTCAAGAGAAGTTTGTAGGTCTATACTTGGCGATGTTATGGGAGGAGCAAAAATTTTGGCCCCACCCCAAATTTCTATTTTTTAAACCGAGAGGCCAATTTGAACCAAATTTTATGTGAGGGATTATTGGGTCATAAGTACCTAATTTATGCAGAAATTTTTTTTCCTGTAGCCCCGTGGGAACCACAGGAGCTAAAAATAGAAAAAAATTAAAACGCCTATATCTCAAAAACTGCACGGCAGTGAGAATTTTTATTTGGTGTGAAGCTTTCTTGGGACCAACAGAAAGGATTGGTAAAAAAAAAATTGCTATCGGTTTTATCATAGGGTACTTTTTCGGGACTCTGAAAAAGTGCTGAGTCAGTATTTTTTAACACAGTAGGCAATGGGAAAAAAATAAAGAATTGTTTTCTTCCAAACCACTGCTCTAAAAGCTTTCATATTTTACATATAACATCTTTGGAACATTGATTCACATATTTGTAGAAATCAAATTCCTCGGTCCATATTTGGGTTCCCTATGGGAACCCAAATGTTCAAATTAGTGCAATATGAGGGATATATTTTAAAAATCTTCTTCTTCGGATCCACAAATCAGAATCTTTTGATATTTGCTATGCATCATCCTTAGGGGGGTGAGATTGATGTTTGTTCAAGCCAAGTCCCTGAGTTCATATTTGGACTCCCTTTGGGAACCCAAATTGTAACTTAGTGCAATACGAGGTATATTCTTTTAAAATCTTCTTCTTCGCATCCACCGGTCAGAATCTTTTGATATTTGGTATACAGTATGCTTAGGGAGGTGAGATTCAAGTTTGTTCAAGTCAAGTCCTTCGGCTCATATTTGGTCTCCCTGTGGGAGCCCAAATTATAACTTAGTTCAATATGAGGAATATTCTTTAAAAAAAATTTTTTTTTCAGATCCACCAGTCAAAATGTTTTGATATTTGATGTACAGCATTCTTAGGGGCTGAGAGTGAAGTTTGGTAAAGCCAAGTACCTGGGTTCATATTTGGGCTCACTGTGGGAGCCCAAATTATACCAAAATTTTTATTTTCCAAACCAAAAAGTCGATTTGAACCAAATTTGATATGAGGGCTTATTGGGTCATAAGTACCTAATTTATGCCGAAAATTGTTTTCCTGTCCCCCACGGGAACTGCAGGAGCTAAAAAATTTTTTTCTTTTTAAATGCCCATATCTCCAGAACTACATGGCACTGAGAATTTTTATATGGTGTGAAGCTTCCTTAGGACCGGAAGAAAAAAATGGTAAAAATTTTATCATAAGGTTCTTTTCTAGGACTAAAAGTGCCGAGTCATCATTTTTTAACAGTGTAGCTAATGGGAATAACGTTGAAGAATCTTCTTCTCCCAAAACACTGCTTCAGAAGCTTTTATTTTTGGGCTCCCTATGGGAGCCCATGTATAACTTAGTTCAGTATGAGAAATATTCTTAAAAAATCTTTTTTTTCTGTTACTCCTGTCAGAATCTTTTGATATTTGATTTTTGATTTTCTTAGAAGTGGCAAATTGAAGTTTGTTCAAGTTCTGCTTTATTGATAAAATTGGGCCCAGTAGTAACCAATTCCTGCATTGAAAGCCCTGTAAAGTGGGCAGTGATAGGCATAAACGATTGACCAAACTTGATATTATAATTACGCCTCTGTAAGATGTAGCCTTAGATGCTGAAAGTGACCTTAAATGGGAATAACGTTGAATAATCTTCTTCTCCCAAACCACTGCTTCAGAAGCTTTTGTTTTTGGGCTCCCTATGGGAGCCCAATGTATAACTTAATTCAGTATGAGAAATATTCTTAAAAAATCTTTTTTTTCTGATACTCCTCTCAGAATCTTTTGATATTTGATTTTTAGTTTTCTTAGAAGCGGCAAATTGAAATTTGTTCAAGTTCTGGTTTATTGATAAAATTGGGCCCAGTAACCAATTCCTGCGTTGAAAGCCCTGTAAAGTGGGCAGTAATAGGCATAAACGATTGACCAAACCTGATATTATAATTATGCCTCTGTAATGATGTAGCCTTAGAAAGTGACCTTAAATTCCAATAAATAAATAGATAAATTATTGAGTACCCAATATGGGGATCTAACATATGAACACTCTGGGTTACTAAGTAGAGAAAACACTTTTATGTTGAAAAACTGATAATAACCACAAGGCAGAATCCCTTGCTATTTTGGTGATATGACTCGGCCAGTATCAGGTGAGCGCCCTCAGGCCCCGTGGGGCCTCTTGTTTTTCACCTATCTGGTAGAGAAATTGGTGCTAGCGTTTGAGACTTGATCTATTAATTTACTTTTGATTTCTTATTCGTAAATTCCTGAAAAGTGTAAATTCTATATTTTTTTGTTTTTACAAGCTATGCCAATCTTCTAAGACCAGGACAATAAAATACCATATTTGCAAACATCATATATACAGTACTGTGATTGCAAAAGTGTCCCTGTCTCGAACAGATCGAGATATGATCGCAACGCACTTGTACAAGTCGATATTTCCAAAATAAAGAATTGCGAAATCAACACAGACAGAATCAAGTAAAACAAACGAAAAAAGCACCCGAGATTCAATGCTCTCGCAGACAGATGAGGTTCTCTTGTGCTGTAGACAGGATAGTGGACATAGAATTTCCACTGGATCGCGACCCAGTTAACTGGTTGGGGGCTTATTTTTGCTGGTCTGAATTTGTTCGTCATATTTTTTATTACAAATTATTGGAGAGTGCCCATATTATTTATGTTTGACTGAAGATGGAACATGAGTGAGGAAATGTTGGCTTTTGCTCTGTTACCCTCACTTTTTTGAAAGCCCTGAGAGTGGCTTCTAACACCAACCAGTTAAGATCCGGTCGAAATTTTCTGTCAGTTTTGGTTATCTAGATATATTGCGGAATCTTAAAGATCGCAAAAGACGGGAGCCACTGTCGTATGAGACCGAACAAGCACATGCAGTCATGGTATATATCCTTCCTTGATTGGAAGAAGGCGCCACCTGCAATGCTTTAGCTTCCAGATGGCGCCCTGTTCCACTCGAGGGAAGATATATATGTTCATTCAGAGGTGGGGTTTGCCCTCTCTCGAAACTGTACAACTAGGGTCATTTTGAAATTAAGCGGTCCCGGGACAGCGTGCTGATATCAGTGAAGTTTCCCGAAAGTATTTAATTGTTCTGAAGTAGGGTCAACATATGTTGTAGCATAAATCCAATTCCAACAACACGCGTTTGAATCCATATACATTGGCTTTTCTTTTTCAAACTTTAAATGAGTCAAAACAAAAGCGCCGGAATATTTTGGTTGGAAAACACAGTGGCCATATGCAAAGGGGCGATCGGGAGTGGAGAGCACACTTACTTTCCATTTTCTCAACCTTTCACCGAGTTGGCCCGACCCCGTCTACGGGAGTGCAACCCCCCCCCCCCCCCCGACTCAACGCAACTCTACTCTCTTTTACACGCGCCGCATACTCTTCTGCATCATGACCGGTGATTAAAATCCCCCATCCCAGAATCCTGGATCCGCCACTGGTTGTGCTCGACCCGCGAAGTTAAGACTGTTCTACCCCTTAAACCCAATATATTTGTTATTACGAATGTTCAACTTCTTGCATGCTGTTGGCGGATATTCCTGACCAGGACAAGGAATAGTTGCCAGTGAAGTGAGTGCAATTTGAGACTTTTATCCAAATTCTACTTTTTAGCTCATCTGGTCTAAAAGGCCATGTGAGTTTTTCTCATCACTTGGCGTCCGTCGTCGTTCGTCGTCTGTCGTCCGTAAACTTTTCACATTTTCATCTTCTTCTCTGTCACCGCTGAGCCGGTCTGAACCAAACTTGGCAGGAATGGTCTATGGGAGGTCCTCTACAAACGATCCTCATTTTGTTCCCGTCGGATGAAACACGGCTAATATTTACTATAGAAACCCGATGGGAAATCACATTTTCATCTTCTTCTCTGGGACTACTGAGACGACGTGAAAATAAACCTGGTAGGGATAGTCTATGGGGGGGGGGGGGGGGGGGTCCTCTACAAACGATCCTCATTTTGTTCACGTGGGTTTAAAAACATGGCCACCAGAGGCATTCTCTGATTCGGATTGGTGGATTTTCAAAAATCTTCTCCTCTGAAACTGCCAGGCCAAATGTTTTGATACTTCACATAAATGATGACTGGTACCCTTTCTACAAATGATCCTCATTTAATGTTGATCGGTTTGTAAACATGGCCACAATTGCGGCTTATAGTTACTATAGAAACCCTATGGGAAATCAAATTTCCATCTTCTTCTCTGGAACTACTGAGCCGACGTGAAAACAAACCTGGCAGGGATAGTCTATGGGATCTCTTCTACAAACGATCCTCATTTTATTCCCACGCGTTTGAAAACATGGCCGCCAGAGGCATTCTTTGATTCTGATTGGAGGATTGTGATAAATCTTCTCCTCTGAAACTACAGAGTCAAATGCTTTGAAACTTTGCATGGTTGATGACTGGGACCCCCTCAACAAACGATCCTCATTTCATGTTGATTGCTTTGTAAACATGGCCACAATTGTGGCTTTTAGTTACTATAGAAACCGTATGGGAAATCACATTTTCATTTTCTTCTCTGGAACTTCCGAGCCGACGTCAACCAAACCTGGCAGGGATAGTCTATGGGAGGTCTTCTGCACATGCTCCTCATTTTGTTACCGTGCATTGAAAAACATGGCTGCCAGAAGCATTTTTTGATTCCAATTGGTGGATTTTGAAAATTTTCTCCTCTGAAACCACAGAGCCAAATGTTTTGAAACTTTGCATGGTTGATGACTGGGACATCCTCTATCAAAGATCCTCATTTACTGTTTATCGTGTTGCAACCATGTCCACAATAGCGGCTTACAGTTACTATAGAAACTCTATGGGAAATCACATTTTTGTCTTCTTCTCTAGAACTACTGAGTCGACGTGGACCAAACTTTGCAGGAATGGTCTATAGGAGGCCACCTACAAACAATCCTCTTTTTGTTCCCATTCGTTGGAAAATATGGCACAAGAGACATTCTCTGATTCTGACTGATGGATTTTGCAAAAATCCTCCCCTCTGAAACTACAAAGTCAAATGCATTGAAACTTCACATGATTGAGGACTGAGACACCTTCTACCAACGATCCTCATGTAATGTTGGTGTAATGTTGCAAACATGGCCACAATTGCAGCTCGTAGTTACCATGGAAAGCCTATGGAAAATCACATTTTTATATGCAGTTCCAGGTGAGCGATTACAGGCTCTTTAGAGCCTCTAGTTAGAGTGGACTATCTCTTTGACCAATCATTTCTGAAGTTAAATATATATGAATTTTTCACCACATCTAGTCATGGCTGCTTCAATAGCAGCCATAGATAGATGTGATGAAAAATGTTAAAAATATACTCGTTTGTTAAGAGTTTAAGATGTTTCTGTTGTGTTCGGGTTATTCAAATGGACATTTTACGGTCGATGCTGGAAAATATGATAAGCGTCAGGTTTGGTTTCTCAGCATCATTTTCATTTGACTGATTTGGTGACACGAATTTTCCAAACAAATACGAATACATTAGTTGCATATTTAAATATGCTTTAGTTTTAATTAATGTTTACATTACTTGATTAGAATAACTACCACTTCTCTTCCACCTTTCAACATACTGAAATGGTAGTTGTGCAGTTTAACAAACATGATACTATTTCAAAGAGACATGAGGGTTCTTTATCTCGTTAAAAAGTCAGATTGCATGTCTTCTCCCTAAAAGTTAACTGCTTAAAATATTGTTTATCAGCTATTCCCAAAATAACAGATATTTCAGCGATACGAAGTTGACGCCCCGCCATAGTAAAGGGAGATCACTCTAATGTACTGGCCAATCGGTGACGAAGACTTGTCAAGACGGTCGAAAGGCTTTAAGTTAACAAACGGTATTTGATTTAATTTTGTTCAGACTTCTCTCTCTCTATCTCTCTCTCTCTCTCTGTGTCTCTGCCTCTGCCTCTGTCTCTCTCGCTCGCTCGCTCTCTCTCTCTCTCTCTCTCTCTCTCTCTCTCTCTCAGTATAGCCATTTTGGATAAAATGGCTATGGCGAGAGAGAGATAGATAGAGAGAGAGAGAGAGAGAGAGAGAGAGAGAGAGAGAGAGAAGTTGAACTTCTTCAAGATACAAAATATAATGAATAGAATTTTGATTGCCTATAAAACATGCTTCATTTGACGCTGCGTTATGGAATGTTTCACTGATGGCTAATACTTTTCACATTTGTGGTGATATAAAGTTCTCTCTTCAGTGTTTGGAAAGGTTTTGATACTACTCGGTGATAGTTCAATACCTTTTGATGCTGGTAATGTATGGGCGCTTCTCCACTGATGATTTTGAGATGGATCTTTATTACAAGAAAAGACTTCTTTGAAACACTTCAGTGATAAAACTCCCTACAAAGAAAAACGATTGAAGTGGATAAGTTCTAGGTATTTTGGAAACAGACTGAGTATCTATATTTCCTTCCCGGTCGTCACTGAGTTTTTGTTTGGTTGTAGTGTTCGTCTACATTGCTGAATGGCGATTCCCGAATTGCCTCGAGCAAATTTCTTTTAACTACAAAACTTTTCATTTCTTGCTCCAAAACAAGCTTATGTTCCATAATTGAAACTAGCTACACGAGTTGAATGGTATTTTATAAATAGTAAGGCCGGTTATGGCCGTTGCATCAGGGGCGGACTTGGCCGAGAAAAGTTACCGGGAAATGAACCAAGGCCGATAACGAGCCCGGAGAAAATTTTGATTTTTCGAACTGAAAGAACGCTGCTTTCTCGCATCTGAGTGATCAATGGCATTTCACACAGAGGACATTTCGATGTCATTTTTGTATCATCTTCATCATTCATTCGGCACGAATGGTATTAATAGTAGGTGGGGTTGCATGGACTAATCAGGTCGACCATAGTTCGGCCCAACGGGAGAAAAGAGTTTGATTGTTCAAAATAAAAGAATGCTGTTTCCTTGCATCTGAGCGATCAGTGGCAGACGAGACTGCTGGCATATCGAAATGTTCTCAATGTGGACTGCCATTGGCAGTCCACATAGAGAACATTTCAACATACCGGCATTCAATGCAATCAGATCCATTTTCCTTGTTGGGCGTTTTCTCGAGATTTCAAGCACCAACAGGTGCTGGGCTGCATCAATTTTGGGAGCCCCAAGGGTCACCCAATAGGAGCCCACCAGGAATTTTACCGGTGGACAGGCCCGCCTCTGCGTTACATTAGGTAAAGTGTTAATTCGTTGGTCTGAAAGGAAGTCTACTCACCTCCGGAATTGTAAAGAAATCTGACACGTGCAGCTCACAAAACAATGGTCAGGAAAAGTTGATTTTTCTGTCATCTTCAAATGACAATGATCGGTTTGAATTTTATAAAATCTATAAAATTGAAGAGAAACTCGGAAAAAACATGTCAGGTGAAGAAGATTATATTTTAAACTTTATAAGCGGGATACATACATTTTGTCACGAAGCAAAAGAAGATACAAAAGGGTGGTTGGGCTTATCATTAAAGCAAACTAAGAGTGAGAGAGAGAAAGAGACAGAAAGATAGAGAACTACCTGTTCCGTGAAGAGGTTCATGAGTCCATTTTTCCTTTTGAGAAGATCAAGTTGATAATAGCACGATGGAATAAAAATACATTCATATTGCAAACGCGATTTTACATATTTAACTTCTAATCCGCTGAATATTTTCAAGATATTTTCCATCAAATCTGGTCATGGCTGCTGTGAAGCAGCCATGACTAGATTTAATAAAAAAAAAATTATATAAATTTAACTCTAGAAATCATTGGTGGAAAAATCCATTCAATTTACAGGTGGAAAACTTGATTAAGTATGCTCAAATTATCCCTCTTTAAGTGGCCCAAAAAGTTATGTCCTGGCAGGAATATCTGCCAGGAGCATTCGAGGGGAGTTTAAGTTTCCACAAACACAAACAACACAAGAATGTATGCGAATACAGGGCATTTTTTCTCTGTCTCTCCCGTGATAATAATTTCCAAGGCTGGATTTAAATTTCACAATAAATGTGATTTGGAAAAAGTGAAATACGTTATTGGGTTCACTGTTAGAAATTGATTAATTACGGTAATCTACTGGAAGCAAGCTGCAGGTCCTCTCAGGGAAACAGAGAAGTGATCTTGTTTAGTGGGGCTTGACTTTTCAGTACGAAGTCATTTAATTCTTTAATTACAACTTTTGCGTAACAGCATCATCCAGGTCGGTTTGTCTAGGAAGAGCCCATTCTAAAGGAAGACCGATTAAGCAGGTTAAAAATATCAATTGGTCTACTTTTGATGATGATTGAACAAGCGTCTGATGTTATGAAGCTGCATAATACATATCACATCCTTGGTTCTGCTTTTCGATCGAAAAAAATGTCTCCATTTCAAAAATACGGATTTTTACCGTTAAATGCTATGGTAGTATACCGGCAGCTAGTTGCCAGTACGTTCCGTATTTTCAACAGTAATATTTAGCTCACCTGACTGAAAGTCAGGGGGAGCTTAAGTGGTCACTTTCCGTCAGTCAATCCATTCGTCCATCCGTCGTCCATCCGGCGTGAACTTTACATTATCGACTTCTCCTCACAAACCGCTGGGCCGAATTGAACCAAATTTGATATGCATATTCCTTATCATATGGCAATTCGTGTTTGTTCAAATAAAGTAGCCACGCTGACATGGAGCACCACAAGGAGCATTTCTCTGATAGTACCCATAAATTGTTTTCCAAAATTAAAAAAAAATCTTCTTCTCCTGAACTATCAATTAGAATCCTGTAATATTTGACAAACAACATCTCTAGGGGGTCAGATTCACAGATTCAAGTTTATTAAAATCGAGTTCCAGGGTTAATATTTGGGTTCCCTATGGGAGACCGAATTTTAACTTAGTGCAATATGAAGAAATTTCTTTAAAAATCTTCTTCAGATCCCTCCCCCCCCCCCGTCAAAATTTTTTCATATTTGGTATACAACATCTGGGGGGGGGGGGGGGGGGGGGCAGATTCAAGTTTGTTCAAATCGGGTCCCTGGGTTAAGATTGGGGCTCTCTATTGGAGCCCAGAGTTTAACTTAGTGCAATATGAGAAAATTTCTTTAAAAATCTTCTTCTTCGGATCCACCAGTTAGAATCCTTTCATACTTGATATACAACATCTGTAGGGATGTCAGATTCAAGTTTGTTCAAATCAAATGCCTGGGTTAATATTTGGGCTCCGTATAGGAGCGAGATAACCGTGTTGTGTCCTTGGGCATGGCACATAACCCCGATTGCCCACGTGAAGGCAGAGAGGCGCTGTGCACTAAGGCGTACTGCTCGTCGATGGTGCATATGCCTTCAACGAATGCTAAGTCCGCTTGTTCAGAGTTAGTATGTTGTGTAGTCTGACAGTTGCCTCTGCTTGATGGTTCTCTCCGGTTTCTACAGTTTCCTCCACTAGTAAAACTGTCCGGCACTAGGTGACGCTGGCGATCAAAAGTGTCGTTAAACCAAATAAATAAATAAATAAATTAATTAATTAAATAAATGATCGTGCATTATAACTTTCAGTGTATGAGTGCAAGGGCTGATCAGCTGTTGTGATACAGTCGCTGTTTGTTCCCTTCTGCCTCGATGGTATTAAGGGGCGGAACTATTTAATTCCCTAGTACGGTATACACTCACATGCTCGTATTTCTTTAACCCTTTACCCAACGTATCGGCGCATCCGCCCGCGTAATATGCAAATTCAGCAGTTGAAAAAATATTATTTTTCAAAATATTTCAACAAAACCATATGTGATCCCTCGCTGGAACGAGCTCGTTCCAACGAGGGGTCACATGATATGGTTTTGTTGAAATTTTTTGAAAAATTTGAAAAAATGTTATTTAAAATAATAAATTTTGATATCGTCTGCGTTGGGTAAAGAGTTAACTCCTAACACTCCGATAGTATTTCAAATTTTTTTCGTCACTGACTCTATATTGCCGATACGGAATGAAAAAAATAACCAATTATATCTTGTTTGACAGAGCTCAGTGAGCTCTGTCAAACGAGATACAATGTTTTAAATTCTCAGTTGCATTGTGAGAAACATTTGCTGCTGAAAACTTTGATATTTTGACGTCAGTGTGCAGAGGGTTAAACAATTATAATGTGAATGTTGAGTACGCAGGTTATCATTGTAATAATTCCGACAGAAAGTAATAAAATTTTTGTCCAAGTTATTTTGCATGGAATCGACAATTTCCGTTCAGCTCTCCCACCCCTTACGCTCCCACCTCTCAGTATGAATATGGCATTGGAATGATTCTGTGGCAAACCGTTTTCTTAACCCTTTACCTAACGTAACGGTCAAAACCGGCCAGCGCTATTCTCAAAAATCGCCAATTAATTTTCATTATTTTTTTCACTTTTTGTCTCAAAATCATAGGTTATGACCCCTCGTTGGAACGAGCTCGTTCCAACGAGGGGTCATAACCTATGTTTTTGAGACAAAAAATGAAAAAAAATAGTTATTCAAGAATTATTTTTGCAAGTGTCGTCTGCTTTTCATGTTAGGCAAAGGGTTAATGAAAGCACAACTATGCTCATCTTTCCTAGCGTTTGAACTGTTAACACTTTCGGCGCCGTAGCCTACTGATGTTGCAAAATGTTTATTTATAAGAATCCCAATGGATTTGGAGTGGGGGTAAATTAGTATTTTCAACCTGTAAGCATAGGACTGAAAACTGAATGTATTAATTGATCCAGCCTTCAAATAAAACTTGGATTCTGCCAACGCATATCATTGAACAAAACAGACATCGAATGAGGTAATGTCAGGGATGAGAGGAGGAGTAACTTACTTTGAAAGTGGACATTATTTTTTCTTGAATTTGTTTTTGTTACAGCGCAGAATTTAGTATAATGTATTTTTGCAACCAATTACCATATTGTTCTTTATATTCACTATGTGTTCATCCATTACTTATGCAAAGCTGTACATATCAATGCAACGAAAATACAATGACATTTTATTATCAATGTTTACTGAGTCTGTCATATTTAAAAAGAGACAACTTAGTCGGAATGCATACTATCTCACTGAACCCATTTAGAAATATATAATGTGTCTCAGTCGCACACCACCATTGCGAAGACGGTCGGCTGTCCCAAAAAAGAATTCACGATTTTCAGCCTTTCAGATATCGCGTGGATTTTAAAGTGGTTATCACAAGTGGTTCGATCCAAGTCATGTTGTCCCTTCATATTTCAATTGACATCACTGATGTTCATTCACTCCGAAAAGTGTTACAAAAAATAGCTTTCTCAAGCGATCAATTCGGGGAGGGGGGGAGGGGGTGGTTTGGAGAAAAATTCTAGACTAGAGACTGAAAAACATTGCACACTTCGGACACACACCACCCACTTTTATTCAAAAAAAATTTTTTTTTTCTCCAGAATTGTGAACATTCACCCCTACACAACCCAAAGTTGAACAGAACATTGTACAATGGGTGGTTTTTCATCCATAAACAAGATTTAACTCTTTGAACCCGAAAGACCGCTTTTCTGGTCCAGGATCACGATATAACCTGACTTCATTTAACAGACAGTTCGTCCCCTGAGTTCCAATGGAACTGAGGGGACGAGTTGCTCGGTGAATTTGTACGGAAGGCCAATCAAGATTTTCAACGTGAAGCCCCAACAAACAAAAAATATAGGTTCTCTATAGAACCAAAACTAGTTCTAATCTTGTCCCTGAGATGGAACCAGCTCTGTTCAAACAGTATTTATTTCAAATGAAATAAATTTACCAAGATTATCATTCAATTTTAACAGAATATTACATGAACTGAAGTAGATTCAGCACTAAACATGGAGCTTATTCAACGCAGTCGCCAAACATTTTGAAACAAAGGAGATATGAACAGTTGGCATACCGAACCAGTTTTGGTTCTGAAAAGAACCAAAACTGGTTCGATATGCCAACTGTTCATATCTCCTTTGCTTAATAATGATTTGAGACAACCTCGTATAAGCTCTAAACTTACGGCTGAAACCCCGTCAATTTATGTTTAATTCTGTTAATATTTAATGTTAATCTTTATAAATTTATTTGATTTGTAATAAATACCGTTTAAACAGAACTGGTACCATCTCAGGGACAAGATTGGAACCAGTTTGGGTTCTAAAGAGAACCTATATTTTTGCAGTGAATGCTGCACGTTGAAAATATTGATTGGTCTTCTTCCAAGTAACCAATATAGACTCTTCCAATTGACGACACTGAACTGTCGTGGAAGATACCACCAAGGTTCAAAGGGTTAACTAATAAACTCTAATCCTTATCCAATTTCCTATTCTCTCAACGGGTGTCAATTAGATAACACTGTATTACTGACTGTATTTCGTATTTCGTGGTTACATTCCAAATATTGGAATATTTACACTGATATCTGCCAATAAAAGATTGATTTGACTTTAGTTGTCTATAAGCGGGTAGCAAATTCCATGCTTTTCACATTTCTTGTTATTTAAGATAGAAAGTTATTAAATATGCCATATAATACCAACTACAGTTTCCTGTGCCATCAAAGACTTTATTAGTACAGATTCACTTCCCCCCTGTAGGCCTTTGGTACATTTTAGCCTGACCAATTCAGTAACAGTATTGTCATCATGAATCATCATGATTATCATGACATGAATAACCGAGGACAGTGTAAACTCATTGTTTGCTCATTAAAGCAAACGCTGGAAATCATATTCCATCACGTTGTTTTGAATCGAACGAAGTAACTGTGCATGGTGCAGTTCAGTAGCAGCTCTGCTGATATGAATAACTGTCGGGGTCATAGGAGCAACCCGGAAGGGAGTTGAGGGCTGTTATGGCCAAAGGCTCTTGATCATCTCTGTAGGGCCACTTTATGATACTACCAGTCTTTACTCATATCCAGAATCGAGCGTCCTTTTTATACAGCTGCCCCTCCCCTCATCAAACGCCATCGATTGGAGGAGTTATTGCGTTGATTGACTCGACACCATGCATCTTGGGGGTGGAGGTGGGCAGATGAAGTTACGATGTTTTTTCGCTGATGTTCCGACAATCCTGTTGTGTGGAGATCAGTGTGGCCAGTGGGTTTTTAGCTCATCTTGACAAAGTCAAGCTGAGCTGATCTCACCGCTCTCCGTCCGTCGTCCGTCAACACCATGTTTTGGTCTTCTCCTCCAAAGCCACTGGGCCAATTCAAGTGAAAGTTTGTGTGAGTGATGGTCGCAAAGGGGCATTTCATTTTTGTTTAACTCAGCATGCCCAGTCCCATAGGGAGGGAGTGGGGGTAAAATGCTCCAAAATATTTTTAAAATCTTCTTCTCAAGAACCAGTGTGTACAATGATTTGTTATTTGCTATGGAGCTTCCATATCAGGTGTAGAATCAAGTTTGTTCAAACGAAGGTCGTGATGTAATATTTGGCTTTGTAATAGGAGGGGTAAGATTTTTAGCCCCGCCTAAAATTTCTATTTTCTGAACCGATGGTCCGGTATGAACGAAATTTGGTTTGTGGTAGTATTGGGTCATAAGTACTTGACCCATGCAAAAAAAAAATCCCGCATCCCCATGGGAACCCTGGGAGCTAAAAATAGAAATATTTTCAAACGCCCATATTTCCCAAACCCTACGGAACAGAGAGCTTTTATTTGGTATGAAGTATCCTTATGACCAGTAGAATTGAATGGTAAAAAAAATTGCCATCGGTTATGTTAGGGTGTTCTGTAATGGGCATCGAAAAAATGCTGAGTCAGCATACTTGCAAAAATTTTAAAAAATCTTTTCTCCAGAACCAATCATCAGAATCTTTTGATATTTGGTATACAGCATTCATAGGGGGTCAGATAAAAGTTTGTTGAAATAAAGCTCATTGGTCCATATTTGGGCTCTCTACAGGAGCCCGAAGTTTTAACATAGGGTAATATGGGGAATATGCTTTAAAAATCTTCTTCTTCAGAACCACCAGTCAGAATCTTTTAATATTTGGTATACATCATTGTTATGAGGGTCAGATTCTAGATTGTTCAAACCAAGTCCCTAGGTTAATATTTGGGCTTCCTACGGAAGCCCAAATTTTATCTTTGTTCAATATGGAGGGTAATTTAAAAAAATCTTCTTCAGATCCATTAGTCAGAATGCTTTGATATTTGGTATGCAACATCTCTATGGGGGTCAGATTCAAGTTTGTTCAAATCAGATCCCTAGGTATATATTTGGGCTCACTATGGTAGCCCAAATTTTTACTTAGTGCAATATGAGGAAATTTCTTTAAAAATCTTCTTCTTCAGATCCACCAGTCGGAATGCTTTTATATTTGGTATACAACATCTCCAGGGGGGTCAGATTCCAGGTTGTTCAATTCGAGTGTCTAGGTTAATATTTGGGCTCCATATGGGAACCTGAAATTTAACTTAGTACAATATGAGGGAATTTCTTCAAAAATCTTCTTCTTCAGATTCACTTGTCAGAATGCTTTCACATTTGGTATACAACATCTCTAGGGGGGGTCAGATTCCAGTTTGTTCAAATCGGATCCATAGGTTAATATTTGGGCTCGCTATGGTAGCCCAAATTTGAACTTAGTGCAATTCGAAGAAATTTCTTTACAATTTCTCTTCTTCAGATTCAACAGTCAGAATGCTTTCATATTCTGTACACAACATCTCTAGGGAAGTCAGATTTAAATGTGTTCAAATCAAGAGCCTGGATTAATATTTGGGCTCTCTATGGGAGCCGGAATTGGCCATTTTGCTGAAGAATTAAAAATTTTGTATTCAGTACCCTCTAGAGGTACTAAGATTAATCCACATAGGTTGTATCAAGGGGCTTCATAGGGGAGCTCTACATTTTACTTATGATCAACTGAAGAAACGGCATGATGCCCAGATTATTTTTGTCACTCCTGAGGGACTCAAGAATTGACAGTGTAGCCTATGGAGATGGTTTGCTTAATGTAGACTCATTCTTGGACTCTGTTTAAATTGTGTTCTGTACAAGATGAGCGCTTCAGGCCCCGTGGGGCCTCTTGTTTCTTACAACTTTGACTGGTATATTCAAACAAGAAATGTACATTCAACAGATTTAGGCCCGATTATTTTTAGAACAGACTTCTTAATAGGGACGGCGGAAACACGGGGGCGATAGGGAGGCAGATAATGCCCTTCCCAGGTCCGTCACTCATTTTCAATGATTTATTCTCGAAGTAAATCTAAAATACCCCCCAAATCCGTTCTGGGAGGTTTCAAAATTCAATAGGAGAGTTCGGGGAGTTTGGGAGGAGGTGCCCCCATCCGGATGGGAGGGCACCTCCTTTCAAACTCCCCCATCTCGTGCCCTCGAGACATGCTGATTCGGCATGTCATGGCTGGACTGCTAGTGTGAGTAAATGTCCTTTTCCGGGGTGTGACCTCTTGTCCCGAAGTGCTTCCGACGCCCATGCGTCTTGTTATAGGGAAACGAAAATTATGGGTTACTCCTGGCGTTCATTTGTTTCTCACCATACCACTAATGCCAATGGAGAAACGGTATTCCAGTGTGATAATTTTATGGAGATCTCAGTCAGTGGCTTTGTGCTAGTCAACACCGACAATAACAGACCTGATATTTTGAGGTGAGCGATTTATTCGCTCGCCTACTGCTCGCCCTAAAAAAATTAAGGAGGGCGAGAACTAGCAACAGGTCTGGCATTCTCAGGTGAGCGGTTTATTCGCTCGCCTACTGCTCGCCTTAAAAAAATTAAGGAGGGCGCAAACTAGCCCTCCTGGCCTTAGAAAACAATGATAACCATAACAGCCTATTCCTAAAACCCACATCTTTTCAGATCTCTGCTATGTTAGTGGTCTCTGCAAGACGGCCACACTGATCCTTCCACACATCCGGGCCTTGCTGAGGCCCGGAGGTGTGGGAGGGGCAGTGTAGCCGTCTCACAGAGACTACCTTGTTAGCAGCACGAAATAAAATGTACAAAGCCCACTCGGCAGAATTCATTAATAGTAAACCTTCATTTTGCCACTTTCAGCTTTCTCGTAAGTTTGAGGAGAGTTAGTCGCTCCCCTAGGCCATGCTAAGAGAGAGATTTTTAGCCCTCCTGCATTTTTAAGAATGCCAGGCCTACAATAATATGAATGCTTAGTTTATGGTTAACATGCGTGAGTTCCACTCTTCTTTACAACATCCCTGGTAATTAACAAATTACAGACCAGAAACCTCATTAAACAAGATAGAAAGGAATATGCTTATTCTGTCGTGAACTTCAAATGAGCCACGTGTTCTTGAACACAGCAATGCCAATCATTATTACCTTTTCTCCGACATACGAGCCCCTATAGAAAACAATGATTTATGAATATCAGACACCAAAGCATTTCGCCTCAATTAATTAAAAGGAATTCTTAAAATAAACCGCTCTGTAATTTTTGGTATGGCTCACCCAGCATGTCAAAACCCGGAACTATGTACATGTATATACTGAAACCATGAATTACACTAGCAATGTCGCCACACTCCATAGACGCGATCGAAACGCCTGTTCTGAATTACGAACAAGGCCATCTTTGTTGGGTGTGTACCAACCACGATGAATTTCGTACCATTCTTAGAACATCCGCGCGTTGATATCTACTCAAGAGAGGTCATTTCTACCTCAACTTGACAACGTCAAGTATGAGCTATTGGGATGGGTTGTGATCCGTCGTCCGTCCATACGTCCGTCCGTCCACAAATTCCTTTCGTACATCCTACAGACCGCAGCTCTCCCCCGATCAGTTCCAAATTCAATATGTGGCTTTGGGGCAATGTCTAGATGGGAGCTGTCTAATTTTTCCCAATTTCCTTGAAAAACATGGCCGCCAGCGGCCATCTTAGATTTGGCATATAAATTGCCAACAATCCCATTAGCACACCCTACAGGTCACATCCCTCAACCCATCTTTTTCGAAATTCCATATGCAGCTTTGGTGTGATGTCTAGATGACAGCTATCAATTTTTCCGGATTTCGTTCAAAAATATGGCCGCCAACAGCCATCTTGAATTTGGCATATGCATTGTCAACAATTCCATTAGCACAACCTGCAGACCGCATCTCTCACCCTATCATTTTTTAAAATTTCATTTGTATACTCTCCCAAAAAAAGAAAGTGTGCATGCTAAAAAATAACACTAAAAAAAGAAATATATCATTTTCATTCATGGAAATTTTATTCAATCACAGATGAATCAATTTGTGATCAACACGAGAAATTTCATTACGCTACGACGAATACTCTTGGTGCCATGGAGAGTCAAAGACACTAAGGGTCCAACACGAAAGTCACACACTCAATATCTGGTATGACCTCCGTCTGCATCGACTACTGCTGTGCATCTACGCCTCATGGAAGCGAACAAGTTAGCATGGAAGTGGGTTAGGGTATGGTTAGATTAGGGTTAGGTAGGGTTAGGGTTAGTTTAGGGTTAGGGTTAGGTTAGGGGTAGAGTTAGGGTTAGGTTAGGCTAACCCTAATCCTACTCTACACCACTGCAGTCGAGCACGACGATGACATAACGTCAAAATCGGACGAATTGCAGGTCTTCGAGGACGTAAGCCGTATTCTCTCAGGTAGTTGATTAATGTTTGAGGATGTATCCGTCTCAGGTTAGGGATGTTCCTGGCTGTCGTCGTTGCCGTTTGTTGCTGGTTCTGGAGATGGATGACACGGATATACTGATCTTGTGCAGGGGTGGTAACTCGGTGTCTCCCGGAGTGGGGTCGGTCTCGAACGTCATCATGTTGTGCATGTCGATGGACTAGCCTGTCTGCAGTGTTACGGTGGCAGTTCAAATGCTGGGCAACCTCTCTGTGTGTTCTGCCAGCTCTAATCATACCCAGGGCAAGGAGACGTTGATTCATTGTCAATCTTGGCATGCTAATGTGGAGTCGTTTTAACAGCAGCGCAAGTGTGAATGTGAACGATAGGAAGGCCTTACTTTAGTGTTTAAATACCGAAGGATTCACACTGCTGCGTGAATTTTCAGACTCTCCACATGCCAAACCTGCCTTTTCACAAACGTGCAGCACGTCATTTAACGTTAATGCAATTTTAACGGGGAAAGCTGTTTTTGTGTTCAATATAACTTATTCATGAACAGGTTAACACTCTTTACACCTACGAAATTATTTTTTGGGAGTTTGATCAATTTCTGCAATGCACACTTTCTTTTTTGGGCGAGTATAGTTTTGGTGTGATGTCCAGATTGGAGCTATTAAAGTTTTCTGAATTTTATTGAAAAACATGGCCGGCAGTGGCAATGTTGGATTTGGCATATAAATTGTCAACATTTCCATTAGCAGGCGGCACCTCTCAACCTATCTTTTTCAAATTTTATATGTAATTTTGGTTTGATGACTAGATGTGAGTTATCAAATTTTTCTATAGTCCGTTGAAATGATATGAAATATAATTTGTTTGTCAACAGTTCCATTAGTACACCCAACAGTCACCATCCTTCACCGGACTTTTTCAGATTTCGTATATAGCTTTGGTGTGATGTCTTTTCTATAGAAACCTGAGTGAATGACTTGGCATTACTTGATCTTTCAACAGAGGTCAGTCCCTTCTTGGACAAGTTGAACTGCAGTGTCATTGACACTTTTATTTAATGCTAGAAGAATTTATTCTTTGTTCTCCTGTTGAACCTGTTTTTACCTGCGTCGCCAGCGGAGGAGCAGGTCTAGTAACCGCTCGACTCCGTCTGTCAGTCCGTCCGAAACACTTCTTCCGTCAAAGTTTTCTTGGCTTCTACGAAAGGGAATGATTTGATATTCGGCCTGCTGCTTCATAATGATGAGTTGTACCGTGTATCTAATTTTCAGATCTGCCGTGCAGCCACTTCCTGTTTGCCGATACTTTGAAATTTGACTGTACTCACTGAACATTGAAATTTTTCGTCACACTTTTCTCGGCTTCTATGCGACGGATTCATTCAATATTTCACCTGGAGCTTGATAATGTTGAGTTGTATCGTGTATGCAATAATCAATTGCATGCAGCGCCGCAGGTCCAGACCCGGCATTGGTCTTGTTGTATTATCACAGGCTCTGCCATGACCAGGATGAAATTTTTTAGTTTTTATCTGATTTCTGTTTTATCTCGAATTTTTAGTAATATTTTCTTTTCTTTTGTCTTCCAAGAAAATGATTGTTCAGATCATTTTCATGGAAATTCAAAGAAATAAAATATCATGCACAGCATTATGTTAACAGATGCATGTTAATTTGCTGCATAAACCTTGATTTTGAAAAAAAAATGCCTCTGCGCAAACACAATTTAGGTTTGTTTAGTTTATACGACTTCGCTCTCTTGCCTGGTCTATAGTGAGATGGCCATTGGTCAGCCTTCTTGGAATAAATTAAATTAAAATTTTTATCGTTTATGAATCTGTCAATCAGATTTCCATCAAAGCATGAAAAGTCGACATCTTCACACTAAAAACTAAAGTGTTAAAACTGACACGTTCAAGGTGTTAAACCCATTCTAACTCTTAGGGTTTGATTTTAACACTCAAAGTGCAATGCTTTAAGTACTTAGACATTACAATCGTCAGACATCTGAAACTTGAATGGATGGCACTTCCCATGTGTCTAGCATTGGTGGTTCTTCCAGAATCGTCCATAATTTGATTTGCGCTTGGTGGGTACATAATTAAAAGGACACAGCGCAGATGACGCGTATCAGGCTCGAGAGTTCGAGCCTGATACGCGTCATCTGCGTTGTTTCCTTTTAAGTGTCGCGACACTACACTTGTCAAATGGTATTATTGTAGCACCTGTCAAGTTCTGGGATATCTACACTTGAACAAAGTGCTAGTTCAGCACTTAGTAAGTGTTAAATACTGCACTTCAAGTGTAGTTTTTAACACTTTAGTTTTTAGAGTGTTGTTACCTTCGCAAAGATGTATTCTGAATAACGGGACATAGTCGTGTGAGATGACTTCTGTCACGGGGCTTGGATTGTATAATATTTATCTTCTTCATTAAGTACTGCTGCCGTGGATTGATCACTTTCCACGGGTGGGCAATATTTCCACGGACGCAATAATATTAGACTCCAAACACTAATTATAGGAATACGGGCATCACAGATTTCATTAACGAAGCACTGGGTACAACCCGGTGCTTCATTAATTAAAATTTTGCTGATGGTGATTTTTGTTACCTGGTAAGCGCATGGTCGGACATCACAGCGCATGCGTGGACCACGACCGGTCCACGATGACTGTACTGTATTTTCGGATCACAAGAGCGAATAATCGTATTGTTCGTGGCTGTATGTGTACCAATCGTAACAGTGTGTGTAATGATTATTACTAAAACGTATAATTAAACGACAGTAAAATTGCGATATGGTGGCAATTCTCGATCCGCTTATACGAACTTGTCGAAAATGAAAAGTGAAAACATTGCATTCTGAATACTTTTTTCGTTTGTTTTTCATGGTCCAGTCTTGATTTTCCAATATTTCATTTATGAAATATCCGTCACCGGTATTAACCCTTTTCCCAACGCAGACGATATCAAAATTTATTATTTTAAATATCATTTTTTATAAATTTAAAAAAAATTTCCATAAAACCTTATCATGCGACCCCTTGTTGGAACGAGCTCGTCGAGCTCGTTCCAACGAGGGGTCACATGATATAGTTTTGTTGATATTTTTTGAAAAATAATATTTTTTCAACTGCTGAATTTGCATATTACGCGGGCGGGTGCGGGCGATTCGTTAGGTAAAGGGTTAATGTGTCGTGACTATATTGCAATCCTATTGAGATCCGATCGACAAAGAGAACGAATACAATAAAGAGTATGTAGAGTTTTAGATAATATTGTGGCATACAGGGTATTTTCCCCTCGACATTACAGGCTGTTTGACACCTTCGACATTTATGTAACAATACTTCAATATTTTTAAAAAATAACAGTTACTTATCGAGGGTAATGAGACGATCGAAAATCAGATCAGCTGTTCCCACCACAATTGTTTGTCACAAGCTGAGAAATCGAAAATCATCATATTTGATACCCATATTTTATGGATTCTGTATATGGACATCTGTGTCGATAATCAACCCCTTCACTATCATCTTTTGACGCAATGCTGGAAAAATAACTTATTTAAAACACCAGGAAAATGTTTTTAAAACAAGGGCCAATTTCATTAACACACTTATGAACATTCTTAGGCATAAGTGTATCTTATGACACACTTATGCATCATTGCCGATTTCACAAAAGAATCTTAGCTAAGACAGTTCATAAGTAATTGCTTAACTTTAAGACAACTCTAGAGCATGCATAAGATGTCCGTAACTCCAACAAGATGGGCATTTCCCGTTCGCACTACATCTATTGTTTCCAGTTCAGGCATGATAATCCTCTGTATCAAAGAATGGCCGACTATAGTTTTGTTCTAATTAATTGGACAATTTAAACGAGAGAGAATTCAGTTCATTTTTCATACTTAGATTTTTATTCAGACAAAGATGGTAAACAAATATACATTATAACCAAAGTTTACAGACAAATATACATTATAACAAAAGTTCACATACAAATATACATTCGTGCTTTACGGTCTTTTTTTAAACAAATTTCTATCAAAAGTTCACAGACAAATATACATTATAACAAAAGTTTACAAATAAATATTATAACAAAAGTTCACAGACAAATATGCATTAGTGTTTTACTATTTTGGCAATTGAATCCATATAATAGAGAACACCAATTCTTGCAGCAGTTTCCTGAGCCACCCTTCAAGGTGATTTGTCGTCCTCGGCTCAATAGTTTGGTGGTGATTCCATAGGCTATGTCCGCGACTGCCCTTTCAGAACCAATTATCAGTAACGTAGTCACAGAAATGCGTAATGTTAGCTTCCATAGCAGTGCCGTCACTCCCTTCATAATCAGCCAAAGCCTCGAGCCAGGCATCGCTCAGATCGTCATAGGAACCTCTGGCAGGGCTAATGCTCTTCTTAATAATGTTTTCTGGTCGTTCTAATCTTCGACTTCTAATCTACAATAACAGCATAGGCGAATATTTTTTTTCAAATCGGGCTGATGATTGTGATGGCCATTGTGGGTTGTCACTATGTCGTCCATTTTGTTAGTTGTAGCTCTACAATTACGACGCCTGAGTGCTGGAATGTTCTATGTCCCGTATGGGACATAGAACATTCTAGCACTCAGGCGACGAATTACGACGCACTGCCAACAGTCTCTTTGGTTTCTTTTGGGTTTTACACTAAATTAGTACCCATTGTAAATAAGACATTTTCTACCTCTATCGTTGGTGATGAAATGAAAATTTACTTGTGCGCTTGCCATGATGAATATGGTTTGGTCAGTCCTGGACCTGAATTTATATAACATTTTCGTGATTGCAGTTCGAGTGATCATTTATCATTTTGTACAACACTGAAACACTGAAAGCAAAGATAAAAGATTAAAAAAACTTATTAACCCTCTCTCTGAGAAGAATTGAGCACATCACCGCAAAAATTTGTTCTCTGAACACTTGAGGCGACTAACACAACACAACACCAAGATCAATCCTTCTCATGAACATTGTTTTGATACAGACTATAACTTGCTGCGACAGATTAATTAACAGCGATGTGCGATGCGGCGGTGTATTTATTGTTTCAAACCAGGCGACATCTTCGCCGCCGGCGCGTTGTTAGAGATCGCTCCAACTCTCTTGACTACATGGACGATGTTGATATAATCCAGCGATACCGTTTGCCCCCGGAATTTAGTGCTGTGGGTATGCGAACTTGTAAAATATGACATTGAACGAGTAAAATATGACACTGAACGACACACGAGGAGATCTCACGCTTTACCAGTCATTCTGCAGGTATTAACGGCCCTCCGTTTGTATGCCAGCGGCAGCTTTCAGAACGTAAACGGAGACGTGTACAATATAAGAAAAGCCAGCGTCTCACGTGTTCTTCGCGGAGTCACATGTGCACTAGTTCGAAATTACAGAAGATTCATCAAGATGCCGACCTCTGAAATCGACTTACGGGAAATAATGACACGTTTCTACGAGCTGACAAGTTTCTCTAACGTTGTCGGGCCTGTAGATAGAACCCACGCCAGAATAAATGCTCCATCGGAAGACGAGGATGCTTACATTAACAGGAAAACATATCATTCTGAAAACATTCACTCAGTATGCGATTCGAAGCTGAAATTCCTTAATGTTGTAGCTACGTGTGCATTTGTGCATTCATATTCTGTACGTCAGCCTTGAATCACGACATCCAGCAAGGCAAGCTACCATGTGGATTTTTAATTGGCGGCAGTGGGTATCCCCTCAAGCAATGGCTAATAACACCTATCCCACATCCAACCAAGCAAAGAAAGTGGCACATAACGCTGCTTCAGGAAAATTTGAAATCCAGTGGAGAGGTCCTTTCGCATTTGGAAGATGCGATTTCGTTTTATGGACACGTCTGGGGGGAGGGGGGGGGCATAGTTATCTCACCCAGAAAGATGTTGCAAGATGGCGATTGCCACAATGGCCCTACACAACACGTGTAGAGATGAAGATGTGCCATTGGACGAATTTTTGGAACTGGCAACAGATGACAACATTAATGGCAATTACGAAGGCGCTAGAGGTAGCCCTTGTTACACAGAAGCATGTAAAGCAAGATTTTGATTTGCTTTTTGTGTATGTTGTCAGTCTACAAGATCAAGGATGGTAAGGTTATCGAGAACCTCGCCTTGCAAGCTTACCAAACTTGTGGCTTTACATGCTTCGACCACATGACAGTCCCCCTTCGACATGAAAACTGAATCGCTTTTCTCCACACACTGCCCGTGGAGAGTTGAATATGCTAATATGCTAAAATTAGGCATAACTTGCTGTAATTTAAGGACGTAAAAGTTGCTTTGGCTGTCACAAATTGAACTCTACCGGTGACGCGTTCCGTAATCGTTTCTTTGTTTCGGTTTGGTGCCACCCCCATTTCTTCTTTAACTCATCGATCGTTCTCTTCCCTCCACTGTGTTGGCAGCGTTCACTCTCTGACATATCTTCTCCCAGGCTGCCTGTTTCGCAGAGTTTGTCTCGGTTGTTTTAAACGGGTTGAAGAAATATGGGTTGCACCAGTAAAAACAGAAATCTTAAGGGCGGTGAAGTTTGGATTTCTCTTCGTGGTCATGTTTATACCATAGAGATGAGATAGGAAATATACCAAAGTGAAAAGCTAGGTCAGTGTATTTCTCGCACGGGAAAACGAATGTTTCAAAAATCGACTACTCTTTAATGGAGCTACTAGAGTGATGTTAAGGATATTGTTTAACTGCTGTATTTGTGTTTTTCAGCCAACCCACGGTCCTACACCCACAAAAGGCATGTAGTTTTGTTTCGCGCCCACTTATTTTAACCGAACTGTATTTCGTACGATTCGTAAAATTGTCGTAACGTGGATTGGACAGCAAAAATATGGCGTAAGTGTAGTTTTGTGAAACACATGGCATTTACTTAGGAACTTCATAGGAATGTCATACGAACATGATACAATTTCTATTAAAAAACTGATGCTCTTTTTATTTATTTATTTAATTTATTTATTTATTTATTTATTGGCAAACACAGTTTTCGATCAAAAAGCAGAACCTACGTGTGTGTGGGTTTTCAGATTTGATTGAGCTTTATTACAAAAGCACACTCTTCAATAATTACAAAGAGTAGACCAATTAATATATTTAATCTGCAGCCAATTAATTCGTCAACTTTAAGAATTGACTTTTCCCTCGCATCTTTCGACAATGACAATAACATTATGAAAAAGCAGTAATCGAAAATTTAAATGCATTTGTTCTGAAAAAAAAAACTCCACTAAACTTGCGCACTCCTCTATTAGTGTCTTGTAACATCATTAGACTTGAAGTACTAAAAGTTGTTATGGTAAAATTCATGGTAACATGGTCGGCAGCTGGATGTCAGTATTTTACCGTACATGCATTTTCAAGGGCATTTGTTCACTGAATCTTCTGGTTGCTATGTGAACTATACACATAACGTATCAATTCCCCAACCGGCTGATGTGTGGGTATCCAGAAAATACAGACTGCAAGAAAGAACTCGAGAAAATAACAAGAGAAGAAAAGTTTCTTTTTCGAAATAATGCGCCTTTGATCTGGGGGCCCTGCGAATCACATATTTTCGATTCAAATCGAATCTCGAATCTAAATGAATCTATTATTCGAAATCGAATCGAACCACGAATCGAATACAGACGTCTTGAAGTCCCGACTGATATCACATTCCAACTACAGCATCAAGGCATGCCTTCGACGAAGGCATGTCTTGATGCTGTAGTTGGAATGTGATATCAGTCAGGAGTCGAAGGCATGCCTGGATGATGTAGTTGGGATATTTATTTATTTATTGGTGTTTAAGGTCACATATTTATGCACAATGGCTGATCATGACCACGGCAGTTTTTCGGGCGGAGGAAGCCGGAGTACCCGGAGAGAACCACCGAGCAACGGCGAGCAACTGTCAGCTCCCCAACTTACTAACTCCACGCAAGCGCAGGCTTGGCATTGGTTGAAGACAAGTGCACCATCGACGTGCAGTACGTCTTAGTACACAACGCCACCGTGTCCCTAAGCGGGCAATGGAGATGAAGTGTCTTGCCCAAGGACACAACGCGGTTGCCGCAGGTGGGATTCGAACCGAGGACCTCTCGGCTTGCAGCCTGCACCTCTACCTACTGAGCCACCGCGCTCCCCTGTAGTTGGAATATTACCCAATAAGGATTTTTGTTCAAACACAGAAACGAGTGCGAGAATTCTGTACTGAGCACTGCACGGGGCTAGCCGCTTGCAACCGAGAGCCCATCTTCGATATTGCTTGGGAACTTTAAATTTGCTTTCAGAATTGGTTGTGACTAGTGAAACTGGAATTAGCATGGGTACAGATGCTTTTTATGTTAATATAAGCGAATTTACACTCAGTCTTTATTTTCAACATTATCTATGTACAATGTCTGTCTCGGTTATACGTTTTGTGAGACAACTAAGATGTCTGATACCAAGCGCAATTCCAGTGAAAAGATTCAAAGGAAAACGAATCGGACAGCCGATTTCGAATCGAAACGAATACCAACTTGAGATTCGAAATCGAATCGAATCTCCAAGCTTCGCAGAGCCCAACTTTGATCATGTGAGAAAGCTAACATCGGGGCGCATTGAATAATGACCGCAATTTTGCCGAGAGAAGTGTACACGTTTATTTTCAGATGCAGTGCCAAGCAAGCATGGAATATATGTATATTCCTGATAATACAATGAAGTAATGCATTCAAATCAATAAGATTAAAGAAATATCATATATCACGAAAAGAATGAAGCAGACATTTTGTAATGTTATTTTTACAACTGTTATATAAACAGGATGTAAGATGTTATATCTACCGTATATCTGTTGCGCTTGTTGTGTTTTTCTTAGGAATCGAAAGCTAATAATAACGGATCACAGAACATATGGCACAAACTGCACTCGCATATATTGCACCTGCACTGTAAGAGGCGGGGTGTTTCCGTGCTGCTTGTCTTTACTGCAGAAGAAACTGTTTGTTTATTGTAGTTGTATGAAAGAAATGTTAGATAATTTGGTGACGCATGTTTTCAAAGAATCTCACACTTTTTGCACACTGCATATCCACGTTTCAGACCAAAGTGTTAAGGTATTCTTTTCACACGAAACGGAATGCGAGCGTCAGAGGGATAGATAAATTTATTTGAGGTGCAATCAAGTCACAACTGATTTTTCGTTCCTGTTCAAATATCTAATCATTGTAGTGGGTGTGATCTGAGCCTTGCTGATGAACAAAGGCAATAATATCCTGAGTGGAACACACAATAATTAAGTATAACTTTGACGCAACGAATAGTTACGTCAACCTCGTAATTAATGAGTTTTGTCTTTCCTTTCCGCATTTTTATTAAGTCACTTAACTGGTTGAGAGCTAGATTATTTTTGGTTGTCTGAATTTGTTATTCAAAATTTGTTACATTACAAATTATTGGAGAGTGCCCACAGGCACTCTCCAATAATTTATAATAGAACAAATTTATATAAACAAAATTTTATTTGCATTGGACTGAATAACATGAGCCATGAGCAAGGAAAACATAAGCTTTTGCTCTGGTATCCTCGGTGTTTGAAAGCCCTGATAGTGGCTTCTAGCACTCAACCGGTTGATACCTGACTTTATTTTACATCAAGGTTTCTGCCATTAGATTGCTTCCAAACTGCAAGATGAGAAGAAAAAT
The DNA here is from genome assembly GCA_031216915.1 of Pictodentalium vernedei. Classification (NCBI taxonomy): domain Eukaryota; kingdom Metazoa; phylum Mollusca; class Scaphopoda; order Dentaliida; family Dentaliidae; genus Pictodentalium; species Pictodentalium vernedei. The sequence continues at coordinate 171,472,603 of CM062290.1, forward strand.
AGTGCAATAAAAAGTACAACTGTTTTGTCTAAAATCATTTATTCCTGTTTTGTTCCTTTGAGGAGTGATGTTCGAGTTTTACGTGTTGAGGAAACCAATGAACCTGGAGAGAACCACAGAGCAACGGCGAGTAACTGTCGTACTCCCCATCTTACTAACCTGGCATGAGGAGGGTTAGTGTCGGTTGAAGGCAAGTGTACCGTCGTCGAGACCTACGCCCTAGTATACACAATGCCACCGTACTTCCACAGTTTCGTGCTGTTGTGAAAAAGAATATGTTTTAAAGTCGGCATCTTAGGGCTTTGCATAACAGGGAAAGCAGACAATACAAGAAAAAAGTAAAATACAGTACATGGAGACTGGTTTGTTACTAAATCACTCATGAATTCCTTGTCTGGGAAAAAGCTTTGGAACTGTGCTTGTCCTTTTAATGCATTACCACAGGAATCGACGGTTATTGTCTGGGTGGAGACACCACCTCACGGGTGATTTAGTAATAATCCACTTTCCAAGTAGTGTATTTAATTGTTTGCCTAAAAACGTGGCGTGTGACCCGTGTTTGGCTCACCGAGCTCTCTCCAGTGAGAGATCGCAACCAATGTTTTGAATAGTTACTTTTAGAATAGCGCTGGATGGCTGGCGTATATGGACGTTACGCTCTTTAAAGGGTTAACCAATTCAATTGTTGTTCTGTTATCGGCGTCGGACAGTCCCGAACTTCGCTGATAAATCTTCTTATTGCTGTATAATCTACTGCATGTGGGCGATGACATGAACATAAATTATTCTAAAATCATGGTGTGAAATATTCAATATTTATTATTATACTATTAAGTGCCAATTTTGCTTTCAATAATTTTGTACACCATTACTGTCCACCCACGAGATGGTGTCACAAAACTCAAAGACGACGAATCGAGATGAAGTGTTCAGAGGAAATAATTAAGCTGATCAGCGAAAGTCAGTTAACGCATTCTGACTAATATTCGTGCAAGCATGCAGTCAAGAGAATTGGACGAAAAAGGAGCAGATGGAGAGTGGAGTACCTCTAAAATATTGGTGTGGGGGGGGGGGGGGGGTACCACTGAGGCAATAACTGTCGGTTCCTGTCATAATGCTTAAAATGACAAGTCCAGTTTGGCCAATGGACCTCCCCATTCAACATATCTGTCCTTTGGCTGAAACTTTGCTTCTCGTTGTTATGCTTTTTTCACAGAAGTGTTCTTGCCAGGGTGGAAAATCAACTCCACGAGTGTTGCAGTGGTAATTCACTTTCCGCATGCTGTACCCATTGCGTGAAGAGTGCTGAAGAGTGCATTATACTAAAACACTCGTACACTGTCATTTCGACTTAGAAAATAAGTCTAAGTCTTTCAAAAATATAAAATATATTTTTCAAATTTTCAGTTGCTGGACCTCTGAGTTGTACCCAGCTAGCATACAACGCAACCGCAACGTTAGTGAGTTATGGTAAGTGTGTATGGAACCACAACGAATCCACACTATACCTACAACGTTCAGTAAGAAGTTGTTGAATGTTGCAAGATAGTTGTGTGGCCGCAACGTTTTCATAACGTTTCAACAGCGTCATGTAAAAGCTGTTAACCCCTGAGGGCCTAATTTAGACTCACGTTCACCAGTTTACTGCCGTAAAACAAGTGTCGCAACATGCTGTCTCTGGAGAAAGTTCCGGGTTACATTGTAAGTGCCTTTGCAGTTGTTTCTAGACAAGTCTTGGCTGCCTATGTAAGCAGCCAAGACTTGCATAGAAACAACTGCAAAGTTGCCACAATGTGTCTACAGCGTCAGGTAAGAGGTTGTTAAGTGTTGTAAGATGGCTGTGTTTTCCGCTCCATTTCAACAGTTTCTGCATAACGCCGAGTAAGAAATTGCTAAACAGCTTTGTTGCCACAACGTTTTGCCTACATGACTACAATGTTAAGTAAGAGGCTATTTGGCCGGATATTTATCGCCAACGTAATGAACGACGCTGCCATAACCTAACCTGGAAGTCCAGAATTGTACTTTCCCTCAACCTTATTTAACAAGACGTAACGTTTCCACAACGTTGTTACAACCACATTGCGATAGCTAGGTGTTCGCACGTCTGTTAGCTGAAAGTTAGCCTGTGAACAATTGTTTTAATCATAGAACCTCACTTACTGGTCAGGTAGAAACTACACTGCATGGATGTTTTGGTGATGATACACTCTCTACTTACTTGCTTATTGTTTTTAATGTCACTTTCAGAATACATGCCTACATGCTGACCACAACATGATATGAAATTAGGTTGTAAGGTATTGTAAGGAAGAAAAGCTCAGCTCCCTGAATGGATCCGAACTGCGTGAGTGAAGGAAAAATACTCGACAAGCAATAATCTACAAAACATAAAGTTGTAGCAATTAATAACGAATGTACCTCCACCAACCAACCACCCACCCACCCACCATAAGGCACTCTGGACTTAGACACCCTCTCTTATACCATATGCCATCATGCGAAACTACCTACACGAATGAGCCCTTCTTTCCTATAGTCATTTCTTCACCTTCTGGGTACTTAAGCCTTCCAAAAGTACCCAGGATGCACCAACTGGACAAGTTTTTCCCGAGAAGATGCTAGACCATCACCTATAGGAATACACACCCTTAACCCCCACATGAGGTTAAAAGAAAACGGGGAAAAATATTTTATACGATGCTCACCTAAGTTACTACCTGTGAAAAGTCCGTATGGTAAAGCTTCTACTGTGGTTAAAAGGGTTTTGATGGGAATTCCATTACAAAAATTTACACTTAACCCTTTATCCAACGTAACGGCCAAAGCCGGCCAGCGCTTTTCTCAAAAATCACCAATAAATTTTCATTATATTTTCATTTTTTGTCTCAAAAACATAGGTTATGACCCCTCGTTGGAACGAGCTCGTCGAGCTCGTTCCAACGAGGGGTCATAACCTATGTTTTTGAGACAAAAAATGAAACAAATTAGTTATTCAAGAATTTTTTTTGCAAGTGTCGTCTGCTTTTCATGTTAGGTAAAGGGTTAAAGGAGGAATATATCCAACTTGACCTTTGACATTACCCAATTTACCGACTTCAATACATTCACACTTCGCGATGTTTCATTCAAACATACGACGTTTTGTGATACTATCTACTGCGTGCAAAGACTTATTAAGTTTAAAATACCTGCAATTGAAAATTTAAAATAAAACTTAAGAATGGTTAATAATAATTTGACTTAAAAAACAAGGTAAATTCAATCAACTTTGACGATGTGTCAAGCTGTCAATCGAGCATTCACGTGCAGCCGGAAGTATTGCCCACCGGCGAAGATGTAAACAAAACAAATCCATGTGTTTTCGATAGAAAGTATCGTATTTTTCTCCATTTTAAGTGACAAAGTAGATTATTTATTAAGCGCATGGTATAAATAAAACAAATAGGTACTAAGGTCGGTAATCAGATTTAAACCACTCGTAGAATGAGGGTTTTACCACTCGGCAAAGCCTCGTGGTTAAAACCCTTATCATACTCGTGGTATAAATCTGATTACCGGCCCTTGTGCTAATTTATTCTATATTTTCCCCTCGTCGCTTCATTTTTCCAGGAAACTACTCTTGCAGCGGCGAATTTCAACGAAAACTGTGGTTTCTTCGACTGAATAGCTCGTCGAGAAGTTTGTGTTCAAAAGAAAAGTCTAGTATCTTCGTATCATGGTCGGAAAAACATCAGTCACCCTCTCTCTCCATTAACCTAATATCTGATGATAGCTTCGGGTCTGGGTTTACTGGCTTATTCTTGCGACCAAGAGTGGCAAAAGCTCTGCTATGAATTACAAATGAAAATCTCCCGTCGTTCAAAAGTTATCACTGACATTGCGTTTTTCTTTTGTGTTCGGAAAGTGTTAAAGGATTTTATAATTTCAGTGCTATAAAGTAAAATGAATGTATCTGCTTTTCGATTAACAGAATATTGTGGCAGGCTGAATCATTGGCGCCGGCAAATACATTATCGTGGGCATGCACATCCGGCTGCATGTATCTAGACAGGATATACACTGGCATTTCTCGCAACGAAAAGTCAATTTTCGGAACATTACTTTTAAAATAATCTAAAATTCACAGGAGAGTTTTATTTCCATATTTATTGAATATTAGAGATAATATGTGTTTTCTCACAGGGTTGCGTATTTCAAATTAACACTCGGCACTAAGTTTGCAGATATTTATGTAATTGAAATTGGAAACTGCCAATTTGTTATTTTCAAAGAACGTAAGTGACGTGAAGTAACAGACGAACTCGTTCGACATGTGTTTTATATAACAAATATGAGACTCGAGTTTTTAAAAAAAAAATTTCTTCGATATGGTGCTAGAGCCTTAGCAATGAGGGTTGATTGAAATCTCCACCAAAGGTACTAACATAGCATGTCACCCATACCCGAAGCGTGAAGCATCTTGTGCGGTGAGAGCGTGTCTTCCATTCGTCGCCTGAGTGCTAGAATGTCCTATGTCCCTTAGGGGACATAGGACATTCTAGAACTCAGGCGGCGCATTGGTGAGAGTCCTAGTGTCTTCTGTGTGGAAATTTTGTTGGATTCGGGCATAAATAGTGCTATGTGGAGCTCTCCTGGGCATCTGTTTATCTAACTTCGTAATATTCTTCGGAACTTTTTCGCGACGCCGGGCTACAAGCTCTCAAACCATCGAAGTCTGGGAGGAATTGGACTCTGTTATACTCTGGAGCCAGTCTAGCCCTGAAATAGTGGCCTTTAAATTTTTGACTGTTGTTTCAATAAAATTATATTACTAAAAGCTTCAAAACCTCTACGTTACTGGGAACTATTTTTGGAGCGGACTTTCTGCCAACGAACGCATTGCTGCCATTAATGTTTGTTTCTAGATTCTTGGGCATCTTATATCGGATTTTAGAGGAAGTGTTAAATAGAATCTTCACGAAACTGGTTCAATAAATTAGCCTAGTGAGGTTGCCACGGGAGGGTGTGTGTGTGTGTGTGGGGGGGGGGGGTTGGAACTTCAGCTGACCCCCAAAAGATTGGTCCAATGCACATTTCACATGTAGCCAAAAAATGTTCTCATTATAGGCCTACACGTGCCACAGATGCCTCAGATTCGCTCTTGGAGCATTGATTTTTGCCAAATTTTCAACGGGTGGCCAAGGCCGAACTGAAGGAAAGTGAGAGGAAGGGTAACAACTGGAGTACGAGGAGGTGATAATGACCGGGGGTCCTAGTTAGGTCTAGGGTTAGTCCCCACCCCACAACGGCCTTCCAAATATTATCTATCCCCCACAATAAAAATGGCTCGGGCACCACTCCCTATTATGGAATCTTATTTACGCGCCTGTATTGATCCGGAACATAATGTAACACGAGTTTATCTTGATATCGCACCCCATGAAAAAGTCACAGACCGAACACGAAAATGTTAATGTGATGCTGACAGGGCCGAAGCCAGTGGGGCTGCAAGTGGGGCGAACCTGCAACTTCGGGTGATTTTAACGCCCCTAGCTTCGGGCCTGGATCATGCTGATTCGGTCGTTTGACATTTATTTATTATCTCGACCTCGGCAGATGAATCTTCCATTCTATGTACGATACACGTTTGATGGTGATACACATATCACATGAATTCCATCTTTGATATTTCGTTCCACTTAAAGTAAGGAACCCGACATTAAAAAGCGACGTGCACATCGATTCCTTCTTTTGACCTCTGTGGACTTCATCTGGTGGGCTTGGTCGTGAAGTTTATCCGCGACACACCACCTGGTGGCGTTACAGATATAACATTAGTTTTATCTTGATATTGCACATCGTCTCGAAGTTACAGATTGAACAGGAAAAAGTACATGCTGATTCCTTCTTTCGACCTTCTGGCTGTGAGCTTGACCTTGGTAGATCGGACTTGATCAAGCTCCCGGGGCACCATTCTAATAAGTAAGAGGAATTGGACGCTGTTATGGGCTGTTGCATAGTTTGTTTGCCTACTTTTCATGGAGTTGCGCGCAGATTACAGTTGGTGTAATGTGATGTTCTTTCACGCACAGAGATATTCAGATGTGCATTCGTGCTCCAGTTATAGATATTCCAATCAACAAGTGTTTACTTCACCTTGAAACCATGAATTGATACAACTAGTAGAACTACGCAGGGTAATAATAAAACTAGTTCCTAATGGAAATGCCATTGAAATCAGGCCAAATAAAGTCTCGATTTGAGAAACATTTCTTGCGTTGATCCAAAGAAATGAATATTCATGGTTTATTTTAGATCCAGTCGTTTGAAATATATCAGCTGGTCGGAAAAGCGAACCTTAGGTTCGCTTTTCTGACCAACTGAAATATTCTAAATGAGTGAATCATACATGTTAACCTCCCAAAAATTTTTTCAGGGAGATTGAAGAAAATTTTCAGGGAGATGACATGATTTTCAGGGAGATTTTTTTTGGCGCGTAGAAACCATGTGTGGATCGATCAATTTTAAATACAAATTAATACCAAATACCCCCCCCCCCCCCCCCCCCACACACACACAGGCATAACAGGAAACAGCCCAACAACAATACATCAAAGGAACATACGCCAACCCCCCACCCCCACCCCCACACACACATACATTAAACATTCCACCCTAATGTGTTTTATTTGAACAATTTGTCCTTTCAAAAGCCAAACCATAGAAATATAGAGAAAAACAGAAATCAGATATATGGATGTGGTCATGTGCCAATATCTGAGCTTGTTCCAATGACATTCATATTTCAATGGTTGTATGTACAAAATGTTTGGAGATATTTTCGACCTTTTCAGCACTATATCAGTTATGGTGCTGTGTTGAAAGTTTTGGATCCATTTGGGTAATTATGGGTACTTGCGGCAACCTGCGGTAACCTGCGACGATCTGTGGTGTTTAGGCACACCCCAGAGCCCGGTTGTTGTGGTAATTCGATCTTCCAAAGCCCAGCGCCCCACCTAACCACACCGGTTACTCACTGGAAGTAGTTGGTCATTTACGAAGGGGATTTGGAATGGGGTGATCATTTTTCAGTGAAACGTGAAAATTATGCCACAGCCAGCCCAGGACGAAACATCTCGGGGATATTTTGTTGTCCATTAATCACTACGAATGAAAAAACGTCCAAGTGCCGTAAATTACCAACTTTTTAGAGATTTTTTTCACTCAAAACATAATTTTTTTCACAGCCTGCTTTAGAAAATTGCGAATCGGAAATTTTTCCCAATATATTGAAAATTACGGCAACTCATATGTTTGAGCCGTTTGTCTCCAAAATTGGCTATAATTATCTGAAAGTGAAATCCAAAATGCATAATAAATTTGTGCGTATTTTTGCACATTTTCGATTGGACAAGATTTTATACGTATGGAATTTATTTTTCGATTTGACTGCTACCTGTATACAAGCAAAGGTGTGCCTTTAATATATAATCAATTTCAGCAATTATCCTGCATCTCAAATTCATTTTATCCGCCTGTCAAACGTGTTGCAATAATCACAACACGGCCATTGACAGAAATGAGAATTGGCCATCAGTTCTTACGGAAGTGGTGACGTTTCACACAAACTTAATGACCTTTCCATTAAGAGTAGAGCACATGCTTTTGTATTTGTAAACAAAAGCTGGTGGATTCAGTTTTTGTCTGGTATGTCGACTTTCCGGGAGATTTTTGGTCCAAATTGACTCCCGGGCGGGAGGGCGGGAGGGGGAGGGAATAGCTAATTCCGGAAGAATCCCGGACATTTCGGGAGAGTTAACATGTCTGGAGTGAATTTAAACACAGCAGGTGGGCTGCACATATATATATATATATATATGTGTGTGTGTGTGTGTATTTAAGGGCTAGACAGACTCCAGGCCGTAAGAACGTCGAGTTTCTAACAGGATTAGACTGGTGACCTACGAGCTTGGGATTTGGTAAGTGAAACGCATCACACCGTCTGGTGATGATGCACAATTCATGTTATATAAGTTTTATCTTGATATCTCATCTTATTAGAAAGTTATGGACCTCACTCGAAACAGTTAATGCGCATGTTCATTCCTTTTTGTGGCTCCACACAAACAGGGTTAGCATTGGTTGAAGACAATGGCACAATCGTACTTAGTACACAGCGCCACCTCGCCCCACCCCCACGTAGGCATTCGGGGTTAAGTGCCTTGCCCAAGAAAACAAAATAGTTACCCCTGGCGGGGATGCAACCGTGGATCTTTCGGTTTAACCCTTCACCCAACGTAACGGTTGGGTCAAGGGTTCGTTCCAATGAGGGGTCGAGCACGTTCCAATGAGGGGTCATAACCTATGTTTTTGAGACAAAAAATGGAAAAAAAATAGTTATTCAAGAATTTTAATTTTTTTGCAAGTGTAGTCTGCTTTTCATGTTAAGTAAAGGGTTAAAGTCAAAAACCTTGCTCCTAGAGTGAAATACTTGCTAATTAAATAAGATGAGAAGCCCATGCGTCGAGATACTACGTTTTTATCCACAAATAAATTTCCAAATTTTCTGTGTTTTACAAGTTAACACTGATTAATTAACTAATATTACAAGTAGACCACATATGTAGTTGGAATATTTTATCAATTGGAAATTATCTGGTTTACACCCACCCCGCAAATCGGCCATTCTCGCGACGTTCCTAGTAGTTTCAACAGAAGCAGTCAACAAATTTCGTTCAGACTGCTAGAACTTTGTTTTATATTTAGTTCCATTATGATTTATTGATTCTAGGAAGTATTTTATTCGAGCAAATCTTGCAAAGAGCGTGTTATTGCTGACAAGGGTTTTTCATATTCATACACTCATATCTTTCGTTCATTAAGCGATCGACAGCGATGCTTCCGCTGTAAGGCTTCTCGTCACAGTTCAATCTCAGCTGTCAAAAGTCAACTAATTCCTGGCGTAGCCATATAATTTTCGGATTTCATCAAATTGCTTAGAGAAAAAAGGACTTAGACGTCTTTTATGGAAACACAAAAAAGATTCTTTTAATTGTAAAACGCCATAATAACAGCTTAGAATTTGTATTAATAAGACAGAATGGGATGTGGGAGGAGTCCAATGGATTGGGTTACATTTAATCATATCATTGTTACAGTTTATGTTGGATCCATCAATTGTCGTCTGCTCCACGACAGTACGACACCATGTCATCTTATTTGCAAATCTTATTTTCTCACAAACCACAGTGAATCTGAGATCAGTGTTTGTCTGTGTGAAAGCGTTACATTAACTTTTCCCAACAGGAATAGGAGAAGATACTAGCAAAAACAATTATTGAATAACTTACTTTTTTCATTTGGCCACACAAACATAGCTTATAATTCCTCATTGGAACGAGCTCGTCGAGCTCGTTCCAATGAGGGGTAGTAAGGTATATTTTCGAGGCTAAAATTTAAAAAAAAACAGTAAAATAGAAAGGCGATATTTGAAAATAGTGCTGGTAGTGTTTACCAGCTTCATTAGTTAAAAGCTTAAGTGGGGTTCCAAAAAATACAGAAGTGACACAGCAGTATGTCCGCGACATATAGGAACCTGGAGTAGTGGTAATGCCATTTCCTTTGTCCTTTCTTCCATCCAACTGCGATGATAAAAAGACTGACAGAAGTACCTAATCATCTCACTCCTCTTTCCAAACCAAAAAACTACCAGGCAGAGCTACTACGAAATTAAACAAGAGCAAAACAACACATCAATATTCATATGCATTTGTCTTGAGAAAAACTGTTTGGAAGTTGTCCTGGGCCGGTATAAGGGACTCTTCTAAAGTACATCAGCAAATACATCGGTTCCGTGCGAAATGTAAGCTCCTAAGGTCTATCAAAGGTCCGAATTATAGAAAACAAATAAAAATCACATTTTATTAAAACATTTTCGATGACTCTCGCGACTGATTCGGGGATATATTAACCCTTTACCCAACGTAACTGCCAAAACCAGCCAGCGCTATTCACAAAAATCGCCAATTAATTTTCATTTTATTTTTCATTTCTTGTCTCAAAAACATAGGTTATGGCCCCTCTTTGGAACGAGCTCGTTCCAAAGAGGGGTCACAACCTATGTTTTTGAGACAAAAAATGAAACAAATCAGTTATTCAAGAATTTTATTTGCAAGTGTCGTCTGCTTTTCGAAAAATGTTAGGTAAAGGGTTAACCTAATAACCGAATAGTCATCACGTTTATGGTAGATGAAGTAATGATTAGTTCTGTGCCAAATACGATTAGCCGATTAGACACTACATTCCCCCAAAGCATATCTTGAATAAATAAAAAAAAATCCCCCCTCCCCCCCCCCACCTCCCCCCCCCCCCCCCACACAAAAACGGAGTGTCTGATCATGTTGGGCTCAAAGTACCTTTGACTTCAATGTACATTCATTACCTCATATACAGCATATATATCCCATGGCTTATCTCGTCATTAAAATCGACTTTCGATAAAATTATCTCCACTGAAATTATTGCACTGATGGGAACGTCCAATTAAGGGGCATATAATTGTTGAGAAAACACCTATGACATTCAGTAGAAAATAATTACATTGTTAATGTAGTTATACGTTTTGGGTCCAAATACTCAATTCCCATTGGTCAGCTGGATGAAAACGCCATGACCAAAAGTAATTCATTTTCCAATGAACACATTTGGTCGAACTTTGACCTGCATTTACGGTAGAGCTCAGTTGACAGAATGTAATTCGGGCGGTGTTTGGGCGGGTTTATAACTTTTAGCGCCTCTCGCAGTGATCAGTGATCATAGTTTACTTATATGTTAAATAAATTGTTTTGAACATTCCAAGTTTCGTTGCGAAAGACGGCAATTTGACAAATTTGGGTCAATGCCGAAAACCGGTGCTCAGCTCAGAGTTGTGCGCTTTGTCTTTTGTGTGAGGGTGGTTTTTCGTCTGGTTCGTTCGTACATATTTTATTTCGTCTTTCTGCTTTGTTGTTTGGTAAAAAGTAGTTTAAACAGTTACGGAATGTAATTATAAGAATTGAATGCAATTTTTATAATCTTTATTGGAGTATGAACGTGTGGGAATGGGTACAAATTGTATGAATCCCTTCGGGATTCATACATAATTTGTTCCCATTCCCACACGTTCATACTTCAATAAAGAATATAAAAATTTCATTCAATTCTTAAATAAAGCGAAGATTTCTTTGATACAATTAATAAACGAAAACAACAGACAGCACTCAGATCTGTCTGTTGTTTTTGTTTATTCAAATTTAGCCAGGTAACTTGGCTTTTTGAGACAAGCTAATCAGAAGCGTCTTAGTAACTTCCCACGTCGGCTCTTTGTTTGGCGAATGTGTTTTTTACAGACATTTGCAAGTTTTTATTTCTCCCAGGAAGAAAATTGGCAAATCTTACCTCCTAGACATTTATATTAATGGAAAGGACAGTGCCTGTATTATATGCCACGATGCGTACACTGTTGATATAATGAATAGAAAAAAGGTTACAGAACAACAAGACGGTGAAAGCATCGTGTTCTTATTTTTAAACGGGTTTAACAGATAATAAATGTAAAATGCCCCAAATGATTGGGAAAAAGGCTGATCAGAAAACCAATAAGTAACATATCTAGGTTTGTTTTACTTAGTTTTATGTACCATAATCATTTGTCCACAGCAGTTTTTATGTAAACGGGCACTCCTTCCTGCACAACAAAATAGGACATCTTCTTTGTTTCTGGTCAATGTGGAGAGCGGAGTTTAACATCAGAAACTCCACTCTGGATAACCCATCAGACAGCGATAACATGTACACTTATTCACGCCAGAAAATCAGAGAACCCCCCCCCCCCTCCCCCAGTAATTACATTATCTGCCCATCGTAGAGAATACCAATCTCCATTTTGAATCTCTGACTCTTTTAGAAGTTTTATCGCCAAATATATTCATTCGCAACGATTTTCCAGGAAACTGCCCGCCCTAGTTATTTAATGGACTATTCAATCGAAGGCAAATGATGTATTGTATTACTTGCTAAAATGTTCAGAAGAAAGTGACGAGAAATCCCTAACATGTGAACGAACGTATTCTTTGTACTAGACTTTAATGCAAATTTCAACCCTTTTCCGAACGTAGCAGGCTATTCACAAAACATCGCCATTCATTTTTTTTCACGTTTTGTCTCGAAAACATAGCCGATAACCCTTCATTGAAACGAGCTCGATCCAATGAGGGGGTCATACATACATTAAGTTTTGGGGGCAAACGATAAGAAGAATGTTTAGTTGTCCAAGAAAAATATTTTGCAAGTGTCGTCCCCACGACGTGTTAGGTTAAGGGTTTAGAGAACAAAACTGTACAGTGCAGTGATCACAAAAGCAGACCTTTTCGCGATGAGATTGCCATTTAATCGCGACAAACATGCACCATTGGGTTTAGATTCCTAAATAAAATACTGCTAAATATGGACCAAATTTATAAAACATGAACGAAAACAGCATCTCAGATTTAATGTTCCCACATTTCTTTTTCGGTAGAATTGCGGACAGGGAAGCGGAGAGAGAAATTCGACCGGATCGAGATCCAGTCGCGATCCGGTCAAAATTCTCTTCCTACTTTTGTGATCACCGTTATGTATTTTGTGGCAATGAATTTCGGTATCTAAAAGTAAGACAAGGGTTGTCATGACCAGGTTATATTTACGCGTATGCCATTATATTTATATTATCCGCTTTTGATAGAAGTCATCCTATAAATTTGATTTTAATGTCAATTTACGTAAGACTTCAAACGCGCATCAGATCGATTAGAATATCCAATGTGATATTTCAGTCCCTGCACATTTATCTTTTCGTTGTAAATTACTCATTCTTTTGACAATATCTATGGGATTTTTACGGTAAGTTATTATTGTTATTCTTATCATTACGTTACGTTGTACGACCAAAATTGATAACACTAAATCACATAAGTCATTTCTGAAGATGAAATTTGTTATTGTGACCAAGTCTAGCGGCAAATCACCCAGTTCTGATCAAACTATCAAATGCCAGATCAAACTACCAATCGTTCAAAATGATTGAGAGATGCAATTGATCAAAACACTTCATATTGGTTTCGAGAGCGTTCCTTGATAAGATCGGACACGGGACAAACCGTAGATCTTTCAATGGAAAATTGAATAGGCTCAAACATAAAGAATTATGGGAAGATCACTTCTAAGATACTCGTTTCAATTTGTCATTTACTGCGAAGGTCGTTTATCTCTCTCGACCTTCTATGGTTTCCTGATGAAGTCTCGCAAAGTATCGCGACACCGTGACACGTAATTTTCTCTCCATTGTAATTTACAACTAAATGAGTGTGACTTTCCAAATTAACGTGAGACAATCACAGTTATTTTTATCGTTCGATAGAGCTATTGGCGATCGTAAATTTTGTTGTGTTATTTGCGTTGACTGTTATCATTTGCAGATTTTCTTCGTTTAATGACCGAACTTGACTTGAAATAGAATTTTTCCAAATATTGGAACATGTTTTGAAGTAACGCTTGGCCAATGACACAGGGCTCAGGAGCCAAAGGGGCGGGCGAGGAGGAAATATTCACCTCCTAGTAAGACAAGACACTAAGTCCTCGAAAGCAACACATCCAGACCACTGCATTTCTTTGGAAAGGATGGGGGAAGCATTTTTATCACGCGGATAGGGATATCGTCGTAACCTTCTGCAAGAGTCTCCCAGTCTGATATTTTTCTCTTTGAATTCTAACAGCTTCCGCGAATTCTGCTCTTCGGATCATTGAGCTCAGTTTGGATACAACAGGACACATAACCAAACACAACTAAATATGCCTCATGTTTCCAAAATACACCTTAAGACCCCTTAATGGAACGAGCTCGCCGAAGTCGTACCTATGGATGATCATAAGGCATGTCCCAAGAGAAAAAGTGACAGAATATGTAAGGTGACGCATGCGTATAGCTCGGGCGGCTTATGTACGTTCTGACGACTTGTTGGGCACAGAGGAGCCAGTCTTGAAAATTATATCTTTAATCAAACTGCCATCTAATCTGCTTTCCACCCGACATACCCAAATTCCATGATTTACCCTGCTTTTGGCATGACCAGTGCACATCCTATCGAGCTCTAAGCAGAGTGTACATTTGAATCTATTTACGCCCTTGTCACCTAACCACAACTATGAGGATAAATGAAATGGGAAGGTAACAGCAAGGAAGTTTCTCTCTTCTTTCCGTCTACTGATGACACTAGATCCTCACAATGAGTTTTGGGACAAGGGTCATAATTGCAGAGAGACATTTTGGGTTGACAAAATAAAACCTTGGTAATATTAAAATAACTCAATATACGTTTTCTTTCAAAGTATGTGAACATGAGAATTAACCCTTTGAACTCTAGTGGTATCTTCCATGCCAGTTCAATGGAAGCAATTAGAAGAGTCCATATTCATTATTTGGGGTAGACCAATCAGTATTTCAGGCTGCAGGTTGAAAATACTGATTGGTCTACCCCACAATATTTACTGAACAGCCATCCTATATAATGATGTTATGACGTATCATGTTCGTGGCCGGTAAAGCGGCCGTTGAGGTTCAAAGGGTTAACATTAGTATTGACAGAACGACATGTCCAAGCAGTCATCCCTTTGGTGACGGGTAGCATTTGCGATTGATTGCCTGTTACAGACATCCCAGGGGCAGGCAGTGAAAAACAAAATCAGTGTTTTCAATATCACGCCATTAGATCTATTTTGTATCGGTTCGTTTATATCGAAATCTGTCAAATTAAATATTTTTCTTGCTTTTCAAGTATACATTATTTATGCATGTCGCTGCCCGAATATTTCGACGAAGATTAATATCAAGGTATTTTATATGTAAGGAATTAGCGTAAGTTAACACATATATAAACTCTTTGTGTCCATTGAATCTTCCAAGTGGATGCAACATTTAAAGGCTAGACACTGCCACTAGTATATAAGAAATGTGATAATTGCTTATAAATACGAAGGTTTTAGTGCCACGCCCTTCCACTTGAACATCTTTCGCATACACAGTACCGGATCGTAGAGGTGGACAATATAACGAAAAACCCAACCGATACCGATATCATGGGGATACCAAAAGACGAACTGAACCAATAGTTGAATACCGAAACCGTCTGATTTTTTCCTACATTCGCTGTTTTCAGTCTCTGTTGAGGCTTGATAACAGTTGAAAGGTTCATTTTCATGAAAGCAGTGACAGATTTTCTTTTCAGATTTGTTAACCCTCAAGGGTCTGGGAAACTGTCCTGAATTCCCACTACTAGACTACAACCTGTACATGTCCAACTGCTTAGCACTGATTTCTAGTAAGTCTTGGCTGCCTGTTAAGGCCAAGACCTGACTGGACATCACTGCCCATGTGTTTTGTCTATTGTCAGCAGGACCTCCTAAAGATGACATGTCCGGGGCACATGTTCTGAGATCCCAAAAGCCTGAAATATGTCTTTAAACATTAAGGTGTGTTCAGAGCAATTCACAAAATTACAGTAGATATGATTTGTGGTTGTAAAAGAATGCCACTGTTGAACTCATTGGCAGTGTAATTAAAAGCGTTGTGGTAGAATGATATTCTATCAACTTATTCTGTTTTTCCTGATGTGAATTCCTCTTTGATACTATCAGCAAATCTCAGTCAAGTCAGATACCGAATACCGTACCGAATACCGAACCCATGCGGAGGTACACCCCCCCCCCCCCCCAAATACCGTTACCGAAGTAAAAATTCCAATACCGCCCATCTCTACCGGATCGACATTCTCCGCCGTCGGCTTTCCTATCCACAACACATTTTGAATTTTACTTGCCCAAGAAGAAACGCGAAAACAATGTACCCGAGTCGATATTTGGATTTATTTTTCTTAACCACTAAAACCACAGATTAAATTTTACGATAACCGCTACCGTAAATGCATGTACACAGCTGCAGATAACTTGACACTGTTTGTATATCGTTGTCGGGTATCTATACAGGCAGCCAACAATGGTGTAAAAACGCTGTCAAGATAAATTTATAACATGGTTACCTATTCTACTATATATGAAAAGCCTGTGGCATAAACTTTAGCTTAAAACACCAACTGTGGTGAACACGCCAGCAATGGGATTTCAGTAGTTAAAATTTACACCTACAGTGGAACTACATCCAAGTTGACCTTTGGTGACGTCGAACTGAATGCGAACGTCGCCTCGCGAAGATTGAGATGAAAGTGGCAATTATTTATTACGTTTTTAAATGGGTTTACCTCATAAGATGCCAAAAATTAACAAACATGCATTGTCCCATGTTAATAAAGCATTCATAACTCAATATTGCATGTTATTATGTTATTATTATTCTATTTCGTCTGGGCGATAAAAGCAGCAGCGGATGTTCCACCGATGCTCTTGTAAACAAAAACAAATTAGCACGTATGTGCGGCTGCTGCTCAGTAAAATCGAAAAAAATAACAGCGACTCTTAATAATGTGCGATCATGGTATAAATAAAATATATCCATAATAGCGTGGTGTACCAAATGTTCACCACTCGTGGTGAAGTGGTGTTAACCGAGCTCCGAAGGCTCGCGATTTACACCACTTCACCACTCGTTTCGAACATTTGGTACACCAAGCTACTATGAGTATATCACCACTCGTGGTGAAGTGGGGTTAACCGCGCGCCGAAGGCTCGCGGTTAACACCACTTCACCACTCGTTTCGAACATTTGGTACACTAAGCTACTATGGATATATTCTATATGTAGCTTACCAGTTACATGGCTGCCAATTTTCGCATTGGAAGTCATCTGCAGGAAAGTGAGCTCCCATTAATTTCTTAAGGCTATTCTAACTTTTACACGAAAGGTATGGAAATTTCATATAAAAATCGAAATTTCGTAATGTTATCGAAGTGCGCATCATTTCACAAACTTCCGGCATTTTTCTGAAGAGTAGTGTAAAAACACAGAAGCTATCCTTTTATTTTTTTTACCAATAAGTTGGAATGGTTAACTATTATTTTCTGTTTCAACCCATTTAAAAACAAGAAACTTCGTTTTCACCATATTTTGATGTTCTGTAACTTTTGTCTGTTCATTATATCAACAGTATAACATCGTGATATATAATATAGACACTGTCTTTCCATTAATATAAACACGTCTAGGAGGTAAGATTTGCATTTTTTTCTGAGAAGAATAAATAAATGCATATTACTGAAAAACCACATTCGCTAAACAAAGAGCCAAAGTGGACATTTACTTACTTATTTGCTTCTGAATAGCTTGCCAGGAAAAAACAAGTTTCCTTTTGTAGTTTTTAATAAACGAAAATAACCGACCACTCGGAGAGCTGTCTGTTGTTTTCGTTTATTAAAAGTAACAAACATTTTTTACCCAGTCAGTTTCAACGTTTAACTATTATTAAACAAAGTGCGCATCGGATGTATAATACAGGCACTTTCCATGCAATATAAAAGTCTATGCGGTGAGATTTGCTATTTTTTTTTCCTGTGAAAAATAAAAACTTATAAGTTACTGTTTACATCCGCTAAAGAAAGAGCCAAAGTGGACTTTTATCATTGGTAGGTCGTTTATTAAAAGTAACAAAACTGGCAAATTGCCACATCTTTGAAAATGCCAATGGTTCATTTCAACCCATTTAACCCTTTACCTAACATGAAAAGCAGACGACACTTGCAAAAAAATTCTTGAATAACTAATTTTTTTCATTTTTTGTCTCAAAAACATAGGTTATGACCCATCGTTGGAACGAGCTCGACGAGCTCGTTCCAACGAGGGGTCATAACCTATGTTTTTGAGACAAAAAATAAAAAAATAATGAAAATCAATTGGAGATTTTTGAGAATAGCGCTGGCTGGTTTTGGCCGTTACGTTGGGTAAAGGGTTAAAGTCATAACTAGAAAATACAATTCTAGAAAATACAATTGTAAAAGTTTTATAGTATTGGCCCATAGGTCGTTCCCTGATCAAAAAAGGGTACACACTTTCGCTTGCAGCACTGTATAAAACATGAATGTATTTGGAGTGACGATTTGTCACGCTTGATCTCCAAACTCCGTTTCTGTTTCAAATAAATAAAAATATGATTAAATTTAAAAAAAAACTATAAAGGTAGGAGCACGCGGCTTTTTCAGAAATTAAAAATTTACAAAAATTAGCTTGGTTCGACATCACATCTCAGAAATATCAACAGTGATAAAGGTTTAGTTTGTCTAATACTATGTTCTGTCCTGGAATGAGAACAATAATTATATATGCCCATTTGCTTTTACTGATAAAATAATGTTAGGTGATACACTGATGGAAAGCGTATCCCGAGCACGGAAAAACGCATAATCAGCTGAAATCAAGAATACACAGGATTCACCAGCAATAGTACGGACCAATCAAAGCGACCTTCATCAAAACATGAGAGTATATCTTGGTTTCTTTAATTAACTACTAATAAGGATGTGGTTGTTCATTTATGGACATATGGTGGGTGGGGAACCGATAATTTTCTAATTTACGAACAGAAGGTTGGTAAAGAGATTGCATCATAACTTACAATAATCGAGCAAGTCCAGTTTCTGAGTGTGCTATCAAAATCGGATCTGCTTTTTGTAAAAAAGAAAAAAAATATGGATCGTATGTCATCCTTAAAACTGTGTAAATATTTGAATTCCACCCTGACAAGCAACTATTTTCTTTCGAACAATGAAAAACACATATAATTAGACGCGATTCTATTCATTTCTCCACCAAGTTTATTCATCGCGCGCGCGTATTGTATTTGCATGGACGCCTCTAGCGCAATCTTCGATTAAGACTGGGGAGAAAAATCAACACCCATAGGTGCCGACTGTCTGCCGTATTGTCGAGGGCATGTAATAGGGGTCATCTCAAGTAACTAGTTTCTTTGTAATCTTGTCAACTCGTTCTTTTCCCCTTAACAAATAACCTACTGATAGCTAGTTATTCTAATAAACAGAGAATCAATATGAGACAAACTGTTAATCATGCCTAAATTGTATCACCTTTCATGAAAGACACTCTTTTTGTCTGTGTTTTACTCACAGGTGATTGCGACGAAACACTCCCCGACTAAAAAGTGGATGGATTCCATGTAAACATTTGCGTATAGTAAAGGGGCGGACCCGGCCATCTCAATTCACAAAAATCGACATTTATCATTTTTCAACTTTTCTCTGAAAAGTATTTTTATGACTTTTGTTGGATCGCGATCCTAGAGCGCATTCCAATGAGGGTTTATAAACTATGTTTTGGGTCAAAAACTGATTTTTTTTTATTTATTCAAAGAACTATTTGCTAGTGTTCAATTCCTGCTAGGTAAAGGGTTAAGAGGTTTGAAAGAAAACGTTATTGTGTTTTAATCAGGAAAGATAGTGAATCAATTGAAGGAATAATTCACTTTAAATTTAAAGAAATAAAACTGTTCTTGTTAAAAACCAATATATTATGTACGCAAAAGCACCCCAATGTCTCATAAATGCAGGAACGTTCGTTCGTTGCCACGAGGGAGGGTTACCACCACCCAAGCATCATTCTTCAAATTTACAATAGTTGAAAATACGAAGCGCTCAACTGAAAAAAGTAGAAAAACTCAGACAGGGCGCCGGTGGATTTTTTCCAAACATGTCTAGAATTTGGCCAAAATATGGAATTTTAGACTGAAAAGTAGTGCAAACCATACAAATATAGATTGAAAAGTAGTAAACTCCCCCCCCCCCACCCCCCCCCCACCCCAAATATTGATTTGCAGCTGGATTTGAGGGCCTCAGTTACATAATGCACAGTCAATGGAGTGTACAAATGGAATTCTGAGTCTACAAGCTTTACCGAACGACTCGGCTGTATCCGCTCTTGGACTTTACAAATTCAGCAGTTGAAAAAATAATTTCAACAAAACCATATTATGTGAGCGCATCACTGGGACGAGCTCGTTTCAATGAGGGATATGATTTTGTTGAGATATTTTGAAAAATTAAAAAAAGAATTAAAATAACAAAACTGATTATCGGTTTGAAGGGAAAAGAGTTAAAAGCTGCAGTTGAAAAATTTTGCCTCGGGGGGGGGGGGGGGGGGGGGGGGCTAATGGAAGTCTATTAGGTGGGCATCCCCATCCGAGACCCCTTAGCAACGCCCCTGCATGATTAATGTCGAAAAAGGTCAAGGCCTTCTATTGGCCGCCCTAACAATACTTGGTACTAAGTTGGCTTCCCTGTCCTCCCTGTTCCCAAGACTTTGTATTTCAATTTTGTCTGTGTCTCTCCAAGTCCAGCTGTGGTTTAAACAACGTTGCTATCAATGACCCAACATATGGCAAAATATGTACTTGAAGGTAAGACGACCATCATAAGTCTTCACACAACTAACGCATTTAATAAAATATTGTTTAAACGAATGTTGAAAAATGTTAACATGATTGTGATTTTTACGGCAGGCTGCTGCATGTGAAAATTAGATTCATGCATATTGTCTATTTTGAATTTCGTCGTAAACTGCGAAAGAACGAATTCAGGCGAATACAAAGGTACTTCGTGCCCAGAGTCCATTAGTCTTTTCAGAAAAAACATCATGTTTGGGCGATACTTTGTCTATTTGCCTCACGTCCTTCGTGAAGGACCCTCATATAATCATATATCATAATCAAAAGTTTCACTCTCACGGCAATGCCCTTTCCCTAAAATTACTTGGAAGATGCAGCTTATTTTATGACGCGGCATCCACTCTTTCATTCGATCAGTGCGGTCATAATTTAGCCATAGATGCTGAAAGTTACATCAAAGACCTATATAGAAATAAAATAATTCCACTAGGTGACAAGCGAACAGAAAAGTAGGATGGTTAAAATTTCATAAAATGATGAACAACAAGAGTGGTTTTAATGTCGACATAATGTATAGCTTTTCCAATAATACTCTTCTTTGCGTCCAAATATGAATGTCATTAACCCTTTACCTAACATGAAAAGCAGACAACACTTGTAAAAAAAAACTCTTGAACAACTAATTTTTTTCATTTGTTGTCACAAAAACATAGGTTATGACCCCTCATTGGAACGAGCTCGACGAGCTCGTTCCAATGAGGGGTCATGACCTATGTTTTTGAGACAAAAAATGAGAAAATAATGAAAATTAATTGGCGATTTTTGAGAATAGCGCTGGCCGGTTTTTGCCGCTGCGTTGGGTAAAGGGTTAAATTATTTGGACATTTTGACGTAAAATGTCCAAATTAGTTAATGTTTGTTTGGACGAAGGAAGGGGCTACTCAATACTGAGGTGACAGTAATAATAATAGCACTTCTGCTAGCCACTGGTTTTCGCGTTTCTCACATGAGAATGTCTCCATGATTTCAGAGTGAGTTGATAATATTTGTATCGAATGTTTCTATTAGTGATAGTATTCTAAGCAAAAGCAATTGTGGTATAAGAAAAGCCGGGCCGACTGTAGAATCCAATAATAAGAACAGCACAGTAGGAGAATACGAAAGCAACGAAAGACCGCGACTATAGTCTGTCTTGACCCATCTATACCGGATTCACTTTTGGTTTTCTAATTGTATTGAAAGTGCCAGTTAAGTGAGATTCCTTCAGATATAACAACTCTCATCTTCTGTAAAATAGCATAGATGACGTACATAGGGCTCAGTGGTGAATTTAAAATTTCCAGCCGACTCGAGCATAGAATTTTGAATCGAGTCGAATCCAGAATCAAATCTTGTCGCTTTTCAAATTGAAGATATTTCACATCCTTAGAATCGTGGATTATAAAAGTATTATAAATCTTCATTCAAGTATCGTATTCAACGGAGAGTCGTCTGTTTAGACAAGTCAGTCAAAAAGCGGCATATTCCAGTAAAGGAATCAAACCTTTACCCAACGTGACGGCCAAAACAGGCCAGCGCTATTCTCAAAAATCGCCAATTAATGTTCAGTTTTTGTCTCAAAAACATAGGTTATGACACCTCTTCGGAACGAGCAAGTCGAGCTCGTTCCAATGAGGGGTCATAACCTATGTTTTTGAGACAAAAAATGAAAAACATTAGTTATTCAAGATTCTTTTTTGCAAGTGTCGTCTGCTTTTCATGTTAGGTAAATGGTTAAAGTAGTTTCGGAAGAGAAACCTCTTCGAACTACTCTTCTGTCAGAGGGTAGGATTTTGAGAACGTCAAGGCGATTAGAACTCACGCTCTCAAGTTAACAGTCTAATTCTGGAAGGAATTCGACGTTGTTATGGCCTGGAACCAGAAGAGCCATTAAATAGCCCATCGCCTATGTTTTGATTCACTCGTCTGGAACATTTCAGTTGGTCGGAAAAGCGAATCTATGGTTCATTTTTTTTCGACCAACTGATAAGTTCTAGACGACTGAATCTGAAATATACCATAAAGATTCATTTTCTTTGAATCAACGCTAGAAATATTTCTCAAAAGAGGCTTGATTTGACGAATGTTTGATAATATTACCACTAGAAGACTCACCACAACCGTAGTTTTATGATAACGTCACGTAGTTCCACTAACAGTGTTAATATTTTGGTGTTTTCAATGCGAATTAATACTTACTGATTGTAATATCTTTAATTGGAAGCACGAAAGAATATCTGTATATCTTTGTGAGTAAAAGGACATCACAAATAACAATAAAGGTAGTCTGCGGGCAAATTTCCTCGAAAAGTGAGTGCGGAAACAAACAGCTCATAACCGGGTCGAATTCCGAACGGAATTAGACAGGTGGTCCGAGAGCTTGGATTCGAACTATTGCGAATCAGCGTGACTCGAAACGAATAAATCGAATCATAATGAGGATTGCGAATCGAGTCGAATTTTGAAGCTTCGCTGGGCCCTGTAGGTACAAGCGAAATTATAACCGGGATGTTCTTTTTGCGGGTAATTTTGCTTCTGTTTCTTATTTTCTTCACAGAAAGTCGAGTTCTTGTGATGTTTGAATACTAGTCTGTTTTTGACAGTTCATGTGTTGAATGGTACATCAACCTCTCGGAACTCTTGTGTTACAAGAAATCTTTTTGTTTCATAACGTTTTGAGGAGTAGTATTCTAACATAAAGGTAATATTTGTGATATATCTTGTTTATTCAGGGCGTACTAATGATACGTTATAAACGCTTTTGGTGTGAATGGATCACTTGAGAGAAGCATTTATCAAGGGTTGCTACGATTATTTGGCAGATTATTCTCTACGATGAAGCAAATCTTACAATATGTTCAGAAACAAATGCAGGTTTAAAATTTTTCACTCTATAATTGTACATTTAATACGAAAATATTTAATCAAATATATGTCATTCAATACGTAAATATTTAATCAAATATATGCCATTCTCGGCTTCAATAGTCTATAGTCATTAGAGAGAGAGAGAGAGAGAGAGAGAGAGAGAGAGAGAGAGAGAGAGGGAGAGAGAGAGAGAGAGAGAAGCACGTTGACAAAACATTTTTCAGTCCACTGCTGATTTCGAAGAGAATTTAGTTGACACTCAACACATTGCGAATCAACGGCGTTTGCATCAAACGCCAGGGAGAAAAGAAACAGAAAGTTTTAATATCTGTTTTTCTATCTGTTATTTTTAGCAAAAGTGGACCATGGGCCTATTCGAATCTTCTTCCATTGTTGAATATACGTAACGAACAGAAGAACATGTGCAAATATCTGACCCACACGTGTTCCGTTGACCATGTACCAAATCACAATAGCAATTTATTTATCAATTCGTTCCTTGGGTGTACAATGCACCATCTGCAATGACGATTATCGTAGCGCTCCTGGATGGAATTACACCGGTCTCTTGTTTCGTCAACAACGATATATGAACACAAGTACCGCAATCGAGACTCGAGGCATCACAGTCGGAACGAATTAGCATGCCTTGATGATGCGGTTCGAAAAACCTTTACCCAACGCAGACGATATCAAAATTTATTATTTTCAAAATTAGTTTATCAGACTTTCCCCAAATATTTCAACAAAACTATATCAAGTGACCCCTCATTGGAACGAGCTCGTTCCAATGAGGGGATCACATGATATAGTTTTGTTGAAATTTTTGAAAATTATTTTTTCAACTGCTGAATTGCTTGAATGCACAATGATGAAAATTGAGACAAAGAATGTAGTCTCCGTCTGAGGCCACCCGTGATATGCAAAAACTGCATAAAATGCGTATTACATAATCATCTCCCGCGACGGTCTCATAAAAGTCACATATGTGTATTATTCCCGATAGAAATACTTAAAGATACTATCCCCGATAGTACGGAAATCGTAGCATGCAAAATAATAGCTTATAGATTTGAGGTAGTTAAACGATTTGATGTACTATTTGCTTATTTCATTTTCGACAATACTCTGTATTTACTCAAGAAATGGTCTTTTTGTTGTTAGTAATAAAAATCAACGACTGGGCCGGAGACCAGTACAATGGATTGTCCACAGAACGTGACCTAACACGTAACTGTGTTCAGTCGTTAGTTTTGACACTAATACCGTGACAATAATTGACTTTGAGATGTATTTAATGACACAGATATCAGTTTTTGTTTAGAGTGAAGAATGACAATCACTGTCTAAGTCTAGATTTGTTATGATACCATTATCCCCCCTCTGTTATTCGATATTCTTAATGCATCAAACCCACCTAACTCACACGACTCAATGACGACAAACTGTTTCTCCATTCTGACCTATTACAACCCCTAAATTTTGAAGTTCTCTGCGAGTTACGTGCACCAAGAATGTGGATTTTCGCCCTGATCGAAGATCGGAGAGAACCACCGAGCAACGACGAGCAGCTGCCAGCTCCCCAACATCGTAACTCCGCACTGCTGCACAGACAGGGTAAGATTGGTTGAAGACATGCGTACCATCGTCGTGCAGTACGCCTTAGTACACGGCGTCATCGTGCCCCCCCCCCCCCCCCCATGCGGACAATCGGGGTTAAGTGCCTTGCCCAAGGACACAACGCGAGTCCGAATTGATCGCTCAGACGGTCAGCCATCCAATGATTAACCGGGCTCGACGTTGCTTAACTTCGGTGATCTGACGAGAACCGGTTAACGCAACGCCACCGCCCCCCCCCCCCCCCCCCCCCATTAAGTATAGTACGGCCGCCGTCGACTGGTCACTTTACACGGGTGGGCAATATTTCCACAGTGCAATAATATTAGAATATTATATTCGGAACACTAATTACAGAAAAATCTTTAAAATATTTAATTAATGAAGCACCGGGTGCAACCCGGTGCTTCATTAATTAAAATTTTTCTGAAGATGCTTTGTATTACATGGTAAACTCATGCGTGGACATCACTGCCCACGCGTGGCTTACGACTAGTCCACGGTGAATGTACTATACAGTACTGTGATATCAAATGGGGACGGATAATTTCAACCAGAACGCGAGTGCGTCGCCATCTGATCGTAACTCTCTGCCCTCTCCTCCAGCACTCTTGCTTATCACCTGTTGAAAAAGAACTGAGTGAACTATAAGTCTCAGATGCTAGCTTCGTTTGCTTTTCTTGAGCGAGTCATGATTTCGAAATGTAATATTTATCAAGTCAGGATCCACTTGTCTGAGGGTGTTAGGACCAGATCGCAATCTGATCTGGGAAGAAACAGATTTTGCGAACACAAAACTGTTGGATTCAGCGAATTTGAAATTTCGAATCGAATCCCGAAACGAATCGGACAGAGAAGTTCGAATCGAATCCCGAATTGAATCTCATCGTTCTTGAAGTTGAAGATTCAACACATTCTGGCTACCGAAAATATTGTCAATCTCCACTCAAGTATTGTATTTAACTGCAACTCATCAGTTTCTTTTTTGGCAAATCATTCAAAAAACGCGGAATAGCCCACGACGGGATCGAAGTAGCTACGGACGCGGAGCCTCTTTAGACTCTTTTTCTGTCATTGGGTCTCTTGTACAGAAGACCCGATGATAGAAGAAGAGTTCAAATGAAGGCACTTGGTATGATGTTGAGAACTTCTCCACGATTCGAATTTTCCAAATCAGAACTATTCGAGTCGAATCGAATCATCGATACATTTTCGAATCGAATCGAATTTCGAAGCTTCACATGAACCCAAGCTTCATTACAGGAAGGGTGAGTCCGCACTAAAACCCCAGGGGGGAGGAAGTTCCAGTCTAGTAATTCCTCCTGTTCTCTGAATATCCGAAAGAAGCAGAAGACTTTCAGCCAATGACCTCTGGGTTTAAACCATAGCTCCTTGGCTGAAACATTGCTAGTACTTCTGATTTCTTTTTAAACCAATCTGAGAGCCAATGTATGGGTGGAAACACATCTCCTCGGTTTTCCAGTGTTATTCCACCCAACACGTACTGACTGTACAACATGTGACACTAATTCAGTGACACTCGTCCAGCTTGAAATTATCATTTGGGAAAAATGCAATCTCAGAAACCAAGTATTAAGTGTTTTTTTTATCTTCTTTGTCATAAACTTCTTTTTCTTATTCTCCTGTTTTCTGTCTTCTATGCACTTCTTGTCCGCAAGATAACTCGAAAACGAATCATCCTATCTCGCTGATATTTGGCAGACTGATCGAAAATCACACATTCTCGGCCCCCTGTGTTTTTCAGATTCCCTGGGCATTCGGGGTGTCCGTAGGGGTGTTTTGAAAGTGGGTCACCCCGTATCTCAGGCATGGTATGATGTTTGGACCTGGGGCCAACACCACAAGAGTCGACACCCGATGGAGATTCCAAATATGGGCCAAGGGCACTGAGGTCACCCAGGGGTCATTTAGTGCATTTTTAAGAATTGCTGGAAATCACATTTTTGGACTCCAAAATGCTTTCTCGAAGTTCGTACATGCATTTTTACACGAAAATAAGTGGGCGTAGCCGAAAATGTTGAAAGTGGGTCACGCTCATATCTCAAGCATGGTATGACGTATGGACCTAGGACCAATACCAAGTGAGTCGACACTCGATGGAGATTCAAAACTATGGGTGAAGGTTACTGAGGTCACCCAGGGGTCATTGAGTGCATTTCTCAGAATTGCTGGAAGCCACATTTTGAACCCCCTAATTCATTCCCAAAACCCATACATGCATTTTTACATGAAAAGAGTGGGCGTGGCCAAAAATTTTGAAAGTGGACACACTCATTTCCACCAGCATGGTGTGATGAGTGGACCTGGGTCCGACAACAAATGAGTCGACCCTCGGGGGGGGGGGGGGGTAAAAGAGGGATCAAGACCGCTGAGGTCACATTGGGGTCATTGAGTGCACTCTTCAGAATTGCTGAAAAACACATTTTTGCCCCTCTAATGCATTCCCTTGATCGAACCTTTTTTTGCGCTGTACATATATGCCTTTTCTGGTTTCTTGGAAAAATGTATCCGATTCCTGAATGAATATCTTTAAATACTGTTAACGAAAACCTATTTCTGATTTCTTTAAAACATTTTTATCCCCGAAAATAAGCCTCCAAAGTATTCCAATTACATTCATAGAAGGGACTCCGTGGCTCAGTAGGTAGAGGCGAAGGCTGCAAACCGAGAGGTCCTCGGTTCGAATCCCAGCTGTGGTAACACTGTTGTGTCCTTGACGTACTTCACCCCCATTGCCCACTTGGGGGCATGGTGGCATTGTGCATCAACGCGTACTGCACGTCGATGGTGTACTTGTCTTCAGCAAATGCTAACCTGCTTGTGAGAAGTCAGTCTGTGGGGGAGCCTGACAGTTGCTCGCATTTGATCAGTGGTTCTCTCAGGTTCTCCAGCTTCCTCCTCCCATAAAACAGTCCGGCAGAAGGTGACAGTGGCTGCCAATACTGTCGTTAAGCCCAATAAATAAATAAATAACATTCATAGAAGGCATGCCTTGATAGTGTAGTTGTAATAGTTGTGTCTTCTATGCACCGGTTGTCAACACGATAACCTAATACAATCAATCCTATCTTAATGTTTTGTTATACTGATAGACTGTACTTGCAAATGAGTTCACTGAAGTCAAATAGCCATTAACTAAAAAACTCGATAGAATCTCTCATAAACAAAGTGGTCAGAAAGAATGCTGTAAATTTTACATCGAATAGCATTGTATATTTATTTAATATATTGTTACAAAATTAACCATGTTGAAAATAGAACACTTCACATTTCAAAGCATTTTTAAGATTTATTTATGCTCAATCATAACTCAACAGGTTTCGGTATGGAGTGGTGTGTGGCTTTCTCAAAACACCTATCACAGTTATAAAGCAATGAAATGGAATATTTGAATGCTCTGTTTTTAACCCTCTCAAATCTTCAGTGTGAGTACAAACACCCTTCATATAACTCATTGCTACAGAATGTTTTTACGCTTTCCTTTCTGTAACATTTAATTATATAGGGAATGCGACACCTTTCCAGGTTTACCTTCCAAAGTAAGGCATTCTTAACCCTTTCCCCAACATAACGGCGAAAACCAGCCAGCACTATTCACTGAAATTTCCATTCAATTTTCATTTCGTTCTTGCTTGAAAAACATTGCCGATGACCTCTCATTGGAATGAGCTCCTTTTAAAGGGTTAAAATGAAGTATTTAAAGGGATTATTTTAACCCTCTCAATATCTTAATATGGGTCCCCAAAGATTTACATTTGCAATGCAGGAATAATGATAACACTTTCTGTTCTCACAATGATGCTCTAAACTCGCATGAGCTCTTGGGGGCCGTTTATCTCTATATTCCAACATTACTGAATTCTTTTACTAGCAATACATTTTCCAGATGTATCATGTACCTGACGTTTTCTTGGTAATATGAATATTTGCTATCATCTATAAACATGGCATATCCGGAGTTGGTGGAGCCAATATTTTTTAAAGTGGAATGCGCTTATACTTCAGGTTTGGAATGACCTATAAACATGGGACCTACACCGAATGAGTTGAAACCTTCTGGAGGTTCAAAATGTGGTCCACCTCAATGTGGGTAACGGAGGTCATTAAGCGCATATTTTTCAGAACTATTAGGAACTGCATTTTATAACAGCTAATGCAATGCTGAAGGTTATCCGTGTATCTCATCATTCAAATAATTGGCAGAGCCAAAAATGTCCATTTCTGATTTGTGTAACGAACCCTTTGAATGCTGGTTACATATATGCCTTTTCTGGTTTCTTATAAAAATTGTTCTGATTCCTGTATGAATATCTGTAAATACTGTTAACGAAAATCCATTTCTGATTTGTTTAAAAGTATTTTACCCCTGAAAATAAGCCTCCATAAATTCTCTTTCTATATAGTTTTTTCTTGATTCTTTAACCCTTTTCACACAGACTTTAATTTACTGGTGGCAGTAAATTCTGTTTCTCTAATTCAGTTCTGTATATCATACATTCCACACAACAATATTTTGAGAGGTTTGAAGACCTATCTTTAAATACAATGGATTGTAAAGAGTTATGTAATAACAGTTATCAGTGGGAAATAATTAGTACTTCATATTGTAATCGTCTGCGAATGGCATTCCATACACATATCGTCTCGGCGCATAATACGTTATAGCGCCACAACCTATAGGAATAGAAGTACAAGGTGAATAAATGGGTAACACCTAAATGCATATTTAAATTCTTCGGGTGATGGACATTTAACCCTTTGAACCCTGATGGTACAGACCGTGCCTGTTCAGGGCCATTAACTGGTAGAGTCTATATTCGTTACTTGGGGGAAGGCGAGTCAATATTTTCAACGTGCAGCCTCGGGGCTGCACTTTGAAAATCTTGATCGGTCTACCATACAAATTTTCTGAGCAAATATCTACTTTATGAATTGGGGTCGTATCACGATCATGGACCGGAAAAGAGGTATTTCGGGTTCAAAGGGTTACTGATATAACCATAGTCCATTGCAGAATTTATATTTTTTTCAGTTTGAAAAGGAAGGCATTGCGATATTATCCGTCTAAAGCGTGTGCAGGGAAGAGTTACCAACCGATTGCTTTGTGGACAAATTCATCAATCTGATCGATGTTAAATTTATACCCAGAAGAAAAATCTTTACGATGAAAAGTGGAATACAATTGTTGTTTTTTTTACAAAATAGTCAGTACTGTGATTACAAATGTAGACAGAGAATCTCGATGGGAACGCGACGTGGTCGCGATCTGGTCGATATTCTGTCTCAGATTTTCTATCCACAACAGTATCTCATCTGTCTGAACAGATATTGGAAAACAATAAATCTCAGTTGCTAATTTCGTTTTTGTTTAATGGCTCTGTCTTGATTTCAAAATATTTTATTACAAAATCTCAACCAGCGGATTGAGAAAGAGACCGGCTATTGCTATCACGGTCTAACGGGTGAGGTAGTTTTGCTACGGCGGTTTGCGATGAGCATCCTGACATATACTCTATATCAAATGACTACTCTTTTGGCTCTTTTAATACCCACTGATACCCAACTTTCCATAAATGCACTCATCGGGGTCTATACACTCCGATAATTGTATTTATGGAAAGTTGGGCATCAGTCAGGCCTGAAAATAAGCAGACTGACATTTGCAGAATGAGGTCCCCAGAGGGTGAATTTGATAATGCTATCCCATACCGTGGGTCAATTTATCCTCTGAGTACCTCATTCTATTTAGTTTTGAGACCCTTATTCAGATTGAGGTTCACAGAGGGTAAATTTAGTGATGCTACCCTGCTATGCAGGGTAGCATCACTAAATTCACCCTCTGGGGACCTCATTTTGCAGATGACAGTTTGCTTATTTTCTGGCTTCGTATCAGTGGGTAATTCATATCACATCTACTTTTCAGTTTTGGTGATGATGTCAGAATACAATTCGAAAATGTGACAGAGGGACGTGTTAGTTACCATCCTTCCAGTGACGTGATTATCCACAACTAGGTAGATCCTAATTTCTTTAGCCCCACAAACGCTGTCATGCGCTAAGGAATACAATAAAAGGTCTCGGTACAATAACCTAATATCTAATGGTAAGTGGGCTACAAGAACATTTTGGGGTGGCATTATAAGTCTATCAAACTACGACTGCACAAATGATATTCCGGGCGTATTCGACCCCAAACATTATGGTAATGAAAACAATACATCGACTTCTTTCGTGAGATCAAGATTACACCGTCGATATGTTGTCTTCAAAATACGAGGAGAACTCGAAGCGGAAGGGAAAGCAAGAATATAAACAAGAATCTTTCAAAGTTTTATGCACTTTTACTCAACGAAAGTGATTGTATTGGAGGAAACCACACTACATGCATGAGAGGTTTTGTGATACTTTACCCTCCACGCCCTGTAGATGGAAAACATACCATACCTACATATATACAGACCAACAAGCAAAGGAGATGTCATAAGTAACCTCTCTACTA
Source organism: Pictodentalium vernedei (assembly GCA_031216915.1). NCBI lineage: Eukaryota > Metazoa > Mollusca > Scaphopoda > Dentaliida > Dentaliidae > Pictodentalium > Pictodentalium vernedei. The sequence continues at coordinate 171,504,043 of CM062290.1, forward strand.
CTAATGTATTATATACTACTCAAAGTTTGCTAAGCACCAAATATTTGACACATCATTGTGAAATTTGCTTGTAACATATTTCCGATATTTTTGGTGGATATGATTGAGGAATGTATTAAGATGGTCCCCAGTGTTTAGATTAGCTCTCTTGACAGGCAGACTTTTCATGACAGTCATGGAAAGCATGTACCCCTTGATTTTCATGATGTTTTATGTGATTTAATGATTGAATATGGCATATGCAAATGTAAGAAGACATTTGTCTGAAGCAGAAATGTGGCGGGCTGTAGGGCTGTGGTGGAGCAAGGGGCTACCCACCGTCAGGTTGGTGAAGCCCTTGGTGTGCACCATACGGTGATCACCAGAGCCTGGGCAAGATTTCGGCAGTACGGCACACCAGTAAGACGGCATGGTGTGGCAGAGACAGGGCAACATCTGCAGATGAAGATCGGTTTTTGATCATTCAAGACCGTAGGAACAGCGTTGCCACAAAGACCCAGCTTCGCAGTGACCTTCAGAATGCATCCGGGGTAAATGTTTCAACGCAGACTATCCGGGCAAGGTTACACGAAGGTGGTCTCCGATCGAGAAGACCATGTATTCGCATCCCGCTGTCCCAGAACCACCGCCAGGCACGATATGAATGGGCCATGGGCCACGTTGGATGGACCAGAGAAGATTGGCGATCTGTCGTTTTTACAGATGAGTCAAGGTACTGCCTAGGCGTTCTAGGGTATGGAAGACCAGGAGAGCGATTCCATGCAGCCAACATTTCTGAGCATGACCGCTATGGTGGAAGGTCAATCATGGTCTGGGCGGCATCAGCTGGGATGGAGGTACAGAGTTCTGTATCCTTGAAAGTGGTACATTGAGAGCACAACGGTATATTGATGAGATCCTGGATGTCCACGTCAGATTGTATGCAGGTGCAGTGGGTGATAGATTCATTCTGATGGACGATAATGTCCATCCTCGTGTTGCCCATGCTGTCGCGGAGTACCGACAGATGGAGGGGATTGGGCGTATGGACTGGCCAGCAAGATCCCCTGACCTCAATCCAATCGAACATGTCTGGAATGAGTTGCAGCTTGCAATTTCAGCTCGTCCAGTCCAGCCAAGATGTGTCCAGGAGCTTGGTGCCATGCTGGTCCGAGAATGGAACAACATCCCACAAAGGACCACCAGTAACCTGATTGGGAACATGAGAAGGCGTTGTCAAGCTGTAATTAACAGTAATGGGTCTCATGCTCGATATTGAAGCCATGCCAGTTCGCTCCGTCAACTTTTTGGCATATTGAAAAATTTCCTCTTTTACCAAAAATATCTATTTTCCATTGTTATCGTATTCAAAAGCTAAAAAATAATGTCAAACACAAATAAAATCTTAATTTCTGTACTTAAATCATTAAAGATATAATTAAATAAAACATATATACACTTTTCATTACAATATTTCAACTAAAACGTAAAACAGGTAGTTGGATGTACTTGGTGCTTAGTAAACATTGAGTAGTATATGCACGATTAAGACGAATGGTATTTCAGTTAATTCCATATTGGGCGAGAGTTTTCATTCGCTCTCGCCCAATATGTAATGAACTGACATCGCATACACCAAATTAGGTCACAAACAGACTGTGTAACAAATATCTTACCCACCCAGCACGTCTACCTTTTTATCTTACAACAAGAAAGTAGTTTCCCAATACAAATAAAAACGTCTAGGCCAAATTCAAATCTGTCTTGAGGGTAGCAGACTGTCAGAAACCGGGCGTGGTCGTTGCTGGGAGAAATAAATTCACACCGCGTATTCAACCAAGACTCAAGGAGTAACGCCTGAATCCGTGCGAGAACGTTTGTCTCAGCGTGTCGAATCCACCCGTTTCCCTTGTATTGCGGTGGTTCTTATCCTGAAGGGGTCAGTGACTTTTCATCAAAAAGCATAATCAACAGGGGTTCACTGAAAATAACGATTTTAATACGTGTGGAAAAATAAAGTAACTTACAACTTCCAAGACTTTGCGAAGTTTAGAGGGTGGAAGATTATACAGACCACCTCCATCTAAATGAGGCAGATAAACCTCCACCCAAGGATCTATCCCCATGGTTATGGGAAGAGTTGACGTTCAAGACTCAACAAACACAAAACAGACAAATTATCTCCCTTGGTATGTATTCAAATTATTTATCGCTTTGACCTTGATTTTTTTCTTCTCGCATAGAACTAAGACAGTTGTCAAGTTCTGTCGATTTCATAAGGGCATGCCGTATATCTTCTTGTAACAGCATTCCCACAAATCATCAAATCTGAGTTATTTACTGTATACCTCCACTGGTCCGTGCAGAAGGCTGTGACACGAGTATTATCCCGTGTGACTACATATTGTATTGATTCGTCGGATAACAAACTTAGTGACAAAAAGCTAACAGAGAGAATAAGTTGAAACACGATATTTTAAAATTTTAATGCTAAATTGACATTGCTGCATTATGGCATAATTTATATTACTCTACAAAGTAAACACGTTTGTCGTGGCGGTGGATTAAACAAATGCTAAATGAAAAATGAAAATAGGGTATAAATGAAGAAGCTTGAGACCAAGACACGTATTGTAACCCCATGCTTGCGATATGAACAGCAAAATGGATACAATATATAGAATGACAGAGGTATTAATTTTTAAAAAGGGATTTTGGCGAAGACCATCCATGTCCAACATCTTGAGCGCGGCGAGTCGCGATTTTTTCCTAGACTCAAATGGGACAATTGACTTTCACATCGAATCGAACCCCGAATCGAATTACATTTCGAATGGTTGCGTCTGTGGTAACGGTAAAAGTAAATTATCTCTCCTATATAGGCTGCAGTGCAGTAGTTAGTTATTGATAGGAGTACTAGGCTATTGTGTACTATCACACGTCGACATGAAGCCCGTTAGTTAGGATATGTGTGCTACGCTATTGCGTACCCAGGGACGCCGGAGCGAATTTCGGATTGGGGGTGGGGGGGGGGGGGCTGGGGAGGGGTAACGGCATGACGGACCGACCCTGGTTTTTTAACACTCAGTATACAAACCACGAATACTATTCTCGATTGAGTCTTAATCGAGAATATTATTCGTGGTTTGTATACTGAGTGTTAATAAACTCAATTTTTGACATGATGTGAAAAATATACGCAGTTCGCGTTTGATAAGATTATGCCCCCCCCCCCCCCCCCCACACACACACACACACACAGGCGGCCTGTGTGAGGGGCATAATCTTATCAAATGCGACTGGCGACTTTTACTTGATAACCCGCACATTCATTCAAGGGACGAACAAAGAATGACTAATGATCATGTCCTTTTGGGTTATCCCCCTTAACCGTTACGCAGGACAGTGACTGACATTTCTCGCGGAAACTGGATACAAGAATGTTGTCGAAACATATTTAGGCTTGGTCGTTTATCAGACAGAGCAGCCCCATCAAATGAAAAAGATATGGTTGGGGGCGTCCGACGTCCCTGGTACCACCACACGTCCATATGAAGCCATCAAGCCTTGCACACATATCCTGTACTGAATACCATTTAGAAAAGTAAAGGGAGATAAATGATCTTTTACATTGCCCTTAGGAATGCTGCAGAGATTCGTGTTATTCAGTGAATTCCGAATCGAATCGAAACTCGAAGCTTCGCCAGGCCTTACCTACACAACCACTGCTAGTGATAGCGAAGTTACGTAATACAATAAAACTTGTCAACTGTAATGTTGTTAGAGACCACCAAGCAGAACCAAAGCTTGCCCGTCCGACATAATATGGTATGCAGCAAGCATTCCGCAAAGGGCAAAACACTGGGTTGGGGATACTGTGTCTTGCCATTGACGGAGGTCCGAAAATCCGGACCAGGGAAATTTTATAGAGTGTTAATGAGTTAAGAGATATCAAGACAAAATTTATTTATTTTTGAAAATATCTTAGGCTAAAACTATGTATGCTCTTATGTTTGCGACGAATAAAGGTAAATGATGCCACTATTGTAGAGTTTAGGTACGGCAGGATACGTGGAGGTTAACTTATTTATGTCGATCAAATCACAACCATTTGTCTTATAGAAGCGTGGCGATAATCAGAGAACAGCACAGTTCCAAAACAAAATAAGAGTGGTGGCGCACTGGTCCTTATATGTAATTCCTGATTTCACTTGATAAAGCGATGGTGTCTTTGGGGTAAACTGTTCAATTTAGAATTGTTCGTTATTGATCCTCGCTTTTTCTGTAATGCTTTGAAATTTTATTCCTTGGCATAGGGATCAGACATAATAAACTTTTCTGTAGCACTTCTCTCTCTCTCTTTGTCGATGATTCCAAGATTAGAATATATTTCTGTAGGTATTTGGGATGTAACATGAAAGACTACAATGAGCATTGTCATTTTAAAAGACGTGGCAATTTATATTTTCATAGATCGAAAATGCAATTAACCCTTTACCTAACAGGAAAGGCAGACGACACTCGCAAATAAAATTCTTGAATAACTAACTTTTTTCATTGTTTGCGTCAAAAACATAGCTTATGACCCCTCAATGAGCTCGTTCTAGTGAGGGGTCATAAGCTATGTTTTTGACGCAAAAATGAAAAAATAATGAAATTGAATGGCAGTTTTTGTGTATAGCGCTGGCCGGTTTTGGCCGCTACGATGGGAAAAGGGTTAATAATTATACAGTTGTAAATGGTCCCCTATAATCTAATTAGCCCCGGAACCTTACTAGCACAATCACCCTCATGAAAATCGTAAATAACATTCTGAGTTACACTTCCACCATGGCGTGTGAATCCTCAAACCTTAGTGTTGATTTTATGTACGGCTCTCATAAGCCGAATTTCATTTTTATTTATTTGTCATTACAGAGTTTTCAATATACTGACACTCTACCACTTGAACTGCCGTTGCTTTGGCTCATATGAAATCGCTCATTTCTTTTGTTAACCATGGCGAATGATACGTTAAATTTGGATGAGATACAGAACAATGACAAATATAACCTTACCTCTAAATATAATGGTGTAATAAATAACAAGCTAGACGAAGAATCCGAATCTCCTTTTACTATACATAGTCATTCATGTAACTACTTTCCACCTTCCAAATTTAAACAAGATTTTAAGAAGCAAGACCAATCAATATCCCTACTCAGTCTAAATTGCCGAAGTCTTAATGCCAACTGGGATTCATTTACCGACTTTCTGTGCGACGTCCAGCAAAATGAAAACATCTTTGATGTGATAGGCCTTACCGAAAACTTCAAGATACGAGACCACATGCCCTACAAACTCAATGGCTATCATCCACTCGCTTATAAAACGCGCCCGAATCATGACGATGGGAGAGGGGAAGTGGGTTTATTTGTATCAGAGAATATCCCTTTCAACGTGCGACCTGACTTGACAATTTTTATCCCCCACGTCATGGAAACAATCTTCATCGAAATTAACCCAGGTGCCAAAAAAAATCGTATATTATTGGATGCATCTACAGAACCAACTCACCCCCTCTTGCCGATATTAACTTATTCATGTCCTCTATGTCAGAGATTTTGGCTAAAATAAATTTTGAACACAGAAAAGCATTCCTTCTTGGTGATCTTAACATTGACTTGCTTAATTTCAACCATCACACCAAAATTAACACCTTTATAGATAATATGTTCAGTGAGGGCTTCATGCCACTTATCACAAAACCCACGCGAGTAACAGAGCACTCGGCAACATTAATAGATCATATTTTTTCAAACAACGTCTCTGCTAACCATCAAGCAGGAATAATAATCACGGATATCTCAGACCATTTCGCAACATTCTATATCCAAGAAGGCAATCGTGGGTTTGAAAAAGACCTAACCACACACAAAAGATCATTCAAGAGTGAAAATGTTGAATTATTCAAGCACTTATTGAAACACAGTACTTTCGAATCGTTCTATAATTGTACCAGTGGCACTGAGGCATATGAATCCTTTATGAATATTTACCTTGGAGCCTTCGAAACAGCTCCCTCTGAAAAGAGTAAAATTAACAAAAAAGTATACTAAACGCAACCCATGGATGACACGCGGTCTCCTACAATCGTCCCTCAATAAAAATAAACTTTATCAACGCAAACTGAAAATTCCTTTCGAAACCAACATACAGAGATATAAGACATTCTCGACAATCTTTAATCGAGTAAAGAGGCTTAGTAAAGCAATATACTATAATGATATAATTGAAAGCAGCAAACATGATATGAAAAATACTGGCAAATATTGCGCACTATTATCAACAAATCTAAACATGGATCCCCAGTATCAGGAACATTTGTGCTTGATAATAGAAAGATAAGTGACCCTGATGAAATTGCTTCACAATTTAACAAATACTTTGCAGAAATTGGTCAATCTATCAATGAGCGTGTCCCACCGTCAGGGGTCAATTTCAATGATTTTTTAAGGGGGAATCACCCCAACACCTTTTTCATTAATCCAACGACGGAACAAGAAATTATCCTCACAACTAGGAAACTTAAAGGAAAAACTAGCACTGACTGCCACAACTTATCCACACGACTAATGAAGGCCGCTATATCTGAAGTCGCCACACCCCTAGTTCACATTTTCAACTTGTCATTCATCCAAGGTGAAGTTCTCGAAAAAATGAAAACGGCGAAAGTAATACCGATTTTCAAAGGAGGAAATTCACATGAAATGGGAAACTATAGACCAATAAGTATCCTTCCAGTTTTTTCAAAAGTCCTCGAAAAGATTATGTGCCAAAGACTAAACAATTTTCTAAATGACTTTAACATTCTGTATAAACACTAATATGGGTTCCGAAAAGGCCATTTCACTATTCACCCAATCATGCACCCCCTGAAATATATTGCTGAAAGCAATGATAAACCAACAAAAGACTCCACGTTATCAGTGTTCATAGACTTGTCCAAAGCATTTGATACGATCAGCTATGAAATATTATTGAAAAAAATTATTGGAATTCTATGGGATACGAGGAATAGGCAAAGCTTGGTTCCAAAGTTACCTGTCAAACAGGCACCAGTATGTTGATTATCATTCTCACCAGTCAACACGACGAGAAGTAAATTGTGGTGTCCCGCAAGGATCTGTACTAGGACCGATATTTTTCCTAGTGTATGTAAATGATATGAGTCACTGCACTTTGCTCAACTTATTATCATTTGCTGATGACACAAATACGTAAACAGCTGGGCACGATTTGAAAAAGTTGGAGTCCGCGGTTAACTCTGAGCTGTCTAAAATATTTAATTGGCGCTGCTGCAATAAACTGCAAGTTAACGCCAACAAGTGTAAATACATTTTCATGCATCCCCAAAACAGTCCCCATAAAGCCGAAAAGATTAATATACTTCTTAACAACACTACGCTCTCACCAGTAGGCAATTCCCAGCAAGACAAAGCGGTTAAATTCTTGGGCGTTTTTCTTGATGAAAATCTTAACTTTAAGTACCACATATTGACCATATGCTCAAAAATGTCCAGTACACTCTATTGCCTGAACAAAGTGAAAAATGTTCTCCCAACGAAAGCTTTGCAATCGTTATACTACGCGCTTGTTCATAGTCACCTTCTGTACGCTATTCAAATCTGGGGCCATGCTTCATCTAGTAGCAAAATTGAGTCTTTACAGAAGCGTGCCATACGAATTATTTTCCGAAAAAAATACAACAGTCACACTGATCCTCTGTTTAAAGCCACCCATATTCTGAAATTTAGCGACCTTTACAGATTAAATGTGTGTCTCTGTTTATGCACGATTGGACAAATATTAACTTGCCAGAATCATTCGAAACTTACTTCAATATTCACTCCTCTGGCGGAATGGTTACACAACAAGCTGGGATGATAGAGATACAAAAAGCCAGAACTCAATTCTCAGCCAAACTTCCCAGACACAGCTTCCCAAAGATTTGGAATGGAATTGAAAACGACATCCGAGACCAACCCTCTCGACGTCTCTTTAAAAAGCAGCTTGTTCGCAAATATCTAAATAGTTACTCTTCTTGTGTAGCATGTTCGTACCGCATGTGCCCAGATTGTAGACCGAGTCATTGATTTACTCGCTGAAGTCCAAGAAGTGGGGCAATGCTTGTCCACAGCGGTAAAGCTTGTTGCCGTGTCTTTGATATGTCAAGGGCCGCCTGATCAACATTTGGAGTAAGTAAACTTACTAACTTATTGCGGGTTGAGGTCGTCTTCCACACCTATGTCTGTGTCTGGACCGCGGACCTCTAAGTTCAGAGGGCCAGCGATGGACATGGATGTGGGAGACGGCCTTAGATATCTACCAACTGTACACGGTAAACAATCTTCTTGATATTAACTTCTAAAAAGTGCATACTGCTCCTCAACTCAATTTTGTGGATAAACCCACTAAACATCCTTCTTATTATAAGTTACTCATCCAAAGCCGCATAATTATATTGACATCAGTAACTATTCTAATTACGGCCACGAGGCCAGATACACAGACATTTTACATATTAGCCAAAGGCAAGGGTAATGCTATTGACAAGAGTGTCTACTCCGACCAAGTGTGTTGTTTTTTAAATTGTATTACGGGGGTGTCAGGAAGACAGCCAATCTGGCTATGATGTCCCCCTACAATGTACCATTCCAATCTGTACAAAAAAATATACTGTTTTAATTTATTCTTGTAAATTGGTATATTGTTAAATAAATATTCTATTCTATTCTATTCTATTCTATTCTATTCTATGGCCTCTTGCAGGTTTGATTCTATCATCAACAACACATCTTTTCCAAACACGAACCGTTTTTTCTGTTCTGTTGGTAGAGACAGTTGTATTATTAAGCGGGCTTCTCTCTAAGACTACACGACCACGAGTTTCTGAGATTACTATTTCGGGCGACATTATTTTGAACTAAACTGTCAACACACCCATCAGGTAAATTTACCGTCAAGTCCATTTTGCTCGTCGAAATTGTTGAAGTTGAGCAATCAAAATCCGTTTTCCTTCATTGCCCCACGACTCGGGTACAAACCAGAAAATAGACACCCTCACAAACGGTATTTTCAGACGGGAATATCCCAACCAAAACCTCTACACTCTAAAATCAGTTGAGTTGAAAATCAACCCAAATGAACTGGGTTGAGTGAATATGAACCCAATTGGGGTCATATTCACTCAACCCAGTTCATTTGGGTTGATTGTCAACCCAACTGATTTTAGAGTGTACCTGCAATGTAGCAGGGTGTATAACTTGCGTAGCCGTTGTATATTTAACTGCGTCGAACCAAGGCCATTCACTTCGTAACTTTACCTCACTATCCTTCTGTCGGGTTGGCCACTGTATTTTTTGTTTGCGTTCGTTGGGTTCCGTGGGGCAATTCCTCAACGCGCAAACGTGGTGTACGTGATAGCAAATTTGGTTCCATCACAAAATGCGCAGTGTTTTATTTCTTATAGAAAGAAACACATATGCTATGGATAAGCATATTGTTTAAATACCCCGGAACTATATGTCTGGAAAACATGCAGCATACTTCTCACTAAATAGGTTTGGTTCTTATACACATTCTACTATGACATATTAAATCCATCTTTAAACCAACTCCTCAGCAGGTGTTTAAAAGGCAATCACCTGACAAGGAATATGTTTACACTTACCAAACACTCATAAACAATGTGTTACACATGGTGGGATTCCTTTTGTATCTTGCTTTGGTTATTTAAGCAAATAGCATTTTTCGCTCTCGTTTGAAACTAATTTATTTGAGAATTTTAAAACAAAACCCAACGACTTGTAAAATATGTCTGCATGTGCAAACCATGTATCAAATTAAGACATGTTTGTGCCGCAGATTACATAAGAAGAGTACATTTATGTTTTATTTCACTGAAGTCATTTGAATTTCGAATGGTTCCTACATGTAGTACTAGTGTAAATAACTGTGATTCTGGACTATCCTGAGTAGTCGAAAACAAAAGGCAAGCCACTTTACCTTAAGCATTACTTGATGTTGCATTACCAAAGTCACGCAATGCTTGGTGAATCTTGGCCTTCGGCGCTTTCAAGATCACTTTGTCTTTGTGATAAACAAATGCAATACTTGCATGTGCTTAAGTAATTCCGAATGCCTACACTCTAAAATCAGAGGGGTTCAAAATGAACCTACATCAACTGGGTTGAGTGAATATGAACCCAATTGGGTTCATATTCACTCATCCCAGATGATTTGGGTTGATTTTTAACCCAACTGATTTCAGAGTGGTTCATATTCACTCAACCCAGTTGATTTGGGCAAATTTTTAACCCAAATGATTTTAGAATGTAAGTAATGTTCTTGGAATTACATTTTTAAACTCCTGCCAGCTTCTAGTGTCTACTATTACTCTAACCTTCTATGGATACACTTCAGAAAATTTAGGCAATGACTGCTGGTCATCCAGGATGATTTGGCGCTTGGCTTTTGAATGGATTGACATCTGTCCTTTTTCTTACACGTGCAGTCCCAATGGAAACTCAAGGACTCAACAACAAATTTGCACATGACTGGCCACCAGGTAGTTTACCCGGAGCTCCACGATGTGCACATTTGCTGCTGAGTCCTCAAATTTCTACTGGGCTGGCGAGAATACCTAATGTTGGATGACCACCCACTCAGAGGCAAAGCACCAAACCACTGTATGTGCACTTTTGTTACTGGTAATTACCACACTGATCGAAATTACATGTTACTATAGCAATAAGTGGTGGTGTGATTTTTATGGAGTGAAATTTATTTATTTATTGGACTTAACGACACTTTCGACAGCCTATGTCACAATGTGTCGAAAACTGTTACGGGTAGAGGGCACCGGAATACATGGAGAGAATCACCGAGCAGCGGAGAGCAACTGTCAGACTCCCCAACGTACTCTTATTTTTTTAGTTACATACCTGGTAACAACTCCGTGTAAAAATGACATTTTGAAAAATAGTCAATTTTTCGAAGCCTCTGTCTCCCATCGTTCCTCGGGTAATTTACCCTTATGTATTAGACTCCAAATTTGTGACCAAAACGTCAACTTCTGTTGTACAACAAATAGCCTAATGTAATCACATATGTGATACTAAAAATATATCTCAAATCTACATGGCATTAGTTTCAACATGTGTCCTCAGTTTAGAATGTTAACCCGGTACAGTAGTGCTTGACTGTATAGCGGAACTTCAAGGGACGATAATAATCTTATATTCGCAAATGTACACGTCACTCTGTCGGGTGTGTTGGTTATTGTTCGGCCATGGTTTGGTCTACTTCTACTTGAACATCATTTGGCTCAGGGCAAGTCTTCGGGTTGGAAGATAGTTAAAGTAGAAGAGGACGAACAACCTGACAGCGCAATTCACTGGCAAAAAAACCTAAATCTGTTTCCATTTTAAGGTAAAATTTCTATTTACTAAACTAAACTATACTACCGTTTTGGTTCGATATTTAAAATATTTTACAAACTTTTTAAATATGAGCAAAAAATGTACACTTTTCTCGACTTCAAGACATTACAGAAGAGATAAATCCTACAAGGGAATCTTCTGTCACATCTTAAGAGTAAGGAGTCTGTATACCACTTTCCGGCTAATTCCCAATAAGAAGTGACGGGAACTCTAAACAGAAAATGCTTCAAGTGACAGCACAGGGTCCCCCTGAATGGCACCGAATATGATTAATGAACTACCATATTGCATAAAATTTCAGATTCAGGACAGTAAAATGCAATTTTAGTTTGCGAAATAAACGTTCACTTTAATAGCAGAAAGCTACTTTGTAATAATACACTGACGTTGTTTATAGGTATCTAAGGGTAAATTTACACACAGGTGAAGTAAGATTTTTTTTTAATATTGTATTGTGTTGACATGATGGGTTGGAACCGTATATTTACGGGGACATCAAGTTTTCATCTGATGTGTTGATGGTTAAAACTGAAAAAAACATGTGTTTTCAATTCCTGGTTTGGGACTGAGAAAAATAAATACCGAATTCTCGTTTCCTCATCACTTCACCAAGATCGCCACGGGCTGATATCAAAATATTTAAAACGGAACAAAGATGTTGCACTTCAAAGAAACATACAGTATCAGTGATGTTTTAATTTCAGAACTTTATCTTCAAGAATATCAACGTTTTAAACCTCATTACGACCCGTAAATCAGTGAGGGGTAATTTCTATAATTTGATCTGGAGTGTATTGGCGGACCACACATTTCGTCAGAATGACGGATCCTGTGGAAACGTTTGAGGATCGTTTACAGCTGCGCGGCTGTAAGCTGTGATATACTTATCACTTACATCAAAGATTCTTCTCAAGTTTTCATATATACGTAGACCATATGCTGATTTGACGAAAATAAATTACCTCTTGCGCTAATGACAATATATTGTTTATTTCAACTATGCACACTATTGTAAACAATAAACCCACACTCGGTAAATGATCCCTTTGTTTCGGGCTAAAACACTGCACAACAAACAAATGATCGAATGGCATCTTGCCACTTCTGTGGTTCATACTGGATCTTTCAAGTGTTGCAGGCATCTATACCTCGCAGCCACTGATAATTCAGGTGGTGAGCAAAACCAAAACTGTACCTCGAGACTGATGGGGTGAGAATTATATTTGCATAACGAGATTAAGAACCCAGATGCTACACGAATCACTTCTCTTGGCTTTTCAATCCTGGTGGTACAGTACATGGAGAGTGGATTGCACTAAATCACCCGCGGAGTGGGGTTGTCACCCAAGCTATAACTTTCAAATCGTGTGCACATCGACAAAAAACACAAGCAATGTTTCAGACAATGGACCTCTGGGTTTAACTCGGAGGTCCATTGGCTGAAACTTTGCTTGTGCTGGTTATGCTTTGCAGCAAATTTGCAATTATTGCTTGGGTGGAATCTCCACTCTGTGGGTGATTTAGTGATAATACACTCTCCACGCACTGTACCTTCCATGTCAGTGCAGTGGCATCAGTTTAAAGAGTTCATATTCTTTATTTGGGGTAGACCAATGGCGGCTGCACGATGAAAATATTGATTTTTTTCTTGGTTTCTTCAATAACTAATTTTTTTCATTTTTTTTTTTTGTCTCAAAAACATAGGTTATGACTCCTCATTGGAACGAGCTAGACGAGCCGTGTTTGTCTACTTTGGTTAATAGTGTGTCATGATTTATTGTATCAAACGCCTTAGAGAAGTCCAGAAAGAGAGCTAGTGTTTTATCTTTTACTGCTTTTATTGTTTTCAAGAGCTATATCTTTTAGTAGTTGCATCACAGGATGTAAAGTACTGTGATTTTTCCGAAACCCATATTGATGATGGTATAGGATATCGAATTTGTCAAGTATTTTATAATTCTATTCGACATTAATTTTTCTAATACTTTTAAGAAATTAGGTAAGATGCTGATCGGCCTGTAGTTTGTGAACTTTTGTCCATCATTCGATTTATGTATTGGAATTACATTTGTTATTTTCATCCGCTCTGGAAATGTGCCGTTAGTGAATGAATTGTTAATAATGTGTGAAAGTGGTTCGGCTATTACATCGACTGTACGTTTGAGGAGGTGAGTGGTGATACCATCAGAATCTTCACTGTGTTTAGATTTCATATGGTTTGTCACATCTACCACCCCAAATGGTGTTGTTGGACTTAGGAAAAAACTTTGTTCAGAAGTAAAACCCATAAAGTCTAAGGGTGATTTGTTTGTACTACTTGATTGCTCACTCGTTCGCTTTCCTATACTTGCAAAAAATGTGTTAAATTCCTGTGCTATTTCAGTTGGATCACTTATTTCGTTTCCGTCATCTTGGACAAAGAAGGTTGGTATTATTGTCGAACGTTTGGCTTTTTTATGGTTTCATTTAATATCTGCCATGTTTTCCTATGGTTGTCTTTATTTTCTGACAATATTCTCCTAAAATACATTGCCTTACTTTGTTTCTTAATTTTCTCGAAAAGTCTACAGTAATTGTTGTACTTTTTTTATATTTTGTTCAGTTGGGGATTTTAGTTTTTTATTATAAAGTTTGGCTTTATTAATGGATGATCTTAATAGTCTCTTAGATATCCATGGTTGTTTCCTGATAAATTCTTTTTTAAGACGAATATGTTTGAAAGGAAAAGCTTTTTCAAAGGCCGCTAGGTATATATTACTGAACATTTCTTACGCTGTATTTGGACAATTCACTTCAAAAACTGGGGAGAAATCACTTTGCGATAGGCGAATTTTAAAGGTAGCCACGTTATCTTCGTTTATCATTCGTTTCTCAATAGTTATTGGTTTGTGTCTAGTATGAGTATATACCTCTGTGTAAAATGTACCGAAATGATCAGATACATCGGCGATTCCCGATGAAGATGTGGATGGTACATTATTTGAAAAAACATGATCTATCAAGGTAGCAGAGTGAGCAGTCATCCGCTTTTGCTAAATAATAGAGGGTAAAAAGCCTTGGCTGAACATAATATCTAAGTACCTTTCGGTATTTGTGTGTGTACCAGGTTTGAGTAGATCAATATTGAAGTCTCCCATAATATAGGCTTTTTTTATTTTCGTAATTAATTTGATCAATTATTTCACTTAGTTTAAACAGAAATAGGTCTATATCCGCCTTTGGTGGCGCATTTGGTCTATACACAACACCAATCAGAATTTTAGAGCTGTTTACTTTAATTTCGATGAAGAGGGACTCTATTACGTGTGGAATAAAAACAGACAAGTCATGACGGATTTGAGGAGCAAGCCCCTCTTTGACGTAGAGACCAACGCCACCATGTCTATCGTCACCTTCGGGCCGTGTGCTCTTTATTAGGGGATCATAGCCGTCTAATATATATGAGATGTTAGAGGGTACTTGAAATAGTTCAGTAAGACCGATGATGTCGAAAAAATTCTCCGTGCCTTGCATATCGTGTAACAGCATGTTTAATGGGTCCCAGAGAGCATTAAGACTTTGACAATTCAGATGAAAGAGGGAGAATTGATCTGATCGGTTTTTGTGGAGACTGCGAAATTCACTAGGTAGGTAATATTCACAATCAGCTCCAAATTCTTTGAAAGGAGAATCCTCGTTATTGGGCATCTCACACACTCTTGTATTGGAAATATTCATGAAATCGTATTCAACGTTTGTCTGGATCTCGTCCAGGGTAATATTACCCGCCATAATACCGAGGATACATGCCAAGTCCAGTAGATACACGGCAATTTAAGAAAATAACACTGTTATCCACATTTGAGATTTTATGCTTTGAGAACCCATTTAAGCTAAAGTACTCAATCGATACACACCCACCCTCTTCGGTATCATCGGCGGCAAGTCTATGCTGCAGACCTAAAACATACGTAGCAGTCAGATGCAGAGTGAAATATTCCTGCTTGTTGACGGAAGAAAGAAACAAAAATATAACAAAAAACATACGTACAGTTGTGGCTATTGGTTGGTAAATGGTTAATAAGTCAAGGGTTGGGAGACACTTCGTATAACAAGTGTGATATGTGAAAAAGGGGAGTCAAACTCATAATAAATGGATTACGGACAGTTCATGTAAATCGAAAAGTCGATTTTGTTCCTGCGAAGATACTTTGATTGAGGTCAACTTTCGTGACACATTCTTCGTATAATTGTCTTCAGCGTTCATTAAGGCGTCATCTAACAATATGTCTTAAGAAGAAAAATGCATACTTCCCAAGCCAAATTCTTAATAAAAAGAATTCATATTTCTCCTCGTCTACTATACCGCAAAACACCTTACAGACCCACTCTTGTGGAACTTTGCTTTAAGGTTGATTTCGAAATTATTTATTCTCAAGAAGCAGTTTTTGTCATCAGATGACGCCTCAATTAATTATCAATCAAGTCAAGTGAATTTCACGTGGCCCTGGACAGAGTTACAGTTATCGATTCTTAAGGTGGTAGGATGTACAATGTGATCGTCCCTCGTTGGGCACAACAGGAATGGGACAAGGAACTGGATTTTAATATATATTTGTGTTCATATCAAACGTACACAAAATTATCACCCAGTTAGTTCAATAGGACCTTCATCGGGCTGATTCACGACTGGGATGGGGCAAAGAATTGGATATAAATATATGTATGTGTTCATATCAGACGTATAAAAAATAATCACCTGATTAGTTCAATAGGACCTGATACAGACCCGTGAAGGTGTCACCTCATCAGCGGTCTATTACCAGATAAATATACAGAACAGACCCTGGCAACCAGACAGCAACGATGATCAGCCTATGGCTGCTGTCAGGGACTAAGTGGAAATTGTTGAATTGATGTGGTTAAATTCATTAACGACAATATTGCTGAGATTGGAACAACTAATGGGGTTACACCCCGAAGTTACCACGAGAAAGTCAAGCAACAGCCCGTCTATGGCAGTGGGAATAATTACAATAGAAGACGTCATTCCATGCCATGTCGACTGCTAGATCAGAGTCAAAGCCTCATAGTTAGAGTTTGTGCAGGTTTACCTGGTACATTTACCTTATATACATCAGCAGTTAACATTACAACTAATTATTAGTCCATAGGCATAAATCACTGACATTTAATTTAATTGTTATTGTTGAAGGTGACTTTTGAGCAGCCATGGCTAGTTGTGACCGAATCAAGTGTGTAAAATCACCCCTGATGCCTATGCTGTCCATCCCCGGTGGACTATTCTGCCCCAGGCATTATTGACCGATTCCAGTTTCCCCTACTAAACAAGTATTGTTACACACCCGGAAGATTTTGTCTCAGTTTATATATTACCCACACTTTCAGGGGGTTTCCGGTGGGGACTAACAGATAATAGTCATACTGAGCTTCAAATGGTCTTATCTCGTAGAATAACAAGTTATTGTTCAAACATAACTCGAGGTGTTAATATTTTCAGTAAAAGAAGGCTTACTTTAGTAAGTCATTGTTCATAAACAATTAATCTATCACAAGCCATCGGAGAGGCACTCTCAAATAAGTTGTAACAAAACAATTGGACATTAAATTTAAACATGTATCCACTGACAAACTAACCGCAAGGAATTTATTTACATGTTCTTGCAGTACAAAGTCAACAAGCCGAACAAACCCCTATTCAGCTATTCAGCAGCCATGGCCTGGTTCGATTCTTGGCATTGTCGGTAGTTGATAGTCAATGAAGTTAGCCCTAATTTAGAAGAGGCGTTGGACTATTGGACTATTGGACTATTTCATTACCCCACAAGCAAAAGCACTTCAATGCTATCATTGGGGAAGGGAGGGGGAGGTTCCATTAAGTTTAAAAACACCAATTCAGCAGGGTACGTTTTTGTTTACATTCTTGTTTTGAGCACAGCGCTAGCCGGTTTAGGCCATTACGTTGGATAAAGGGTTAAAAAGAAAAATGGATAACACGGCTTTCAATTCGTTGTTAGGTGGATTACACCGTTTTGTATAAAATGGTTCAAACCACGATTTTCCCACCGTCGGCAACACAAACCAGTTCACATAATTTGTGCACGTTGAGTGACGTCACATCTGTCTTGGAAGCAATTTGTGTGCGGAATACCTTACAGATAATAATTGGATATAACACCCGATACGGCTATCAATTAATGCGGATGGTGGTATATGAGGCTATTTTCAATACTTCGGAAATTAATATAGTAACGTGATACGGGGGTGGGTTTCATGTCAGATTCATGATCTATGATAGTGTAAAATTGATGAGTCTTTGTCGTGAGGGTAATTAATATCTACTTCATCGTGTCAAAACGAAAGCGCCGACGAAATTTGAGCTGTCGACGAAGTTATTACCTCTATTTTACTTGACTTCCTTATAGTGAACATTATCCGCTAAATCGTCTGTTGTTAGCGAAATAAACCTCCAATATCATAATATGGAATCGCAAAGAAACTATAAAAGTGAAACCCTATCGTTTTTTATGAAGTTGGTTATTCTTGTTATTGCAACCGAATAACCAACTAGCCGACTCGTAGATGGGGGTCTAGACGACGAACGTGCAAATAGATCCGATAAGCACACGCAATGTCTTATCCTGCATCATGAAAGAATTACCTAAACCACACACACAGACTCGGTGTCTCGGGGATGTATTCTTATATATTACGGTGTATGCAATATGACGATGTATGCAGACAACTTTCCATATTTTTCCGCAGCTTATATACTTTGCAGGAATATTTAATATTCAATCGCCGAACTGCTCTAGTCAAGGGTATAGCCGTGGGGGTGGGATGGTGTGTGAGTGTGTGTGTGTGTGTGGGGGGGGGGGGGGGGTAATGGGACCTTCCCAAACATATTTTCACAAAGGTTTACTCAAGGAAAACTTTAGTCCAAACTTGGACCCAACGGACGTATCACACCACACAATGATATTACGGCCTTTGGGTCAACGTTTGGACTGGGTAAACATGGGTTAAGGTCTCCAAGCAATACTGTAGAAAACAAGCTGGATTTTATTTCAATTAATGTGGAAAAAACTAAAATTGTCATTTTCAATAAATCCGGTAGGGAGATCAGGCAGTCATTTTCTTATAGCGGCTCCATCTTAAATCATGCGAAAGAGTATAAATACATGGGTGTTCACATTAAAGCATCTGGAAGTACCGACTTGAGCGAATTATGTAAAAAAGGTCTGAAAACTATTTACATGTTAAAACAGAAAATGCCCCTGACAGACCTAAACCCTAAAACAACGATAAAACTTGTTGATGCATTAATTCAACCCGTACCTATATACGGGTATGAAGTATGGGAGTTGACGCCCTAAAACTACATCAATTAGACAGAAATAATAGTCTTTGTGATAGGTTTGATAAACAAAAATATTCTGTAATAGAATCAACATTTTACAAACAAATTCTTGGTGTCACTCAACACGACAGTACTCTAGCTATACGTGGAGAGGTGGGTGTGTATCCTCTTGGTTTACTAATTGTAAACAGAATAATTAAACACTGGCTTCACCTCCAAGAACACAACACCGAATCACTTGGGTACAAATGTCATAAGGATACATATGGTCGCAGCCTAACAACGTGGGGCAAAGCCGTAAGAAATGTTTTACAGTACAGAGGTTTTGACCATGTCTGGGTAAATAAAACCACATTTAATGTAAAAAGTCTATTCTCAGCAATCAACAGGCATTTCCAAGGACTCTACGCTGATTGGTGACAATCAGACAGAAGTATTAGCTAAAATACGGAGGAAAAGCCGAAGTTGCAGAGTAGAAGTAGGAAAGGAAAAAGAAAGAAATGAAAGAAGTACCCAGGTTGGAAAAAAGATTCCAACGCACTTAGTAGGAAGCGTACACTCCAGCCGTAGAATCTAAATTTTACAAACAAATTCTAGGTGTCACCCAACACGACAGTACTCTAGCTATACGTGGATAGGTGGGTGTGTATCCTCTTCATTTACTAACTATATAAACAGAATAACTAAATACTGGCTTCACCTCCAAGAACACAACCACACAACCCCGAATCACTTGGGTACAAATGTAATAAGGATACAGATGCTCGCGGCCTAACAACGTGGAACAAAGCCGTAAGAAATGTTTTACAGTACAGAGGTTTTGACCATGTCTGGGTAAATAAAACCACATTTAATGTAAAAAGTCAATGCTCAGCAATCAATAGGCATTTCCAAGGACTCTACGCTGATTCGTTGAGGCAAAAAATATAAGCCTCCCTCAAATTCTCATTTCTCAGCCAAATCAAAACAGAGTTCAGATTCGAAGACTATCTTCCACTGATTAAATATAGAGAAGCTAGTAGAAATTTCACAAGATTGCGAAAAAGTGCCCACTGTCTAAACATAGAAGTAGGCAGACATAAAAAAAACCTCCTGTACCGCGAGACCAACGTTTATGTCCAGTGTGCCCCACAGAAATTGAGAACGAAGTTCACTCCCTTTTATTTTGTCTAATATATGCAACTAAGAGATGCAGCCTTAATAAGGAACTGCTAGAAATGACAGACAATGACCACTTACCTACGACTCCAGAAAAACTAACTATCCTACTCACTAATTTTGATAAGAGAAATAACAGGTTGTCTAATGCGATTCGTTAATAATTTATTAAACATGCGAAAATCTTTCAACAGATAGCTTTGTATATGTGAATAATTCGGACCATGTAATTATGGTGGAACACACAATAAGGACGATTAATGTTATGTGCCAAGGCCGCAGCCTATAGCTGGCAGCTTCGACACATAATTTTACTCATCACTTTACTTTGAAAATAATATCAGCGGATTGTTTGACATATTAGTAATCTCACCACTGTTATATCTGCATTGGTGTCTTTTGCACTCAAACAGTTGTGTAATCGAAATGTACAGATACTCGAATATGTGCGGGCACACACACGCACGACTGTATTCGCGCATTCGTGTGCGTGTGCGCCTCTAGGAGATATGGGTATTGTACAGAGAGAGAGAGAGAGAGAGAGCGAGAGAGAGAGAGAGAGAGTTGTCCCCATGAAACACTGCGAGGGAAGGCGAGACTACATTTGTACGGGTGGCTATCATTTTAAGCGCACGGCACTCACACAAACTTCTTATGATAAGCTTGGGTAAGCGACAGCCGCTTGCATCTATATTGTTAGGGGAATAAGTGCGGGTAAGTGTCCACGCGTATTCAGGGTGTGAGTTGCATCGTTTATACATGATCTGGAAGCTCTTGTCATTGAACAATCTAATCTGTGTGTATGTATGCGCGTGTGTGCTTATGTAAATATAGGTATGTGTATCTCAATGTCTATATCTATATATGCATATGTATCTCTGTTTTATTCTGGTAGATGTGTATAGGGATATCTTAGGTATATATGTGTATATGTGTATAGGCATACACATATTGTGGGCGTCGTTCTGTTGGTTGATGAAGATGGGCTAATGCCACATGTCTTGTTATAGTTTTGTTATGTTTTTTTGTGTAACTTTTGTCATGTATCATCAGTTGATATTTAAGACAATAAAAGTATTATTACTATTATTATTATTATTATTATTATTATTATTATTATTATTTCATTTAACTTCCCCAAAAAGAGCAATGGAGTCACACATTCACCCTCAGGGCATCAAATATCAAAAGATTTTCTGTGGGAGGTATCCAGGAGCCCAGCCAACGAAACGAGATATCCCCCCCCCCCCCCCCCCCCAAGCATTTGCCTGTGGCAGTCGCTGTTGACCTGCAGTCATCGAGGGCACATAACCCCCAAATTAATACCAGTCCTGAATAAAATACTGGCTAAACCCCTGCTATTGGAAGGTTTATATAGCAATTTTGAAATCCTAAATAGCACCTTTTACAGTACACTCTGGGCAGTAATTCGGTATTAGGTGGATATATACCCTGTCTTTTCTAGGTCACCAGACATAGATTACGCACAGTTTTTAGTAGATACCAGAATTATCTCATTCGTAAATTCAAGGACTTATCAGTTTGGATAGGCGGCAGAAATAATTCTGGTACATACAAAACAGTAAGTATATTCTTTTATGGGCGTTGCGATATTATAAATGCATCAACAATGTTTTAATTGCCTTTAAAACATCCAAACGTCGAAAACGCGCAGTGGTATTGACCTGAACTTATTCTGCAATATGCATCACTTCCAAAGAGATAATCTCCAATATCTATCGTGACAAAAGATATTGAGAAATATTCGTTCGACATTTTCCTCCATCTTGTAAGGTAAAATATGATAAAAACATTTACGCTCACCATCCAAATAAGGTGATCACGGATGATTGGGTAGTAATCTCGCCGGTGGTCCATGTAGTCCAAATTTGCATGCTGAACCATCGAGTTTCTATTGGTCTAGTAGTCCAGTGTACAAGTAAATGTTCATCCACTAGGTCAAGTTTCAAATTACTGTGTGTATAGGCTTGTAACTATCTTCGGGTATTGGAGGGGGACTCTAACCAGGCGTGTAGCCAGGATTCTATAATAGGGGGTGCCCTAGCTAGTTTGAGGGGAGATGATATTTGGAAAGCCGTTGTGGGGTACAGATGACTACCCTAGTCCTTACTAGAACCCACCGGTATCTACCATCTCTTCCAACTTACCTGACGGGAAGTGGAAAGAGGGGTAAAGCCCGGGGGGTTCTAGTTATGAGTAAGTCTCCACCTACAAATTCAGTGCTCTAAGAGCGAATCGGATGCATTTGTAGCCTGTGTTGCCCTATGCTGTAGACCATTTTAGGGATTTACGTTATGTCAAAGTGGTATTGGGCTAATTTTTTTTGTTTTGGGGGCAGCGAAAATTTGGCGGGGGATAAGGACACCCCCCCCCCCCCCCGGTAGCTACGCCACTGACTCTAACTGACAACAGAAAATTCCTTCTTGCTAAAATGGAACCAAAACTTACAAAACTAAAATTTTCCCCTCAATTTCTTTGTGGAAAAGCCGCATTTCAACGGATTCTTCATACATCTTCGTCATTGAAAATCAGCGGCTATCCGAAGTGGTGTTTTTATCATAAACAAACAATGCGACATTTCCAGCCGCCATTCTTGTGCATTGCTCAGCATAATACGTTAAACGGTATTTTGAATGAAACGATTGTACTATAATTACTGGAGCATCAGTTTACATAAACGCGAGTTGTAACCTTTGATGTGGAAAGTATATATCATATCATCATTGTATTGTCTCTAAAGAGTAAAATGTCAACTACCATATACAAAGATTTCACAGTCACAAATATTTACTTTGTATTTAAATTAGCGGCATTGAAGAAAATCTGGGCACTAGTTACTTGCCTCAACGAGATATTTTTAAAACTCATACCCTCAGTTTGAACATTTGTTATTTTCTTTATTATATAGATACATCATGTTCAAATTGAAACAATAATAAGAAAAACAACAACATTACCAGAGAAAATGGATTCAGCAACAAGCACGCAGGCCTGAAAATAAGCAGTCTGACATTTGCAGAATGAGGTTCCCAGAGGGTGAATTTGATGATGCAATCACACAGGGTGGGCAAATTTATCCTCTAGGTACATCTTTCTATTTAGTTTTGAGACCCTGATTCACATTGAGGTTCACAGAGGGTAAATTTAGTGATGCTACCCTGCTGTGCAGGGTAGCATCACTAAATTCACCCTCTGGGGACATTTGCAGATGACAGTCTGCTTATTTTCTGGCTTGCAAACACGACAGCTTGTCTAAGCTGTTTCCATGTGACAAATTGAGCATACATGAATACATGTGTGACGAGTTAGGCGTAGACGGTATAACCTCAGACAGAAGTATTAGCTAAAATACAGAGAAAAAGCCGAAGTTGCAGAGTAGAAATACGAAAGGAAACAGAAAAATAAAGAAATGAAAGAAGTACCCAGGTTGGAAAAAAGATTCCAACGCACTTAGTAGGAAGCGTACACCCCAGCCATTTTATTGTTTTCTTATTACCAAGTGCGGATAGGCACTCACCCGCAGACGCAGGCGGATTTGCAGAAATACACACACCTATACAGGTGTACGAGAAAGTACGCATCCGCAATGCATTGATTACAAGTTCTCATCATTCCTTAGAATCAGTTTACCTCAGCAAACTTACACTGGTTCTCCTGTCTTGTATTTTTAGATGCGGAAAACTTCAAGAAACGCTTTGTCATTGAAATAAAATCATGCAGCTTTGAATATTTCTTTATTCACCTCGGGGGTATAGCGAACGTTCCCATTTAGTAGAATGCCAACATTAATGTAATGCCTTAAGCCCTAGTCACACAGACAATGCGACCGCGATGCAACCTCATGGCGACCAAATATTTGACAATCGCAAAGAGGTTTCAGAGGTCTTTGAAAGATTTCACTGGGGTCGCTACAAGGTTTCATAGCGGCCGCAAACCCCATTCGGTCGCAACAAGGCTTTAGAGCATGCACAAAAGACTGGCTGCGACCGATTTGTCGCTCAGAGGTTTCATTGGTCTCCTATAGAGGTCTCCAAGTGGTGTTATTTTAATCGCAGATTGGTTTCCACCGTGCGGTGATCGGTTTCGTCTAGACAAGCGTTTTAACTCTTTGCAACCTAGTGGCGACCTATCTGTGATTGATCAGTGATGAAGCGGTGATCGACTGGCGCTTCATCGGCGACTTGTTGTCGACAGGTTGCAAATTGGTTTCCAGGCGTGCGCCGATCATTCGCCGTTGGGTTTGAAATATGTCTCCGTCTATTAAAAGATATCTGCATATTACAGCACCATTTTGTCACAAGTATTCACACAGCTCACATCAAAAGTTTTTTTAATATTTTAATTATTTGCAACTGCAACCGTTCTGCTGTTGACAGCTTAATAACTTGCACCGAAATGATTTGATTCTGAAAAAATATTTTGATATCGTCTGCGTTGGGTAGAGGGTTAACCTGTGCATTATTGTAAATTATGTATCTTATGTGTCTTCGTATTACCGCAAAGCAATACTGTTCAAGTAACAAAGTTGGTAACTTGGTATGATCCTTTTTTCTGATTATTAAACTCGTACTTTAAAAGGGTAAACAGCGTCATTCAATAACATTCCGGAAGCAACTCTTAGCGTGAAAAGCTGAATTCTTTTGTGAAACTTGAACTCTATCCTCTATCTTTCTCCTCTATTTTATACGCTTGGTAACCAACAAAATATGGACATTTAAGTGCAGAATTATTGTTTTAATACAATTCTATCCTTGAATGCTCTGAAATATTTTCATTTTCAGGGACTATTTTGGTGGCGGTCTCTCTGTCAAACAACTCATTGTTTACAACAACATGCCTCAAGAAGGCCGTATAGAAAACGATGTTTGTTTCTCGATCCATTTGGGCATCTTTTTCGGGTTTTGAATCAATTATCTCATGGAATATTTAAGTCGCCATGTTATTGTAAAATTTATGAAACTCGTCCAATAAATTTGTCCTGGGCCACCAATGTCCCTGTCCAAACCTGACTTACTGAACTCTTTTCGTAACACGGAATGCTGGAGATACTCAATGTGCATTACATATAAAATATCTACGCTATTTTAGTGAATATCGGGAATATCTCATGAGTGTGGACCAGAAAGTTTTATTTTCACGATCGGTTGCTTAGATTTTCTTTTTATTATATGCTACGTAACATTTTACTGCGCAATATTCAGCACAATTCGACTGCAAACACGTACGTTTCAAAACAATAATACAGAACAGCTGATCGTTCCTTCAAGGCGACGACATGCACCGAAGCGTAACACCCTTTAGGAAGCTACTGAGTGATATTCCTCGTTATCCATAAAATCGAGAGATATCGAGAAATATCTTTTGGATAATTTGCGATAATTCACAGGCTAGCATATAATAAAATATAGTATCAGTTGTACAGGTCTTTGGCATGGTACACAGTCACATGTATCCTGGCAGGGTACATGGGACTGTGTATCATGCCAAGGACCCGTATTCGTCATACAGGAAAGCTATAGTAAAATGTTCCGAATGCAATGAGTTTTTAATCTCCTTCCCAACATCCAAACGAAAAATATAATGTATGCCTATTTATCACCTCGGTCTGTTGAATAACGTTCGAAGGTGGCTTTTTGTCACCCAGATATTCACGAAACGTTTCAGCTGCCGAGTTATAATTATTCTAAGAGGAAGCTAGCACTAAGTTCAGCCTCAGGCTTCATGATTCGTAAATCATTCCATGTTTACTTCATTATGTACATCTCAAACCACACCACATATAACTTTAATTTTGGATGTAATTATATTCTCGGATCAATTTTTCAAGCGGGATTTATCTCCTGTGACTACGTAGATCTTTGCGTGTGCCCCGACAAAATCCAGAACATATCTCTATGTACCCTACAAGGTGGTCAATGACAGCTTGACGTATTTCTCCGCTTTTTGACAAAAAGTTGTTGTTCATCGTGCATGCAACTTGTGGATCGAATTTTATAGTTAGAAATTTGTTAGTGACATAAATTAGTATACACGATGCCAGTAAAACCCATATTGGACGAGCACGAGCCCGGAATGGACTTTACGGATACGATATCCACCCAATTCTGTCAACAATAACCCGTGTAATGAATATATCTCACTGACTAGTTTTCGTTTACACATTTAATTTTCTTTAATGATATCCGAGTTGCTTGCATATTGCATATGATTGGTCGAGGTGAGTTTTCAAAACTGAAATGAATAATTTTTCTAACGTATGAATGTTCTGCTTTGTCCCGGCATTTATTTAATAAAAATTTATGGATGTGTTCAACTGTAAAATTAAACTGTAATTGCCACAGGTGAGCTTCTAGTATGGATTCTTAATTATCGTTATTATAAAATTCCTGACTGTAAATTAATAAGTATTCACGTAGATTCTTCACACTGCTTTTTCTCGACAGTATTCGAGACCGTGTGTATTAACCAGAGTTGAAAATAATACAACTACCGCCTGCACAATGGATTTATATGACTGCAATGATATGAATGACGGAGACTTCGGCCGCGCAAGGGTACATTATAATATGAGCAAATACACAGAATGAAATTATAACAAGTGGAATGAACTATCTGTAGCTTTATCGGAGTATGAAAGTGGGACAGGCGTGTTAACCCTTTACCTAATACAAAAAAAGGACGATACTTGTAAAAAAACAATTATTGAATAACTAATTTTTTTCATTTTTTGCCTCAAAAACATAGGTTATGATCCCTCATTAGAACGAGCTCGACGAGCTCGTTCCAATGAGGGATCATAACCTATGTGTTTGCGACAAAAAATTAAAATTAACTGGCGATTTTTTAGAATAGCGCTGGCCGATTTTGTCCGTTATGTTGGGCAAAGGGCTAAGTGACGCATTTCATGTAAGTTGATACGCCCATCATAAATTCATACTCCGATAAAGCGACAAATAACTCATTTTAATTCTTATTTGAATTAGTAATTATAGCGATTAAAAATGATATAATTCTTAATTGTTCATTTCAATATCAACAAAGGGGAAGTCACTCCAGCTGCTAAACTAATAGGTGTTTCTGTGCAGAATATAGGTTACAATACAGTGTTTTTTTTCCATTGACGACAGTACTAATCTATCCTCCTCTCCCCATCTTATCAAGCTGATTTGGGCAAAAACAACCATCTATCCATTTAGTTTATCATCTCATGAAAACAATATACTGAAAAAAATATAGGTCGCCATGTGAATTTTGCCTTTAAATTTGGAGCTTCCTGTTCTCCCGTCCAGTTTCGCACTGAATGAAATAGACATATTTTTACATACCGCCACCCAATTTTAATCTTCTCTCACACATTTCAGAAGACAATAGTCACCAATATTTTATATCTTTTCCAAAACATGCAATTTAAAATTTTATTTACACTTGCAAGCTCAGTTCATTTTCCACCAATCAAATAATTCCAGTAACTTTTATCCTCCATTAACCGCTAGAGGCGCTGTTTGCCCGAAAACACTGTATTGTAACCTACAGGTCCAAAAACTTTTTTATATTATAAATCAATAATGACGTCTTAACTTATACTCGGCGCTTGTGTGAAAACATGTGGTCGGATGATACGACGCTCCATTCCAACGATTAAATTAATTTTTGTACAGTTTAATATATTTTTTCAAAGTCTCCAAAGGGTATAAAATACGCACACAGTAAATACTCGTTATTCAAAAATCTGATATTGAGCATTATAAACTAATTTTCTGTAGTTACCTGCGGTAGCCTGGATATTGCTCCTTGAAAGAGAATTTCAACAAAACCATATCACGTGACCCCTCGTTGGAACGAGCTCGTTCCAACGAGGGGTCACATTATATGGTTTTGTTGAAATTTTTTGAAAATTTTCAAAAAATGATATTTAAAATAATAAATTTCTATATTGTCTGCTTTGGGTAAAGGGTTAAATACTCATGCATTATATTTATTTCAAAGGCAAGAGATTTTGTGTCTGGGCTGGAATATCCGCCAGCAGCAATGAAGGAGTTAACTCTCATGTTCAGGAGATCTGATGATACAACAAGAGTGTTCAAGAGGAGACACTTGCTACAATTTGGAGAACACCTCGACGTTCGAAAATCTTCAAATCAGCCCGACACGAATCGAATCGAATCACGGGGGTCGACAATATTAAAAAAAATATAAGCTTTAGTGTCCATATCATTTTCGTGTATCTCTTTTGATAAGCGTAAAAAGCTTGTAGCTTTCAGTTTCAGTTCCTTCTCCACCAATCGTTCCTGACCAAAACACATCAACTAACTTCAAGTCCTTGTTTCAGAAATGCCATGCGAGTGCTCAAATTTGTTCCCTCGCATGGCGCCATAGAACATTAAAGTTATAAAAACTTCAAGCAGGTTAATTCAAGATGATATGATATGAAGCAATTTCTAGTGTCTGTGAAACGATATTAATAAATGTCGCACTGATCATAAAATATTATAAATAATTATAGCGAAAAATATTGGCTTTAATGATTGCATTTAGCTTCAAAACGACGTCTGGTAACATGATTTTATTGAATAATTTGACAATTACAGCAAATATTAACATTACACTGATGGAAGTCACCAAGAATATGCAATTACTGTATAATTGTTTTATCATTCACGATGTTAAAGGGAATATGGAGACAGATAATTCAAAATGACGAAGACAGCTATTTGATGCTACGGTATGAAGGTCCGTGCAATCGGCATGCGACACAAGTCTGTAAATGATGATTAGGATGTTTTTGCCAACATTTTTGTCAGTAATATGGAAACATTGAGATACCAGTAGTTAGACCATCCTCGAGAACGGGGACAATAAAACATGCTTTGGGCAGGGGCGAATATAGCTGAGAGCACTGTGGCTCTTTGGTCAGCGCCCTAGGCAAGGGATCGAGAGGTTGGTGACTTTGGCACTTATCGGCGTCACTTGCGGCGAGCAAATGAGCAAAGCCTTGACCTCTCTTGCTCTATATTATAGGAGTATGGTGGCTACTGACCTCAAAACTGGATTGCTCAAACTCAACCATCGGGCCCTGCGAAGCTTCAAAATTAGATTCGATTCGAAATAGTCCCTTCGATACGATTCGATTTCAATCCCGCCGATTCGAAAATTTTCGAATCGTCCAGATGTTCTCAAAATCTTACAAAATCCTACAAAGTGTCTCCTCTTGAACTCTTCTTCTATCCCCAGGTCTCCTTTGTCTCATTTAAGTTGTGAATTGGCAGTAACAATAAGTAATGCCCGCCAGCACAAACACGCCACTGGATCCGAGACATAACTGTTGTGGTAGGGAATTGCGAAGCTTCGAAAATCGATTCCTTTCGAAACAGTCCCCATACTTCGAATGCGCCGATTCGAATTTTTTCGAATCGTCGTGATGTTCTCAAAATCTTACAAAATCATATGAAGTGTCTTCTTTTGAACTGTTCTTCTACCATCAGGTCCCCTGTACAGGAGACCTGGTAGCAGAAGAGTTCAAGTAGGTTCCGCATCCGAAATTATATTGATTCCGTTCTGGAATATTCCGATTTTTGCTTGATTTGCGCGAGTCGCCGTTGCACACAATATCTGAGTGAAGACCGACAAAATTTACGACTGTAAGAAGGGGCAATATCTACAATTTGATAAGCAGTGAGATTCGATTCGAGATTCGATTCCATTCGAAATCTGATGCCTGGTTCGATTCGAGATTCGATTCGACCCGAAATTTGAGGTTCGCAAGTCCCTATTCTACCGCTCATTGGTCACATATAGAAATGTCTCAATCACCGCCATTTTATGGGGGATATTGCTATACATAAACAATACTCAACAAAAAAAATCGCTGATGTTTTTTTAACCCTTTACCCAACGTAACGGTCAAAACCGGCCAGCGCTATTCTCAAAAATTGCCAATTAATTTTCATTATTTTTTCATTTTTTGTCTCAAAAACATAGGTTATGACCCCTCGATGGAACGAGCTCGACGAACTCGTTCAAACTAGGGGTCATAACCTATGTTTTTGAGACAAAAAATGAAAAAAATTAGCCATTCAAGATTTTTTTTTGCAAGTGTCGTCTGTTTTTCATGTTAGGTAAAGGGTTAAAGAAAACTCATGTCTTTGAAAAAATTAATATGCTGATAACGTGCACATTTACGTTGCAATACAAATTGAATGTTTACAACATCTTTTAGTCCTTACTGACAAAACAAAGGCGAGATTGGAAAGCTTATACAGTGCTATTACTTTTAGTGCGAGGTAAACACATAGAAGTTTGATGAAGTGAAAGCTGTTAGACTGTGACTACAGTTACAGCGTAATAAGTTTCACGTCATCAAACGTCATGGATTGGGAGGAGTTATCGCTTTGATTGACTTGACGGCGTCTTTGGGGTAGGGGTGATGATTGAGTTGTGACATTTTTCGGTGACGTTCCAGTAATCCAGTTGTGTAGAGATCTGTTGTGGTGACACAGTGGCATGGATAGTCGGATCACCTGATGAGCAGAAGTATAAGAGTATGAGGTAGTAACCGGGAAAATATGATTGAAGGCACTCTGAGTTCGTTCCGTTGGGGGATCTTAAGCTATATTTTGAGGCAAAAAAATATGCAGTATCTGGGGTTTCTTTTTGCAAGTGTCGTCTGCTATTCGGACTGGGTAAAGGATTCAGGTAGAATTTACCTGGCAGATATTAGCTGAATTTACATGGCAGATATTATGTTTTTTTCTACACACTCTTCACTTAAAATTGCAAGAGGAAGAATAACTATCCCAATCCCATTAACCTAATAGAGTCGGGTCAACGCCATTTCGTAATGCAGCACAGACAAAAACGTTAGGTAGAGTTGCTTAATTTCGTGATCTATGTAGCATAATTTAAAACAGAACATCCTAAGCGTTTGAAATATTTACCGAATATTATCTGAAACAGATGGGCGTGTTTCTTATTTTTCTGTATCCTTTCTTCGCGGATGTAACATGTTGTGCACAAGCTTCAAAACATGTGCTCGTCATAGAAACCTTGTGTAACATCATTATATGTTATCAATATGCTTATAAACAAAGAAAAGTCGGATGGCTCTCATCACAAATTTATGACATTTGTTCCAAATGTTTTCTCCCCAACACAACTTTCACATTTACAATAAAAGTATAGTCAGAGGCTCAAGCGAGCCTAAAACGCTCTCCTGAATCAAGTGATCTGCAGAGAACGAGGAATGGAAAGGAGGAAGGAAGACAGGAGGCAAGGGGAGTATTTTTGTTGATTTATTTTGCCATGGTACATTATTCTAGGTTTATCATAGCTGAATGGTGGAGGTTATAGTATTACAATTATAATCATTGTATATTTTGGGGGTATATGTTTGACATCAGATATACAAGTGATAGACCGGAACAGCGATAATATCTTTCTTCAAGCATTTACGTTTCTAAACTGGAAAGAGTAGACCAAATCTACTCCGAACATGACGCTGGAGGCTTGGTTTGAACAACCATGCACTATTCGAGAGAAAATAGGAACTTGAGGTTAAAACTTTAAAAAATCGAAAAATAATAACAAAACAAATGACCACAAAGTATCAACGTGCTAATATAATCCTGCTGTCAAGACTTCTCAACTGATTGAGTGCAAGAATCCACTATCAGGACCTTCAAAAAATGAGGATACCAGAGCATAAGCCAACACTTTCCTTGCTTAAATTTCATATTTAGTCAAACAAAAATGATATTTTGTTTTTATAAATTTGTTTTATTACAAATTATTGGAGAGTACCTGTGGGCACTCTCCAATAATTTGTAAAAAAACAAGTTTTGAATAACAAATTCAGACCACCAAAAATAATCTAGCCCTCAACCAGTTAATCACTAATGTGAAAAATATCTTGTTATTTGTACTTTCCTACGTTTGACGTCGCATTTTGAAAAACGATGAAGAAACTGAATTCCCAGTGACGATTGAACGTCAGGATAATTAAAGTCTCAATGGGTTAATTCGACACAGCCTAAAAGTTGCACACACTATCCTGTGCAGGATCTTATACTGGAGTCTTTGTAAATCCGAGTCATCACTTGTTATAAAAGGACATTTATATATCAACTCCCAGTCCTTAGACTTCAAATTAACCCTTTGAATGGAACATGATACTTCGAGATTTCATAAAGTAGAATTGCTGTTAAGTTAATGTGTGGAGTAGACCAATCAATATCATCAACCTGAAGCCACAAGACTGCACGTATAAAATATGAATTGCTCTACCCTCAAATAATGAATAAGGACTCTTCTAATTGCGGTCATTGAACCGACATTGAAGATACCATCAGGATTGCAGTATAATTTTCAAGAAAATTTGACAAAAACGGTTGCACGCTTTCTGCGAATATTATAAGGTTTCTAGGTTATTGTTTTTAATTATTTTGAGGATTAGGGATTCGCATTAAGATTTCCATCCACGGTTGTGGGAGAGCATTTAATACTCCTTGATATGTTGTATATGGTATCTTGAGGTTAAACTTTTTGGAGGAAAGAAAATTATTAGTCTGTTCTGATAGGAGATCGCATATAAAAATAGTTCTTTCTCGAACCAGTTTGGGTCAAATATTGTCTTATTGTTGATGTTTTAGGCGGTATATATGAACCGATCTTTACGAAACTTCTTGGGTGCCTTTGTTATCACCTTGGGATAGAAGTTGTGTACAAAAAAACTGATTGGTCCTAATATCGGTACAAAATGGCCGCTGGCAGCCATCTTGAATTATGTACCGCACCCAGAAACACTCGTTCCCGACCCAAGGTGATAACAAAGGTACCCAAGAAGTTTCGCGAAGATCGGTTCATAAATACAGCCCCAAGCCCGAGCCGTATTGACATGTGTACTTACTGTGTATAAGTAGCACTGAATAAATCAAAGTCCATCTAATTTGCATAATGTCTGCACGAGGAAAAAAAACGTATTATATGTGATGTATTCGATGTTACTAAACATTCATGCAAAAATTTATTCAAATCAGAACTTTCATACAGAAGTTCTGGATAAAATACTGATTGCACTAATTTTGGTACAAAATGGCTGCTGGTGGCCATCGTGAATTTCGGACCGCACCCAAAAACACTCGTTCTCGTCCCACGGTGATAACAAAGGTACCCAAGAAGTTTCGTAAAGATCGGTTCATAAATACGGCCTCTAGCCTGAGCCGTAGAAGTTGTGCACAAAAAACTGATTGAACCTAATTTCGGTACAAAATGGCCGCTGGCAGCCACCTTGAATTTTGGACTGCACCCAGAAACACTCATCTCGTTCCAAGGTGATAACAAAGGTACCCAAGAAGTTTCGTGAAGATCGGTTCATAAATATAGCCCCTAGCCCGAGCCGTATTGACGTGTACTGTGTGTAAGTAGCACTGAAAAAATCAAAGTTCATCTATTTTCCAGAATTTCTGCACGAAAAAAAGCCCGTATTATATGTGATGTATTCCATGTTACTAAACATTCAGACAAACATTTATTCGAATCAGAACTTTCAAACAGAAGTTCTGTACAAAAAAACGGATTGCACTAACAAAAGTACAAAATGACTGCTGATGGCCATCTTGAATTTTGGACCGTGCCCAAAAACAATCGTTCTCGTCCCACGGTGATAACAAAGGTACTCAAGAAGTTTCGTAAAGATCAGTTCATAAATACGGCCTCTAGCCCGAGCCGTATTGAATTGTTGACGGACAGACGGACGACGGGCCATGGCATAACCTCAAATTTGACTTACGTCAAAGTTGAGCTAAAAATGCTGAAGGATAATGTTTGTAATTTTGGGAAATTTTTTTCGGGTTGATCTGGGAACTGTCAAACAGTGTTTTGGCATTGGTAGGGTGAGGGTTTTGAACACGTGATATTTCCAATAAGGGTTAAATTTCTTGACGATCAATCACGCAATCATTTTTTTTTTTTATCTTTTCACTCTGTTCTATGTTGGTTATGATATAAATCTCAGAAAACGGATTCTACTCGATTCCAAATATTTTAAATGCTGTCTCGTGGTTCCATTTAACTTGTGTTTTGTGGAAATTCCGCCACCGAACCCCCTTTTCGAACCGACCCATATGACTTCAGGCATGTCAAAGTTTGCCTTCAGACCGGAGATAAATGAAAATGTGTTTACTGTTTCCAAAGCAATGTCCAACGCGTGTCTGTCATCTCTCAAGGTTTCTGCGCCATGTATAAACAGATAAGGAAATAAGGGATTTCCTTGCCTCACACCACGTTCTAAACTGAATTTATCCGAACAGTGTCCATTATTTAAAATATAACAATGAATATTATTATAAATGTCTGAAACCAACGTATCATGGATGAATCAAAGTTTAACAATTTAAGGTTTTTTCAATAAAAGACCACTCCAAAGAATTGAAAGTCTTCTCGAAGTCCCCCCAAAAATAAGGTTGCCTGGAATATTTTGTTCGTCACATTTTTAAATTAGATCGAAGATGAGTTTAGTTGATTTCCACATATATGTCCCTTCATAGAGCCAAGTTGGGAAACTGAAATTAGTTGCGGTAAAAGGCATTTTAAACAATTTGAACGATTTGTAATAGCAGCAGATCCTGTGTTAACGTCAACCTTTATTAACCCTTTCAACACTGTTATTATCTTCCATGTCAGTTCCATGGTAGCAATAGGAAGAGTCCATATTTATTATCTAGGGGTAGACCAATTAATATTTTCAACATGCAGCCTTAGGGATGCACGTTGAAAATATTGATTGGCCTACACCACACATTTCCCTTCCAGTCATCCCCCTTAATGACATTATGACTTAGCTTGTGACCCGGCCGGAAAACGGCCTCTAGTGCTCAAAGGGTTAATGATATGGCCTCCAGTTTTTAAAGTAAATCTTTGACTTATTCTGTTTTGATAATGCCAACCTTTGTGCTATTGCTAGCCTTTTATTGTTTATAAGTTAGTTAATTAAGTACAAACTTGCTAATGTTTCTCCAAATAAATCTGTAGAATTCGGTTTTGAAGCCATCAGAACATGGCGATTTATTATTATTCATACTCTTCAATGAAGATTGGCCTTCAAATTCGGAGAGGATACCCTCATTGGACCCCTTTTCACCTGCATTTAAGAAGTTTAAAAATTGGTTGGTGGGATCCAAAAACCAAACGTTCTTTGAATTATTGTCAACAGAGGTGATTTTGGAGAAATATAAATCTCTTCTCACAGTATACATTTAAACTTACTGTTTCAGTCTCACCAGATTTTCCTATATTAGATACATTTTTGCAGTACAGAGTCATTCTTCAAGGTTGCAGAAATACTTTTGTTGGTATCCCCTTCCACTTTCCATCTACTTTTACTGCTGAATACCATTCCCTTTATTTTCTTATCACTTAAAGATTTTAATTCTGCCTTGATCGACTGGATTTCTGATTTAATTCCTGAAATCCCACTATCAAAGTCCTGATTCAGTACTTTTAGCTTATTTTCTAAATCAAGTTCTCTTTTATGGGTCTTTACTTTTAAAAAAGCAGAGTATGATATAGGTCTCCCTCTTTTTGCGATTTTTAATGTTTCCCCCAAAAGCTGTTCATTAATCGAGAACTGGGATTATTACTACTACTGATATCATTACTATTGCTAATACTATACCACCTTTGTTATTATTTTTGATGTATTTCTCTCAGGGCGCATGCTGAGATTTCAATGTTGTCGTGCCATAAACCACTCCAAACGTCGTCTTTAATGCTGATCAGCGCTGGACGCTTGATGACCCTTCTTGACCTTATACCTTTGAGACGGTTTCGGACAGTTCTGTTGCACAAACGCCCGTTGGGGAGCCAAAGGCGTTTCAAAACCCCACTTGAAGCAAAGGATTTACGCCTAACGAGGCAAGCCAATCTCCGATCTTCCCGAGTAAAGGTCTTTCGGGGTTGTCCAGGCCTTGGTCGATTCTTAACATCGTTGGTTTGTTGATTTTTTCGGACAAGTCTGTTGATGACAGAATGACTATAGCCAAGTTGACTTCCAATAGCTTTGAATGACATGATGATTGTTGCATGCATGTCAACGATTTGCCATCTTAGTGCCTCTGACAATCTCCTCCTTGCCATGTCAACATTTACTGATAAAAGAAGTGCAAATTTTCTTGTTTTATACCCAGATATTGCATGTGGATGATAGTGTTTTTTGTGACATTCGTGGGTAGCATGCTTCATGTGGACAATGGGATGTGTTTGGAGTACGTTGTCAACCAGAAACATCCTGTTTCACGAGAAGAAATGTACTGCAAGACATAGCAGTTATTAAAACATAGTAACAGCAACTTCACAGTAATGAAACATTTCAGGAGGTGCTTAATTAAGTTCCAGGTGTATTTTTACGTATATCTGACACACAGCAGACAGTTCGAATAACGTTCAA
The DNA here is from genome assembly GCA_031216915.1 of Pictodentalium vernedei. Classification (NCBI taxonomy): domain Eukaryota; kingdom Metazoa; phylum Mollusca; class Scaphopoda; order Dentaliida; family Dentaliidae; genus Pictodentalium; species Pictodentalium vernedei. Next base: position 171,540,482 of record CM062290.1, read on the forward strand.
ATATATATGTTCTTGCATGGCGTTCTTACACGTAATCCGGATTAAAAACGTGATGTATCTTGAACATTTCCCAATGTCAGTATTGCATCGCATAACGTTGATACACATAGCAATCGTGATATAAAACACACAATCCTCAAGAAGTGATTTTGAAGGAGACTGTCAATCCTTGATGTCTACTTAGTGATGAGTTTTAGGAAACAATTCAAAGCTGTCGGTTGCTGTTAGGGCAGTCACAATTAATCGATTACTGATCGGTCACGGCGAAATCGATTAGTATTTTTCGTTGTCGAATAATCGGTAAATTGTATCCCGTTTTAGACGTTTAATAATTAAAAGAAAATTTGATGAAAAAACTATTGTTTCTGAAGGTAAAGACTTAAGAACATTGATGTTCAACCCTAAGAAACTGTTGGAAGCATTTGTCTTTCAGGTACATTCATCAAAGCTTTGGTGTTCTGAACTTTTGAACCGTCAGTGTAATAATCAAGACCGGTCGGCAGTTGCGAACTTCGCAACTGCCAACCGGTCTTGATTATTACACTGACGGTTCAAAAGTTCAGAACACCAAAGCTTTGAATGTACCTAAAAGAGGATCGTCTTCGTTGTTTACTTGAGGTAGGTCAACTGACTTGAACTTCATTTTTATCGACTTCAAAGAGAGGGAGAGGGGGGTCATCTAGGTACGATTAATCGATTATCATCGATTATTTGCGGCGATTAATCGATTCCTAAATTAAACAATCGTGACAGCCTTAGTTGCTGTCCCGGCTTAGCACAGACAATATATCTAAAACGTCATGATAACATGGTACGTTACTTTATTGTCTATTTCGCCAAGCTTGTGATTTTGACTCCGATGTCCATCCGTATTGCGATTCTGAACATGGTCATGGAAAATGAGAAAATGGGAATTTTGTGAAATAAGCCGATTTGCAGCCTTAGACCAGTTACAGCCAACACGACTGATTTTGTGATATTGGAAATAACGGATAAGATTAGATATATAATTATAATTGAATTTAGAGCCCCTTTTGGTATCAAGGAACTAAATATTTTCCCATAGGCGACCATTCTAACGTTCAGGTGGAAGAAAATATGATCGCATCACTTTAATTTTGACATTCAAATATCTCTGTCAAGTATAGCCCTTCAGACAACCTTTTATGATCCGAAAACAGGGGATCATACAACAAATAAGAGAGAAAAACTGACACAAAGGGAAGTACCGGTCACGTGCACATATTTTTCAGAGAATTCCCTACAAAAACACACAAAAAGTAAATTGTATTGTTTAGGTCCAAAAGTCATCAAATCACTCACTCTCTTTTTATCAGGAATATTCAACAATAATGCAAGATGTCAATAGAATGTTTCAACCGTTTATTGAAACAATATATTTTCCCAAGGCTGTTTATTTTTAGAGATTGCATCATTTCTAAGTGCAACATTTTAAGGTGGTTAACTCTAATTTAAATATTTAGTTCCACGATATCTTTTGACACAAGCGAACAGGACAAGATTCAAGAAAAGGTATATTAAATACGCGGACCTCGATTTCTAAATTTCTCACTTATATCTCCAGTACAAAGCGTTTAGACTGTCATGCTCTGGTTTTGATATATTCTGACTTGTTAGAAAGCATCTGGAGTGTGCCCGGCTTCGAGGCAAAGAGAGTAGTGTGTTTTACACAGTGGACGACGCAGAAAAAAGCTTTGTTGGGGGAGTTTACTTATTTTTAGCAAAGTTCTTAGCGTGTTCAACTTGGCAGCGCTTCCTGAGATAAGTCCTATTTGTTACCCATGCTGAGTGTAGAGAGGAGTAAAGCTTCTGGGCTAATGATAGGACTTGTGCGGTAGCTGATATCATGTCCCGAATGTGCCAGGACACCCCAAATTATCCATAATGGCATATTTTCTCCTCTACTTTTTCAAAGTAGATCTGTTAATTTAAGCAATGGAGGAGTTATTGGGCATCTCGTGCAAAGCCAGTTACACGTATATCTGGGAAGATGCAAGCGAGTGGAAACTCGAGGACATCCCAATTCGAGAGAGACTTGGGGTAGAATAAACATCTCGAACAATTCTGGAACTCAGAGTACAATGTTCTAAATAAAGTCAAAGCCATTGTAAATTTAGAAAGTAAACATCTCGTGGAAGGGCTGCCCTACACATTTCTATGAATAAAAGTGAGGAAGAAACTCCTGAACACTCCCATTAGAGAAATTTGGGGCGGAATATAAGTCCCGACTAAAGAAAATTCGGAGTCCTGAGGTCAGCGCTCGAATAATGCAAAAGCCATCAACACATATATGCAGTTTCCGTATTGTCTTACTCTTTCGATTTTGCAGAGTAGTCTTAGGAGCTTAAGCAGATCAACGTACGGACACAGAGGATAATGTCTGACAACGAAAGTCAGCATTTCCGTCCTTCATAAAATTGTTTACATTTTACATGTCAGTTCCTGTGGTTGGGGCTTTGATTAACATGGAGGGTTTTCAAAACAGAATAGTATGCTACTCAAAGTTTGCTAAGCACCAAATATTTGACACATCATTGTGAAATTAGCTTGTGACATATTTGCGATATTTTTGGTGGCTATGATTGAGGAATGTATTGAGATGGTCCCCAGTGTTTACATTAGCTCTCTTGACATGCAGACTTTTCGTGACAGTCGTGGAAATTATGTACCCTTGATTTCCATGATGGTTTCGTGTACTGTCTACATGTACATGACATGTGTGGGGTATTCAATCTTCATTTCAACACAAACCCTTGTAATTTAATGATTGAATATGGCAAATGCAAATGTAAGAAGACATTTGTCTGAAGCAAAAATGTGGCGGGCTGTAGGGATGGTGGAGCAAGAGGCTACCCATCGTCAGGCTGGTGAAGCCCTTGGTGTGCACCATACGGTGATCACCAGAGCCTGGGCAAGATCTCAGCAGTATAGCACACCAGTAAGACGGAATGGTGGTGGCAGAGACAGGGCAACATCTACAGCTGAGGACCGGTTTTTGATCATTCAGGCCCATAGGAACCGCTTTGCCACAACAACCAGGCTTCGCAGTGACTTTCAGAATGCATCTGGGGTAAATGTTTCGATGCAGACTATCCGAGCAAGGTTGCACGAAGGTGGTTTCCGATCGAGAAGACCATGTATTCGCATTCCGCTGTCCCAGAACCACCGCCAGACACGATATGAAAAAGCCATGGACCACGTTGGATGGACCAGAGAAGATTGGCGACCTGTTCTTTTTACAGATGAGTCAAGGTGCCGCCTAGACCACACAGATAGGCGTTCTAGGGTGTGGAGAAGGCAGGAGAGCGATTCCATGCAGCCAACATTGCTGAGCACGACCACTATAGTAGAGGGTCAATCATGATCTGGGCGGCATCAGCAGGGATGGACGTACAGAGCTCTGTATCCTTGAACGTGGTACACCGACTTCACAGCGGTATATTGATGAGATCCTGGATGTCCACGTCAGATTGAATGCATGTGCAGTGGGTGATAAATTCATTCTGAAGGACGATAATGCCAGTCCTCATGTTGCTCATGCTGTCGGGGAGTACCGACAAAGGGTGGGGATTGAGCATATGGACTGGCCAGCAAGATCGCCTGACCTCAATCCAATCGAACATGTCTGGAATGAGTTTCAGCTTGCAATTTGAGCCCGTCCAGTCCAGCCAAGAAGTGTTCAGGAGCTTGGTGCCATGCTGGTCCAAGAATAGAACAACATCCCACAAAGGACCACCAGGAAACTGATTGGGAGCATGATAAGGCTTTGTCAAGCCGTGATTAACAGTAATGAGTCTCATACTCAATATTGAACCCATACCAGTTCGCTCCGTCAACTTTTTGGCAAATTACCAATAATATCCATTTTCCATGGTTATCGTATTCAAAAGCTGAAAAATAATGTCAAACACATATAAAATCTTAATTTCTATAGTTAAATCATTAAAGATATAATTAAATAAAATATATACACACTTTTCATCACAATATTTCAACTAAAACGTAAAACAGGTAGTTGAATATACTTGGTGCTCAGTAAACTTTGAGTAGTATATTTAGCACTTTTGTGAATATTTATACCCCCAACTCAAAGGCTACATTGTCGACCGTTCGTACGTCCGATGTTCGTGTGCGAGAAACCCTTCCTGCATTATTTTACCGTTTTTTGGTCAAACTTCTCAAACATTTTGACTAACAAGGAACATTTTCGAAACCAAATTTTTTGATTTGCGACAATGTAAACCAGGTTACCGCCATAAAATTTATGAGATTTTTATGTGCACCGCTCCTCCTACATTAATTAAACGATTTCTATGAAACTTCTCAGTCATGACAACTAATGAGTGAGCATACAAATATTTCCAAATTTTTCATCTGCGATGAATCTAATCTGGTTATCTCCCCTTCGAAGCAGAAAATTAGATTTCGATTTCTGTACCAGAATTCCTGTGCGCGCAACCCATCCAACATTTATTTAATCGATTTTGATGAAACTTCTCATACATTATGACCAATAAGATGGACATGCGCATATTTCAATTTTTTTATGTGACAATTTTAAGCAGGTTATCTGCCTTAAGCGTAGACTTATCATGGATTTCCATATGCGATTCTTGTGCACCCAACTTCTCCTTCATTAATGAACCAATGTCGATGACACTTCTTAAACATGACCACCAATGAATTGAAAGAGCATGCGCATATTTCCAAATATTCTCATGATCTGCGTTGATTTTAACCGGGTTATCCCAAATTCAACTTAAAAGATTTAATATAGATTTGTATATGATATTTTTGTGTGTGCAAAACTTCCTTCATTAATGAACCAATTTTGATGAAACATCTTAACCCTTTGAACTCGTTAGAACGATTTTTCAGACCAAGGCATAATTTCGTCCCCTTTTTGTCTTATTATAAGAGGTCTGTACACGGGGCATTGATGATCAAATAATAACTGCAGTCTGCATCCAGACGGCTGCCGACTACAGTTTTTTTTTTATCATCTTTGTATATTGATACTGCACTGACCCATCTTACTGTAAGTATATACAAAGGCGATACCATTACAGGAAACGAGGGTTCAAAAGGTACATGACCACTAAAAAGTGAACATGCGCATAATAATTTCATTTTGATTTCTTTGCGAGATTCTTGTATACGTAAATCATTCTACATTCATCAATCGATTTTGATGTAACTTCTAATACATTACGACTGCTCATTTTCCAAACATTTTGAGCGGATGCGCCCGATTCGTGAGGTTAGGGTTAACTCGCCATACTTTTCAATCTGCAACAATTCTAACCAGTTTATCTCCCTTCAACTTTGAAAATTGCATTTTAATTTGTATACGAGATTCCTGTGTGCGCAATTCCTCCTACATTTATTACTCAAATTTGTTGTAACTTCCCTGGCATTATGACTAACAAGTGAGTAGTATATAAGGTACCCGATCGTGCCTGATTACCCGGAGCTTTGGGGGTGCAACTAGTGTTAAATTCCCATAGGAACCGGAGCCGTTTCGGGGTGCAACTTTGGGGGTGCAAAAGTACGACCCCATACATCTAGATCTTATAAATGGTGTACGTACTGCATATATAGTATGCTATGGTATGTATAGTGATATATATACGCATGGGGCTATAGGTATATATTATGGGTAAGTGGTGGAAAGATGATGGAAAAATTGGGTTTTCTTGAAGGTTTTTCCCGCGAAACGGTTGACGTTGCTATTGACGTCGTGACGTCATGATGCGCACGCGACGTCATAGAGATGTCGACCACTGTTATTGTCCAGTATACAATCTGACATAACATTATTCGGGTCAGTGGATGTCGGGCTTCTCGTATGGGATGGCGGCGACATAGTAGTAGTGGTATATATGCATGTAGGTCCCAAATTAGCCCTTAGTACTATTAATCCACCTTATGCTTCATATTATCCTATGTCTGATATAGCTAAGTCAAGCAGTAGGGTGGGTGGGTGGTAGTGTGGTATTGCGAGATAGTCATTGGTGGTTTAGATTGGCAATGCAGGATGAATGATCTGTTGGTCTATTATCCCCCCCCCCCCCCCTTTGTACTATTAACCTACCGAATCCTTTGTATTATCTAATGGCTGGTATTGGTAGTTTAGTGTTAGGCCAGGCAGTATTATGCTAGATTGTTTAGAACGGGTGGCATAGCATGCATGGTATATACCCCTGTAGGTCCAGTCCTAGATATTATTAACCAGCCGATTGCTTTGTACTATTCAATGACTGGTATAGGGAGTACGTTATGACAGGTCAAGTAGTAGTGTGGAGTGGGGGTGGGGGTAATGCCTGGCAGTATAGAACAACGGTATAGTATGGACGATATATACCTCTGTGGGCCCCTGCAGGTCCCATGTTAGCCCTTAGTACTATTAATTCACCTGATGCTTCATGTTATCCTATGACTGGTATAGGTAGTATGCAATGCTAGGCATAGGGGTATTGTGGGTAGGGGTACTGCCTGGTAGTTTAGAACGGTACTATAGTATGGGCGGTATATACACCTATAGGCCCCCTGTTAGTGCTTGGTACTATTAACCAACCGATTGCTTTGTTTTATTATATGGCTGGTATATGTAGTACGTTATGGTAGATCTAGTGATTTTGTGGGGGGGGGGGGGGGGGGGGGGTAATGCCTGGCAGTATAAAACAACAGTATAGTATGGACAATATATAGCTCTGTGAGCTCCCGACAGCCGTTGATACTACTAATCGACTTAATGCTTTATGTCACCCCATAACTAATATAGGTAGTTTGTAATGTGGGGCCAGACGTTATTGTGGGTGGGTGGGTGTAATGCATGGTCGTCTAGTGTGGTAGTGTAGGGTTTACGCGTTCTCCCCATACAGGTCCCATGCTAGTCCTTAGTACTATTAATCCGCCTAATGCTTCATGTTATCCCATGACTTGTATAGGTAGTATATAATGCTAGGCCAAGGGGTACTGTGGATAAGTGTAATGCCTGATGTTAAAACACGGAATCCAAATTTTACGGACTCGGCTAGGAATCTCAATTACGGAATGCCCTATATGTATACAGGGGAAATCTGATTCAACCTTGATCAATGTTATAGTCGAGACTGAGCTAGGTATAGCTAGGAAGTAATGGATGAGATATGGGACAGAATAACAGAAGCCAATAGTACTGGTACAAGGCCGCAATGGAACAAGACTGTTGTAGAAGCTAATGATAGGACAGATAGGCCATAGACCTGTAATGGCCTTGGAGCTTTGGCGACAAGATGGAAGCGGTTGGTAAGACTACATTAGACCCATTGAGGGATTCTCCAAAAGGTATCCTCGATAGGTATCCTCAATAGGTATCCTCAAATAATACAATACCAGGCCATAGGTATCCTCAAATACCCGTATGTGCCTATGTGAAAAGGCACATTGTGTCACATTGTGCTTTTTCACATAAGCACATATCGGCACATAAAGCATGTGCCTATGTGACAGGGCATATTGTGTCACATTGTGCCTTTTCACATAGGCACATACGGGTATTTGAGGATACCTATGGCCTGGTATTGTATTATTTGAGGATACCTATCGAGGATACCTACTGGAGAATCCCTTTTTGTCATATGTGCCTGTGTGAAAAGGCACAATGTGACACAATATGCCCTATCACATAGGCACATACGGGTATTTGAGGATACCTATGACCTGGTATTGTATTATTTGAGGATACCTATTGAGGATACCTATCGAGGATATCTTTTGGAGAATCCCTCAATGGGTCTAATGTAGTCTTACCAACCGCTTCCATCTTGTCGCCAAAGCTCCAAGGCCATTACAGGTCTATGGCCTATCTGTCCTATCATTAGCTTCTACAACAGTCTTGTTCCATTGCGGCCTTGTACCAGTACTATTGGCTTCTGTTATTCTGTCCCATATCTCATCCATTACTTCCTGGCTATACCTATCTCAGTCTCGACTATAACATTGATCAAGGTTGAATCAGATTTCCCCTGGATACATATAGGGCATTCCGTAATTGAGATTCCTAACCGAGTCCGTAAAATTTGGATTCCGTGTTTTAACATCAGGCATTACACTTACCCACAGTACCCCTTGGCCTAGCATTATATACTACCTATACAAGTCATAGAATAACATGAAGCATTAGGCGGAGTAATAGTACTAAGGACTAACATGGGGCCTGTATGGGGAGAACGCGTAAACCCTACACTACCACACTAGACGACCATGCATTACACCCACCCACCCACAATAACGTCTGGCCCCACATTACATACTACCTATATTAGTTATGGGGTGACATAAAGCATTAAGTCGATTAGCAGTATCAACGGCTGTCGGGGGCCCACAGAGCTATATATTGTCCATACTATACTGTTGTTTTATACAGCCAGGCATTACCCCCACCCCCCACAAAATCACTAGATCTACCATAACGTACTACATATACCAGCCATATAATAAAACAAAGCAATCGGTTGGTTAATAGTACCAAGCACTAACAGGGGGCCTATAGGTGTATATACCGCCCATACTATAGTACCGTTCTAAACTACCAGGCAGTACCCCTACCCACAATACCCCTATGCCTAGCATTGCATACTACCTATACCAGTCATAGGATAACATGAAGCATCAGGTGAATTAATAGTACTAAGGGCTAACATGGGACCTGCAGGGGCCCACAGAGGTATATATCGTCCATACTATACCGTTGTTCTATACTGCCAGGCATTACCCCCACCCCCACTCACACTACCACTTGACCTGTCATAACGTACTCACTATACCAGTCATTGAATAGTACAAAGCAATCGGCTGGTTAATAATATGGAGGACTGGACCTACAGGGGTATATACCATGCATCCTATGCCACCCGTTCTAAACAATCTAGCATAATACTGCCTGGCCTAACACTAAACTACCAGTACCAGCCATTAGATAATACAAAGGATTCGGTAGGTTAATAGTACAAAGGGGGGGTAATAGACCAACAGATCATTCATCCTGTACTGCCAGTCTAAACCACCAATGACTATCTCGCAATACCACACTACCACCCACCCACCCTACTGCTTGACTTAGCTATATCAGACATAGGATAATATGAAGCATAAGGTGGATTAATAGTACTAAGGGCTAATTTGGGACCTACATGCATATATACCACTACTACTATGTCGCCGCCATCCCATACGAGAAGCCCGACATCCACTGACCCGAATAACGTTTATGTCAGATTGTATACTGGACAATAACAGTGGTCAATATCTCTATGACGTCGGCGTGCGCATCATGACGTCACGACGTCAATAGCAACGTCAACCGTTTCGCGGGAAAAAACCTTCAAGAAAACCCAATTTTCCCATCATCTTTTCCACCACTTACCCATAATATATACCTATAGCCCCATGCGTACATATATCACTATACATACCATAGCATACTATATATGCAGTACGTACACCATTTATCAGATCTAGATGTATGGGGTCGTACTTTTGCACCCCCAAAGTTGCACCCCCAAACGGCTCCGGTTCCTATGGGAATTTAACACTAGTTGCACCCCCAAAGCTCCGGGTAATCAGGCACGATCGGGGTACCTTATATACTACTCAAGTGCACATGTTCATATTCTATTATTTTATATTAATGTTAACCAGGTTATCTCCCCTTCAACATAGAGGTAAGGTGGAGATTTCTGTTCGGGATTCTTGTGTGTCGAGTACATCCTACATTTATGAACTGAATTGGTTGAAACTTTTTAAATATGACTGCTAACAAGTGCGTATGAGCAAAAAAGTTATATCTCATTGAACTTAGGTTTATTCTTGTTTTCCAAATGGAATTCTTGTGTGTGTGTGTGTGTGTGTGTATATCCTCCTTTATTAATGAACCGATTTTCTCAAACATGACCAATAACTTGTGAACATACAAAATTTAATCGGCGATAATTTTAACCAGATTATCTCCCCTTCATCTTAGAGTATTCAACACAGATTTAGATGGAGATTCTTGTGTGTGCAACTACTCATATATTTACGACTCCGTTTAAAACTTCTGAAACATGACAACCAACAACGAATGCCTACGTATATATAATGGTCCATGGTCCCAGCTCTTTTAAACACAGGAATCTCAATTAATGGAAGATCCGTGAAGATGCAACTGCCTGAATTTAATTTATATCCCCTATGTCAAGCAGGAATTCCACCAGGCATCGTCCTAACACCGCGCCACTGGACTGAAAACTGTGCAGTTGTTTGGAAGGTGGCCTCGGTGGTAGTCGATCCCGGGTCTACGACACACAATCAACTGGCCATAAATGCTCAGTCACCATACCAACTGAGCCAACGACAATCCCCAAAAAAAGGTTGGAATTAACTCAGCCAGTATGTTAGTTTACATTTACAACTGGCCCCGAGACCGATATTCGAGAATTGACAATTACTGAATTGTTGGAAATGTTTTCTGTGATGATTCGTAATGGTCTACAAGTAGCCTGTATTTTATTGTGAGATTTACCCGTGGATCGTTTGCGTTAGCATCCATTGCAAACTGGAACAGATTACTGTTATAATGGTCTATGGTCCTATCTTTTAAACACAGGAATCTCAATTAATGGAAGATCTGTGAAGATGCAGCTGCTTAAATTTAATTTAATCGCCCATGCCAAGCAGGAATTCCACCAGGCATCGTCCTAACACTGCGCCACTGGATTGAGAACTGTGACGTTTTCTGGAAGGTGGCCTCGACGGGAGTCGATCCCGGGTCTAAGACACCCAATCGCCTATCCATAAATGCTCTGTCGCCATACCAACTGAGCCAACGACACCCCCCCCCCCCCCACACACACACACACCTCCAAAAGGATGCAATTGACTCAGCCAGTATGTTAGTTTACATTTGCAACTCGCCCAGAGACCGATATTCCAGAACTGACAATTACTGAATATCGTATAAAATACAGGCCACTTGTAGACAATTACGAATCATCACAAAAAACAATTAATATAAATCTATATCTTACCTCCTACAAGTATCTGGGAATTCCATTGGTTCAAAGACGTCACATGCAGACTGCATATAAAACCATATAATGCCTGTTAACATCAATATACACTGATAGCTATGGGTAATCTCCCCTTTGTTCATTAATTATTCAAAATGGCGGCAGCCGATAAACGCTTCAAGTTGAAAGATTGAGTGTTGCAAGCCCATATTTGGTCTGAAGTGCAGATTAGGCAACTTAAAAGGCTTCATATTCTGTGGATGTGTGTCATGTTACCTTCGAAATGAAACTGTTTGGTATGTATGAATTTGCCTTGTTACAATTTATGAGAGAGTGCCTGTAGGCACTCTCCCATAAATTGTAACAAGGCAAAGACACGTGAACACATTGTGAGAATTCTTTCATTTAATTTTGATCGCTGTTGTTATTAGTTCTGTGCATCGATGCAGCAGACGGTAAGATATATTCGTTACACAGTTTGTTCGCTCTCTTCCAATATGAAATTAACTGACACCATATATACCATATTAGGCCATCAACAAACTGTGTAACTAATAATATGACATATGTGTATAGTTAGTGTTAAGAATCACACATAAACACAACTATATTTCGTGCGTCTTACATGAATACCATGCGCACAGCCAAGAATGTTCAATCAGCGACAACTTTAACCAAGTTACATACCGTGAACTTTGGCCTACAACCGATTTTGAAGCTTCGCATTTAGAGGTGCATTCTGGAAAGCGCGAATTGGAAGTATTAATCAGCTTCAGTGATAGTCTTAGTTATTTTGTGATGCCCTCTGGGTAAGCTTGACAAATCAAATGGCGCAAGCAGTAACTTTCTTGGCTACGCCCAACGTGCCAAGACAATTGGACAGAATTTCGGATTTGGGATTGATTTTACTGACAATTGTTGGGTTAATCTTGGCTAAATTCCTAGTTGCGTCATGGATAAAAATACAGTTTGCATTTTTGGCACCATTATGCAAAGAGTTAAAAGTTAATATACAACATTTAGCTTGACGGGGGCGCGGTTGATTTGGTTGGATTGATTTGATGATTTATTTTTGTAGTGTACATGCATGCCACACAATATAATGATGTGGTACTAAAATATACTAAAATATACAAACAGACATAATGGAAGAGTACACAGCAGGGAGGTGCCATAGCCAGATTGGCTGTCTATCTGCCCCCCCCCCCCCCCCCGAAGTCATAATGATGAGGCATTGTAGAAGAATATGATAGTAAATCAGGATATGTATTAATGAGTATTATGTTTTTAGGAATTTTGCGACATGGACAAATAATTTGTACTCTGATATTGAAAAATATAAATAAGTATGGAGTTTTTATGAACTGAATGATATGTGGGAATGAGAGATATGAGCGTGAGGTCTAGATGCGAGGGTACATGTTTTGGATAGATACAGTACTCACTGTATTTTGACTACCAGACTTGACCCTTTACCTAACGAATCGGCCGTATCCTTCCGAGTAATTCACAAATTAAGCTGTTGAAAAATTAAAAAAATGTCAACGAAACCACATCATGTGACCCCTCATTGGAACGGGCTCGTCGAGCCCCGTTCCAATGAGGGGTCACATGATGTGGTTTCGTTTACTTTTGGAAAATTTTGAAAAATTTAAATTAAAATAATAAATTTTAATATTGTCTGCGTTGGGTAAAGGGTTAACGTGAAGAAACCAGCCTATTGTACTCCACATAGTCATTGTCTAAACTCTATATTACTCTAATTCTAAAACATCTTATTATTGTAAAGAACATGGTTGCTTGGTGATTATTTATTTATTTATTTATTTATTTATTTATTTATTTATTTATTTATTTATTTATTTATTTATTTATTGGTACTTAAGGTCACTTTAAACATTTGTGACTATCTCATGGCCACAACATACGTATTAAGTCAAGCGCAGCCATTCATCTACATCGATGCTGACCAGAGACCTATACTACAGAACTTTTACAGTTCTATTTTCTAGAATTGTATTTTCTAGAAATGACTTTAAATGGGTTGAAATGAATCATTTGTATTTTCAAAGATGTGCAATTTGCCAGTTGGCAAATTGCCATATCTTTTAAAATGCTAATAATTCATTTTAATCTTTTATATTAATAGGCAGAAAATACAATTCTAGAAAATAGAACTGTAAAAGTTTTATAGTATTGACTCCAGCTTAGAGGACTTCCACCCCGGGTATTGGATACCGACCGGGTTCTATTTTCCCAGTAAAGCAGAACTTTATTTGCAGTAAACAAGCAATGTTCTACTTTCCGGGGTTCCCGGGGATGGGTATGTGGTGATTGGAGGGAGAGATACCCTAGCCTGTGTATCTCTATCACCCCATTACACCACACTAAAACCACAAAAATACTCAATAGTTAGGTCTCTTGTACGCCTATAGAAGTTTACCCATAAAACATGCTTGAAATGAGCGGCGGGAAACACGGGATAGTTTGGAAGGCGGAAAATGTTTCAGTGCCACTGCATTTAACTTCTAGAAAGTCTTCGTAGTGCACTGAAGGCTTGACTGGTAGGTTGGGGCGGGGAACACTGTTCTGTACCCCCTTCCCGTATAAATTCCATACACATCACCACAACAAACAATGATATCATCAAACTTATCGTTCAAAAGAATATTGGTGATTACGACAGATAAATATCGTTGGCGAACATATACTGTCACGATGGGGGAAATAAACATTCTGGAAAGGGAAGATGATCTAGGCTATCTCTTCGGGGAGGAGATTCCAGGATGGAAGATACTCCGGTGCGTCTGGTACGCCTTTTGGAAACTCTCAGTTACTTGACCCTTCGTTTTCTGGTAATAGACAGCTGTCTGGCAGTTATTCTTTATAAATATATCTCAAAATACAAACCAGAATGATGTGATTAATGCCGAAGGGCTCTGCACAAATATTTCGTTCTGCTGAAGCTTCACAGTCGCAAGAGTTGAACATCGCATGAACGATCCAAGAGAGACAACTCTTTTTAAAAAATCTCAATTACCAAGAATCTCTGTCAGCGGTCTTGATCACGTTTCTTGGCTCACTATGAGTAAATTAACGATTTTTAACATAAAATGGTAGTTGATCTTTACGCCTCAGCAAGTTTATATTTTGTTGATAATGCGCTACATACATACCGTGTGTATTCTGAAGTATCAATGGCCTCCTGGGCATTTATTTGTTTTGGTTTACCAAATACTTTCGAAATTTCTCGTGTCGTCGAGCTGACAATTCGTCGTTGGGAAATTTGTGATACTTTTTTCCTTCGTCGAAAATTTCAATATTTGACATCATTTTTGTGGAAGCTCTCAGAGAGCCTAAAATTATCAACGGCGGAAAATAGGATGAATATTTGCTTGGGTTATACCTCATTGCTACTGGTGTTGCATGCACGATAATTCGTAATGAAAGGTACACTTCGTTTCCGGCGAAATAAACTCCAATGGAAGGTTTTATATTGGACCAGACACCCTCGGTGCTTAGACCAACTCGGTCCTGGAGCTCTGCCATCATTCTAAGAATCATTTCACCGAAAACACTATGGTAACTATGAGCGAACCATAGTGAATTTCCAGACGGAGGGGTTTAACCCTTTACCCAACGAATCGGCCACATTCGCCCGCGTAACATGCAAATTCAGCAGTTGAAAAAATATTATTTTTCAAAAAATTTCAACAAAACCATATCATGTGACCCTCGTTGGAACGAGCTCGTCGAGATCGTTCCAACGAGGGGCCACATGATATGGTTTTGTTGAAATTTTTTGAAACATTTAAAATGAAAGTGTCAATGACACTGTAGCTCAACTTGTCAAGCTATGTACATGTATAGTATGTGACACAGCAATGACAAACATCTAGGTAATGACCTGATGACAAAGGTACATATAAAGTATTGTAACGGTCTGTACATAAATACTGACCGTAGACTTAACAAATGTATAGGTAAAGTATTGTAAAGGTGGGGGACAGTCAGATGCTAAACTAGAAAAGAAATCTTTGAGTCCCAGAGTGGGTCTGACTGAACCCCAAAATATTTGTTCTCATAGCACAGTAATAACAAAGGCACCCCAAAACACACTCATTCCTATCACAAGGTGAAAACAAAGGTACCCAAGAAGTTTCGTGAAGATCAGTTCATAAATACGAGAAGTATAGAAGTTGTGACAAAAAACTGATTGGACCTAATTTCGGTACAAAATGGCCACTGGCAGCCATCTTGAATTTTGGACCGCACTCAGAAACACTCGTTCTCGTCCCAAGGTGATCACAAAGGTACCCAAGAAGTTTCGTGATGATCGGTTGATAAATACAGCCTCTAGCCTGAGCCGTATTGACATGTGCACTTACAGTGTATAAGTAGCACTAAATAAATCAAAATTCATCTAATTTGTATAATTTCTGCACGAGAAAAAAACCCGTCCTGTATGTGATGTATTCCATTTTACTAAACATTCATGCAAAAATTTATTCAAATCAGAACTTTCATACAGAAGTTCTGTACAAAAGACTGATTGCACTAATTTTGGTACAAAATGGCTGCTGGTGGCCATCTTGAATTTCGAACCATACCCAAAAACACTCGTTCTCATCCCACGGTGATAACAAAGGTACCCAAGAAGTTTCGTAAAGTTTGGTTCATAAATACGGCCTCCAGCCTGAGCCATACAGAAGTTGTGTACAAAAAACTGATTAGACCTAATTTCGGTACAAAATGGCCACTGGCAGCCATCTTGAATTTTGGACCGCACTCAGAAACACACGTTCTTGTCCCAAGGTGATAACAGAGGTACCCAAGAAGTTTCGTGAAGATCGGTTGATAAATACAGCCTCTAGCCCGCGCCGTATTGACATGTGTACTTACTGTGTGTAAGTAGCAGTGAAAAAATCAAGTTCATCTAATTTGCATAATTTCTGCACGAGAAAAAAAACCGTATTATATATGATGTATCCCATGGTACTAAACATTCACACACAAAAATTTTCAAATCAGCGCTTTCATATGGAAGTTCTGCGCAAAAATCTGATTGCCCCTAATTTTGAACAAAATGGCTGCCAGCGGCCATCTTGAATTTCGGACCGGACCCCAAAACACTCGTTCTCGTTCCACGGTGATAACAAAGGTACCCAAGAAGTTTCGTAAAGATCGGTTCATAAATGCGGCCTCTATTTCGAGCCGTATTGGCATTTGCACTGACAGTGCTGAAAGTAACACTAAATAAATCAAAGTTAGTCTAATTTGCATAATTTAAGCACGAGAAAAAAACCCGTATGATATGTGATGTATCTCATGGTACTAAACATTCACACAAAAAAATTATTCAAATCAGAGCTTTCGTATGGAAGTTCTGTACAAAAAACAGATTTCTCCATCGTCGGTACAAAATGGCGGCTTGCAGCCATCTTGAATTTCGGACCGCACCTAAAAACACTCGTTCTCGTCCCACGGTCATAACAAAGGTACCCACAAAGTTTCGTAAAGATCGGTTCATAAATACGGCCTCTAGCCCGAGCCGTATCCAATTGTTGACGTACGGACAGACGGACAGACGGACGACGTGCCATGACAAAAGCTCAAATTTGGCTTCGCCAAAGTTGAGCTAAAAATGATATTTAAAATAATAAATGTTGATATTGTCTGCGTTGGGTAAAGGGTTAATGATCATTATGCTGAGATCAATACCTCAAGATGGAACCGCGATGGAATTTTATTTATTTAGGGGTATAGGATATGCTGAGACCAATACGGTAAGAGGGCGTGAGATGAAATTCTGCTCGGGAAATGAGTTAAAATAAAAATACTTAGATGTGAGTCTTCCATGGATGACGTGTGTCGCCTGCACTATATTTTAATATTTCAGACAGAATTCTAAGTGGAAAAGGGGCATAACTCTGGAAAAAATACAGCGGATCAAAAAATAAAATAGGAGGTGCACAATGACATTATGTGATAAAGTAATGTGCCTGGACTAATCATGTCGTCTATTCTGAGTGAAGTGAAGTGGTTGACTAGCTTGTGAGGGTGAGGTGAGGAGGGGTGAGGCGGTGCGAGGCATCAAGTTCATGACAGTGCCAAGGTGGTTTTATGATGATTCTGACCCTCATTGTGCTAACATTGTGAAATGGAACGTTCCAACTTAAATTCTCAATAATAAACTTTTCTGCAATGATCAAATTGTTGCATCATATTGACCAGTAATTTGTTATGGCATGAATTTTACCAGGTTGCGTTTCTTTTTTTTCTCTTTTTTTAGTACATAAACATTTTCCAGCTTGGGTATTGCCCACATTGCCATACCGGGGCTGTCCAGAATTAAATGGACCGACCATGATTCGACTTGGTGTGAAAGGTTTGGAAAGACAGTGAGTTTAAGCAATTCAATCTTGTTCGTCAGTGATCAAAGGACTTTGTCAAATAAGATTGAATTAGATAAATTCCGAGTTGCATTATGGGAAGAATTTAAGTGTAGAAGTTTTGATCTGCAGACATCAGTGTGCAGAGAGTTAAGATCGTTGGTTATAATTCTGACGTAACGAATCGTTGCGACCAGATTACAATCGGTGGATATTACTTAACCCTTTATCTAACACGAAAGGCAGACGACACTTGCATACAAAACTCTTGTATAACTAAATATTTTCATTCTTTATCTCAAAAACATAGCTTCTGAGCCCTCATTGGAACGAGCTCAACGAGCGCGTTCCAATGAGGGGCATAAGCAATGTTTTGTGAGACAAAAAATGAAAAAAAAAGTGAAAACTGAATGTTGAATTTTGCACATAACACTGGCCGGTTATGACCGTTACGTCGGGTATGGGTCAAAATGAGATAATTATTTCTTTGAAACTAGCACGATGTGGCGATAGGGGTGGTATCGGTCTCAACCTCCGCCCCTACATTCCGGACAAAAACTTCAATAATTGGACATTTTCGTGCTAATGTCGTAAGAAGATGGAAATGCGGAGGTAACAGATGGATAATTTTAGGTACCACTCGAATAATTTCCACCCGAGGGGTTGAGGTACAAATGAAAATTCGAAGGGCACCGGAGTTGTAATTCCGACGGAAACCTCCCCCGCCCCCACTTACAACCCTCTGGACACATCTGAGCTGACACCCCAGATGAGGGCAGATTGCGAAGACACAAATTTATACATATATACATAATACTATCAATACATACGGCAACACAATGGAACAATACAATGTAACAACCTTGTATATATATGAGTGTACTTTGTTTTATTTTATTGGAGTTTAACGACACTTTCAACAGCCAGGCTCATATCGTGTCGGTAATACGAGAGTACAGGGACTGATGCTCTGGCAGATCGAATGCCGTAAAGCATATGGGGGTGAGAGTTGGCATAAGTGAATTTGCGGTTGATGGGCTAATGATTTATCTTAAACCGTTTCTTTGATATTAGCTGATGTATATCGTCCCTTAAGTTCCAATGTGTTCTATGTGCCTACTGGCACATAGAACACATTGGAACTCGAGGGAAGATATTACGAATTCATTTAACCACTCATTGGGGTACTCACTAAGAAGGTACATTAGCTGAAATGAATCGCCTGGATGTTTCGCATTGGAAAATGAACTGGTTTAGCCGTTTATTTAACATCAGTAGCTTCGGCTTCACCAGGGGTTGGGGTGCGAACCTTTTTCAAGAACGGAGAATGCAAATAAGTCCCCAAAAGGCCATCAGAGAGCTCCATTTGATATTAAATTTAAAACTTTTCCCTGGGGAATGCTCCGGCCCACCTAATATGCTCGTGCATACTAGGGTGAGGGTGTCCCCCCCCCTTCTGGGAGCACACCGGGGGTACACGCATCTGCCAAGTGTACCCCCTGTGTATCTTTTTCATCCAAGTCCAACCCTTTTTGAAAAATCCCTGGCGACGCCCATGAATGGCGGTCAATAGGTGATGGGCGAACGGAGGGATCACACGGTTTGTGGTATCTCTTGGGGCGTCACAATATTCCAATAAAGTAATGAAATCCAAATGTCCATATTAAAAACGTCACCCAACGTACTTAGCGATACATGGGTATAGGGCGGTACCGAAGGTTGACCCCAAGCGGCAAGCTATGCTTGCCAGCCACTTCCTAACGTACAGAAGCGCTATTCACGAAAATTACAAAAAATAAAAAAAAGAATATTTTATTACTTTTTACAATTTGTACCTCTAAAAGTTCAAATCATAGTTTAAGACCCATCACTGCAACGAGCTCGGCTGAACCCTATTCACTGAGGGTACGGGTACATAAGCTATGTTTTGGGGTTGAAAAATGCAAATTTTAGTTATTCAACACAATTTTTACAAAGGCTGTCCTCTAGTTATGTCAGGAAATGTGTTAATTAATAAATGTCTTAATTGCCTCTGTCCGAGAGAAATGCTGAAAGTAGAGTATAACAGTGTGGGATCCCCGTGAGAACCCCGGGAAGTGATGCAGTGCTTGGTCACTGTGGTAAACAAGCTAGAGCTGCTTTACTGGTAAAATAAGACCCAGTCACCAATATTTGGGGTGGGAGTCCTCTAACATGAGCAACCCGAGTAAAACTACTACTATACTTGACTTTATCTCCGTGTTGCGGTCACGATTAGCCATTGTGCAGATATATGTTATCTTAAACACCAAAAAATAAATAAATAAAATGAATAAATAAATAAATAAATGAATAAATAAATAAATAAATAAATAAATAAATAAATAAATAACACTGTGGGAAGATAAAGTGTTAATTCAAACTTTAAGGCATCGCTCCAAATGCACCCAGTGGGCAAGACCAAACATTTTTTTTCAGACTGAAATGGTTAACTAACTGTTGAACTGACATATTTTTTCCTTGGAGTGATATCCTTCTGGTCGAGGAGAATACAACAAATGGATATTAATGGTCTATCAACGTTGCAGTAGGGCATTATCGACACTTGATAATACATTATCGTATTCACAAGGTAATAACCGAATGGTGACGACCGTTCTCCTTGATTTCATGCTGGATAATACTCATCAATCTTGTTTTAATTACTCGTAAGTCGACAGTTTGAAGTCCATGATTATATTCCACCCGCTAAACTGATCAGTTTATTGACAGAGGTGATGTAATCGCATGTTTTTCTTTTAACAAGACTATGGAATCCCGCGTTGTGGATGCGCCCTTCATCATCAATTCTCGGTTGCAGCATGTTGTCTTCTATCGACGCGCCCAGTGTCACAGATGATAGGAATAACGCTTATGTTTTCAACAACTTGTAAATCATAAGTTTAACCGATTGGAGCCTGATGGGATATTCCATGCCAGTTCAGAGCCATCAGCTGGTAGAGTCAATATTCGTTACTGGAAGACCAATCAATCTTTTCAACGTGCAGCACGAATTTTGATTGGTCTACCAAAAAAATTCACTGAGCAACTATCCACTTAACGAAATCAGGTCGTATCACGATACAGGAGCGGAATAGGGCCTTTTCAGTTCAAAGGGTTCACCCTTTACCAACGGATCGCCCACATCCGCCCGCATAATATGCAAATTGAGCAGATGAAAAAATTAAATTTTTCAAAATATTTCAACAAAACCATATCATGTGAACCCTCATTGGAACGAGCTTAATGGGCTCGTTCCAATGAGGGTTCACATGATATGGTTTTGTTGAAATTTTTTGAAAAAATTGAAAAAATGATATTTAAAATAATAAATTTTGATATCGTCTGCGTTGGGTAAAGGGTTAATGTGTAGTCAGAATACGGACTCATCATCATATTTATATATAAAGGGTAACTGTGTACATTTTTCATGTTTGTTTATCGAGGTTTAATGGCAAGTTCAACAGCCTAGATCATCGGGAAATGTTCTGGGTGGATACCTGGAGGGAACCACTGGGCAATGGTGAGTAACCGTTGGATTCCCCAATACACCATCCCGATTCATGTAGGTTCAGCATAGGTCAAGATAAATGTAGTGGCGGCGTTCTCCAAGTCAACTGTTTACATGTTATTTGTCTACGGTTCACTTGCCTTCAACCAATGCTAACCCTGCTTGTGCCGGTATAGAAACTTGGAAAGTCGACAGTGTTATTCGATGTTGCTCGGTGGTTCTGTCGAGATATTCTGACTTCACCCACTAGAAAACTTGGCCGTCACGATGTGACCTAGCCTGCTGGAGTACCATTAAACCACAGCGAACAAATATAAAAATTACCACATTTAACCTTTTGGACGAATATATAGATGGGTAGCGGTGGTCCTTATCAAATGTGAGTAGTTTAGAACCTCCGGGTATTCACAGCCCAGTTAGAAAAATAACAGGTGATAATTCTGTGGTAAAACAGTAATTTTCTCCCATTCAAAAAAAATATATATACTTACCTCAGCCCTCAGTTTAGTACCATTATCAGTCCCGCGTTTTGAAAATCACAGGAGAGCGACTAACGCCCTCCTGGGAATAGTTACGGAGGCCGACTGCCCTCATTGTATAGCGCTTATTTCACTATGATTGGAAACGCTGAACAATAAGGTTTCTTATGTCTCCGCCACGAAATGGCCGGGGACAGATAGTTTTACCCTTGTCGTTCCGTCGTTCCGTAATTCCTTTCTTCCGTCATTCCGAAATTTTCGGAATATTTTTCACCACACGTTGAGATAATTGGTCTATTTCTGGTATGTTACTTTGTCGTGGTTACCTGCAAATCAAGTTCGAGTTTGATCCCAATCGGATGTTTTTTTCCGCGGAGTTACTGACCTTGAACTCAGAGAATCAGTTTTCCTGACTATTTTCGTTACATGTTCGGATAATTGGCTGATTTCTGGTGTGTGATTTTGCCATGGGTACCTACAATCGAATTCAAGTTTTGTCCCAGTGGGATGATTTTTCGCGGAGTTATTGGCCTTGAACTTAGTTTATTCTGTGAAAACTCGGTGAATCAGTTTTCGAACTTTTTGTTTCGCTATGCATTCAGATAATTAGCTGATCCTGGTTAGTGGTTTTGTCATTGGTACCAACAA
This sequence comes from Pictodentalium vernedei, assembly GCA_031216915.1. Classification (NCBI taxonomy): domain Eukaryota; kingdom Metazoa; phylum Mollusca; class Scaphopoda; order Dentaliida; family Dentaliidae; genus Pictodentalium; species Pictodentalium vernedei. The sequence goes on from CM062290.1 coordinate 171,562,584, forward strand.
TCGACTTCGTGTTTGGTCCCGGTCGGATGATTTCTTCTCAGAGTTATTGGCTTTGGACTCAGTTTATGATGTGAAAACTCATAGAATCAGATTTCCGGACTTTTTTCGTTGTACGTTCAGATAATTGGCTGATTTATGGTATGTGGCTTTGTTATGGGTACCTACAGGCGTGAATGCCAACGCTCAACCCTTTACCCAACGAAGACGATGTCAAAATTTATTATTTAAAATATCATTTTTTAAAATTTTTCAAAAAAATTCAACAAGACCATGTCATGAGACCCCTCGTTGGAACGAGCTCGTTCCAACGATGGAACGAGGGGTCACATGATATGGTTTTGTTGAAATTTTTCGAAAAATCATATTTTTTCAACTGCTGAATTTGCATATTACGCGGGCGGATGCGGCCGATTCGTTGGGTAAAGCATTAATCATGTTACTTCGCGGGGGCACAGGTGTCATACTGACATATCTAATTTATAAATATCGCCCATTGGGAGCTGTTAACAACAAAAATCTATCGGTTTTCGACAAACTTTGGCGTCTGAGAACTGGTACGTTAACATGCAATCGAGAAGAGGTACGTGGAAAAAAGTCTTTTCTCTTGAGAGTGGTTTCTAGTCAAACCTTAACTGCCTCCAGAGCAGCCAAGAGTCGGCTAGAAACCACTGCTAAGTCGCTAGACTCACAATGTGTGGTGTAGTAATAAGTCTTAAAAAAGAATTTATTTATTGGTGCTTAAGGTCACTTTCAGAATATCTGTCTATAGCATGACAGCAACATTGGTATGAAGTCAGGTTTATAGTTTATACTTATGCTGTCCTTTTAGGGGACTTCCAACCCAGGCGTTGGTTCCGGGTTCTATTTTACCAGTAAGATAGAACTTGTTCACAACAGTAAACAAGCACTGCTCCAGTCTCCGGGGTTCCATTACGGGCAGTCTGGACAATTATCCAGAAGACGCTTAAGGGTTGAGAAAGACTCGACATGTGTCCATTACATTTATTGCGCAAACACGGATTTTAGAATCTCTTAGTTAAATCAGTCGTTTCTCGGTGAGCAGTCGCCGCTCTCCTTATTTTGATATGATGTTAGCCATAGATCGCAAGGGCGATTGCTTGCCCCAAAACATCCGCCTCTGGGGTTTTATGGACATGCTGAACTCCTGATATGAAGGAAGTTTTGCCCTTCAAACCATCAGCTGAACTGAATAAAAAGAAACTTATTTCCACCCAAACAAGTTAGGGAGCGCGGCGGCTTAGCGGTTACGGCGTTGGACTTCAAACCGAAACGTCCATGTTTCGATCGCCACAGGGGTAACTGCGTTGAGTCCTTGGGTAAGGCACTTAATCCCGATCGCCCACGTGGGGCGCGGTGGCGCTGTGTACCAAAGAGTACTGCACGACAATGGTGCGCTTATCTTAAACCAATGCTAACACTGCTTGTGTGGAGTTTGTACGTTGTGAAGTCTGACAGTTGCTCGCGCTACTCCATGCTTCTCTCCGGGTACTCCGGTTTCCTTTACCCTTAAAATTGTCCCACACAAGAAGGCCCTGGCTGTCGAAAGTGTTGTTAAAACCCCAATAAACAAATAAATAAATACATCCAAACAAGTTATCAAGACTTCACCATTAATCCGTTACCCAACTCAACGACTTTAAACAGCTAGTGTTGTCCAAACAAATCGCCACTAAAATTTTATGTTTTGACTCCAAAACATAGATGATGTCCCCCACCCCCACAAACACCCAATGGAACGAGCTCGTGTCAGTAAAACGGTCATAGGCAATGTTGTTTGGGCAAAAAATTAAAATATTTGGTTACTCAAGAATTCTTTTGGCTAGTGACGACTAGTATTCGCATTAGTAAAAGGGTTAATAAATAGTTTAGTATGAATAAAGTATAATAAAATAAAACAATATAAACAGTCTTGAGTAGCCTCAGAAGGAAATAGTAATTGTAACAAAATGCATCTTTACTCACAGCGCCATCTGGCTTATTTTTGTTATACTTGTGACTGGTTGTGAAAAGGGTTAAAATTGTTTTAACCCTTTACCAACACTAAAGACAGACGGCACTTGCAAACAAAATTCTTGAATAACTTTTTTTTTCACTTTTTGCGTCAGAAAACAAAGGTTATGACCCCTCATTGGAACGAGCTCGTTCCAAAGAGGGGTCATATGCTATGTTTTGGGGTCTCAATTGAATAAATAATGAAAGTTAAATGGTGTTTTTTTGTGAATAAAGTTGACGGGTTTTGAACGTTACGTTGGTATAAGGGTAACACCAGAAAGATATTAAGACAGGACACAGTGACGAGGGAGTACGTGAGACCGGTGTCAAAGACCGGAGTAGGAGCGTGAACTATAGGAAAAACTCCCAACAAGGGTCGTTGATTCCTGCATCCTGTGCCGTATCAGTTGTCTTCTGTATAAACTCCATGATTCCAATTGAATTAAGTGAGTGTGGCTGATATTTTTAAAGAAAAATATCACCTTCGGCGGTCTGTTTACATTCTTGCTTGACATTGATTTGTGTCGAAGCATTTCATTCATGCCCTAACGTCACTCATATACGTAACTACCAATCAGCTGCGTCCTTACATGTCGTTCTTACGGGCCGGATTCCACGCGTGATGCACATTGCACATTTCTCCCCGGGTAACGTTGAATACACACAGCAATCATGCTTTAAAAACAAATGTCCATCAAAGATTCATATTCTATTGGTGCATAAAAACCTGTTCCAGGCCACATAGTATAGGTTTGCCTTGGATATATGTAAAACACACAAACGAGATCCTTGTTCATTTTCACGATATACGAGTGACTGCTGGGGTGGAAAACATTTCAGAAACAATATATTCTCACATAACGTACTAAAATTGTAGACGAGAGCTGGGGTGGACCCAAACAGATCATCTTCACCCTTTGAGCCCGAAAGCTCGCTTTCCGGTCCCAGATTGTTATACGGCATGGAGTTATAATGTGGGTGGTTGCTTAGTGATTGCATATGGTAGGTTTTCAATTTTTTCAACTTGCAGCCCTTGGGCTTCAGGTTGAAAATATTCATTGGTTTACCCCCAAATAACGAATATGGACTCTTCCAACTGCTGCCACTGAACTGACACGGAAGATACCATCAGTGTTCAAAGGTAAAAAGCAAACAAGAAAACAACTTTGGCTGGTAGAATGTGTTACGTTTAAATTCGGACAGCTGTGCGTCAAACAGAAGGTCTCGTTACAATCATTCAGTGACAAGTTTAATTTTGTAAAACACAAGAGATTTTCCATTTTACAAATTATTGCCCGAGCAACCCAAAACGTTTCTTATTAGATTTATTTGGCTAAACCTGATTTTTGTCAATGAATGCTGTTAGAGTTTTGTTTCTTAAAGCTCAAATGATTCAATGGCATATTTAATGGAACAGTGGAAATCTGTTCGTCATGAAAGTATTTGACGATATCAGTCGGTTTCAAATACACGTACAATGAATTTCTCTCTCTCTCTCTCTCTCTCTCTCTCTCTCTCTCTTTCTCTCTCTCTCTCGCTCTCTCTCTATCACACCCTCATTCCCCTTTACACGCGCCCCTCCTCACCCCCACACCCCCTCACAGTATACACCATCTCTCTCTCTCTCTCTCTCTCTCTCTCACTCTCTCCCTCGCTCTCTCTCCCACTACCACACCCACATTCCCCCTCACACGCGCCCCTCCCTCATCCCCACACTCCCTCACAGTATACACCATCTCTCTCTCTCTCTCTCTCTCTCTCTCTCTCTCTCTCTCTCTCTCTCTCTCTCTCTCTCTCTCTCTCATTGAAATATTTTGAAAAATTAAATTTTTTCGACTGCTCAATTTGCATATTACGCGGGCGATTCGTTAGGTAAAGGTTAAGCACTTTTCAAGGACTGTGAGCATGATTTTCAAGAGCTATTAAAATGCTCATATGAACTTACGACACCATGAAAAACACAAAGAATTTCAGCCCCGAGGGCCTGACTATGGAGAACTAAACTAGCTAGATATACATTATCCCTTGGGTGCAATAAGGCACCATCTGCAATGCTAAAGAAGCATTGCAGATAGTGGCTTGTTGCACTCAACGGGAAACGGAGAGATCAAAGATGTGTTCCTGACCGATTTTGTGGTATCGCATGTACAGATCCAACAATAAAGTTTGGAGGCCCTCAGTGAAAAGGAAGAAATTCTACATTATTTCAATAGTAGCATTGTGGATGATGATTTTTACATGTCATCATGTTTACATGGAGTTTGCTTCTTTTGCCATTGATTTTCAAACTTTTCTCATGCAGGGTCGAACCATGGTCGGCCATGCGCATCCTTGGATTCGAGGGGCGGGGGGCGCATACGGTTTTGGGCTGGTGGTCTCCTCCACCGCTGGGAGTCCATCAGGTGAAGAATATATGTTCTGAAATGTGCTGGCCCCAGGCCGAATTCTTCAAAGTTATTACATTTTATGTTAAAATTTCTACCGTTAGCATGCCTATGTATTATCTAACTGTGGCCACATATTTTCACATATCTGTTATAGCACGGACATGTAAAATTCATCACCCACAATGCTACTATCGAATTAATCTAGAATTTCTTCCTTTTCACTGGGGTCCTCCAAACTTTATTGTTGGACCTTATGTGGGGCGGGTTATCATGAAACTACTACTTGTCTTAGAGGTTATAATTAAACCGAATTTAAGTACTTTTCATGGAGGGTGATGGAAAATCAAGTACTTTTCAAGGATACAAACAAATTCAAGCATTTTTCAAGGAAGGGTCAAAATTCAAGCACTTTTCATTTGAGTGGGAACCCTGACAAACACACATACATAGTGAAGCGATCGGTGCTGTTATCACGCCATGTGCTGTCGTTCAACGCTCTTCGGTCAACACAAATGTATGGAAGTTGAACGTTAGCATCATCCCTTAACCCTTTACCTAACGAATCCCCCACATCCGCCCGGCGTAATATGCAAATTGAGCAGTTGAAAAAATTAAATTTTTCAAAATATTTCAACAAAACCATATCATGTGACCCCTCATTGGAACGATCTCATTGAGCTCGTTCCAATGTGGGGTCACATGATATGGTTTTGTTGAAATTTTTTGAAACATTAAAAAAAATTATATTTAAAATAATAAATTTTGATATCGTCTGCGTTGGGTAAAGGGTTAACCAAATATTAAATCAATACTAAATAGGGATTATTTAAAAATGAATAAAAAAAAATATTGACGATAACAGCACAAGACAGACTGGATACAGCACATGAGACAAAAGATTTTAGAAAAATATGGTTTACTGTTGGAATTCTAAACAGTTTTGTCTTTCTGTTGAATAGTTCAGACAACCCAGCTGACGGAAGAATCATTTTTTATCGCACCTAGTTGAAACAAGTGATGCTCAACTTAGTTACATACCAGTGTATTTGTGTTTTATCAGATATGAAAACGAAACAACATTATTTCATATTATGAATGTTAATATATTTTGGCCTCCGATCTGGTGTTTCCAGTTGACGTTCTTCTCATTCAAATGCTTGTTCAACTATCTCCGTGCTCATTGTTAGTGTAAAACATTACAAGAACGTTGCCGCCTGTGTTTTTGTGGAAGTTGGCAGATCTCATAAATTCATAATAGCCCTATCGTTTACATCGCCTACCTGAGGGCAGTAGAGATAATTACTGTTCTCGGTCGTCTATAGAATACGAGATCTTTTTTCAGATTGCCTGTCAACTTATTTTGTAAAAAAATATACATACAGCATTATACAATTTATAGTTTTGTCACACATCAGTTATAACGTAGATGTACGCATTTTAAATGCCTATATTTGTAATTTTATGAATAACTGACTCGCTAAATGTCTTCAATCGATTTGAACTTGATAGTGCGTAATATTATATGGCGAACAGAATTGTCACACTGACGGGCGAGAAACCACTCACTTGAAAAGGCTTCAGCACTCAGTGTACCAAGTTACACCATTTGTTGTTGATTAGGATCCTTCGAATCACCGATTAGAATCGAACCTGGCAAATGATTTGGAATCGAATCGACTTTCGGAGCTTCACAGGTACTATTGTTGATGTTGCTGTTGTAGCTGATTTTACGCTCACTATTGTTATTGTTGTTGATGCCTTTGTCGAGAAATACACAGAACGACACCCGTGTGAGAATGGGTTAATCGATATGGAACGAGTGCCGGCGCGGAAGGATAAAACTCGAGGCCATGCCCAAGGACACAACGATTAACCCATTCACTCGCGCGTGTCGTTCTGTGTTTATTACACGCCTTCACGTCGACAAAAAACAATTATTAGAAGGACACTCAGCAATTCATTTGACAACTATCAACAAATAAAACACATTTTATCGCCAACCAAATTTGCGTACTCATACTCTTCTTCTTCTTCTTCTGGATATTCATTATCCCCTTCATATATCGACTCTATTTCTTCTTCGCTATTTTCGTACACATTAAACTCGCCATATCCTTCAATTTTAGACATTATTTTTAGTTATTTCGCAATCAATTCAGTTTCGGGGGAGCCATTGCCGTTCGACACGTGTGTGCGGAACGGATTTTCAGCTTCCATGGTATCGTGTTGCTGTAGATGGGTATTTTATAGAACAGGCGTGTAATGAAAGTGAAGTTTAAGGAAGAGAGTTCCATGGTATCTGAAAGTACCACCAAACAGCGGCAGATAATTATCAGACTTGAATGTGGATTACATGTGTGTGTACATACAAGAGATGGGCGGTATAGGAATTTTGAGTTCGATATAGGTTTCGGTATTTTAATGGGGTATACCTCGGTATCGGTTCGGTATTCGGTATCTGACTTGATTGAGGTTTGCTGATAGTACCAAAGGGGAATTCACCACATCAGGAGAATTATTTATTTATTTATTTATTTATTTATTTATTTATTTATTTATTAAGGTTTAACGATACTTTAACAGCCATGGTCATATCGTGATGGTCACAGTTTCACGGGTGGAGGAAGCCGGAGTACCTGGAGAGAACCACCAAGCAACGACGAGCAGCTTCCAGCTCCCATCCAAGGACTAAGGCTCGAAGTTGCTTAACTACGATTGTCTGACGAGAACCAGTTACCGCAACGCCACCGCGCCCCCATACCAGGAGAATATAAGTTGTTATTGTATCATTCTACCACAGGTTCACAAATGCCACTGTCAATGAGCTCAACGGTGGCCTTTATGAACACAAATCATATATACAGTAATTCGGTGACTTCTTCTGAACACTCCTTAACCTTTAAACGCATATTTGAGGTGTCTGACATCTCAGAGCATGTGCTCTGACCATGCCATCTTCAGGAGGTCCTGCTGACAATAAATAAAACACATGGGCAGTGATTTCTAGTCAAGTCTTGACTGCCTGTTAAGGCAGCCAAGACTTGGCTAGAAATCACTGTAAGCAGCTGAACATGTACAGGTTGTAGTCCAGTGAGAATTCAGGACAACTGCCCAGTCACTGATGGTTAACAAAACTGAAAATAAAATCGGCCACTTCTTTCATGAAAATGAACCCTTCAACTGCTACCAAGCCTCAACAAGGCTTTATAAATAGTAAATGTAGAAAAATTTGAAAAATCAAACGGTTTCGGTATTCAATGATTGGTTCGGTTCGGTTCGGTTTTTCGGTATCCCCATGAGATCGGTATCAGTTCGTTTTTAGGTATATTGCCCATCGCCAGTACAAACCTAATAATTGCAACGAATTCATCATATGACGGGCCGGGATATAAGAATGCAAGGAAACAGAGAATTAGCATCCAAAAATAAAAAGGAGTGACAGACATTGATATTGGGTGACAAATTCCATAGACTAATTATTTTTTAATAGAAAGTCGAAAAGATGAAACTTTTTTGTTACATTAATGTTCTAGAATCGCCATGTCAAGTAAATACCACAACCTCAAGCTATTAAACGTCCATTAACCTCCGATAATACAATAAGGACTCGTCACACGATTATATGTTTCATGTTATGCGGCCAGATGAGGTGATCTGGTTATCAGCTTTTTCATGTGTGTTCTTTCAATCAAAAATTGCTAGCAGTTTACCAACAGCTTTCCTGATGCTTCAGATCCAATAATGTCCTGTTAAAAGCTTTACCGAATCTCCAGAATAATATACTATCAACTCCTATCACTTTAAAACCCGTTAGAAATTTTTGGCATATGTTTTGATTATAGCATGAAATCACTTATTCTTGTGAAAAAATTTGGAACGAAAACTTAGAGACTATACTCGCCGATTATATGAGTATATGACGTGTCGTGTGCCTCCAATGCCAAAATTCTTACACCCCCCCCCCCCCCCCCCCCGAAGGTTTATGCATGGCCATCTAGGCATAGTTGATGATGACGACTATCGAACTAAACATGAGGTCTGTCGCAGTTTATAGCTCAAAGACTTAGATGAATTAAATCAAAAGCCGGAATAGTTCCAGACAATCTGGTTGCCGAACTCATTGTGTGGAACATCTGTAGCCAATACTATAAAACTTGTATAATTGTATTTTGTAGAATTCTATTTTCTGCCTATTAATATAACTGACTAAAACGAATCATTGGCATTTTAACCCTTTACCTAACGAATCGCCCGCGTAATATGCAAATTGAGCAGTTGAAAAAATTAAATTTTTCAAAATATTTCAACAAAACCATATCATGTGACTCCTCATTGGAACGAGCTCATTGAGCTCGTCCCAATGAGGGGTCACATAATATGGTTTTGTTGAAATTTTTTGAAAAATTAAAAAAAAAAATATATTTAAAATAATAAATTTTGATATCGTCTGCGTTGGGTAAAGGGTTAAAAGACATGGCAGTTTGCTTCATGTGAAAAAACATCAGTCCAATGAAGTTTCTCCAGACAAAAAAATAGCTTCTGGCTAGGAAAACGTCTGTTCTTTTGGGGTCGTTTTACGGGCATAGGAAGCCGGAGTAGCCGGATAGAACCACTGAGTAGTAATAAGTAAATGGGGACTCTCCACTTTACTAACCCGGCATAACTGAGGTTAGCATTTCTTGAAGGCAAGTGAACCACGTGCTGTATAGCTAGGCACATAGAGGCAAAAACAGAGTTTCAGCTAATGGACTTTCGGGTTGAACCCGAAGGTCCATTTATTGAAACTCTGTTTGTGTTGTTCAAGATGAATTATTACCTTGTGGCACTCTCTTCACCCATTATGTAAATGGTTCTTGTTCTGGACGCTATTTATTTATTTATTTATTTATTTATTTATTTATTTATTTATTTATTTATTGGTATTTATACATATATACACATAATTCTGCACAATGGCTAATCATGACCACGACTGTTTTACGGGTGGAGGAAGCTGGAGTACCCTGAGAGAACCACCGAGCAACGGCGAGCAACCGTCAGCTCCCCAACATACCAACTCCACACAAGTAGGGTTAGCATCGGTTGAAGACAAGTGCACCATCGACGTGCAGTACGCTTTAGTACACAACACCACCGCGCCCCAAGTGGGCAATGGGGGTGAAGTGTCTTGCCCAAGGACACAACGCGGTTGTCGCAGATGGGATTCGAACCGAGAACCTCTCTGCTTGCAGCCTGCATCTCAACCTACTGAACCACCGCGCCCCCTTCTGGACGCTATTCGCGGACGCTGAGTGCACTGCATACAACACGTCATCATTTATGATGAAAACGCTTCAATTTCAATCCCATTACTAAGAAAAAATGGATGTCTTCCTGGATGTTCCATCCTCGATAATTTAGTAAAACATCATTTTTCCGCAAAATTAGAAGTAAACCATGATGTTATTATTATCCGGAAATCGATGGCATTAGAAGTGATTACATCGAAATCAATTTGGACAGACTTCGATGAGTAAACGTCGGGCAAAGGAGACTCCGCCCACAAGAAAACCACCAGAACAAACGATTGATAGTCGGAAGTTTTTTCAACAAGACCTCGATTAGATTTACAGCCATTAAGTGAATGACTGTTTTGTTGACTTTTCTCTTTGTAAACGCTGCCATGTTTATAAACTAGATTTAGTAATTTCGTCGGAGAATCGACCGGCCGGCGTGAAATCAATACCAAAGCCCGCCAGGGGATTTATCTAAATTGTCAAACTTTGCAATTGAGGATTCCGGGCAAGCGCTCATTGCTTCTCGGGTTTCTTCGTTTGTTTTTGTTTCTTCGGCATTGAATAAAACACTGTGAACTGCGGATATATGAGAATGTGGGATTAATTCCTTCATAAACGATTTTCGACAAGACCACTTTCTTGTAGTTAAGATAAACATCTCTTTGAAGCTGTAAAGAACAAAAATTGCGAAAATATGGGTCAGGCCTTGGCAACCATGCGATTAACACTATCAATGTTGGTAACTCACCTCGACATCTGGATGGCTGTGCTTTGTGTGCAGTCTGAAATCATAGAAGAGTAGGTTTTCATTTAGAGAATCCGAGTTTTTTACTTTTACTGACAGTACTAGATAATTCGTAATCACTATACACAACATATACACAACATATTTAATACCCCGGATTAATCGCCACGATATAGCCTTGGATACTGAGTTGCAATCATAGGGAGGTCCAGGAATAATAATACTCGACAACCCTTTAACCCAGTTATCTAGAATAATAACCATTTTCAGCCATTGCTATTCATTAAAATGGCAACTCAAATTGTATTATTTTTTTTCAATTCTCGCCACCAAAACATGATATATGACCACTCATTGGAACGAGCACGTCGTGCTCGTTCCAATGAGGGGTCAGAAGCAATGTTTTGGAGGAAAATAGTAAAATAAATTTTCAGTTATTCAAGAATTTTGTTTTGCAAGTGTCGTCCTGTACTCGTGTTAGGTAAAGGGCCGAATCATTACTGACTCTCCCTTCCGATTTGTCGTCTACTCGTCTACTTTCAAATAAGATGCAAATCGAAATGATCAACGGCGAGATTTACCTAGCATTTGACGGCCCTTTCGTGTAGCACCCATCAAACCACATTAAATGTTAGTCATCTCGTTGATCAGAACGAAAAACACCTTCAAGGAAAAAACAATACACCCGTTATTTATTATTCATTTATTTATTGGTGTTTAAGGTCACATACTTATGCACACCGGCTAATCGTGACCGTGACTGTTTTTTGGGTGGAGGAAGCCGGAGTACCCAGAGAGAACCACCGAGCATCGACAAGCAACTATCAGCTCCTCAACATTCCATTGTTCAAGCTCCGCACCAGCAGGGTTACAGCGGTTGAAGACATGTGCACCATCGACGTGCAGTACGCCTCAGTAAACGGCGTCATCGTGCCCCCATGGAGACAACCGGGATAAAGTGCCTTGCCCAAGGACACAAGGCGGGTCGTCCCGGTCGGGGATCGAACTCGGGACCTTTAGCATAGAAGTCCACTGAGCCACCGCGCTCCCAATACACCCGTTAAAAACTCAAAACAAATATGTTTTTTTCATGAAGGCGTTCGTAAACAAGCAATGATGACATACAGCACTGCTATGACGCAACTGTCGTAATGCCCAGTCAGAATGTTTGAGTGTCTGCAATTGTATGTAAGTTTTTACATTTTGTTTGAATTAGAACATTCTACGTCAGCAAAGTGTGTTATATTAGTAACATTTTATTCTATAAAGGTATCACGTGACGTATCGTCCGACGTTTGCAACTTACGTTACCGGGTGAATGTAGGGTGCCTATGTTTTTGTTTTCTTTTTCTTTGAATTTTTGTTTTTGCTGAAATGTCAAAGAATGCATTTTACCTATATACATAGTGAGAAAAATAATTTTCTTTCAGCGAACGTTCAATTTGTCTCGCACTAATTATTTTTATGTATACATGCGTGTCATGAAAGGTTCATTATGCTTCCGTGTAACTTTTTTTTTTGTTTCCGAGAACGAGTTTTTTATTATATTATCCTAAAGTATCCTTACGCTTGAAAAGTAGGAGTTATTTTATTTATGTATTTAAATTGGCTATTATGATATCTGGAAATTTTGACTTAAAGTTTATTTTGTTTGCTTGAACATGACGAACCACCATACCATGTATTTATTTATTTATTTATTTATTTATTTATTTATTTATTTATTTATTTATTTTATTTTATTTATTTATTGGGGTTTAACGCCACTTTCAACAGTCAGGGTCACCTCGTGTCGGGCAGTTTTAAGGGTGAAGGAAACCGGAGTACCCGGATAGAACCACCGAGCATCGGCGAGCAACTGTCAGACTCCCCAACTTACTAATTCCACACAAGAAACATTGGTTGAAGACAATTGCACGATCGACGTGCAGTACGTCTTAGTACACAGCGCCGGTGTGCTCTCACCCGAGCAATCGTGATTAACTGCCTTACCCAAGGACACAACGCACTTACCTCGCGGGGATCGAGCCGTGGACGTTTTGGTTTGAAGTTCAATGCCATAACCACTGAGTCACCTCGCTCCCAACCTGCACATGGCCTTATAAAAAGCACCATTATACTTTTTATGAGGGTGGTGGCGTCTTCAAATTCGCGGCCAAGAAATGTATTAACTGCATGAATTCTGGCTGATACATAGCGTTTATTACCATTATGTGGATGTACAAAATATGTATCAGAGTCGAGCTCCGGGTTCTAAGGGCAAACCACGACGACTCGAAGACGAGTCGTGATCTACCCTTAGAACCCGGTGCGAGACTCGGATACATATTTTGTACATCCACATAAAATATGTATTCGAGTCGAGCTCCGGGTTCTAAGGGCAGATCACGACGAGTCGAAGACTCGTCGTGATCTACCCTTAGAACCCGGAGCGAAACTCGGATACATATTTTGTACATCCACATAATGGTAATAATCATTTTATCTTACAATATATTGGGGATAAGTCAAGAATGTAGACGAATATATAACGAACTATTTATTCGTACGGATGAACAAAAAGAAAACAAAATGGAACTCACGCGAAAGGAACGTGCTTGTATCCGACCCCCTGATACAAACATCTGTATCAGGGGGTCGGATACACGACAGTTGCAGAGTTAATACAGACAAAATACATGTTGATTGTAAGATAAATGTTGTTAAGATTGCTGTCTCAAATAAGGCTACGGCTATTGCACGCAAGAAATACTTGGGAAACGTCTACGAGTGTTGATCTTTCTTCAACGAGATCAAAAACAAAACATCATGATGAAAATTGCAGCAGCATGATTTTTTTCCAGGTAGAAAAAGTGGGGAAGTTCGATCGGGATTTTTTTTTCTGACATTGATGGCCCATCCACATTAAAAAGACTGGTTGTCAATATCCAGTAACAGTCACTGAGATTCTGCCTTTCAGACATCCAGTTAAAGAAACGGACGGATTGACGAGGGCTATCCTCTTCTTAATATTGGGTAAGGTTGGAAGTGCCTTGCCGAAAAGCTATTTCGCCTTTAGACATTGCAGTACCCAATTCTTCTCATATGTGGGATATATATTTCGAAGGATGTTAATTATACTGAACGTGAAGCCACTATTGAAACATAATGAGACATAACATAATGAAAGATTTTCCTTTCTGGTTTGCAGTTGTGATGTCGCGTGAAATATGTAATCTCATAAAAGACCGTACGTACTTAAAATGGGTCGAATGTCGAAAATGAAAGAGTTAACCACTGTATTCATTGAATATAGTTTTGGAACATCGAATAGTTGCATCAAAACTATAATTAATGACTTTATCTTTAAGTTTGCATACTTGTGTCAACGCAATCACTAAGCTAGTTTGTTGTACAGCAAGACTCAAATGTGACGGCTCGCACTGTTGGAGATAAAAAATAAATTGTTAATTATCATTTCATTACATCGTGTGCAACACTTGCATTCATGCACGTGGATTCCTACTGGTACACAATTCATTAAACTGGAGACATGTATCGTTCCTTGAGTGCAACAAGGTGCCATCTGCAATGCTAAAGCATTGCAGATGGCGCCTTGTTGCACTCAAGAGACGATATATAAGTTTATATTTATTTATTTATTGCTGTTTAAGGTCACATATTTTTGCACAATGGCTAATCATGACCACAACATGAGCATCAACTCAAGACAAGGGGTGAGCGTTAATAAGCCATGTTGCCCATTTTAGAGAGGGTTTGCACCTCCCAAGGATTGGTGACTGGGACCTATTTTACCAGTAAAACAGAGCCTGTTACCGCAGTGAACAGGCACTGTCTCGTTTCCAGGGGTTCCCGCGGAGAGATATATAAGTTTGAAAATGAAAGGATAACCATTGAACTGACTGAAAAGCTACTTCTCGTCGTCTCTCTTATAACGCAAAATATTTGTTGATTTTGGAATTCACCTAATATGTTTGATGTAAAGCAATGTTAAGATTCATCATAACTTCTAACACAAGAGAGTTCAAAGGTTCACTTTCCTTGAGCAGTTTCTCACGAATGAGGTATTATCTTAGGTTGAGTGCACTTGAGTTTTGGTGCGAATATTGAAGTTTTTTTATGGAACCAACAAACACACTGTGTTCAGATGTTATCCAACTATGTACTAATTTTTGAAAATATTAATAAGACAATTAATTATAGGTTAACCTGCCGATATAATTATCAGGGAAATTATGTTTCAAAGGCCCTGAAAATGATATTTTGAGGTGAGAAGAAATTCGCAAAACATACCATGAATTTAAAATGTGAAAATTTAAGTTATGGAATGGAAACGTGGCGTGATCCATTTTAACAGCGACGTTTCCACGTGATTTCAATGTGGGTCCTATTTTATTAATAGGTTTGAATTTTGTATTTGCAGCTATCAATTACTTTTGAAAAGAAATGGCAACATGTGCTACCATGATGAACGCATTTACAGGTGTTGAATAAAATGAATGCTAATACATGTTAATCAACCTATGGAGATTTTTTTAACGTGGATAAATGAAATCGAACTTTTCCAGTTTCGAGACACGACGTTAAATTATACATTGAAAATGGCTAGTTTTCCATACTTTTCAATCGGGTTAAGAAATTTCTCACGGGTTCCCGTCAGCTTGTGCACAGATACATTTTAGTTACATATATTTTCAGCAAGCATCTTAGACGTCGTAGATTCTGATATTTCATTTCGTAAACTGGAAAAGGGATTATTGTAACTCCCTGTCGGTCAAGTCTTCTGGGGCCAACACTATAAAAAAATTTCAACTGTGTTTTCCAGAATTGTATTTTTTGTTTAGGGAAATATCTGACTGAAATGTATCATTAGCGTTTCAAAATAAAATGTGGCAAATCAGCACTGGGTAGAGAACAGTGATCAAAAAAGCGGACGGTGATTGATTCGCAATTCGGTCAAAAGTCTCTTCCACACAGCACAGTAGAATCACACATGTCAAAAAAGAAGTCTTAACCCTTTACCTAACATGAAAAGCAGACGACACTTGCAAAAAGAATTCTTGAATAACTATTTTTTTTATTTTTTGTCTTAGAAACATAGGTCATGACCCCTCGTTGGAACGAGCTGGACGAGCTCGTTCCAACGAGGGGTCAAAACCTATGTTTTTGAGACAAAAATTAAAAAATAATGAAAATTAATTGGCGATTTTTGAGAATAGCGCTGGCCGGTTTTGGCCGTTACGTTGGGTAAAGGGTTAAAACATTGAATCCGATAAGCTATTTTTACTTGTTTCTCTCAGTGTGGTCTTGATTTCGCAGAACTTTAGTTCCGAAATTTCCTACAACTGGTGTGTGTCGCAATCGCATCTAGATCTGATCGTGAGAGAGACCGTTTTAGTGACCACGGTGCTGTAGAATAATTTAGAATAATTTTATTGCACAACCACACTACAAAGAATGGGTATGACATTTCGAAAACAATAAAATATAAGAATAACAATCTTACAAATGATATGCAAATCGGATTTATGTAGTTGCAAGAAGCACAAACACACAAACACACTCAACACACACATACACCCCCCCCTCCCCTCCACATACACACACGCACATATCCTCGCATACAACCTAATAAACCCTCACACACTCGTATATATAGTGGGCTCAGAACAAATGAACAACTGACTACCACCTGGTATTGAATACATATACATTACATTTATCGAGCGCCAGTTCGAGTGCCTATTTTGGTTAAAACCTGATTTTGCCATATTTTGAGGGTAATTACTATTAAAAAAACATTACCTGTAGGTACTAATAAGTACACTATTAGAAAAGATAGTCAATTTCAAACCACGGCCTACGTTGAACCACTTTAACATATGTGATATCAAAATTTATTATTTTAGTATTTTTTGTTCATTTCGTTCAACAATTTGAACGAGCTCGTTCCGCTGAGTGGTCACATGAAGTGGTTTCGTTGGCATGTTTTGAAAAATGCGTTTTTTCCCAACTGCTCACATTGTAAAAAACGTGGGCGGATGCGACAGATTCTTTAGGTAAAAGGTTAACCAATAGTCGACGTAAAACCATTTCATTATCCAGCGTTGAACTACACAAACCTTTTCTGGTTCGACTCCGAACTAAGGCTATGTTCAAGCGACACCAGGGTGGAGTTGAATCACACTGTAATTCAATCTAAGTTTAGATTGAATTGATTCTAAAGAACAAGTCTTTGGAAATGTTAATTATTACCACTCAATCTATAAGTTACTAGTCGATTAACATAAGTTTGGAGGCCCGTTAAAACTCCATAATTTCAGTGATGTCATTCGACGAAGCCAGGCCGCGGGCAATAATGGTATAAATAGCCATTAGCGGCCCGCGGCCCGGCTATTTTTAGATTCCATGGTCTAATGAATTACTCCCATTCGGATGACGTCCCATTGTTTTTCTGAACTGAAGTCGAACGCACGATCGAAACAGAAATATCGAACCGACTTTAGTGATTATTTCTTCCAGCAATTTCCTCGTGTGGTTAGCTGTAACAGGGAGTGGTAATAATAGTAATAACATGATTGTTGTCAGGCATCATGATTCATCAGCGGCCCTGCAGCAATGATGAACAGCCCTTGGGCTTATTAACGGCCCTCGACTTCGTCTCGAGCCTTTAATAAACCCTCGGGCTGTTCATCGTTGCTGCAGGGCCGCTAATGAACCATAATGCCCTCCAAAATCATGTTATTGTTATATTATTTACTTCAGTGTTTTATATTCACGGGTAGAAATACAATTCGGGAGAAAACAACTGTAAACGTTTTATAGAATTCGCCCCAGCTGGTCAAAGCATTGAATAAGCAAATGAGAGCTGTACTGATTCCGTGTGGCCCTTCTATATTCCAATAACATTCTTTTTATGAACGCTTTAAATAACCTGAAAAGCAGACGACACTTGCAAATGAAATTCTTAAATAATTATTTTTTTTATGTTTTTTGTCTCAAAAACATAGGTTACGACCCCTCATTGGAACGAGCTCGATGAGCTCGTTCCAATGAGGGGTCACAACCTATGTTTCTGAGACAAAAAAATGAAAAAAGTAATGAAAATTAACTGGTGATTTTTGTGAATAGCGCAAGCCGTTTTTGGCCGTTGCGTTGGGTAAAGGGTTAATCACTGAGCATATCTGTGACGTCTGTACTGAAAAATTCGCTCGCACCAGTTCTTGAAATAATGGTTTCATAAACAGTACATTTTCCATGTCTGCTGTCTCGGTTTATGATTTTTCGTATTTTGCTGGGTCTTATGCGCACTTATTTAATGTTTATAGGTCATTACTTGGTTAATTTCATATTGCTCGAGATATTAGCCCGAGGTAACTTCATATCAGCCTCAGACCGAACGTCTCTTAGTTTTCTGACAGTGTTAGTTTTTCAATCTTTCCGAAGTTCCCTCTTCTCTATAGTTCAGATATCCGAACGTCTCGCTTTCCCCGCGGTGGAAGCCGCGACGTTCGTGGAGCTGAACTATCTCTTTTCTCACTTCTACGAATCTCTGCTTTTGACCTTGAATTTCAGTTTGCGTTGACTTTTGTGTACAACTCTCTTCTTTTTATCTCTTCATCCACCTAATCATTACCGATTGCCATTATTGATTCCCCACCATACAGAAACTACTTCTTTTTGCCTGGTAACGCCATTGTTTTTTTATGATTGAGTGCTTTTGAAGAATAACAGTGAACGATAATGTTGTAAACAAAATGGATGCGCGAAGTAACGCGTCTATGGGGCCAACCCTGGCTGTGTTCGTATCAGCCGGAATCGGCGTCATATCTACCGAGTTTGAAGTCATATCAGCCGTGCTCGATAATGGGCAATTCTGGGAAAGAAAATCATATCTAATAAATAAGCGTGTTTTACACAAAGGCTGTCACAAGCGGGTCAAGTCCCAGACATCGAAACATTCAAACAAGACAACGCATATACGCAGGTGGACTTTGTGTTATAAATACAACCAAACTGATTACCACCGATACGTGGAGATGTCGTGGGATTCAATGTTTCTGTGGAGGAAGATGTAGGCCTATCGTCAACCAGAAGCGAAGCTGGAACTCAGAGAACGCCGAATAATCCATGGTGTTAACGCCTATAAAACCTCTTTGTGATCCCCACCAGCTTTTGGAGTTGTTTGTACTTCTGACGAGGTCAGTGGCTTTAAATATTAAAACAGTGTCGAAGACGATTCACCAGAGACAATTTATATACATCCATAAAAAGAAACGACAAAGAGAAACGTCAAAGAAATATACATATATAGATATAAAAAAAATTATTTGGAAACACTTATAAATAGTTCGCAAATCTGCCACGTTTTCTTAAGGTATGCTGTCGCTTTTCAGGTACGCGGATGTTTCTCTCACAAGCCGGATAAATTCGGTTCCCAGCTATCAAGAACACACACCGTTCAAATACGTATTGTTCATTTTGCTAATCCACAACGCGACAATTTGCCTGTGATGTACGGCCTATAATAATAATTGGGGCAGTCATGCTCAGCGCTTGGCGCTTGGGCTTCCACTTAGGTTTTTGAAGCTTTTAACTGTTGCAGACGTCTGAATTGTCTTGATGACCCTCAGAGACCATTACAGTCCACTACTTACAGCTTTGTGGTAACTTACCCAGCTCCACTCCCGAAATGAAACTGTATTACGAGTTCTACTGTATATTAGTCCCAAATATATACAATTTTGAAAGGCGATAAATTGAACGTTCCACAAACATTTATGTGCTTATAATGAACTGGCATTTCAAGTGGCGCAATGGTGACAGAGGACACCTCCAAACATCACATAAGGCCAGCTTCTGATAAACTAGTGCAAAAATACAAGATGTCTAAAACCATGCAATAGACCACTGAATGTAATCACATTACAGAGTGTCATATATGCTTATAATGGACTCTCTTGGGTCAACATAATTATCATCTAGCCTTTGGTGGTTTACACTGAATGATGAAATAGATACTTTTTCGGATTATAATGGATCCAAACTCTCTACTGAGAAAAGTTTCTTTGCATCGTCCAATTTCACGAGTATATAAACTTTCCTATTTATTTTTATCTAACATTTTGTACTCTTACATTCTGAACATTCATTCATTCACAAATATTAAGAAAAAAGAAAAAAAATCATCCTTGGATATTTATAAATTAAGAACTTTCTCGCCTGTACCCTGGAAGACGGGAAATACCATCTATACGTGAACAAGTGCGTTGTAATTAGCTTCATCAAAATGACATTGATACAATTATGCCCACATGACCAAGACTGAACTTTCTTCATTGGTCAGTGTAATAATGAACAAATAATTCCAGCAAACTTCCCTGACGAATAGAACAATTGCTGGCTGTGGTGATTATGGAAAGATTTGGAGGACATGTGCTTTCCACGTAGACAATGTGAGAGGGAGATTTCCACGATATTCAGTTTAGACAATGTTTCATTTTCGAAATGGTGCGTATTGCAAGTATTAAAAAACACAACTGTTTTCAGATAAGGGATACAGTATCAACATGACACTTATGTGAGCTGTCCACTCACATTAAGTAAGCAGCAAGACTGACAAGAGAGATTAACCCTTTACCCAACGAATCGGCCGCATCCGCCCGCGTAATATGGAAATTCAGCAGTTGAAAAAATGTTATTTTTCCAAATATTTCAACAAAACCATATCATGTGACCCCTCGTTGGAACGAGCTCGTCGAGCTCGTTCCAACGAGGGGTCACATGATATGGTTTTCTTAAAAAAATTTGAAAAATTTGAAAATATGATATTTAAAATAATAAATTTTGATATCGTCTGCGTTGGGTAAAGGGTTATTGTCTATAATCAACAAAACATCCTCGCATGAGTACCCAAAATATATCCTAAAAACTTTAACCAGCAACGAAACTTGAGTTGAAGTACATTGAACGTGAACATGAAATAAGACTTTTATGTATTATTTTACATATGGGTGGTACGAAAGAAAATAGGGACGTCTTTCACTTGCACCAGACTCTAGTGATACCGAGTACAAAGGATTAGAAGCAAAGTCACAGCTATGCTTTCAAATTACTTGGAAGAGGATACTGATGGATTGGATAGTTCGGTTCCACCATTTGACAGAACAAATCGAACAAATCGGTAAAGTGGGTGGAGATGATCAGTTATGTTGCCAGTATTTCTCATAGAGAGTGCTGCAGATGTCTTTGATGATCCAAATGATTGGATACAAAAAGATTTTGACAAAACCATTAAAAATTTCAACGAAAGGTATTGTCCAAAAGGAATTAGGAATAATGTATTTATTCTGAACTCTTCTTCTAATGAACGAAGTTTTCAGATGACAGTGTTGAGCATTATGTGAATGTTGTATTGACATAGCCAGGTAGGTTTGTTGCTGTGGTTCGCAAGATGAACATGGTCGACTTGTGGTGAAAAAGTTTATTCAGCGATTACATCCAAGCTAGGGCCATGCGAGGCTTCAAAACGAGTCCATCGAGTTCGTCCCAAATATGGGTTATGAGCTATGTTTTTGAGGCAAATACTTCTTCATGAATTAATTACAAGGGTGTAGCCAGGGTGGGTAACAGGGGTAATGTGGCCTCCCTCTCCAATTTCAAACTAGTGCACTCATGGTATACATTAGTGTAAACATGGACCAACAGGCCGTAATATGATTTTTTTTTCATTCGAATAAGCTTATTGAGTTAGTCCCAGATAAGGGTCATAAGCTATGTTATTGACCCAAACGGTTATTCAAGAATTAATTGCAAGGGTGTAGCTATGGTGGGTAATGGAGCAATTTCAGAAAGGTCCACTCATGGTAAAAATTAGTAAACATTAGTAATTGTCAGTGCAAGATTGCACCCAAAGGCGTAATATGACTTTTTGGCGCGGTGCATCCACAGGACGTACCACACCATAAACCACATGACGTCCCTTGGTTCCAAGTTTCGACTTGGTAAACATGCGTTAAGGTTCTCCAGCAATGCTGTAGAAAAGTAGTTGGGTTTTATTTCATTCAACCAAATTTGCTCAATTAAATTCCTCAAAAAGATCATTGGGGTCGCCGATTCAGTCTGAGCGGCTTGCATTTTCAAAACACCTCCTGAAAATGTGAAGGTCCCCCCACCCCCACCCCCCCCCCACCCCCGACACCACAAACGATGTATTGGTCATTATTATACCTAAAAGTTAGATTGTCCAATCAGAACGCTGGAATACCATCTAAGGGTTCCGCCGTATCAGGTAATTCCCCTGATATTATTTGATCACGGGTGAGTAGCCGCCATTACTATTTTGAAACATTTCCACTTGCTTCGAATTTTCAAAATTTGAATTAAAACAAAATAAGAGAATTTAAATACCAAAAATATTTCCAAGGTATCATATTTATTGATTTATAACACTAAATATTTAAAAAATGGACAGAAAATATTATTTGTAGTCCCAAATGTTCTTTTTTGTTTTTATGATTCTATCGATTTTTTATGAACGAACATCTTCTTTACAGTTTACTCAACAGCAGATTAAAAGTGATTTCTTGAACGTTCAAAAGTGTTTTGTTAACCCTTTTCAAGTGGTAATGACAATAAATGTGTGTGAGGGTATTTCAGATATGCTTGTAGCGAAACGTATTATTGTGTAAACAAATAGCACACTTTGAACATAGAAGATTGTTTACTGTCACCGTGGATACGTACCTGTGCCAGTTACAGTTGATGATTCTGCGCTGTGCTGTCAGTAGCGGTTTCTAAAAAATAAACATCGGGTCGTTTTTTTTTGTTTCTCGTGAAAATTTATTAATGGACTTTCGACATAATAAATATGTTACATGGCGTGCAGCTTGCTGATACAGTTCCATACATGGCTCTGAGTGTTCATATCAGGTTCTGCTTCGCCTCACCGGACATGAACTCTCCTCGCCTTGTATGGAAATGTATCAGCCAGTTTCACGCCATGGAACTTTTTGATGTCCAAATGCTGGACATTCAGATGTCTCCAAGGCGTATCACAAGGTAGTTGAGCGATCTTCTGGATTAGAATGTACAAAACACTGACTAATAATCCGCTGCATACTGATACAAGGGTGTAGCCAGGGAGGGTCATGGGGGTCGTACGACACCCCCCCCCCCCCCCCCCCCCACAATCCCAAAGGTCCATCCCCTCCCATAATCTCCTCCAACTTGACGTTTGCTCTGGACAAGATTTCAGTCTTTTTAGTTGCCAGACATTCTCATCCTTGAGTTGCATTGTGGGCGACCTCCCCCCTCCCACCCCAAAAAAAAATTGCTGGCTACACCTCTGTGATATCAGAATACCGAAATTTATAGAAGCAAATTTATCCCACAACGCAATTAGGAATTTAGCCAAATCAGTGTTGTTTGACAGAGCTCAGTGAGCTCTGTCAACCGCATCGAAGTATTTAATTCCTAATTGCATTACAGGAAAATTTTAATATTTTGACATCAGTGTACAGAGGGTTAATTGACGTAGGTCTTGTGCTGATCATGCTTATTGAGCACTTTCTTATCAAACTGAAATGGTTATTTATTTATTTATTTATTTATTTATTTATTTATTATTTATTGGAGTTTAAGGTAACGTATTTTTGCACAATGCTAATCATGTCCACAACATGAGTATCAATACAAGACCAGGGGTGAGCGTTAACCCTTTACCTAACATGAAAAGCAGACGACACTTGCAAAAAAAATTCTTGAATAACTAAATTTTTTCATTTTTTGTCTCAAAAACATAGGTTATGACCCCTCGTTGGAACGAGCTCGACGAGCTCGTTCCAACGAGGGGTCATAACCTATGTTTTTGAGACAAAAAATGAAAATATTTTGAAAATTAATTGGCGATTTTTGAGAATAGCGCTGGCCGGTTTTGGCCGTTACGTTGGGTAAAGGGTTAATAAGCCATGTTGCCCATTTTAGAGAGGGTTTGCACCTCGCAAGCACTGGTGACTGGGTCCTATTTTACCAGTAAAACACAGGCTGTTTTCCGCAGTGAACAGGCACTGCTTCACTTCCCGGGGTTCCCGCGGGGAAACTTAAATGGTTAAATTCATAGTTGCATATTGGGAACACATTGATGCTTGACATTTCAATATTTTGATATTAGTGTTCAGATGATTTAAACTCCTGTTTCGCATCCCTGTTTATGTATAATGTCAATCCTCGTCCTTGGGAAGCATCAGTCTTGTAATATTAATCCCAAATGTGTTGCAGTTATTTTACAAATTGTTTTGACTTATACTGTAGTAGCAATAAATCATTATTCATTTGTAAATATTTTCTGAGTGTTCCATGCCAGTCATGACTAGATTAATATCAGAAACGATACATCTAATAAAGCTATGCACGTATGGAGGCACAACGCTGATGAACAGCTAGATTAGAGCTATAAGGTTTGTCTTGAGTATCTGATATAATTCATTTCATACCTTCCTTGGCAGACACAATTCTCATTCATATATCTTGTGTACTAAGCAACTTAGCAATGAATACGATGAAGGCTCTATTTTCTATTATTGAGTTAGAGTAATTGTCAGAGCGGTGACAAAACACGCAATGCATATTCTTGGTCAACTCATGGTCTGCACACGAAAATATATCTTACCTCCTACAAGTAACGAGGACCATTCGGTTTGGAGTCCAATTCCATAACCACTGAGCCACCGCGTTTCCACTGAATGGTAGATAAACATGTTATGTGCTCATTGAGCTTGCATACAACCTTATATCTTACCTCCTACAAGTATCTGGGAATTTCATTGGTTCAAAGACGTCACATGCAGACTGTATATAAAACCATATACTGCCTGCCAACATCAATATACGCTGAATGCTATGGGTAATCTCCCCTTTGTTCATTGATTATTCAAAATGGCGGCAGCCGATAAACGCTTCAAGTTGAAAGATTGAGTGTTGGAAGCCCATATTTGGACTGAGGTGCAGGTTAGGCAACTTAAAAGGCTTCATATTCTGTGGATGTGTGTCATGTTACCTTCGAAATGAAACGGTTTGGTATGTATGAATTTGCCTTGTTACAATTTATGGGAGAGTGCCTACTAAATTGTAACAAGGCAAAGAAGACACGTGAACACATTTTGAGAATTCTCTCATTTAATTTTGATCGCTGTTGTTATTAGTTCTGTGCATCGATGCAGCAGTTGGTAAGATATATTTGTTACACAGTTTGTTGGTGTCCTAATATGCTATATATGGTGTCAGTTCATTCCATATTGGACTCGAGCTTCGTTCTCGTCCAATATGGAATGAACTGACACCATATATACCATATTAGGCCACCAACAAACTGTGTATATATGGTGTCAGTTAATTCCATATTGGACTCGAGATTCGCTCTCGTCCAATATGAAATTAACTGACACCATATATACAATATTAGGCCACCAACAAACTGTGTAACTAATAATAGCTCCGCGTGAAATAGTTATATTCTTTGGTTACAGTACACTAAAAGATTTACATTGGCGACAGTGCTAACTTTTTTCTCTCTCCTCAGCTCATCAAGCCCATTTGGAGCGAAACAATCTTCAATCCATTTAGTATATCATCTCATTAAAAAAATGCACTGAAAAAAAATACATGTTACCGTGTGATTTCTGTATTTAAATTTGGGGTTTCCTCTACTACCGTCCAGATTCGCACTGAATTGACAAGACGTATTTTTACTTGTCCCCCAGTCTATTTTTTCAACTCGCACATTTTGGAGACCAAAGCCAGTGCAAATATTTCAAGTCTTTTCCAAAAAGACCCTTTAATATTTTTATTGATTGTTCCAAACGCTACAGATATTGGCACAATCAGCTTATCCCTAAGATTTCATGCTCTATTAAATGTTGAGGTAAAATCCTATGGGGCGTTGTTCGCCTCTGTGTAGCGTATTGTAACCCTTTGTGCTCTACCAAATCAGAATACACCATGTGTGCAATTCAGATTTTAGGGAAACGGAAAATAGTCTGATAATATGATTCTTGGGCAACAAATAAAACATTTTGAAATAGAGGTCCAAGTTTTAGTTGATGTTTGTTTTTTTTATTTAATGTCATTTGTGTCGAAGGAATTATATTCACCCCGTAATGTACACAGCATTGTTTTACCAAACATAACAAAACAAGGTCCATTTACTGCAAGCGGACAGTAGAAACTGTTAGATGGTGTGGAACCATAAGAAACGAGAGAATCTGCAAACTTTGTAACGGGGACTTGGTTGGGGACGAATATTATTACATATTGGAATGTCCTTATCTAAATAACGCCAGAATAAAATATATTAAACACTCAAAGTTCACAATCCCTAGTATTAATAAGTTTAACAGCCTTATGGCCACTACTGACCCAGTAACCCTCAACAAACTATGTACCTTTATCAGAATTATCCATAAAGCTGTTTCTGAAGTTTAATTAGAATTGGATATCTTAGCCTGCCCTATATTCCCACCCCTTGCTTTATTTCGACAGTTAAATTACAACCCGTGTAAAGAAACACGGATATAACTTATACCTAAAGGTTGCATGGACAATTGTACCTATAGAGTAAGGAATGATTGGTGGGGGTTAGTGCTACGAAGCAGTACCACTTGAAGACGATATGTGTGTGCATCGATGTATGTGTTTACATATATCCATGCACACATAGGTCTTGGAGTTCCTCCGACCACACACTTTCCGTCACATGTATTTATGTGGGGTGTGTGTATGTATCCGAGGGGAGGGCTGTGACTTGGATCGCTTTAATGATTACTAGTGACCATGAATAAGTAAACTACTGTGTATGTACATATGACCGATTCAACATATGCTTTCTCATATTTTCCAATAATAACCCACATATCTATATACATCTGACCTCTCCATATCTTATATTCTGTATTTAACTCGAAAAATACCTCATGTACTTTGTATATAACATTGTCTGAGTGAATAAAAGAAATTGAATAAAAGAATAAAGACATTGCTTTTTCACATTTTTAACGTTGCTTTACTTGTGATTCTTCGGATGCTATGACTATAATCTGGGTCGTGCAATTGATGCATCTCAAGTCAAAACTGAGACGGTACAATTAATTAGCAAAACAATGTGCCTTACGGTATTACGGCGATTCAACGTTAATATTTGAACCAGATAATGACATCCAACAACAATCGCCTGGAGAAATCCATTAAATCCACCAGAGATGGGCATTGTTGTTGACAAATTGGCGTTTCCGAGTTGATGCGAGTTGGTCAAAAGCGTTGAATGGGAAATTTTATTTTTTTCACGTTTGTGACCATACGGATTTGGCCTTAGCAAATTAATGTGTCGTTCAACATGCTGTACATTAATACGATGCTGAGGTTATTTGTTTCTTACTTTAGTGGTTCCGTACAGACTTAGCCAATCTCTCTCTGCTTGCGCTAGATTACACTGGGTCACCGAAAAGAGGAAGAAAAGAAAAAGAACCCAGTGGTTTCTTAGGTGCTGTTGAAAACTAGAGCTGTACGTTAACCGAAACCGAACCGAGGTTTTTAGATTTTTTTTAAAAACCGAAACCGAAACCGTCGACATCCCGTAATCTAGGGTTTTTCGTTTTTTATTAAATACTCTCTTGCAGCAGAAATTCACAGAATGTAGCCATCCCAGAATAGTGAGAGTACCCAGACACTGCCATTGGCAGTGTCTGGGTACTCTCACTACTCTGGGAAGGCTACATTCTGTGAATTTCCGACATTTCAGTTTAGTTGTGTTGGCAGCTTTCCTCAAGTTGCGTGTAGGTGTCAGACCTCGAAAAATGGCCAAGCACAATAAAAGTTCTGTATAATTAGGTAATTATTATATTGGTCTTCCAGATTCTTCATGTATTATAGCTTATTTCGGGCATTCATTGAGTTTCACTCAATTTCACGGCCATTCAGTTATGACTCTGGACATAAGAATGAGTTTTATTGAATTTTATTTGGCCTCATGAACAAACCGAAAACCGAACCGAGATTTTACTCCACCTGAAAAACCAAAACCGAAACCGAACAAGAAATTTAAAAACCTACAGCTCTATTGAAAACAATAAACATATCATTAAAACTAAAATGAAAAGAACTTAATAAAAACAGGCTTTAAAAATATAAAAATAACAACTGTAGATAATCACAAACAATACTCCACACTGTGAAAAAACACCGTTACATACAGGAAAGTACTGCCAACTAGCTGTCTGTACTTATACCGTAAAATATTACGGGGAAAATACCGTATGAAACTACTTTTGTGAATGCCGGCCTGTTTTCGTTTGACATTGGAGCAAAATCGAGGAGCAAACTAAGAGAAAATTGTAAAGAACAGACATAAAAAAGCTTTAAAATATAAAAACATCTCTGTGAAGAAAGACAAGCAACACTCCACACTGTACACAAGTACGGTTAAAATACGGAACGTACTACCTGTTAGCTTTTGGTACTTCTGTCGTAAAATACTCCGAGACAATACAGTATTAAACTACTTTCGGTAATGCCGACATCTTTTTTGTTTGTTTGTTAGACCTTGGAGCAAAACAGAGGGACTGACATTTAATTATCTTCATTACAGGGGAAGGCTGACATGCGGATGGCATGCGGATGCATGTTAACCCTTTGAGCACGGTGGTATCTTCCATGCCAGTTAAATGGCAGAAATTGGAAGAGTCCATATCCATTATTTGGGGGTAGAACAATTAATATTTTCAACGTGCAGCTTTCAGGCTGCACGTTGAAAATATTAATTGTTCTACCACACACGTTCACTTAGTAGCCATCCTACTTAATGAAGTTATGACGTATCGTGTTGCTGGATCGGAAAAGCGGTCTCTCATGTTGAAAGAGTTAAAGATATTAATTAATCTATCCTAAAATTTAACTCTTCCAGTACAAGGTAACGTCCGACATGGACTCTGCTATTTTGCAAAAGCAGGAATTAAAGCTCAGAATGCATTCGTTCTGAAACATACTTTGCGCCACTGTATATGAAGCCTCACATCGTTTGGTTATCACGTGATTACTCTCTCGATAGTAACAGTTATTACCGTAATATTTAGTGTATAAGTAACGGCGACTAATTTAGGACCCTGCGAAGCTTCGAAAATCGATTCGATTCGAAATATTTCCCATGATTCGATTCGATTCGATTTCAATTGCACCGATTTGAAATTTTTCGAATCGTCAAGATATTCTCAAATTCCTACAAAACCCTAAAAAGTGTCTTCTCTTGAACTCCTCTTTTAACATCAGGATTTCTCCTGTACATGAGACCTGATGATAGAAGAAGATTTCAAGAAAGCTCCGCTTCCGAAATTACTCTCAGTAGGTAGAGGTGCAGGCTGCAAGCCGAGACGTCCTCGGTTCGAATCCCACCTGCGGCAACCGCGTTGTGTCCTTGGGCAAGACACTTCACCCCCATTGCCCATGTGGGGGCAGGGGCCGTCGCGTACTAAGGCGTACTGCACGTCGATGGTGCACTTGTTTTCAACCAATGCTAACCCTGTTTGTGTGGAGTTAGTATGCTGGGGAGCTGACAGTTGCTCGTCGTTGCTCGGTGGTTCTCTCCGGGTACTCCGGCTTCCTCCACCCGTAAAACTGTCATGGTCGTGATTAGCCATTGTGCAAATATATGTGACCTTAAACCCCAATAAATAAATAAATAAATATTCCGAAATTACATTAATTCCGTTCTGAAATATTCCGCATTTTTGTTTCATTTGCACGAGTCGTCGTTGCACACAACACTTGAGTGGAAACTAACAATATTCACGGTTGTGAGAAGGTGCAATATCAACAACTTGAAATGCGGCGAGATTCGATTCGATTCGATTCGAAATCTGATGCCTGGTTCGATTCAACCCGAAATTTCAGGTCCGAGGGGGCCTAACCTAATCGTCAGTACCTCTACCGTACTTTTTGCGGTATTTTGTTCACAATGGATATCAGTCCTGGCATTCTTAAACATCGTGCATGGCCTAGGGGAGCGATTAGATCTCCTCAACTCAACCTTACAAAAGCTAAAAGTGTCAAAATGAAGTTTTTCTATTAATGAATTCTGCCTTGTGGGTTTTGTACATTTTATTTGGAGCTGCTAACAAGGTAGTCTCTGTGAGACGTCTACACTGCCCTTCCCACACCTCCGGGCCTCGGCAAGGCCCGGAGGTGTGAGAGGGGTAGTGTGGCCGTCTTACAGAGACCACTAACATAGCAGAGATCTGAAAAGATGCGGGTTTTAGGAGGCTGTTATGGTAATCATTTTTTTTTTCTAAAGCCAGGAGGGCTAATTTTCGCCCTCCTTAATTTTTTTAAGGCGTGCAGTAGGCGAGCGAATAAATCGCTCTCCTGAAAATGCCAGGCCTGGTGGATATCACACAATCCAATCCTAAAATAATAATAAAACTTTATTGCACAACCAAATGTGATACAAAATGGTATGGCTTGAAAAACTAGTATAAAGTAAAAACACATATTGAAATAAAAAAAGAATTAAAACGTCTGAGCTTGTAAGTAGTGAACTGAACCCACGAGATAGAGAATGCACACGTACACACATACACCCTGTCACACCCATACACCAGACGCCCCTTACACACACCTAAACACTCACACACACGCACCCTTTCGCTCACCCCCCACACACAATCGCTTCCCAGTATACACCAACATATACACCGTGGTTCGTCTGAGACGTGGTCTGTTGCTAAGCCCTGTTTGTCGTCACAAGTTTAGTATATACTCGCGCTGTCACAAGGCGTTCTAGCGGTTGATACTGGAGTATGTTTACGGTTACACACCATTGTAGTAATGTCTTTTAGAAGAGAAGGTTATAGAAGAGAAGCCTAATTACCACCGGGCAGAAAGACTATTGGGTTCTGTTCATAAACAAACGGTGTATCATTTTTCCAGTAGCTAACAATATTTGTTGATCTGGACAATTGAACAGGAATTTTGCTTTTTCTTTCAGCTGAAGATGTATAAAGCTGGGATATTTTTTGCAGATTATGTCTGTAACATCTTTGCGTTGCTCGGAGTAATGCGAGCAAATAAAGAGTACATGCAATTCATCTTCAACCAACCCCGACCTACACTGTTTGCCAAAACGCTGGTCGTGTGGTATTGAAAGAGGTTTGTGATAAAGCCCACGTTCTATTTGTAGATCGTGGGCACTGATGAGAAGTTTGGTGACGGCCTTCCTTCCGTCTTGTGGCAGTACATCAATGTAGTTCTCCCTGACATAGTTCTCTGTAATAAGATAAAAGAACTGTAATTTACCGCTGGAAGGCTGTACACCATCTTTTGCATTTAAATATTTCCAGGTTTGAGCGTGAATATCAATGAGTCTTTCTTTCAAGCTCCCTTCAAAGTTAGGGGGCGCACTCTTGGGATCCAGCCACACATGTGGAAAAACCGCAATCTGATAAGATTGACTGGATGCCGCATGTGCCTCTGGGCCTGTGTCCCTCCAGTTCTTCATATGCAAATTTTAGGAGAGGATTCACATCTTTCACCACCGCATTTAACCAGTTACTTACAGTACGTGGAGAGTGGATTGTAACTAAATCACCCGCGGAGTGGAGATATCACCTAAACTATAACTTTCAAATTTTGTATACATCGTCTAAAAACACAAGCAATGTTTCAGCCAATGGACCTCCGGGTTTAACCCGGGGGTCCATTGGCTGAAACTTTGCTTGTGCTTGTTATGCTTTGCAACAAATTTGCAATTATTGCTTGGGTGGAATCTCCACTCTGTGGGTGATTTAGTGATAATACACTCTCCACCTACTGTACAAGTTTACATTTGATATTGATTAATAAAGAATATCTACCCAGTTCTGCCAATAGAGCAACGATCCTGGCTTTGGAGTGTAACTGTAAGATATTTTTACAAAATTTAAGATGAACAGATTCTTGTTGTTTGCTAGTTGTACGCGTTAATTGATCGCCCCATATGAATATATAAAGTCATCGGTAAACATCACCTTTTCTCTGCCTTGGTAATCCCGAAATAATAGAAAAAAGTGGTAACTTGAAATGAAAGGTAAAATCATTAAATATCTGGCAATACAATGAACCACCAATGTCAACACGAACCTTGGATTGACTGTTGAGACAAGATGATACACATATAAAAATGGGGGATGTAAACATTTTGAAACTATTATCATTATAAAATAAAACATTTAACACAAAATTCTTTCAACCGGCAAATGTTACATCTTACTTTTAATTACTATTAATTGCTTTATTAGTTTGTGATTTACATTATATCGTCCTGTCGTCTTTAAAGTTAAATAAGCTTCACTTGTATGTCTACAACAAACAAGGGGCCAAATACTATAAAACTTTTATAATTGTATTTATAGAATTGTATTTTCTAGTTAAGACTTTAAATGGGTTAAAAATGAACCATTAGCATTTTCAAAGATCTGGCAATTTGCCAGTTGGCAAATTGCCCTATCTTTTAAAAAGCTAATGATTCATTTTAGTCAGTTATATTAATAGGTGGAAATATAACTCCAGAAAATACAATCGTAATAGTTTTATAGTATTGGCTCAGTACTTCGGAAAAAGCTCGACAGGTTGGATAGGCGGAAATAATCTGTTGCTTTAACCCTTTACCCAACGTAACGTCCAAAACCGGCCAGCGCTATTCTCAAAAATCATCAATTAATTTTCGTTATATTTTCATTTTTTGTCTCAAAAACATAGGTTATGACCCTCATTGGAACGAGCTCGTCGAGCTCGTTCCAATGAGGGCGCATAACCTATGTTTATGAGACAAAAAATGAAAACAGTTATTTAAGACTTTTTTGCAAGTGTCGTCTGCTTTTCATGTTAGATAAAGGGTTAATAGCGTTATACCACTTTGAATGAAAGTTCTAGACCACCCACAAGAAGATGATCATAGGTGCCTGTGAATGTTTTCTGGGGACCTGCGGGTGGGTTTCCTCTCTTCCTATTTGACAAAACCTTAGTGGCCTGATTGACAAGCAAACAAATGCTTGGGGCTGAAGAGGTCGCCTGATAAAACACACTTTTTCAGGGACCCCCCCCCCCCCCACCCCCACCAGCCGCCATTTCAAATATAGAGTGTATCTCAAATTGGGACGATTTGTTTATTTATTTACTAATTCAGTGAAATTTTATAAATAACAGTAATAATAACAAGTGTTTGACCACCGAGGTGGTATTAGTCCCCTACGGTGCTTTTGTGACATAAGGTGTTTTTGTCACATAAGACACTAGAGTATATAAGCATCTCTGCATTTCAGGTTAGTAGTTTAAGAAGTACAAAGACAGTCAGTAATGGTCCGGTCCAGTGAAAAGAAGGTCGAGTCCAGCTCTCGGTGGTGCAGTATTTTTGCCTGGACCGGTCCAATCATTTTAATAACCTTAAATGAATGGAAAGGTGATGAAGATCCTGTTATTTCTAATGCAAGTTTCTTAACAAGAACACATTCATCATTAATGGTATCCATGTTCTACAAATATAGATCAGAAATAAATTTATGACAAATGATGGACAGCGACTGCCGACAAGAAATGAATAAACTTACTAGCATATCCTGCTGAGAAATCACTGTATTAATCAATGAAAACCTGTTCCAGTGTAACCTACTGGCAGCTTAAAATTAACAGTACTGGTGATAAACCAATCCTAGTGATGAAAAAGGCTTCATTGAAGCCTTCTTCATCATTACGATCATTGGTCAGTACATGTGTTGATTTTCACCCAAACCGTCCCCTGTCTGAACTGTCCCCAGCTAAGCAAGCCAAGTTCAGTCAGCAGGAGTATCAGACCTGGGGACGATTTGGGTACAATAATTGAGGACGGTTCGGCCTGGGGACGATTTGGGTTTCATGGCATCAGTCAGCAGGAGTATCAGACCTGGGGTACGGTTTGGGTAAAATAATTGAGGACGGTTCGGCTTGGGGACCGTACGATTCGGGTTTCATGACCACAGAGCATCAGACCTGGGGCAGTTTTGGTAAAATAATTGGGGACGGTTCGGCTTAGGGACGGTTCGGCTTGGGGACAATTCGGGTTTCATGACAACAGTCAACAGGAGTGGCAGACCTGGGGGGGGGGGGGGTGGGTGGGTTGGGTAAAATACAGGTTATCAGACAGGATTTCAAATGTGAATGGAATCTAAAAATTGAGAATTGAGAGAAGTGTAGTTTGAACCATGTTGGAGGGAGGAGTGGTAACATAAAAACAGAGAAAAAAAGCTTAAAAACACAGCAAAAATGGCCGCCATTCCGCCATCTTGGATTTTGAAAAAAAAATTTTTGAGTGTGCATCATTCCCTCAGAACCATTTATCCACGTACCAAATATGAAAGGTGTAGCTTAAAGCATGTTGGAGGGAGAGGTGATAACATAAAAACAGGCAGACAGACAGACGGACAGACGGACAGACAGAGAAATCTTAGATTTTGAAAAAAAAAATTTGAGCGTGCATAATCCCCTCACAACTCTTTATCCATGTACCATATATGAAAGGTTTTGCTTGAACCATGTTGGAGGGAGGGGTGGTAACATAAAATAGAGAAAAAAGCTTAAAAACACAACAAAAATGGCTGCCATGGCGCCATCTTGATTTTTAAAAAAAAAAATATTGAACGTGCATCATCCCATCACAACCCTCTATCCATGTGCCAAATATGAAAAGTGTAGCTTGAATGATGTTGGGGTGAGGGGTGGTAACATAAAATAGAGAAAAAAAGCTTAAAAAACACAACAAAAATGGCCGCCATGCCGCCATCTTGAATTTTGGAAAAAAATATTGAACGTGCATCATCCCCTCCCAACCCTCTATCCATGTGCCAAATATGCAAAGTGTAGCTTGAACCATGTAGGAGGGAAGGGTGGCAACATGAAAATAGAGAAAAAAGCTTAAAAAACACAACAAACAATGACCGCCATTCCGGCATCTTGGATTTTGAAAAAAAAAATTTGAGCGTGCATCATCCCCTCAGAACCATTTATCCACGTACCAAATATGAAAGGTGTAGCTTAAAGCATGTTGGAGGGAGAGGTGGTAACAGACAGACAGACAGACAGACAGACAGACAGACAGACAGACGGACGGACGGACGGACGGACGGACGGACGGACGGACGGACGGACGGACGGACGGACGGATGGAGTGCAATCCTATAGTCCCCTTACGGTTCCCGTAGGGGACTAATAATACTTTATTGCACAACCCAAAAATTAGAAGTTGTATGGCACTACAAACTACACAAATAAAGTAAAGTAAACCGACACAATTCAATATTCATGAACAGTATGCCTCATAATGCCCAGACCTGTTACATAGGTAACATGGAGGTAAAAATATTGTAGCTCCTTACTAGTTAAATACTCAGATAGTATGTCAACGTCTGTATGTACATCATGCACACAAGTAGCTCCATACTAGTTGAATGAAGAGCTTTGACAAAGTCTGAACATCATGCACACAAGTGAATTCAAAGAAACATGTCGTTACTATCACTCGCCAGATTTTCATCACAGATGGTTGACGTTTCACTCGCCTCCGAATTGCTCTTTGAGAGGCATCCCAATCTGCCTGCACTAAAATGCTGTTTCAGGTTCGTATTACGTGTCGCATTGAAATAACGACCTGCGTACCGACGTTGGTTACATCATCATTTATTTCGCCCGAGAGTATTTTCCGCAATATACTGGCCGAGTGATAACATTACTTCCCGGTCCGTACTTTGAAAAAGTATGTGAGTTTTTTCTATCCTTGAACGATTACAAAAAGTAGGATATGTTTTTGAAATTGTTCGGAAGAGTCTATCACGCATCGTGGAGTATTGAGTATTGGGAATTTAAAACGTGAATTTTGTTTTCAACTTGATTCGTGTTACACTGTTTACAGAATCTCATCTCACATGAAATGGAGTTAGGCTTGTGGTAACGATCTCTCTCTATCTCGAACTGATGAGCTCCTATTCGAAATTGAGTGAGAAGCATTCTCTGTTCAATAGGGATTGTGTCAAGATATTGTTCTCTGTTATACAAGTTTTTGACGGTGTAATAAAAGTCCAACTTTTTATTTTCATATTTATTCCTACTGTTCTTATCATACTTCCACGTTTGTATATAATTATCTGTCAGCCTCCGTTTAACCCTTTACCCAACGCAGACGATATCAAAATTTATTATTTTAAATATCATTTTTTTTTAATTTTCAAAAAATGTCAACAAAACCATATCATGTAACCCCTCGTTGGAACGAGCTCGACGAGCTCGTTCCAACGAGGGGTCACATGATATGGTTTTGTTGAATTTTCTTGAAAAACAATAATTTTTCAACTGCTGGATTTGCATATTACGCGGGCGGATGCGGGCGATTCGTTGGGTAAAGGGTTAAGCTTTTTTGCAAATTGCAGAGATGCTCTAGATGGATCGAGCCAAACTTCATAAAAAACACATTCCGAAGGAACTGTTTTTATAATGTTTGTGCACTGGTGTCCCTGTTCTTCCATTTCTGAAAAAGCCAATGTCAAGAGTGGGCTCAGGTTAGAGGTTTTAGCCTTGATCCAGTTCATAACTAGGACCGTTTTCACGGTTATGGTCAACGGGTACCTCCCAAGCTCCACTAACAGTATTAGGGATGGAAGGAGCAGGTGTTCCCGAAAAGAACCACCGGACATGGTCAACTAACTGCCCATCCTTGCAACATAACCACCGGTCACAACCAAAGATTGCCCCCGATCTGCGTTGATTCAACGTCCGCATGGGATTAACCTTCACACTCCGATGACAGAACACCAAACTTTTATTCTGGAAAATTGCACCAAGAATGCAAGGGGGAATTTAAACAATCTTCAAGCGAGAGAAAATTTGTTAAATTCTGAAGTCCACAGAATTTGCTAAAGGCCACAGTGCAGGCGATGTTGGCTGGAATCGAACTCGCGGCTACTCAATCAGAAGTCAGAAGGACTAACTAGTGAATCTCTGTGCTCCAGCTTAGTACGTCATTAAGACTTTAGTAAAATGATAAATCGCTCTGGGGCATGAACAGTTATGGGTAACAACTTCAGCATCCATTCATGGGGAACCGTATCGTCAGCGTTTTAATTTTTTAAGTAAAATTCAGCTTCAGATACGCGAGTCAAAGTTAAACGGTTGTACTTTTTTTCTACATGTTTTATGTCTGTCGGCATTTGTTGTGTTTTTGTGTTGTCAGCATCACTGGGTTAACACCTTATCTAAAGTAGCGCACATCCCCGTCCACTGCTACTCGACAAATAAGCCCTTCAAATTTGATTGAGTTCTTTTTGCCCCTCATTCGAACAAACACACCGAGTTCGTCCCAAATACGGGCCATAAGCTATGTCCTTGGGGCAAATGGTTATTCAAGGATTAATTGCAAGGGTGTAACTATGGTGGGAAATGGGGCAATTTCAAAAAGGTCCACTCATGGTAAACATTAGAAAACATTAATAAACATTAGTGCAAAATTGTACCTAAAGGCCGCAATATGATTTTTTGGGGTGTGGTACGTCCACATGACGTACCAAACCAAAAATTATATTACGGTCTTTGGGTTCAAGTTTGGACAACATAAACATGAGTTAAAGTCCCCAAGCAATTCTGTAGAAAAGCAGCTGGATTTTATTTCAGTAAACAAAATTTACTCATTTAAATTCCTTAAAAAGAGCATTAGGACCACAGATTCAGTCTCATGGCCTTGAAATTTCAAAACATTTCCTGGGATGGCAGTCCCCCGGACCTTTCGCCAACGATAGCGGACATCCCTCTCGTGGTCTTTCCTGCGTTTGCCTTCGGCTGTCGCGGGTGACTTTCTATCAGTAATAGTCCATAAATTATATATACCCTGAAATATTCTGTCTAGCCCCCACACCACCCCCCTCCTGAATTATTTGCAAGTGTCATCCTGGTATAGCGTGTTGGATAAAGTATCGAGGGTTATGTTAGGTATTTCAGTAGTGGTGCGTTACTAGTAAATAAACTGAAACATCAGAAGCCAATCCTATAAAATTTCTATTGGTATTTTCTGGAATTGTATTTTCTGCTTTTACTATAACTGACTAAAATGAATCATTAGCATTTTTAAGCATATGGCAATTTGCCGACTGGCAAATTGCCATATCTTTGATAATGCTAATGGTTCATTTCAACCCATTTAAAGTCATAACTAGAAAATACAATTCCAGAATATACAATTGTAAAAGGTCTATGGTATTGGCCCCAGGTCGACACATTGAACGTTCATGGCCATATTATAACCACTTCAGTGATTTCTTTTCTTGAATTCAGTCATTCCGTGTTCAGTTTACCCGTTGATCGCCATAAACGTAACAGCGTAGGGGGATGAACTTAGATAAGTCAAACTCCCTGTAAATATTTACGTATTTTAAACTCTTCACTCTAATGACATATCTCTAGATCTGTTAAGGTATCCTTCATGATAACCTCTAAGAGCTATTCCTGAATTTTTCATGATTTCATCATCTAACTTGAAGATACGGGTAGATTATACAGGAGTAGAATCTCGAAAAATTAATATCCATCAGGTGTTATTAACCCTTTGATACCTTTGCACGTCTTATGACGTACGTAAACAAACAGCGCCTTGATACTTTGCGGCCGTTTGTTTTATTATTTTTCGATTTTTTCAAGTCTTAACCTCAATTCATATTTTCCCTCGAATAGTGCTCAGTGACAACCGTTGAGCCAAATATTATCGCAGCTTAAAATACTAATATAACCCTGCTGTCAAGGCTTTTTAACTGATTGGGTTCTAGAAGCCACTATCAGGGCTTTCAAAAATGAGGATACCAGAGCAAAAGCCAACACTTTCCTAGCTTATATTTCATATTAAGTCAAGCACAAATATTATTTTGTTTGTATAAATTTGTTTTATTACAAATTATTGGAGAGTGCCCACAGGCACTCTCCAATAATTTGTAATAAAACAAGTTTTGAATAACAAATTCAGACCACCAAAATAATTTAGCCCTCAATTAGTTAATCACTAATGTGAAAAATATCTTGTTATTTGTATTTTCCGACGGTTGACGTCGCATTTTGAAAAACGTTGAAGAAACAGAATTCCCAGTGACGTTTGAACGTCAGGATAAATAAAGTTTCAAAGGGTTAAAGTTTTACTTTTTAGTAACGGAGTTAATCCGGTGTGATAATATACAGCATCGGGCTCCTGAACGGAGTCGGAATTGAACACCCTGAGCTCAAAATTAATTATGCATTAGCTTGGTTCAAGAACACAAAATACGAAGTTATCAACTATTCACATTTTTCTCATACGAATTTCCCTTTTTGGATGAGGATTTTTTTAAGGAGAGAGAGGGTGGATAAGACCACCCACTAATAGACACATTGTAGCGATGCCCCTCGAGTGATGCAAAATGTGAAATGAAAGTGCGAGTGGTTATGTACGGAGAAGGGATAAAAAAGTAGAAAAGACAATTTCCATTATTTCTATGAGGTGTACAATTTCTCAATAACTCAACCTTTCAATCTTGACCCTGCAAACTATTATTGCAGCTTCCCATGCACATCGTCACCGGGTATCTCTAATAGCTACAAGAGGGAAAAATAACAAATCCTTGTGGGAAACTATAGGTGCCCATTACGAATATTAATTATAGGAGATATTTAATTAACCGGAATGTATCGGATTTCGAGTAGTTAGTCTTATCTCAGTAATTAGAAGCGTGAGTCGAAGCTGTTTCATGCTCGTGGTTTCTTTCCTCTAACCCAGTGTGTTCTGCAA
Source organism: Pictodentalium vernedei (assembly GCA_031216915.1). Lineage (NCBI taxonomy): Eukaryota > Metazoa > Mollusca > Scaphopoda > Dentaliida > Dentaliidae > Pictodentalium > Pictodentalium vernedei. The sequence continues at coordinate 171,601,848 of CM062290.1, forward strand.
TGAATTTCAATCAGAGTCTTGTTGTTTTTCAATAGAATCATACAGGATTAGTAACAAAATTGTATCAAACGTATCTTTTGTGTACATTTTGATGGAACTGTACTATCTCTAGGAGAATTCGTTATGGGGCGTGTTTTGAGCTGGTTGTATGATGAGACAATGTCCATTCAATCTGGAAGTGCCGGGAAACAGGTTAATATCGGAATGGGATATATGATACTCCCTCCTCCATCTGTCTTTCTCATCTTACACAGTTTCTCGCACTGATGACAACTGCGACTGTTTTTGTAAATTAAGACGACACTGCGACTTGTGTCGATGATAGACAGATGGTTGTAATGAATGTTGCCGTCAATCATCCGTATTTTTCTAGTCGATACGGTACGTGGTGGGAAAACGTCTTTAGTAAACACGAGTATATTTTGATGACTTCAGTTCCGCTCTGTTCAGTTCGACAGCTGCAATACCCTCAAAGTACAGTCAAAGTGCAAACTACTAGAGTTTTTCCGTATTTAAATTTTCAACCCGCTCCAGTCTGTGTTGGAAATATATAAAGCCGAAGCATTTCTCCGTTTACTGATTCAATACCGTAGCTATTTTTTAACACGGAGCGTCTTGTTGTAAACCTGGTAAGGAAGTCTCCAACTGCGAGTGCGCTCTCCTCCATTGATACACTTTCTATTGTTCTTTATATACCCTTATGCTATACCTATATGATTTCTGTTGTTATATTCATTGTCTTATGTATGTGTAATGCGATGTGTAAATGTTATGTCTCATTGTACTGGTACGGAAAACAGTAAATAAATAATAATAATAATAATAATAATAATAATAATAATAATAATAATAATAATAATAATAATAATAATCCAGTAACTCCTTTCCAAGTGGCGCCAGTAGATTCAACCTCCCATTACATTTCTGGAGAGTAGCCAGCGATTTTTTTTTTTTTTTTTTTTTTTGGGGGGGGGGGGGGTGGGGGGGATCGCCAACAATGCAACTCAAGGATGAGAATGTCAGGCAACTATAAAGACTGAAATCGTGGCCAGAGGTCAAGCCTTCGCCAAAGGTCAAGTTGGGGGAGATTATGGGTGGGGGACCCCTTCCCATAATCTCCTCCAACTTGACCTTTGGCCGTTGGTGTTGGTCCATGGGGGGGGGGGGGGGGGGGTGGGGCCTCGGAAAAAATCTCCAATATTTGATATCAGCAGAGATAAAAAATTTCATGTTGAGTGAAAGTAAATCCAATTTAATATAGGCTTGTAATAGATTGTTGTGGAGAATATCGGCCGCGGACCATTGGGATTCGGGGGGGGGGTGTACCACCCTCCCATGACCCTCCCTGGCTACATCATTGTAATTCACCTTCCCTGAAACGAAATTTTACACATAGGCAAGTAAAGCTCATTTGACAGAACTCGACAAATACATAACCAAATACATTAGTCAAATTCCAAAATTACTCACTAAACAAAAAGCATCAGCAAAATTTTTAATTTCGTCACTTTCTAACGTTCTGGTGACATATCTGGCTAAAATTAGATTCAAACATCCTAGCAGCTGATACAAGCTATATTTCTCAACGTGACTACATACAAGCGACAGAAAATGCCCCCAGTGGACAAGATGGTCATCTCCGAGGAGGGGGTACTGACGTCAGAAGAATGACAACGAAGACACGAATCCCTGTCATATCTCTGCATTTCATTCAGATAGCAAAAACAGAGTTGAAATGCAGATGTGATTCAAGATGCCTTTGAACCCCCATTTTATCTCACTCATTGATACAACAGATCACAGGCTACCTGTGTCCGAACGGGATTCATTGCCCAAAATACGTTTCTCCAGACTAATTTCAGACGGCATGAGTCGCTTAGGGACCTGTCGGTTTGAGATTCATGATGGCCTGGGAAATTGCCCCGAATGCCCACAAGACTACAACCTGTACATATCCGGTTGATAAGCAGTGATTTCTACAGGTGACCAAGACGATAATAGAAATCACTGGTCAGGTGGTTTGTCTGTTGTCAGCAAGACCTCCTAATGGTGGAATGTTAACTGGTAGAGTGCCAAGTTATTTGTGGTCATCAAAATTTGTTCATGTGTCTTTGCCCTGTTACAATTTATGGGAGAGTGCCTCTTGGCACTCTCCCATAAATTGTAACAAGGCAAACCCATATAGACAAAGTAATTTCACTTGCAAGATAATATGAAGCACATACACAGAATATGACACCTTTAGTCTGGGGAAGCTGCACTTCATATTAAAGCCTGATAGTGGCTTCTAGCACTCTACCAGTTAATGGAACGTGTTCTGGGATTGCAAAAGCCCGAAAGAGTCCTTTGAATGTTAAGGTGTGTGTGAAACAAGTGACAAACTGACTGCAGATATGATTTATGTTGGCCAAAGAATGCCAATGTTGAGCCCATCAGTAGTGGCATTTGTGACGCTGTGGTAGAATGATACAAGAAGAGAACTTCTTCTGTACTTTCCTGATGTGAATTCCCATTTGGTATTATGAACAAATCTCAGTCATATATACCGAACACCGAACCGATACCGCAACATATCCCCCTAAAAATACCAAAATACCAAAACCGATACCGGATTGAAAATTCCCAAACCGCCCATTTCTGACAATGAGGAGTCATAGGTTCAATATTTGAGGTCACAAATGAACATTTTTAGTTATTCAATTGCTGCCTGCTATTCGTGTTAGGTACAGGGTAAATGAAAATTATGGGTCCATTGGAGTGTCGAAGCGAATAAAAAAAGTGGAATGAGAGAAATATTAAAGACAATTCCATGGAGTGAAAGCATTGGCCTATAGATCTGAAAGATTCTTTCCAATTACGAAACGGGACGCATTATCACCCATTCTTGGCAAACAATATTTAGTCGAGTTTGATTGTTTTATTGGGGTTTAATGACACTTTCAACAGCCAGGGTAACATCGTGTCGGATATTTTTACGGGTGGAGGAAACCGGAGTACCCGGGGAGAATTACCGAGCAGTGACGAGTAGTCAACGTAATGACTCTGCACAAACACATACAGCAGCCTTTGATGGCGTGCGTGCGTGCGTGCGTGCGTGCGTGCGTGCGTGCGTGCGTGCGTGCGTGCGTGCGTGCGTGCGTGCGTGCGTGCGTGCGTGCGTGCGTGCGTGCGTGCGTGCGTGCGTGCGTGCGTATGAAAACAGGTAATGTGTTTACATGGACAAAATCTGGGGCATCAAATACTGCAACACCATGTTGTTCCATTTTTATGGGCGCATACCACTGAAGACCACTCAGCACTCCCAAACACCCGCACCAAAAAATTGAAGGTGTGTCATGTACCCTTCCCCTAACAAATATTGAAAGTTTTACTTGACTTTGAGAAAGCCTTTTGAGATCTATTCACACTGCAAAGAAGCCAGGATTGAAGGAAAGATGTACCGATATTTTCAACTACCACATCCGCCCCGACATACACACACACTCCTCCACATACACAAAAATGCATACCCGTCACTAAGCCTCGCACCCACGGTGTTAGGAATGCAGGGTTTTGTGTCATGATGTCCATCCAAGTTGCTTTAGCATTGCATATGGCGCCTTGTTCCAATCAAGGGACGATATTTGTGAACATGACTAATTTTGGGATACTGCTGGTGACATCAGTTTCTCTTGTACCTAATACGTTACGGTTATCATCCAAACAATTAAGACCAACTATTGATCTACTTGTTGTTGTCAAGTGTTTCTTGTCGATTTGAGGATTTTAAACAAATTTGATGGAGTGAACCATTTTCACTTTATGTTCAGTGGAAGTTCGTCCTTTGTGTTTGTGATGTATCATTTGACAGCTCCTTTTTACCAATGAGAGTAGCCTAGGGGCGAAATGTGACGGGGAATAATCACACACATAGAGAGCGAACAGAAGTTATTCTGTGGGGAGCGTAGTTGTGACGCGACCTCACACAAAACCCATGAAATCAACCTAAACAAGTTAAAATAAAAGATAAGGTAATGCTCTACATTTAGCTTGTAGTCTTCTTACAATGAATTTAATTGTAACCAAATTTTCTATGGTGTTTAATGGACTGGGGTGAATTAACCTAATGACAACACAAAATGAACAATAATTGGAAGCCCCGCGAGACGAGCAGTGTCACAACCATTTATTCACAGCATACTTAATCTTCTGAATGGCTGCCGTGTTAGGTTGAAAATTTTCACTGTGTGATCTGCTTGAGATAAGCAGAGAGAAAATTATCGAGATCTTTATCTCTAAAGAACGGGATTTGAAAGATTTTATTTCAAGCAGAAAATTGAGTTAAAACTGTGTTATTTTACGTAGATTTAATTTTCTACGTTTCATATTCAACTTTATTATTTTGTAACTGAAGCAGAAAATATAGCGTTTGTACTATATTTCTTGAGTTGTGAAAACTTTTAGCTGACGCTGGAGACATTGTAACTGTCCAAATGTCTGAATTGCTGCTTTTATGTCGTTTTTAGCACTCAAATTGTACCTGTGGTTTTAATGTTGTGCGCATTCTTTTGGAAGTTACTAGAGCAAAAAGAATACATTTTTTCCAAAAATCAGTTTCGCTGGCAGTATTTATGTACAGTGTTTTATAGAAAAATGAGAATAATAGGTCATTTCTTTTCGTTGCATTAACCCAAGCTCTAAGGCCACAAGTCATATCCATGTGTAGGTGTGTGTGGGTGTATGAGGGTAGGGTGTGTATGTGCGAGGTGAGGTACGGACGAATGTGAGTGTAGGTTCATTATTAGGGTTTAACGACACATTATCAGCCAGGGTCTATCATGTCGGTGACAGTTTTACGGGTGGAGGAAGCCGGAGTACCCGGAGAGAACCACCGAGCAACGACGAGCAGCTGTCAGCTCTCTCTGCACCGCGGCACAGGCAGGGTTAGATTGGTTGAAGACATGCGCACCATCGACGTGCAGTACGCCTTAGTACACAGCGTCATCGTGCCCCCATGTAGGCAATCGGGGTTACGTGCCTTGCCCAAGGACACAACGCGGGAGCTCGAATCAGAAATGGTCACCCATCCAACTACTAACGGCTCGACGTTGCTTAACTTCGGTGATCTGACGAGAACCGGTTACCGCGACGCCACCGCGCCCTGTGAGTGTAGGTGAAACTGAAGGAGTGCGTATGACAGTGCCATGAGTCTCTATGATATATATATCTATATATATATATTAGTATGTAAAATGTGACTTGTTTGTGCTTTTTTCACAAAACTGTGTGGCTATTTGTCATGTAACTATGTCTGTTACTTAACTCTTTACCCAACGCAGACGATATCAAAATTTATAATTTTAAATATCATTTTTTTAAATTTTAAAAAAAATTTCAACAAAACCATATCATGTGACCCCTCGTTGGAACGAGCTCGACGAGCTCGTTCCAACGAGGGGTCACATGATATGGTTTTGTTGAAATTTTTTGAAAAATAATATTATTTCAACTGCTGAATTTGCATATTACGCGGGCGGATGTGGCCGATTCGTTGGACAAAGGGTTAAGACAATAAACAATAATAAGTAATCCGAGGCTATTATGACCAGTCTAGTATTTATATATATTTATTGGTGTTTAAGGTCACATATTTTTGCACAATGGCTAATCATGACCACAACATGAGTATCTACTCAAGACCAGGAGTGAGCGTTAATAAGCCATGTTGCCCATGTTGCCCATTTTAGAAGGGTTTGCACCTCCCAAGCATTGGTGACGGGGTCCTATTTTACCAGTAAACAGGGCCTGTTTACCGCAGTGAACAGGCACTAGACCGACCAGTCTAGTCCTTAAATAGTCAATTCAATTCGGGAAAACCTTTGACCTAAAGGCAATCTGTAGAATAAATGAGCTGATATTTCAGGAAATCTATAGAATGACTGATTTTTTAGGAAATCTGTAGATTGACTGAGTGAATTAGTGAATCTACAGATTGACTGAAAATTTCAGTCATTCTACAGATTGGCTGATTTTAGACATTGACTGTAACATATATATTGGAGAGTGGGAGAGGGCTGCTAATCTATAATATTTCCGGCAGAAATTAGCCACATATGCCATTTGACATGCATCAATATTTTCTATTGGAAATGCCCTGGCTTGGATTCCCGATATTGACAAATTGTGTTCATTCTCTTCACTTGCAAAAAGTTGAAAATTCGTATCTTCAAGACGTAAATATTGTACTTTCTTACAACCGTAATCATTTCCAGTCTTCACTCAAAGATTGTATTCAATGGCGACTCGCCTGTTTCGGCAACTCAATAAACAAGAGGCCCCATGGGGTCTGAGGTCGCTCACCTGACATGGTAGTCTAAATATCAAACCAGGGACTTGACTTGAATAAGCTGCATACGCCCCTCCTAAAAAAAGTACATACCAACTAGATGAAGCGATTGTGCCCACACAATACACAGAATTTTTCCTTCTATTTTCAGTTCCTGCACTTTTTACATCCAAAACTGAGATAAATGCATAAAAAACGGATTTTTTTTTATTTTTGTTCGGAAATTTTCTAAGTCTCACCCGGCCCCCAAATTTTCAGTGTAAAAAAAAACAAATTTTTGTCTTAAAATTGACCGAAACGCATAAAAAAAACAAAAAACAATTCCGGATTTTGGTCCAAAATTTCTAAGTCCGGAACGGGACCCCAAATTTTCAGCCTAAATATGAACCCAGGGACTTGGCTTGAACAAACTTGAATATCCCCCCCCCCCCCCCCCCCCTCCTAAAGATGCTGCATACCAAATATCAAAAGATTCTTATTGGTACATCTGAAGAAGAAGATTTTTAAAGAATATTCCTCATACTGCACTAATTTAAAAATATGGACCCAGGAAATTGATTTCAATAAACATGTGAAACAATCTTCCAAAGATGTTATATGTGAAATTTGGAAGCTTTTGGAGCAGTGGTTTGGGAGAAAAGTAGTGTTAAATGTTTTTCCCATTACACACAGTGTTAAAAAATGCTGACTCAGCACTTTTTCAAAGTCCCAAAAAAGTACTCCATGATAAAACCGATAGCAATTTCTTTTTTACCATTCCATTCTGTTGGTCCTAAGGAAGCTTCACACTTAATAAACATTCTCAGTGCCGTGCAGTGTTGGAGATATGAGCGTTTTAATTTTTTTCTATTTTTAGCTCCTGCGGTTCCCACGGGGCGACAGGAAATTTTTTTTTGGATAAATCAACTTCTTATGTCCCAATAAAATCTCACATCAAATTTGGTTCAAATCCGCCTCTCGGAAAATTTGGGCTTGGCAAAAATTCTTGCCCCTCCCATAACGATGGCAAATATAGCCCCTATAACTTCTCTTGAGCAAATCTGAGTCTACACCCCCAAAAGGAAGCTTCACACCAAATATCAAGTCTCTGTTACTGCTGGTTCATGAGAAGAAGATTTTCAAAGATTTTGGTGCCCCTTGGGGGCGTGGCATCACCCAGGAGGAGGGGCAACTTCATTTGAACAAATCTGAATTGGCATTAGGTAATAAATATTTACCCAACATTTGAATAAAATTGGGCTAGTGGTTTTGGAGGAGAAGTCGATAATGTAAAGTTAACGCCGGACGACGACGGACGGAATGTGTTCAGTAAAGCTCACACTGAGCTTCGCTCAAGTGAGCTAAAAAGGCGGAATATTCCAAAACGGAATCACAGTAGTTTCAGAAGCGGAATCTACTTGAACTCTTTTATGGTTCGCTTTCCCTACCAACTGATATATTTCAGACGACTGAATCCAAAAGAAATACCATAAACGGTTGAATCTGAAGAATACAATAAAGGCTTTATCTGACCGAATCGAGACTTTATTTGACCGAATCTTTGATGGCATTATCATCAGGAATGAAGACTCACCACAACCTAAGTTTTATAATTACGCCAGGGGCGGCGGAAGCTCCAAAAATGTTGGGGGGGGGGGGGCACAATTTTTTTCTGGGTAACTGCAGGGGTGTACACATGCGCACGTTTTACCATAGTCCAAACTTGGACCCAAAGTCCGTAATGTAATTTTTTGGTTTAGTACGTCCAAAGGACGTACCAAACCAAAAAATTACATTATGGACTTTGGGTCTAAGTTTGGACTAGTTTTACTATTACTATACATGTAGTCTGTGCTTATTATGGCTAATTGCGAACTTGCGATGTGCAATATCTCAATATATAAAATGGACAGTGACACCGATAGTATTATGTTGCTAATTTTGATAGAACTATATTACTATCTCCCACAATCAATATGGCCATAGGGGTTGTGTACGTTATGTCAGAATATGTCCTATTAGGGTACCCATAATTGGTGAAAAAAGTGAGGGAGCACGTGCCCCCTGTGCCCCCGGCTCTGCCGCCCCTGAATTACGCCGTGTGGTTCCAATAATCCAATAATTGTGTAACTATCTTGTGGTTTAACCCTTTACCAAACGTAATGGCAAAAAAAGCGCTATTCTCAAAAATCCATAGAGATGGGCGGTATTGGAATTTTGAGTTCGGTATCGGTTTCGTTATGTTATAGGGGTGTGGTATTCGGTATCTGACTTGACTGAGATTTGCTGATAGTACCAAAGAGTTATTCACATCAGGAAAAACAGAATATGTAGTTGTAGTATCATTCTACCCCAACGCTATAAATGACACTGCCAATGAGCTTAACAGTGGCATTCTTTTACGACCACGAATCATATTTACAGTGGGGGCGTGGTGGCTCAGTTGGTAGAGGTGCAGGCTGCAAGCTGAGAGGTCCTCGGTTCGAATCCCACCTGCGGCAACCACGTTGTGTCCTTGGGCAAGACACTTCACCCCCATTGCCCACGTGGGGGCACGGTGACGCTGTGTACTAAGGCGTACTGCACGTCGATGGTGCACCTGTCTTCAACCAATGCTAACCCTGCTTGTGTGGAGTTGGTATGTTGGGGAGCTGACAGTTGCTCGCCGTTGCTCGGTGGTTCTCCGGCTTCCTCCACCCGTAAACTGTCACGGTCATGGTTAGCCATTGTGCAGAAATACGTGACCTTAAACATCATTAAATAAATAAATAATAAATAATCATATTTACAGTAATTTTGTGACTTGTTCTAAACGCATTTTGACCTGACCATGTCATCGTTAGGAGATACTGCTGGCAACAGACAAAACACATGGGCAGTGATTTCTAGTCAGGTCTTGGAAATATACAGGTTGTAGTGTAGTAGGAATTCAGGGCAGGGAATTCAGTTGCCCAGACCATTGAGGATTAACAAAACTGAAAAGACAATCAGCTTCTTCTTTCATGAAAATGAACCTTTCAACTGTTATCAAGCCTCAACGGGGACTTACAAATAGCGAAAGTTAGAAAATTTGAAAATTCAGACGGTATCGGTATGCTACTATAGGTTCGGTTCGGTTTTTCGATATCCCCATGATACCGGAATCGGTTTTTCGGTATATTGCCCATCTCTACAAATCACCATTCAATTTTCATTATTTTTTCACCATTGTCTCAAAAGCACAGCTTATGATCCCTCATTGGAACGAGTTCGCTGAGCTCGTTCCAAAGAGGGGTGATAAGCTATGTTTTTGACGCAAAAGAAATGAAAAAAAAAGTTATTCAAAAGAATTTTATTTGCCTTCCTTTCGTGTTAGGTAAAGGCGAATTAAATATTTAATGACTGGAATATCTATAACTGGAGCACAAAAGATTATCTGCGTATCTTTGTGAGTGAAGGACTATAACATTACATCAACGGTAGTCTGTGCGCAAACTCCACGAATAGTCGGTAAACAGACAGTCCATAACAGCTTCGAATTCCTTATGAATTAGACTGGTGGCGTGAGAGTCTACAGTTGGGTACCGAGCGTCTCGGTACATACGAAACGACATCTCACACATGACATAGTAAGGACACCATTTCCAGTCCCATCGGTATTTTTTATACTTCAATGTGATAAAAAATTTATTATTTACGAGTGCATGTCTTTTGTTTAATATTAAAAGGGTTCTTTGTAGTTTTTTTTTTTTTTTTTCATATGCTCTCGTGCATTGCCTGTTTGTTCTTGACGCACTGCTGTCCGATGACATCATTGGCAATGGTCTCAAGAGTATTTGGCTTGCATTTTTTTAAACATTTGCACCCTACCAACTGGCAATCTTGAATACAAAAAAAATCTGATATCCGAACATATTTTGATGCACATCAGCGTGCAAGCCAGATCATTATTCTGATGTCTGCGGTGGTCGATCAAGTAATGAGCCGTGGTTGCAACGTTGTTTTATCTTTTTCTTACTGAAGTTATGATAGTTTTTGCGCCCGTTTCAATGCATGCTTGATACCCTATATGACGCCTGTGACAGGCGAGTTTATAGATAATGAGATTCATAAAAACCCAAGTAATTCAACACCATCATTCCCAGTTCTTGAAAATCTGCAACAAACTGTGGAAAAAATACCAGTGGCGGACTGGGTCAATAAAAGTTACCGGGAAATGCACCAAGGGGACTCCAGACCCGGAGGAAGTCGTTTTCCTGTATCGGAGCGACCAATGGCAGTCCACATACACTGCAAAAAAATATAGGTTCTCTTTAGAACCAAAACTGGTTCTAATCTTGTACCTGAGATGGAACCAGTTCTGTTTAAACAGTATTTATTTCAAATCAAATAAATTTACCAAGATTAGCATTCAATTTTAACAGAATATTACATGAACTGAAGTAGACTCAGCAGTAAACTTGGAGCTTATTCAACGCAGTCGCCAAACATTTTGAAACAAAGGAGAAATGAACAGTTGGCATATCGAACCAGTTTTGGTTCTGTATAGAACCAAAACTAGTTCGATATGCCAACTGTTCATATCTCCTTTGCTTAATAATGATTTGAGACAACCTCGTATAAGCTCTTAACTTACGACTGAAACCCCCTCAATTTATGTTTAGTTCTGTTAATATTTAATGTTAATCTTTATAAATTTATTTGATTTGAAATAAATACTGTTTAAACAAAACTGGTTCCATCTCAGAGACAAGATTAGAACCAGTTTTGGTTCTAAAGAGAACCTATATTTTTTGCAGTGTAGAGGACAATTCGATGGCATTTTTGTGTAATCTTCATGGATCATTCGACAAAAATGGTTCTTCCGGTGGGGGAAGGGCCCATCGGCAAGACCATACTTTGGCCCAATCGGAGAAAAATTTTATTTTTGAAATTCAAGGAACGCTGTTTTCCTTCCACCCGAAGAAAGATTTTGCCCGTTTGGTAATAATAAGGTAGAGGACGAGTTCCATTTTCTGTTCGAGTGCTCTCTCTACTCTGGCGACAGGGAAGCAGTCCTACAGGAAATTGAACCCATTTTATCCGGCGTTAATGAAATGAAATGAGCCACAAGGATCTAGCAAAGGCGTTAATCGGATCTTTTGATTCCGACATAACACCTAAAGTCATGCGGTATGTCCATAATTCGTTCCAAAAAACGCGTGGATGCCCAGACAAGTGCAAAAAGTTAAAAAAAATAAAATAAAATAAAAAGAGACTCAAGATATTGCTAGTTCCGGGTACATATATTCCCATTCTAAAAGTTTATTGTATGATTGCATTTTGTCTGTTTGTTGTTTATTGTTTAACCTCGAAGTTAAGCAAAGTTGAGCCCGGTTAATGATCGAATGAGTGACCGTCTGAGCGATCAATTCGGACTCCCGCCTTGTGTCCTTGGGCAAGGCACTTAACCCCGATTGTCCACATGGGGGCACGATGACTCCATGTACTAAGGCGTACTGCACGTCGATAGTACGCATATTTTCAACAATCTAACCCTGCCTGTGCTGCAGTGCGGAGTTACGATGTTTGGGAGCTGAGAGCTGCTCGTCGTTGCTCGGTGGTTCTCTCCGGGTACTCCGGCTTCCTCCACCCGTAAAACTGTCACGGTCATGATTAGCCATTGTGCATAAAAGTATATGACCTTAAACACCAATAAATAAATAAATAAATAAATAAATAAATAAATAAATAAATAAATAAATAAATAAATAAATAAATAAATAAATAAATAAATATTGTTGTACATATATTCACATTGTTAGCTGGCATATACCCATGTACGGGAATGAAAGACAATAAAGTATTATTTGAGCGGTCAATGGCAGACTTGACTGCTGGTACATCGAAATGTCCCCTCTATGTGGCCTGCCATAGAGAATATTTCAATATACAGTCAGTCTATGTAACCAGATCTATGTCGTCTTTTGGTCATTTTCACGAAATTCCACGCCTTCATCAATTTTGGGGTCCCCAGGGGGAGCCCAACGTTGGCCCTTCGGGAATTTTCCCGGTGAACCATACGGCCAGTCCGCCTCTGAAAAATACAGTTAAATTACGGTAGAGGTACTGGCAGCCAATTGACGTCACTTCAAAACTGTCGTCGAATAATATTAGTTATCCTTGTGTTTTCCAGGGTGCATGGGAGTTTACACCTGTTTGGGAACTCATACATCTTGAGGCGAAGCCGAAAGGTGTATGAGTTCTCAAACCGGTGTAAATTCCCATACACCCTGGAAAACACAAGGATAACGGATTTGTTTCCAAGAATTTTGGTATACTTAATACTTTAACCTGCATTGTGGGCAAAAACTGACAGAAAATTTGTACTTTGCAAGTTTCTTAAATAAAACCAGACAGATATGGATGCCATTGGAACTGGCTCAATGAGCCAGTTCCAATGACATCCATATCTGTAATATTTTATTGGACATAAATATTAAATTTCCTGTATTTTTATTTTTGTTCTAACATAACCAAGCAGAAGATATGAATTAATAATTAAAAATGGGTACTTTTTAGACAAATAGCTTGCTCTTGTATATTCTTGTTTTTACACCGTGGTTAAACATGGTGTAAAAAAAGCCACTGTGGATTGCAAGTTACACCGTACCTCTCAGCCAATCAAAATGCAGTATTTTGTTGTTTTATTTGGAAATAAGATTTTCTTACACCCCTTCAAATATTTTGGGCAAGCTATGGCCCCGAACACACCCAGTTTACTGTAATTGAAATCATCGTTCAAAGGGTTGAACGTGTGCAAGTTGGTGAGAAAAGTGATTTACTTTCCATGTTCATTCCGTTGTTTTCCTTTAATTACACGGTGATTATGGAGCTGTTACAAGCTAACACGGCAGATAAGAACGAGCATCGCCTCAAGTGAAATTCAAAACCGTCTCGTCCAATTTGAAAGTGTTATTAATGGCGCTAACTACATTATAACAAACAAGGCAGATAGTGGAATGATGTAATGCACCTATGGGAGAAAAGATGTCCCTCCTGTCAAACGGCATAAATTCAATTGGAAAGCGTAATTACTGGCGTGAATAATTATTAGTTGCTATTGTGTGTGGTGAAGAAATGACACTTGCGGAGATAGGTAATTACTTTATTAGGTTTTAATAACGGACTGGATGATTTAAATGAGTTCACCTTGGCAGGACTATGCGGTACCTGCATAAATCTGATGTCAGTGGTTGAATTATTAAGACATGAATGGTAATTATGAAGGGCTACGCATGTTGCCTACTGGCACGTTTATGGGAAGGTGGCGGCGTTCATCTGAGCCTCTTCTGATCTCCACTTTTAGCTGCCGATGATTCCCAATACAGTTAGCCTATTGGACAACCGCGACATCCTAATCAACTTTGAACGCTCTGCAATGAAATTGTTAAGACGTGACTGGTAGTAATCAAGGGCGGATGATGTTGCCAACTGGCAGTATATGACACGTTTATGGTAAGAGCGTGGTGTTCATCCGCATATCTTCGGGAGTTTAGACGTGTCACCTGAAACAGTTCGTCAGCTGGACAACCGTAATTTCGTAATTTTAATTCACTGTGCCCCTATGTGAAAATACTTAAGTTATCGGCAACAATATTCCCCTTCCCCCTTAATCCGTAGCGTAGCCACCGCAGATTGCCCCCCCCCCCCCACACTTTCCCTGAAGAATGTCAACCTTATATACATTCACACCTGAAATCCCTATAAAACTGGTTCATGTACTCTTACCCTGATATTTCTTTGGTCATTGTGCTATAGTTATTCCTTCACATTCTGGCTACTTATGCCTTTAAAACCCTTTACCCAACGCAGACGATATCAAAATTTATTGTTTTAAATATCATTTTTTTAAATTTTTCAAAAAATTTCAACAAAACCATATCATGTGACCCCTCGTTGGAACGAGCTCGACGAGCTCGTTCCAACGAGGGGTCACATGATATGGGTTTGTTGAAATTTTTGGAAAAATAATATTTTTTCAACTGCTGAATTGGCATATTACGCGGGCGGATGCGGGCGATTCGTTAGGTAAAGGGTTAAAAGTACCCATGGTGCTCCACTTGGCACAAAAAGTTATTTTTCCCAGGGAATACCCCGGACCTTCACCTATAGGGGACATGCGATCTTGACCCCGCGCGGGATTAAATAAGGTGGTGGAAATAATAGTTTTCATGCAGGTGGAAGTATATTTTCATCCTACAATATTGTGTGAAGATAAGATAAGATATTATTGTCTCAACATCAACAAAGATGAATAACAGAAAACAAAAAAAAAGGTGTACCAAATTCGGTAGGACGGAGAAACAAAAAAAAAAAACGCACACAGTATAAAACAAGGGCAACGCCCCCGGTCCCCCGACCAAGATGGCAAATTCAAGGGAGCTGTTAGGATGCAATTTGTTCGCAGAGCATGGCCATTTTTTAACTTGACCTGTATTTCCAACCAATTAAACCACATACTTAGTTTCGTTTCAATCAAATGATCCAAAGTAAAGTTATCATCCGGACAACACAAAAACCGTATTTTCTAAGTCGAAAAAGGGGAATAAATCCAGTAAAAATCAATGAAGCGTGCCCATTTTCGAACTTGACCTGCATTTCCACCCAAATAAGCGGCATACTAAATTTCGTTTCAATCAAATGATCCTAACTAAAGTTATCATCCGGACAACACAAAAACTGTATTTTTTAAGTCGAAAAAGGGGAAAAAATCCAGTAGAAATCAGTGGAGCGTGCCCATTTTCGAACTTGACCTGCATTTCCACCCAAGTAAGACACATACCAAATTTAGTTTCAGTAAAATCATCCAAACTAAAGTTATCATCCGGACAAGGGTGTGACAGACGGACGGACGGACGGACGGACGGACGGACGGACGGACGGACGGACGCACGCACGGACAGACGGACGGACGGACGGACGGACGGACGGACGGACGGACGGACGGACGGACACTGCTGATTACAATAGTCCCCCGAAGGGTCGGGGGACAATGAAGAATAACAGGCGCATATATCGAGCAATGTGATATTTGTAAGGTGTATATAGGGCTACTTATACAGGCCTGGCATTTTCAGGAGAGCGATTTATTCGCTCGCCTACTGCTCGCCTTAAAAAAATTAAGGAGGGCGAAAACTAGTCCTCCAGGCCTTAGAAAAAAAAAATTATTACCATAACAGCCTATTCCCGAAACCCGCGTCTTTTCAAATCTCTGCTATGTTAATGGTCTGTAAGACGGCCACACTGCCCCTCTCACACCTCCGAGCCTTGCCGAGGCCCGGTGGTGTGGGAGGGGCAGTGCAGACGTCTCACAGAGACTACCTTGTTAGCAGCACCAAATAAAATGTACAAAACCCACAAGGCAGAATTCATAAATAGAAAAACTTCATTTTGACACTTTTAGCTTTTGTAAGGTTGAGTTGAGGAGATCTAATTGCTCACCTAGGCCAAACAAGGGGAGCGATTTTTAGCCCTTCTGCATCTTTAAGAATGCCAAGCCTGCTTACAAATAGTGCGGGTAATGTCTCTGATTGATTGATTTCTTTATTTTGTAGTATACAAGATACAAATAGAAATGATACATACGGTAGTAAAGATTGTTTGAAGGATACAAAAAAAAAGATATGTAAATTAACCCTTTGATACTTTTGTACATCTTATGACGTAAGAAATCAAACAGCGCGTTAACACTTTGTGGTCATTTATTTTGTTATTATTTTTAGATTTTTTACAGTTTTAACCTCAATTCCTATTCTCCCGAATAGTGCTCAGTGACAACTGTTGAGCCAAATGTTATCGCAGCTTAAAATACTAATATAATCCTGCTGTCAAGACATCTGGTCGAATGCGAGAAGTCACTATCAGACCTTTCAAAAAATGAGGATACCAGAGTAAAAGCCAACACTTTCCTTGCTTATATTTCATATTCAGTCAATCACAAAAAATATTTTGTTTATATAAATTTGTTTTATTACAAATTATTGGAGAGTGCCTGTGGGCACTCTCCAATAATTTGTAATAAAACAAGTTTTGAATAACAAATTCAGACCACCAAAAATAATCTAGCCCTCAACCAGATAATCACTAATGTGAAAAATATCTTGTTATTTGTACTTTCGGACGTTTGACGTCGTATTTTGAAAAAGCTTTGAAGAAGCTGAATTCCCAGTGACGTTTGTTCGTCAGGATAATTAAAGTCCTAAAGGGTTAACACTACTCAAGCATAACAATATCAGTGTATACTGCAGGGAGGCAACACAGCCAGATTGGGATTAAAAATATATGTGTAAATGGAACCGATCACTTCTTATTTTAATGACTGAAAAAACAAACTTAACCCTTTGCACAGCGCGCATGGTATTAAAATTTATTGTATTAATATCGTGTTTTTCATTTTTTTAAAACTTTCAACAAAACCATATCGTGTGAGCCCCCATTGGAACGAGCTGAACTAGCTCGTTCCAATGAGGAATCACATGATATGGTTTTGTGGATTTTTTTGAAAATTTTTGTTTTTTCATCTGTTAAATTTGTCCATTACGCATGCGGATGTGGTCGTTTCGTTGTTAGTTAAGGGGTCAAACAAATTGATACAACACTATGACCACTTTAACTCGTGTTTATTCTTTTATGCAATGTCACAAAAGAATACCTTGACCAGAGATGCAATCTGATATTTACGCAAAATTAAATCAACATGTCACGGATGGATGGAACAAACGGACGTGCACATCGAAAAATTAGGAAACAATGGGGAAACACCACGGTCCATTTTTACACGAACAGAACGGAGTGGTCATTACCTCGTAAATTGAGACCTATGTGTTTTAAAAAGCAATTTTTACTGAATTTTTTTAAAAATCTTTCTATCGTTTATAAGTCCATAACATGATCCGCCCACCCCTAACTTTTCCGGTATGGAAAAATAATACTGCGAACTACGTGCTTTTGTCAGACCCAGGGATGATGTTTGTGTCGAGTATTTCCCTGGTGCAATATACTGAAATGTCTAAATGATAGGAAGAGAATCCCGATTTATTTATTTATTTATTTATTTATTTATTTATTTATTTATTTATTTATTTATTATTCTCAAAGGCTAGTCATGACCGCAACATGGATATAAAGTCAAGTCTAGCCAATCGTTTATACCCATGTTGCCCATTTTAGAGGACTTCCACCCCAGGCATTGGAGACCGGGTTCTTTTTTACCAGTAAAACAAGAGAATCCCCAAGCAACCGTGGCTCGAACACTTAATTAATGGCGAAATCTTGGAGGTGTCACTGGATTTAGCTGTGAAAGACTACAAATTCTATCGGCTGAAAGACAAAATGGCCATTGCAGAAAATAGTAAATTTACACAATTTTAATAAAAGTGTATTCGCACCAATATTCAACCACTGCCTCACTAAAGTTAAAGGTCAACGCGGGTTGTTGTTCAGTTGTTGGAACTAATGTATTAGTGACGTAAAAATACCCTTTCGTTTCTTATCGTCTCTTGAAGGCAACAAGGCACCATCTGCATCTTTAACCTTTTACCTAACCCGAAAAGCAGACGACACTTGCAAATAACATACTAGAATAACCAATTTTTTCATTTTTTTATCACAAAACATAGCTTATAACCCCTCATTGGAACGAGCTCAAGGAGCTCGTTCCAAAGAGGGTCATAAACTATGTTTCGTGATAAAAAATGAAAAAAATAATGAAAATTGGATAGTATTTTTTTGTGAATAGCGCTGGCCGGTTTTGGCCATTACGTTGGGTAAAGGGTTAAAAGCAATTCAGATGGTGACTTGTTGCACTCAGTGGACGATAATCGCTATATTGTATTAAATGTATATTATAACAAATTAATTTTTTACAGTCAAAACCGGTAAAACACTAGCAACTAACTGCATGTACTATCTCTGTAAACAATTACGGTAAAACATTCGTATTTTGGGAAATAACGACATTTTTGTTCGATCTGGCAGCAGATCTGAGAACCAGAACTGCGTTTTGTCTTCCTAAAATTAGAAGGCAGGTGAAGGCAATTAGGCGTGAAAAAGCAGACCAAACAATGTCTTTAACTTGCAGCCGTATGACTGATGATTACAAATAGCAATTAGTACACATCATAAATGGACGTTTCAAAGACACGTCACTTTTCAACGATGAAGATGCCAACATGCAATAGTAGGACCTGAACAGATAACTCTTTAATCAGCTTCACTGCAGTTAAATTCAAATACGAATTGTAACACGTTGTGCACTTGCACACATGTACATTCCATCAAACACCAGTCCCACTTTCCATGGAAACCCTTTTGACGTCCGACTATAACTATAGAACTTCTTTCTCATCGCATGTGCCTTTGTTCCAGATATTTTTTGTGACACATTGTTCATTTTCACATAAGCACATATCGGTACATGTGTCCATGTGCTGCATGCAAATTGCCCATCCGGGGGCACGGTGACGCCGTGGACTAAGGCGTACTGCATGTCATTGGTGCACTTGTCTTCAACCAATGCTAACCCTGCTGGTGTGGAATTAGTATGTTGGGGAGCTGATTAGCCACAGTGCAGAAATATATGACCTTAAACCCCATTAAATAAATAAATAACATGCAATGTTACACATTGTAACACATTGTACATTTTCACAAAAGTGCATTTCACCAAACACCAGTCCCACCTTCCACGGAATCCCTTCTATAACCTGTCTATGCCTATAGGACCTGTATTCAACCAATACTCACCCTGCTTGTATGGAGTTAGTGCATTGGGTAGTCTGACAGTTTGCTCGGTGGTTCTCTCTGGGTACTCCGGCTTCCTCCACTAAAACTGTCCGACACGTGGTGACCTTGGCTGTCGAAAGTGTCGTTAAACCCCAATAAATAAATAAATAAATAAATAAATAAATAAATAAATAAATAAATAAATAAATAAATAAATGGCTATAGAACCCTTTTTCCCTCGAATGTGTCTATGTGCTATATGTTTTGTGACACGTTGTGCATTTTCACATAAACACATATCGGCACATCTTGCATGTGCACGTTTACTTGGTCAGGTCAAGGAAATGAAAAGAAAAATACAGATTTTTATGAATAGAGCGATCTGATTGAGCCAGTTAAAGACTTGAGCGCAGGTGGAGTCGAGATTGGGTCACAAAGTCAGGAAGCATGAAATAGAGTTGCAAGTCAATAGTGATGGCTCAAGGCTGCTAGGGTGGTAGAAGACTATTGTATTGGGTGAACAAAATGACAGCCGATCGTAGAACAAATATAGCTGACGTCATGGAAGAAGCCGATCGAAGAACTACTAGGAGCTAGAAGCTCCATATGAACTTGTAATCCAGCCAACAGAATCCGACTTATGAAACCTTTTTACGGAATCCCACTGAGAGAATCCCTCTTTGGGAAACGTCTGTGGTCATAGAATCCATTCTTTCCGACATCGGGATAAGAGTCGAATGTGCACTTGCACACAAGCACGTATAAGAACATCTAGCATGTACCCATATGCGACATGTGATATGCACACACCGTGAACTAGCACGCAAGTACATCTGGGAAAGTCGGAATAGTAGACCAGAGCAGAACTGACATAAGTAGAACAGGTCAGGGAATGGACAGAACAAGGCTGATCAGGCAGAAACACCCGATTGCGGAAGAATCCGAGTCAAATAAATAGCTGCCGGTTCCAGTTGGGTAATTATTCTTACTCCCATTGAGTTAAAGATGCGCTTAGAATACCCCCTCCATTAGAAGCCTTTCCGGGCCAGTAGTAACTACGTGCCATCAAATTATTAATGAACAAACGGGGATTCTAGGTGAATCCGAGCCAAATAAACAATTGCTGGGTGTTTGTGGTAATTAGATATTGTCCCGTACAATCGAACACACTCTCCGAACACATCCCCATCCTATTCGAGAATAATGGGTCACATAGCAGTCATGCGCCTATAAAGAAACCAACTAACACCACAGATCACTATGGTAATGACTTCTCAACATGGCCATACATTCACGGGGGCTTACCATATCATGTCAGCCCCGCACGGCGTCATTGGGCCACGTGACTATGGCGTGACCGGGGTTCTGTCGAGGTCCTGCCAAAGTGGGGTGAGGGGGTACATACGCTACTGTTAATGCCAATAAACTGCTGTTGAACCTGTGTTCCGTTTTTACAAACCCCTCTATCCCAGTATGGGGCGACTGATCTATTTCTTGTTTGCTGTATGCAGACGATCTCGATCTTCTCTCTACTACTAGACACGGCTTAGAAATAGTCTCTCAACTCATTACATGATTTCTGTAAGAGGTGGAAACTCTCTGTCAATAAGCAGAAAACGAAAGTGCTTATTTTTAACAAGTCAGGTAGAAAAGTCTCATTTACTTGTGGCGACGAACAGCTACAAAACAGTGACCTCATACACGTACCTCGGAATTGTTTTCACGGCATCGGGCAGTTTCACCAGAGCGCTATCGAACCTTAGAGCTAGAGCACTCAAAGCTTACTTTAAATTAAACCGTCTGTTTTTGTCAGTGTCCAAGGATAACAAACACGCGAGAGAAAAACTATTCGATGCGTTGGTGAAACCCGTTCTTCTATATTGCTCGGAAGCTTGGGGAGACCAGACAGTCCGAAATAACGAAAAGCAGATTGAATCTGTACATTTGCAGTTTTGCAAAAATATACTGCAGGAACACTCGAAATCTTGTAATGCTGCAGTACTAGCGGAATTAGGTACGTACCCACTGGCTACTGAGAGAAAAACTAAACTTGTGTCAAATTGGCTGAAAGCGGTAACGGTCCAGGACAACCCATTGGTAAGTTTGGCTTACAAGGAGATGCGGGAACTTAATCATACCTGTACATCAGAAATTGAAAGCGTCCTTTCGACTTGTGGGTTTCGCAACGTGTGGCTGATCCCAAACAGTGCTCCCCCAAATTTTAAGAAACAATTAAAAACGCGACTCCGTGATGTGTATGGTCACACGTGGAAAAGCGGATCCACACGAAAATGCGTTCATTTGGAGAGCATTAAATTAAAGTTCTATCATTCAGTCAAAGAGAACTACTGTAGGGAGTCTTTTATTGATACACTTCCCGCGAAGGAAAGGAGATTTGTTACTAGATTCCGTATCAGCTCTCATGACTTGGAGATAGAGTGGGGACGCTATCAAAAGCCGACACCAGCACCCAGGGAACAGAGGCACTGCAAACAATATAAGACAAATTCGGTCGAAGATGAATTACATTCATTCTTTCTTTGTGTTCGAAATACAGCGTTTCTCAAAATGGGCTTATGAACTTTGTCGGTAAACAACTTCCTCACTTCCACCTTCTATGGCAACTGGAAAGATTTGCATTGTTATTTGCCTGAGAAAATGTTGAAGTTATTCGCGAGGTCGGTCGGTCGGTTTGTAACCCATATCCTGACGCACAGAACTCAGTAGAGTGAATAAAGCTCAATGTGGTCATGACCGTGTAAGCACTTTCGAAAGCCTATTGTTCGATACCGCTGGTGAAAACGACCGATGTTTCTTTTCCCGAGGGTATGATAATCTAATTAGTTTAGATTGTCAGTGGGATTCATGCATCGTATGCCCACTCACAGGAGTGACGCAACAGATGAGATTAGTCTGTTTAATCCGTTTATTCTTATAATATGTGTCGCATGGTTAACCCATTGCTTATTTTAATTGTTTGTGTATGTATGCCATACCATTTTATTCTTGGTCGTGCAACAAACTTTATCTTGTCTAGAAGGTCTGGCTAGATTCCAGGAAAAGCATCTTATTCAAGCGGCCCATACGGGGTGGAGGGGTTTGAAAAAAATCATAACAGTTTTGCTCGTGAGAAATAGTATTATTATTATTAGATAATGTAACAATTAATAACATGATTTTGGAGGGAGCACTGGTTTATCGATGTCCCAGCGCGTAACAGCACGACTCGCCATGGATTGACCAGGCATGATAAATTAATTTTCTGAGGGTCTGAGATCAAAAAGTTTCACTTTCGCACAGGGAGCTGTCGGGGTGTCCAAGATACTGTCGATGTCGAAAACGACACAGTATATTTACTTTACAGACCGAATTGGAGCATGCTGGCTCATTAGTTGGAGCACTGGGCTTTAAACAGGCAGGTAGATGGTCGATCCCGACCCGCACCATCTGCATTTTGTCCTTGGGTAAAGCACGTGACCTCGATTGCCCATGTGGGGCACGGTGGCGCTGTCTACTAAGGCGTACAACACGTCGACGGTGTACTTGCCTTCAACAACTG
The DNA here is from genome assembly GCA_031216915.1 of Pictodentalium vernedei. NCBI lineage: Eukaryota > Metazoa > Mollusca > Scaphopoda > Dentaliida > Dentaliidae > Pictodentalium > Pictodentalium vernedei. The sequence continues at coordinate 171,624,455 of CM062290.1, forward strand.
CAACCAGAGGACAAAACTATAAAACTTTTACAATTGTATTTTCTAGAATTGTATTGTTATGATTCTAAATGGGTTAAACGAAACATTAGCATTTTCAAAGATGTGGCAATTTGCCAGTTGGCAAATTGCCACATCTTTTAAAATGCTAATGATTCATTTTAGCCAGTTATATTAATAGGTAGAAAATACAATTCTAGAAAATACAATTGGAAAAGTTTTATAGTATTTACTCCAGGTTAGAAAGTTTGGGAGTTTGACAGTTGTTTGCCGCTGCTCGTTGGTTGTCTTAATCGTAAAACTGCCCAACATGATGTGACCCTGTCTGTTGAAAGTGTAGTCAAACCCAATAAACAAACAAACAAAAAAAACAAACAGACGGAATGCAGTTGTTTTTCGGTATTTTACCGTACTTATAACGGCACTTATTTACAGTGTATAGAGTCATTGTACAAACCGACGGAGCGCGCTGGCTCAGTTGGTAGATGTGCAGGCTGCAAGCCGAGGGGTCCTCGGTTCGAATCCCACCTGCGGCAACCGCGTTGTGTCCTTGGGCAAGACACTTCATCTTCATTGCACGCGGGGGGCACGGTGGCATTGTGTACTAAGACGTACTGCACGTCGATGGTGCACTTGTCTTCAACCAATGCTTGTGCTTGTGTGGAGTTAGTATGTTGGGGGAGCTGACAGATGCTCGCCGTTGCTCCACCCGTAAAACTGTCACGGTCATGATTAGCCATTGTGCATAAATATGTGACCTTAAACACCAATAAATAAATGTACAAACCGACCGCAGTCAGTTTCCAGTATTTCAACATACATTTAATGGAACGACTTACGGTGTAAACAGTCTCTTTATCTCGTGCCCAGTAAGTATATAGAAGAGAAGCGGCGTGCCCAGTTTCAAAGTATAAATAAAGAATAGAAGTGGGCGTTGAACTTGAACCATCTTAAAAAAAAAATCGGTGGAAAGAGCGGAAAACCATAGATTTTCTTATTGGTTATGATTTAACTACTTGCATGTTGCTGGCAGATATTCCTGCCCAAGACAGAATTGCTCTTGCCACTGAGATTAGTATAATTTAGGCATATTTAATTAATTTTTTCTCTCTGTAAATGCAATGGATTTTTTTACCAACAATTCCTCGAATTAAATTTAGATGAATTTTTTCATCGAAGCTAGTCATGGCTGTTGTGAAGCAGCCATGACTAGGTTCGATGAAAAATATCTTGAAAATACTCAGCGAGTTAAGAGTTAAGTTTTACAGTTTTACTCAGGGAATCATTCTGAGATGGGAACATGAGTTGATGTTTGCTTGCAGAATGTTAGAGTCAAGTTCGCAGGCCAACATCAAATTCTGTAAGGATTTCGACGGTGTTAATGGACTTTTTGTTTTTCCACTTTCGACTTTGAGCGCAGTCTACTGTTGATATTTTTGTATCGTCCCTTTACGCATAAAGAAAAACAGACTTGTTTCCTGCTCCAGTAAGATATTCTACGCAATAAGTATTTAATTCGCCTTGAAACCATCAAGATATTAACAAAATTATTAGACGTATGGGGAGGGATCACAAAGCTACAGTTACGGAGAGTCACCATTTTTCTTTTTTCATTTCTTTTTTCTTTCATTAGCGTTTAACGACACTTTCGACAGCCAGGGTCACCTCGTGTCAGGCAGTTTTACAGGTGAAGGAAGCCGGAGCATCGATCTCGTTCCAACGAGGGGTCAAAACCTATGTTTTTGAGACAAAAAATGAAAAAAATTAGTTATTCAAGAATTTTTTTTGCAAGTGTCGTCTGCTTTTCATGTTAGGTAAAGGGTTAAAGAAAATGAATGTTTCTGGTATGTTTTAAATTCTACCGGATAGAATATCTCAGTTGATCGGTAAAGCTAACACTAGATACGCTTTGCCGACAAAATTCCAGCCGATTAAATTTTAAAATAGGCAATGGACTATTTAAGGTAAGGCTAGTTCGAAGCCACAACATCGTCAAGTTCATTTACGAATTCGGCTGATGGATTGAGAGCTTGTGTTATAATATGATAAAACATCGAAAAGGGTTCATTGAGCACTTTTAAGTAAAGTACCACATATAAATATTTAGGATCGGAAGTTGAAAATAGGATTGTAAGTGTAAGACTTTTTCGGGATATCCATTGATGGTATTATCCCGCCCTCCCCTTCATAAACATTGGAAGCCTAACATCGTCTCTACCAAACACTTCTCAGTTAAATCTGACTCGTTGCTAGTGGAATTAGTGTTTATCTGATCTTCGAGTTTTAGTTTTTGCTGGAAACGATTTCAGCTTGTGCGCAATATTCGTTGGTGCAGTTGTATTCGTTTGCTTGTTTGTATGGGTATTGGAGTTAAAGGTAACTTACAACAGATGCGACATCAGCGACCTTACCACAAGTATACAGTCAGAGATACACAATTATTGCTCACTATATCAAACGGAATGCTGGCTGCTATAACAGATTAGCAAAGCATTTTGCCATAGTAAAAGAGCACTGCTCTCCTTCCCAGTACTTACACGGCTATACTTGAACGTCAGAGAACAAATGAGTGATATTCAACTTTATCTTTCAATAAGTATGCACTGAGTCCGTAATTACCTGAATGCACCGTGAATCGGGAGGGGGGGGGGTTGATACAATAAATCGGTATCTAGCAACTGCATGTTCTTGTTGAAAGTTTTGTAACTGCCCAATTTGTTAATTATGTGGGAGGATGCGGCCGATTCGTTTGGTAAAGGGTTAACCCTTTACCTAACACGAAACGCAGACGGCACTTGCAAACAAAATTCTTGAATAACTAATTTTTTTCATTTTTTGTCTCAAAAAATGAAAAAAATAATGAAAATTAATTGGCGATTTTTGTGACTAGCGCTGACGGATTTGGCCATTACGTTAGGTAAAGGTTAATAGAGTTATTACAGTTGAAAACTGTAAAATAAATCTTTCCCCACAATTATGTTTATGTGCAAAATGTTGTATCTGAGTCTCTCTCTTGAAACCTTCGCCTCTGATGATACATTTTGACATAAACGTTATGGTGAGAATATTATTAGTTACACAGTTTGTTGGTGGCCTAATATGGTATATATGGTGTCAGTTAATTTCATATTGGACGAGAGCTACTGTGTAACGAATATATCTTACCGACTGCTGCATCGATGCACAGAACTAATAACAACAGCGATCAAAATTAAATGAGAGAATTCTCACAATGTGTTCACGTGCCTTTGCCTTGTTACAATTTATGGGAGAGTGCCTACAGGCACTCTCCCATAAATTGTAACAAGGCAAATTCATACATACCAAACAGTTTCATTTCGAAGGTAACATGGCACACATCCACAGAATATGAAGCCTTTTAAGTTGCTTAACCTGCACTTCAGACCAAATATGGGCTTCCAACACTCAATCGTTCAACTTGAAGCGTTTATCGGCTACCGCCATTTTGAATAATCAATGAACAAAGGGGACATTACCCATAGCTGTCAGCGTATATTGCTGTTGACAGACAGCATATGGTTTTATACGCAGTCTGCATGTGACGTCTTTGAACAAATAAAATTCCCAGATACTTGTAGGAGGTAAGATATATATTTATTGGCAACCAGGATTGAGAATTTGCTGACACCTACAAGAGACAATGTTACAACGATTGCTCAATGGGGATACCAAAGAAGTGATAAGTGATAGTCAACTTCATTGACAAAAAGGAGTTGAGAATGTGCTGACGGTTTTGGCCGTTACGTTTGGTAAAGGGTTAACACTAGTGGAAATACTCTGCGTTCCACGTGGAGCAATAGCTCCAAACTGATGGTCTATAACACACAAATAAACTAGTTTTATTCCGAAAGAGCAAGGAATTCCCCAGGAATAAATTACTTTATTCGACGACCTGTTAACTTTGTATAATTTGCGAATGAAGCTGCGGTTATCGTTTACAGGAAATCAAGTTTCTCTGATATCTGTTAGGATGGTCGGGGAATGACAGATTCAACAGGGCAGATAACTCCATCGCTAAACCACCTAAACTGAAAACAAATATTGGCCATGCATTGATTTCAAATGTTTATGTTTTGATTAAAACCTTCTGTGTTTTGTCATTGCAGTCACTGGCACCTTCACCAAAAACACCTAAACTGAAAACAAATATCGGCCATGCATTGATATCAAATGTTTATGTTTTGAATAAAACCTTCTGTGTTTTATCATTGAAGTCACTGGCACCTTCAGCAAAAAGTCGTGCCTCGGTATGGATGGAGTGGTGGACTTTCTGAATTTCACTAGTATTCCGGAAAGTTCAGCTGACCGTGAGTGTGTTTCTGTGTTGTCTCACTAAACTTCTGCTATTCATGCATTGCAACAGGACATGAAGTGACGCAACAATGCGCTGTGATTTTATTGAACAAGCTGGCACAGGCAACTGGGAGTCCAGGGACTAAGATGCTATGACACAAGGCATTCATTTCATATTGGAACGGCATTTTTTCAATTATTTATTTCGTTGTAAAACACACCTCTATTGGAACTGGGCTCAAGTTTCAATATGGAAACTTCAAAGTGTAATGGTATATGTGGTTCCCAACCACCATGAAAGAGTTGTGTTATCTATAGTTTTTGCAAGGCAGGACGCGACAGATTTCGTCGGATAAGGGAAGATTTATTTTAGTGATACGAGAAGGCAGATTGTATGACAATAATATGCAGATCAGTACTTGTATCTTAACATAAATAATTAGATTTCTCATGTTGTTGTTATCTTTAATATTCAAACGCATTTTATTAATTACGTAACAGCTCAGCTATGGTGCAATTTTCAAATTGTTAGAAATTTCGCCAGTGCCGTTTCTACACGATGACGAGGGTAGTAGTTGCACCCATCCCATAAAACATATTCACTTCGATTACTATTATTCCCCACCGCACGTAGGTGGCTTGATGTGCTTGTTTATTTACCCTTTACCTACCATGATAAGCAGACTACACTTGCAAACAAAATTATTCAATAACTAATTCTTTTCATTTTTTGTCTCAAAAGCACAGATTATGACACCTCGTTGGAACGGGCTCGACGAGTTCGATCCAAAGAAGGGTCAGAACCTATGTTTTTGAGACAAAAAATAATGAAAGTCAATTGGCGATTTTTTAAAATAGCGCTGGCCGGTTTTGGCCGTTACGTTTGGTAAAGGATTAAAATAGTGTTTTTAAAGCGCTCTGGTATCCAGAATGCAGGAAAAAAAGAGGAAATAAGAAAACTAAAGCAGTGAAAACAAAGGTCTTCCCCCTTGGTAATATTTCAACCTACTCTCTGCAATCAGTTGGGTTATTTATTTATTTATTGGTGTTTAAGGTCACATACTTATGCACAATGGCTAATCGTGACCGTGACAGTTTTACGGGTGGAGGAAGCCGGAGTACCCGGAGAGAACCACCGAGCAACGACGAGCAGCTGTCAGCTCTCCAACATCGTAACTCTGAACTTTGCTCAGCAGCACAGGCAGGGTTAGATCGGTTGAAGACATGCGCACCATCGACGTGCAGTACGCCTCAATACACAGGCAATCGGGATGAAGTGTCTTGCCCAAGGACACAACGCGGTTGCCGCAGGTGGGATTCGAACCGAGGACCTCTCGGCTTGCAGCCTGCACCTCTACCTACTGAGCCACCGCGCCCCCATCAGTTGGGTTAAAAATCAACCCAAACTAACTGGGTTGAGTGAATATGAACCCAGTTCATATCCACTCAGCACAGTTGATTTGGGATTGTTTCAACCAACTGATTTAAGAGAGTATTTCCCAAATAAAGTTTCATATTTTTCAATTCATTTCGTCAACCAAAGATAATGAGAACTCTCTCGAACGGTGAATCGAGATCGTTTCGGTAGGGTACCAAAGTTATGGTTTGTAAGGGGGTGGGGAAGGGATTGTTAGCTATTTGGGGAAGAGAATTGTACATAGCCATCTATATTCGTCATTTAGTGAGACGTCCAAAAGGTATCTTATTTTAATTTGCTAAATCCTTTGAAGAATTTAACACTCGGCGAAAAAAATATAAATGGTTTGGTTCAGTTTACACGCAGTAGCAAAAAGGGTGTCAGTCGGTCGTGTTTTTTTTTTGTATTTTTTTTTCTTTTTTGATATTTTATTTTCTGAGACAGTCGCTTAAACTTTTATCAAACGTAACGACCAAATCGGTCCACATCATTTACAAGAATTGCATTCTAATTCTATTACTTTGTCATTTTTTGTCTCAAAAATAAAGCTTATGATCCAGCATTTCGTCGCCTGAGTGCTAGAATGTCCTATGTCCCATAGGGGACATAGGACATTCTAGCACTCAGGCGACGATTTGAAAGCGCTTGTTCAAATAAGGTCATAAAAATGATTTTTTTTTAGTTATTCAATCTTTTGTTGTGTGCTGTTTGGGTTAGGTGAAGGTTTGAAATGTATGGACTATTTTCGTGAAGGTTTGAAATGTATGGACTACTTTCGTGGTGCACGTGTATTTGAAATCCAAACCATACTTATCTTCCGATATTATTTTAAACGGAGATAACATTCTTAAGTATTTAATCCTTTTGCTAACCTGAAAAGGAGACGACATTTGCAAACAAAATTCTTGAATAACTAATTTTTTTCATTTTTATCTCAAAAACGTAGGTTATGACCCTCACTGAAACGAGCTCGACGAGCTCGTTTCAATGAGGGGTCATAACCTGTATTTTTGAGACAAAAAATTAAAAAATAATGAAAATTAATTGACGGCTTTTGTGAAACGCGCTGGCCGGTTTTGGCCGTTTCGTTGGGTAAATTGTTTAAAATGTTAAGGATTTTAATAACATTCTTGTTCAGTGCTTATAAAAATATTAGGGTTGGGTATGAAAATTAAAATCGGTCGGGAAACCTGAACCATTGCATTTTTTCCTCATCCTATAGGTTTGGGCACGGGAACTGTGAATATAAGCTAAGCTCCAGTTCTGGAGTGGTACAAAGAATGAACTCATACTTCAGACATTAACTTCCATACAGATAAAAATTGTATCAAATGGCACCTCTAATTTTTTGTCTCTCGTAGTTTAAAATATGAACCTTATTGTCTGCACTAACTCATTTAAAAAAAAGGGAAATAAAATTACGTTCTTACACTTGTTGGAAGGACGGCCTGTGAATTTCTGTGCTCTAAATTAAATCAACTGGGTGTGTATACTTTGATAAAATATAGGCCTTTATTTTCAAATAATATATAAAAGGATTTCTTACAGATTCTTGCAAATTTTTTTCCACGTGAATAACATGCTAATTATATGAAATAACATTCGCGGATTGAATCCACTTATAATTTTTCAGCTTTTCCTTGAGCATAATAATCGAGTGTGATATATAGAATAAACGTATAGTGATTTAAAGTAAAAAAAATATTCTACTCGTAGAATTAAGAATGAAACCGACTCGCCAGAGACGAATAGTGTTTTCAAGTAAAAAATTTATTCTACGAGTAGGATTGAGAATGAAATCGACGAGCCTCTGGCGAGTCGGTTTCATTCTTAATTCTACGAGTAGAATACATTTTTTACTTGAAAACACTATACGTTTATTTTGTTTATCCCATAAATCTTCTACAGGGCAGTCGCAGCAAAATCGTGCTATAATTCGCTACAAAACACAGCGAGAAGTGAGGACCGCATTGGTCCAATTCGATCGATCAGAAAAATTGGCAAAAATAAACAAGGCGCAGTAATACATTTCTGTCTAAAAATAATTCCTCTTCAAACGTGAGCTAAACTTGCAAAAATACTTTATTATATGAGCAGTGTGTGGTGTTTTCTACTGGCATTGTGTAATACTTTCAAAAAGATTTAAAGAAATTAAAAATCGAACAATTAATTATGATATACAAATGTGGTAGAGGCCAGAGGTCAACAAGTCCGTCGCTACTGGGGGAATAAATTCTTTCAGTGTTAAACCTACGGGGAAAATTTATCACCCTACTTGGTGAATAAAGCAAAAATTTATCCAAGGCCTTTATTTTTCAAATAAACAGCCATTTATGGGATAAAATCGCATAAACGAATTATCTGGTAGATCGAAGTCTGTTGTTTTGAGGCGAGTGGCAGCCATACCCCACTATGGAATGCCTAATTTGAAAATAAGCGCGACATATGAAAGCACCTGTTCGAAGACCATAGAGGTTCTCAATGTCGATAAAGACCTTTGACAGTTAATATCTCCCAACACGTGATATTAAAGACAAGCCTATAGCACAGGATTTCGTATCATAGTTGAATGTTTTACTGTGGGGAGAGTCACCTCGTGAACGTTTTCCAAGGAGGTCGTTGGTCACTCTCCTATGATTTCCAAAACGACAGAGCTGCTTTCAATCAACCTCCTGTGAAATAGGATTATTCATATAAGGTTTCACTTTCAAAAATTATGATGCCTTTAATTTCCGCCTTGATGTATAACAAATACAATAACAAACAGAATGTGTCCGATCTCCAAGCTGAAAGATACAATCACTGAACATAATTCTGACGCAACGGTTCATCGCGTCCGATTATTACGTTAATGATATTTGATTTTGTTTTTCCGTTTGCAAATTGGGCTGCGTTGGAAGTATTTGTGTTTGTTCTAAAAGTCTCACAATAGAGATGTTACATGGCGTCAAAAACTGCAAACAAGGACGCACGCATGGGAATCGGTGGTAATGGAAAAATGTGCTTCTCCCTCCCCCCTCAATTTATTTCGATAAATAGTAGAGAGATAGATATATAGAGAGAGAGAGAGTGAGATGGAGAGAGAGAGTGTGTGAGAGAGAGAGATAGATTAGGCCAACATTATCTTTACCAACCCGTAACTGTAATCTTATCGGAATTAGCAGAAATGAGGTGAACAGACTTTTTACACTTAATATGTGGCTGAAAGTTCCCTCTTTTGATTTGTCTCTTCTACGGCCTTTAACCCTTTTGAACCCTGGGGGTATATTCCATATCCCTTTAATGACAGGAATCGGAAGAGTCCATATTCAATATCTGGGTGCAGACCAATTAATATTTTCAACGTGCAGCCTTCTGGCTGCACGTTGAACATATTGATTGGTGTACCCCACATATTCACTTAGCAGGCACCCTACTTAATAAAATTATAACGTATGATGTTCCTGGACCGGAAAAACGGTCTCTCGCGTTCAAATAATTAAAGTCGAGACAAAATGCACATTTGAGACTCCATATTTAACAAATTTCCTCGCCTCTTCCGGTGTGGAAATTTGTTAATTATGGAACCACAAATGCGCAGTGTTCTCAATGTAGAACTGCCTTAATCCAAAATTTAGCTATATGTATAGTATTCCTATTATTATTATTATTTATTGGTGTTTAAGGTCCCATATTTATGCACAATGGCTAATCGTGACTGTGACAGTTTTACGGCTGGAGAAAGCCGGAGTACCCGGAGAGAACCAGCGGGCATCGACGAGCAGCTGTCAGCTCCTCAACACTCTAACTCTGTTCAAGCTCCGCTCAAGCAGGGTTTCAGCGGTTGAAGACATGTGCACCATCGATGTGCAGTACGCCTTAGGACACGGCGTCATCGTGCCCCCGTGTAGGCAACCGGGATAAAGTGCCCTGCCCAAGGACACAATACGCGCCGACACTGACGGGGATCGAACTGGGGACCTCTAGCATAGAAGTCCAACAGTCTACTACTGAGCCACCGCGCCCCCGATAGTATTCCTATAATATGCCAATAACGCGCACGGATCACCACTGACAAGTATCCGTGTGTAGGTACCCTTCTGTGACCGCATCCAACTCAATTTCGAAATGCTTTCTCCTCCAATGATTTCAATAAAAAGAACAGAAATGTTATTTATCATATGACTAGTCCATTTTGTTCACTTTAAAACATTTGATATTTTGTTTTCATATTAATCAGTGATAAATAAAGCCTTCCATCGATTTCATTGGTCAATTTCAAAACTAGACAATTTGATTGGCTGAACAAAATACAACTGGGCCACATTTTCATAATTTGCATAATTAGAGTTGGGAGCTTTCATTGGTCAATTTCAAAACTGGACAATTTGATTGGCTAAACAAAATACAACTGGGTCACATTTGCATAATTTCAGTAGGGAGAATTTACGTTATCTGTCCTATTTAGGTGGGTTATATTGTATTAATCTTTTACCTACAAGAAAAACGCCATTTATTTTTTTTATATTTTCACTTTTTGCTTCCACAATATAGATTATGATTCCTCATTGAAACGAGCTCGACGAGCTCGTTCCAATGAGGGGTCATAACCTATATTTTGGAAGCAAAAAATGAAAATTTTTAGTTATACGAGGTTTTTTCCAAGTGCTGTCTGCAACTCAAGTTAGGTTATGGGTTAAAAAGTCATACTAAGTGGCTAATTTGTGCGTGTGTGTGTCATATGATAAATAGAATATGAAATGAGTGTTTTTCTCATATAATATTTATAAAACTCGTCCGAATTTTCCGTTTGGGCTCGCCAGAGGCTCGCCAAAACGGAAAATTCTTAGACTCGTTTCATAAATATTATATGAGAAAAATACTCATTCCATATCCTGTATTTATCAAATTATTGCATTGCACGGAACGCTCGCATTGCGTCTTGTGTGCATACACTGCGTGGGCCTTAACCCTCTCACCTAGTACCACACAAGCCACTGAATTCTTTTGGTGAAGTTCCAGTAGTCAAGTAATGAGGAGAAAAAAACAGTTACAAAGCAATTACTTCTCACAATCCTTTGATCCTCATACCTAAATGCTAGTTTAATACCGTAATATTTTAATGAAGACTTCTGTATTTTCATAACAAGCCCTCAGATTACAGTGAAATATGGAAAAATAATATTTCTCCCTGTATAAGTAATCAATGTTAAATCTCACACGAGTAGCAATATTAACAGATGTAAATAATGACATTTGTTGGATAAATATTGCAGTATTATCTTTCATGTATGTTTGTTTCTGTGTTGCAAAAAGTTCGTTCCAACGAAGCCAATATGTTTTATTAGCTAGTATGTTTTGGTTACGTGCAGTTTATGATTCAACATATGGGCCCCGCATTTTCAATTCTTGCGTATAAATCTTCTCTCTGTTCCCAAAGAACAGAATTTAAAAAGCATCTGCAAATACCTTCATTACTTTTTTCCCTCATGACATGTTTTACGACCCTTAACGTACTCCGTTGATCAGTATTGGCAGGGAGGTATATGCTGCTTGGTCCCGTTACGAAGACGAATGTACTTAACCCTTTACCCAACGAATTGGCCGCATCGGCCCGAGTAATATGCACATTCAGCAGTTGGAAAAATATTATTTTTCAAACAATTTCAACAAAACCATGTCATGTGATCCCTCGTTGGAACGAGCTCGTCGAGATCGTTCCAACGAGGGGTCACATGAAATGGTTTTATTGAAATTGTTTGAAAAATTTGAAAAAATGAAATTTAAAATAATAAATTTTGATATCGTCTGCGTTGGGTAAAGGGTTAAAGTAAAATACGTTTCAAATCAAGTGGCCCAGTAAACCGGATCTTTTGCCCCGTGTTCCCCGAAGCAAGCGGATAAGAGTCAGTAGCATAGCTACGGGGTGGGGAGGGGCCTCGTCCACTCACTTTTCTTGGCAAATGTTAACCTTATATATACATATATGCCTAAAATCCCCAAACCAGTTCATGTACTCTGACCCTGATAGTGCTCGGACCATTTTACTATTTCACTAAAGTTCGACTTTCAGTTTCTGGTTACTGAAGCCTTAAAAAGTACTCACACTGCTCCAGTTGGTAGAATAAGTTCATTTTTTGTCCCCAGTGATGACACGAGGTGAAATGAAGTGGAGGGAAAAATATTTTTCTGCTCCCCATTCAAAGGAGGTGGAGTGGACAAAATATTTCTTCACTCCTACCCACGACACGGTTTCCACTTTGTTGGGCGCCAGTCTTTCAAGATACAAGCTAAATGAGACACCCCTTTATACAGCGTAGGGATATCAAATTAATTTTTTTCTCGAAACGGGGTGGGGGTGGGGGGGTCATACAAATGATATATGAGGGTATAGTTATTGGGATGAATTAACGAGGTTTGCGGCTCGGGGCGTAAGTTCAACCGAGACGCAAAGCATCTCGATTGCACATAAACTCCGAGCTGCAAACCTCAAACCTCGTTACCGTCAATTCTTCACAATAATATAAGTTATCTCGGGCAACAGCCAAGGTACATGGAGATATAATACCTGGATATCGATTTTCAACCCAGAGGCGCAAGCCTCGCTGTTGAAAAAGAGACATCCGGGAATTAAATCTCCATGTACCCTGGATGATGTCCGAGATAACGACTTTATCCCGCCTTTTCCCATACAAATAATGCGTGCTTCAATAAATACCATAATCTATGCCATAAACTATCCCAAATGTAGCCTAAAACGATAGAGTTGAAGTCCTGCACTGAGCGGAAGCATTTGGCAATTTCGGATTGACGTGAACAACGCGTACGTGCAACCAAGTATATATAGCGAGAAGAATCGGCCGGTAGTACCCTTGGCGAGAGGATCCCCTCTCCCACTGGTCCTCACCCGAAGAGGCACGGAGGCCCTGAGAGGAGTGAGAGGAAGAAAAAGAAGAGCCCTTCGACCAAGCGCAGGAGCGCCCTACGCCTGGAGGCTTTCCGGAATAGGAAGAAAGAGTTGGGTGAGGGGATGGAGGTTCTGGAGGCAGCCGCCAGTTCCCCTCCCAGTCCCACTGGCACACCCAACCAACTGCCGGCGCCTGAGCCGGTACAGTTGGATATGGAACGTCCAGTGGAGATTGAGGAGGAACTGGAAGTTGCATTTTCACCACCTCCCACCCCTCACTCCCCTCTTCCTTCACTACCGGATAGCCCGGGAGTGGCAGTCACAGCAGAACAGTCACCGGAGTCCGCTGAATCACGCCAAGAGAAGATCCTGAGGAATTGCGACAAAACCATGGCCGAGACCGAGGAATTCAAAAGACAATCCGCTGAAGTATCCAGAATGGCGCAGGAATGGATAGAGAATATGAGAAAACAAAAACAACAAAACCATGAAACAGCCTCTCCATCTCCATCACAGCCACCTCCAAAAAAGAAGTCTCGCAAAAAAAGAGGATAAGCTGCTTCCTTCTCCATCCCTCCTTTGCCACGCCCAGACAATCAAAAAAACATCTAAAGTTACCGAGGGTCGAAAGGGGCTTGTTCCCCATACCGTCCCTGCGCGCCTTCGGCGCCCAAACAGATTTCGTTCGTTCGGTGTTCTTTCTCATCCTTCAGTGAAGAAAATTGGGAAATGAATTTTTTCTGCTGAATTAGTATTTACCCTCCGCGACATCAGTTTAATTCAACACACACTGATACAATGCCACGAAAAGACGAACAAAAACAAACGCTATCACGGCTTTCACGGGACTGAAAATAGATTGAGTCTATTTTTAAAATGAGGCCACGCGCCTCGAGGAAAGTTTTGCTCAAAACGCGAATCGGTGTGTATCCGGCGTTCAAATTTCCAATGTCTGTTGCCATGGAATAAATAAACGTTGCAACATTTTAGACGTGCAGCACTGCATGCTGTGTATCATATTCATGTCTGCAGGTGGATTATTGTTATTTAAAATGATTTTGTCAAACTCAAAAATAGCGCCGGAGGACGAAGGTGGGCGTGACATTTAGAGCGAAAACGGTTAAGGGGTTTTCTTGATCGATTAATCACGTGGATTAACCTTGGTTAACCGATTAATCACTTGTCCAAATCGATATCTGAATAATTGCCATACCGTTAATGATTTACAGCATGAACCCTTTACCCAACGTAACAAACAAAACCGACTAGGCCTATATACAAAAATCTCCATTCAAATTTATTATGTTTTCAATTTTTAAGACGTTAATCATTGATTAGTCGATTAATCGAATAACCGTTTGAGATCCAGCAATCGAATAACCGTTTCAGCTCTAGTGACATTGCAATTTATGTATCACTGGAGTGATTCTGCAGTCAGATTTGAAGCCGAAGTATTAACCGGCGTTTGTGGAATATAGAAGATGTAGGTGCACTTATTAACAGTGAACATTTGTTATGTTAACCATCGGAAACCCAGAAAGGTTATTTGTCATTGAGTTGATGACACCCCTTTGGTCTGCTGTGTTGACAAAAAATTCCTACAAATGACTAATTGCATTTTTAGGTTACTAAATTCATCAAATCATCTTTTTTGCTTTCTGGAATATTCAGAATTGATTAAAAGCAAGAATAATATGCTTCCACACTTTTTCGACACAGTACATTATTTCCTGATGTTTAGTTTTAGAGATTAACCCTTTAATACTTTTGTACATCTTATGACGTACGAAATCAAACAGCACGTTGATACTTTGTGGTCATTTGTTTTGTTATTAATTTTCGATTTTTTACAGTTTTAACCTTAAATTCCTATTTTCTCCTGAATAGTGCTCAGAGACAACCGTTGAGCCAAATGTTATCGCGGCTTAAAATACTAATATAATCCTGCTGTCAAGACTTCTTAACTGGTTGAGTGCTAGAAGCCACCATCACGGCTTTCAAAAAATGAGGATTCCAGAGCAAAAGCCAACACTTTCCTTGCTTATATTTGGTTTAAACAATATTTTATTCTTTAAAAATGTCATATATAACAAAATGTTTACAAACAGTAAAGAAGTTGGATGAGATATCTTATATAACATTTGTTCAACAATGTAGAGTAGCAAAATAATAGAGGGATTTGACAAAAAGCTGAAGGCTTATGTGCGTCATCTCCCTAAACCATGAAATATATCAATTATCTGAGGTGGTAAAAACACTACTTAAATTTGTCCAAAGCTACCTAAGATCATGACCCATATTCGAAATTATAATATAGTCTGAGCAGATGCCCAGCTAACTGGGTGGGGCCTCGCATCCACGAACACAACAGTGCATGGGTGCGATTCCCCAGCCAGTGCAAGGCTAATAGTCTGATCAAAGTTAGCTTGAAGCAAAGGAAATTAAGCGTGAGTTGTCAGAACATATGACGACTATACCTGATATTGCTTAAACCATGAATGTGAGAAAAGTAAGAAAGATGGAAAGAAGAGTAAAGGGAAGTGAGACAAGAAAGGACAGAAAAACAGAAAAACCAGCTTGAAGACAATGACTATTGCCTATATAATCGTAACAGCTATTATTACATGCAACCTATGCAACTTACTTGGAAATGGGGCGGGGTAGAGGTGTTTTACAGTGTGATCGACACAGAGACCGACTTAAAAGAGATCAGAGAAAGATTCATCTTTGGAGAAATGCGATTTTCACAGTTAGCGAAAACGTCCACTTGATAAAATAAAGTCGTGAACCACTTCAAAAATAAGCTGGTTTTCCTGGTTATTCAAAAATTCAGATCCAAAAAGAAGCGTTGGTACGTCAGTGACTATTGCCTATATAATCGTAACAGCTAATATTACATGCAGCCTATGCAACTTACTTGGAAATGGGGCGGGGTAGAGGTGTTTTACAGTGTGATCGACACAGAGACCGACTTAAAAGAGATCAGAGAAAGATTCATCTCTGGAGAAATGCGATTTTCACAGTTAGCGAAAACGTCCACTTGATAAAATAAAGTCGTGAACCACTTCAAAAACAAGCTGGTTCTCCTGGTTATTCAAAAATTCAGATCCAAAAAGAAGCGTTGGTACGTCAACTGGGAATGGTAGTAGCTTAATGGAATTATCACGAACATTTGTGAAGACTGGGCAGTGGAGAAGATAGTGTTCCACGGTCTCACACACCCCACACTGACATAATGAGGTAGGCGACAGGTGATTTGAATACAGATGGAAATTGAGGCTACTGCAACCCAGACGTAACCTGGTGTGGTAAATTTGAGCTTTGCGGGACTTTGCAGCACTATAAAACTTAGGAGGCCTTTGGTTCCCACCACTTAAAAATATCTTGAAGTTGGGCAATGAAGAGTTTTCACACACAGACATGGGCAGGCTATTTCATTGCTTCGTAACGATGGGGATGAAGGAAGACTGATATAATTGTGTCCGACAGAAAGGAATTCTGTGGTTGTTACATGACCGAAGATTTTGCGATAAATTTGATGATGAGATGGTTGGAAGGACCTTATTGGCATTATACTGGGGCGACATTCGATGGTACATTTTGAAATATTGTAACAATTTGTGTTTACGACGTCTTTCTTGTAAAGAGTCCCAGCGTGTTTCAGTATTAAGTAGACGCTTACTGCAACTAACTGTTGCCCCTGTTATGATTCTCGCAGCTGCAATCTGTATTTTCTCTAATTTTTCAGCTTCGGTTGCAGAACAGTTGTCCCAGGCAACATCCGCATATTCGAGTAATGGCCTGATGAAGGCAAAGTAAATTTTTTCTAGGACATCCCGATCAAGGTTAAATTTCTGCTTTCTTAATAAGTCTAAACGAACCCAAGCTTTGGAGCAGATGTGGTCAATGTGATCGTCCCACGTACAAGAACTGTTTAATATGACTCCTAAGTGTTTGTGTTTTTTTACTTCAGACATCGGCGTTTTACTAAAGAATAGTAGTGGGTGGGCATCAGAGGTGTTTTTGCGCGATATCAACATACTCTCTGTTTTATGGGGATTAAACTCTACCAGCCATGTCTTGGCCCAATGTTCAATTGTGGCCAAGTCTTGGTTGATTAAAGTTGAGACTTGCACGGGATTCTCTACTATTAAATACAGGGAAGTATCATCAGCAAATAGACGTATATTACTGAATAAGTTTTCAGTAATGTCGTTGATATAGATTAAAAACAGTATGGGACCGAGTATCGCGTCCTGCGGAACACCAGCATTAATAGGTCTCCATGTTGAGGCATCGGATCCTATTACTACCCGTTGTGACCTATCTGAAAGATATGATTTTAGGAACGACAGTAGTTCACCCGCGACACCGATTCTCTCCAGCTTGTGAATAAGACCAACGTGCCATACCTTTTCGAATCCCTTACTGCCGTCGCAGAATACTACCCTAACCTCCTTGCCCTCATCAAGGGCTCGACAGAATTCGTCATATAGGTCGGTCAAATGGAGGACAGTCGAATCACCCGGCGTAAAACCTGATTGGAATTGACTAAGTACATTATTATCGACCAAAAACTGCCACAACCGTTTAAAAACACATTTTTCAAATATTTTACCCACGCAGCTAAGCAATGATATCGGACGATAATTAGCAATTGAGTTTGAGGGTTGTTTTTTTAAGATTGGGGATACATTTGCCTTTTTCCACAGTTGAGGAAAATACGAGTTATTCAATAGCACATTGAACAAGATTGTGAGAGGCTCACATATGGATGATTTGCACTCTTTGAGAAGACGAGGACTGATAAGATCGGGACCAGACGCCTTTGATACCCTTAATGATTTCATAGCTTCGTATATCTCACTAGATTGTAAAGTGATACTATCAATAACTTGTGGGGCGTTTGATGAAGAGCTGGGTAGGGAAGCGTTCTTGTCATCAACTGTTAAGATTGAGCTGAAGTGCTCATTTAAGACCTCAGCTTTCTCAGTATTAGAGGAGTAAATTTTATTTAGGTGAACAAGAGTTGGGACAGTTACTGCTTTATTTGTGCAAATGAGCGTTTTGAGTGTCTTCCACCACAGTAAAGACGACGTGTTGCTGCTTCTTAATGTAGTTTGGACTTTGGAAATATACGATGATTATGCCTTCTTGACAGCTGATACGACTTCATTTCGTTTACGTTTGTATTTGTCCCATGTAGTTTGAAGGCCATTGCGTTTCGCTATTCGATATAATCGTTTTCTCTGTCTTATCAGAAGTCTGATATCGTTGTGGTACCATTTCGGTTGGTCCGGTCGCAAAGTAATTATTTTGTTGGGAATATGTTTAGATGCGACGTCGAGTAATTTATTGGTGAAGTCAGAGGTGATAGTATCAAGGCATCTATTATCAAAAAGAGAATTCCAGTCGACGTCAGCGAGGGCAACATTAAGTGCTTCATAGTCACCCCGAGAGTACAGCCATATCCTTCTCCTAAATGACAAAGAGATAGATTTAGAAAAATCAATCTCAATCGACACCGGACAGTGGTAGCGTATCATTTCCGGGGTGATTGGTTCTAAGACCTCGCAATCTTTTACCCTGACCGAGTCGCTTACAGCAAAGAGATCTATCAGAGAGGCTGATGACTCCGTAAAGCAGGTTGGCTCACTCACAAGCTGTCTCAAGTTAAAAACATTTCTTATGTCAGCAAAACCTCCTTTTGAGGACACTAGTTGGTTATCATTAAAATCGCCGGTAACAATCAAATCGGCAATTGACGTGTCACGGGCTTTTTCGATCAATGCTGATATGGCATCCATATTTCTGGGGGACTATTTGGTGGGCGGTAGAAGACCCCTAACAATAAGGACTTCTTGTGTTTATTGAATATTTCAGCCCATAGACACTCGGCGTTCTGTACCTCGAGATCGGGCCGCCGTCGAAAGAAGATAGTATTCTTTAAGTAGATGGCAACCCCGCCTCCCCTTGACGATCGGTCTTGTCTCAATGGTTCATGAAACCCGTGGAATAATATATCGGATGTGGGATCGTAGTTCTGCAGCCATGTTTCAGTAAACGCCAAAATATCATTTGATGATGCCTCGCTTTCGATAATATCTAACTTAGGCTTTAAGCTTTGAATATTAAGGTGAAACACTTTCAAATTATTTTCATCAGTGAGTGACCTTGTGGAGCAAGGACCGGGATTTGGTTCAATATCACCCGATTGTAATAAAATTATACTCAGGTAAAGGGTTGCCAAAACAGTGACAACTAGATTTAATATTCTCACAACTGTTGAGATATTTATGGCGTGAATAACTTTTTGGGGACACTTGTATTGTGCATCAGTTTTTTTAACATGCATGATGATTGATTTTGTATAGTACCCAAAGAACACTGCTGTCATGGCAACAAAACTGTCATGACCTTTTGCACCACCGAGACGTAGGAACAGGTAATGTAATATACAATTAGACTGATCCTTTGATAGCTTGTGCCTTAGACTGCGAACATGAACTACGATGTTGAAGGTACCTATCCGGGCATGGTGTAGATCAATGTGGCCCGTTATGTGGCTGATGATATAATCTGATACGTAGAACACAAGCTCACTGCTCGGATAACAATACCAATCAACATTACTGGTAACAAGGCAATATCTCTTCTTGGGCAAATTATATTCAAGCTGGTGGTGAGAGTAAGAGTACAGTAAAGAGGAATAGGAGTAAAGCAAATAGACATGGGAGCAGAAGAAATAGACAGCACAAGACAAAGATAAATATAGGTAGTATGTACAGATAGTCTGTAAAACATTTTCGTCTTAAGAAAAGTACGGTCTGCTTCATCGAAGTCATAAGTTCACAGTTATAGTGATGTGGATTGGCAGTTAAGCAGTTCAACTAAAAAAGTTCAACTAAAAAAGTAGGAAGACAAAAGATTCATACTGACAAGCCGAGAGTGGCAGGAACATTAGTGGTAGATAAGTAGGCTACTGATTTGTTTACTATTTGTAACCTTCCAGTAACATTTTCCTGATGACCTGCAGGCAAAATTAAATTAAATTGTGAGCTCACCTACATAATGTAATAAAACTGATTATTGCTTGATAACAAGGTTTCGAGGTGGACAATAAGGAGGAGGACAACAATTCATACAAAACTTGCGCTGGATACCATTACTAGAAGAGTACCATCAAGACACGGCTACAATCGAGTGTACATAGAGAAAGGGAGAGCCCCCCCCCCCCCCCCCCCCCCCCCCATTGTCTCGAAACAATCGAAAGCTGACAAGGGGGGTATGGCGTTAGTTCTGAATACAATGGTAGTACAGAGCAAGATGGGCTCACCCCTGTTTATGTTCCAATCTTGCCACAAATAAATTAACATATATGTCTGTATAGGCGCAATTTATTTCCGCAAGAGAGAACCAAGGGCGTCCCAGCTGCTAGTGTCTGACGGCTCAGATAGAAGTACTGACCCTTTGAGCTCGCGTGGAGGCCCTAAGACTGCACTGATAATATTGACCGGTAAAAAAAAAAAAAAAAAAAAAATTACGTTCTAGAAGTTAGCAATCAGCTCAAAGGGTCAGTAAGGCCTGCTATCTACGTCACTACTGTTTTTTGGTAATTTCAAATGCGTTGTCAATGGAAGATCAAACAATGGTCAAGCCATGGACCCCATTCATTTTTGGAGTTGGATGTCAACGTTTCAGCAGCAAATCAAGAGGTGCAGGTCACATCTAATTATGCATTATGTCAAACCATTTTTGTCGTTGAGTCGCGTGGGAACAACAAAGTTCTGTTTTCCAATGGAAAAACTGAGTCCTGTGGTACCACCACGACGATTTGTCAACTTTATACAGAGCCAAGATGCATTGTTTTTTGTCTTTTTGTCGAATCTGAGAGCCTCGATTTGGGTGAGCGCACAAACACGTGGCGAGAAAAAAAGAAACAAAAAAAAACCAAAACAAAACAAAAAAAAAAAAAAAAAAAAAAAAAAAAAATACTCAGCTACAACAGTGTAAATCTATTTACAATATATACAAGGTTTCGCAGTGGGACGTGATGTATTAATATATACCACAGATACTTAATTATCAAGAGAAATTAACCATTGGATTGCTATTGCGATACGAGGGACTCCAGGCTGACAGGCATCTCATAGCTGGGGGAAGTTGAACAGGCAACCGACACTTGCTTATATTTCACATTCAGTCAAACACAAATAATATTTTGTTTATATAAATTTGTTTTATTACAAATTATTGGAGAGTGCCTGTGGGCACTCTCCAATAATTTGTAATAAAACAAGTTTTGAAAAAGAAATTCAGACCACCAAAAATAATCTAGCCCTCAACCAGTTAATCACTAATGTGAAAAAAATATCTGGTTATTTGTACTTTCCGACGTTTGACGTCGCATTTTGAAAAACATTGAAGAAACTGAATTCCCAGTGACGTTATAATAATAATAATACTTTATTGTCTTTCATTTCCGTACATGGGTATATGACAGCTAACAATGTGAATATATGCACAACAATAAAAAAACAAACAGACAAAATACAACCATACAATAAAACTTTTAGAGTGGGAATATATTATTATCCGGTATTAGCAATATCTTGAGTCTCTTTTTATTTTATTGTTTTTTGGGTTTTTTTTAACTTTTTGCAGTTGTCTGGGCATCCACACGTTTTTGGAACGAATTATGGACATACCGCATGACTTTAGGTGTTATGTCAGAATCAAAGGATCCGATTAATGCCTTTGCTAGATCCTTGTGACTCATGCCATTAACGCTGGGTAGAATGGGTTCAATTTCCTGTAGGATTGCTTCCCTGTCGCTAGAGTAGAGAGAGCACTCGAACAGAAAATGGAACTCGTCCTCTGCCTTATTATTGCAAAACGGGCAAAATCTTTCTTCGGGTGGAATAGGTGGCCTGGTATGCCTACCAGTCTCAAACGCTAATCTATGCGCGCTTATCCTTAGTTTTGTAAAGGAGTGTCTGGTCGCAACGTCCTTTTCCGTCAAAAGATAGTCTTCCATTGTAAAAGAATCCTTCGCCGTTCTATAGAATGCGAATTTAGAGAAATTTCGTAAATTCGACGACCACCAAGTTACATATTTTTCTTCTAAAGTCTTCTCCAAGGAAAATAGCAATTTCTTGGTGTCAAAAGTTGCTTGATTATGCCACACATGATCAAAATTGAGGCTAAGTAGAATATTTTTAACCGCATTT
Source organism: Pictodentalium vernedei (assembly GCA_031216915.1). Classification (NCBI taxonomy): domain Eukaryota; kingdom Metazoa; phylum Mollusca; class Scaphopoda; order Dentaliida; family Dentaliidae; genus Pictodentalium; species Pictodentalium vernedei. Next base: position 171,646,299 of record CM062290.1, read on the forward strand.
ATCCAGGAATTAGTTTCTGACTGGTAAGCCTCACTGAGGCATGCGGCTGTCAGAGACTCGGATGGCATATCGTTTGAACTTCAGGATAATTGAAGTCTCAAAGTGTTAATTAATGCCACTTATCACGTTTGATAACTCTCATTGAATTATTTAGTAATGTTGTGTCATCAGGCCCATCAGTGGGCAGTTTAAGACGTCATTTGGCTTTGTAGGGTGGTATGAGCAGTCCGCATTACTTCAGATCATTTCTGATCTGTACTAATTGTAACTTTGCATGACCGAAAATCTAAACTTTATGCACATCTGCATATTGAATAATAATGCCGTAATGAATACTATGATTTCTGAAAATCCATCAGATCTTGACACCGGCTTTGAGAATCCACTGTGGAACACGATGGTTCAGTTCGCGGATTGAACTTCATATCGAAAGTTTGTAGGTTCAATCGCGGATGGCGTCGTGCGCGTTGGGTCCTTCATCAAGACCCTTAACTCCAGTCACCTTAACCCCTAAAACTCTGATAGCGCAACAGAATTTTCTCCAATAAATTTGTTTTTCTCCCCTTTAACTATGGATTTAACCATGCATATTTGGTCAAACTGCATTATGGGAAATATTTGCCGCTGAACACTTTGCCACTTTGACGTCAGGGTGCATGAGGTTAAGTGGCGACAATGCCAGACCAATGTTGAGTTAGTAATTTGGATAGCCTGAGAGGTACTCACCACTCCTTGGTGTTTCTCTCCTGGAGTCTCGGCTTCGTACATTCACAAACCTGTCCGACTCGACTTGATCCTGATTGCTGAAAGTGTTGTTCAACCCAAACAAACAATGTGAATCCGATAATAACATAAGTTATGACTTCACTTGACAAGAACTTCAAGAATATTCTTAGTAGATCGGGCGTTAAAAGCAGCGTGTTACAGATGATATACTGTCTGCACAGTAGGCTGACACTGTTAACCCTTTACCCAACGAATCGGCAGCATCCGCCCTCGTAATATGAAAATTCAGCAGTTGAAAAAATATTATTTTTCAAACAAATTTCAACAAAACCATGTCATGTGACCCCTCGTTGGAACGAGCTCGTTCCAACGAGGGGTCACATGATATGGTTTTGTTGAAATTTTTTGAAAAATCTGAAAAAATGATATTTAAAATAATAAATTTTGATATCGTCTGCGTTGGGTAAAGGGTTAAACGTTCCAAGCAGATTCCCAAAGTCTCCCATTTAAGAATTACTGAGAGTCTTTCTGAGAGGAATTGCCTAGAATGTTTGAAAATCTGTCAATATTTTGCAATGCATGTGTGATGTGTTTTCGAACATGACGAGCAGAACGTTAGCAATGGACAATGATAAAAAATACAAAAGCTGTCTCACGATGTTTGTGATTAAATCAAAATTGTTAAACATTATGTTGTGGAATAAATATTGTTTGAGTTCATTAAAAAGCGCGTCGGACGGGGAAATACGGTTGATACGGATAGATACGGATGACCATCCGTATCTATCCGTATCTGACCGCAGACATTCGTATATCATCCGTATCAATCCGTGTGAAAACGTATCACGAAGCGCACAATATGAAAAAAGTTTTGAAAATTTCAAAACTTTTTTTCATCCGTGTGCGGATTGCAAATCCGCACAAAATCCGTATTAATCCTTATTGATCCGTATGAATACGTATCTCATCCGCATCAGATACGGATAAATACGGTGGAAAAGGGAGTCTACCAACGCGAGGTTTGATACCACAATAATGCGGATGTGCGCAAGTCGGCGCAAGCCGCATTTCCTGTTTGACATGCGCATCGCAGTGTATCTATCCGTATTGATCCGTATCTCATCCGTATCTATGATTATCTATGCGTATCTATCCGTATCTCCTGCCGCAGGTTTTAGGTATGGCCGCAGAGTGACACGCATACATCTGTATCTATCCGTATTTATCCGCAGACCATCCGTATCTCATCCGTATTATATGCCTATGTTCCCAAAATACGAGGTATTTTCACGGTTCGGAGGGGGGGGGTCGAGATTTATTATACGTATCTCCATCCGCAAGGCCATCCGTATCCCCGTCTGACGCGACTGTAAGGAGTGAGGGTTTTTATTAAGGTTTGATCTCACAAAGTCGGCCTGTCATTTTGGTACAAAATCGTTAGTTCCCTTATAATTTTAATGTACTGTTTATTGATCCTTTTTTCACCAAACAAGATCGGAAAATATGTTGTCTACGAGAACGCGGTCAAGTCATTTGTCATACAAACTGAACACGGCGAAACGATAATTGTTTTCCCGCGTTAACACTTCAGTTGACGCCACCACAACTTGCGCTGATGGACACACTTCCAAGTATAGTTAGCGATGGCGATGAAAGGCTAAAGAGATGCCTCACAGCTAAAAGGCATTTACCTTTATTACTTCGACCGTTTGTCATCAAGGCAAGTGCTACCTGGCATATTAAGACGCCAGATGATTGAATGAATTAAAACATTCAATATTTACAATGTCAGTATGTTCTTAGCTTAATTATACAAATGGAGTCAAACAAACAATAGACGTATCGGCATGAAGGGGGCTTCCAGACGAATGTGGTGAGACTCATACAAACCGAACACTTCTGGATTTCCAGGCCCATTCCAACAGCAAGCATGTACTTCAACTCAATAACCTTTACAGCATGCTATTCAATGTGTTTACAATAATCTGAATGGGAAATCACTCCTTATTCAATCCTGGAGCACTATAGGTAGACAAAAGATTCCTTACATATGCAAAATGTATTCGCCCATTTGCTTTAACCCTTTACCCAACGCAGACGATATCAAAATTTATTATTTTAAATATAAATTTTTCAAATTTTTCAAAACATTTCAACAAAACTATATCATGTGATCCCTCGTTGGAACGAGCTCGACGAGCTCGTTCCAACGAGGGGTCACATGATATGGTTTTGTTGAAATTTTTTTAAAAAGTAATATTTTTTCAACTGCTGAATTTTCATATCACGCGGGCGGATGCGGCCGATTCGTTGGGTAAAGGGTTAAACAATATTTATATGATGATCTCTCGCACGGACTCGGTATTGAGCGGATAAACTCTTTGTTTTGTTCAATTTGTTGAAAACGGACTTATTTTGGTGGGGTCGAGGTATTATAAAATTTGACCAGAATCATACAGTATCCTCTCTGTGATTTTTCACTTGGCCATTCTACCGGTACTTACATGTTATAACAGCACAGGGCTCAACAAGGTAATTTGGACCTCATGGGCCATCAGTAGTCCATTTGCTTCAAATTTGTTTTTTGGGTCATTTTATTTCTACAGATCTAGTAAGTACATGTATAGATAGATGTCTACTAGTGTCACAACACGATGGTGCAGATATGTGGGATTTATGATCACTCTTGAGCTCGACCGAACACGGAGATGACGGCCGGGGTTTTGAGTGAACATACGTCTCTCCACCTCGCGGTGTTGAGGTTGTGTTGGGGCAGGTTCGTCATCTTAAGGTTTCAGTGACTTGATATTTAAAAATATAACCAACGGGTATCATCTGAATATAATTTAATGGAAATAAAACACTATTATGTACTCACATGTACGCATCAAGAACAATCCACGAAAATATATACACAACACAAAACAAATCACAGATGAATTTTCCCCACCCCAAAGTTCGAGCTCTTTCCAGGGTACCCCGCGTTCAATGCTGTCGTCTGGTTGTCACTTGTTGTTGCTCAGCTCCTGGCGGTCCTCTCACTTCTCATGCAATTGTACACAAAACGTATAGTTCATTTATGGTCGCTTCCACCTTTAAGTGCGCTCAAATTTGTCAGTCAACTCCTCTAACCAACTCCATCTATCTCACTTTACACGTGTGATAACATATTGTCACTCCTCTTTACATTTTTGGGACGCCTAAACCACTTTCCGTCTACCGTTTAAACCAATAATGTTCATGCATGCGGTTTGCATGCCTTCTTCTAAGCTCACCCCGAGCTCCGAGCTCCTAGCTTAAGTCAAATGTTCGAGCTCTCGATAGCTCCAATAAAGTAAACTGTTCAAGCTCTCGGTAGCTCCCTCCAATTAACTAAAATGTTCGAGCTCTCGATAGCTCCTTCAAACTAACTTTACTTCACTTATACGTTAAACTTCGCAAATGGCTCTCAAAGCCCTCCCGTGCCACTTAGCCTAATAACTTATCGCCTATTCTAAACTATATGTTGGACCCGCTAGTCCCACAACTCATTAACATGTCCATAGCCAAAAACAGTCACTGGGCTAGAGTTTGAACCTTACGATCAACACTGCTCTTCCAAATCTTGCTACTCCTTTTTATATTATCAAGGAATACCGGGGGAATCTGAGCGCTATCTCCTTGAAGCCCTCTTCATTGATTTATGGAGATCTTTGACTCTATTGAATTCGCAGGCAAGAAGACAGCGCCATGTTGTGTTTCTGTGCGTTCTCAACGAGGTTGATTATATTTGCCCGTTTGTCTATCTGCGGGGTAAAAATAATTACATGTTCACCTGTTTTCATGCTTAATGTTGATGTCCGGTTAATTAAGAGATTAACACCTGGCTTCTGCTAACCACGGATCAAAGAATAATTTATTTTACATAATATACACGCTGTCAATTTGAGTTGATCTTGACAACTGGTCAGGAGATAAAGAATTAAATCACCTTTTGCGATACAAGGAAGAACGCAATTCTCGGAAGCAATCCGAACAAAATCTGTGGTTCCGATTTTTTGTCTAAATAAAGGTTCCACTTGAATATTATTTAACCCCCTACACACTGATGTCGATATGTCAAAATGTTCAGGTGCAAAATTTTCCCATAATGCAACTAGAAATTTAGCAAATTCAGCCTTGTTTGACAGAGCTCATTGAGCTCTGTCAAACAAGATTGAATTAGCTAAATTTCTAGATGCATTATGGGAAATATGACAACTTAAAATTTTTGATATTTTGACATCAGAGTGCAGGGGGGTTAATGTCCTGTAATATCCTTCTAATTCCGGATTCTATACTACTATTTTGGATTCTGACCACCAAACTAGAGCGTTTTTTATTCTCTCATCCGGTCACAAATAATTAATAAGCACTTGATGTCCCTTCCAGCATCTTTTGAGCAACATTAAACTTAATAAAACAATGCAGTCACTCGGCTTTTTGTGTGATAGATTAACTCAGGGTAAACAATTCTGATCCACAGAATGAAAACGCCTACCAATATTTGAGGTGCCAATTAAGTAATGGGAAACTTATAGCTTGAAAACAGGTGACAGTTTTTTACGATGCTATCAAAAATGTAAAGAAAATTTCACATAAAGATTTATCACACACCTATTAATGTAAAACACAGGATTTCCACTGTTCTGTCTGTACGATAAAAATAAAGTTGTATCGTACATGTGGTGATACAAAACACGTTCGATTTCGTTTCCAACGTAAACAGAGAAGGAACCCGTCTAAATAAATCACGTCATCATTGGTCGAATGCACCGGAGTCGAGATCGCTTGGAAATTCCAAGTTTCTCATTTTGATTTGTTTACCCCGGATATTTAAACAATTAGATTCGAGTCAATAAAAAACCTTCCCCAACCTTTATTCTCACCACCGGCATTTCTCACATTCACAGCCGTGTAGTGAAAACAGAAATTAATCCGATACACAGAAATAGGAGTTTCCTATAATTCAGTAATCCCTTCCGAGTTCCATATTCCAGGTTCTGCCACCGTGATACCTCCGATTTCAGGAGAAATTTCAATGAACGGTTGTCCGTCATCCTGACTGCTTGTTCCTTGACAAAAACTTTCCACAACTGGTCATATAATGATGGAGTGTACTAAACTTAGCTATTTAAAAACCTTTTTGTTGTGTTATTCCCAGCAGTTCAGTCAATATTTGAAGTTCGATCATCGTGACCGTGACACTGATCGGTGTCAATTGGTTTCGACCAACTCAATGTCGTAAAAATTAAAAAGCAAATTAGGATTGATACCCCACCAACCAACAGTGGTGGCTTGTTCACAACGAAGGAAAAGCGACATTTATGCAGTTGAAATGTGCTTTTAGTTCGATTTTCCTGTTAACTGGTTGTTGCATGGGAGGTGTGTGATAAAGACAGAACCACACATACGTTTGAATGGGTTAAGAATTATCCACGAGATTACTTTGGTCCAGTATATCACGAAAGCCGAAGGGTCGAGTGACATCCTGGGTCAAAACAATCGAGTGTTATCCTGGGTCAAAGCAATGGAGTGCGATCCTGAGCCAAAGCAATCGAGTGCAATACTTCTTAACCCATTTAAACGTTTGTTGGGTTCTATATATTTATTTTTTGTTGTCCACCTACATTTAACTTTTGACGTCATATATCACATTAATGCATGACGGTTGTTTCTAGTCAAATATCGTCTCACTGCTGAGGACGGCAACTCTTGACTAAACACTTTTTAAGATTATAAACCTTTTTCTTCTCAAGAAAAGATCAACCGAAGTTGTGCAAACAGTGGTTTTGTTTTGTTGTATTGGGGCTTAGCGATACTTTCCACAGCTATTAACACAATTATTAGACCTATGCGACGTGAGCACAAAACAACAGCTGCAGTGAGTCTTCATTTTTTTTCATTACCGTTTAACGACATTTTCGACACCCGGAGTCATACCGTGTTGTGACAGTTTTACGAGTGGAGGAATCCAGAGGACTCGGAGAGAACCAACAAGCAGCGAGTTAGACTTTCCCAACGTACTAAATCCTCACTAGTGGTGTTAACATTGGTTGAAGATAAGTGCACCATCGACATGCAGTACGCCTTAGTTCACAGCGCCACCGTGTTCCCGTGTGGGCAATCGGGATAAAGTGCCTTGCCCAAGAATACAACGCAGTTACCCCTGGTGGGGATCGAACTTTGGCCTTTCGATTGAAGTCCAATGCATTAACCACTGAGCTATCGGGCTCCCAATAAAGTTGGTAAAAATTGCATTGGAGTTGAGTGGTCTCATTTTCAGGAAACATCCATGCTCACCGTTTTAACCCTTTACCCAACGAATCGCCCGCATCCGCCCGCGTAATATGCAAATTCAGCAGTTGAAAAAATATTATTTTTCAAAAAATTTCAACAAAACCATATCATGTGAAGCCTCATTGAAACGAGCTCGTCGAGCTCGTTCCAACGAGGGTCACATGATATGGTTTTGTTGAAATATTTTGAAAAATGTGAGAAGGATTATGTCTTCCAAGAGTAGATCAGACAAAAGGGGAGTGAGTTTTAACATAATTAACTTTTTACAAAAATTCGGGTACGAACAAATGCAGGACAAATTTTGCAAGCGGCTCGAAAGCTTTCCTAAACATGCCAGCAATTTCGCCAGCAAGCTTGAACTCGGAATTTTACCCCTAACCGCATCTATTATCGGTATGCTAGAAAAATATAAAACACATCTAGACAACTTAGGACCAGAGAGCCTTGTCAAAGAAGCCATGGAAACAGATGATGACCAGGGGAAAAACGGGGCTAACTCCTGGCTGCGGTCACTAAACGAGTGCAGACAACTTATCATGCCAACCACCTCCGATCAATACCCACTGGAAAATAATGCCGTCGTTTCGTTTTGTGAAAATGCTATTCGCTCCGATTTGGACAATGACGAAAAGCGAAACGGTAAAAACAAATTGAGGACGTATCGAAATTTTAAGGAAACTATTAACCTAGAGCCATACCTAGATGAATGCAGAATCACAAAACACCGCAATGCCCTAACTAAACTAAGAATAAGTTTCCATAATCTTGGCATTGAGAGGGGCAGGTATATGGGATTAGAAGAAGAATTCAGGGTGTTCGAACGTTGCTGGGTTGTAGACAACGAAACACATTTCATTCTCCACTGTGAGAGTCTGGAAGATGAACGAAAACACCTTCTTGGACATAAATTTATTAGTAGCAGCAATTTTGGGCTTATAATGACACAAACAAATTTAAACTTATAATGCAATCCACCGACAATGGGTTTCTGAACAATCTCGCCCATTATACATACCATGGGTTAAAAAAGAAAGGGAACTAGCAATCCCCCGATCAACCAAACCACGTCGACACCGGTCTCATATAATACCCAATTTCCGAAGTTACCGGCGTGAATAAATATACATACTGCACCATAGAGCAAGAACAAAGGTTTACATTATCCTGTTCCAAGACATGGTTTATTGGTATACTAAAGTGAAAAGTCATACTTCACTTACACGTTGTTCCACAAACAAGGAGTCCGGTTTAACTGGTAGAGTGCTAGACCATCTGTAGTGCCAGAGTTTGTTCACGTGGATTTGTCTTGTTGCAATTTATTGGAGAATTCCTGTGAACACTCGGCAATGGATTGCAACAGGACGACTCCATATGGACAAAATGTTTTCTTGTTTCAACTGAGTCTGAAACATATCCACAGAACATGAAGACCTTTAGTTGTGGTACCAATACCTTCCAGTGAAGCCAAGGTATGGGCTTCTAGCACCCAATCAATATACAAAACGACATAACTTGTACTTCTGATGTATTGTTATATTATTGTCAACTATTACTATGTTATTTGTTATACTGTACACTTGACCGTAAAGGTGTAAAAGTACAATAAACTGAATTAAAATTGTTCTTTTATGGACCTCTCCCGAAGGACTGTCTGCCCTTCTATAGTGCTGTCTGGTTACTATAGTGACTGAGCCGACAACACCATGAGAGAAAGGTTCAATCAGAAGAGGTACATAATAGATTTACAACATGACATGTTACCCAGTATCTGGACTTTGAGAGTTAAATAAGTGTATGACTGCTCGAGATTTCACCGGAAGTGTGAACACGAGACATCAGGACGGACACTATCCAATTAGATGTTACATTAAAATGTTTTATATGTACTAGCCAAAAAGAAAAAATTGCTTCAATGCAGCTATCACATCGATGCTGAGTGATAAATCATTAATATGGCTTTATGACATTTTTACAGCAAATGAATGAAGCGTATTCACCCCACGATTTTATTCACGTCAAATCGACTGGAGCGATTACTAGTAAAACACAAAATTACCTTGACATCCGTAGGAAATATTTCAAAGAGTAATTATAACATACGCCCAGCCCCTTTAATTTGGCCCTGCAGCAAAAACAGCCATAAATTTCTACGCTCGATAAAGTTTTAACGCTCAAATGTTGAAGGTCGGTACTGATTTTAAAATGGGTATTCTCTGTGTGGTTTGCTAATCAATAACACAGAACGGGTAGTGTTTTATTGACGCGAGCAAACTCGACCGTTTGTTTGCTTGTTTACGTGTGGTGAATAACAATACGATTTTTCTGGTGTCACAAGAAAATAAATCGCTTCTATTTCACCCATTGGGACCTATGGAGTCGTTTGGATGGGATGAAACTTGCACTGCTATTAATCTTTCTACAGGTGCGTTTCAAAATGTTGCATATTCATCCATCTTGTAATGCATACCTGTTGAGAGCAAATCACTCTGAATTTTAAATGCATGTGGATTGAAATGTGATGCAACTACAAACCCCGACGCGAATAATGACTTCCAGATTTTTTTTTCTTGGCGGACATTTGTGAGATTATTACTATTTAACTCCTTGAATCCGTGAGCCCGCTTTTCCGACCCTGGAAAATGATACGCCATAATTTCATTACGTAGAATGGCTGCAAAGTGAAAATGTGGGCTAGACCAATCAATATTTTCAACACGCAGCCTCATGGGCTGCACTTTGAAAATATGAAGTGGTATACCCCCAAATAATGAATATGGACTCATTCAACTGCTGCCACTGAACAGACATGGAAGATCCCACCAGGGTTCAAAGAGTTAACAAGTTTCAGTGTCGTAAGCCAAGAAACTTGATTACCAGAGCAGGGCTTATAATTCATCTAAATTTGGGAGAATCCATTTGGGTTTTCGCGAAATGATTGCGAGAATCCATACCTGCTATGGGTGTCATTGGATCCCATTAGGCCACCATGGTTGAACCCGTGTTGTATACTGATAACACATGTTAGCCCTTAACCCAACACAGGTTTTTAATTTTAATAAATAAACTGAATTTGATAATTTTAAAAGAAAATAAAGAATATTTATCAATAGAACCTTACAAACATGGATGCCATTGGAACCGGCTCATTGAGCCGGTTCCAATGACAGCCATATTTGTACAATTTTATTGACAAAATGTCAGAATATTTCAGGTCATGATAGCTTTGTATTGGTTAATTTGCCGCTGCTATGTTAGGTAAAGGCTTAAACTGACTCAATTCTTTTCACCCGAATCCAAGCTGGGGTGCAGCAAGAATCTACATGGATTCTCGATGGCTTTGTTGTACGAATCTTTGTGTGAATGGATTCTCTTATTCTCCTCGAAATATAAGACTTGCTAGAGTGCCTTCGTTATTATTAAACACAATTTACAAACAATAGGCCATTACCTGCATTATAAATAGTGCACGTCTTGGAGATGAATATGACAAAATAGTGGTCTTCGTAGTGGCGGCTGGGTGGTGGTGGGGGCCCGTGGCTATAACACATTTGGGTCCCAAGACACACCGGGTCGACCATAGTTCTGCCCGGTGGGGAAAATTTTGAAACTTGCATATGAAGAGAAGCAAAATCCTCCACTCTGGCAACTGATGCATTGCGGGCTGTTTAAATGTTGATTACGAGTGGGAGCATGGCCTTGGCAATTCGACTCTGTCTCGAAACTCGAGTGAGTGGAGGTTTACCTGGCGAATATGCAATCTACATATAGTAAGGGGTAAGGGACTCTGTTTGTTAGCCCTTTAAAACTGAAAGGTCGCTTTCAGGTCTGGGATCGTAATACGACCGGACTTCATATACTATAGAATGTAAAATATCGATCGGTCTTCCCATAAGGAACTAATATAGATTCTATCAGCCGATAGCTCTGAACTGGCAGGAAATATACCACCAGTGTCAAAAGGGTTAAATGAGTCCCCAACAGACGAAATACAGTAGGCATATAGTGCGTGTTGAGAGACTTGAATAAAATACAACCCTTGTGGGCCCCATGTTGAGCCTTGGGCTCCCTGAGGTCGGGGTCCGTAGCCATTGGCCACCCTGGGCCATACGAGCCGCGCTTGGGTCCTCGAGAAAGAAAAGTATCCGCGCCTGAAATTGGTACACTTGACACACAAGTCGAATAACGGGTAGTTCATGGTTATCTCGAATATTTTCATTGATCAAGGTGCAGACAAGGGACCGCCAGTCTGGCCACGACTTTCTTAAAATATCAGTATAAAGGGATTTAAAAGTCAAGAGAAATACGGAAATCCTGCAGTAGATGGTGGCCAAATATTCCGTACACAGGAACACCTGTTATCCTTAATCCACCGATCTGCACAATAATGACAGGACCACCGTTGGTCGGTGAAGTTACCAGCTGAAATGAGTCGTAGGAATACCACAAGTAAACTTTCATCCGATTTTCATCTGTTGATTTATTTATTTATTCATTTATTGGTGCCTGAGGTCACATATTTCTGCACAATGGCTCATCATGACCACGACAGTTTTACGGGTGGAGGAAGCCGGAGTATCCGGAGAGAACCACCGAGCAACGGCGAGCAACTGTCAGCTCCCCAACATACTAACTCCGCACAAGCAGGGTTAGCACTGGTTGAAGTCAGTTGCACCATCGATGGGCAATACGCCTTAGTACACAGCGCCACCGTGCACCGTGCCCCCGCGTGGGCAGTGGGGATGAAGTATCTTGCCCAAGGATATAACGCGGTTGCCGCAGTTGGTATTCGAACCGAGGACCTCTCGGCTTGCAGTCTGCACCTCTACATACTGAGCCACCGCGCCCCCTCCTCAGTTGATAATTTCATGCGTTGACATCATGTCTTGGGCAGCGCTTGTGCGTCCGTCCCTATAAATAAGCTAAGAAATATCGACAAAGAAGAAATGTAACATTTTTTTCTGTGATTATCCTAGAAATGATTTCCACTGTGTACTGTAATCCGCCGTCACAAGGAATGTCGTAATGCGTTGCAAAATTAAGACAGACAGATACACAGGATAACTCCGAGTATCATTTTCCGGCCCGATTTTCACAAAATGACCATAATGGAGACCTCAAAACGCCCACAACGGCAGACACACTTCCCCCTAAGGCAGTGTTTCGTGGTATGTCTGTTCCCTTATTATATACTTAACTCGAAAATTCACCCGATACCGCTACTGTGGACCCTTTAATCCGATCTGGCAGAAACGGAGAGTGTGGTTTTCGAAACCCATATCCCACCCTCTCAAACGAGACTATTGAACTGTTACGTCACGTTGCAATTACGTCAATTGCCATTGGGCTCAGGAGAGTAAGCGTTATGCTGTATAATAATAATACTTTATCATATGACTCTTCCGTTTTGTTCACTTTGAAACATTTGATATTTTGTTTTCATATTAATCAGCGATAAATAAAGCCTTCCGTCAATTTCATTGGTCAATTTCAAAACTAGACAATTTGATTGGCTGAACAAAATACAACAGGGCCACATTTTCATAATTTGCATAATTAGAGTTGGGAGCTTCCGTTGGTCAATTTCAAAACTGGACAATTTGATTGGCTAAACAAAATACAACTGGGTCACATTTGCATAATTTCAGTAGGGAGAATTTACGTTATCTGTCCTATTTAGGGTGGGTTATATTATATTAATCTTTTACCTAACGTAACGGCAAAAACCGTCTCGCGCAATACAGCAAAAACGCCATTCATTTTTTTTTTTTTTATATTTTCACTTTTTGCATCCAAAACATAGGTTATGACCCCTCATTAGAACTAGCGTCTCGCACTCGTTCCAATGCGGTGTCATAACCTATGTGCTGGAAGCAAAAAATGAACATTTTTAGTTATACGAGGATGTTTTTTCCAAGTGCCGCCTGCAACACAAGTTAGGTGATGGGTTAAAAAGTCATACTAAGTGGCTAATTTGTGCGTGTGTGTGTTATATGATAAATAGAATATGAAATGAGTGTTTTTCTCATATAATATTTATGAAACTCGTCCGAATTTTCCGCTTGGACTCGCCGGAAGCTCGCCCAAACGGAAAAGTCTTAGACTCGTTTCATAAATATTATATGAGAAAAACACTCATTCCATATCCTCTATCTAGTAAATAGCCAACTGTTTCCAATCGACAAATATTTTAACGGCTGAAAAACTATTATTCCAGTTTGAAAATCAGGTGCAAATATTAACATTAAATTCAACAACATAAATTAAAATCGCACAAAATATGAACAGTTTGTGTTATTTATGACAGATTTGGTGACGAGAAACAACTTGAACGTTACGGTATCTTCATCAGTGAATGAGATATTGTGATGACGTTTTGTATTTACCACTTCATATACTTGATGAATGAATGGCGTCCGGATTTATTTATTTATTTATTTATTTATTTATTTATTTATTAGTGCTTAAGGTCACATACTTATGCACAATGGCTGATCGTGACCGTGACAGTTTTACGGGTGGAGGAAGCCGGAGTACCGGGAGAGAACCACCGAGCATCGACGAGCAACTGTCAGCTCCTCAACATTCTAACTCTGTTCAAGCTCCGCCAGAGCAGAGTTACAGCGGTTGAAGACATGTGCACCATCGACGTGCAGTGCGCCTTAGTACACTGCGTCATCGTGCCCCCATGTAGGTAACCGGGATAAAGTGCCTTCCCCAAGGACACAATACGGGTCGTCCCGGCCGGGGATCGAACTCAGGACCTCTAGCATGGAAGTCCAAATGGCGTGCGGATAGCAACGAGATAGAATACCACACTCTAAAATAAGTTGGGTTAAAAATCAACTGAAATCAACTGGGTTGAGTGAATATGAACCCAATTTGATTCATATTCACAAAACCTAGTTGAATTGGGTTAATTTTTAACTCAACTGATTTTAGAGTGTATTCACGAAACATGTTCAGAAATTCGTTTTCTTCTGTTGGCCTGTTTGGATTATTTTTCATGTACTTTACCTTACTGTAAACGTGTATAATACAACGGCGACTTTTGGGGATACCACTGATCTCCTATAATCAACTCAACGAAATCCAGAACACCCTTTCAGTTACTGTTAAAATAATCTATATTTTTTCGACAACTTGCATCTACCCGCCCCGTGATGTCGGACATCCTAGTTTCGACCCCGACAATCCATCAAAACAAAAGTACAATCGCCGACTCATTGGGACGTTTTAGAACTTCATTGTGTGTACAGCTGTAGACTCAAATGGCATATCGGGTTCACCAATAGCATAGTCGATGAATGTTATTGGCAGAAAACCATCCACAGTTTTGTCTTGAATAATGAACTGATAGACCTCTCTTTCATACCATGTGGTTATCACACTCGAGTACAAACAAGCTGTATGAATGCGTTTGAGTATGATTAATACGATAACACGTCGATTTTGATATGTTGGGTCAGGTGCGACTAGATTCCAGAGCAGTATTTATCATTAGCGATCTGCAAAAAGCACATGGTCTGTGAGACTCAAGGTTCCGTTGGAAATTACAATTCCCACGTCTGTTGATCTTTTTGATCAGCGTTGAGATGATCGCGATAAGTTAAAGGGAAATTAAAATAAACACGCGAAGACGGCGATGGGTGAGATAAAAAGTAAGAAACGCTTCGTGGAGATCCATTGTCTTAACATAAAGAAGAACTACAGCCGTCAGTTACCTGCTTTTTCAATTGTTTGCTAAATGATTTGTGAACAATGTTTTTTTCTTAAACCCCTTTTGTACGAAAATAAGTTTACAAGGAATATGTTCTTTTTGTGCTTTCATGGACTATATAATGTAGGTCATCGTTAAACGGACGATTTCCCATAGCTTTCACGTGATGCGCGAAACCCATAAAAAGTGAGTGTTACGAGTGGCATAGTTCGAAATCCAGCCGAGCGAATTTCCATCGGCACAAACTGCGTAGCGATACTATACTCAATCACGCAACCCATTCGAGTATGTGATGGTTTATAAGGTTGTGTGCGAGGTTGTGTCTGTATGTGTGTGTGGGGGGGGGGGGGGGGGGGGGAGTGTTCATTGAGTGTTTGTGTGTGTGTGCATCTTGCAACTATATAAATCGATTTGCATATCATTTGTGTGATTGTTTTTCTTGTATTTTATTGTTTTCGAAATGTCATACCCATTCTTTGTAATGTGGTTGTGCAGTAAATTCTATTCTATTCTATTCTATTCATGGTTTCGTACAGTTTCGCGATGCCTTTGAGCGAAGGGAACTTTCTCTACAGTCCCCACCCCGAACCCGCATTGCCATTGTAACTAAATCAGTGTCCTTTCTATTTTGCAGCTCTTGGGAAATTTGAAAAAGAGATAATTTCAGTGAATTCTATTCTAGTGAAAAGCTTTGAGGAGTGTTAAACTGTGTACTCTAATCAGGAGCCCTACTATAAAACTTTTAAAATTGTATTTTCTAAAATTGTATTTTCTACTTATTAATATGACTGACTAAAACGATTCATTTGCATTTTAAAAGATATGGCAATTTGCCAACTGGCAAATTGCGAGATCTCTGAAAATGTTGATGGTTCATCTTAACCCAATTAAAGTCATAACTAGAAAATACAATTCTAGAAAATACAATTGTAAAAGTTTTATTGTATTGGTCACTGACCAGTGAAACAGAAAGCAGCTCACTACACTTATTAAACTAAATTTCGTGCACAAAAGAATTGGAAAAAAACGCTACGTACCCGGAGAGAACCACCGAACAACGACGAGCAGCTGTCAGCTCTCGGACATCGTAACTCTGAACTCTGCACCGCGGCACAGATAGGGTTAGATTGGTTGAAGACATGCGCGCCATCGACGTGCAGTACGCCTTAGTACACAGCGTCATCGTGCCCCCATGTAGACAATCGGAGTGAAGTGGCTTGCCCAAGGACACAACGCGGGAGCGCGAATCAGTCGCTGAAATGGTCACCCATCCAACTTCTAACCGCGCTCGACGTTGCTTAACTTCGGTGATCTGACGAGAACCGGTTACCGCTACGCCACCGCGCCCCCACTCTGATCTGTTTCTCGTTGCATTTTCTTAGGTTTGGAGAACTACCACAATACATTAAAAAATATAGAGGCAGCCTGCTGTTTTTGAGTTGCTATCAGAATTTATCTCATAAGTGACTGCAAGGAAAAATGAATTTTCACGGGCTGATAAAAGCCACGAGTGAAAACGTAGATTCTCTTGCAGCCGTGACCCAAACAGTAGAAATTTTATCATGTGCGTTGTAATGTTTTAAATCCAATTAAAGCATGTTTTAATTTCAATTAAAACACCTAACCACCGAAAAAACGTGCTGATATCGATCTAAACTTATTGGGCAATGCGCGTCACCTCCATGGGAAACAAGGATTTCCTAGCATTTACGAATAAAACATTAGGTATTCTATTTATTAAATACGTTCGGATGTTTTAAACAACATTGAAAGGCGGACTGGCCGTATAGTGCATCGGGAAATTTCCCGGTGGGTCCCTTATTGGGAGCCTCCGAGGGCCCCAATATTGATGCAGCTCAACACCTATTTCGAGTTGCAATTTCGTGAAAATGACCAAAAGGCGAAGAGGATCTGATTGCATAGACTGTCGGTTTATCGAAATGCCCTCTATGTGGTTGGCAGTCCACATAGAGGCATTTCGATATACCAGCAGTCTAGTCTGCCATTGGTTGGCCAGATGCAAGGAAACAGCGTTCCTTCGGTTAAAAAAATCAAAATTTTCTCCCATTACGCCGAAATGTGATCGGCGCGATAAGTCCGATGCCCTCTTTGGTGCAACCATTCTTGCCAAATGAGCGACAAAAATGCCATCAAAATGCCCTCTGTTTGGCCTGCCTTTGATCGCTCAGATGCAAGGAAGCGGTGGCTGTAAACTTACAGAAGCAGAAGCAAAAGCAGCGTTCTTTCGGTTCGAAATATCGAAATTTTGTCCGAGTCCGGGCCCCCATAGTACATTTTCCGGCAACGTTTTTCGGTCCAGTCCGCCCCTACAAACACCGGAAAAGCGAGGTGATATAGATCTAAATTTAATGCGCAATGCGGGTCACTTCCGGAGAACTATTCTCGTACATCTGCTGTGACGTTAGACGTTGAAACATATTTGCTAGACACTTTCTATCATACAAGGTAGCAAAAAGAACATTGTTCCTCAAAAAGCTTGGAAAACTGTAAATTCATTTCAAATAAACTTCATTCCTCCTGACAGTTTGGAAACCATATACATATTTCTACTGATATTTAATCCATCCCCGGACGAACGACTGTCTTTCAGAAGAATCATAAGGACTGGGGTGTGTTCATTGGATTTTCACGAATTCATTTTCAAGTGTATCCATGCTGGTCAATGTGCTTAGTGGTATAACCAAGAAGAGGTTCATATGATCATCTACCCAGTCCGACCCATTGTCCATCTCATTTACCAGAAAAGCAATGGTCGGATGAAAGTCAGTTAATCTCCGGATTGCAAAATATTTGTGATCAATACAATTGCTTTGGATACGAGAGATATATGAAAGATGATCTGATGTTTTATCAAATCACAAATCACCTTGAGTCAACATCAAGCTAAAATATAGAAGCTAACTGCTTCGGCTTTCCGTTTCTCATTCACTTACAGTATTCTCAGCGTACATTACAGGCATGGTGGGTCAATATGAATACACCATATGAACAGGGGCTGCAGAGATAATTTTAATGGGGATGGCGCAGAAATGTTAGTGGAGGTTCTGGGACCAACTCCAAAAAATCATGTAAAAAGTTGTGACGTACGAAGCCAGTCTCTTTTTACTTTGGGAGGGTCTTGCTAATCTTCCAGAAATTTTACTGAACACCACTCATTGCGAGTCTAGCGGTTTAGCAAAGGGTTGAACGGTATTCGAAACTGAATACCGGTATAGGTGATAAAAATACTTTTCAGATATTTGAATATACGTACCATAATCGGGACTTGAGCCATAATAGTCGGAACAAGTCAGCAGGCTCTGATATCGCAGTTCGAATAATCCTTTACCCAACGCAGACGATATCAAAACTGATTATTTTAAATATGAGTTTATCGAATTTTTCAAAACATTTCAACAAAACAATATCATGTTACCCCCTCATTGTGAGAGGTCACATGATATGATTTTATTAAAAAACAATTCAACTCCTCAATTTGTATATTATGCGGGCGGGTGCGGCTGATTCGTTTGATAACGGGATAATATTATTCATTCGGGACTACAGTTAAAAAAAACCTCAAGGTATCTTGAAAATTCAATTGTGGGTAAACAAATAATGACGATAAACAGACATTTTTGTAATTACACCGGTATTCAATCGATACTAGTTTGAATACCGGTATATATCGGTTTATCGATATACCGTGCGGCCCTAGGCTTAGCACTAATTTCTAGCCAGGTCTTGGACCTGAATGGATAGCATTGTCAAGGTAATTTGACTGTTATCCCCATAACCTCTTCTTGATTGTATGTAAAAGTACCTGTTCTGAGACCACAGAGTTTATCAAAAGTTGTATGAAGTCCTTTCAGGAACCTTTCCCCATGGGGGCGTTTGTAACTCTCAATTTTTTTTCAAAACGATAAGCCTGTGTCAAATCATCGCGTCGCAGTGCGGTGGAGCCAGGATGGTCTGGGTGGGAGGGGGGGGGGGGGCTTCATCTCCCTCGCTTTTTTGACCAACAATGATAATAATATTTGAAAATAGTAGTAGTAGATGTGGAGATCGTGCCCGGTTGGCAGGATCTCATGCAGGATCTCATGTGACGTCATAGTCACGTGACCTGCTGGCGCCGTGTTTGGTTGTTATGGTAACACGCGTGAGCGGCCATCTTGTGGCGTCATCTCCATAGTGATACGTGGTATGAGTGCGCATGCGCAGCGCGTGTTGTGATACGTGCTTCCGTCGGCCATTTTATATACTGGAGTCCGCCATCTTGGTTTCTATGGTAGCATGTGGTTGCTATGTGACCCAAAACCTTCTAACAAGACAGGGGTATGTTCGGAGGGTATGTTCCTTTGTAGAAGAGTAATTTCCCGATTCGTAGAATTACCACAAACAACCCGACAACTTTTACTATTTCGAATTTTTTCAGAATTCTCTGCTTCTATCTATCTATGCAATAGTTTTCGTCTATCTGCCATGTTCCTTTGCCCTGGAGTATACTCAAGTAGCGTAGAAGAGCCCATCAGTTGGAACAGCTTTGCTTATAAAAACTATATTTAGCTATTCTGGTCTATTCTTGTTAGTTCTGGCCCTATTCTGAGTACTCTTGTGGTTTCATTTATGTAGATCATTTATATAGATTATAACTAACCAATCAGATTGCTTGATTTCCCATAACCTGTACTTAATCGTATAGAGTTATCTCCACTTATTACAACGAAGTTGTATCAGATTCTCGTCACATCTATATCCAATGGCAATATCCTGTTATCTCCCTTGTGTATATCAAAAGCATTCACAAAACCTATAAAGTCAAGAGAATAATTGCTCCATGAGCAAATGCTCGAACGACTCGAAGCTCATCGAGCAAATGAGCCTTAGAGCAATTGCTCGATCGAGTGACTCGACATACTGCTCGAGCGACTCGAATCCCATCGAGCAAATGAGCTTTAGAGTAATTGCTCGCTCAAGTGACTCCTCGAACGACTCTTCGACTCATGTCAGAAAAAAAGGGAATCTAGGGCCTGAAAGGGATTCCGTAAGTAGGGCTTTTTTCTCTCAAATAAGCCAAAGAGCCAAGAGAGTAATTGCTCCATGATCAATTGCTGGAACGACTCGAAGCTCATCGAGCAAATGAGCCTTGGAGCAATTGCTCGATCGAGTGACTCGACATACTGCTCTTAGCCTCATCTGGGTATTTTAGGATACCTGTTGTATTGGGCTATTGGGGGATACTTGTTGGACTTTACATCCGGGTACTTCTGTTGGGGTAGTAGATAAAAACAAACAACAATATATATAACATTTCATTTTTTATTCAAGTATACAATTTAATGTCTCAAGGCATTTGTCTTTGTAATTCTTCTCGCATGGGCTAACCATTTCATCTTTTTGCGGGTTGGATCTTCTTCCCATTGCATGGCCAGGTTCTTGATAAATCTTTCATCTGATAACTTGGTTTTGTTGGTTGCTTTAATTTCCTGTCTGGCATCTTTGGGTTTCTCTTTCTCTAGCTGTTTCATAGTAGTAACTTCAGTCTTCTGGACATCATTCTTTGTAGAAATTTCGTTTGTGGTTTGAGTGGAAGCATCTTTCTTGGTTTGGTTCCTCTTTGAATCTTCATTTGTAGTGGAAACTTCAGGCTTCTTCGTAACTTCTTTCGCAGTAGAAACTTCGTTCTTAGTGGTAAGTTCATTCTTTATGGGAGCTGGCATCTTTTTCTTGTCTTTAGTAGAAACTTCATTCGTAGTGGTAACATCTTTCACAGAAGAAACTTTGTTCATAGTAGTAACTTCATTCTTGTTTGTATTGGAAGTATCAGTCAGTTCTGTCTTTATTCTATTGTTTACTAATCGTTTAGTATCCACACATCTTTGTTTCTTTCCACCAGCATCCATGTCTAGATTTTTTCTCTTGGCTGCATTTACCACACGATTCACTTGAGCCAGTTCTAGAAGTCAGCTTTAATCCAGCATCATTCT
Source organism: Pictodentalium vernedei (assembly GCA_031216915.1). Classification (NCBI taxonomy): domain Eukaryota; kingdom Metazoa; phylum Mollusca; class Scaphopoda; order Dentaliida; family Dentaliidae; genus Pictodentalium; species Pictodentalium vernedei. Next base: position 171,667,047 of record CM062290.1, read on the forward strand.
TGAAGATTTGTATGTGTAAGTCATCTTTGAATCTGAGCACTGTTGTTGACACAGATATCTTCACTCTTCGACGTTCAAAACGGAAATGAATTTATTTTCATACCAACACTCCTTTTATACTTTTTTTCTAATCGTCTTCTTCTTCTTCATCACCATCTACTCTGAATGAGTAGTTTGCCATAAGGTTGTCGAACAGACATTTTCGCTTTTCCAAAGCATATTTCTGGGATTCTTCAAAGTCATAATCCTCTTCTTCACGAAGACGCTTGGCTGTTTCTTGAATTTTCTTGTGAATTGAGTCGTTGCAAAACTTTCTAATGTACACAAGGGTATTAATGTATTTCTTACTAATGGCTTCTCTGACATTCTTTTGAAGTGCTCTATATGCTGTTTCAGCTGCATCATCTCTATCCATCCCATCCTCGATATATTTGTTCACGAGGTTGTCAAAATCATCCTGGTATTTGCCATAGGCACTTTGGACGATAGTTCCCATCACCGAAACGTCTTCTTCCTCTTTGTCTTAGATCTTCTTCATATTCCATATCTTCTGATAGTTCTGATGACTCATCGGTGTCCGTATCTATTGACCAATTTTTTGGTGCACAACTGGATTGTATTGTGTCCGCTCTCTTCGAAAGTCAGATTACAAATAACAAATTTCTTATGAGCACGACCCTTTTATATGATATCGGACAGAGCATTGATGGCAGGTTTGATTAACTTTCCTAAAAATCCTCCTTTCTGTATGAGCCATCTTCTTTTCCGATACGATAGTTCTGTCTTTGGTGAGGCAATTCTCCTAATCTGGTGCTTGTATGGAATCAGCTTAGCTCTCTCAGATTTGGTTATAGGTACTGCTCCCTTCAAGATGTTTGAGGCACAATCACATGTACATTGTAGCAAATCATCATTGGCCGTCTTGAGTATAGTCTTGGCTTCATATCGATCCGCATCAGATAGGATTCGCAGTGTATCTAAATTTCTTTCTAATCTTGTAGTGTTGCTCGATTTTTCCGTTTGTCGGTTTGGGCAAACTTCTTCTTTGTGCCTCTTCATGTTAAACTTTCGAGAAAATGTTTTTCCACAGTACTCGCAGTTATGAATCGCCATGTCTTCACTCTTTCGTGGTCGTAGAACAAATGAGTGTATTTTCGCATCAACACTCCTTTTATACTTTTTTCAAAGCTAAGACTGGGTTGATAAGTGCCGAGAGAAAGCAACTCTTTCGTAATATACTTATTTTTATATCTGGAGAAATTCCACCATCTGTTAGCAGCTTCAATACATGTTCGTATTTTCGCAGGTCATCAGATTCAGCTAAATTCAGTGGTATCTTATCTTCGAGGATCTTGGTAGCACATTTGCATAAACAGGTAATCAAATCTTCATCAGCAGCACGTTGAACGGCATCGATTTCCTTCTTGTCAGCAGACCGTAAAAATTCTAAAAGTGCTTTATTCTGGTCAGTCAGTCCAGTATCTCTCTCCTCTTCTCTTCTTCTTGGACAGTTATGTTCTTCATGCCTCTTCCTATTGTATGGTTGGGTAAACAACTTCGTACAATATCTGCAGTGGATCCGATGATGGGTCTTCTCGTATCTTCTAGCATGATCCGATCTTGAAAATAACTTGGAACAGTACCTGCATCGAACTGGTAACATATCTCACTCGACGACGGTCAGGACACAAATGAGTTTATTTTCACAACAACACCCTTTTTATACCTTTCCCAACAGAAGTACCCGGATGTAAAGTCCAACAAGTATCCCCCAATAGCCCAATAAAACAGGTATCCTAAAATACCCAGATGAGGCTAAGAGCAGTATGTCGAGTCACTCGATCGAGCAATTGCTCTAAGGCTCATTTGCTCGATGAGCTTCGAGTCGTTCGAGCAATTGCTCATGGAGCAATTACTCTCTTGGTTCTTTGGCTTATTTGAGAAAAAAGCCCTACTTACGGAATCCCTTATAGGCCTTAGATTCCCTTTTTTCTGACATGAGTCGAAGAGTCGTTCGAGGAGTCACTCGAACGAGCAATTACTCTTAAGCTCATTTGCTCGATGAAATTCGAGTCGTTCGAGCAGTATGTCGAGTCACTCGATCGAGCAATTGCTCTAAGGTTCATTTTCTCGATGAGCTTCGAGTCGTTCGAGCAATTGCTCATTGAGCAATTATTCTCCTGGCTCTTTGGCTTATTTGGGAAAAAACCCTACTTACAGGATCCCTTTCAGGCCCTAGATTCCTTTTTTCTGACATGAGTCGAAGAGTCGTTCGAGGAGTCACTCGAACGAGCAATTACTCTAAAGCTCATTTGCTCGATGGGATTCGAGTCGTTCGAGCAGTATGTCGAGTCACTCGATCGAGCAATTGTTCTAAGGCTCATTTGCTCGATGAGCTTCGAGTCGTTCGAGCAATTGCTCATGGAGCAATTACCCTCTTTGCTTTATTGGTTTTGGGAATGCTTTTGATATACACAAGGGAGATAACAGATTATGGGAAATCAAGCAATCTGATTGGTTAGTTATAATCTATATAAATGATCTAGATAAATGAAACAACAAGAGTACTCAGAATAGGGTCAGATCAAACAAGAATAGACCAGAATAGCTGAATATAGTTTTTATAAGCAAAGCTGTTCCAACTGATGGGTTCTTCTACGCTACTGAAGTATACTCCAGGACAAAGGAACATGGTCAGATAGACGAAAACTATTGCATAGATATATTTATTATTATTTATTTATTGGTGTTTAAGATCACATACTTATGCACAATGGCTAATCGTGACCGTGACAGTTTTACGGGTGGAGGAAGCCGGAGTACCCGGAGAGAACCACCGAGCAACGACGAGCAGCTGTCAGCTCTCCAACATCGTAACTCTGAACTCTGCACCGCAGCACAGACAGGGTTAGATTGGTTGAAGACATGCGCAGCATCGACGTGCAGTACGCCTCAGTACACAGCGTCATCGTGCCCCCATGTAGACAATCGGGGTGAAGTGTCTTGCCCAAGGACACAACGCGGTTGCCGCAGGTGGGATTCGAACCGAGGACCTCTCGGCTTGCAGCCTGCACCTCTACCAACTGAGCCAACGCGCCCCCAAATATTGCATAGATAGATAGAAGCAGAGAATTCAGAAAGAAGTCGAAATAGTAAAAGTTGTCGGGTTGTTTGTGGTAATTCTACGAAACGGGAAATTACTCTTCTACAAAGGAACAAACCCTCCGAACATACCCCTGTCTTGTTAGAAGGTTTTGGGTCACATAGCAGCCACGTGCTACAAAAGAAACCAAGATGGCGGCCTCCAGTATACAAAATGGCGGACGGAAACACGTATCACCCTAACAACACGCGCTGCGCATGCGCACTCATACCACGCCTCACTATGGAGATGACGTCACAAGATGGCCGCTCACGCGGGTTACCATGACAACCAAACATGGCGCCACCAGCTCACGCGACTATGACGTCACATGAGATCCTGCATGAGATCCTGCCAACCGGGCACGATCTCCACATCTTCTACTAATAGTAAACAAAATGAGCTTAATTGCTTGTTACTCTTTTTGTCATCCTTAATACCAAAAATTTTAGAGACAGGGGCCGGTGGTCCACTTATCCCCTAAAATCACCCAAATTACTTGTTAGGTCGCCCTGTGCTTTTTTTTAACCTTTTACCTAACACGAAAGGCAGACGATAATGTCAACAGTATTCTTGAATAACTATTTTTTTTCATTTTTTGCTTCAAAAGTATAGCTTATGACCCCTGATTCCAATGAAAGGTCATAAGCTTTGTTTCTGAAACAAAACATGAAAACTGAATGTTGATTTTTAGTGAATAGCGCTGGCCGGTCTTGGCCGTTACGTTGGGTAACGGGTTAAATGACTTTGTAAGAGTTTACGAAACCCGCTTACACTTCAGTCCCCCCCCCCCCCCTCCCCCACCTTCCACCACGCATTCAAAGTCGTTCCGACCCCCTGTCGAATCACATGCAAAACTTGCATTCTGTATAGTCTGCACAGGCCCATATGACGCCTATGTTATAAAATAACTTTGTCAACGTCAAGTTTGACCAATGCTTCCTTCACTTTTCTCTCAAGGTTAGATAAACGGGGATTATATAGCTTCAGTTATACACCATACAATGGAGACAAATTGTCCGCTATACAACCCCACGCGTAGATAATGGTGTTTCGAAAACTCAGACGATTTCATCTATTTTGTTTACAAACGCCTCGATGAAAGACCAACGTGGATTAAGGCCCCCTCATGTACAAATATGCAATTTTTACGGAGAATTACAATTTAATATCTAACAAATGTCACAATGATAATCCAAAAAGTCAACGCAAGTCGGCGATCTGATGCTAATGTGAACACATGTACATACTGTTCTATTAATGACTTAATTGAAACCACCCAGCAGGGTATACCGTTCCTCATATCCTTGTCTATGCACAGTAGTCGGGTAGTTGTGTTTCACCTGGATTACACAATGTGATCCATCATTACATTGACGGCAAGAATTTGTCTGTGTCAAGAGGGGCTTACAATTTTGTCGTCCGCAGAAGATTACAGTATAGACACCTTCTTCTGGCGTGGTTATTATATTTATTTATTCATATATTTATTTATTTATTGGAGTTTAAGGACACTTTCGACAGTCAGGGTCACCACGTGTCGGACAGTTTTAAGGGTGGGGGAAGCAGGAGTACCCGAGGAGAACCACCTTGCAACGGCGAGCAACTGTCAGACTCCCCGACGCACTGACTCCACATAAGCAGGGTTAGCATTGGTTGAAGACAGGTGCGCCATCAACGTGCAGTACGCCTTAGTACACAGCGCCACCGTGCCCCCGCGTGGGCAATCGAGATTAAGTGCCTTGTCCAAGGACACAACGTAGTTACCCCTGGCGGGGATTGAACCGTGGACCTCTCGGTTTGAAGTTCAATGCCGTAACTACTGAGCCATCGCGCTCCCTGCGTGGTTATGAAAAGAACTGTCAACATTTTAACCTTTCTAAATGTATTGATAATGAGGGTACATGGGCGACGCACAAGAATCCGAAAACACATTGAAAGTCACAAATGGTTTATATTATCAACTTAGCTCTTTAGGCAGGATTCTAAAATAGGGGGTCCCAAGTCAGTTTTGCTATTTTTTTTTGGGGGGGGGGGGGGCAAAGATAATATTTGAAAGGCCGCTGTGTGGGGTTTAGGGGGCCTACCCTAGTCCTCTGGTCGTTGCCTTCTCCTGGGAGCGACGACCAGAGAAAAGATTAGCCCCACATCCCCGAGTAATTCTGAAACATTTAGTACTCCAAGAGCGAATCTGGGGCATTTGTAGCATGTGTAGCTCCTATAATGGAAACCATTTTGGGGCTCATTGTTGAGTGAAAGTTGCATTGCGTCAATTTTTGGGGGAGGCGGGAGGCGAAAATGTTAGCGTGGCCAAGCCCACCCCACCTCCGCAGCCACGCCACTGTATTAACTTAGCGGCCGAACAAAATAATAAACCAGAACTATCTCGGAATGTGGGGCTTCAAAATTCGGCAATATACGGACATTCAATTGTTTCTGGGAATGTCTGAAAAGTTTTATAAAAATCAGTTCATAAATGGAGGAGCAGTTGCTTATCAAGGAATTCTAAGCAGCGATTGAAATGAATTCTAAATTTAAGGAGAGAGTCAAAATAGTCCAGTCGCTTTTTGGAAAACCGAAACCAACTTACAAAACCGATAAAGCACACAGCCCTAACTGGAACAAATCCTTCTACAGGTTGTCGGGCGATACTCCAAATGGAGATATGAGATGTTTCTTCTGGTGGTCCAATAACAAGGAAATAGAAATAAATCGTCCCTTGAGTGCAAAAAGCACCATCTGCACTGCTAAAGCAGACGGCGCCTTGTTCCACTCAATGTTCGGCGAAGAGAGAAAGAATGAGCATGTGAGAATATTGAGGTGCCTCTTAGAAGACTGCTGACATTATCCGGTATTATCCGTTTTTAATTAATTTTTCTCTGTGTGGATGGCACAAACAGGGATGTGGCTAGAGGTTTTCAGCTGGTGGTGGGGGGGGGGGGGGGGGGGTGCCACCGGTCTAAATTACAACTGTGAGTGGTTTCGATAGGTGGTTGCACTGCAGCGCTGGGTGATATCTTTTAACCCTTTACCGAACAAATCGCCCACATCCGCCCGCGTAATATGCAAATAGAGCGGCTGAAAAAATATTATTTTTCGAAAAATTTCAACAAAACCATATCATGTGAACCCCTCTTTGGAACGAGCTCGCCGAGCTCGTTCCAAAGAGGCGTCACATGATATGGTTTTGTTGAAATTTTTTTTAAAAATTTAAAAAAATTATATTTAAAATAATGAATTTTGAAATCGTCTGCGTTGGGGAAAGGGTTATGAACCCTTCTGAAATTTTTTACTAGTCCTGAAACGGAAAAAGCATCATTTATAATGTGTCTGGGTCAGAAAATTTACCAAATTGATGTCAGTGTAGAAATTTTGAGGCCATGTCAATTTTAGAGTAGGAAATTTGAAACTCAAGTTTCCAGTTGGAAATAAAAGATCAAAATTTCTCATCATTAGTTGGAATTTTAATATTGTTCATGAACAGTATTAATTTACTGAATTTCCAACTATTTGATTTCTGACCTCGGAATTTCCAACTATTGAAAAAAAAAATACTCCTAGCTGGGGGTGAGACCCCCCCCCCCCCCCCCCCCCCACCCTGTCGCCACATCCCTGGGCACAAAAACCACTCCCCACTCTGACAGAACATCGAGGTTTCTGCCCCATCTGTGTTCAACTGGACAGATGCAACATTGGAGTTCTTTAGTTCAGATCGTCTTTTTTAAAATGAAAGTTTAATTTTATACCTGTTTGGGGAAGCATCTTTTTGGAATGAAACTCTAACACCGTGTCTATAAGAGAAATATAGAATATACCCATAGTAGCTTGGTGTACCAAATATTCACAACGAGTGGTGAAGTGGTGTTTACCACGAGCCTTTGGCGCGCGGTTAATCCCACTTCACCACGAGTGGTGAACATTTGGTACACCAAGGTACTTTGGGTATATTTTATTTAAACCATGATCGTCAGATTATTAAGAATCGCTATCATTTTTTCTGAATTTTACTGAACAGCAGGCGTACTTTCATGAGAATCTGTTTTTGTTTACATGAGCATCGGTGGGCGGTACTTCCACAGTCAATTTTATCGCCGAAACGAAATGGAAAATGAAACGGGGCCTTTTTCATTTTAATAACATGCTTTATAATGCTTTATTAACATGAGACAATGCATTTTTGTTATTTTTTTGGTGTCTTGTGGGGTAAACTCATTTAAAAAACGTAATAAATAATTGCCACTTTTATTTCACTCTTCGCGTGGCGACGTGCGATAAATTTAGACGTCACCGAAGGTCAACTTGGATTTAGTTTCACTGTAGGTGTAAAATTTAACTATTGAAATCCCGTTGCTGGCGTGTTCACAGCGGTTGGTGTGTATTATTAATTATTTATGTATTGGCGTTCAAGGGCACATATTTTTGCACAATGGCTAATCATGACCACAACATGAGCACCAACTCAAGACCAGGGGTGAGTGTTAATAATCCACGTTGCCCATTTTAGAGAGGGTTTGCACCTCCCAAGCACTGGTGACTGGGTCCTATTTTACAAGTAAAACAGAGCCTGTTTACCGCAGAGAACAGGCGCTGCTTCACTTCCTGGGGTCCCACGGGGAGGTTGGTGTGTAAAGCTAAAATTTATGTCATAGGCTTTTCATATATAGTAGAGTGGGTAATCATGGTATAAACCACATAAATACCCTCAGTTTGTTGATTGGGTTTTAAGGACTCATTCAACTCCCAGGGTTATATAGTGTCTGACAGTTTTACGACTGGTAGAAGCCTGAGTATCTGGAGAGAATCAGCGAGCAACGGCGAGCAGTTGTCAGACTCTCCAACTTACTAACTCAGCACACGCAAAGTTAGCAGCGGATGAAGGCGACTGCACCACTGACGTAGAGTACACCTTAGTATACGGGGCCACACGTGGGCAGTTAGGATTAAGTGTTTTGACAAAGGACACACCGCAGATGAAGCGGGTCAGCATCGAATTATTTGGCTCATTTAGATGCAGCCATTTGTGAAGTTCATTTTGACAAACTTACATTAAATTTCAATCTAATCAGGTGGTCAATGAAGCATGTTTTGATAAGAATTTATGGGGGGTTTATACAAATTGTCTCTCTTTGTTTTTTCCAAAACCTAAAAATAACTGAACATTTTTCTAAACATTAAAGACATTTGCTCTTAATTTTTTAACAAGTTGGTCGGCGGGTGGAAAGGGGGGGTTCGTTTGCCGAAACTCAACTCGAGAAAAAACATTTGTTCCTTCAGATTGAAAAGTGGTGGGTTCCGAAGGGAAGAAGATATTTTTACCCTTGTGTCGTGTTGTGTTTGCAATTGTTCCACACTTTCCAGACTTTATCCCCACCCCGCCAGTACAGAGGAAATTTCTTATCTATTCTACTGAAATGAACTAAATGCAGGCAACAGCTAAATAAATAAAACGGGTCTGTATGTACCTTATTCACCTCCTCTACGCGTACTGCCCTTTCTGCTATCAACTAAAGTGAACTGTAGAATTTACGCTTGAAAACTATCCTCTTGCTTTATTGTCAGTGATAATAAGGGCCTCAGACACCGGTTTTGCGTAAACTGTATCACTAGAGTTCAGTTGTTTGCTGCGGGGGGGGGGAGGGGGGGGCTGGACACTCAACCCCCCCCCCCTAAAAATCCTGAATTCTACGATCTACATAGGGCGATACTCGTAAACTTACAAATGACATACCACGCTTGACATTCTTTCGAGCCTCAAAGTAGCGCCTTTGGGAGTATATTTTTTGCACACACACTTTCTCTATTTTTGAAAAATATTCTTCCTGGCTGACAAAAGGATAATTTTGATATACAAATGCAGTAAATTTAACGGTCATTGTAAACGGAAACGTTTTTCACAGGAATGAATACTAATCGATAGCTCTTATCTAGAGGCCTCGCCTAATGAGCACACCAAGTTCGAAAACAATGCTATGATAAATGCTCCCTGTAGCCAATGTCAAAGAAGAATGTTGATGCACAAATGTACTAAATTCGAAGGTCGTTGCTAACAGCTACAGTTTTTGACTGCCATCTAGAGGTCGCTCCAAACAAATACACCATGTTTCAAAGCGATTGAATCGTAAACGTGGACTGTGCGGCGTTCCAAACGAAATTGTCGATAGACAAAATGGCAAAGTTGAAGGTGGCTGGTGATGGCAATTTTTTTATAGAAAGGGCAGCAAATCTATAGCTCTCGACTAGAAGTCATCCAAAACAAGCATACCAAGTTTCAAAGCAATCCATTCATAAATTCACCCTGTAGAGCGTGCAAAGAAAAATGTTGATGCAAAAACGGCAAATTAAAGTTCAAAGACCATTGCTAACAGCAGCGTTTTCGATGGAAATGAAAGAAAATCAATAGCTTGCATCTAAAGGTTGCTCCAAACAGCACACCAAGTTTCAAAGCATTCGGATCATAAATGTGACCTGTGTGGTGTGCCAAAGGAAATTGTTGGCGCACAAAAGTGTAAATTTGAAGGTCGTTGCTAACGACCCAAAAAACATACTAAGTTTCCAAAGCGATCCATTCATGAATGTACCGTGTATAGTGTGCCAAAGGAAAATGCTGATGCACTAAGTTTGAAAGTCGTTGCTAACGGCAACTTTTGTGACGAAAATGTAAGAAAATTGAAAGCTCCATCTAGAGGTCATCCCGATTCATACCAAATTCCAAAGCGATTCGATGATAACTGTGCACTGTGCCAAAGGAAACTGTCGACGTCCAAACAGATAAGTTGAATGCCGTTGCTAATGGCAAAGTTTCTCGACAGAAATGGAATAAAATCAAACGCTCCCATCTAGAGGTCAGCCCAATATATTGATGCATAACTAAACTAATTTCAAAGGTCTTTGCCAAGAGCAACGTTTTTTTGATGAAAATGGAAGAGAATCGACAGCTTCCCGTAGCTGGGGTTTTTTTCAGAAACATGCTACAAGATTACTCAATGAGTTAACACACTTGGGGCAGTGCTCAAAATAACTTTCTTTTCTTTGCGTAGCAAAATGCTACGCATTTCCAAAAAATGAATAGCATTTTGTAAAAATGCTATTCATTCACATGTATACCAGAGTTATGTTATGCTGTTTTATATTGAATTCTTCTAAGCAGATGGAATAGTTTCATCCATTTCTGGGCATTTCCAAATGATCTGCAACACATGAAACATTTACTAGGTTTTTTTTTTAACTGAACTGCCTTTAAGGGTTGCATGGACTTGTATACTGTTATAAATGGCGTCTTGGTTGTTTAATAGAGTTCTCGAAATGGAAGTTGAGATTTTTAATTTGATGGGCTTGTAGTTATTTTTAATGGACATTTTATGCAAAATGTTGTAAAAACAGGAAGTATTTAAACCAACAGAACTCATCTTAGATATGAAGTTGCTAATGATGCTTGATGGAGAGTTAATCTGAGTTATGCCTGGAATGTTCTACAATCAGAAGTCAAGCATCAGTGAACTAGTTTTCAAATTTGTTTGCAAATTTTCATTTACATTTTGCGATACAAGATAATCAACTGCAGCCTAATAGGCTGCAGTTGATTATCTTGTATCGCAAAATGCTATACATAATTTAACATTGTATAGCTTTTTGCAAGTTTTGCATAGCAAAAATCGGCGCGACACCGCTTATTTTGAGCCCTGCTTAGGGGTGTTCTAATGTTTTAAGATACAGCCATTGACGAATTATCTTTCCTTAACGTGTTGGCACATTTATTTGCATTTGGCCAGTGAATTCTCCTTCCATCGGTTGAGTCAATCCACTTCAACCAGCTGTATATGTTAATAAAACGGCATTTCCACACCTATTATTGGAATCTGGGATGTTTTTATGGGAGATTTTAGTTATACCAGTCCTCAATTTGACATTTGGCGGAGAAAATACTCATAATATTGACAGGTTTATTAAAACGATATAACTCACATAATATAATATAATTTATAACTAGCGAGATTTACACTTAGTAAAAATGGATATAAGATAGGCATGGTCGCCAATATAAGAGCTGACTATCAAAAGTGAATCTTTACAATTCTCTGATAAGAGACATAACGGAGTCTTCAAATATAAATTTCGAACTTGCCGAATTCATACTCAAGAGGCTATAAACCCAAACATCTCCTTATTCCTATAGAGGCAACTTAGATTTCAACAAAAATTTAACAAACGATATGTATCACATCGAATAAAGATTTATTCCTAAGAAAACGTTTTAACGGTTGAGAAATGTCTTGCATATTTACAGCTTTTGGTGCATTTTGTGGTTTGCCTAATATTTCCGTGTATTTGCAACTAAATACTTTGAATAATACAAGAAGAGCAATTACCTCACAAGCACATTTATTTATTTATTTATTTATTTATTTATTTATTTATTTATTTATTTATTTATTTATTTATTTATTTATTTAATTATTTATTTATTTTGTGGTTATTTTCAGTATCTGTGGCTAGGACATTACCACAACATAAGTCACAAAGTTAAGTCAAGCGGATTGTTAACAACTATTCTTACCACTCCACCCCAGGCACTGGTTACCAGATCCTATTTTACGAGTAAAGCAGAACTTCTTAACCACAGTAAACATGTACTGTTCAACTCTCCGGGCGGACAATGGGGAGGTGTCTGTGCATAAATGGCGAATTTGTGGAATATGTATTCCCATGTTTATTTTAAGGCATGAATCTTCTTTATTTAGTCCACAACAACCTGCATGTCGGCAACATGAGATCATATGTCAATAAAACATAGAATTATACCGTGTTTCAACACTTATTTTATGCATTTGCCCTCCGGTTGGGTCGTTTTGTATACGTGCTACCCATCAAGTAATTTTTTTTTTTTTAAATGGGCATTAAAAACTAGAAACAAACATTTCTAAACAAACTATTTTGTACATGTACACCTTTTGTTGACAGACAGGGTTGAGTCTGTCACATTGTAGTTTCAGACCAAAAGGAGACACTCGGATTCTTGCGTCAAATGATTTACCATCATCGTGCCCAAATATAATCGCTTCATATGATACGAAAGCAATGATTCTGTTTTGGTTCCGGATTTACCCCCGTAATATGACTTGGAAAAACATTTAGTCATAAAAGTAAAACAAAAATGCCTACATTGGTAATATGTCATTAGTTGAAACCCAATAGTTATTATTGAGTTCTGTGAGTTCCAATGAAACGACTAGTCTGATGCAACATTTCGCTACTTTCGCTAGCGTGTTTCGACAACGTTAACCCTTTACCTAACCTGAAAAGCAGACGACACTTGCCGAAATAATTCCTGAATAACTATTTTTTTTAATTTTTTGTCTCAAAAACATAGGTTATGACCCCTCGTTGGAACGAGCTCGACGAGCTCGTTCCAACGAGGGGTCATAACCAATGTTTTTGAGACAAAAAATGAAAAAAATAATGAAAATTAATTGGCGATTTTTGAGAATAGCGCTGGCCGGTTTTGATAGTTACGTTAGGTAAAGGGTTAATATAGCTGATTCGCTACGCCTAATTTGCCTCTCAGCAGTATTAAGGGTGGTCACCTGTTGCAGACGACACACCTGTTGCAGCACGTGTAAAATGTGGATCGTTCGAGGAAATGTGTGATTAACAACGCAGCTAAACTATTAATAAACCGAGAATATACATTTAGTTACTATCTGCATATCAATTTCGAATCGATCTTGACAGAAAATGCGTTGAAAAGTCTACAATTATCGAAATTGTTTGCGGCCAATAGTTGGAAATTTACCCCAACAGGCAAAGCGGTCTGTGTGCTACATGACGTGTGTTGTTAATTTTAAAAAAAAATGTCTGCGGCATTTGAAATTGCACACAAAACTGGATCAGTGTATGGACTGGACAGTCCTTTAAGACTTATAAGTTTATGGACCTTATCGCCTCTTGTATTCAGCATTCATTCACTATTTTTTATTTTAATGTAGCCCTTTGCCTAACACGAAAGGAAGACTGCACATGCAAACAAACTTTTAACTATTTTTTTTAATTTTCACCTTAAAAACATAGCTTACGTCCGCCACATTGGAAGGAGCTCAACGAGACCAATGAGTGGTCATAAGCTACACTTTTGAGACAAAAAAAAAATAAAAATAAGGAAAATTGGATGATGATTTTTGTGAATAGCTCTGGTTGGTTTTGGACGTTACGTTGGATAAAGGGTCAAACATTCTATTCATACCGGTAACACACCATTATACCCTGGCACTTATGACCTGGTTCATTTGCCTTGTTTTAACCAATACGACCAGCCGGAGCCGGGTGAGGGTCTGATGAGAAGGTGTCAATGATTTTACAAGTATATATTACAATCAAATTGATATTAGACTTCCATAGTAATGCCCGTTCATAGCAGATACAGGTGGACACAAAGCAAAATGCCCTGTTGCAACTTCCAATCATACATATAAACTGTGGTGTTTCGTTTACCTGTAGGTACTCACGAATTCGCCTTTCCTTGCCTCAATTTGACTGAAATCGTTAACTTCAATTAATTTAAGGTGTGAGTTTATTGGAGTTTTACCTACACTTTTAACAGCGAGGGTTACATCGTATCAGCCAATTAACGGGCGGAGGAAACCGGAGGACCTGGAGAGACCCAAAAAGCAGCGGCGAGAAACTGTTAAACTTTGCAACTTATTAACTCTGCCTGATCAGAATTTGCAGCAATTGAAGACAAGTGCACCATCGACGTGAAATACGCCATTGTATGCAGAGCCATTTTTCTCCCCCCACTGCATGTGTAACATACGTCTGTCCAGGGTGAGATAGCAGGGAGAGACAGATGTATTCCACCCCACCCACGAGACGTTATACATTTATAACGTTATTATGACGTTATGCATATCGTATCAGTTTCTTGCTACCAACTAATTCATATTGACGTCATCAGAATGCCGTGTGATCAAAGTTTGATGCTCTAAAACTCTTTAAACCCTAAGATGCCACCGTTCCTAATTGATTTCGTGATATATACCTTTGGTATATACATAACTTCTGCATGCTGTTTCCGATGGTGTCCTTAGTTTTTCCAAACAACGAATGCCAAATGAGTTGATTACATCAGCACGTGACCGCCGATTACCTCTGGCTAACGTAACCGCTGTATGGTGGGGGGAGAAAAATAATCCCTGATGGGTACGGGTGTGGGATGGGAAAATCTCTCCCTCGGGACAAAATATTTGGTCCAGACACTCGGCAAGCCTCGTGTCTGGCCCAAATATCTTGCCCTCGGGTGAGATTTTCCCATCCCATACCCGTACCCATCAGGGATTATAATAGTCCCCTACATGGGCAATCGAGATTAAATGTTTTGCCCAACGACACAACAAAGTTACTACTGGTCAGGATCGAGCCGTCTTTTGGGTTTATCCCGTCACCCAACATAACGGCCATAACCGGCCAGTGCTCCTCACAAAAATCACCATTACATTTTCATTATTTTTCTTTTTTGTCTCAAAAACATAGCTTATGACTCCTCTTTGGAACGATCTCATTGAGCTCGTTCCAATGAGGGATCATAAGCTATGTTTTTAAGCCAAAAATGAAAAAAATATGTATTCAATAATTTTGAATGTGTCGTCTGCTTTTCATGTAAGTAAAGGTTTAAAGTCCAACCACTGAGCCACCCCTAACGTGTGAGTGGGATGTTTAAACTGCGCACTATCGTTGAAACTTGAAGAGCAACAGTAGTACACAGTTCTTTAAACATCCCACTCACACGTTAATTCTAGTGAACGAAAAAAAAATCACGCTGAACCACACCAATACTTATCCCTTCTACATTACATGCAAATACAGAAACATGGAACCTACGATTCAGCCTCTCCACTTTTAAAAATCGTCCCGCGGTTCCTGTTTGGGAAGAAATAATGAGCACAGATCAAATAAAATGTGATCGCCTAGACGGACATTGAGGATCACGTGATTCATGTCGAATAAAATAATAAACTTCAAACCTCATTTCTCGAGTTATTAAAAGTATGTTATGTTGAGAGTTACAAATTGGTGTACTTTGTCGTCTGGACCTTTACATATCGGAAGTGTTACGAGCGTTTCATGCGATGCGCTTAAATAATATTGAACGGAATTTTCTTCACAGTTTTGACTTTCGACAGTGTGATGTCAATAATTTAAGCCTTTCTATCGAACAGATATACCAATATACTGAACGGACTTCAATATCCGATCTGAAACATACAACCACTGAATATAATTTTGACTGAAAGATTCGTTACGTCAAAATTATAACCAGTGATTTTATGTTACATTTTGTACACTGGTAACAGTACTTATCCCAGGACTCCCAAAAATATAGAGATTACAGCTTCTCAATTCTGCTGCAGTGTGCCCATCGATATTAGCTCGTCGAAAAACAAGGGACTCAACTTTTGGAAATCCATATCATACATGACCCAAAACGATGCTCACGTGTCGTTACGGACGTGCGTAGATTATCGACAAGTTTAAATTACAAAAGTGAAAACTCGAGGGCCTTTATACTGAACTCACTCTGGACAACCAATCCATATTTTTTGTTGGCATTTCAGGTTCCGTGTTCAATTTTTAATTATCGACTGTCATATAATAAACAAATTATTGCATTAGTCAATCTACATTGTCGTATTCTGTCTTGTTGAAGAGGCCAAATCAACCAGATCAAACACGACGCCTATGGCGTGATGTTTAACCCTCCGCACTCTGATGTCAAAATGGCAAAGTTTTCAGCAGCAAATATTTCCCATAATGCAGTTTGATATTTAATCAAATAAATCTTGTTTGACAGAGCTCAGAGAGCTCTGTCAAACAAGATATAATTAGGTAAATCCACAGTTAAACAAGAGAAGAACAGAGTGATTGGAGAAAATTATGTTGCACTGCCAGAGTGCTTGGGATTAATCTGGCCAATCTTGTCACGGCGGACGGGGGACGCGGTGGCGTCGCGGTAACCGTTCTCGTCAGATCACCGAAGTTAAGCAACGTCGAGCGCGGTTAGTAGTTGGATGGGTGACCATTTCAGCGTCTGATTCGTGCTCAAGCGTTGTGTCCTTGGGCATGACACTTAACCCCGTGTGCCTACATGGGGGCACGATGATGCAGTGTACTAAGGCGTACTGCACGTCGATGGTGCGCATGTCTTCAACCAATCTAACCCTGCCTGTGTCGTGGTGCAGAGTTCAGAGTTACGATGTTAGAGAGCTGACAGCTGTGCTCGTCGTTGCTCGGTGGTTCTCTCCGGGTAATCCGGCTTCCTCCACCCGTAAAACTGTCATCGACATGATATGACTCTGGCTGTTAAAGTGTCGTTAAACCATAATAAATAGATAAATAACTCGGCGAATTTTTACAACCCAGATTAACCCTTTACCCAACGTAACGGCCAAAAAAGGCCAGCGCTTTTCTCAAAAATCGCCAATTAATTTTTATTATTTTTTCATTTTTTGTCTCAAAAACATAGGTTATGACCCCTCGTTGGAACGAGCTCGTCGAGCTCGTTCCAACGAGGGATCACAACCTATGTTTTTGAGACAAAAAATGAAAACAATTAGTTATTCAAGAATTTCTTTTTGCAACTGTCGTGTGCATTCCATGTTAGGTAAAGGGTTAAATGACTATTCTCTTAATTTGCATTTATTATTTTACTAATACTTGTTGATTTAGCGAGCACTTACCCCTTACATAAAATCAATTTATTATAATTTTGATGCAACAAATCGTCGAATCGTCATAATCACCGACTGTATATTTCACTTCGAACAGTCGAGCCAGTCTAATTCCCAACCTCTGTTTTACAGTACAGTCGCCGTGGACTGGTCGTAATCCACGCATGGGCAGCGATATCCACGCATGCGTTTAACAGGTAATAAAAATCGTCATCAGCAAAATTTTAATTAATGAAGCACCGGTTTAGCCCGGTGCTTCATTAATTAAATTGTTGATGATTATTCCTATAATTAGTGTTTGCAATCCAATATTACTGCGTCCATGGAAATATTGCCTACTCCATGGGAAGTGACTACCAGTCGACGACGGCCGAATTGTTCAGCCTAGCTCCAAGTTGAAGAATCACACTGTGTAAAAATTACAAACTGACATAAAAAAGTGATAATTGTTACTTTACCGCATTGTAATCAAGTTTTGAATCGAGCATTTTTTAGTGTGTCTTTTTCATCCGTTTTCTATATCTCACACTCCCAGTCAAAAGATAACAACGACATGTGCAAGGGTAAATATGACAACTCCTTTGGAACATTAAAGGTCGTGACTTTCTCCCTATGATACATGGACCAAAGCCCGTCAACACCTTGCATGCCATTTCGTCGATATTGTCAGTTTTGAATATATATTCATATCATGCGCTCGATAACCCATATTTTATTCATAAGTCGACAGCTTGATAGCACATTGCACTCGCTAAATGTGTAGTTGATGATCTATGAAATGCATCAGTCATGTAATTGATTGAACAAGAAAAAGAGAAGATCGTGGCTTGTTTATTTTTTCGACAGGTCTTCTTTCCTCCGAGATATATTAATCGTTGGAATAGGTTGAGCAAATTATAGAACAAATCGGTTATACGCTCCCAACAATATACACAAAACACTCCACGAAAATTTTCGGTCTTTTTCAACATTTTCTCTCCATAACATAACTCATAAACCCTTGTCGGAACGATCCCAAACAGCCTGTTTCAACAAGAGCTCAGCGGGACGTTTGATTATGACATAACACCCAGGTTGGGGCGCGGTGGCGTTGCAGTAACCGATTCTCGTCAGATCACCGAAGTTAAGCAACGTCGAGCCCGGTTAGTCCTTGGATGGCTGACCGTATGAGCGATCGATTCGCACTTCCGCGTTGTGTCCTTGGGCAAGCCACTTCACCCCGATTGTTCACATGGCGGCACGGTGACTCCGTGTACTAAGGCGTGCTGCACGTCGATGGTGCGCATGTCTTCCACCAATCTAACCCTGCCTGGGATACCATGTCGGGAAGTTGGCAGTTGCTCGTCGTTGCTCGGTGGTTCTCTCCGGGTACTCCGGCTACCTCCACCAGTAAAACTGTCACCGACATGATGACCTTGGCTGTTAAAGTGTCGCTAAACCCTACTAAATAAATAATAAATAACACTCAGGGTCTTGCGTTATATTCATAATTTGTTCTCCAGGCGCGAAGAAGCTACGGCGACTTCTTATATTAGCTACAGTTAAGATGTAAAAGTCCTCATTATCTTCAATTACATTTAATTTAGTACTGAAGGTAGCCACAATGTTTGTATAATCTTCCAATTTAGTTTTGTACGTGTATACACATGCCTCTCTCTCTCTCTCTCTCTCTCTCTCTCTCTCTCTCTCTCTCTCTCTCTCTCTCTCTCTGTCTGCATTTGTTGTGTCTTATATCTGCATCTGTTCACATTATTTTGTCACGTACCCATGTATGGGAATGAAAGACAACAGAGTTTTTCCAAAAACTGGTTGAGGGCTTGATTATTTTTGGTGGTCTGAATATTAAAATCAATATTTGTTTTATTACAAAATTATTGAAGAGTGCCTACAGGCACTCTCCAATAATTAATAATAAAACAAATTTATATAAACACAATATTATTTGCGTTTGACTGAATATGAAACAAGAGCAAGGAAAATGTTGGCTTTTGCTCTGGTACCCTCATTTTTTGAAAGCCATCATAGTTGGTACTGGCACTCAATGAATCAATCACCAATCAATAGTATAATTCACAAATAAACCACTGTTAACTCTTTCAACACGAGAGACCGCTTTTCTGGTCCAGCAACAAGATTCGTCATAATTTCATTAAGTAGGATGGATACACAGTGAAGGTGTGTGGTAGCACAGTTAATATTTTCAACGTGCAGCCTGATCAATGTGTGTGTTGGTGTGTGTGCATGTGTTTTGGTTTTTCGGGTTTGGGTTTTTTGTTTTTGGGGGGGGTTTTTTTGTTTGTTTTTTTTTTGTGAAAGTTTAGAGGCAAAAATAGAAAATGCCGGGGTGTCTAATTGAGAAAACGGTCGTCAGCTTGGATGCAGGGACAATGCCGTCACTCCATTTGACAAGAAACATCGAACAAATAATGAAATGAATTGTAGCCGACGTCCAAGACAACAGGGTAAAATGATGCCGCGAGGTGGACCAAATATTTATAGATGGGTAGATGTATGAGGTGCTCAGCTGACAAGAATGCCACCTGAAGACTGGTTTGAATGGATATCTCACTGTAATCTCACAATCTTGAGACTATCTCTACATTTGGTATGATTCGTGTCCAGGGAGGGGGGGGGGGGCAGGGAATCAAACTTGACATTTATAAAGGAGATAGGTAGTCGATCACTATATTATGTAAAACTATTTATTTACAGTACGTGGAAAGTGGATTGTAACTAAATCACCCGCAGAGTGGAGTTATCACCCAAGCTATAACTTTCAAAATTTGTACATATCGACAAAAAACACAAGCAATGTTTCAGCCAATGGACCTCCGGGTTTAACCCGGAGGACCATTGGCTGAAACTTTGCTTGTGCTGGTTATGCTTTGCAACAAAGTTGCAATTATTGCTTGGGTAAAATCTCCACTCTGTGGGTGATTTAGTGATAATACACTCTCCACGTACTGTACATGTTTACGCCGAAACAGAATTCCAATCACATCAACTGTTCACGAATAACAGCAAAGACGTACCCACTATTTAAAAAAGTCTCTGAGCAAACGACACACCCTTTGGTCAAATTCCAGCGTTCGGGTGTTCTGCGGTATTTCGGTATCGTTTTTCTGACTTTTGTTTGTTTACAGATTCTCGAACGACAAGAAATCCACAATTAGTTCTCTTGGCGGACACCAAAGTTCAAATACGCATTCCACTGACGTTCTCTCCGCAGGGGTAATTCTACTGTAACCCTCAATTTGATTCACATCGAGGTTTGATTTCACTTCATACGAAGTCCCATGTACGTGATTAGTTTCGCTTTCACTAACTCGGAGAGCACTGACTGTCTCAATGTCATGTCCATACACTCATTCACCAACTCGCTTCTCCTCAATAACCGCAAACAACAATTCGTCAAATGTATTATCCGCAGGTGCTCTAGCTCTTCAGTTCACACAATTTCTAACTGATACTTCGCGTCAGACTTCAACTTTATCACAAAAGCAGTCAATTAGTTATGAAACGTTTAATCAAGTAACATGTTACAAGAATTGTCCGGTTACGGGGTTTGTTGCTGATAAACCGCCCTTTCATGACAGAAGTTGTGAAAACTAGACACACAATGTAACTTATGCGCCTCTCGCATAAAATAGTCTGGCCTATCACCAGGCCCTCGTATTTTATACGAGATTTGCGTAAGTTACATTCTGTCTGTCGCGAGAACTTTTTGAAAGATTTGCATGAATTATATTTTCTCGCCTCGTTTGCATCCAAGAATAAAAATATTTCCATCCGGATGCGACATTTTCGCGGTTCGCCGCCCTATCATATACGTGTTCGTTGGTTCTAAGTGATAGGTGGTTACTTTGTAACAGAATGGTTATAACTAAACGTTTAACCGGATATTGGCTTCCCCAATTTTTTCAGCACTAACTCAAAATTCCTTTCCATCAACCATAGCGGGTCAATGCTGTATCCAGCACATGTTTTAGGTACATTCTCATAGAGCGTTTCTCTCGTGCTGGATGACTAACCAGCCTAGGTTCTAGCTCACCCTTTATACAATGAACAGGTAATTTATATCAATAAAAAATTCCCCTCTGAAATTTAATACCCGTGGCCAAAGTTGCCATTTATTGACGAAACTGTCTTGGAAGAAGCCTTTCGTTGGCAATTTTATTCCATAACGTCAGAGATAGTAGGTAAGTATCAGTCTGTAACACCTATTACACTTCAACTTGCGTTTCATTTGCCTTCACAGTAAAGTATTCAAAACTTATCAGCTCCTTTTATAAGAATAGCACAACCCCAAGGAATGTTGCTAAAAAGTATGACCTTTCTTGACTTTCCTAATTGTCACTGTAAATATCACACGCAACGCAAACTTTGCTCTTATTCATCGATTATCGAGTTTATGAGTGTCAGGGTTAAGAGTTTATGATTGTCAGGGTTAAGAGTTTATGATTGTCAGGGTTAAGCCTGTTCCAATTGGTTGAGTTAAGATTCTCTTTGTATATATCCAAAAGAGATATTTTCATATTTTATGAATAAATCTCAAAATTAGTAGATTAGAAAAACCAAACTAGTGGAACTTAAAGATGCATACGTTAGATATCTCACTCATTAGGAAACTAATTCATCTCCTGGTCCATTATAGCGGAGGAAAATTTTCGTCTAGCTAAATTGGCTTGAGACGGCAACGTGTTGCGAGATAATGGTGTTTTATTTGTAAATAATTCGTAGACATCGACAAAAAGTGAAAATGATCAAAATGCAGTTGAGAAATAACGATACTTGAAATCGGATCATCAGATGGTCAATTTAGATTAAAATTGTGTTGAGGTTAAGTTTGCCATAGCCGCTTTAACCCTTTACCTAACATGAAAAGCAGACGACACTTGCAAAAAAAATTCTTGAATAACTATTATTTTCATTTTTTGTCTCAAAAACATAGGTTATGACTCCTCATTGAAACGAGCTCGACGAGCTCGTTCCAATGAGGGGTCATAACCTATGTTTTAGAGAAAAAAATAATGAAAATTAATTGGCGATTTTTGAGAATAGCGCTGGCCGGTTTTGACCGTTAGGTTAGGTAAAGGGTTAAAAGATCGACCGAAACACAACTACTTTTTCGGGATATCCAGATAAAAAAGCTTCAAAGAGTCAAGAAAGGCTGTCTGAAAGTTAAAAATAATTTAGCTCAGAAAAGGGATAAACAAAGAATATTTCTGAGGAGATACCAAATTTTAATGTATCGCCTGTTGCAGTTGTAATTATTGAGGATGAATACGTCAAGGCGGCTCTTGGTCTATGGGGCGGAGATAGGAAATCGACGGAAGAAACCACTGGGGTGAGGATATCTACGAGACAGCGCGGAGTACATTTATGCTCGTCGATATCAGAAAATATAGTTGTAGTGTTAACCGCAAAGAGCTGCAATGCGCTAAGCTGAAGTTTCAGGTGTTTAGAGAGCTTAGACTACATTCAAAGAATTATTGTTGAGACCTTGTGGCGAAGGTAAACAGGCGCGTAGAAGATTCCGTTGAATGAATAATTGAGACTTGATAGCGATGCTGAAAGCAGAGTTAACTCACTGAATTATACTTCGAGTGAAAATGAAGCTGAATTTTTATCGTGAGAAAACCATATAGCACCTTGTGCAGCTCGACACTGTCAGGTATAACTGGATTGTGATACGAATCCACCATAAAACCCTAGAGCTGTGGAGGCAGTAAACGCAAAATCACGGGAACGAAACCGAGGAATGCCACGGTATGTGGTGTGAACTAAGAAAATACCAGTAGCTGTGACGAGACGATTTAGGCCACAGGAAACTGTCAACCTTTAAACCAATCACTTTCTCAAAGAGTGAGTGTTGCAAATTCTGGAACTAATTCTAAGGGATGAGATCACTTATGTTTATATGCATGCAAATCGTTTTTGGTGAAACATCGTCTTTCAGTGTTTGCCTCCAAAACATAACCTATGCTCCACACTAGAACGAGCTCGTTGACTTCGTACCAATGAGGGCGCCATAAGGTATGTTTCTGGGGCAAACAATGCGAATTGTTTAGTCATTCAATAAATGTTTTTTTATTTATTTATTTACTGGGATTTAATGTCACATATTTTTGCACAATTGCTAATCACGACTACGACAGTTTTCGGCGGAGGAACCGGAGTGCCCGGGGAGAACAATAATAATAATAATTTTAAAGCCAAGAATCCACACACGGTGCTCAATGGCTGTACAATAATTGCATACATACATATACACACATACACATACATTCTCTTACAGATACACTGATACATGGATCACTATTATCATTTATTGGGGCCCAACGCCACATCAGCAACCGAGGCTATATCGTGGTGATAAGCGACAGAACCTAAAAGAACAAGAAGGACGCCACCGCCCTGTAGCTCACCAACACTCCTCTTTGATAGTAACTTTGGCAAACACAAGAACTGTATCAAACAGGCACATAACATGCGACAAAGCTGACCTAAACACAACCTCTTAAAAGTAAAACACGGAAACTGACATAAACACTAAGTTAAACATGAAATTCTGAGTTAAACAGAAAACTAAACGCAACTAAAAATGTCAAGAAAAATGTTTAAAATGCAGAGTATGATGGGTTAATCGTGGAACAATGATACTGAGGAACACGTATGGTGAATATACGTGCCATGGGAAGAGAAGGAGCACAGCAGATGACTTGAACACTAAGTTAAACATGAAATTTCGAGCTAAACAGAAAACTAAACGCACCGAAAAATGTCAAGAAAAATGTTTAAAATACTGGGTATGAGGGGTTAATCATGAACAATGATACTGAGAAACATGTATGATGAATATAAGTGACATGGGAAGAGAAGGAGCACAGCAGCTGACCTAAACACTATGTTAAACATGAAATTCCGAGCTAGACAGAAAACTAAACGCAACTAAAAATGTCAAGAAAACTGTTTAAAATGCAGAGTATGAGGAGTTAATCATGGAACAATGATACTGAGGAACATGTATGATGAATATAAGTGCCATGGGAAGAGAAGGAGCACAGCAGCTGACCTAAACACTAAGTTAAACATGAAATTCCGAGCTAAACAGAAAACGAAACCCAACTAAAAATGTCACGAAAACTGTTTAAAATGCAGAGTATATATATATATAATCATGGAACAATGATACTGAGGAACATGTATGATGAATATAAGTGCCATGGGAAGAGAAGGAGCACGGCAGCTGACCAAAACACTAAGTTAAACATGAAATTCCGAGCTAAACAGAAAACTAAATGCAATTAAAAATGTCAAGAAAAATGTTTAAAATGCAGTGTGCAGTGGTAACATAGGCGTGGACAAGCTGCTGTGACGTCTGCGTATCAATGAAGGATCGACTTTTGCTAATATTTCTAAGATGAAAAAATGAACTAAGAAACATGTTTGATATGTTCATCAGGGGCCAAATTTTCATCCATGAAATAACCTACGTTTCGAACAGAGCTACTGGGTTTTATCGCAGAGCCTCCAATATTGAGGGACAGTTTGGATATTTTTGAAAGTTGATGAGGTAGACCTATATATATTACTTCCGTCTTGTCGTCGTTCAATTTAAGAAAGTTTTTAGTCATCCACGCCATGATATCTGAAATACAAAGTTCAATCTTACTGCATGCTTCAGGCTCAAAGGCGTGAGTAAAACTAATATACAGCTGTGTGTCGTCTGCGTAAAAATGAAAGTCAAGGCCACGGCTTCGGATAATGTCACCGAGAGGTAAGACATAGAGAGTGTACAGTAGAGGACCCAACACTGATCCTTGAGGGACGCCAAAACGTAGTGTGACCTTGTCTGGCGACTCACTGCTAATAAGGACACTCTGTGTGTGACCATTCAGGTACGACGAAAACCAATTAAGTGCTCGGCCAGTAAGGCCTATTCTAACTGCCAGTCTTTCAATAAGTATGTTATGATCTATGGTTTCAAAAGCGGCGCTGGGGGCGCGGTGGCTCAGTGGGTAGAGGTGCAGGCTGCAAGCCGAGAGGTCCTCGGTTCGAATCCCACCTGCGGCAATCGCGTTGTGTCCTTGGGTAAGACACTTCGCCCCCAGTGCCCACGTGGGGGCACGGTGACGCTGTGTACTAAGGCGTACTGCACGTCGATGGTGCACCTGTCTTCAACCAATGCTAACCCTGCTTGTGTGGAGTTAGTATGTTGGGGAGCTGGCAGTTGCTCGCCGTTGCTCGGTGGTTCTCTCCGGGTACTCCGGCTTCCTCCACCCGTAAAACTGTCGAGGTCATGATTAGCCACTGTGCAGAAATATGTGACCTTAAACACTAATAAATAAATAAATAAAAAGCGGCGCTTAAATCCAACAAAACAAGACATGTTAGGTTGTGCCTGTCCGAGGATGGGAGGATATCATTTTGGACCCTTAGAAGCGCCGTTTCTCTACTGCAATTTGATCTGCATACAGACTGGTTAACTTCGGCTAGGCCGTGGGCTGCCAAATGAGAATTCAGCTGAGAAGCCACCACACGCTCAATAATCTTTGATAGGAATGGAAGATTAGAGACCGGTCGGTAGTTTTTCAGAAACTCTGGGTCGAGTGTTGGCTTTTTGAGAAGACGTTTTACTAAAGCGTGTTTCATGCTTGTCGGAAAGACGTCAGAGTGGAGGGAGACGTTGATCAGTTTCAAGATCGGTGTAGTTAGCTCCGAAAGAGATGCTTTTAACAACCAAGTTGGAATGATATCCAGCATGCATTGCTTAGATGGTGCCTTCGATATTAACCTCTGGATACCTGTTGTAGCCAAAGGTTTGAATTGGGACAACTATGCAACAGCTTTAACACAGGTGCATGGCATGTCGGCTATCTGTCGAAGATCGGATTGTGAGTTTGTATCAAGCGAAGCTCTGATAGTCTCAATTTTTTCAGAAAAGAAAGAAGAAAATCTATTCGCAAGGTCTTTGGATGACGAATACTCTGGGAGTACGATTGTCTTTTGACGATACAGAAGCGTCTCAAGATCGACATACAGCGCATTAGGGGAATTAACATTAGCTGACAATAAGTCCGAAAAGTATTTCTGTTTCGCGGATTTGACCAGGTTGTTAACAACATTTCGCTGGTTGACAAACATCTCTCTGTGAACACATAGTTTCGTTTGCCGCCACTGAAGCTCTAGTTTGCGTCGTAAATCTTTTGCGCACCTAATCTCATCACTGAACCACTGTGAGCAAGGGCGTACGCTAAAAGTGCGTGTTTGCTGAGGCGCAAACTTGTCAATAAAATCTTGAAGTGAGCCAGTGAGGATGTATTCAATGCTGTGAACAGTTTGCATCTCGTTAATTTTAGCGACGGGAGACGAAGCAATAGCATTCGCAAACTTAGCAAGGTCACTACCTCGGTACTTGCGGTATGTGACTTTTTCCGGACAGGGGAGGGACGAGGAAGTGCCAAATCGAAGATAATCAAAAAATGGTCAGAGATTGCAGGATCAACAATTAATACATTTTTAACAAGATCAGCCTCGGATTCTCTGGTGACCAGCAGATCTAACGTGTGGCCATCTTTATGGGTAGTGTCACGGCTTAAATTCATTGAATTGATAAGATCACGGAGTTTAGAAGAATCACTGGAAGTTTTCTTCTCCATATGGAAATTGAAATCACCTCCAATGATGAATTTTCCAGGCAGCGCAGTAATGCTTCCTAGGAAGTCATGGAATTCGCTAATGAACTGGTTGACAGTGAATATGTTTTTGGAGCTCTGTGGGGTCGATAAATGACAATGAGGCGGACTGAGTGTGAGTGGATCGTTACAGTGGTTCCAATGCACTCCAATGTAACCCAAGTCAGAGACGCCTTAAGCTTAACCTTCACAGTATTATCACAGATTACACGCACACCTCCACCTCGCTGTGACTTCCCGGGGTTGTGTGTAAGAATCTTGCCGTTGGCAATGATCTTACCGACAGCCAATGTGTCGTCTGGAGTTAACCATATTTCAGTTATCAAGGATATTGAAATATTGTTATCGTCGATTGTGTCGAGTCAGCTTGCAGTTTTGTTCTCTATCCAACGAGCATTCACTAGGCACAACTTGAGATCGTTAGATTTGGAATCGGCCGTGACTAAGTTAATAGGGATAAGATTTTGAACATTTACAGTTTTGGATTTAAATTGTCTATGTCGTCGTTTGCCGCATTTCTTATTTCGTCTCTTGCGAAGGATGCCACAAGATTTAATATTATTTATCACATCATCACTGAGGAGAAGAAAGGAGTTGCAAGTCAGCTCCCCAAAATACCAACTTCACACAAGCTGGTTTAGCATTGGTTGAAGGCAGGTGCACCATCGACGTGCACTACGTCTTAGTACACAACGTCACTGTGCGCCCACGTGGGCAATGGGGGTGAAGTGACTTGTCCAAGGACACAACGCGGTTGCCGCAGGTGGGATTAGAACCAAAGACCTCTCGGCTTGCAGCCAGCATCTCTAGCTACTGAGCCACCGCGCCCCCAATAAATGTTTTTGCATGTGTCCCCTGTTATTCGTGTTAGGTAAAGGGGTAAATATGGTAACACACATGCAGAGTTTCACACTCTTGATTAATCCGACACATTATTTTCGCCAGCGTTTGCATAAAAATACTGGGAACTGTGTTTAGAGGGTAGAGATGAATGGGCAAACACTGTTATCCTTACTGATTTCACAAGAAATAATTAAACTGGCTTCCGGTATGTTTACGGTGAAAGCAGAAAGGGGAACAAACGCATTTTCAGTCCAGAGAATGCTTTGCACGTTGTCACCTCCACACACCCGACTTGCATGTAGGGAAACGACCTTCTTGAGATTAAACTCCGTTTAATGAGGTATCAGATGCTCTGTTTGGGGCAAAAATTAAAAAAATAATAGTATTTGAATGCCAATTTTGTGAAGGCCTTGATCTAAAATGGCAGTTAACCCTTTGTGTGGGGTAGACCAATCAATATTTTCAACGTGCAGCCCCGAGGCTGCACGTTGAAAATGTTGATTGCTCTACCCCAAATACTGAATATGGACTCTTCTAACTGTTGTCGTTGAACAGGCGTGGAAGATACCACTAGAGTTCAAAGGGTTAAGTTAGGTAACAGGTTAATTGGAAATCAAATTCTCTCAACCGAGAAAACGTTGATCGAGAAATCTGGAAAAACCATGAAAGCTTACATCTCAGGGCATGGCTATTCAAAAATTCCGCCTTTCGATTGTTTACGCGGAAATGTCCAATTGAATAAGAGCACCTTCTTTACATTTACAGTAACGTACTTTTTATTGCATCTTTGGGGAAATCTAAAAAAGACAAACCGATACTGTGTAATCTCCGTGAAAAGTTCGGTGGATTACATTTGGGATTTTGAAATTCAATTCCAGCTCTTATGAGGGAGTCATCTGACCAAATGTATTTTGGACAAACATGCAATTTGAAAAGCAACTTTGGTAAGTTTGTAAACTCTGATAACAAAAAAATAAGTTTTTTTCTGCCATTGTATTTGGAAACATCACCAGTGGGAAGACTGGGTGAAAAAAGGTGAGAATCCATCATTTTTAATCATGAAATCCAACTGGAAACTTTGGTGTTCCAGTGTACAAATATTGTGTTGAATGCCAACTTGAGCGCGGTACACAAGTTTTAGTTGTAATTCTCTGCACACGTGTACATAGTTGACAATAACTTACACACTTAAAACGAAAACACAAAAGACATCTTGGTGCTTCGTGAAAGTAGGAAAGGAAATGTGTACCATTACGATGCTATTTGCAAGAGTTCTTGAGCAAACAAGAGGCATGTTGATTTTTGTTTTTCATTTATTTTGTATTCAGGTTTTTTATTTTGTTTTTCTCTGTTCTGTAATATGTGCAGCTGAATGAAAGGTTTCCCTTTGCATGAAATTATGGACTTTTATAAAAAAAAAACAAAAAAAAAACAAAAACAATATTCAGTCACTTTCCCCTTTGAAACAATAAGATGCTTCCTTAACCGTTTACCTAACGTAACGGCCAAAACCGGCCAGCGCTATTCTCAAAAATCGCCAATTAATTTTCATTATTTTTTTCATTTTTTGTCTCAAAAACATAGGTTATGACCCCTCGTTGGAACGAGCTCGTCGAGCTCGTTCCAACGAGGGGTCATAACCTATGTTTTTGAGACAAAAAATGAAAAAAATTAGTTATTCAAGAATTATTTTTGCAAGTGTCGTCTGCTTTTCAGGTTAGGTAAAGGGTTAATACACAGCTTCGTCACCAGGTAAAGAGTGATTCGCACCAAAGTGATTATTTTCAACCTTTATCTACGTTACGGCCAGCGCTGTTCACAAAAATCGTCATACAAATTTCAGTATATTTTTAATTTTTGTTTCACAAACATAGCTTTTGCCCTCGCTGGAACGAGCTGGCTCAGCTCATTCCGATGAGAGGGCCATAAGCCATGTTTTTGGGGAAAAAAGGATTTTAGGTCGTTTTTCAAGAATTTGTTTGCAAGTCTCGACTCTCCTTCGAGTTACTTAAGGGTTAATCGTCCATTATATTGGCTACAGTTTTGAAATGGGAAGTAGGGTGGACTCAGCATACGAAATCCGATGGTCTGTTTGCTGAATGTTTGCTTGTGTTTCTTGTTAGTTTTCTCAGGCTAAATTAAATATCTTTACACACCAAACAGCTTTCGAGTTTCACCTCAAACCGTTTCGCACGTTTTGTATTAGCGACAGATTTTACTCTAAGAGAATACTAAATTCTTCTGAGGCCATTTTAAAGGTTTTTTTAACGGAATAATTTTAGATCGGCGGAAAAAAAGAGATGAAGCTTCAATTCGGAGGGCGGACATTACAAATGTACTGAAAGTTTATGATTTTTGAAGATTGAACTTCAGCCTCTTTAAGACTGTTTTAAAATATTGGTTTGGTTTATCATTTAACTTCAAAGCGGTACATAGAAATATAGGAAGGAATATTAGTCTTTCTTTATCCACGATAGACCAGGATTGAACTCGAAGCCAAATCAAATCCACGTAAGAGTTATGAATACCATATAGCGGAGCTTTATTAAGCCAATTTAAAAGAATGTAGAAATTCCAAATGTAATCTCTCTTATTGGCTGCAGCTGTTGCAGTTTTCAATCTAATCCGTTTAATCTAACACTCTTCGAAGGTCGTCCCACATTGTGCACTCAGACAACAAACTGAGAGAATGTTACTATTTGGTATCACAGTACTAAATATTAGGGCTGTCGCGACTATCATTTATTGTAATCGACTAATCGTGACCAGTAATCGACGGTTAGTCAATTAATAGTCGCTTCCCATGATTTTTTAGCAAATCATTCTTCTGTTCGTAAAACTCTGAAAATGACAATGGCACCAGTGTGTTCAGACGAAGTGGGGTTGTGGGAACAACAAATCGGTCCCGACTGAAGCTACATGTAGTCCAATCTTGGACCCACAGTCCGTAATATAATTTTTGGGGTTGGTACGTCCTGTAGGACGTACCAACCCCAAAAATAATATTACTGGCTGCGGGTCCAAGTTTGAACTAGATTGAAGCCGATGAATTTACCAAAGAACGTTCCTGCATATGTTTCCTTTCTGCAATAAGTTTCTCGAAATTTTGAACATTGAGATCTATGCATTCCCTCGTCAGTTGTTAAAATTGGATCTTAGTCTGAAGTTCCGAACTTTGAGAAGTGATCTGACGTTCTGACTTTCGTCATAATTTTGTCACTTCCGTGCTTTGGGTTTTCCAATGGGTGCATTCGTGTGTACAAGACTGGAGAAATTCAGAAGAATCTATTCTTCTCGAGTAACTGTGAGTGTTCTTTCTTACACAGTCAGTGACAGTCGTACAGTCTTCCGGATATGAATGTTAACTATGGTTAGATATTTAAAGTTATTCACCTTCATTGATCATTCACCTCACAAAACAATGCAATTTAGCCCCGACGTGTAGTAGACATGTACCACCTTGAAAATGAACGACGATCGACTAAAAATAAAAAACGTCGACTACTTCAATAGTCGACGGTTAGTCGACTAGTCGAATAATCGCGACAGCCCTACAAAATATGTTCCCATAAGCGACCATTATAACGTTCAGGCGAAAAAAAATATGATCGCATTACTTTAATTTTGACATTCAATTATTTTTGTCAAATATAGCCTTTCAGACACCATTTTTTCTGACCCGACAACAGGGGGTCATGCAACAAATTCGAATGACTGGAAAGGAAGTACCGGTCACGAGCACATAATTTTCAGGGAATTCCCAACAAAAACACACTAATAGTCAATTGTATTTTTTAGGTCCCAAAGGTCATCAAATCGACCTCTTTATTCATCTGTAATATTCAACAATAATTTAAGATGTCAGTAGAGCTTCAAACGTTTAATGGAACGATATATTTTCCCAAGGCTGCTTAGTTTTGGAGATTGTGCATCATTTTCGTGTACAACTTTTCAAGAAGGTAACTCTTGATTCAAATATTTAGTACAGTCATATCATTTAAATCGTGAAGCATTAACATAATGTATGTATTCAGAACGTGTTCACCAATAATTCTGTTCTTGTTTATTGGAGAGGGCATGCTGGCAGTATCCGATGCGCCGTAACAACACACACACGCGCATAAAAAAATGGATCTTGGTCAGTGGTGGCGCCAGGGGGGGGGGGGGGATCGGGGGGGGGGGAGCTACACCCCCCCCCCCCTCGGAGATTTTTAGTCAGCCCGTCGGAGAGTCTCGTAAACCCGACTTCACGAGAAATTTCCGACAATCGAATGTAGATATCTCGTCTTGTCAGTCTCGAACCCGTGCATCACTGGAACTTTGATAGAGAATAGTGATTCTCACGAAATTCCTTAATGTCGTTCGTCAAACTGGCTTTATAGACGAAATATTTCCCGACCGAATTATAAAATGTTTACTTTAACCCTTTACCTAAGGTAACGGCCAAAACCGACCAGCGCTATTCTCAAAAATCGCCAATTAATTTTCATTATTTTTTTCATTTTTTGTCTCAAAAACATAGGTTATGACCCCTCGTTGGAACGAGCTCGTCGAGCTCGTTCCAACGAGGGGTCATAACCTATGTTTTTGAGACAAAAAATGAAAAAAATTTAGTTATTCAAGAATTATTTTTGCAAGTGTCGTCTGCTTTTCAGGTTAGGTAAAGGGTTAAATAATCAATAAACATACTCAATTTGCTTCTATTTTGGTTCTCCAATTTACAAATTTTCACTCATTTTCCTTCGTTTGGGAGGTCAAATGTTATAGCCCCCCCCCCCCCCCTGTTGGAGAGGTCAGCCCCCCCCCCCCCTGTCGAGAAATCCCTGGCGCCACCCCTGGTCCTGGTCCCTACTCGCGAGAATCGGTTTAGACCCACGCGAACTCCTGCTACCACAATATATGTTCAGTTCTTAAAAATCTTAATTTAAACTTGAGAGTTCTAAATGTATACTATATGTATACCCGAGTGACTGTAACTAGTACATATTTATATATGTACTAGAGTTTAACACTGGTAAAACTCTAGTTCCTAGTTTCTAGTTTCATGAGTTTCTCATCTCACATGCATATGTAGAAGGCACGTTCCAACGTTCGGGCTTTTGACGGTCTTGCTCATGGAAATTTCTGTATTTGACAGTTGTTTCTAGTGAAGTCTTGGCTGCCTGTATGGGAAGCCAAAACATCACTAGACACCACTGCTAAGTCAAAGTGACATCTTATGAGGGAGCAAAAATTAAAATTCTCAATGCCTTTAATCCTTTACCCAAAGCAGACGATATCAAAATTTATTATTTTAAATATCATTTTTTAAAAATTTTTCAAAAAATTTCAACAAAACCATATCATGTGACCCCTCGTTGGAACGAGCTCGTCGAGCTCGTTCCAACGAGGGGTCACATGATATGGTTTTGCTGAAATGTTTTGAAAAATAATATTTTTTCAACTGCTGAATTTGCATATTACGCGGGCGGATGCGGCTGATTCGTTGGGTAAAGGGTTAAGGGTACATTCATAATCTGTGACATGAATCAAATCAACTGTTTTCGAGAACTGATTCTCAGTATTTTCCTTGCGAGAATCATCTGGGAGAGTTGCATGAATTTTAACCCTTTACCCAACGTAACGGCCAAACCCGGCCAGCGCTATTCACAAAAATCGCCAATTAATTTTCATTCATTTTTCATATTTTGTCTCAAAAAGATAGGTTATGACCCTTCTTTTGAACGAGCTCGTTCCAATGAGGGGTCATAACCTATGTTTTTGAGGCAAAAAATGAAAAAAATTGGTTATTCAAGAATTGTTTTTGCAAGTGTCGTCTGCTTTTCATGTTAGGTAAAGGGCTAAGCCCGAACAAGGTACGACACGCTTTTATAGACACCCTCGTAAATTACATTTAGGTTCGCCAGCACACTCTCATAAACTCACACACATCACATCATCTTCCTATCGCTAATCCATAGAAGACAGTCTAACGACATCCATATCCCCCTGCCGACTTTTATGTTATGACAGGAATAATCTCATTATCGAACTGGACATGTATTCATACCCAATAATGTCACTCACCAAATATCATTTAACTTCTTTAATCGCGACTGAAGATATCTTCAAAAAACCTGCAATTTTGATAAATTCAAAGTCGACAAGGGCTATAAGTCTGGTAAAATTATTCGAATCAAAACTTCCTTTCCATATGCACATGTACACATCATACTCACACTGCACACCAAGTTTCGAAAAACTCCAATAAAAAATGCAGAAGGAGTTAAGCGGACAAGCATTTGTGATGGAAATTTTGCTGTTACCAACGGCCATAACCGCGCAAATTTGGTCACATCGGAAATTCCTGACCACATGCACATCTACACTTGAAACTGATACTTCAGACCATGTTTCGTAAAAATCCAATAAAAAATGTAGAAGGAGTCACGCGAACAAGCCTTTGTGATGAAAATTTTGCTATTACCACGGGTCGTAACTACGCAAAATTCGTCGCATTGAAAATTTCTGTCCCATATCTACACTTGATATTGACACTTCAGACCAAGCTTCGTAAAAATCCACTGAAAACTGTATTGGGAGTTAAGCGGACAAAGTTTGTGACGGACGGACGGACGGACGAACAACATTTCAGTATCGTCCTCTAGACTTCGTTGGCGGGGGATAAATCATTTAATTTCTTTAATAGTAACTGAAGATATCTTCCGAAAACCTGCAATTTTGGTAAAGTCAAAATCGACAAGGGCTATAACTCTGGAAAAATTATTCG
Organism: Pictodentalium vernedei; assembly: GCA_031216915.1. Taxonomy (NCBI): domain Eukaryota; kingdom Metazoa; phylum Mollusca; class Scaphopoda; order Dentaliida; family Dentaliidae; genus Pictodentalium; species Pictodentalium vernedei. The sequence goes on from CM062290.1 coordinate 171,701,217, forward strand.
AATCGAAACTTCGTTTCCAAATGCTCATGTACACATCATAATCATGCTGTACACCAAGTTTCGTAAAAATCCAATGAAATTGCAGGAGGAGTTAATGTGGACAAGCATTTGTGACGGAAATGTTACTATTTCCAAGGGCAGTAACCACGCAAACTTCGTCGCATCGAAAATTCCTGCACATCTACACTTGATACTGACACTTCAGACCACATTTCGTAAAAATCCACTGAAAACTATTCGAGGAGTTTAGCGGACAAAGTGTGTGACAGACTGACGGACTGATGGACGAACACCATTTCAATATCCCCCCCCCCCCTCCCCCCCGACTTCGTCGGTGGGAACCCAACTGTTATTCTTAGATGATTGTGCAGATAATGAAATTATGTGACTGTGCGACGGAGAGAGGTTCGCATAGGCACCCTTCTATGAATGTTCAGTTAGGTCCACCGTGAGCCCACAGAGGTATTCTGTCTCGTTCCTTGGCACAGACTTTTCTACAAAATTGAGTTCAACGGTGATAGCCTACGACTGTCTAGGGAAGAGGAAAGCACTTCAAATAAAACTATGTTTAATCTTAAGAATATCCGTCTGGCTGTATGCAAGTCGGATGTGTAGAGGTGACAGCGTGTAAATCATCTAGGAACTGAAAATTGAGGAGTTTTGCCGTAAACACGCCCGAGGCTAGTTCAAATATTTCTGGTGAAATCAGTAAAGGGGAAAGTGTTGGCCCATTCATGTCTTCCCTCCAATCACAGTCCCCAGTTTTGTTATATAAACACCGGATAAAAGCAGGATTACTGCTTAAAATTAGAAGATTCTCCATATTTTCCAAAATTAAAAGTGGTTTAACCCTTTACCTAACGTAACGGTTAACCGACCAGCGCTATTCTCAAAAATCACCAATTAAATTTAATTATTTTTTCATTCTTTGTCTCAAAAACGTAGGTTATGACCCCTTGTTGGAACGAGCTCGTTCCAATGAGGGGTCATATCCTATGTTTTTGAGACAAAAAATGAAAAAAATTTAGTTATTCAAGAATTTTTTTTGCAGGTGTCGTCTGCTTTTCATGTTAGGTAAAGGGTTAAGGCATGAGTGTTCGAATAATAAAGTGTATTACAGTTTGTTTATGTTATCTTATTTACCCCTTTAACTAACACGAATAACAGGCGACATATGAAAAAACATTTAGTGAATGACAAAAAAGTCGTATTTTTGCCTCAGAAACATAGCTTCTGACCTTTCGTTGGAACGAGCTGAACATGCTGGGAAATCTCTTTGAAACATAAGAACATGAGCATCATCGGAAATTTTGGGAACTCAGTGTCAAAGACAGGTTGGGATACATAGACTTTGAAGGAAAGGCCGGATCGGGAAGGCCCGATTGAGATCCCCTTGTCTATAGTATCAGATGATCAAATCCGTTGGAGAAACCCATCTTTTAATAGATCCTGGTGGAGAAGTATTGGTTGTGCCGCGCGAAAGAGAAAATCCAACAGAGAAGCATTTATCGGTCAGCTCTTGCAAAAAACGTATTACCAAAGCAGTTCAATGAACTTCAGTCGACCAACCTCTACTGAGGAGTGCGTTCTCCCAATGAGCACAAAATCTGGCACCCAGTTATAGTTGTTGTGGTGGTGTTGGTGTCAAGACGATAGTTTGAATTTTCGATTTTCTTGTTTGAAAGTGTAAATATTTTCCATAATCTTTCTGACTACGTTAAATATAAAACATAAAGATAGGTATATGACGGACTCCGAAAACCGATTTGTCACTTAAACAGACCAGTAATAATTCAAACGCTGCTAATTAAGCATTAAATTTTATGTCCATTACCGCGTTTCTGTTTAACGCTACAATGGGATATGTGGTAGGAGATTAAACGTAGTGGAAGCCAGTGCTCTTCTGTAGTCATTATCTACGTAATTATGGCCAGTTAGTAGGTAATTGTTGTAAAAAACAGTACATCGCACATGTTCTGGACACACACCCATATCACGCATCAAGCCTGTCACCGAAATGTTAAGATATGCCGAAATGTGAGTCTTCCAAAGAAACATTGTAGCGAATATTAAATTAAGATAGATCTAAGCGGCCAAGTTCAAGAGAAGCAATTAAACTGAGAATTAATGTTCTGGCTATCGAAATAAATATTGGGGGATTTCTCGAAAAATTCATTCCAGTCTGAAGGTGTGTAAGGCTGTGGGCGTTGCGAGTAGATGGGGATGTCCCATGCTATAGGTTAGAGGAGGTGCCGCATCGGTGCGAAAGTATAGGTACGTAGTGATGAGGGGAGCCACACGGCTCATATTTAGAATAGGAGTAGTCGCGGGTCAAGTCGGTGACCGTATATGAGAATAGGATCAGAAACAAGAAGTACGAGCTCAGGGAACTATTTGCATTTAGGTAAACGACATTACCAGTTTTAGAAGGCAACCCAAACGTAGGCAGAGTAGGCTTCGCCTGTATGAACATTATTCTGAGATAAATGGAGGGACGCGTTTAACCCCATTGGTCGCGACTGCTTGAGTGACAAGCGTCCAGTAAAGTGACAATAAGCTAGTGGCCGTGCGATGGCAGTGGTAAAGTGACATTCTGTCACTTGTTGGAGGTAATGCGATATAGTTAAGTGACAATATGTTAGTGGCCGTGCGACGGTAGTGGTAGAGTGACATTCCGTCACTTCTTAGAGCAAAGCGTCCGGATAAAGTGACAATACGTTAGTGGCCGTGCGACGGTAGAAGTAGAGTGACATTCTGTCACTTCTTAGAGCAAAGGCGTCCGGATAAAGTGACAATACGTTAGTGGCCATGCGACGGCTGTGAAATGGTTAAGTGGAGAGGTGACCAAAGAACAAACACCAGGGAGAAGGAGGCAAAACCTGTGACAGTATAGTATGCGGGCCCGCATGTGACTCAGAAACTGTATGGGTAGGCTGTGATTGACGTTTAGTTTTTCATATTCATTGGATTCCATGTAAGTCACAAATTACAATATTTATTTATGTGTATATGTATTAAAATTGTTGTTTTCAGTGAACCCGTTGATTTCTCGCTTTTCGATGAAAAGTCATTGGCCCCTTCTGGATACGAGCGACCTCAACAAAGTGAAGCGGGCGGGTTCGTTACGGTGAGACATACGTTCACGTGCGGGTTCGGGCAACACTCCTTGAGTTTTTGGCTGAATACGCGGCGTGAATCTATTTCCCCCAGCAACGACAAAGCCCGGTTTCCGAGAGTTGGTTGTAGTAATACCGGAAAGAGTACCAGATGCAGCAGTATTGCAGCAGTAGAAGCAGCACTACTAAGTGGCTGCTTGAAATTTTGGTATTTTGACATCCGTGCGTCATTGAGGCGAGGTGAGATGTCCAGGCTTAAAAGAATATGCATTTGAAGCTACGAGAGAGGTTCGAACAGATAACAGAACTCTAGAATGAATTTTAGATTTGGAGACAAGTAATAAAGTTCATCGAGAAAACAGAATTTGAATAGAGTATTCGAGGTTTTTGTAAAGGTGTTGAGGCGTTAGGAAATCGTATAGGTTCAAACCTAAACCTCTTTTTTGTATAATTAACCAGTGCAATGCCATGTGGTGGCCAATCCCGACAAATAAGTCCAACAGGGGCAATAACTTTAAAAGAAATATTTGTACACAGCTGGTTCGCAACCCAATTCGTGATATTATCACTTAAAAGCTATATATTAAGTTCAGAAAAGAGTCTTGAGTTTTCTTTGAAATGTGATAAGAAATGGTAATGCGTTGACAATAAATTCCAAAGACGGGTGGAGGTAAGGACGAATGGAAGGACGGGTTAAACCCATTCCTATTTCCCCTCCCCCGTCCCACTGTGTGACGGGGGATAAAAATGCAGAACTTTAAAAAAAACTAAAAAGCGTGTATAAATAAATACGATACAGAAAAACGGAAAAAAACACGGGATCATTTAGTCCTTTACCTACAGGAACGGCCAAAATCGGTCAACGCTTTTTCACAAAAATCACCATTGAATTTTCACTTTTTGTCTTTCTTTTCAAAACATACCTTATGACCCCTCGTTGGAACGAGCTCGATGAGCTTGTTCCAGTGAGGGCCATAAGCTATGCTTTTGATTCCAAAAATGAAAAAAATAGTTATTAGTAGTATATCAGGGAAGACTCGTGCTTCATCAAGTGGACCTCGGTGGTGGACTTCATGTCACGTGACCCAACACTTGTTTTACTAGTTCGGATTCTTTCAGAATCCTCTGCTCTGTTTCTGTCTATGCACCCATATTAATGTTTTTTTCTGCCCTACTCGTTTGTCCTTGTGCTACAAGTCAATAGTAATGGTACAAAGCTGTAAGGGTGGTAGAGGACTATACAGCTTTGGGTGATTACAGTGGAAGCTGAATACACGACATATAGGTTAAACATATTTTTATTTGCCAAACAAATAAGTTGCAAATAGGGATTGGAGGACAAGTGCTTTCCACTTAGTATACCCTCCGCTCCCTTAACATGATACAAAAAATCAACATAATGGCGAGACAAACAAATGAGAGAAATGTAAAAAAAATAATAAAAAAAAAATATATATATATATATACTAGAAAATCTAACTTCTCAATAAAAAGAGTGAGAGAGAGAGAAAAAAAAGTGATTAATTGATTGATGTCCTTTCTGCACCTTGAGTCTGTCTCTGTTAATTTGATTTGATTTTCCATGCCGAGGGTCGACCAGGCGCAGCACTGAGTGGTTGCTACTACTACTACCACCATCATTACTGCTACAACTATAGATAATACTTTTACTATCGCGTTCAAATCTTACCACCGACATAACTCTCCTGCGGCGAATAATAATAATAATAATAATAATAATAATAATAATAATAATAATAATAATAATGATAATAACAATAATATTTACATAATCATCCATTGGTTACACTTTAGCCGCCTAATCACGCGCCTTAGAAGTCGCAATGAACTGCATGTGTTAGACAATACTAGGATGGAAACTCATTATCGAATCTTCGAGTGTTACGTATAAATTTTTGAACAAATTTAAAAAGTGAGGTATTAGTTTTATGTTCTAAAATGGGATCGCCGTACAATAAAATATCAACGGAGTTCAAATTAACATTAATTTCCAATAGTTTACCAATGAGAGCGTTGCGAGATTCTGAATAAAAGGGGCAAAAGAGTAAATAGTGATCTGCATCCTCAACAACAGCTGGACAATGGGAACAGTATGGAGATTCGGAGATGTAATTGAGAAACTTATCACTGTTCAAATCGCTGCAACAAGTTCGAATTCTACTATGAATAATGTTATATTTTCTGACACCACAGGAGAAGTATCCTGGAGGTCTCCCTTCAGGCGGTGATATGAGTTTTTTGAATTCATTGAGTGAACTGCTGTTCGCACGGACACTGGTAGACTATTCCATGTTCCTGTACACGAGGGGGAAAATGATCTTTTGAATAGCTCTGTTCGCATGCAATAAGGCATAAAATCTGCCGAATTTCGAAGGTTATAACCAGATGTGTCACGAACTCTTCGTGGTAGTAATTCCTGCAGATAATCGGGCGCATCGTTGTTTACGATTTTGTAGAAGGTACACATCTTTTGTATGTGTCTTCTTGTTTCGAGGCTGTCCCACCCAACTTCAATCAAAAGGAGGTCTCGAGATACTGATCTCGTCAGCCCTGATACGATTCGTGCGGCATCACAGTGTATATCCTCTAGACGCTTCATCATATATTGGGGAGCTCCGCACCACACCGGACTCCCGTATTCCAATATTGGCAAAATGAAGGCATTGTACATCTTATTCAAAATCTGTCGATTGAAAATATGCTTTAGTTTTCTTAACTGTGAAAGTCTAACACAGGCTTTTTTACAAATGTCGTCAATATGTGCTTCCCAGCCCAAGTTTGATTGGATGGATAATCCCAAGTGTTTGTGGACGCCAACAAAGTCAAGTGTTTCGCTGTCGAACAAAACACTTGGAATAATGACATCTCTATTGAGTGTAAACAAAACAGCGTTGGTTTTTTTAGCATTAAATGTGACCAGCCATGTATCGGCCCATTTGTTGATTTTTTCGAGTTCGATGTTCATTTTTGACTCCATGCTATGAATGTCAATAGATGATTCGGTCAAACAGGTATCGTCAGCGAAGAGTCTAACAATGGACTCAATATCGTCGGCTATATCACTGATGTAGACCAAAAATAAAAAAAGGGCCAAGAACAGACCCCTGAGGAACCCCCGCTTCTATGTTTCTATACTCGGATTTATATTCGTTAATTTTCACCCTTTGACTTCTGTGTGCCAAATAGCTTTGAAACCATCGCAGCAAGGGACCAGAAACCCCATATTGCTTCAGTTTGAAAATTAGACCGGTGTGCCAAACCCTGTCAAAGGCCTTGGAATATCACAAAAAACACCACAAGTTTGCATATTTTTATCTATGGCGTTGCAAAGGTTATGATAGACCTCTATCAACTGGTACACTGTACTATTATTCGGCAAAAACCCTGACTGGAATTTGTAAAATAAACTATTTTCAAGGAAATATTTGTGGATATCTCTAAAGACAACTCGTTCCATTATTTTACCGATACAGCATAACAACGATATGGGTCTATAATTTTTCGGGTCGTATTTGTCTCCTTTCTTATAAAGAGGAATCACATCAGCAAGTTTCCACTCGTCGGGGTAGACGCACTCTGACAATGATTTATTGAAGAGGAGAAAAAGGGGTCTGCTAACAGAATATTTTGTTTCCTTCAACATTTTGTGACCTATTCCGTCGTGACCATGTGACTTTTTAGTTTTTAAACTTTTTAGAATATCCGAGATGTCCTGCTCAGAGAACGATACGCTGCTAATGGAGTGAGGGCATCTCCGTTTGAAGGGCGGAGGGGTTTTTGAACTCGAGTTTAATGCACTGTTACTTATAAAAGTTTCGTTTAGGAGATTTGCTTTCTCTGTATCGTTCTCGATAATTTCACAGCCTTCCTCGGATAGGCGCTAAAGATGGGTTATGCCAGAAGTACTAGAAAAATTTTCCAGAAACGTTTTAACAACATGCCAAAACTGCTTAGGTTCCGTGTCGTGTGATAGAGATTCGTCAACTTTTTCCATGTATACATTCTTCGCAAATTTTTTCATGTTGTTAACCTTGTTCCTGGCTGTTTTATATTTTGCCCAAAGCTGGGGTTTATTATTTTTGAAAGCTAATTTTCTTAATCGGTCACGGTGGCGTAACTCTTTTCTAATAGCGCTGTCAAACCATGGTTTGTCTTTTTTTCGCACTGTTATTGTGGAATTGGGGATACATTGCTTCGCTATTTTAAAGAACTCCGATACAAAGTTTGACACAGCATCATTTATGGAGGGCGCGTCGCTTATTAATTTTTCCCAATCGGACCTAGCTATCATTGTATTCATTCGTTGGAAGTCGGCTTTGTTGTAAAGCCAGACGTCACGAAACGTAACGGGGTTGTTAAAATGCGAGGTGGCAATATGGGCATAAGTAGCTCTATGGTCGGATAACCCCAGTTCCAATGTTCCTGAGTTGAACACATTAACAGTGTCGCTGACGATTATCGGATCAAGCAGCGACTGCGAAGTAGGAGTTACTCTGGTGGGTTCTGTAATTACGTTGTTTAAGTTGAATAATGTCATGAGAGAATGTAGTTTGCTTTGGGGGGTTAGGAGATCAGAGTTGATGTCACCTGTAAGTACTATCCCGGGGTTAAGGGATAATGCCAGATCTATTTTATCTTCTAGTTTAGACCAATAGTCGGCAACTGATTCTCTCTCGGATCTGTATGTCAGGCATAAAATAAATTTTTGTTTAACCCCAACCAGAGAATGTCGTCGTTAAATGAGAGATAGTCTAGCTTTCTATGGTATATACTGTCTGAGAAATACACTGCGATGCCGCCACCGAACTGGTTCCTATTGTGAGTAAATGGAGCGGAGAAGTTAGGTAGCAAAATATTACTAATATCATACTCATCGTCAAGGTGAGTTTCCGTAAAACAGAGAATGTCGAAATCATCGATCTCGTCGCTGAGAAGAGGGAGTTTGTGGCGAATACTACGAATGTTGTAGTTCAGAATCGAAATCGCAGATGTTTCATTAGTTGACATGTCCTTATTGTATGTGGGGCCAGGGTTAACCTCAATGTCCCCACTCCTAATGATTAATAGTTGAAAGAAGAAGCTGGTAGCAATTAGAAGAAATGTGGACAAATATAATTTATTAACAAATGAGGACTTTCCACAGAACCCATGATGAACCCTCAACATGGAGTACACGGAGTTGTAGAAAACGCCCACTGACTGCCTGTATTGTGCTAATTCAATCCCCATGTTTATTCGACTGTAAGATACTTAGTAGAAAGTTGGAGCAGGCAGTGGGAGTGACTGAAACATAGTTTTTACTGTATTTAATTTGGTGTTGCCAACACAAATCCAGAATGAAAATGCAAAAAAGGACATCACTGAAAAGAAGAAAATGAACAAAACAAACTGTACAAACTGTTATGGAAAGGATAATGGTATTTATAATGGAAACGATATCAAGGGTGGGTTCGGGTGTTATAGAGTACTAAACCTAATTGAGTTAGATCCTCTGCAAACAAGCACGCTCGCTATCTTACTTACTTACTTACTTACTTACTTTACTTGCCTTACTTACAGACAGACAGACAGACAGACAGGCAGGCAGGCAGGCAGGCAGGCAGGCAGGCAGGCAGGCAGGCAGGCAGGCAGGCAGGCAGGCAGGCAGGCAGGCAGGCAGGCAGGCAGGCAGACAGACAGACAACAGACAGACAGACAGACAGACAGACAGACAGACAGACAGACAGACACAAACACATGCAGATACATGCAGATAGAGGGGCATGGCAGACAGACGGAGAAACAGTCGGACAGGCAGACAGAAGGACAAGCAGATAGACAGACAGACATACAGACAGACAGACAGACAGACAGACCAACAAACAGACAGACACGCAGACAGACAGACAGACAGACAGACAGACAGCGGTCGGACGAGCATACGTCCGTGCTGATGGGCGGGCAGACATATGTATGAGCGGACGGGCGTACGTGTAGACAGACAGAGGAGGACAGACGAGTGGTGACGGGCGGAAAAAAGGATAGATGGACGAACACACAAACAGACGAACACACAAACAGACGGACTGACTGACCGTCCGTCTGTCAGACTGACTGAGAGACAGACGGACAGACGGACGGACAGACACTCTTACACACACCTCTGTATGAGGTGAGGTCAATGTGGCGTAACCGGTTTATCATAGTCAGTCCACAACTCGCCACGACCCGCACTGTGCCGTGTGTGGTAAAGGTCTCTTTACTTTGTTCGATTAATCGGACGGACATGTAGACAGACAGAGAGAAGGACAGAGGAGTGGTGACGGGCGGACGGACGGACGGACGGACAAAGGGATAGATGGACGAATACACAGACGGACTGACTGACCGACAGACAGACAGACAGACAGACACCTCTGTATGAGGTGAAGTCAATGTGGCGTAACCGGTTTACCGTAGTCAGTCCACAACCCGTCATGACCCGCACTGTGCCGTGTGTGGTAAAGGTCACTTTACTTTGTTCCATCAATCAGCTTATAACAGAGTTGTTTCACTCAGACAGGGACTGATGAGTTGAGCCATGTTGTCTCAGTGAAAAATACCCGATTCCGCGTGAGATCTTGAATTGTCATGATTGTCACTCGATTCACTTTGTTCAGTGGAGTGTTCAGTTCACTAAACTGTTAAGTTTTGAGTCATAGTTGGCCAGTTTTGAGTTTCCAACTTTAGGTTTATCGGGGAATAATAAAGATGAAATACAGGATATTTCAAATAAAGAAAAAAAATCGTAGTTGAAGTGAAATATTTCTACTTCGCAGTGAATATATTGAGGACTGTAGGATCGTAGTGGTAGAGAGAGCTATAGGCTGAACATTCTCGGAAGCTCGGGTATGTTTATGTACAAAGTGAAAAAAGTGGAAGAACGGATGACCTTTCAAACATATCCACCAAAAAGCTGAGGGGGGGGGGGGGGGCATACCTCAATTTCGACCTATTCCCTGGAAAAAACCTATAAAAAGTAGAAAGCTTCCTCATGTTCAGTGCACCTATTTTCACCTGTTATATATTAGTAGTATTGCAAAGCTGAGGGGTATGAATGGTTATACGTGGTTGCAGATGGAGATGAGCTACAACTGCCTGAGTTGTGGGACGTATGAGTGGTGATATATGGTTGCAGGTGGAGATGAGCTACAGCTGCCTGAGTTATGGGACGTACACTCAAGGTTTTAAAATGAAACGAAGATGGGGTGGGGGGGGGGGGGGTTCTTGAACCAAGATGTTTTTAATTCAGGAGAATGTGCATCATTAAGATTCATCAGGGATTGCCCATGAACACTCTCCAATAATTCTCAATAGAACATATTCTAGCAAACAATTCTGTCGTCTAACACAGATCTGACCTCAATGAATTAACAACAATAATAATACATAAGCCTATGTTCTTGTTATCAAATTGTTATAGTGCATTGATTTTAGAATTATGGGTTTGGGTGATGATTTATGGTTGCAGGCAGAGACGAGCTAGAACTGCCTAAGTTGTGGAAAATACACTCACTCAAAGCTTCAAAGAGAAATAGGGGTGTCCAAGGGGGATAATAGTAAACCGAATGTATTTTCTACTGCAAAATATGCTTCATTAAGACGTCTTATAATTTACCCATCAGAACTCTCCAGTAATTCTTAATAAACACATTGAAACTAGCAACCCTGCCGTCTAACGTTGGTTTAACCTCAGACGAGTAATATGAATAATAATTCTTAGTTAGGTGACCAGTTATCAAATTGTTGGTTTGACCTCAGACGAGTAATATGAATAATAATTCTTAGTTAGGTGACCAGTTATCAAATTGTTATAGTGTATATACTTTAAGATTATGAGTTTGAATGATGATATATATGGTTGCAGGTAGAGATGAGCTACATCTGCCTGAGTTCTGAAAAGATAAACTCAATGCTTTAAAGAACAAGTGTGGGTGTATATTGGGGGGGGGGGGATATTAATTCAAAATGTATTTACTTCAGCAGAACATGCCTCATTAAAATCAGTTTTTCTAATAAAATATATTCAAGCAAACGATTCTGCTGTCTAAGATAGAATAAATCTCAGTCTATTTACAAGAATAATAGTACTTAGTGATATGACCAGCTACCACATTTTTATGGTGTATTGAGTTAAGATTATGGGTTTGAATTGTGGCATCAGGTGACAGGCAGAGATGAGTTACAACTGCCTCAGTTCTGGGAGATGCACTTAAAACTTTAAGGAAATGGGGTTGACCAATGTGTGGGGGGGGGGGGGGGCAAAATGTATTTATTTCAGGAGAATATGCCTCATCAAAATTTACTGGAGAATGTCATTGCACACTCTTCAACCAACAACTTCCAATAAAACATATCCAACAAACAAAAACAATTTTGTCGTCTAACATAGATTTGACCTCAACCTATTAACAATAATACTTAAACCTTTGACCGATTTATCATATTGTTATTTTGTGTTGACATTGTCACAACCATTCTAGGATTATTGGTTTGACTGGTGATATCCAATTGCTAGTAGGGATGAGCTACAACTGTCCGAGTTCTGGGAGATGCACTCAAATATTCAAAGAGAAATAGGGGTGTCCAATGGGATGGGGGGGGGGGGGGAGGGGGAGTCCATTAAATGTATTTGCTTCAGCAGAATATGCCTCATTAAAATCCATTAGAGATTGTCCACGAACATCCTCCAATAAATTTTAATAAACACGCTCTAACAAAACATTTTATCACCAACATAACGTTTTTAGGAGAGACTGTTGAGGTCTTGGTCACTCTTTATTAGGATCTTGGGGCCTGAGAATTGTTTTTTAACAAATATCCTGCCGTCGTTTGTCCAAAATGAGTGGACATTTTTAGCCTTTTTCATGTCAATGAGTTTGTTTACAATTCCTTGCCTGTAGGTGGTCAATGATTCCGAAATAAAAATATTATCCCCACTGTTTTTCAGTTCCCTTTTTTTCCTGTATATTTCGCTTCTTGTGTTGTAGGAGGTGAAGCGAACAATAACGTTTCCCCTCTTCCCAAAGTTCTGCGAGCTCGGTGAAGTGGCTGCTAGGGGTTTCGTCCACTGTCTGCCTAACGGATGTGACCTACTTATGTCTTCGGGCTTAAGTTTTATGTTGAGTTTGGTCTCGCAAATATCAATAATCATTTTGTCACTGTTTACTTGGGTAGGTTCAGCTGGAAATGGAATATTTCTGAAAACAAGACAGTTTCGGCTTGAATACTGCTCGGTCTCTTCGAGTTCCCTTTTACATACATCAATTTCCTGTTTTAAAGTGGACACTTCTGATTTAAGTAGGGTGTTCTCGGATTTTAATGACTGACATTCCTCACGCAACGAGGCAACCGCAGTGTCAATGTCCTCCTTGATACTCTCGCGAAACTTTCTAAGTTCAGGACCAACATAGGCGGACATTAGGTCTTTCAGAGCTGAGTGGATTTCATCTTTCAGGACACTGCGAATTTCATTCCTCATTTGGCTGGTGATGATTTTGGTTATAAACGGCGAGAAAGCTGGAAGAAGTTGAGGTAAAGAGTTCGAGATAAAATCGGGACTAGTAATCGTAGATTGAATAATTTCTGTGATGTTGTAAGTTTTACCAATTTGGACTTCGGAAACTTGAGATTTTGATGGGTTTTTTGTGACCAACTGAGCTATGTCTCCACACGAATTCCTACGACGTAGATTTCTAGGAATGTTAGGTGAAATCTCTTCAGGTGCTTTTCGCTTTGAAGTTTGTGAGTCATCGAGCTGGGGAGCTACTTGAGGTGAAGAGTCTTGGCTGTGTGACATTTTCAAATTTTTCAGATATGAGAACAATTGTTTACTTTTCCGCGAGATAATATTCAAACGATCCAAATTTTCTGCATCAGGTAAAACCTCTGGTTATCAGCAGTTAATAAGTAAAAGGAAACCATACAGTTATGTTGAATAACAACAGTTCACCAAACGACACAAGACAGCACAAAAAAATAAACAAAAACACGACATCACGAAATGAAGACGAACATTGAATGGCACGACTATAGGAGACATGTACTACACTCGATCATCTCACTGGCTTGGTCTCTTTGATAGAACAAACATGAAGAGAAAGAAACACATATTTGAACACACGATAAAAGTACCTTTTTACCGATACATTTTCTAAGGTATACAATAATTTCCACCCTTGATAACGAGAAACTGAATTTCTCAGAAGAGAAGCTGTTGTTGTCGTTCCGCCATTATTCCGTACACGACATATGACAGTGACTCTGAATAAGTAGTGCATTTTGTGCTATGAAGATGATGGATGGGCTAGAACCCAAGAGCTGTATGGGGGTAGGAGATGTATAGCAGCCAGTGACCGAGAGGGACACTTCATCTCATTAAGTCTCTCCTGGGGTCAATGCTGTAGGGCTTTTTCAGCTGTAATTTCAAGAACTGTGTTTTCTGGTTATGACATTCAAAGGGCAAAGGTGGATCATTGGCATTTTCGGGGACCTGGCCTGTTGTCAAATTGCCATATCTTTTAAGGTGCCGATGATTCATTTTAGTCAGTTATATTAAAAGATAGAGGGTGCAGTTGTGGAATTTACAGCTGTGGAACGTTCTGTAGTAATGGACCGTGGCCAAATGGCCAATAGTACAACCGTTAAGTCACAAAGGGGTATATCAACTTTCCCTCTTCTTTTTTTCATTTTTTACCTATTTTCTTCCCCGCATTTCAATCCTTTTTCAGTTTCCCTCTGTTTTTCTCTTTTTTTCTTAATTTCGGTAATAAGATTGTACATATCTGCACATTTTGTCGCATATTAAATTCTCTGTATTTATATCTGTATATAGTTGGGAGAGGTGGGTTTACTAAATGGAAAGCGCCTATTCTCCAATCCCATTTTGTATTCTATGTTGGCAAATAAAATATGTTAATTTATAGCAGCCATGTCATAGGTATCCACAAATACCGGGATGAGGATAAGAGCCATATGTGGAGTCACTTGGTAGAGAAAATGCTCGATAGATCATTTGCTCAATGGGATTCGAGTCGCCCTTGTTACAGTTACTCCTCGATTTACTCTTGGCTTATTCTTAAGAACGCTCTTTTATCTCATAATGATGTGACAGTTGGCTGGACATTCGTGATGGTTAGTCAGTTGTAGTAAAGTGAACTGATTGGATGATCCGGATAAATGAAACATGTTGTTCGAAACAAGAACAGGAGTACCCCAAATGGTATCACAGTACTAAATATTTTCCCATAGCCCACCATTATAACAATTATGTGCAAACAAATAAGCTGGCATTATTTGAAACTAAATATTCCAATACCTTCATAAAGTACAGACTTTCACGCAACATTCTTTGGCCAAAAAACGGGTGGCATGCAACAAATAAGAGAAAACATTTATCAGGAAGTGAAGTACCGTCCTTGAACCCAATGTTTTCTGGGAATTCCCAACAAAAATACACAAAAAGTTGCATTTTTAGACCCAGAAAATACTTTGATCATCTCCTTTTTCTCGTGGAGTATCCAATATTGATGATAAAATGCATTAACAGTTTTCTCAAGCAATTAATTGAAACTAAATATTCCAATACCAACATAAAGTACAGACCTTCACGCAACTTTCTTTGGCCAAAAACGGGTGGCATGCAATAAATAAGAGAAAACATTTATCAGGAACTGATAACTGCATTTTTAGACCCAGAAAATACTTAGATCATCTCCTTTTTCTCGTGAAGTATCCAGTATTGATGTAAAAATCTAATAAAATGCATTAACAGTTTTCTCAAGCAATGAGTCTTTTTCTATGAGTCTTATTTTAGACTATGATGCAATAATATTTCAAGGCAGATAACTCTAAACCACATAATTTCTTCAGTGATACCAAATAGGATTAGGACTAAAACAGACCAGAAAGGCTAAATATAGTAACAAAAATGAAAACTGTTCCAACTGGTAGCGCTTCTACTCCACTGGAGTATACTGTAGAACAAACGAATAGGGTTGGGAAGACAGAAAAACAATAACATGGATACATAGATAGGAGCCGAGAAGAGGATTCAGAAAGAAACCGAACTAGTAAACCAATTGTCGGGTTGTTTGTGGTAATTCTACAAAGTAAACAAGGATTCTGAATAATCTGGGGTTTTTGTTGATTTGGTGTCGGGTCTATTTGGGTAATTAGATTTACTCCCGTTAAATCGAACACACTCTGAGAACATACCCCAGTATCACATAGCAAACACGCGCTACCATAGAAAACAAGATGGCAGCCTCCGGTATACAAAATGGGCGATGGAAATACGTATCAACCAACAATACGCGCTGTGCAACCGCACTGACACCACGCATCACTATGGTAATGACGTCACAACATGACCGCTCACGCGGGCTACCATGACAACATGGGGCCACTGAGTCAGGTGACATGGCGTCACTTCCGAGATCCACCACCGAGATCCAACTGATGAGGGCCGAGTCATCCCCGATTTACTACTGTTATTCAAGAATTTTATTTGGAAGTGTCGTCTTCCTTTCTTGTTAGGTAAAAGGTTAAAAGTGGCATGTTCATGGATGATTGGTAACTACCGTTGTGCCAGCAGAACTCGCGAATGTTCGTTTGTCTAGAAATTCTGAGCAACATCGATATTCACAACTGGATACCACATCGGTTATAAGCAACTATTGAACGTGTTTGATATTGAGTTTGTCGACTGCGCATTGGACTGCATCTGGCCCAGATGTTACACTAAACTGACACACGTTATTTTTTATTCTATGATATCAATGTTTACACCACGATAATGACGTACGTTTTTATTGAAGTGCAGTGGAAATAAATGTGATTCTGCGTTATAGTGTGACTACACTTCACTGCTTGTCATACCACTACTTCAAAAACAGATTATGCGATGAATCCTAAAGGGATAGAAGATTGGCTAATTTAAAATATCAGTTATTCCGTTGTCAACAGACGCAGCAGAAGTGTTAAAAATGATTTTGACATGAAGCATGTAAATGCCGAAGTTGCTAGGTGTTCTAGTATGCTAGGAGGTCGGATCTATCCATGCTTCCATCGGCATTATTCAACGTTCACTCTAAGGCTAAACAAAATTAATCTTTTGGTTCTCGGGCAGCGGCGCATACGTTTTTTTTTCGGCCCGGTAGCGGTATCACGTCGCGATTTGCGATGCAATATGTCGTATACATTGCAACAGTATTGTTATTCTCTTCGCGAAATGTGACACGATTCTCATATGTATGTACAAAATAAATATGCATTTAACTGGTTGAGGCCTACATTATTTTTGGTGGCCTGGATTTGTTCATCAAAAATTGTTTTATTACAAATTATTGGAGAGTTCCAAGAGGCACTCTCCAATTATTTGTAATAGAACAAAGTTGTACAAACTACTGGGCAAGGAAAATGTTGGCTTTTGCACTGGTACCCTCCTGATTGTGGCTTCTGGCTCAACCAGTTAATAAACTCCTTAACATTTTTTATCCCCATTCTAGTTGTTCTATATTGAATTTGTGTTATATGATCACTGTCACAAAAAAGAACTATCAGTGAAATCAACATGAAGCTTTAGTATTTAATTTTAGGCTCTTGCAACAGGATTTTAGACATCAGCGATCATTCCATCGGAAATAAAAAATAAAAATAAAAACCGCCCTCACTGATTCGTTTTAAAAAATGCCTGAGAATCAATTATTTAATTTTGTTCGGCCTAATTCTGTAGTCATTTGTTTATATGCTCCATCTTATTTAAACTTGTCTTATCTCTTCCCAAGCTCTACAGAATCGCGACTCCACAGATGTTGGGTCGAGGTGAGACAGGTTCATTTAACGCAATGGCTAGGGCCTGGAAATTAAAATATTGCCAAAAGGCCTCAAAATTAAGATAAGCTCCCGCAAACCCTTTGTTCAAGTTAGAGCTTTAAACATTTACGTTTGCGCGATTTGTTACTCCGGGACCAAAAACATACATGGTTCCGGATTGCCAAACCTATCTGACTGGCAGTATGTGGTGTTGGTAAATTGACTCCAAGTAATGTCATTTAACCCTTTACCCAAGGTAACGCTCAAAACCGGCCAGAGCTATTCACAAAATTCAACATTCAATTTTTATTACGTTTTCATTTTTTGTCACAAAAACATAGCTTATGACCCCTCATTGGAACGAGCTCGTTCCAATGAGGGGGTCATAAGCTATGTTTTTGATGTAAAAAAAAATCAAATAAATTAGTGCTTCAAGAATTTTAGTTGCAAGTGTCGTCTGCTTTTCGTGTTAGGTAAAGGGTTAAAGAGGATAAGGATACCCCTGTCTCAAAAGAACGGAAATTCAGCATAGTCGTGTTTCGGATTACATCCCAAATGACCCCTGCAGTCACTCATCTTATTTTTGGGGCTGTCTTCGTGACTGGGGTCATGTGGTGAAATCAACATTTGTACCCACATATGGCTATTTAGGTGGTGTTTGTTCGCACCTGTACACTACAGAAATTATGCGTTGTGTACTTGGACAACCAGAAAAAGTGTAATCGAGAACTGATTAATCAGTGAAAATGCTCCTCTCCGAGATGAGTATGGTGGCCCAAAATGTGGACCGGCATAGGAAGTGTTATGCCTACTGATTTCCCAGAGTGTGGGGGGGGGGGTATGTCCTAAGGTCCTACCGAGCCTTTAAGGTCCCGCGGCATTTGAACGTAAAGTCTGTTTCCAGCAGAGCTACACACTTGGACTTATTTCAGAGTTGTCATTACTTTTAACAAACAGAATTGTTTTTGTGGCACATTGCTGAAAATGTCACAAAGCGTTCTTGTCAAAAGCGAACAATTGCGTTAATATATTTTCTGGTTGGGAATCGAAATATAAAACCTCTTACAGAATTAAGCGATGCGAAGCGTTGCAGCGTTCCATTTATGGTACAGAGCTACATATTTATTTATATTTATTGGTGTTTAAGGTCACATACTTATGCACTTGTGGCTAATCGTGACCGTGTACAGGGCGACAGTTTGCATCACTGATTTCTGTCAGACTTCACAGTCAGGACTCTCATAGTAAGACTTAATGCTTAACATATGAAAAGGCCCAACCAGTTCATTTAGTCCGAATCCCCGTCAATCAACGTTAAATCTTGCATCAAATAAAATGCAATTCAATATCACGAGGATATTACCAGAGGAACATCCATCTTTTTAAAAGCGTTTGTCTAAGCGTTGTTTTACCAATATGAACCTTTCACTTAACACTTGGAAACCGAGAGATCGCTTTTCTGGTTCAGTATCATGACGTGTCATACTTTCATTAATTAGGATAGCGATAGCTGCTAAATAATTTAACCCTTTACCTAACGTAACGGCCAAAACCGGAAGCGCTATTCACAAAAATCGTCAATTAATTTTCATTATTTTTTCATTTTTTGTCTCAAAAACATAGGTTATGACCCCTCGTTGGAACGAGCTCGTTCCAACGAGGGGTCATAACCTATGTTTTTGAGACAAAAAATGAAAAAAATGAGTTATTCAAGATTTTTCTTTGCCAGTGTCGTCTGCTTTTCAGGTTAGGTAAAGGGTTAAAATGTGGGGTAGAACAATTAGTAACAATTTCAAAGTGTGGCCCTACGGCTACACATTGAAAATATTAAATGGTCTACCCCCAGATAATAAATATGGACTCTTCCAATTGCTTCCACTGAACTGACATGGAAGATACCACCATGGTTCAAGGGGTTAAGCTCGATCTGAACGTTATTAATTCAATTATTCAAAGCTAAACTTAATTACGCGTAGTTTGAAAAAAATGGGTAAAGTTCCTCTTTCTCGAACTGTCT
Organism: Pictodentalium vernedei; assembly: GCA_031216915.1. Taxonomy (NCBI): domain Eukaryota; kingdom Metazoa; phylum Mollusca; class Scaphopoda; order Dentaliida; family Dentaliidae; genus Pictodentalium; species Pictodentalium vernedei. The sequence continues at coordinate 171,720,204 of CM062290.1, forward strand.
GTCTTGTCATAAAGCCCCCCATCATTGTCTCTATTGTATTTATAACATTTACAGTACATAAAAATTTAATGATTGAAACAAGCTCGCTGTATCTTTTATAAGGATAGCAACATTAAACTCGGTGAACAATAGCTACCCCTTCTTTACAACGCGTACAGTCACGTTAGGTCAGACAAGAAGAAGAGAACAGGTGGTAGCAAAACGTAGCAAAAGTATTGCATCAAACAACGTTTAGACGAACTTCCTTGCAAGTTGCGAATATACGGTGGGGCGGCCCATTCTTGGAACGTTCTCGATTCAAGCTTCTCATATTGCAGTCACATGTTGAGACAATGAAGAATTTGCGTTAAATGCTCCCTTGCAACTTGTTTCGCCTCCGTCTGAATGTATAACAATAGTTTAGGTTTACGGTATTCCGGTTGCGTGTATGCATTATATACACTCAATGAGCGTGTCTGTATTATAAATTTAAATACCCACGTGCATTAACCACTGTATCGTCTCAGAACCAGGCGTTGTGGAACGACTTTTAAAGTGTGAAGGGGGAGGCTGAGGTTTTTAGCGGGGGCTCCGGGACCTCTTACAAATCATGTAAAAAGCACCAACAAAGAAGTAATCGTGGTGGTTTTTGAGGATTTGTGACGATTCGGTGCCGGTAACTTCCTAAATCGCTAAAATCGCCCAGATTCAGTGACGTGGCGACGGGGGGGGGGGGGGAGGTGACAGCCCCCACCCCCCACCCCACCCCCAATCCTGGCCAAAATTTCCTATATTTGGAAATTCGGAGGGCAAGTTATGAATAGTTGGAAATTCGATCTATCTGAATTTTAGAGCTTCTTTAGTGATGCTGATGTCTTCTTTACTTCCCAAAATTCCAACTTTCTTCAAATCGGCCAATATTCCAACTGTTACTATTTACAGCTACAGCGTACGCAATATCGAGCTTCACAAGTATGCATGATGTCAATCAGTACGAGATTTCTATAGTACGTTTACTTATCGTAATAAAAAAAATCCTCGAAATGCACTTCAAGAAAATCACATCATGTAAAATCGTTATCCTGAGTTAACTCCATCATTCATAGTTACAAAATGATGGAACATCGAAAATTGATCAGTCTTGCATAAAATCTGATTTAATGTTAGGACAATGTGAATCGCTCAAAGTTCTCAGCTTGAGCATTTGTTTAGCACATATTCAATTCCCAAAAGAATACCAAATAATAATAACCTGATAATTCTATCATAAATGTGTGGCATTTCAGTTAATAGAATCAATTTTATGCCCCCTTTTATGGCTTCATTTTCAAAAAATTTCTCGGTATTGAATTTTCAACTAGGGGAGGGACTGGGAGGGGGCTCTCCCCCCCCCGCAGTTGGAAATTCCCTACCCTACACCCCCCCCCCCCCCCAATCGAAAACCTCTAGCAACGTCCTGTCCGGATTGCACAATGTGCCTACATTGTGTACGCTGACACTCCATTCCATTGGGTTAACCACTACTCCGCCGCCGATCTCGACTCGGTCAATGCCGACTCAAAACGTTTTTGTTCTTTGGTATGTAGAATAACGAGCAATTAAGCTCTTTGTATTTACTATTTTCAAATATTTTTAGCATATTTGACAAAAGAGTAGGGAGGGGCTGAAGCCGCCCGTGTTCAGAGCCAATGTAAGCAATGTATATAAAGGAGTCACCAGGTCTGCAAATCAACAAGTCTAGAGGCTAATGAGGTAACTGTTGGCAGTGTTGGGGTTCAAAATTGGTGGGAGATGACAGGTAGACAGCCAACCTGGCTATGTCATCTCCCGACGGTCTAAATTAATTGTAAATTTATAATACTGTTATTTCATTGTAATTGTATTTGATTTGTTTCGTTAAATAAACTGTATTATTGTCTGGTCGGTGCTCACACAAGGGGGGTGAGAGATCAGAACCAAAGAAGAAAATCACCCCCTTCATCAAGAAAATAAGTTGGGCAGCGGATGCGCAGAGCAAAAAACAATCCATCTCGACTTATTGTGAAGAATCGAATCGATTTCTCAATATTATAGTGTTGAAACGGCATGAAAAAGACGTTTGATCCGAAATGCTTGGAAAATATTCAATTTTTATCTGAATAAATTTCTGAAGGGCTTTTATTCAATTTTTGCAAAAATGTCTAACTTTCAAGTACTTTCAAGGGCCTGGAATTTCATTTTTTTCAAATCTAAGCACGTGTCGAACCCCGATGCAGCTCCTCGGATTGGCCTATTGTGGACACAACGGAAAACAAGAACACAGACTAATGCAGTTTGGTGAGAGCAAAAACGCCGACATTTTCTCCTTCTTGGAATCAGTTTCAGATATATTTTATTTATTCTTCTTTTTTATAGAATTAAATGTTACTTAGAAATTTAGGTTATAGGGTCTTCGTTTTGTCCATGATTCGTGCACGGTCTTCCCCCTCAAGTTTACTCACACGGAGCTCGCCAGAGGAAAGTAACCTGCGTCGACAGAACGACACTATCGACACTGATTACTTTCCGCTGACAAGTCTGTGAATATCAAACTAACGTATCTGTTGCGTTCTTTCTTTCTTTCGATTGGTATGTCCTGAACTGGCTTACGTCTTCAGGATATTGACCGAACTAAGGATGAAATCTACCAAAACTTTTGAGAAATGTTTTTTTCAAACACCAAACAATTTGAGCACAATTGGTATCCTTTGCCTACACCGTTTACCGTCGCTAAGTTAGGGTGATTTAAAGGCCTACACCAAAGAAACTGCAACTGGTTTGTTCATAGTAAGTCGTGATTGTGCCCAGATATATTCTGGAACGGCAACGAGAACTCTTGTGCACACCTTTCCTAAACGAATTAACACGCTTTGGGAAATTCTCGAAGAGCTCGCCTCAAAATTGTTTCATGAGATATATAATGGTGTCTAAAGAGGACATTCATCGAGATAAGTGGTGGCCAGCCCTGTCAGTGAATGAGTTTGCTCATACTGTTGCCAACGGACCTAAAAAGCAAATCGGTGATTGATGACCATAACTCATATTATGTAAAGTCGAAAATGGTTTGCGATTTACCTGGCTTCCTAGTTTCTAGGGCTATTTGTGCCTTACCTGCAAGAGTGGTGGTAACCCATATTTGGGCTTTATTCTGAAGTGCTGGTACCACAATCTAAAGGCTTTATATTCCGTGGATGTGTTTAATATTATTTTTGAAGTGATATTATTTATCTGTTAGGATTTGCCTTGTTACAATTTATGGGAGAGTGCCTAATGGCACTCTCCCATGAGTTGTAACAAGGCAAAGATGCACAAAGAAATTTTAAGGAGCAAAAATAATTTAGCACACTATCAGTTAACTGGTAATGTGCTGAATTGGTGCTTGTAAGCACTCTCCAATAAATTGCGACACAGATAAAATAATATTAACTGCCGCACTAGCACTTCTGAATCGAGCACAAATATTAGTTTCAGCAAAAAAAAAACCAGTTGAACAGCTATTCCCGTTTCAGCAGGTTCAAATCATAAGTTTGTCGGTGTCCTCAATACAGCATCTATGTCAACTGTCTGCAGCAGATGTTAGCGTTCCTCCGCCTCCTTATTTTTTAAAAATAAATTAGCAACATCAGACGAATCCACCTGGCCACTGTTAATAATATCGCCAAGAAGTATGGGATTCAGAAAAAGGCGTGTTGATAGGGCTGGAGAGACTAAACGATTTAATTGCTTTATCCCGTGTAATGTTATGTGCTCACTGTTGGAAAGAGCTCACGCAGCCCCATAAGAAAGTGTTTCAGATTACGGCAAGTCATCAAGTAAAAAGATTAAACTTCAAGTGAAAGGTGATATTCTGGATCGATCAGATTGCCTAGGTCTGAAACAGTTCAACAAGAGAGGCTATGTGCGTATTGCTGACACACGATATAAAGGAGTCATCACAGGAAAATCAATGTTTTTTTCTGTTTTGTAAAAAAAAATTCGAAGATAAACCAGACATTCACAATTCATGTTTTTGTCTGGTTCCATTATCATTTATGTATTTATTTGTTGGTGTTTAAGGTTACATATTTCTGCACAGTGGCAAATCATGACCACAACATGGAGATACAGTCAATCGTTTATACCCCATGTTGCCTATTTTGGAGGACTCGCACCACAAGCATTAGTGACTAGGTCCTATTTTACCAGTGAAACAGAGGTTGTTTACCATAGTAAATAAGCACGGCTTCAGTTCCCGGGGTTCCCGAGGCGGGGTGGTCCCGAGGACGTTTTGACGGGCACAGTTCGTGACACAACAGTTGGCAACTCTACGTCCCATTCATTTTGTTCTTATAAATAAATTAATAAACGCCAGAATTTGCATAGATCTTCGTTATAAAAAAAATCCACGAAGAGAATCTCGTTCAAAACAATAAATACATCAGTCGAGACTGATGCTGAAACTAAATGCTTCATTGAATGAATTATTATAACAATCATAACTACATCACAAGAAGAATCATTCTCCGGCAAATTACCAACGGAATGAAGTCTGGGCCTTCAAGACCATTGCAGCTTTCATGCGATGCTATTTATTTATTTGTTTATTTATTGTTACTGGTGTTTAAGGTCACATATTTCAGTACAATGGCTAACCGTGACCGCAACATGGAGATAAAGCCAAGTTTATTCAATCGTTTATATCCACATTGTCCATTTAGAGGACTTCTACTCCAAGCATTGATTATTTGATTCTATTTTACCAGTAAAACAAGCCTGTTTACCACAGTAAACAACCATTGCCTCACTTCCTAGAGTTAAAACGGAGGTTTTTGGACATTAAACTCGGTTTAAATTCTTCCTTTGTGCAAAAGCAAGGTTATTTATTTATTTATTATTTATTATTATTTTTTGGCGTTCAAGATCACATATTTCTGTACAATGGCTAATCGGACCGCAACATGGAGATGAAGTCAAGTTTAGTCAATCGTTCATACCCATGTTGCCCATTTCAGAGGCCTTCCATCCGAAGTATTGGTGACTTGGTCTTATTTAACAAGTAAAAGAGGGCTTGTTGACAACCGTAAACGGGTACTTCTTCACCTTCCGGTGTTCCCAGGGGGGTAACAGCAAGGACCAAATAAGAAGCATCACGCATGTAATAAATCCAAACTGATAAGAAACATCTTTCAAAATTACCTTATGACTGCATTGCGTGCCAGATGCGGACTGGCCGTATGGTCCTCCGGGAAAATTCCCGGTGGGATCCCTAATGGGTTACTCCTGTGGCTCCAAGATTGATGCAGCCCAACCTGTTGGTACGTGAAATTTTCTGAAAAATAACCAAAAGGCGAAATGGATTTGATTGCATAGACTGCCGGTATATCGAATTGTTCTCTATGTGGACTGCCATTGGCAGTCCACATAGAGGACATTTCGACATACCAGCAGCCTCATTTGCCATGATCGCTCAGATGAAAGGAAACAGCGTTCTTCCAATTTCAAAAGTAAAGATTTTCTCCGATTGGGCCAAACTATGGTCTTCACCACGTCCCACCCCCCCCCCCCCTCCCCACCCACCCCCTCCCAGTGGATCCAGTTTTGCCGAATGGTCGATGAAGATGATACAAAAATGCCATCAAAATGTCCTCTATGTGGACTGCCATTGATCGCTCAGATGCATGGAAGCCGCGTTTATTAGTACGAAAAATAATAATTTTCTCCGGGTCTGGGTAACATTTCTTGGCCCAGTACGCCACTGTTGCGGGCGCATCTTGTGTGTAAAGACATGTTCCACTCATATAGAGCAACTTCAAAACCTTTTATAGAGATATAACAAACATGCATCAGGATTTTATATTCTTTATAAACATTCCTCCTGTGTTGCACTGTACACTACTGTGCAGTGTTGCGAGGATTACCACTGAAGCATCCGCGAAAGGTTTTTTCCACCCATACAACGACTCTCAAATCCTATGACAAAGCATGAAGAATACAAACCAAAGTTTTTAGCCTTTGGATCTATGATTATATTACATTTAATGGGACAATGAGTGTGTCCTAAATTCGTTATCCCTTTCCTGAGATCTGCCAATGCCGGGTGAAATTGTAACTAAACCGATGTTCAAGGGTTAATCCACTCTGTGCCGTATGATCTAAACCTGTTCCGGCCATTTTCTTTCTGATTTAGTAGTGTTTAAGGTCATTTTCAGCATCTGTGACAATATCATGACCGCAACAGAAATATGAACACAGGGTTAGCCAATCGTTCATACCTAAGCTGCCCACTTTAGATGACATCCACCCCGGGCGTTGGTTACCGGGTCCAATTTTACCAGTAATGCAGAACTTGTTCCCCATAATAAACAAATACTGCTCCACTTCCCCGGGTTCAGGTGAGGAGTTCCGACGATTAACTCACACTTTGAAAGTAAAACACGACCAATAAAAAATATCTCTGATGTAGCATCAGCCGTACGCTGTTATTTTCTTGCGCAGGTGTAAACCCTGATCTGATCACACCTTAAGCGCTTTGTTTCAATAAAATGCGAGTTTTTTTTAGATTTTGAATCTTTATTTCAATAAAATATATCTACGCAAATGGGGACTAATTTTTGAGCGATGCTCTTCCGCCTCTTTCAAACACAGTCTTGAACAACATAATTTTAGATGTGTATGTTGAGCGCTTTTTGTTCTCGTTACTTTTATTCCATCTTTTATCAGGATTTGAATCTAGAGAGAAATAGAATCTTCAATTCGTCTCCAGTTTACACTGAAATTTATGAAAATCGTCCAGTAATTGGGCCTCGGAATAAAGGGCTCTCATATCGTAACCCGTTGGCAGGTTACGCTATATATAGCATGTCGGTAATCCCTATGAAAATGGGTGTTGTGAAGCCTCTCCGCTTTGTCTGTTTTTACAACGTCGGTCAACATAATTAACGAGATTCCCGCCTATATAAATATCAACAATTAACGCGCGATCTCGCCGAAGCGAGATCGCACGTTAATTGTTGCTATTTATTTTGTCGGAAATTCTTTTAAAATGGAAACAGCATTCCATTCTATAAGCCTTTTTCGAAACTGCCATTTTGGCTTTTAATCTATGCAAGGTCACAGATCGCGGGGTGTAAACATTTCAAGAAAACACATTGTAAGCAATGGGCGAAGGGGGCAGGCGAAGAGCTTCCTACCCTATTACGTTAATTTGTGCGAATTTAAAAAAAAACATTTAGCCAAGGTTACCATTTGTTTAAGACAAAGGCAAAATTGTATGAGAACTTTAATTATTTCAAATTGAGTTTCTATCGACTTAAATGGTGTTTAAATTCACGCTGTGTGATGACTGTGTGGCCGTCGGCACTGTTTCAACAACTTTCGGGGATTCCCCAAGCCGAAAAACTCCGTGCAACGAGTGTTTCCTTATTGCCACTCGAACAAGTCATCACTTCCGTAATAAAAAGATTTAAACCTTCGGTATCCCATCGTTCAAAGTCGTCTAGGGTTGCCCTTCAGTTGATTCTAATGATGAAATCGGTTCTACGAATTTATACTTGATATTTCACAAAACTAATTGTCTTGGCTGACACAGAACTCGACGCGACGAACGTGGAAATCGCTTTGTTTACACCGCGCGACCTGTGACCTTGCATAGATTAAAAGCCAAGATGGCAGTTTCTAAAAAGGCTTATTCATATATGGATACAATACACAACCTTTGAGTTCAGGTAGTTTCCAGAGACTGTGAAGCCTTTCAGGAAAAATATGCAAAATTAGTAATTTTGTATTGTATTACTTTGTAGTAACCTGTGGTTCGATCGCCTTTTTTACAACTGACGTAATCCACACGTAACCTAAATGGTCGGTCGCGGGTTATTTCCAATCCTGAGTAATTTAGGCCTTCGCCTCGCCAACGGCTTGGTACACATCTTTACTGAACTCGTTTCGTAAATTTCACTATAAATTGGAGACGCGTTGGAGATGCTGTATTTAAATACAGCTGGCTGTGTGAAATAGTTCCGGAACTGTACTGGGAATGTGTGGATGGGATGGTTTGTGAAGGCGTGGGAGAGGTGTGTGTAACAATATCAAAAAATAGCTATCATTTGCTAACACATTTGAGGCGTTGCTCCTTGCAAGGATGTGGTGACACTAATAAAATAAACTGAAATCGTGTCTGCAAGGAGGGAAAGCGTTCGAAACCAAGCATTATATCTCCATATGAACTATATCCTGTACAAATAATGTTTTGGTGGTATTTACTTCTTGGAATTTACGAGAAAATGGTCTGAATTCGTGTACATTTGAAGAAATATAAAAACATGTAGTTAGGTAAGACAAAGACTGAAATCAGAAAAAAGCTGAAACGTCACATCCCAGATGACGTCTTCGGTGGATATATGATGTTCTTTTCTGAGAAAAATAAAATCCATTGGATAACATTTGTTGGGAAAATCCTCGATCGTAGTATATTTTACCCCATTTCCATTTATTTATTTATTTTATTTATTTATTTATTTATTGATGTTTAAGGTCACATATTTATGCACAATGGCTAATCATGACCGTGACAGTTTTACGGGTGGAGGAAGCCGGAGTACCCGGAGAGAACCACCGAACAACGACGAGCAGCTGCCAGCTCCCCAACATCGTAACTCCGCACTGCAGCACAGACAGGGTCAGATTGGTTGAAGACATGCGTACCATCGACGTGCAGTACGCCTTAGTACACGGCGTCGTCGTACCCCCACGCGGGCAATGGAGATGAAGTGTCTTGCCCAAGGACACAACGCGGTTGCCGTAGGTGGGATTCGAACCGAGGACCTCTCGGCTTGCAGCCTGCACCTCTACCTACTGAGCCACCGCCCCCCCCCCCCCCCCCCCCCATTTCCATTAAGTTCGAGTATGCTCTATTATCTATTGACTAAAGTGAATTTTTTGTTTTGATTGATACGTGATATGAGACCATATTCATTGAAACCCACCGTACGTCCGCCCAGCCACTGACAAATTTCCCATACCCAGTGGAAGCCTCGTTCCGAAATCTACAAATTGCCCATACCCTGTAGAAGACGCGTTCATCGAAATCAATTTACCGATAACCAACTGAAAATGGTGACTGAAAATGGTTGAAACTATTCGCAAAAAATCGTCAAAAAAAATCGTCATTCCAGTTTTACAGTGTACATGTATTATATTTTAATTTTTTATCTCCAAAATGTAGCTCATGACCCCTTATTGGAATGAGTTTGTCGAGTACCCTCCAATGTGGGGTTCATGAGCTATGTTTTTAAGACGAAAAAGAAAAAAAGAAATTCAATAATTTTTTTATACTAGTCATATCGGCATATTTTCACAAAAAACTCTTTTGCACAAAAATTCCACAGAAATCTGTTTGGCTCAACAATGGAAGATAAAAGATCTCATGCTGTGTGCGTTCACACGTGAAATAGATTGTACCTCTAAAACGGAAAGTCAATAGATAAATTCGTTACCCCGTGTCTGATCACGTGGTACGGGTTTTTACCTATCCGAAGCCAGCCGTATCCCATGAGGCCTTCGGCCTCATGGAATACGGCTGGCTTCAGGTAGGCAAAAAACCCGTACCACGTGATCAGACACGGGCTAACTAATATTTCGGGCTTAAGCCAATTCAATTCAACTTTATTTCACAATATCTATATCATTATTATTTTTAACGGCAACCTTGAACTATGATGTGTGAACTTAATATTATAAGTTACTAGCGGGTGAATACCCGGCGTTGCACGGGAGAGGATGGTTATATCAATATACCCTCAGATATGATCGGCTCAGCCGTTTTCGAAATAGAAGGTCAAGGTCGCCAATTTCAAGGTCAAGGTCACCGCGCACAGGCACCCCGATAAAGTCAAAATGATCGATGGGTCAATATATACCCGCACATATGAAATTTTAGCCCAATCGGCCCAACCGTTTTCGAAATAAAAGGTCAAGGTCATCAATTTCAAGGTCAAGGCCACCTCGCAAGGGCACGGCACCCCACCCCATGTTACTCGCAGGGACGAATTACCCCCGTGTGCAAAATTTGAGATCGATCGGTCGAGAAACGGAGGAGTTCACCCGGAACAAAGATAGATAGATAGAGAGATAGATAGATACAGACATTCGCATTTATATATTAGACTGTGATGAATTGACGGTAACATGGTCTGAGGTTTGCGGCTCGGAGCTTACGTTCAACTGAGACGCGAAGCGTCGAGGTTGAACATACGCTCCGAGCCGCAAAGCTCAGACCATGTTACCGTCAATTCATCACAATAACGTATATGTTCCAATAGACACTACCCATAGACCAAAACCTGCATCGTGAAACACGAGAGGCTTATTTACTAAACTTGTGATCATTAAAAGTTGCCTTGTTCAAGGCAACTTTTAACGATCACAGGTTTAGTAAATAAACCTCACGAGTATCTGCGACGGCACTGGATAAATAATCAATAAACCAGATAAACTCATTCCATCTTAATTCAAATCGTAAATCGGTTTGTAATATAAATAACACTTCATCCGGAACACCGTCTGCTGCACACGTGAAACATCCAGAAAAATGAAGCGGTGGGCTGGTCACTCCGTTGATGAAGCAGTTACGAAACGGACGATGTCATTGCAAATATTTCGCATTGTGACGTCAGACGGTAACATTTGCCAATTGAGCCGTAAGCATAGAATATACTACGCGAGCTCTCGTCCAATCAGAGGAGGGGGATTTTAGTGTTATTGGAACATTATACAATGCTGTTGTTGCAAGGACAGGAAGATTGTAAATAAAAATTAAGATGATATAAAGTTTAGACGAAATTTATTTACATGTAAATAAAATACTTTACGCTGTTCAAATAATTAACAATTCAATATAAACACTGTACATTTAACAATACTCTTTGGTTTATTTTTGTAGGTTCATTCTATACTACAAACGGACATGACGCTATTCCTAATCACAAATCAACAGTGACGCCCCATTCAAATTTATTCAACTACCCTGAGGTTGCATTGGATAAAGATAGTGGGAAACTCGTGAAAACAGCCGAGTGGAAACCCCATTGGGCCAAATTCCCATGGTCGACGAAATAACATAAGATGAATCAGCAAGGTTTCAGTTAATGGACCACCGGGCCAAAACCTGAGGTCTTTTGACCGAAACTTTGATTCACTTTCTGTTTTCTCTTCGAGGGATTCGATGATTACTGTTTGGGTTGATACTCACTCCGTTATAGTGATTTAACTTTCATCCTCCTTACTTATAATTGTTGTGCCAGTTTTATTAGATCTAAAATCGTAAGAAATATTTATTACAGTAAACTGCAATATGCTGGCTTCGTTTACGGAGGAATCGTGCGATATTGGCGTTTTCATACCCCAGCAAATGCAATGTGGTTAAAAGTTCCATAGCTGCATTTACAACTAGGAATATATTATATACAGTACCACTAACAATACCGACATCCAGAGGTGAATACGAGAAAACGTTTACAATTGTATTTTTTAGAATTGTATTTTCTACCTATTAATATAACTGGACTAAAATTAATCATTAGCATTATAAAAGATGTGGCAATTTGCCAACTGGCAAATTGCCACCTCTTTGAAAATGCTGATGGTTCATTTCAACCCATTTAAAGTTATAACTAGAAAATACAATTCTAGAAAATATAGTTGTAAAAGTTCTACAGTATTGGCCCAGCCGATAGTTCTATTGATAAATGAAAAAGATTATCTTCATTCGTTATTGGAATTTCGTTTGCAGGATTTCTGTCAAATATGTGTCGGGATTAGCACTTATTATTTTATTTAAAACGATATATAGCGGTTCCATTGAAATTTCTTTCGTAAGGAGATGTGCCCATGTGGGGAACAGATTCGTCAAAAAGATAACAAATGTAATTCGAAAATATACTTTCATTTTTTAAATTAAACGTTCAAAATTAAAAAGTTTCAACTTCAAAATTATAACATACATTTTTGACGAACATAAATAAAACGTGTGACTATTATATTCATAGCATGTACATTCGTGGAACCTGGGTCTCTGTTTCATATTGTTATGATTTTTTAACGTGTTTGACTCAACAAAGGGTGTCAACTTGTGTTCCTAAAAAGTTCACTGTTTCTATAAAACCTCAGGCGAAGAGGGTTGGTTAAACTCTATCAGACTTGGACGCCGACGTCAGAGCACATACCACGATAATGGTTCTGTTTATCATGACATGCTCGGTAAGCAATAGATAGAACTAATATAATGCTGTTTATTTGGCTTGTTTCCAATCCAAAGGAACGTGCACTCTCCAATACATCACAACAAAACAATTAATGTTGGACAAATTATGACTTAATATAGCCTTAATGAATTTGAGGTTTAGAATAGGAGTTAGAAAGTATACAAATAACACAAAAGTTATTTGGGTATTTCTATACCATTTCCGCAACGGATTGTGTCGTCTGTCAGACTATTCCTGGGGAAGGCGTCCGTGGAGAAAAGATGCCCGGAATAATATTATCCATATATGAAAAACCGGCGAGACAAATTCTTTTCATTCTCCTACAGCTTACTTCAATTAACATCTAGTCATGGTTCCTGTAAGTTTAAAAATGCCAAAATATTCGCCATGAAAATGCTCTAATTCAATAGCACTCCCTTCAAATAAATTGTGACGTTTGTAGATAAGATGGAATGTTTTTGCGTTTCTTTTTCGACAGGTGAGATGTCTTTTGGGCAGAGAAGTGGAAAGAGAATTTTGACCGGATCGCGACCCTGTCGCGATCTGGTCGAAATATTCTGTCTGCTTTTGTAATGAAAATACTCTGTCTCCCAGTAGTAAATGAAACGTATTGTCCTCGTTTATATGAAATCCAATCAAATCACTTCAAAACAGTGAGAATAGCTTAACCCTTTACCCACCGTAACTGGTAAACCGGCCAGCGCTATTCTCAAAAATCGCCAATTAATATTCATTATATTTTCATTTTTTTGTCTCAAAAACATAGGTTATGATCCCTCGTTGGAAAGCTCGTCGAGCTCGTTCCAATGAGGGGTCATAACCTATGTTTTTGAGACAAAAAATGAAAACAATTAGTTATTCAAGAGTGTTTTTTGCAAGTGTCGTCTGCTGTTCATGTTAGGTAAAGGGTTAAATACAAATAATAAGTTAATGTAAGCCAAAACTAGTTCCAGAAACGGAGTTTCTCTTTAATTGTGAAGATAAATAAAGCCATATTACTGTCACTAAGGAAGGTCCGATTTTCTTGTTTTTCTACCAAATTTATGATGTTATGTGGGAAATATATAATATCAAAATTAGTCATGGTATTTGTGAGACACAGAAACTGTCGATGTGCGGTGAAGGTTTTCATTTAAATGCTTAGCCCTTTACCCAACGAATCGGCCGCATCCACCCGCGTAATATGCAAATTCAGCAGTTGACAAAATATTATTTTTCAAAAAATATCAAAAAATAATATTTAAAATAATAAATTTTGATATCGTCTGCGTTTGGTAAATGCTTAAAGAATTGCTAACATCGTGTTTAGAATTCAGTCAGTTGATGAAACAGCACTGATACTGTCAAGTAAGATAACCACCAAATATAGTCATAATAAGGGAATAAATGTAGCTTTCGCGGAGATAAATGCCGTTTGAGTGATGAGTTTAGTTAGCTATATGAGTACAGTGATAAATGCAAACAATCTGAAGACATTCCTGACAACTGGATCGAGTCTAGAAGCCCACATCCGGTATTGTTAGCATATTGTTGTGTTTACCCGCCTAACTGAAAGCTTCTGTTCATAAAAATAAGCCGATTGAAATTTACTTTTAGAAATTCAAAGAAAAATATTCGATGAAAAGAAAACTCATTGTCTATTGTGGATTAGAATTGAAAACAATATTCAGGTTTGAGGTGATTAATTGGTACTACACCAATTAAGATAATTTTTTCCATTAAAAGTCAGGGAGAGAAATGCTGAACAACGCGAAAAAGGACAATAAAGCAACGCTCGATAAAGAAAACTTCGGCCTTAACTGTCCATACATTTTCCACAAAATTCTCAAAACCCAGTTCAGATCCAAAAGTTACTTTTTATCCCCTCTACATGGAACCTCATTGTTCCGTGCTCGACATGGCCTGACCAGTGTGGCGTTAACAAATATTCGGAAGAAAATGTGGTTATATCGTAAGATGAGGAATTGGCTCTTCTGTGGAAACGAATAAACTGGGTTAACTCTTTGAGCACTGATGGTATCTTCCACGCCGGTTCGGTTTTATCACTTGGAAATGCCTATATTTGTTACTTCGGGGGAAGACGTTGAAAATCTTGATTGGTGTACCACACAAATTCACTGAGCTAAAAATATACTTTATGAATTGAGTTCGTATCGCGATCCGGGATCTGAAAAGCGGTCTTTCGTGTTCAAAGGGTAAAGGAACGATATGTATATGTAGAGGTGTTTTGGAATCATCATACTTAAATTGAAGCATAAAATTGATTTAAACAAGTTGTTGGGGGGCAGCTGTATATTATAAATAACAATGTTGAGACTTCAATGGTGCAAACAAACATGTGTGTGCATAATTTTGACTTCATTTGTAATAGAAACACAATGAACAACAAACAAACCTACATCTCATTTAACTCCATCTTTGGTTAAAGTCCGATTCTTTTAGACTTACCTTAACCCCTCCAACACTGTGTTTCAGAACCGAAGTGGCATGTACAAAAATTATATGCAGTAAAACAAGAGAACAATTTTGTATTCGAAGGAAGAGTGGTTATAATTTAATACTACAGCCACTTGGGGCTGTACAGGACCGTCTCTAAGAAGGTTTAGTGTGTCTATGCCCACTCCCAATAATCTTCTAATCCGGACATTTTCCTTGGCATCGCACTCGATTCTCCCTTGTCAGTTATCATATACTTCCTTAAGACTAGATTTGGTACTCGCACTCGTGCAACACACAAAGTCAGTCATACCAATTTAGGTCTGCAGTACCCGATTCGGGTAGTTGGGAGCCCTGCTTGACCAATTTGGAGTACAAGTACGTTCCATTTTAATTATTTTCAGTTAAAACTAGAAGTCCTGTCATGAAATGCGCACAAATAGCACGTCGAACTGCGCGTTGATCTACGCGTCATGACCATAGTAAGGCTATCAAATTCTGTACATATGGCCTGTGCGCAAACAATGTTTCAGCCAGTGGACCTCCGGGTAACCCGGAGGTCCACTGGCAGAAACATTGCCTGTGTTTGCTATGAGTAACCAGGAGAACCTGCCATGCTTTGGATGCCATTCGATATGGCAATTGCGCGCAATTCCTACGCGCAATCAAGCCTAGATAAGCGCACAGTTCGTGATAGGACTTCCAGTTATAACTGTAAGAAATTGCGTCGGGACTACTACATGTACATTTTATTTATTCAGTAATAAGATTCCAAGAAGGCTTGGGTCATTTAACCGTACTCTCGGTTGACTAATATTCCAACTGCATCATTAAGTCATGCCTCGGTGAAGGCACGCCTTTATGAAGCAGTTGGAACATTAGTCAATCCGGACTTGAGCCATCACGGCGGCAACCAATCAGGTTTACACACCCAATCGGTCATTTTCGCGACGCCCTTGGGATGTGGGACTAAATTATAACTGATCGTCTATTGTGTCAACTCTCACGTGCTCCTCGATTGCTGAAATTCCGTTCATGCAGATAATGTATGGACACAGTGTTGGAGGAGTTAATTGAGGTACCATCACAGTTCTCGAATGGTTATGATACCATTGTAGTGTAGTCTCCCTTAGAATCGTGTTAGCAGGAACTCTGTCATAATGTCTGGTAACTACTCAAAGCTGTGGTCAAGTCTGATTCATTTGTTAGACCGTAATAAGCTGCTAACGATGAGTTTGTCGTATTGCTAACACTGAATCCTGGAATGAATGGGCCGGACGAATAGTTTGTTGGCGGGATCATTTTATGAAAGTCCGAATACAGGGAATGGTGTTGATTCTGTGGGTTATTGTTAGTCAGATCTTCTAAATGGCTTTTGTCATCGACTAAACTGTCATGGTCGCTGTCTTTTGTACTGTCGCTTCGCGGTGAACTCTGGTCCGTACTCATACTTTGGTTATTCAGGTTTTGGGAGTCTCTGTAATTAGAAAAGAAAAGACATTCAAAATAAGCCATTGTGTCACTCTGGTCAGAGCTTGTGATTTCAAGCGGAACACGAAAACTGAGAAACTGGGCGACATGTGGGTGTCTGGAATTACTTGCCATCTGTCGAATACAAGAGTGCCACCTCGGGAAGGAAAAATTTGAGTTACCCTCAGCTACATGTACTTCACTTTACTTGTTCACAGCAACACACCTCACGATTTTCTGAATGCTCAGCATAAGAGCCATTCAATAAATGATGCCGGAAGCTTACTGCCATGAAAGGAAAGGTATGATTGATATCTTTTGAATATTTCCTTAAGATAACTTACAACTTCTTTATTGCAACTGGCGTTGTAATCGGATGTCCTACTTTTCAAAGGTTCGTGAAGTTAGCTCGACGTTGGCCATTCGTTTGACATTCACATTCAGACAGTTTTCCGTTGGGCATTCATTTGATATTCACCTGAAGTTAGCTTGACGTTCGGCGTTTGAAATTCATTTGACATTCGCCTGTAGTCAGTTGTCGAACGCCCAACGTGAAACTGACTGCGGGCGAATATCAAATGCCGAACGTGAAACTGACTATAGGCGAATGTCAAAGAAATGACAAACACCGAACTGACTACAGGCGAATCTCTGACGCCCAACGCCAAACTGACTATAGGCGAATCACCCGCGAATATCAAACAAATATCCAACGCCCAACGTCAAGCTAACTTCGCAGACCTACTTTTCAGAAGAACAGAAAACAGCAAAATCTACACATAACGAACAATTAAAGCCTCAAGTTCAATATATTTACCAGGGAGGTGATATTCCACAGTTCTCCATAATACGATACATGTGTTGTAAATTATTGTCGAGTTTCTATGTGAGTTGACCTGGATGCAAAGATAATAACAAGTTACTTCTAAATTGTGGAGTGTTCCAGTGAGACATACAAGTCAGTCTTACAAAACAGTTACATTTTAGCAGCAACTTTTATGTCCTACGATGAGTGTGCGCGTCACAGAAAAATGAGGCTTATTAGAATTTCTACCACCGAACAAGTTAGAAATGCTTTGATGAAATAAAACTACTATCGCCATTCTATTAAATTCTAGTAAAAACATATACAACATTAAACGCCCTTCGAGATAAAGAGGTACATATGTGATACCGTTTCTGAGAGACACTTTATCTTTCGATACAAGACCAACTGGTGTACGTCCGAAGAATCTCTTAGATACCATGCCATTTCAATGTCAACTAATTTTCGAATCCAAACAACAGAATCCGTGTATTTCTTTTGACAGGGTGATATATTCCAAACCGGCGTTAATGGGAATGACTTTATTATGGACCTTGCGAAATCCACCAAAACTAAGATTTGCGTCTTGCGTTTTTGGTTATAACGAAACAGGGAGTATATCATGCGGCCTACTGCCCCAGAATACTGAGCCCAAGCAGCAAGCTTATCTTAATTGCAGTTGAACACAGACCGGAAGTCCATGATCGAGTCACGTGAAGCACGGCTGCCCAGTGTATCCGGCATGATTGAAAGAACATGACAACATGGCTTATCCAAAGACCTCAGTACAGGCTTAAAAATGCCATAGTTAGTTTGCAAGTTAGCCCTTTACACAACTTACACTAGAACAAGGTTTATTATTTTATTTATCATTTTCAAATTATTCAAAACATTTCAACAAAACCACACCATGTGAACCCTTTTTGGAACGAGCTCGACGAGCTCGTTCCAATGAGGGTTCACATGATGTGGTTTTGTTGAAATTCTTTAAAAAATAATTGTTTCCCACCCGCTCAGTTTGTAAATTACGCGAGCACACACCGTTGATTCGTTAGGTAAAAGGCTTGTCGATTCCTTGGGTAAAGGGTTAAGTCTAGAAATTAACCACGGCAATCGACAAAACCGTGGTAAGAACCGTGGAAGGCCGCCAAGCTTTCACTGCGACAATGCCAATGGTTATGTCTAATATTGGTGATTGCAGACGA
Organism: Pictodentalium vernedei; assembly: GCA_031216915.1. Classification (NCBI taxonomy): domain Eukaryota; kingdom Metazoa; phylum Mollusca; class Scaphopoda; order Dentaliida; family Dentaliidae; genus Pictodentalium; species Pictodentalium vernedei. The sequence goes on from CM062290.1 coordinate 171,738,353, forward strand.
CTCCTTATCTGAAATACTTGCATCTCCCAATCCCGACAGATAGTTATGGGCCTCGAGTTAGATTTGAGATCAGGAGCCCACCAATGAAGCATGGTACGAATTTACGAATGCCTTGGTCTACCTTTTTTGAGGACGACGGTGTCTTGGTAAAATTTTCTAGCGGGAACGACAATAAATATTGTTTTGAATTTCTCTTTCTAAAACATACGGGAAAATGTTTCCCACGTACTATTTGTATTTTGCGTGCAGGAATAGGAACATTATTTTGCTGTTTCTGTACATACGACATTTGGTTTTTATCAGTGAAATCATTTCAGCGACCTCCATTCTGAAATTTATTAGGAAGATAAATAAACGGAATTCTTATCGAAATCTTTTGCAGATAAAAGTCATCCGTGTTTCATTACACAGCACACAATTAGCAGATATTCAAATCAAATGAATTTGTTTATTTCACGGCACAGTCTGTGGTCCTGCGATTCTATTATTTTCCCAGAGATATGACCAAATTAAATCAAGACCGCCAGACCACAAGATAACTTATCTATACTTGTAAATTCTCAATTATAACTCGGTAATGGGCGTTGAACAAGTGATATTAAACTCTCTTTCATATCTAATTAAAATAAACATGCAATTATTTCCATTGCAATAAGAAAACTAATTGTGTCTGTGAGGATTTTCAAAGCAATTCACACTTCGTTAATAACTCCCGTCCTTGGAATGTCCATAATCTGTGATTTCCGCATCATAAAAGTGTCACCATTACGTTTTGAAAACAAGATACAGCTATAACTGTCGGTGTTTTATACAGTCGATAAACTGTGCACAACCGCAAGTTCGTTCGTTCGTTCGTTCGTTCGTTCAAATAACATTATGAAAATTTTCAAACCCAGTTTGTCCATCAATAGTCTTATTTTTATATGTTTGTTTGATAGGTTTGACTCTTTCTAGCGATAGATGATTATAGCATATGAAAGCATCGTCAACTAGTAAGCTGTCCCAAAATATTTTCGGCGTCTGGCGATATGGACTCTCCAGTACTATGATAACGGTCACAGCACCAACGCAGATGAGTTTCCACCCATGCAAAAAAATCTTATATATTTTGAATAATGATAAAAGAAGCACGACAAAAGTTTCAAACAATAGATCTCCGTTTTGTTTTTTTTTTAATTTTCGTCCCAAAAAACATAGCTTACGCACCCTCAACTGAACGAACTCAATGAGTTTGTGCCAATTCCCTTTAGACCAATTCCCACGAGGCCAATTCCCACGAGGCCAATTCCCAAAAGACCAATTCCCCTTAGATCAACTGATGTGTTCTACTTTTAAAATAATTCTACATCAATAATTTGATATATTTATAAAAATTTATAAGTGTATTTAATGTTATTGATATTCAAGCCAGAAAATAAGCAGTCTGTCATTTGCAGAATGAGGTCCTCAGAGGTTGAATTTCCGGTATTGATTCGGGTTGAGGTTCACAGAGTTGAAATTTAGTGATGCTACCCTGCTGTGCAGGGTAGCATCACCAAATTCACCCTCGGAGGACCTCATTTTTCAGAGGATAGTCTGCTTATTTTCTGGCTTGTTGATTTTTCATAACAATTGTTATAGTAATCACACACTTTAAAAGGCTGTGATTTTTTTATAATTTTTTTTATCAAATAAAGTGCTTATCAATAAATAAGTGTTTTCTTAATTATCTTTAATCAACCCTTAATCAATAACAGTATGTTGCTGGACTAAGGGGAATTGGTCTTTTGGGAATTGGCCTAAAGGGAATTGGTCAAGTGGGAAGACACAGTGCCACTGACAGGTAATGCGAATGTTGAATATGGAGCCTTTTCTGGTGGGAGAGGGACTGTGTGACACAACAAAATATCAGACGTAAATAAAAAGGCAAAATATGTGGAGCTGTCGAATTCCTGGCAACATTGTGCCCAACTGCTCGAACTATCCCAAGATACATGTATTTAAGATACATGTATTATACAGATGTTTTATCACAATGCGAACAAGTTTACAGGCATTTTTGTACTGTAACTGGTTGAGTGCTAGACGCAACTATCAGGGCTTTCAAACAAATGAGGGAACCAGAGCAAAAGCCAACATTTCCTTTGCGCGTGTTTCCTATTCAGTCAAATGCAAAAAAAAAAATATTTTGTTTATATAAGATTGTTTTATTACAAATTATAGGAGAGTGCCTCTGGGCACTCTCCAATAATTTGTAGTAAAACAAATTTTGAATAACAAATTTAGACCACCAAAAATAATCTAGCCTTCAACCAGTTAACAAATGTTATCATGGAAGTGGTAACAAATCCTTTATTTTGAATTTCTTTTGTGTGGAGAATATTAGGCAGTCTTCTAAAATATCAGCAGCCTTGATCTCTCTCTCTCTCTCTCTCTCTCTCTCTCTCTCTCTCTCTCTCTCTCTCATCATATTTCTCATAACATATCCATATTATCGGTAAGCAGTAATAATCCGATGCAACTTATTATAATAACGTAAGATTTGGGGGATTTTTTTTTAACTTTTGTTTCATTTCTCTTGACGAATTGAATTCTTATATATATATTTTTTTATGTTGATAACATTTTTGGATCATTTTTCATTTCTCTTCTTACATGTAAGACGAGAGATGAAAAATCACCCGAAAACTGTCAGCAGTGTAAAAAAATGTTATTTGCATATCATTATAATAAAAATAATTATCATTGTGTTTTAGTTTTTATTTAACTCATTTTACAGGATTTTTAAAAGTGGTACCTTAAAAACGGAATATTTTGATACATTCATTATAAGAGAAAACGGAACAGTTCCATAAAATTATTAGAAATTAACTGAAAGCCGTATGTTTTATTTGAATGTATTGAAAGTAAGGTTAGAATACACCCCATAAAATGAAGAAATACTTGCAATCATATTTTGGGGTGAAATATTAATTTTAGTCTTGAACTGACATGAAAATGGAATTTATATTTCTATTGTTATGAATACATACGGTACGTGGAGAGTGTGTTATCATTAAATCACCCGCAGAGTGGAGATTCCACCTGAGCAATAATTGCAAATTTGCTGCAAAGCATAACCAGCACCAGCAAAGTTTCAGCCAATGGACCTCCGGGCTAAACCCGGAGGTCCATTGGCTGAAACATTGATTGTGTTTTTGTCGATATGTACAAAATTTGAAAGTTATAGCTTGGGTGATAACTCCACTCTGCGAGTGATTTAGTTACAATCCACTCTCCACGTACTGTATAACTGATCAAAATTATAGTGTTTCAGCATAATGAGCCACTTAGCACTGTGGTTCTTGGGGATATAAGACGGCAAAATTTCTAAGTTTTTCAATGTCTTTTATTTTTTCATATAGAGTCGGAATTGATTGATAATCATCAGTTCAAGATCAAACCAAAGCACATTATATTTTTGATGTCAAAAGTAAGTGTAGATTTTCTGTCGTTCAGTTTATAAATAGCTGAACATTCACGGACCTGTCCAATCTTTATCCAGTCATGTAAGACGAATATCAGATACTTGCAAACCACTGAATAACTGAAAGTTTGAATTTTTAGCCTTGGAAACACAACTTAGGATCCCTCACTGGAATGAGATTACTGGAATCGTACCAATGATGGGTCACAGGGTATGCTTTCCAGTCGAAAATGAACAATAAAAAAAAATTAAAAATTTGAATGGCGATGTTTAATAGCCTTGTCAGTGGTTGACCGTTACGTAAAATAAGGGATACAAGAAGTGTAATATTTTTATTTCTTCACCTCCTATCCAGCAGTCTTATTAGGAGAGCGACCAGATTTTTTCTACATTAAAAGTTCATTAAACTAATAAAAAGGACTACTCTTTGAATTAAATGAACTTTTGAACAGATATGCCACGACATGACATTATATGTGTTTATATTGCAATAAATCATATTTTCAAATAAGGAAATGTTTCAACATCAAGCTTTTTGTCTAAAAATACACGAAAACTACGTCTTGGTCAAATAGAGCCGCGGTGGACATTTTATTTCAGATGACTTGCCTATAAATTTAGGAAACAAAAAGAAGCGAGTTAATAACAAAGGAACTGAAGTCGGATAGAAAAAAATGTCCTATATAACAAATGAACTGAAGTCGGTAGAAATAATTTCTTCCTATAGATTTCAGCTCTTGTTTTTTTTAGGTACGAATGTAACATTTGTTAGGATAATATTTTGAAATTGGTTTACGGTGGAGCTGGCTAAGGTTGGGGCATTCGAGAAAATAATCAAGAGTTTTTAAAACACAACTTTGAAATTGATACTGAAAATCAGGAATCAATAACAGCTACAATGCGACACTAGTGGAAATACATAATAAATCTTTAATTTACAAGAAAATTGTAATTGTCATATTCCCAGTCATTTTTATGGGTGTGATTTCACTCTAATAAAATGAACTAAAATCACATTTGCAGCTAAGATAAAGGTTTCAAAATCACCCTTAATGTTCCGAAATAACTAATATCATGTCTAAATAATGCTTTTGATGGCATTTTAGTTCTCTGAACTTAAAAGAACAAAAACACTGTAGTTGGGTACGAAAAAAATTGAAATCAGATTTTTAAAAAACTTAAAAATCACACTCCTGAAATCAACATATGTAACAAAATGGAAAGAGTGTCATTTAAAAAATTTTGAGCGGCAATAAAAGACACAAATAGGTGGATATTTAGTTTTGATTTTTTGTATGTCAACTCGTTAAATTTTAGATGCTATGTTGTGTGAGTAGTCAGGATAATGGGAAACAGTCGAACAACAAACGGTGCTCGTACATGTATATAGTTTGTGGCTTTTCGCGAAGCGGAAAATGATCATTAAAAATGCATAAATCTTTCACATCTGTAGAAATAAATGGTGGGATAACTTGAGAAAAAAATGTTATTTCCCTCCTTGTCTATACTTTTATTACCAGGCCCTGTCATATTTTCCTGTAAAAATATCTGAGAGCTTTACGAAAAATATTTTTTGGGACTTGTTTTCCAGCAAATCCTATAAAATAGTTGCTTTATATTCTAATTATTTTTACAACTGATTTCTGCCGATATTGTCCTCTTTCCTTTCCGTGCTTGAATTATCCCAACACGTTATTATACATGACTGTCTTCAGGCGTTTCAGTACGGCCGCCGTGGAATCGTCACTTTCCACGGGTGGGCAATATTTTCACAGAAGCAATAATATTAGATTCCAAACACTAATTATAGGAATAATCATCAACAATTTAATTAATGAAGCACCGGGTAGAACCCGGTGCTTCATTAATTAATATTTTAATGATGATGACTTTTAATACCTGGTAAATGCATGCGTTAACATCACTGCCCACGCGTGGATTACGACAGTCCACGGTGACAGTACTGTAGCAATCTCTCTCTCTCTCTCTCTCTCTCTCTCTCTCTCTCTCTCTCTCTCTCTCTCTAGCTGAAGAGAACATTCTAGGAATGCCCCAAAGATATTCCCAGATTTAGAAGTGCACCGGTGATGCTTGCATTGGATTAAAGGGGATATACATTGTAGGACTGTTTTTTTTTTTTGTCCTTCCAGTTAAATCGGACCCAAAAGTGTCAATGTCAATGATGTCCAGGTACTATTTATTTCTATTCTTCACAAGATGAAGTAACTGCTGTAAGTGTTTTTAGCCATCAGCGAACAAACAAGTGTGAAGTAAATAAATTGTGGGTTATTCCAGAGAACATTTCGCCACTTATTCCTTGTAATAAAATTATATACAGAATTTATTTTATTTTTTTCAGAAATGATAACAGAGAATAATGAAATTTCTTTGAAAATGAAACGGCAAACTATGTTCGGTCTGCTTTATAATCACACATCGAGGACTATTAATGGACTGTCACTTTGATAAAACAAATGGCAATTTTATTGTTAAAAAAAGAACTATAAAATATATTGAAATTATTTGTTTCGTTGAATTTTTTTTTTTTAGTTCGCTAATATATTGCAGGTTTGTTTTTATTCTTTGAGTGTTATAATTTTGATGATAACATATGTTCAAATGAGATTAACAAGAGACTCTGGCCATCGTTCTTTCTTTCAATTTGGCGTGTATTCCGTGATAATTTCTTCTGCTAATCTGCTTATAAATTACTGCTTTTGGGTGACGACACGTGGAATGTCTTGGAAAAGATTTCATTTTCTTTTTATTTTTAGTGTGTTGGAGGGAGGTGAAAGTTTTGTATTGTTATCAAGACTATTCAAAATGAAAAAGATGCCTGTCTCAATTTCCAACAGTTACTTTCTCATAATTATTTGTAAACATGTCAGGAAAAGGTTTCTCTCCAAACTGTGCCAGTGGGCCTAATGGTATAAACATACAGACATTCCAGTTTTATTTTTCTTTGGGACAGAGGTTTCCAACAAGCAATGTCAGGCACTGGTAAAAACAGTGAAGGGAAATAAGAGCGAAATCAAATTACGTTGGGGTTATCTCCAACTTACATATACAGTACGTGGAGAGTGTGTTATCACTAAATCACCCCGCAGAGTGGAGATTCCACCCAAGCAATAATTGTAAATTTGTTGCAAAGCATAACCAGCACAAGCAAAGTTTCAGCCAATGAACCTCCGGGTTAAACCCGGAGGTTCATTCGCTGAAACATTGCTTGTGTTTTTTGTTGTTATGTACAAAATTTGAAAGTCAAAAGCTTGGGTGATAACTCCACTCTGCGGGTGATTTAGTTACAATCCACTCTGCACGTACTGTACAGGTACAACAGTGCGCGTAGAGTGGATTGCCGGTAAAACACCCTGGGAGTGGAGTTTCCAATGAGATAGTAACTCCTGGATTCGTTCAGCACAGTCGCAGTGGACTGGTCATAATCCACGCGTAGACAGTGATGTCCTTGCATGGATTTACCAGGGAATAAAAATCATCATCAGCAAAATTTTAATTAATGAAGCACCGGGTTGTATTTTTTTTATGATTATTCCTATAATTAGTGTTTGGAATCTAATATTATTGCGTGCTTGGAAATATTGCCCACGCATGGGAAGTGACCATTCCATGGCGGCCGCACTATAGAACCCAAAAACACGTCTAAAGTACATGTAATCGCAACAGACTTTGATAATCTAAATATTGTTATTACTTCTTATATATTTTTCCCAGCTGTGTGCTCTTCAGAGACCTTTCCATTGACCATTTGTCAGTTTCAGCGAATTAGAATAAAATTTACACAACAAAACAGACGCTGGTAATGCCAGAGTACAGACGTACATATTTCACCTTGTATTTAATCCAGCTATTCGATCGCCGTGGCTGCCCCACTACGTAGTGGGGTAGCCACAACGTTCGAACAGCTGAACGAATACATGTATGTATTCTGGAACTCGCCTGTCCAAACAAGGGTGGGTCTTGATACGTTTTCATGGGTTTTCAGTGTCATCTCGTTGGTGGATACTCCATTCCACAGATGTTTTATTGATAATCCACCATTCATATTGTGTCGGCTCATGTGGAGAATAATGTTACCTACTTAAATTATATAAATAAATTTAGTTTCTATTACCTGTCCTTAGTTTCTGCTGCTCTGTCTCTCTGACGTCTGTTCTTAAACCAGTTACTGACTTGGGTGGTTGTTAAACCTGTTCCTTCTGATAATTCTCTCTTTTCCCTGGGAGAGGGGTATGGGTTGTGATTGTACCACTCTTTCAACACATTTCGAGATTTCTCCTTGAAACAGTAGCTTGTCTCCTCTCCGTCCCAAATACTTCTTGGCAGGGGGAACTTCCTTCTAACACGGTATTTTCCGACCGCTCCGAGAGGTCTTCCTCGTAATTTTTCAGCCTCCACATAGTGAGCTTTGAGCCAGAATGTTTGAAGCTTGTGATGATTATGTGATGAGAACTGATTGTTTTCTATAAGTTTATAGAGTTCTTTAAAATTTCCGCGGTGAAATGCAACGGCAGCTTTCGCTTTAAGAACACTTTCGTTTTTATGCAGATGTTCACAAGCAGGAAGTGACCATAAAAATCTCGCTAAACGTTCTATGCTCCCATCTTGTTCTAAGACTTCACAAACACAAGCCACTTGTTCTTGAGTAAATCCAAATGTGGGGTTCATAATGTCATTAGGGTTTCCCATATACCCTGCCATCGTTGGATCGTTTAACATTTCGATAGAATACAGCTGAAATGGTTGTCAAAATCTGAATCTCCAAAAATATTTTAATTGTAACACGAACGAAGGTACAGAATGACATGAGATAATCGCTCAGAATCCTCAAATATATATTTTATTTTCTTACTGCTCCAATTAACACAGCTCAATTCTCATTGGTTGAAGTCGACCCTGTGGGTAAATCAAGATATTCTAAGCACCGAGAATCACACGTTACTATAGTAACTATGTCAATCACTGAAACTTTATCCTGGAGTAGGCGGGTCCTAACACTAGACAATGTATTGGCCAATTCTCTATCATCAACAATGACAGATTTTTTCCTGGCAATTAGTGCCAATAATTTAGGATGTATTTTGATAAATCATCACGTGCCTGTATAACGATAAGACATTATTGAGATTTTTCTGTATTTTTAGCATTATTTACCTGTATTTATTGCCGTACCGAGGCGTAATATTTCATTGAAAAACTCACACACCAGTAAATAAATTCAAAAGCGTGAAATTAACGCCGATACAAAAATTTGCGATATTTACACTGTTCGGAACGCATACATCATTTTATGAAATCCCATAAACATTTATAAACTCACGTCTGGGGCGGAGTAGTTGATATTTTAAATAAAGAAGCGCGGTACGTTTACTAAAGCTAGGAATAAACGATGTCCTCCTAATTGTGGGAGACAAATCGACTCTCAGACACTGAGACTTCATTTGAGTGTCAACTTCTTTTACTTGGAGATGTGTGCAAATAGGTGTCCTGTTTGCCGAGAAAATATTTGAAGTGTTCAATTTGAATGGACTGCAGTTTGTGTTATGATAATCTGATGTTTACCAGCTTGTTATTTCGTTCCTAACTGAATTAAATTAAAATTTTACAAAGAAAATTCAAGTGTGGGTCTTGACAGCTAAGAACTAGACGCAACAAACGTCAGCTCTCACGGTTGCAAATAGAGTACGTATTGTGTACTTTGCAGTGGAGAGGTGGAAGTTCACTTAACCCCATAAAGACTGATGACAAAATTAACCAAAATTTCAAGCAGCAATTTTATTGAAATTGAAATCTGTATTTGCAGTATAATTATTGTACAAAAATAGCACTAAAGTAATATGTGTACTGCGGGAAATAGCACAGCCTTGTTGGCTGTCTGACTGCTATTCCCCATAAAAGAAAATAGAGAGAAAAAAATAGAAAAACGGTCAAGATAGCAGAGTCTTAAGCCATTCGGTGATTCAGTGAATCATTCAATAATAAAATATTCAGATGAGAAGTGATAAGATACCAGAATGGAAGGGATATGACAAATTTTAATATTTCTGGTGGGACTCAGTCAACTGCGTGTCTTGTCTATCAGGGCTCAAGGAGCTCTGTCAGACAAAACATGAACTTGAGAGAGGTCCCAAAGCGAAATATTCAGATGAGAATGATCAGATGTGATAAGATACCAGAATGTAGGGGATTTTATTCATATAAAAAAAACTAGAAAATTTAACTAATACAGACTTGTGTGACGGAGCTCATCGAGCTCCGTCAAACAAGACTTTATTGGTTAAATTTCTGGTTCCATTATGGGAATAATTAGCAGGTGTCCATTTAGGTGTGTTGACCTTAGTGTTCAGCCTGATGATACCCTTCAAAACACGAATGGATGACTGACTATAGTGGTAAAAAAAACATCACCAAAAGGGAAAAAATAGCTTGGATTCTCGGAGAATTTTTTAAACAAATCAGTGAGGTGGGGGGGGGGGGGGGGGGGGGTGGATTCCATTTCTATTTTTTACTGCAGTCGAGACTATGAAATATATTTAACCCTTTACCCAACGTAACGGCCAAAACCGGAGAGAGCTATTTTCAAAAATTGCCAGTTAATTTTCATTTTTTTTTTTTTGTCTCCAAAACGTAGGTTATGACCCCTCACTATGTTTTTGAGACAAAAAAATGAAAAAAATTAGTTATTCAAGAATTGTGTCGTCTGCTTTTCATGTCAGGTAAAGGGTTAACATAGCCATTGCGAATTTATTTATTTATTGGTGTTTAAGGTCACATATTTCTACACAATGGCTAATCATGACCACGATAGTTTTACGGGTGGAGGAAGCCGGAGTACCCGGAGAGAACCACCGAGCAACGGCGAGCAACTGTCAGCTCCCCAACATGCTAACTCCACACAAGCAGGATTAGCATTGGTTGAAGACAGGTGCACCATCGACGTGCAGTACGCCTTAGTACACAGCTTCACCGTGCCCACACGTGGGCAATGGGGGTGAAGAGTCTAGCCATTGCGAAGCAGCTCCGAATGTCATATACCATATATAGTTCAGCATTCTGAAGTAGTGGGGTAGCCGCTACATTCAAATAGCTGAACTAATGTTATATCGAGGTGCATTTTCTATTTATTAAAATGCGAATCAGGAGACGTATCATGAAAACCATACAAATGTTGAACTAACCAACGAAATCTTTCGAATGAGGACGTCGATTCAATCAGTGACATTTTCTCTCGTAGGCTTGTATACACAAACGTACGTGGCCCCTCAGTGGAATGGGCGCGTTTCAATGAGGGGTCATAAACTATGCTTTGAGGTAAAACTTGAAGTTAGATTTTTTTTAGAATAGCCGCTGGCCGACTATGGTTGCGGCGTTGGGTAATGGTTTCACCATTTTTATTTTAAAGAGAAACAAACGACTGTGCATGGGAGGTCGTAAAGACATGCAGAAGGGAGGCTGTCTGGGGGGAAAATATTAAAATATTCACAGGCAGGATCATTCACCCATATGTGATTTCTAGAAAAAGAAGGAAACACAAAGACGTGCAAATCTCATAAAAGTTGGACTGAAATGAAACCTATCTTGCAATGGATATGCAACAGATTCTAGTTTTTTCCATTCTGTTCTATTTTATGATTATTTTTAAAGACTGCTTTTCTTATTTTAATGACGAGAATGAATAAATCGTATAGTCGAGCGAAGGAATAAAAACATGCGCTTCCATTATGTGGATAGCAAAAAAAACCCTTCAGTTGACAGACAGAGATGCCTTGAAAAGATTAATTCTTCTCAATAAAATGCACAGAAAAATAAGATAGAATACTGCAGAGAAACTAAACCTGTCACGTTTCTGGGTAACTACAAGTAGATCTTTTATTGTGACACTACCTCCCCATACCCACCCTCATCCTTTTTTAATTTCTACCTGTCTAATCACACAAACTTAGAATTGGGAAAAACGCCATTCTCTCCCAGATTTGGCGAGCAATCGTTTGATTAACGCACACTAAACCATAAACACCATAAAATAAACTTAACTAAACTGTTTTGTTGCCTAAATCTCCCGGTCATAGATTTATAACAAGGCTTCTTTCCCCGCGGGAACCCCGGGAAGTGAAGCAGTGCCTGTTCACTGCGGTAAACGGGCTCTGTTTTACTGGTAAAATAGGAACCAGTCACCAATGCTTGGGAGGTGCAAACCCTCTCGAAAATAGGCAACATGGCTTATTAACGTTCACCCCTGGTCTTCAGTTGATACTCATGTTGTGTTCATGATTAGCCATTGTGCAAAAATATGGGACCTTAAACACCAATAAATAAATAAATATAACAAGGCTTCTTGCCAATCAATACAATTTCGGACATTTCTCGTACCGATGAGCTGCAGTGTGAGCTGAAATAGACTGTAGGATAATGACCAAAAAATGTCTGTTATATTGTTTTTTCAGTTGATAACACAAAGGTTTAGAATTATTAACAGAGGAAAATGGGATGAAAATTGGCTTACGTAATCATTCAATCTAATTTGAAATGAAAAATAAATTTAAAAGTTTTTATTTAGGCAAAAAAAAAAAAAAATGATTTGATTCTCAGACAATCCCTCATTGAAATTGAACCCCCTCATTGGATGTTTTTGTTTCCTTGCAGTGTCTTCCAAAATTGAAGACTCTAAACTTCTTGCATTTTTTGACTGATGTATATAACTGATTTATTATTTATTGATGTTTAAGGTCACTTATTTATGCACAATGGCTAATCATGACCGTGACAGTTTTACGGGTGGAGGAAGCCGGAGTACCCGGAGAGAACCACCGAGCAACGACGAGCAGCCGCCAGCTCCCCAACATCGTAACTCCGCACTGTAGCACAGGCAGGGTTAGATTGGTTGAAGACATGCGTACCATCGGCGTGCAGTACGCCTTAGTACACGGCGTCATCGTATCCCCACGCGGGCAATGGAGATGAAGTGTCTTGCCCAAGGACACAACGCGGTTGCCGCAGGTGGGATTCGAACCGAGGACCTCTCGGCTTGCAGCCTGCACCTCTACCTACTGAGCCACCGCGCTCCCGTATATAACTGAAACCTAAAAAGAATAACTAAAGACATATACATCCTGTGGCTTTGCAGTTGTTTCTAGGCAAGTCTTGGCTGCCTATGTAGGCAGCCAAGACTTGCCTAGAAATGACTGCCAAGGCACTTAGCATGTAACTTGCACGTTTTCCCGTAGACAGCAATTTGGGGCACCTGTTTTGTTGCCGTAAAAAATTATCAAAGTCTGAATTGGGCCCTTGAGGGTTAAAACTACATGAGTTAATTTGTATAATTGGGAACTTTCTGTATATGCTGTGTGTGAAAAGACAGCGGAAAACCTCTCAATTCATGCTCATTATAAGCAAGAACAAAATAAAATCCTTACTCCCCAATTGATTTGAAACAAAAGTCGCCTGAGAATCAATTAATTTATTTTGTGTGGCCTTATTTCTGTTGATTTTAACCCACTACCCTTCGTAGCGACAAAACGGCCCATGACCATTCACGAAAAAACGCCATTCAAAATTTACTTTTCTCAAAGACACTGATTACGGCCCTCATTGGAAAGAACTCTTTTGGCTCGATCCAGTGAGGATCATAAGTTAATTTTTTATACACAAAAGAAAAATTTTCCATCATTCAAGAAATTTATTGCCCATGACGGTTTTTTTGGTGATGGGTAAAGGGTTAATGTATGCAAAATATCAAGTAAGGTACATTTTTCCATTTAATAAAATCTTTAAAATAAATTATTGAAATGTCATCTGAACAATAAATGTGTTCAATATTTTACTGTCAGTTAAGTTTATTACTTTCGAGAGATTGCAAACTAACAAGAAGATGTTGAAAGTCGTAACGCCTGGAGCACTAACAAGTGTGGTGTCACATGATTAAAGATTACACGTGGATTAATAATACAAAACAAAATTCTTTCCTCTAAATCTATCCGGAAATTTAATTTTAATATAAGATATATTCAAACTGTTTGTTCAACTGACACACGCTTATGTATTTTCATACCATCAATGTTATGATAGGTTATTTATTTTTTCTTAGTTCTCGAAGGTCATCTGGTTATTGTCAGGAATTAAAGTGTCTCTCATGTTCACAAAAATACTGTAATGTTACATCATCATGCTGAGAATTAAAATCTTCTTTGATGACACCAAACAGCTGAGATGATATGTGTGTGGCAATCATTATACGGAGTTGAGACACCATTTTTCTTTCTAATGTTTGGATGCAACAGACTTTTAATTTCCACAGTACCAGTCAGAATATTATGTGTGCATACTGCCAGACAATCGTATCCCTTCCCACCTCGAAGTCCATACAAGTTTTTTAAGTTCCAGGATACTTGACGACTGAATATGCCCGACCTATCCCCCCTTGGTCGAACCTATACATCTTTCAGTTAGTTCTATATACTCTTAAAATGAAAGGTTGAATGTTGAACTATCGGGGATACAGCCACTTTTTCATCCAGGATTGAGTTCGGAGGGAGTATTTTTTATCCTGTAAAACGACCAAACAATGTTCGAAATTAGGCAAGTCGAGAAGATTACGCACTTTTTGCACGCATCCAAATCCAAAAGTGTCGAAAATGGTTCACGGTCGTGTGAGAGAGAGAGAGAGAGAGAGAGAGAGAGAGAGAGAGAGAGAGAGAGAGAGAGAGAGAGAAACTGTGTGACAGAAGGGGATAATAGCAATGCATCGCTAATCTGGGGGGGGGGGGGGTTCCATTGCTTTGACGCCACTGCTCGCCCTCTCTCTCTCTCTCTCTCTCTCTCTCTATCTCTCTCTCTCTCTCTAATCATTTTCTCATTTATTTCAATATTGTTGCTCTCAAAATGGAAGGGAGAGTAACCCTGTAATGCAAAACATGTATGCATCCATTCAGTAATACAATATAAAAATGTGTAAAGCCAGAGTATGTGAACGGATATGTAACTGATTATGCATGTTCCCTGAACATAATTAATACTGACAATATGTCGACACATCCCAACAATTGCGCACATGGATAATGGGCAATGTGTACAACGTAAATTGAAACACGTGAAACTGATTTGTGTCATCATACCCATGCCGCTAAATCTAGTGTTCCAACAGAGTTTAAAGCTTGTTATCGTGACGACAGAAGGGCATGTGTAAGGTGGGGGGGGGGGGGGGAGAAGCAATATTAAGCCTTTACCCAACGCAGACGATATCAAAATTTATTATTTTATATATCGTTTTTTTAAATGTTTCAAAAGATTTCAACAAAACCATATCATGTGACCCCTCGATGGAACGAGCTCGACGAGCTCGTTCCAACGAGGGGTCACATGATATGTTTTTGTTGAAATTTTTTGAAAAATAATATTTTTTCAACTGCTGAATTTGCATATTACGCGGGTGGATGCGACCGATTCGTTGGGTAAAGGTTTAATAAATTGTAACAGTCGTCGAAATTTGTTGCAAGATTTAAAAACAAAAGAATATTGTCTGTTTTGCCTCATAGACAGGGAAGACATCTAAGAGCATTTTGTTCGAAAAAAAAACTAGTTCAGTTTGGATTATCTGGTAAAGTGCATGCTCAATTATTTATCAAATGTAATTTGTAACGAGTTTTGTTTTCAAGGATATCGTGCTACAAGTAAAATGAGTCCTGGATAAGCAAGATTTTGTTCATAAACAATCGTTTTGTTACAATTGATTATTGAAACGTCTCGTGGTGCTCCGATAAATTGTAATACAGTGGAGCCCACTTAATTGGATATCTCTTAATTGTATATCCCTGTTAATTGAATATAATTTCCCAACACAAAACCATTTACCATACCTCCAGTACAAATTTGACCTGTTCATTGAATATAGGTTACAGAGTAAATTCCTGTTAATTGAATAAAAAATCTTGTAACATGTCGAGAAATTACTCCGACTCTCCCCAGTTTTCCTTTGGTTGTAAACCTATTTGGCCTCAGTACATCCAGTACAGGCATTTAATCTGTTATAACTTGTTTGACAGAGCTCATGGAGCTCTGTCAAACAAGATATAACAGAATAAAGGCTAAGTTTATATCTAGAATACAGGAAGTGACACAATTCCTGTTAAGTGAATACTCCTGTTAATTGAATAATTGTCATTGGCAAAGTGGTTATTCAATTAACAGGGTTCCACTGTAATACAATTTTATTTCAACTGCTTAGCAAAGAAGATAATGAATACAGTGCAGAGCCACTAAAGTGGCTTTCGGTACTTTTCAGCAGAGCCCTGATAGTGGCTCCTGCACTTTATCATTAAAGGGCACTTTCAGTTCTCTGACTTCAGAAAATGCAACAGAAGGTATAAAGTCAAATTTGGCCCATCATTTATACTTATTTGCCCTTTTGTAGGATTATCTTCTCATGCCGTGCGTTTTTATCAGGTTATGTTATACCAGTACACGAGAACATGGAGAAAGGAATTTCTCACGTCCTGCTCTTTCCACGGGGCGCTCGGAAAACTCTGTGACGCTGATACTACCCGCAAAGGAGGACAGATAAGAACTTTTCTTTCGTTTTACAACTTTTTCACGAATACTTTTGTACTGTATCGCGGAGAGTACACGCAAAGGAGTTGGGACACGGGTGAACAGTTTTAGAGTGGGAGGAGGGTGAAATGATGCAACTGATCAGGCGCGTATTCAGGATATGAAAGTTAGGTGGTAAGAGTAATATCGGGGGGGGGGGGGGGGCATACAGAATAAAATTCGCTGCATCATCCGAGCCCAGCAGCGGCAAAATGGGGGCAAGCACAAGAGAATGTGACCCCGCCCCCGGAACAATTTTGAAACTCGAGATAGAAAAACGCAATTTCCTTGGCTCTGAGTCCGTTTGTGACCATATTTAATAGGTTGTGAAAGGCATCAATAATTAGGCCACAATGTGACCTGACAAGTTGTGAAAGGCATCGATAATTAGGCCACAATGTGGCCAAATTATTGATGCCTTTCACAACTTATAAATTATGGATACAAACGGACTCAGAATCAAGGAAATTGCTAAATATTAAAATTTCTTACCTGATGTTCTCTTAAGGGTTAACATGGGGGAGCATGATTGAAATTGGGGATATGCCCCCTCAGCCCCCCCCCCCCTCCCCCATGGATACGCTACTGATACGCCCTCAAACCTTTCAACATCTTTTTTTTATAAAATTAGGCAGCAGCGTAGCCACAGTGGGGTGGAGGACTAGCTCACTCATCCAACACTTTCTGAGAAACATCAACCTTACTTTCATTCCTACCCGAAATCTCTTAATCTAATTTATGCACTTATCCTTCAAAAATAACCCAGGGTGCTCCAATTGGCACGCGAAGTTAATTTTTCCCCCGAGAAAGATCCCGGACCTTCACCTATGAGAACACACAATTCATTCAGCTAGAGACGTAATGAACATGGGGATAAAATATTTTTCTCTCGTATTATGAACGTGGGATGAAAAATGTGGCCGTGGGTTCAAAAGGATAAATGAAAACTGGATTCGCTCATTGGTAGTGTTGACTATTGTGCTGAATGATATACCGCCCAAAATGCCAGCGTTTAATCTTAACCCGCCGAGTAATTTTAAAATAGTTTTCATCAAATCTAGTCATGGCGGCTATGAAGCAGCCATGACTGGATTTGATGAAAAATTCATGAAAATTTGATAGAAGAAATCATTGCTTAAAATGCCAACACAACTTACAGGGGAAAAGTTAGTTAAATGTCGTCAAATTTGACTTATTTTAAATATAGCAAAAGATTTCCTGTCCTGGGCGGGAATATCCACCAGCAGCATGAAAGGGGTTAAAAGGGTGAAGCTGGCCCGTTGAGATTAGAAGAAATTGGAACCACTTGAGAATAGTTCCCCTGTTTTATTCCAGAACACACAGAATCTGGCAAGATTCGACAGTTTAACAGTTTATTTCAGAACTTGTTCCCATGTAATATGGGGTAAAATAATGAATATCATACAAATCATGTAAAAAGTTAGAAGCATGCTGGAAGTGGTGTATCCACACACGATAATATCATCATCAACTTTAGTTGATCGCTCACACGCCCCTCCCACCCTCCCCTCCCTCCCTCCCCTCCCCTTCCCCCTCTCCGCTAGTGTCCACCATTGACCACTGGTAGGATGGTTGACTGATGTTATTTTAAAAAAATTAATTAAATTCCCAGTTGCCATGAAATGAAGGTTTAGGACTCCACATTGATCACTAAAACGATGACCATTTGATTTTGTCATTAAACTAATCCGGAAATTTATCTTTCTCCTAGGATTAAGATTTCGTACATAATTCACGTATTGTCACTTTCACCTTTATTATTGAATAATATGATGGTCAGTGTTGATTCACCTAGTTTTACCTGATTATAAGATTATTGTCAGAAGGTGTCTGGAAGTTTGTGTACCGTGTAAAAGGTTATATCAGCTAACAAGGGCGCTATTGATGACACTAAACAGGATAGAGTGCGCCCAGACTATAATCTTTCGGCAAACATGGCAAAACAACACTACAGTTAGCAATGTTTCCGTGAAAAAAATATTTAAAATTTGGCTTTAAAAATAGTTTAGGCAATATCCACTACGCAAAGTCCAAAAATTAAAACGTATGGAAACCTCAAAGAAACATGTATTTCTTTTTTAACCTTTTTTAAAAAAATACTTTTTCACTTTCCAACCCGAGGGAGAAACATATCTCTCGCGGGGAAACTTTTCTCCATCGGAAAAAAAAACTTTTGTCCCGACGTGGGAACTTTTCTTCAGTGACAAAAAATATTCTCCCGAGGTGGAAACATTTCTCCCAAAAAACAAAGCAACAGAACCACTGACAGACAATCCATAACATTATAAAATATACACCGCTCCCTCTACGCCCCCACGAAAATTTGGTGCTATGACCAGACAGCAAAATAATTACAAATTTAAAGTGAAGATCAGCAATAATTTAACCCTTTACCTAACGTAACGGCAAAACCGGCCAGCGCTATTATCAAAAATGGTTAATTAATTTTCATTATTTTTTCGTTTTTTGCCTCAAAAAATAGGTTATGACCCCTCATTGGAACGAGCTCGTCGAGCTCGTTCCAATGAGGGGTCATAACCTATGTTTTTGAGACAAAAAACGAAAAAAATTAGTTATTCAAGAATTTTGTTTGCAAGTGTCGTCTCTTTTTCATATTAGGTAAAGGGTTAATCATTACAGGGCCTCACTTTAAATTTGGTGATTATATAATTAGCGAACCTCCTTACAAATACAAACGAGACCACCACGAATTGAACCAAA
The DNA here is from genome assembly GCA_031216915.1 of Pictodentalium vernedei. Classification (NCBI taxonomy): domain Eukaryota; kingdom Metazoa; phylum Mollusca; class Scaphopoda; order Dentaliida; family Dentaliidae; genus Pictodentalium; species Pictodentalium vernedei. The sequence continues at coordinate 171,757,140 of CM062290.1, forward strand.
TGATCCAAACTGGAGTTATCGGTCGGAAACCTAAAATGTTATTAGACGGTCGGATTCTAAGTCAAAAAAGGGCCGTAACTCATGTAACATTAATTGGACGGAACTCATATTCGAACCTGTCCTGTATTAATAGGTGGCTAATGCACATACCAACTTTGGCTGAGAGCAAATAATCCCAACTGGAGTTACCGGTCGGAAAACAAAAATGTTAGCGAGCGGAGAGACGGACAGACAGATGGACAGACAAGCGGACGGACAGGCTGATTACATAATACGACCCTTTTTCAAACGGGCTTAGAGCTTTCAGAGAAATTCAGACACCTGTTTTATTGAACTGAACTGAATTTTATTTAACAATGTACATGTTACAAAACTAAAATATAGTGTTGCACAAACACTAACAATGGTATCTTGATTTTTTACAATATAGTAAATGACATGCATATTGTAAGGAGGTAACATAGCCTGATTGGCTGCCTTCCCGTTGCCTCCTGAAGAGTGAAGCTAGAATATGAATGATGAAAGAGGGGTCGTTTATGAGAGAGGCAGTTTAGGAGATAAAAAAGAAAAAAAGGAAAATAAGAAAGAAAAACGGCAGCGATGCGTGGATATTTACATACATGTATCATACAAGGTACATTGTAGGCTGTAGAATGCTTCCATTTATCGACTATCTTAAGATCATCGCACAATTTGTATGTTCATCGGCAGTTGTGATGGGTTGCATAGCCCGTGTCGGGTGGGGAAGATTTGGATTACTTGGCGGAACTTACCAATAGTACCGTGGATGATGCGTTTTATCGCGCCACGAATACGACTGATTAGGGCGTTAGAACGGCAGTCAGACCTGACAGATTAAGATGTAAAGTTAGGGCGGCCAGTCAGACCTGACAGATTAAGATTTAAAGTTAGAACGGCAGTCAGACCTGACAGATTAAGATGTAAAGTTAGAACATCAGTCAGACCTGACAGATTAGGATGTAAAGTTAGGGTAGCAGTCAGGACATACAGGATTATGGCAGCGTACTGAATTTTGATACCATTCAGGTGAAATCTGGGTATGTTTATTAAAAACGATCTCGAAGCAATATTTTTTTATATTGTTACTCAGGATGTTTTGGAAATGAATGTAGTGAAAGTTTTTTTGAGAGGTCTGATCTTGGGATACCTCCTATTATTTGACATGTTTGTCTGGTTATTCTACTAGACCGATTGTAAATATATTTGGAAGTGATTTATAAAGTCAATGAGACATAAAAGCTAAGACATTACGTTTGTGTTGGTCAGGAAATTTCAGTATTCTTTCTGTGTGCAAATTGAATGTTTTATTGTTAATAATGCATAAAACTCGTTTTTCTCCTTAGAAAGAACTTATTGCTGTTATTGGTATGTCCCCATGTGTGGATGCAATATAACAAGTGACTATGCACGAGAGCAAAGTACAAGGATCCAAACGAAATTGGGGAAGGAATTTTTTACTCTATCTATATATAGCATATATTGTCCTTGATATTTAGATGCAATGGCCGTAATATGATGCTCAAAGTTCAGACATTCGTCAAAATAAACACCCAAGAATTTTACAGCTTTATTGTCAACTGTATTTGATACCCGTTCAAGTATATTGTTGTTCATGTCTCATGACCAAACGTAGATTGGAATTATCAGTTCTAATACGTGAGGGGCTAAAGAGAATATATTTTGTATTTGCTGCATTAAAGGCAATTTTATTTGCCTTACACCATTCACACAGCTTCACGATTTCGCAGTTGTGGAACATATCAATATTGTTATCTGATGCATATCCAGTCGTGTCATCCGCAAAAGAAAGAACATTCAATGTTGTAGATTTACCGATATCATTAATATAAATCAAAAATAGTAAGGGACGTAGAATAGATCCCTTTGAAACTCCACATAACGTTTCTTGTCATTCCGATGCAGTTTCCCCAGATTTTACAAGCTGAACTCGCCTGGTGAGACAACTGCGGAACCACAAATTCACTGAGCCTCTGATTCCGTAGAAGTCTAACTTATTGTTGCCTGAGTGCTAGAATGTCCTATGTCCCACAGGGGGCATAGGGCATTCTAGCACATAGACGACGTTATGTTAAAGTATATCGTGATTAACAGTGTCAAATGCTTTTGAGCAGTTAAAAAACAGTGACAGCGTTCAATCTTTCGTGGCCTTATCATTGTTTTCAGCAATATGATACGGAGCACTGTTCCTTCGAATGTCTGGTTCAACCCATCAATATTTTTCCGACGGAAAATAGCAATGCATACCGTCGTTGCGGTATGGGTCACCTGCGTCACGAGGCAATACATTCACAGCTAGATTTTTTTCAAATATTTTAAGGTCGAGATCTCCTCTCACAAAAAGCTATCAATACGTCACAGGTGCCGAGTGATATAATACTCTTTGGTGAGGCCTAGAAGAAACGAAATCAATCAACTCCAGTCAAACTCAATGTATACACCTGGAACTTAATTGAGCAGACCCTGAAATGTTTCATGACGGTGAAGTTTCTGTTACTGATTATTATGTTTTAATGATTGGTACGTCTTGCAGTACATTTCATCTCGTGAAACATGATGTTTCTGGTTGATAGCGTACCGCAAACACATCCCCTCGTCCACGTGAAGCATGCTACTCACGAATGTCACAAAAACACTATCATCCACATGCAATATCTGGGTATAAAACAAGAAAATCTGTCACTTCTTTTATCAGTAATATTGTCATGGCAAGGAGAAGACTGTCAGAGGCACTAAGATGATAAGCCGTTGGCATGCATGCAACAGGCATGTCATTCAAAGATATTGGAAGGCAACTTGGCTGTAGTCATTCTGTCATCAGCAGACTTGTCCCAAAAAAAATCAACAAACCAACGATGTTAAGGACCGACCAAGGCCTGGATAACCCCGAAAGACCTTTCCTGGGGAAGATCGGAGTCTGACACGCCTCGTTAGGCGTGAAACCTTTGCTTCAAGGGGGGTTTTGAAACGTCTTTGGATCCTCAACAGGCGTTTGTTCAACAGAACTGTCCGGAACCGTGTCAAATCACGGGGTATGAGGTCAAGAAGGGTCATCAAGCGTCCAGCTCTCTGTCCGATCAGCATCAAAGACGACGTGTGGAGTGGTGCATGGAACGATAACATTGGAATCTCAGGACATGGAGGAGAGTCCATTGGTCAGACGAGACTAGGTTCCTGCTTCACGTCACAGATGGTCGTATGAGAGTGTGGAGGCATAGAAATACTGCTTACGTGCCCAGGAACATCAGACCTACTGTTCCAGTAATGATCTGGAGATGCCTCTCTCATGACCGCAAACTTGATATGGGGACTGTACGTGGGAATCCTAATGGTCATCAGTACATCCGGGACATTCTCAATCCGGTTGTCGTGCCTCATTTTGACAACCACCCGTTGGCTACTCGCCCTGTATTCATGGACGACAATGCAAGGCCACATCGTTCCCATGCTGTGAGAGCATTCCTTCAGAACAACGCTATTGCAATACTATCTCGGCCTGCAGTGAACCCCGATTTGAATCTCTTAGAACACATTTGGGGCTTTCTTGGACGTCGTGTGCAAGCAAGGGATCCGCCTTACAAAATTGGCCGATTTGGAAGCCGCATTGCATGAGGAATGTTAGCAGTTGTCTCTGGACCTATCAGAAGGCTCGCTAGTAGCATTAGGATGAGGGTTCAGGCTGTCATCCAGGCACGTCAGACACTGCTGTTGTGTTCAGGAGATCACAAGTTACGTTTTTGTCAGTAATTACCGGCATTGTTTCAGCATGGATCGTTCCAACACCATACTTGTCGAGACTCGAGAGAACATTTTTCCATGGAAAACATTAGTGATAGATATGTGTAATTAGAGCCATTAAAATACTGCATATTTTCATGCTTGTGTTGTCTTTCATTTGTCAAGAGCCCATTTTTTCGAAAACATTCACTTTTGGCAATCTTAAAGATAGCATGAAAGTAAAGACAGTTTCTATTAACAATTTAACACAACTGCGAAAAAAAAATCAGGGGGTGCTTAATTAAGGTCCAGGTGTATAAATTCTTAGTTGTTACAAAACAGGGTTGTAGATTGTCTAACAAATTGTATTAATTCTGAAGTATTGTCAAATTATATCTCTCCACAAGGTATATTATACGATATGTATACTTGTTGGTTGGGTCATCCATGCAAAGAAAGTGATTTTTCAAAGCATTCGCTTTTAATAGGAAAATATCCGAATAATTTCTTATATTTTGTCATGTACACAGGAGCGTAGATAGACGGGATGTGGATGTGATGCCCCCCCCCCCCCCCCCCACCCTTATCACCAAAACTTCAAAAGTTGGAAATTCGGGCTTGTAAGTTCCAAAAGTTGGAAATTCAATTATATGAATTTAATTTGCTGTTGACATATTCTTTTATAAAAACGCGCATTTTCGAAAATTTTCTAATTTTCGACCAAGTTCTCCAACTTTTCCAATCAGCTGACAAATTCTGGAGAAATTCCGACACGAATCTGTGACCGGTCGGATTTATTGAATTCGTCGTTCCGTTTTCCGTCTCGGAGTAGTCAGTTGGAAGGAGTAGGTATTGGCCGAATGGCTGTTAGTGTATAGTCCTTATGAAGCCTGGTCATTGTAAAGGAAAAATCATGGACCTAACTGGGGAAATGCATTTTTCTTGTGGATAAAATGACTAGATTCAGGCCAGAGGGAGATTTCATAGTCAATCTCAAGGGTTCAACAATTTAAAAACATTTTAAAAGGCCCTTGCACCCCCACCATCGAGGGGGGTTACCTCTCCAAGTTTGTTGGGGTCCGGGCTCGACATTCACATGGCAAGTCGTTCTGGGACCCTAATCCCCCATTATAAATCTAACTGATCGCCTCCCCACCTCCCCACCCCATTTGAAGACCCTCTAGCTATGTCCGTGCCTGAGCAATTTGCCTTGTATGATCAGCAGAGGACGGGAGCGCGGTGGCTCAGTAGGTAGAGGTGCAGGCTGCAAGCCGAGAGGTCCTCGGTTCGAATCCCACCTGCGGCAACCGCCTTGTGTCCTTGGGCAAGACACTTCATCTCCATTGCCCGCGTGGGGGCACGGTGACGTTGTGTACTAAGGCGTACTGCACGTCGATGGTGTACTTGTCTTCAACCAATGCTAACCCTGCTTGTGTGGAGTTCGTACGTTGGGGAGCTGACAGTTGCTCGCCGTTGCTCGGTGGTTCTCTCCGGGTACTCCGGCTTCTTCCACCCGTAAAACTGTCGCGGTCATGATTAGCCATAGTGCATAAATATGTGACCTTAAACACCAATAAATAATAAATATAAATAAGATCAGCAGAAAAAACATTCATTTTCGAATCACTGTTGGTAAGTACCTATTCATTACCGAACCCGTCGTATATACGAATACCCACAGTTTGAAAACTGTTCGTGACGAGATAAGGTAAGATAGGTGTTAATTGGAGATAATTAGTGGGTGTGTGTTTTGTACGACACAACCATGTGTATAACAACCATAACATGCAGGTTCAACCGAGCTGTCTAAAAATGTGAGACCAAAACTGTATAAAATTTTCGTACCAGTACCGTGTGGTTGTCTATGCCACATAACAGCTAATTGAAATTTGGCATCTTCAGCTGGTTGATAGTAACGTCAATTCAAGTCGTCAGTGAGGGAAAATCACACAACACCAAAATTGAGCTAACACGGGTGCTTTAATTAGCTGAGTGCTTATATCCCACATTTGATCCAAAACTCACTTTCAATGAGGCGCATCTCACGGAGTCTGCGAAAGAGACCATGAAAGAAAAGGGGGGGGGGGGGGGGGTGGGTAGAGAATGTCATGAGAGAAATACAACATGGGAAGAGCAACAGCCGCAGATGAAACAAAGAGCAGCGTGAACGTGCTGAGTGTCTAAAGATAGAACCATTCAAAAAACATGAGCAAATACTGAACCAGGACGCCGCGAGGACCAAACCTTTTACACCAGAACAGTTTTTCGCCACTCCAACATCATCATCAACTCGACAACTCCCCCAAACCATCACTACTCAATAGGAAATAGAAAGAAACACTCCAGGAGACGCTAACTGGGCCTTTTACTCCATTGCTTGAGCTCGAACGTGGAATTCAGACAAACTATTTGAGGGGTCGAAAACAGGGTTGCCTGATAGTGGGGGGACATAGTAGCCTCTAGGTTCGCCCTCAAGAAGTCACCTTCCTTCGCGCAATGCTGTAACAATAAGAAAACATAAGTTTCAATGATTCCTCTTCCATCTACGCTGTCTATTCTATTCTGAAACAAGATGGAATGCATATTATCTTTTGAAATACAGTTATGAGTCATTGTTTTTGACAGTTAGAACCAATCTATTCTAACCCTTTACCCAACGCAGACGATATCAAAATTCATTATTTTAATTACCATTTTTTTAAATTTTTAAAAAAAATGTCAACAAAACCATATCATGTAACCCCTCGTTGGAACGAGCTCAACGAGCTCGTTCCAACGAGGGGTCACATGATATGGTTTTGTTGAAATTTTTGAAAAATAATATTTTTTCAAATGCTGAATTTGCAAATTACGCCGGCGGATGCGGGCGATTCGTTGGGTAAAGGGTTATTAAAGAGTGGGACAAAACATCCCACTGTGTCTAACCTATGTGACCGTACATTAAAAGACTAATCCCTGTATCACTCTACCATCTACCAGCACGGGATAACCAAAAACCACAAGTTAACCGAGAACCAACCAGCCCCCTTTCTTACAATTGTGGGTCTGGGCCATGTAATACCATAATTCACTGAACATGGCATCCTGTGGGCAATCTGAACACGGACTGATGGTGTATGCCTAGCTCATATCACCAAACAACAACGCCCCCTCCCCCTCCCGGAGCCGGGCTTATAGGGATGGGCTACCATGGCCCGCTCCATCTCGCACCGCTGTTAGATGACCACACCCGAAGCTTGAGGGCGAACCTAGAGGCTACCATCATTAATTCTCTCTCTCTCTCTCTCTCTCTCTCTCTCTCTCTCTCTCTCTCTCTCTCTCTCTCTCCTCCATGAATTCATACCTCATATTTCTTACTTTTCGTTGTTTACAGGTGGAAGAATTTTGAGTTGTTTGGAATTAACCCCTCTCTCTCTCTCTCTCTCTCTCTCTCTCTCTCTCTCTCTCTCTCTCTCTCTCTCTCCATCTCTCTCTCTCTCTCTGAAAAAAAGTTGGGAGCACGCTCCCTCTATATGCTTCACTGGTTACTTTGTAATAATAACAAGGGTCTCTCACAGCCTAAGAATGTGTGTATGTGGGAGGGGGCGGCAAATCAGAAGCTGTCGCCTGTTGTCTGTATAGCAACGACATTGAGATAATGATGGACTATTATAGATCTAATACCAGAGAGAGAGAGAGAGAGAGAGAGGGGGGGGGGGAGAGGGGGAAAGGGAGAGAGAGAGAGAGGGGCGTGGAATTAATGAGATAGACAGAGAAGAAGAAACCGAGAGAAAGGGCTCGCATCGGCCGTGGTGACAGAAATTGGATTAAATTTACTTTCTAAAGTATAGTTTACAATCATAAACAAAAGCTTTGTCTTGAAGGCAAAAATTGAAAATGTTTTAATTAATCGAGAAATGTTTTTGTACACGTAGCGTACTAGTCATGTTCGGAAAGGGGTCAAATAATGAAAGGACTGAAAGGCGTAATCTTGGTTTGTTTTTAAATAATAGACTTGACAACTGGCAAGTATTTTCATCCTGAAAATGCCATAGCTTAACTGGTAGAGTGCTAAATTATTTTTGGTCATCAAATCTTGTACACATATCTTTGCCTTGTTACAATTTATGGGAGAGTGACTTTGGGCACTCTCCCACAAAATGTAACATGGCAAACCCTTACAGACTAAATAATATCACTTCAAAGATAATACGAAGCACATCCTCTGAATATGAGCCTTCAGGTTGTGGTACTTACACTTCAGAATAAAGCCCAAATATGGGCTTCCAGCACTCTACCAGTTAAGTGAAAAAAAAGTCCGTCAGAACTCAAATATTTGGTTTGGGTAGGGGAAGGGGGATCGCCCTTCGCCGCTATATCTACACAATTAACCCTCTGCACTCTGATGGCAAAAAATAGCACTGTTCTCAGCAGCAAATATTTCCCATAATGCATTCTGATATTTAACTAAATATACCTTGTTTGACAGAGCCCTATGGTTAAATCCATAGTTAAACAAGGGAAAAACAGGGTGATTTGAGAAACTTTTGTTGCGTTACACAAGTGCTAGGGGTTATTAACAAAACAGTACTATTGACTCACTTCAAAATCAACACATTTCAGTTAATTTGAGAAAGACCGAGTTAATATTGTGAGAAAAGCTGGGTAATAATCTGAACAGATTATAATTATAAAGTTAAATTTTTCTGTTCATTTGAAAACTTAACATTGACTTGAAGATGTTTCTTTAGACGGGTGACAAACTCGGTTATTGTGAAGCTATCATCTCATTGAGATGAGTATTACGACCACACAAAAGACGTCCAACGCTGTTCGCTGCGTGCACCAATGCTCCATTCATCATCAGAGATCAACGACAGAGATAGGCAGAAAATGCGCAGTTTTTCCTTTAACAATTCACATCGAGACATTGCTCGATTAAGGTTCCCTGCTGCGAGAACAGTCGAACGTATTATGTTAACTTCCAGTCGCGGGCGTCTTCGCCGTCTGGATTGTAGAAGAAATGCTTCAGGGTACGAAGTCAGCCACTTTCATATGGTAGTTTTGAGGAAATAACTAAAATGTCATTCGAGTTAGAATTTTTATTGGTGAAACTTTAGACACTAAACTATTTGTGTCTTGTTTATTCTTCCGAGAAACTCGTGAAAGACGCTGTTACTGTCGCCATCCCGGTCATTTATATTGCGTGATGCCGTCTCTAAATTCTATAAGAGTAAAATGTTTTTTTCACTTTAATTCCTTTGTCACTTCATTAAGAGGCGACCCAATTTTCTGAACAATTCGATGACTCAGGTGTAAAACTTCAACCTCATCAAGATGTCATTAACAAAGGTAACAAGAAATTTAATCAACTAAACAGCCTGTATTAAGAGAAATTTCCCCTATAAATTCTTTTGATATTGGTGACGGTATAACACAATGTAACGGAAAGCCAATTTCATCGTGACTATTAGTGCCCGGACACGGGTATCTATTTTTCATGGGAATGTGTTCCGTACTCAACATGGGTGGTATCAAAGAAGTTTCGCATCAATAAAGTGGTTATTCGTGCTTATATTATTAAGCTTTCGGACCCACAGCACATAAAATATTTTACAATCTCGATCGAAAGAAGTTGCATGACAACAACTGTTGAAGGCACAATGAATTTTGCGTGCCGGGGGAAGGAGAATATATGCGCGTGGACAAATCAGTAGAGTGTTGGCCCTTTGTGACCCAAGTAGCTGCTTAGGATCGGTGTCTCAAGACACTCAGGGAAAATGCGAGGAAGACTTGATGTTCCTGACGAATATATTCTGGCTTTCGCGATCACCAGCAATTTAAGTCCTATATGACAAGTGAATTCCACCCACAAATTTGTGAAAATGTAATGCTCCACCAAAAAGTTTGGGCACTTTCCGGAAAGTGTGTCAAAAATTAAAAAGCAGCCATTCCTATGTGAGAATCACCCTGCCCCCCCCCCCCCCTCTCCCCCCCCCCCCCCCCAAAAAGCGTTTTTAAAAAAGATACTGCAGTTGTAACAGTCAATGGGTGTTTTCTTTTGTACGGGTGTGTAAAATCGAAGACGATCGATTTTTATATACTGTGCGATTTCCCATAGATAATTTCTGATCCGCACAAACGTGTGCTATGGTGTGTAATTGCATTTGGATCAAAAATCGTCCGAAGAAATGCGAGATATTACCCATTTCGTGTGATCCAGAAGTTCTTGGTGTTGCGCTGGAAAATATCTACGGAGACAAAATGTTGTGAAAAGAAGATGGCGTGATTATACGTCGGGGAACCATTAGTGAGATTTGTGTTCTCTCTCTCCACAAGATACCGAATAATCGTCGATGACAATCGAAACGAAAAAAAGAAAAAAAAATTATTTGGGGTTTAACGACACTTTCCACAGCAAGTCACCTCGTGTCCAACAGTTTTACGGATAGAGGAAGCCGGAGGACCCAGGGAGAACCCCGAGCAGCGGTGAGCAACTGACAGCCTCCCCAGTGTACCAACTCCGCACAAGCAGAGTTAGCATTGGCTGAAGACAGGTGCACCATCGACGTGTAGTACGCCTTAGTACACAGCGCCACCGTACTCCACGTGGACAAACAGGGCAATTGCCTTGCCCAAGAACACAACGCAGTTACCCACTGCGGAGATCGAAACTTGGACCTTTCGGTTTGAAGTACAATGCCGTAACCACTTATTACGTACGAAATCAAACAGCACGTTGATACTTTGTGGTCATTTGTTTTGTTATTATTTTTCGATTTTTTAAAGTTTTAACCTCAAATTCCTATTTTCTCCAGAATAGTGTTCAGTGATAACCGTTGAGCCAAATGTTATCGCAGCTTAAAATACTAATATAATCCTGATGCCAATACTTCTTAACTGGTTGAGTGTTAGAAGCCACTATCAGGGCTTTCAAAAAAATGAGGATACCAGAGCAAAAGCCAACACTTTCCTTGCTTATACTTCATATTCAGTCAAACACAAATAATATTTTGTTTATATAAATTAGTTTTATTACAAATTATTGGAGAGTGCCTGTGGGCACTCTCCAATAATTTGTAATAAAACAAGTTTTGAATAACAAATTCACACCACGAAAAATAATCTAGCCCTCAATCAGATAATCACTAATGTGAAAAATATCTTGTTATCTGGTACTTTCCGACGTTTGACGTCGCATTTTGAAAAAAACCTTGAAGAAACTGAATTCCCAGTGACGTTTGAACGTCAGGATAATTAAGGTTCCGCTCCACAGTTTTCCAGGCATTTCCAAATATGACATGCCATACACTCTTTTCAAATGCAAATATTCTGTAACTTAGTTATCTAACCCATAACATGTATTACATTTCCCAAATCCACAAAAACATATAACACTAGCTGATTATGAAGAAATAAACAGTCTGAATGTGGGTGGAATAATTTATTGTCAAAAGCAAGACTTCAACCAGAAAAATTGCATGAAAAAATGCCGAAACCAGTCATTTTCAGCCACCGAGAAGCCTCAAACGCAGAATTTTCCCACCAACCCCACCTACCCACCCCTGGAGCAGAGCATGCCCTGTTTCTAAAATGCAAAAAAGAATTATATGTTTCCGTTTCATTTTTTAGTTACCTGTCTGGCAACAAACCCGTGTAAAAATTACATTTTAAAAAATAGCCAATTTTTCGAAGCGACTGTTTCCCATAATTCATCTGGTAATTTATCCCTATGTATCAGACTCCAACTTTGGGACCAAAACTTCAAAATCTCTTGTCCAACAAAAAGCCTAATATAATCATATATCTGATACTAAAAATATATCTCTATTTTACATGGCCTTAGTTTCAACATATGCTCTATGTTTAGAATTTCACCCCTTTGCCTTAGTGCAAAACTGTAGAGCAGAACCTTAACCCTTTACCTAACGTAACGGCCAAAACCGGCCAGCGCTATTCTCCAAAATCGCTAATTAATTTTCATTATTTTTTTCATTTTTTGTCTCAAAAACATAGGTTATGACCCCTCGTTGGAACGAGCTCGACGAGCTCGTTCCAACGAGGGGTCATAACCTATGTTTTTGATACAAAAAATGAAAACAATTAGTTATTCAAGAATTATTTTTGCAAGTGTCGTCTGCTTTTCAGGTTGGGTAAAGGGTTAAAGTCTCAAAGGGTCAATATTCAAAACAATAATGTGGCGCTTCTTTCCTGTTACTTTTTATTTCATCTTTCTTTCTTTTCTCTTTCTTTCTTTCCTACATTCTAATGATAATAATGATTCAAATGTGCAGAACAGTTTTCAGTAGAGTTCATCTTCAAGTGTATTATGAAGTGTCAGTTATATCATCGATAATTGTTTAGTGTGGATATTAGGATAAATCCCATGCCCCCAGTCTCAAAACTGACACGCGCCTCATAGCCATTCCCATCAATTAGAAAATTATGGGTAAGTCTCGTGGTTTTGTCTTTATTTTATGAAAATGATGTCGTTGATGAGTCCATGGATTGTCAACTCATACGCTACGTTTAAATCAAAATGTCTGTCCCCCAGGCGGACGATATAAAGATGTGTGAATTGGCTGATATAATAAGTGTTATACAATAGCCTCAAACAGTACAAGTGTCAAGGTAATAAAACTACAATAGATTTCGTGTTATACTAAGTTAAATGATTTGATATGCTATAATAAGGTGATAGAAAAGGTAGATATGATCAATTTTAAAATTGGAGAAAAAATGGGTAGATCTCTCGAATTTTAAATTAAATTTTATTATCGAAATGAAAGTTATGCACCGTAGAAATAAAAACAAGTTTTTCATTTCATTATTACTTGCCTTGTTGGACGACGAAGGGTGCTTGCAATATTGCGAATTTATTGTTTACTGAGTATTTAACCCTTTACCTAACATGAAAAGCAGACGACAGTTGCAAACAAACTCCTTGAATAACTAATTTTTTTACATTTTTTGTCTCAAAAACATAGGTTATGACCCCACATTGGAACGAGCTCAACGAGCTCGTTCCAAAGAGGGGTCATAACCAATGTTTTGAGACAAAAAATGAAAGAAATAATAAAAATTAATTGGCGACTTTTGTGAATAGCGCTGGCCGGTTTTTACCGTTACGTTGCGTAAAGGGTTAACGATACTTTCAACAGCTCGGGTCATATCCTGCCGGACAGTTTTACGGGTGGAGCAAATGGGATTACCCGGAGAAAACTACCGAGCTACAGCAAATTTATATGTTTATCGGGGATTAACGACACTTTAAACAACCAGGGTCGCAACTTGTCGGACAGTTTTACGGTGGGGGAGCCAGAGTACCCCCGAGATAACCACCTAGCTGCGACGAACAACTGTTAGACTCACCACCTTACTAACCCTGTAAATGCAGAGTTGACAGCGGCTGAAGGTAAGAGAACTATCGACGTACAGTACGCCTCAGTAAATATAGCGCCACCCTGCCCCACGTAGGCAATCGGGATTGAGTGTCTTACACAAGGACACAACGCAGATTGACCGGGTTAAGATCAAACCGCCGACATTTCGGTTTAACCTTTTACCCAACGTAACGGCCAAAAACGTCCTGAGCTATTCACAAAATCACACTTCAATTTTTAGTATTTTTTCCATTTCTTGGCGCAGAAATATAGCTTATGATCTCTCACTGGAACGAGCGTATCGCGCTCGTTCCAATGAGGGGTCCTAAGCTATGTTTTAGACGCAAAAAATGAAAAAAAAGATTAGTTATTCAAGAATTTTGTTTGCATGTGTCGTCTGCCTTTCGTGTTAGGTAAAGGGTTAAAGTCCAATGCCAATGTACAGCGGCGAGTAACTGTCGGACTCAACAACTTATTAACTCGGCACATGCAAGGTTAAGTTTTGGTTGAAGGCAAGTGTAGCACTTATGTATTGTACGCATCAGTATACGGCGTTACCGTGATCCCACTTGGGAAATCGAGATTAGGTCAATTTAGGAGTCCCGTCCAAGAACACAACCCAGATGACGCGGGCCATGATCGAATTCATTGTTGTTCACACATTAGGCCATGGTTAGTCAATTTTCAGTGTAGAGTTATTCCTGGTTCAGAAGATCGAAAATCAGTGTTAAACTGGACACAGAGAAATAATTTTAAAATGCTTTTGGCCTAAATTTCGTGAGTCTCAAAAGCCGCGTGCATGACAAAAATGATATGATGCCTGTTTTGGATTATGCAAAATTTAACATTATATTATAAACGTCCGCTCTACAGGTTACTGTACTGACGATCGATGGAATGGTGTCGAATGGGTAACAAACACTCATTGATGACAATAATGACATGAAAATTAACGCATTATCGATTCGACTGCTGTATTAACTTGGAAAGCAGATGCATTGTTTCTTGCGTCCAAGTCATATTCCTGTCACACGAAACGATTTCTTAATTTAAACGGTTACTTACCGGATACAATAACGGCTTGGTAGTTAGCAGTTGCGTAGCCAGAGGGTTCTTATGATGCTTTTCTTGTGAAAGAAAAGAAAATAGGGCAAGTAATCTTCACAGTATTTAGAAGAGAGGGTTATAATGGATATGAATTGCTATTTAACCCTTTTCCTAACATTAAAAGCAGACGACACTTGCAAACAAAATTCTTGTTTTGGTATCGCTGAACTATATATTTGAATTAGAGTTACCCGCCTTGAAATGTTGCAGAAATGATGCAATCTCTAAAAATAAACAGCCTTGGGAAAATGTATTGTTTCAATAAACGTTTGAAACATTCTATTGACATCTTGCATTATTGTTGAATATTCCTAATAAAAAAAGAGGGCGATTTGATGAATTTTGGACCTAAAAAATACAATTTACTTTTTGTGTGTTTTTGTTGGGAATTCTCTGAAAAATATGTGCAGGTGACCAGTACTTCCCTTCATGTCATTTTTTTCTCTCTTATTTGTTGCATGAGCCCCTGTTTTCGGGTCAGAAAAAGTTGTCTGAAGGGCTATACTTGACAAAGATATTTGAATGGCAAAATTAAAGTGATGCGATGATATTTTTTTTTCTCCTGAACGTTATAATGGTGGCCTATGGGAAAATATTTAGTTCTGTGATACCTGAATAACTAATTTTTGTCATTTTTTTGTCTCAAAAACATAAGTTATGCCCCCTCATTGGAACGAGCTCGACGTGCTCGTTCCATAGAGGGGGCATAACCTATGTTTTTGAGACAAAAAATTAAAAAAATAATGAAAATTAATTAGCGATTTTTGAAAATAGCGCTAGCCGGTTTTTGCCGTTAGGTTGGGTAAAGGGTTAATACAGTTCTTCATATCATAAAGTGCTCAAGTGGGATTACACCATTATTCGAGCCCTGTAAATCTTACAATTCGGGTAGATTGGAATCCAGAACCGAATTGGGCAGAAGACTTCGAATCCAATCTCAAATCGAATGTCATCGCTCTTCAGATTGTTCACACTGCACCTTCTTAAACCCGTAAATATTGTCTGTCTTTGTGAGTGCGGTGACTCAGTGGTTACAGCATTGGACTTCAGACTGAAATGTCCACGGTTCGATCCCCGCCACGGGTAACTGCGTTGCGTCCTTGGGCAAGACACTTAATCCCAAACGCACACCACGTGGAGGAACGATGGCGCTGTGTACTAAGGCGTACTCTGCACGTCGATAGTGCACTTGTCTCCAGCCAATGCTAACCCTGCTTGTGTGGAGTTAGTACATTAGGGAGTCTCGCAGTTGGTCGCCGCTTCTCGAGGGTTCATTCAGGGTACGTCGGATCCATCCAGCCGTAACACTGTCCAACTCGAGGCGATCCTGGCTACCGGAAGTGTCGCTAAACCCCAATAAATAAATAATTGTCAGTCCCAGCCCAAGTATTGTGGTTCTCTGTGGTTAGGTCAATCAAAACAATCGGAATGTTCCAGAACGGAATCGACGTAGTTTCGGAAGCTGAACCACCTTGATCTATCAACAGATCTCAAGTACAGGAGACCTAATGATAGAAAAAGAATTCAAGAGAAGACACTCGGTAACATTTTGATAACATCTTGATGATTTGAAAATTTCTGAATCAGCGGAACTCGAATCGAAGCAAATCAAATCATCGCGCAATTTTCGAATCGAATCGAATTTATAAGTTTCAAGGGGCCCTAAACTTTACGGCATAAAAGGTGATGGAGTTGTGGTGAAATCAGTACATTTTTTTATTATACGCTAAACGGTAGATTATCGAAGAAATTGCGGAAAGATAGAAATCGTATCCCCCACTGAGAAGATATAGAAATTTTCACTTTCACGGTATCAATCAATATGGCGACTTTCTGAAATTCAGAGCATCACTTCAAGGTGAATACGAGTCAAATTATCACTGGAAATAATCAATTTGTTCTAAAAACGTATAATGAGAAGAAAATCTAGTGTTTTTGAGTGGATACCAATCATTTCTAGCAATAATTCAACACGTATTCACCTTGAATTGATGCATGAAATCCGCTAGTCCAAACATGGCCTGAAAGTCAGTAATATAAGTTTGGTACGTCCTTTGAAAACCAAAAACTTATATTACGGACTTCCAGACCCTGTCTGGACTAAAAACTCGCAAACTGAGTCAGATCGCAAGACGCTATCTATTCCGAGTATCGATCAAAGCACTTCCGCCTATCAATGATTCAATGCACTGTGTACGAGTAGTTGAAACGAGTGGAATGATCAGATTCTGATAAAAAGCGTATAGTAAACAGAAAATCTAGTGTTTTTGAGTGGATACCTAAAATTACCTCACTTGTGATCGAGATAAATGGTTATTTTCGCTCTCGCAAGCGCTCGCGAAAAATAAACATTTGTATCGGTGACTCATAAGATAATTTCGGTATCCACCCAAAACACTAGATATCCTCTATATCTTAATAACCTGACACTTCGCCCTGCGTTCCTACCCTGAGGTTAACCCTTAAGCTGACATGGTTAGGAGACGACTCTTGTAGCAACCTTCTTGAGCAACTAACCATTTTCACCTTTTGCCTCCAAAAATCGCTTATGATACCTCATTTGAATGTGCTCGTTCCAACGAGGGGGCATGCAAGCTATTGTAGAGGCAAAACTGAAAATAATGATATATCTGAATGATAAGTTTTTTTGTGAATAACACTGGTCGGATAACGTCTCTTGTGTGCAACAACGCACCATCTGCAATGCTTTTGCACTGCAGATGGTGCCTTGTTGTACTCAAGGGATGATATGACGTTGCACTCAAGGGGTAATACGGTGTTATATTACTAATTCGTCACCACAGAATAACTATTGATGGCATTCTCTATCCTGAACTTGCTATGTTCTTCTGAATGGTGACGAAGAATGGGTTAGTGCCCCTCTCAAGCTTCACAACAACTCTTCCGTAATGCCGGATCGACAGGGGCGTCGCTAAGTGTGGAGGTTAGGGTAAGCGTGTCCCCCCCCCCCCAAAAAAAAAATCGTTCAAGTTGAGGCATTTTCGTCTGCACTGGAATCTTAGATACTAATTTGCTCTTGCTTGTAATCAGGTACCTTCTTCGTTTTTGAGACGTGGACCTGTGTTACACAAACAGTCGGTCATGCAACCATGTAGGACCCGATTGGGGCTGTCGGGAGCCAAACATGACCCATTTGGGGTACAGGGATGGTGTGTGTTATTAAGAAGTTGCGTCACGACCACAGCATGCATATTTTATTTATCAGCAGGCACATAAATTTCAAAGAAGATTTTTTTCCAACTATTATCCCGACTGACTAATATTCCAACTACATCATCAAGTCTGGCCTTCGACGGATGCACGCCTTGATGGTATTTATTTATTGGTGTTTAAAGTCACATACTTATGCGCAATGGCCAGTTGTGACCGTGACAGTTTTACGGATGGAGGAAGCCAGAGTACCCGGAGAGAACCACCGAGCATCGACGAACAACTGTCAGCTCCTCAACATTCCCCTCCCGAACTCTGTACAAGCTCCGCTCAAGCGGGGTTACAGCGGCTGAAGACATGTGCACCATCGACGTGCAGTACGCCTTAGTACACGGCGTCATCGTGCTCCCATGTAAGCAACCGGGATAAAGTGCCTTGCCCAAGGACACAACGCGGGTCATGTCTTGATGGTGCAGTCGATTATTTTATCAGTCACGGCTTGGACCATGACATTCTGGACAAATCAGGTTCCCAACCCTCCCCGATTCTAGGGCCCAGCGAAGCTTCGGGATTCGATTCGATTTCGAATCTTAAGTTGATATTCGGTTCGATTCGAAATCGGTTTCCCGATTCGTTTCCTTTCGAATCGTTTTCATATGAATACAGCTTGGTATAAGTCATCTTCATCGTCTCACAAAACGCAGAGTTAGGATGGAAATGGTACATAAATAATGTTGAAATAAAAGATGGAGAGTAACTTCAGCTTCATTAACACCTTCACTCATGCCACCAG
Source organism: Pictodentalium vernedei (assembly GCA_031216915.1). NCBI lineage: Eukaryota > Metazoa > Mollusca > Scaphopoda > Dentaliida > Dentaliidae > Pictodentalium > Pictodentalium vernedei. The sequence continues at coordinate 171,775,329 of CM062290.1, forward strand.
CCATACTAATATCAATATCACTAGACCCTACCACTGTTGAATGCAATTTAAGGTTTCCAAGCAATGTCGACGATGAACTATACTACTCGAAGTGTGCTAAGCACCAAGTATATCCAACTACCTGTTTTACGTTTTAGTTGAAATATTGTAATGAAAAGTGTATATATTTTTTATTTAATTATATCTTTAATGATTTAAGTACAGAAATTAAGATTTTATTTGTGTTTGACATTATTTTTTAGCTTTTGAATACGATAACCATGGAAAATGAATATTATTGGTAAAAGAGGAAATTTTTCAATATGCCAAAAAGTTGACGGAGCGAACTGGTATGGGTTCAATATCGAGTATGAGACCCATTACTGTTAATTACAGCTTGACAACGCCTTCTCATGCTCCCAATCAGGTTCCTGGTGGTCCTTTGTGAGATGTTGTTCCATGCATGGCACCAAGCTCCTGGTCACTTCTTGGCTGAACTGGACGGGCTGAAATTGCAAGCTGCAACTCATTCCAGACATGTCCGATTGAGGCCAGGGGATCTTGCTGGTCAGTCCATACGCTCAATCCCTTTCCTCTGTCGGTACTCCCCGGCAGCATGGGCAACATGAGGACGGGCATTATCGTCCATCAGAATGAATCTATCACCCACCACACCTGCATGCAATCTGACATGGACATCCAGGATCTCATCAATATACCGTTGTGTAGTCAATGTACCACATTCAAGGACACAGAGCTCTGTATTCCATCCCAGCTGATACTGCCCAGACCATGATTGACCCTCCACCATAGCTGTCATGCTCAGCAATGTTGGTTGCATGGAATCGCTCTCATGGTCTTCTCCATACCCTAGAAAGTCTATCTGTGTGGTCTATGCAGTAACTAGGCTCATCTGCAAAAAGGACAGGTCGCCAATCTTCTCTGGTCCATCCAACGTGGTCCATGGCCCATTCATATCGTGCCTGGCGGTGGTTCTGGGGCAGCGGAATGCGAATGCATGGTCTTCTCGATCGGAGACCGCCTTCGTGCAACCTTGCCCGGATAGCCTGCGTCGAAACATTTACCCCGAATGTATTCTGAAGGTCACTGCGAAGCTGGGTTGCTGTGGCAAAGCGGTTCCTACTGGCCTGAATGATCAAAAACCGGTCTTTAGCTGGAGATGCTGCCCTGTCTCTGCCACCACCATGCCTTCTTATTGGTGTGCCGTACTGCTGAAATCTTGCCCAGGCTCTGGTGATCACCTTATGGTGCACACCAAGGGCTTCACCAACCTGACGATGGGTAGCCCCTTGCTCCGCCATGCCTACAGCCCGCCACATTTCTGCTTCAGACAAATGTCTTCTTACAGTTGCATTTGCCAAATTCAATCATTAAATCACAAGCGTTTGTGTTGAAATGAAGATTGAATACCCTACACATGTCATGTACATGTAGACAGTACACGAAAACATCATGAAAATCAAAGGGTGCATGCTTCCATGACTGTCACGAAAAGTCTGCCTGTCAAGAGTGCTAATGTAAACACTGGGGACCATCTCAATACATTCCTCAATCATATCCACCAAAAATATCACAAATATGTCACAAGAAAATTTCACAATGATGTATCAAATATTTGGTGCTTAGCAAACCTTGAGTAGTATATAATCCTTACAGGGTAAAATTCGAACGACATGGGCAAGGCATGCCTTCGACGAAGGCAGGCATTGGTTAGGCAGTTGGGTTATTTTATTAATCGGGACTTCAGCCATCAAAGTCGGAACAAATTAAGTTAATAGCACCCCAACCCCCATCAAATTCAAGGCGTCATTATTTATTTATTTATTTATTTATTTATTTATTTATTTATTTATTTATTTATTTATTTATTTATTTATTGTCGTTCATTCCCAATATGGTCTTGCTTATGGAAATTGCAGTACCGTGGCGACAGTGGTGTCATAGTGATGTCTTGGCTGCCTGTACAGGCAGCCAAGACTTCACTAGACACCACTGCTAAGTGGAATTTTGTTTCCTTTTTATGAGGGACAAAGACAAAGAATTCGGGCTTTTAAAAGCCACTTTTTAATTCTACGACAATAACATATAGTAAAACATATAGAAATATAAGCATGAATGATACAAAACAAACAAACAAACAGAAAACAAATCATTCGATACGAGATTCGATTCGATTTCTTATAATAGACGTGATTCGATTCGAACCGAAAATATGTGATTGGCAGGGCCCTACCCGCTCCATCGGTCATCTTTGCGACGCCAATGCGAACTAAAAGTATACAATCGGTGATAATAATAATAATAATTTTATTGTCATTCACCCTCATACATGGGTATATGACACACATGTCCAATAGACAACATAACATAATGCAAACACAAACTGACATCACATATATTACACGAAATTGATTTTTTTAAGGTTTACTGTGGTTCGACCTCCTACCTGTAGTTCAGGGATGGAGTGCAGTGTACATAATTTAGCCGAAATCATCGAAATCATCCAAAAATCCTCCCCCCCCCCCCCCCCCCCCCCCCCAACGTAACCACCAAAAGCCGACTAGCGCAATATAATTTGTTCTGTTTTCCAATTGTTGTTTCACAGGCACAACCTACGATGCCTCACAGGAACGAACTCACTGAGCTCGCTCCAGTGAGCCATCATAAGCGTTGTTTATGAGACAAAAATTTTATATTTCATTGATTGAAATTCTATGAAATTCCAAGACATAAAAGAAACAGAAAAAACCTCAAAATACTTCGAGAATGAAAGTTAAAAGTAAACGGATGATGAACTGATGGACAAAAATTAAATAAGCAAAGAAATAATAACTCGCACAGCAATTACAACGAGTTTGTAAACAAAGCACGCATTTTTTTCTTAATGTGCTGTTTAAATAACTGACACTTCCTTACGCGATTAAATTATGTGAAGAAAGCGTAAAAATGGACTTAATAGCCCCGCGTTATGGGAATGGTCATTTGTCATACATTGCGTATGCCGTTAAGACTACCTTTTTAACAAGATGACCACATCCTGTTTGGTTGTCATGATATAATTACTGAAGAAAATTGCTGCTGTGGTAGTGATTACCGCGTCCAGTAAAGCGATTACGTCAACGCCCATTTGTTGAGCAGTGTAACATAAAAACAGTTGTGTTCGAACTGAGGAGACAGTGAGGTTACTAGTGTACTGGGGCGGAAGCCGGCGCTTCGGCCTATTCATTTCCAAACCCTTCCCTTCATCTAGAAATCCACCGAGGATGACTACTAGGCCAATTTCGACCTGAACATGACCAAAGCCTATGAAATCGTTGATTCATCACTCAACTATAAGAACAGATGGGTTTGAAGGAAGAACTAATTTCTATAGTTAAGAAAAACACCAGGTAGCCTTCGAAAAAGGAGAAAAAGAAGTCCATCCACCTCACATCATTAAAGGAGCCTTCCGCAAAACTCACCCTTCTCTACCGCGGTTGGATAATTATGCTTCAAACCTACACTCTAAAATCAGTTGAGTTAAAAATCAACCAAAATCTACTGGGTTAATCCTTTACCTAACATGAAAAAGCAGACGACACTTGCAAATAAATTTCTTGAATAACTAATTTATTTCATTTTTTGTTTCAAAAACACAGGTTATGACCTCTCTTTGGAACGAGCTCGTTCCAAAGAGGGGTTATAACCTCTGTTTTCGAGAAAAAAATGAAAAAAATAATGAAAATTAATTGGCGATTTTTGTGAATAGCACTGGTCATTTTGGTCATTACGTTGGGTAAAGGGTTAAGGGTGTATAAACACATGGCCAAAAAGTAGTCAATCCGTGTCACACTGGCACAGACGCACCTTCAGCACGCGGAAACTATTGCTTTGCTCAAATTGAGAGGTATATTTGCTTCAACATGTCCAACACACACCACTCAAGAGTTTCTTTTTCATCCTTTTGGGTTTCCATTTGCACCTTGGGTAGAGTCTAGTGATAACGTTATATTATATTTTACGAAATTATCTGAGATACACAAAGACACTATCAAGACATGGCAATGCTCGCAAAATCACCTCGCATCCTCCTCATCTATCCCTTTTCCAGGTAAGAGAGGACAGTATCCACCTGACAGTTCATAGATTTAGATTATGATCGAAATAAATCGCTGTTTACTTCGGGAGGGCTAGAACCACTCGCGTGAGTACGCCCCTTTCTGCATTGGAGTTTGCCAGTCAAAGAACTGACCTACCTAGTTGGGTGCTAATTTGGAAATACGGACATTGACGAAGTCAAAAAGAAAGAATGATCTTTCCTACGGAAGAGGAGTTACTCGGTAACTGACCGAGTTACTGGAAAGAAAGAAAGATAGATTTGGAAGGAAGAAAATCGATGCATCGCATTCCAACAACTCGCATCCCAGAAACGCCGACATCCAACTCGATCCTCTTCGTGTATGAGTTGGAGTGTAAGAGAGTAGCCTATAGCGTTCATACAGATTAACTTTACTGAGAATGCATGGGGAAGGATGAAGGGTGAGAGAAGACTCGACTGTAGGTCCAAGTCATAGAAGTATCACGTGATGGATAATTCTTACTTTAACCCTTTACCCAACGCAGACGATATCAAAATTTATTATTTTAAATATAATTTTTCTCAAATGTTTCAAAAAATTTCAACAAAACCATATCATGTGACCCCTCGTTGGAACGAGCTCTATGAGCTCGTTCCAACGAGGGGTCACATGATATGGTTTTGTTGAGATATTTTGAAAAATAATATTTTTTCAACTACTGAATTTGCATATTACGCAGGCGGATGCGGCCGATTCGTTGGGTAAAGGGTTAAGCAGTTATTTTTTGAAAATATCTAAGTAACAACGATTACTTGTTAGATATGGGGTGATATGAAGAGTGTCCAAACCTGTGATCCTAACCCCGAAAGGGGTCATGAGAAAAGACTCAAGATTTCGACCACTCAAAGATGAAAAAACGTTGTTTTTTGTAAAGAAATGCCTTTGGTAAGAAAAATTTCAACTCGGTCGAATGCCCAAGCACCCCCCCCCCCCCCCCTTCTTACGACTCCCTCCCCAAACTTCCAGCATATTACACTTTTTGGGGTTTTTTTTAAAAACGTAGCCCCCCCCCCCCCCCCCCCCCACCCCTAAAGATACTACAATCCGAGAGCTTTCATGTTGTCGCTGCAGAGACATTGAGTCATTTTAGTTAGTCTTATTCGAAACGTTGACATGACCTTCAACCACATTGTTCGGTCAGTCAATGTCAACTGTTGGTCAAACTTCATGCCAGAGTCTTATTAGCGTAACACTTTCTAACGCCACATACTTCTCTACCTCCCACCTGGACTCACTTAGTATAAATCCTGATTCATCCTCGGAAAATTTTGTTGAATTTTGGGCTAAACAAATTTATCTCTGCTCAGGAGTGAGAGACAGAAAACATCATTACGCGTGGATAATTTTAAAACAAATACAAATATTATGCCTGCAGGACGGTGTCAGGGAGTCAATATTTAACATGGACGCAAAGGCTGATTATCATAATATTTATCTAGCTGTGAAATCCAGTGTCTTCACTTTGCTATTATCCACTGTTATGGTTTATTATACGTTGGTCGAGAGTGACAGGGGATTTGTGCATTCTTTCTTCCACTGATTTTCATCTACTCAACGGGAAGTGTGCATGGATTACTTGCTAAACACTCGACTGTTATTTACAACTTCGAAAAAAGTAGAAGATTGAACGTGTGGCTACCACAGTGGACACAACTACTAAATTAGCAGAAATAATGCAAAAATGGTAGTGCAAAGACGAGCATGCTAACTTCATTGAAACATGAACACTCAGGACTTAAAATAATAATATCAAATCTTCGGCCTTCCGCTGATTTGTCGCGGTCCTCCGACGAGGAGGCGTACATTAACCAAGTGCACCGCAGTGGTATTCCTCCCCCACTCTCGCTCCTAATCTACCAGCATTCAGTCAAAAACAGTTTCATAATTCCCTCATTGACGTCTTCTCGATCTCCCAAACTATAAAATTGACCCTTTTCCTCATGTCATTCTTCATCCAATTATCTTTCATGTTTCCATCCCATTTTTGCATTAATCTCCCAAGGAGTCTTGTTCTACTAGGCAAATATTTGGTGCATTCTAAAATGCACGAGAGTCAGAATCAATTTGCGCAAATGATTCTCGCAACGAAAACAATGAGAACCCAAACTGATTGGCGCAAAATAATTAATTATTGTCGCATTTAATTATTGTCGTAGATTCAAAGAGAGGCTTTAAAAGCCCGAATTCTTAGTCTTTGTCCCTCATAAAAAGGAAAAAAATTCACTTAGCAGTGGTGTCTAGTGAAGTCTTGGCTGCCTATATAGGCAGCCAAGACATTACCAGACACCACCGTCGCCATGGTACTGCAATTTCCACCAGCAAGACCACCAAGAGTCTGTGTGGCGGAACATGTGTTCTACACGTACACGTATGACAAGAAACTCACCAAAGTTAAAACTGGTTCCTTCGCCGAGAATGAATGGTTTCGCGCGCCGAAGGCGCGCAGGGACGGAATTGGGGAACAAGCCCCTTTCGACCCTCGTTGACTGTATAGTTTTGTCATGTCAGAGCGTGGCAGAGGAGGGAAAGAGTAAAGGTGTTCAGCGGCGTCTGTGTCTCCTGCAGTTTTTCTTGGTGGGAGGAGGATGTGTTGGAGAGATAGATGTTGGCGTTGTTGGATCTGGAGGATTAGTAGGTTCCTTGGTAGTGAATGGCCTGGTCCTTGCTGCTGTTTCTTCTTGAGGTTTCCTATAGTTTTGTAAATTTATTGTGAGGATTGTCCTGATTGAGTTTGCTGGAAATTTTTTGGATACATAGAAGCTGTAGTTTTCTTGGACTGTGGCTCTGGTGTTATCGTCCTCGATCTCCTCCCCAAGGAATGCCTCCGCGGACTCCGGGAAGCTCTCCTCCTGGTCGGACTCCTGGTCCAAAAAAAGCTGGAGAAGCAAGAGCTGGAGGGGTGAAAGGTGCGTCATCAGAGACAGCTTCCTGCACCATTGACAGAGCATCCTCCTCCATCTCCTCTTCAGATAAAGAGTCTGATGAGCTGGAGAATGAACTGTCACCTGACGACCCATGGTCCTCCGGACCCTCCTCCTGGGAGAGGGGTGCCGGGCTGGACAAGGGTTGTTCAGGGGTGACAGGCGTTGTCCCCTTAACGCCCTCACTTGCCTCCTTCTCTTCCTTTTCCTTCTTCTTCTTCTCCAAGAACTCCGTCATTCGGCGGGCATCTCGTCGTCTGGCGGAGGGTCCCTTCTTTCTTATTCTCTTCTTCTTGATGGTGGTTGTGGCTGTACTACTCCGTCTGCCTTCATCCAGCTTTTCCGTGTCACTAGGAGGGTGACCAGTGTGAGGGGAAATCCCCCCACGAAAGGTGCTACACCTCTCCGAGGACGGCGGTTCCGATTCTTTATCAAAATCCACTGTCAGGTGAATTTTACCCTTGAGCACCTGGATTCTCCAGGTGGTGGCAAGGGTAGCCTTCACTCTGACAAGTGTCTCTTGGATTACCAGTGGGAGCTCCATTGATCAGTTGTTAGCACCTCGGAGTCCAAGGTGCGAAACCAAACGACAAGACTAGTTCCTTAAAGGTTAAACTCCCTTAAATACACAAATATAAGGTTTGCTTTTACTGTGACATATGCACATGTTGCGCCCACATAAAATAACAGTACTCTCCAATTTTAAATATATAAGAATTGAAAATTTATCCTCGCAACAGCAGTTCGCAAGAACCAAAACTGATTCTCGTGAATCGTGTCAAATTTTAAGGCCTGACAATGGTAAAGGAGCAGTTTTATGGGGTTCAGAGGAACAAATGTTTATTATGATTACTGGTATTTAAGGTTAGCAATCATGGCTATATCGTGAACTCCAAAGAGAAATGTAAGTTTTCCTCTCAATGGGTACGAAGTATCCAAGACAGACACCGCGGAGCCGGAGGCAGGCCTGGCATTCTTAAAAATACAGGAGGGCTAAAAATCGCTCCCCTCGCATGGCCTAGGGGAGCGATTAGCTCTCCCCAAGCTTACAAAAGCTTAAAGTGGCAAAATGAAGTTTTACTATTAATGAATCCTGCCTAGTTGGCTTTGTACTTTTTAGTTTGTGCTGCTAACAAGGTAGTCTCTGTGAGACGGCTACACTGCCCCTCCCACACCCTCGGGCGTCGTCAAGGCCCGGAAGTGTAGGAGGAGCAGTGTGGCCGTGTTACAGAGACCATTAACATAGCAGAGATCTGAAGAGATGTGGGTTTTAGGAATACGCGGTTATGGTAATTATTTTTTTCTAAGGCCAGGAGGGCTAGTTTTCGCCCTCCTTAATTTTTTTAAGGCGAGAAGTTCGCGAGCGAATAAATCGCTCTTCTGAAAATCAATTTCTTACAAATAATACAGCAAAACTGGTATTGAACGTCCACATCATTGTCACTTCATAGCTGTGACAGGTGGACGCAAAGCATAATGTCCCAAACCTTCAGCAAAATATAAATATAACTAGCGGGTGGATTCTTCCCAGAACGGACAGCCACGCCCATGCGAAAGAAAATGTACAGTTGCATTGGAAGTCAACTTTTCACTGGACACGGACGGACTGAATCACCGAGTCACAGAATCACACACTCCCTATTTATATATGAAACTAAAAGAGATGTTCCTTTTTTCCGGATGGTACTCACAACTTCGCTTTGCTCTTCGTCTTACACTGAGTGAAATCGCCTGCTTGAACTGACGAGTGAGTGGAATGTTTAACTTCTTGCATGCTGCTGGTCGATATTCCTGCCACGACAGGATTTCCGTTGCCACTAAAATCAGAATAATTTGAATACATTTATTCAAATCTGTCCCCTGTGAAGTGAATGGATTTTTATTACCAATCATTCCTTGAGCTAAATTTAGATGAATTTTTCATTAAATCTAGTCATGGCTGCTGGGTAGCAGCCATGACTAGATTTAATGAAAAATATCTGAAAAATACCCGACGGGATAAGAGTTAAGGTAAGCGTGTACTACTGTTACTACTAACGTAGCAATGGTAGTACGCGGTTGTTTTAAACATTTCACAACTGTTGTGGCTGAGATGTTTTGGGGCCCCGGTGGAGTTGGAGAAGATAAGGGGCCCAGTCACACCGGCCCGACGATGATTCTGTCCAGTGTGAGAAAATTTTGACTTTCAGGTGTGAAACTCGCGAAATCCTTGACAGAAAGCCTTTTGGAAGGTTTGTATCTAACACCTAAATTTTGCATGTTTATGTAAATATTCGGCGTAAATACCGCTCAGAGTTGAGTCCCCGCATTCGGAATAGGGCTCTCAAGCAAGTACTGCAAATACGGGACACATTTTGTGCGCTGCTAAAGGAAATGGATGGAGAATCATAGAAAACAACGCTCCGATGTTTTAAAACTTACCCGGACTCCAAAGGCGCCCAAATATTTGAGAACAAAATTATTTTAGAAAAAAACAGATGTTTTTAATCAAAAGTTTGGACACCCTCTCCTATGGATCTACTTCACCCTTTCCCAATTGTAGACTCGCCACTGACATACACATTAATTCTTGTGAACGTTTTTAACTGGTCGGGGGCTGAATTATATTATTTTTGTTGGTTTAAATTTGTTATTCAAAATTTGTTTTTTTACAAATTATTGGAGAGTGCCCACAGGCACTGTCCAATAATTTGTAATAGAACAAACTTATATAAACAAAACATTATTCATTTGGATACGCGGTGGCTTTGCGGTGACCGGTTGTCGTCAGATCACCGAAGTTAAGCAACGTCGAGCCCGGTTAGAGCTTGGGTGACCGACAGAGCAATCGATTCGGACTCCCGCGTTGTGTCCTTGGGCAAGGCACTTAACCCCGATTATCCACATGAGGGCACGATGACGTCGTGTACTGAGGCGTACTGCACGCCGATGGTGCGCATGTCTTCATCCAATCTAACCCTGCTTGTGCTGTAGTGCGGAGTTACGATGTTGGGTAGCTGACAGCTGCTCGTCGTTGCTCGGTGGTTCTCTCCGGGTACTCTGGCCTCCTCCACCCGTAAAACAGTCACCGACACGATATGACATTGGCTGCTAACATTTTACCTAACATGAAAAGCAGACGACACTTGCAAGCAAAATTCTTGAAAAACTAATTTTTTTCATTTTTGTCTCAAAAACATTGGTTATGACCCCTCATTGGAACGAGCTCGTCGAGCTCGTTCCAAAGAGGGGCCATAACCTATGTTTTTGAGACAAAAAAATTGAAAAATAATGAAAATTAACTGGCGATTTTTGTGAATAGCGCTGGCCGGTTTTTACCATTACGTTGGGTAAAGGGATAAAGTGTCGTTAAACCATAATAAATTTAACAAAACAGTATTTGCATTTGACTGAACAGGAAACATGAGAAAGGAAAATGTTGGCTTTTGCTCTGGTACCCTCATTTTGAACGCCCTGATAGTGGCTTCTAGCATTCAACGAGTTGAAATCAAATCAAAATGGAGCCTACCCTCGATTATCTCTACAACACACACACACACACACATACAAAAAACATTGAACCTCAAGATTCAGCCTGTCCATTTTCAAAACCGTTTCGCGGTCCCTACGAGAGGAAATTGTTTGATCGTGTTAAGTGGAGATAAACCAGTTTAAAAAAACAAATAGCTGCTCTAAACTTCGGGCATTTATTTTATAAACAAGTCCTCATTTTTTTATGGTTCCACAACAGGCTGTCACGAGAAAAACCAGGACGTATGGAGAAGAACCAAAAGGTTCGAGTATACTATGATAACAAACAACGGATTTTCACTTCCTTTTTCTGAAAACTTTGACGTCTTGTAAAAACAGCAAATTGACTCCAACGGAAACTGAGTTTCATGTTTTCACTGACCGCTAAATTGCTGGGATAGTGTTCGAATTACTTTAATAATTTCTATATTGAAATTTAATAAAGTAATTTAACGTTCGTTAGATAGATACTAGTGATAAGAAAACAGGTATTGTTGTTAAACTGCGTGCGATAATACATCTGGACAGGAAGTGAAATAGATAGATTTCCCTTTTTGTAAAAATGAATCAATAAAATATGGAGAGAACAATATGTTGTCACATATGATGAATGCAGTGATGCGTTTATTTTAGTTTATTTATTCTGTGTTGGCAAGTAGGATCCGGCCAACCTATTTCCCACCCGTCAGTCGAGTATGCAATTGACAAACACCATTACCAATTTACGGATAAAAGAGGCAAAAATGCAATGTGAGTAGTAGCGTCTTCGAACCACGACCCCGACCCGGAGGAGAGCATCAAAGACTCCGTGGTGGCATTCCTGGAGGGTGGAGATAGAAACAGCTATCTGAACTGCAGGAGGAATACGAGCTCTTCACGCGATTATCTGGAGCCAATGAAAAAATCAAGAGATGCCTACTAGCAAAAATAAGGACCAGACCCCACCAAGGCAGCCCCGCACTCCTCCATCCACACCACCAAAAGAGTTGTCACCCTTTCAGCTACCTCCTCCCAAAAAGAAGAGTAGGAAACATAGACGTCGCTAACTTAGTACCACAGCCTATTTGCTCCTTTGCCACGCCCAGACGTGACGGAAAATATTTTATTACACGCCTACATGTTCTTTGGAATCCCCATCTACAGCAACACTAAACCATGCGAAAATGAAAATCCGTTCCGCACACATGTGCGGAACGGAAATCGTTAATGGGACTATTTTAAATAGAAGCGAAATTTCACTGCAATTTTCTACAAATCGTGCGCCGCAATTACAATTTGAATCGCTGGCGATAGCTAAAAATCGTCCCCTGAGTTTCAGTGTGTTCTTTGTACCAGTAGGCACATAGAACACAGTGGAACTCAGGGGACGAAATAGTAATACGGGTTCCCCTCGCAAATCTGGTTGGCCATAAAATGTGTTCTTTTTGTTGATAGTTGTCAAATGAATTGCTGAGTGCCCTTCTAATAGCTGTTTTCATGGGCCGAAAGACGTGTAATAAATACAGAACGAGGCCTGCAGCCTTTCGTTTTATCCTTCCGCGCTGGAACTCTGTCTTTAGTGCCTTATTAATTAACCCATTCACACGCGCGTGTCCTGTAAATACAGCTGCAGCTGGTCGAACGGGGCTTGCCGCACAGCGTTCCCGTGTGCCTTCGGCGGGCAAAAAAAAAAACCATTTGATTTGATTAAGTAGTATAGCTGTCCATTGGTTAGAGCAGTCATCATGAGATCGAAAGGTCGTTGGTTCGATCTCGGCCTGACCCACATGGCAGACGATCTTCGTCATTGGAAGAGACTTACAGGAAAGTTAGCTCCCCTTAATTTTCTAAAGTTGCCAGTATATTCAACACTTCGTGTATGGGAATTTCAAATAAAAATTGAAAGTTCCAAATATTAGCGAAGTTGTATCAACGACGATATGTGTATCATTTCATAAATTTCGAGATTTTTCCTGCAGAGTTGTATGAAAATACAGAAGCTGGCTTTTCACAATTTTTTTCCCCCAATGAGTTTGAATGTTTGACTATTATTCTCCGTTTAACCCCCTGCACACTGATGTTGAATTATCTAAAGTTCAAGGTGCAAATCTTTACCATAATGCAACTAGAAATTTAACCAATTCAATCTTGTTTGACAGAGCTCATTGAGCTCTGTCAAACAAGATTGAATTGGTTAAATTCCGAGTTGCATTATGGGAAAAATGGCTACTTGAAATTTGGATATTTTGACATCAGAGTGAAGGTAAACCCATTTAAAAATTTCACCATCTTTTGATGTTTTGTAACTTTTTTTTCATTATATTAACAGTGTGTGCATCGTGGCATGTAATACGGACACTATCCTTTCCATTATTAGAAAATTCTAGATGGTAAGGTTTGCTAATTTCTTTCCTGGGAAGAATAAAAACTTGCAAATGACTGTAAAACACACAGTCGCTAAACAAAGAGCCAAAGTGAACAGTTACTTACGTTGTTGCTTCAAATTACCTTGGCACAACAAGCCAAGTTTCCTTTTTTAACTTTTAATAAACGAAAACAGAGAGCTGTCTGTAGTTTCGATTATTAAAAGTAACAAAAGGAAATTTCTCTTTATTTCCTCCTGATGTCCTCGGTGTTGTCTCAACGATTACATGCTTCTTATTTGGGCCTTCCTTCCCAGTCTTATACTTTCAAAGGAGATAGTTTTATCGAAAGTCGATTTTTATGACGAGATTGGTCATCTGCGTTGTGTTCTTGGGCAAGGCACTTCAACCCGATTGCCCATGTGGGAGCACGGTGGCGCCGTGTACTAAGTCGCGGAGAGCGGCGATGGTACACTTACCTTCAACCAATGCTAGCCCTGCCGGGTTAGTAAGATATGGAGTCCAACAGGTATGCACCTTTGCTCACTGATTCTCTCCGGGTACTCCCGCTTCCTCCACCCGTAAAACTGTCCGACGCGATATGACACTGACTGTTGAAAGTGTCCTTATACCGCAACAAACAAACAAGGGGCAATGTAATCATTTCAGCCAATATCTGCGTCTAATATATAGAGTCTTCGCCCGTAAGTCATTCCATTCGATTACACTGGATTCACAACTTGGACACCGAGGTGTCAGCACTGATCAGATGGAGCTCCCATCTGAGATATAAGAGACACTGCAACGGTTGAAAGCTGCCCGAGTTACAACTTGAAGAATCGAAGTGCGCAAGAGCCAAATACACCTTGTAATGAATCTTGAGACAGAACTCGGACCGCCGTCCTTGGAGAGGTCTACCTCGTCCGTGGGGGGGGGGGGGGGGGGGGGATTTCCTTCCGCACTGGTCACATTCCACGTGACTTGAACAGTTTGCTGGATGTGAATTTAACTAATAACCGAAATCCGACAACATAGGGCAAACAGAAGAAGAGAAAGAAGGGATCCTCGAACGACGTGACGCCCACCAAATAATGGAACTCCTGAAGAGGAAAAGGAGGGAGAAGAAAGTGCGTCGAAAAGCCGATACCTAGTTCCACTGACCGGTCCATGTCCATCCGGCATAGTCCTCGCCAGTGGTTGCGGCAGGATTTGCCTAACATAGTTTCTGGTGCTCCTCGACAGGGGAGAGGGGATAGGATATTTCTCAACAAGCCCACAATAAAGAGGTATTTTTCCGGATGGGGGCTCCAGCCCTCTAATCCCTTCTGGCGTCAACACTGCCACTCGCAGAAGGAGAATCCGGAGTACACCGGATCAGAAGGAGACAGATCAATCTCAAGCTCATCTCCATCTTCACTCGAAGAGGAGATGGAGGTGAGAAATCTGTCTTTGGAGCCGGAGGTGAGCATCATGGAATTCATGGGGGAGCTCCTGTGCAGGGTGTCAACAATGAGGAACTGCGACTACACCTGTAGACACAATTACAGACTTTCAACAGCACACTCAGGGAGAGATCAGGGAAAATAAAGAAGTGGCTGCTAGATGGCAAAACTAGAGCTGAAACGGTTAACCAATTAATCGATTAATCAATGATCAACATCTTGATCGATCCAATAAGTAATTAATCGATTACCGTTACTTTTGAACTACTGTATTAGTAGTATGTAATATGGTTTTCACCCCCTAGTTGGGGGATCCCGGAAGTGACGTCATGTCACGCCATGTTGTGTTGTCATGGTAACCCGCGTGAGTGGTCATGTTGTGACGTCATTCCCATAGTGATACGTGGTGTGAGTGCGCATGCGCGGCGCGTGTTGTAATGGTGATACGTGTTTCCGTCGTCCATTTTGTATACTGGAGGCCGCCATCTTGGTTTGTATGGTAGCACGTGGTTGCTATGTTACCCCAAAGGCCTACAACAAGACAGGGGTATGTTCAGGGGGTGTGTTCGATTTAATCGGAGTAATTTCCCGATTCGTAGAATTACCACAAACAACCCGACAAGTTTTACTATTTCGAACAGAATTCTCTGCTTCTATCCATATATGCAATAGTTTTCGTCTACCTGAACATGTTCCTTTGCCCTGGAGTATACCCCAGTAGCGTAGAAGAGCCTATTAACTGGAACCGAGTTGCTTATTATTACTATATTTAGTGGAAATATCCTTCTTAGTTTGGTCCCTCTTTCAATCTTCATTCGTAGTGGTAACTTCATTCTTTATGGGAGCTGGCATCTTTTTCTTGTCTTCAGTAGAAACTTCGTTCTTAGTGGGAACTTCTTTCACAGTAGAAACTTCAGGCTTCTTCGTAACTTCGCTCTTAGTGAAAACTTCTTTCTTTGTTTCTGTAGAAACTTCGTTCTTAGTGGAAACTTCTTTCGCAGTAGTAACTTCATTCTTGTTTGTGTTGGAAGCATCAGTCAGTTCTTCTGTCTTTATTTTTTTTGTTTACTGATCGGCCAGTATCCACACATCTTTGTTTCTTTCCACCAGCATCCATGTCTAGATTTTTTCTCTTGGCTGCATTTACCACACGATTTACTTGAGCCAGTTCTTGGGAAGTCAGCTTTAATCCAGCATCATTCTTGAAGATCTGTATACGTAAGTCATCTTTGAATCTGAGCACTGTTGTTGACACAGATATCTTCACTCTTCTACGTTCAAAACGGAAATGAATTTATTTTTATACTAACTCTCCTTTATACTTTTTTCTAATCGTCTTCTTCTACTTCTTCTTCTTCTTCTTCTTCATCATCTTCTACTCTGAATGAGTAGTTTGTCGAACAGAAATCTTCGCTTTTCCAAAGCATATTTCTGGGATTCTTCAAAGTCAAAATCCTCTTCTTCACGAAGACGCTTGGCAGTTTCTTGAATTTTCTTGTGAATTGAGTCGTTGCAAAAATTTCTAATGTACAAAAAGGTATTAATGTATTTCTCAATAATGGCTTCTCTGACATTCTTTTGAAGTGCTCTATATACTGTTTCAACTGCATCTTCTCTACCCATTCCATCCTCGATATATTTGTTCATGAGGTTGTCAAAATCGTCCTGGTATTTGTCATAGGCACTTTGGACGATAGTTCCCATCACAGAAACGTCTTCTTCGTCTTCGTCTTCTTCATATTCCATATCTTCTGATAGTTCCGACGATTCATCGGAGTCCGAATATCTTGTCCAATTTTTTGGTGCACAACTGGATTGCATTGTGTCCGCTCTCTTCGAAGGTTAGATTACAAATAACAAGTTTCTTACGAGCACGACCCTTTTATAGGACATCGGACAGAACATTGATGATGGGTTTGATCAACTTTCCAAAAATCCTCCTTTCTGTATAATCCGTCTTCTATTCCGATAAGATAGTTCTCTCCGTGGTAAGGCAATTCTCCTAATCTGGTGTTTGTATGGAATCAGCTTAGCTCTCTCCTCAGATTTGGTTACAGGTACTTCACCCTTCAAGATATTCGAGGCACAATCACATATTCATTGTATCAAATCATCACTGGCTGTCTTGAGTATAGTCTTGGCTTCATATCGTCCCGCATCAGATAGGATTCGCAGTGCATCTAAATTTCTCTCTAATCTTGTAGTGTTGCTCGATTTTTCCGATTTTCTCATGGGACAGTAATCATCGTCATCTCTCTTACGTGTGAAGCTCCTGGAGAATTCTTTACCACCATATCTGCAGGACTTTCATGACTTCACTCTTTCGTGGTCGTAGAACAAAAATTTATTTTCACACCAACACTTCTTTTATACCCTTTTCAAAGCTAGGACTGAGTTGATAAGCGCCGAGAGAAAGCAACTCTTTCGTAATATACATCTTTTTATATCGGTAGAATTTCCATCATCTGTTAGCAGCTTAAATACATGTCCGTATTTTCGCAGGTCATCAAATTCAGCTAAATTCAGTGGTATCTTATCGTCGAGGATGTTGGTAGCACATTTACATAAACAGGTAATCAAATCTTCATCAACAGAGCGGAGAACGGCATCGATTTCCTCCTTGTCAGCATCCCGTAAAAATTCTATAAGTTTTTTATTCTGATCAGTCATTAAATCTCCAGCATCTCTCTCCTCTTCTGTTCTTCTTGGACAGTGATGTTCATCATGTCGCTTCCTATTCTATGGCTGGGCGAAGAACTTAGTACAATATCTACAGTGGAGCCGACGATGGTCCTTTTCGTGTCTTCGAGCATTATCAGATCTAGAAAATAATTTGGAACAGTATCTGCAACGAATCGGTAACATGTCTTCACTCGACGACGGTCAGGACACAAACGAGTTTATTCGTATTGAATGGTTTCGCGCGCCGAATGCCCGCAGGGACGGTAAGCCCCTTTCGACCCTCTCTGACAGTTTAGCGGCATTTATGTCGCTTGTTTTTCTTTTTGGGTGGAGGTAGCTGTGATGGAGAGACTGTAGTGGTTGTTGGTGTAGCTGGGCTGTTGACGTTTTTGTAGGACTGACTAGGATGGAATGGTCCAGTCCTGGCTGCTTCAGGAGTGCTGTGGCTGGTGCGCTGTTCCAGAAGTGCCATCGTTCTGTTGTTGTTGTCAGCAGACTCCTTTAGGGTATTCCTGACTTCTTCCCGCATGCTATTTACTTCTGCCGTCATGTCAAGTATATCTTGCATCATTTTCCGTTCCTGATCCGGATGGAGGGGAGAGATTGGAGTAGGTGATTTCAGAGAGCCAGTTTCCATTTCCGTCTCCGCCTCGCTGATGACGTCGCCATCCTCCAGGTTACCCCTCAAAGGAGAGGCAGCTGGGGAGTGGATGGGAGTCACAGGAATTGGAGGGGAGGGAATAGTAGTGGCATCCTCTGTCTTCTCTTCCGCCTTCTCTTCCTTCTTCCTTTTCCAGAATGTTTCCAACTGCCGGGCATCGCGGCATGGACTCTTCTTCCTCTTCTCAGGACCCCCGAGCCTTCTCGAGTGAGGACCAGTGCCAGAGGAGGTTCTCTCAACAAAGGTACCACCTCTCCCCGAGGAGGGTGGTATTTCTTTCTCTTCTTCAACCTTGAATTCAAGGTTCAGATGAACGCTCTTGCCTATCTCCTGGATAGTCCAGCTGATAGGGCAAGAGACGCCCAGAGCTGCTATCGTTCTCTTCAATCGCGCTGGTAGTTCCAGTGTTTCCATAATTAAGGTTATAAATAGGATGCTCGCACTCTGAGTTCAGAGGTGCGAATGGAGTGATGAGTTTATTTTCGCATCAACACCCTTTTTATACCTTTCCCAATAGAAGTACCCGGATGCAGCATGAAGTACCCGGATGTAAGGTTTCTACAACAGGTATCCTCCAACAATACAATACCAGGTATCCCCAAATACCCGTATGTGCCTATGTGCTAGGGCTTATTGTGTCACATTGTGCCTTTTCACATAAGCACATACGATAAAAATGGATTCTCCAGTAGTATCCTCGAATAAAACAATACCAGGTCATAGGTATCATCAAATACCCGTATGCGCCTATGTGCTAGGGCACATTGTGTCACATTCTGCCTTTTCACATAAGCACATATGACAAAAAGAGGTGCCGTAGAACATATGTTTTTTTCAAAAAAGGGGTGCCGAAATTGGGGTGCCTGGGATATGGCCATTGGATATAGAACTCTGCATACAGATTATAGGAAATCAAGCAACCCGATTGGTTAGTTATAATCTATATAAATGATCTAGATAAAGGAAACAACAAGAGTACACGGAATAGGGTCAGAACCAACAAGAATAGAACAGAAAAGCTAAATATTGTAATAATAAGAAAAACTATTCCAGTTAATAGGCTCGTCTACGCTACTGGAGTATACTTCGGAGCAAAGGAACATGGTTAAGTAGACGAACACTATTGCATATATAGACAGACAATTTTGAAAGAATTCGAAATAGTAAAACTTGTCGGGTTGTTTGCGGTAATTCTACGAATCGGGAAAAATACTCCGATTCAATTGAACACACCCTCCGAACATACCCCTGTCTTGTTGTAGGACTTTGGGACACTTAGCATCCAAGAAACCATAGAAACCAAGATGGCGGCCTCCAGTATACAAAATGGACGACGGTAACACATATCACCCTAACAACACGCGCTGCGCATGCGCACCAACACCACGTATCACTATGGGGATGAAGTCACAACATGGCCGCCCACACGGGTTACTATGACAACACAACACGGCGCCACTGGGTCACGTGACATGACGTCACTTCCGGGGTCCCCCAACTAGGAGGTGAAAACCACTTTACATACTACTTGTATTATATGGGTTAACAAAGGAACAAACTTGCTCCAAAACAGGCAAACACTGTCACACTGACTCACATCAATAAAATGAGACAGAGTAAAGCATGCAAGTTACTTGCTAACATACTTGTTTACTTGCATGATCATCAGACTGTATCAGCGGCTGGAAATGGTCATTCTTAACCCTTTACCCACTGCGGGTAGCAGACGATACTTGCAAAATAAATTCATGAATTACTAAACATTTTCAATTTTTGTCTCCAAAACATAGCTTATGACCCCTCATTGGAACGAGCTCAACGAGCTCGTTCCAATGAGGGGTCATAAGCTATGTTTTTGAGACAAACTGAAAACATAATAAATTTGAATAGAGACTTGTGAATATAGGCCTAGTCGGTTTAGTTTGTTACGATGGGTAAAGGGTTCATGCTGTAAATCATCAACGGTATGGCAATTATTCAGATATCTATTTGGACAAGTGATTAATCGGTTAACCAAGGTTAATCCAATCCACGTGATTAATCGATCAAGAAAACCCTTTAACCGTTTCAGCTCTAGACAAAACAATCAGGGATAAGATATCTCGAAGGGAGATCAGAAATTCACGTCGTTCACTCGATGCCGTTAGGATTAGACCATACCAGCAAAGTCAGTCCTCCGGACCTCCTCCAACCCCATCAACTCCGACCAAACTAGTATTTCTATCACAGCCTTCACCACCAAAAAAACGGACAGGAAGAAAACACAGACGCCGCTGAGTACCTTAACCTTTTGCTCCTTTACCTCGTCCGGACATGATACAAAATTTATTTTGTTAAAAGAGAGTCGAAAGGACACTGTTCCTATGCAATAGAACTTCACATTATTATGACAAGTGCATCATATGGGGCACGGGTGTGGAGGGGGGGGGGGCAGAAAGTCCGTGCTGATTAAATCGTTGATTCGCGGACTTGTTAAACCCATTGCCAAAGCCCAAATCGCCTTTTGAAAATTTTAATATTTTTTTTTCAATTTTTTCCTCTATAAAATGAAACTTATGACCCATCATTGAAACTAGCTCATTGAGTTTTTTTCAGTGGGTGTCATAAACTGTGTCTTTGAGGCATCATAACTGAATGATATTGCAAAGTATAACCAGTTTGGTGCAAAAGGTGAAAAACAGTTCCCATAGAATGTCTTCTCACTTGACATCAGTCTATATCCTTATTTGATTGAGTAGTAAAATAAAAATTTCAGGGACCAGAAAACAGTCGGGTCATGAAAATCGTGATATAGGTAGCTGTATCCACCCACTGCGCGACAATCAATCACTCTGTGCATATTGTATGAGCTGACAAAACACGAATGATTTTTTCTTCGGCGTCTGAAACAGGAAGCTGTTATGTGATTCGAGTGCTTTGTCATACAGTTGTTCCAAGGATCTTCCGATTTTTACGGACGTGAATTTCATGTTTTACAGATTATAATTATTGTATTGGGCATGTTTTAGCTATTTTATTCCCCCCCCCCCCCCCCCCACCATGTCGCTCTTTGCAGTATTGTTGTCCCAAAAGACTTATCAGATGTTTTATAAATATTCTCTGAGAAAATGAGGAAGACAGATATATTAGTGAGAAAGATTCTGACATTATGAGGGTGAGGTCGAGGGTTAGGGACGACATAAAGTGCACTGGATTGCTTCACCCTTTTCAAGTTATCCAATATACTCGTATCGTATATTTAATCTATTCTTGCACGACAGCCACAAAAGAACCAGTTCCTAAAATACTCTTTGCACGTTATATATTTACTAAAGAGATATAAGAAAAATGTTAACTTTTTCAATGCTGCAGTCGTTTATCAGTTTCCTACCCCCATTTTAGGACGACGCAACCATGGTGTTTTTTTCAAGTGACCTCTCTGTGTAGAACAGTTGTGCTTTTGGGGTGGTAACAAATTAAAAAGAGGCCCTGACAAAGAATTATGGGAGTCTTCTAAGTGACATTTAACCCTCTGCATACTGAAGTCAAAAAATCAAAACACGAAGCTGCACAATTTCCCATAATGCATCTAGGAATTCAACCAGTTCACTCATTGAGCTCTGTCAAACAGGATAGAATTGGTTCAATTCCTAGTTGCATTATGGGAAATATTGCAGCTTAAAAATTCGATTTACGCATAGTAGTGTGAGAAATAAAACTTAGCCACCACACAAATTTTGTGAGGACTTCGACGCTGTTATGGCCCGGGACTTGTCTAGCCGTTAAAGAGACCATCGCCTACGTTTATACTCATTCGTCTGAAATATTTCAGTTGGTAGTAAAAGCGAACCTATATATGGTTCGCTTGTCCGACGAAATAAAGAATTCCATTCGAGCGAACCTAAAAAATACAATAGACACTTATTTTCTTCGAATCAAAACAAAAAATGTTTCTCAAATAAGATTCGATTTGACCGAATGTTCAATGACCACACCAATATCACTAGACATGTTTGTTTATTAAATAATTACGAATGAAGACTCGTCACAGATGTAGTGATCACATCGTCTAGTTTCACTAATTGTGTTACTAATATATTTTATCTTATACCTGTTGAAGATAAAGCCCATGTGTTATAGATTATCTATAACACATACCCCTATGTCATATAGATTGGAGAACGGACTATAGTCTTTTTCTATATTATAATATAATGATGACATTCGCAAAATTGTTTATAAATCGTGTCAAATCTGGTGAAATTGATTATCAAACATATTTTTGTCATAAATCATAAGAATTGCGGCGTAAGTATATCTTCTGTAATTGTTTTCCCAGTTACAGGGCCACATTCTAAGGGGAACTATACTCTATCATTCACTTGAATTTGTAGCCTTGTTACGCACCAACAGCTTTTCCGGGCACATCACATGTATTCATGCCCAACAAGAGAAAGCAGTCGACTCCACTCCAGGTGAGTCGACATTTTGACACGAAATCATCCTCAAAACCCTTTTAAAAATGCAGAAAAGAACAAAAATGGTCGGTATAAGATAAATACAACAATACCATAGTGTGTTTTGATATGTTTGATATCTCAACTCGTTGAAAGTGAGTTTTTTTCGCTCGGCAAGCCTCGCGAAAAAAACTCACTTTCAACTCGTTGAGATATCAAACATATCAAAACACACTATGGTATTATCGTATATATATTTTCAAGGCGAATGAAATACATTTTAAATGGAATTTCAATAACAGCAACACGAAATAATACCTGTATATCTTTGTGAGTAAAGGGACGTCAAATTAAATCAAAAGCAGTCTGCGCGCAAACACCACGAAAAATGGGTAAACAAATAGTCCATAACTCTTTACCCAATGTAGCGAGCAAAACCGGCCAGCGCTATTCTCAAAAATCGCCTATTAATTTACATTATTTCTTTCATTTTTTAAAAACATAGGTTATGACACCTCATTGGAACGAGCTCGTCGAGCTCGTTCCAATGAGCGGTCATAACATATGTTTGTGAGACAAAAAATGAAATAAATTAGTTATTCAAGAATTTTTTTTTTTTGCAAGTTTCAAGGGCTTTTCATTTTAGGTAAAGGGTTAACAGCGGTGAATTCCAAACAGAATTCGATTGGTGGCATCTAGTGTAGCAGTGATGGTATGTGTCAATTTTGACCTTTTTGACACAGGAAACTCCTGCTGTTACTATTCACAATTTAAAAAGGGTTAACCCTCTACCCATAGGAATGAAATCAAATTCTCTGTATTTATATCTGTATATATTTGGTAAAGGAGAGTTTTCTAAGAGGAATACACATGTTCTTCAATCCCAGTTTGTCTTCTATATTGGCAAATAAAATATGTTTAATTAATGGAAGGGCCATGGTCCGCCAACATTACTCATAAAAAGCACCAACCAAATTTTTATTATTTTTTCACTTTCCCCGAAATGCATAGCTAATCACACATCACTGGAACGGCCGCGTTGTGCTCATTTCGGGACCTTAAGCTGTTTGGAGGACAAATAAGGAAATATTTCGTGAGGGGGGGGGGGAGGGGGGTGGAGGGGGGGGAGGCAAAATATGGAAATATTTAGTTTATTCAAGAAAATGTTTTTGCAAGTGTCGACTGTTATTCTAAGAATTTCTTGCTTAATATAGAGGGTTAAAGCGCTGAACGATTCAATTGTATTTTTTTATTCCCCAAAGTGCAATACGAATGAGCAGACGACATTATACGCCGATAAACTATCTGGACTTGGAATCTATCTTGTTCGACAGATTCGAACAATTAAAGCTTCTTGCATGAGTGCTCGTTTTATAAGCGATTACAGACAGCTGTTTGTAATAATATTTTTTCATCTAAAAATTAATGTAATAAAGCAATATTAAATACGCCATTATCGTCGCTCAGTTTTAATTTTGAAAAGCCTGAACATCGTTTATTTTAACTGAGACTATAAAAGTGTCAAAATAAAGTATGAATTCCACATAATGTTTGAATAACCCAGTGTGAACGTTATCTTTCCAAGCTACAAAACATGCTGGAAAACATTCCAACATCATAGACGAAACAGCTAATCATATATTTTTTTTATATTGATTTCTACATGCAGAATAGCTAATTACATAATTTTCCTATTGTTCTTTTAAGTGGTGCATCGCACTCCAAAATCAACTGAGTTAAAAATCAACCCAATTCAACTGGTTGAGTGAATACGAACCCAATTGGGTTGATATTCACTCAACCTATTTGATTTGAGTTAATTTAGAACCCAACTGATTTTAGAGTATAATAGTTCTGTGTAATGACAACAGGCCTGAAAATAATCCGTCTGACATTTGCAGAATGAGGTCCCCAGAGGGTAAATTTGATGATGCTATCCGAGACAGTGGGCCAATTTATCCTCTGGGTACCTCTTTCTGTTTAGGTTTGAGACCCTGATTCAGACTGAGGTTCACAGAGGGTAAATTCACCCTATGGGGACCTCATTTTTCAGATGACAGTCTGCTTATTTTCTGAATTGAATAACAATGGGGGGGGGGGGGGGGGTTGGAAAAAATTTGCAAAACACTGATGCCGGGGTGGGTGGTCAAGGAGGACAAAAAAAAAATTTCCGATGCTTGCAAAGTTTTCCTCAGACACTTTTGGGCACAATTGTATACCATAATCAGTGAAGTATCATTCAAGAACCAATAAAAAGACACTCAAGTTATCGGGGGTACCTACCATGGGTTATATACGATTATAAAACTGTTATTGCGGCTGAGCTATGATTCGGCTTATAGTGATACAATGTACGACATATTGAATAATGCAAGTTAAAATGCATCACTAATTGCAATTATCAAACACTGCACTCTAAGGATAAGTTATCTTGAGAGTGTTCAAGATTAAATTTCTAATATGTTCACCCTGGTGAGATCGGCTGGCTTAGATGAGGAGCAAAGACAATTATGTGGAGTCAGGAACAGTTACAGATTTCAGCTGCAGGAACAATTCTGTACAACGATGTATCCAGACCTATTACGAAAACACCAATGACTCTCATTGCCATTGTAGTAAGTATGTAACACAAAAACTACTAAACATTGAACCTGATTTAACTGCTAATTTATTTAAATCACATCTGAGGCCACAGGTGTCAACAAAATCATGTACCCGACCTTCTAGGACTGGACTTGAAATAAGTAATAAATCCCCTCCCCAACCCAGCCATGCCCCATCCAAACATTCGTCAAAAAAATAAACAAATACATAAATGACTAAACTCATTGCTTTTTGCATACACATACCGTGGAACCTCTCTTGAGAGACCAACATTTTTGCCAGACAAAAGGGGGCTTTCAGACAGGTGGTCTGTCAAGACCACCTGTCTTGAAAGACCACTTTTGTCTGGCCGAAATGGTATGTTGTCCTGTGTTGTCCTGGTCGAATACCATATATATTGTTGGTTTCTACAACATGTCTGAACACATGGAGAGATAACTATAGGTAAAAATTTAATGATATGACATTCAAGAGTGTTAATGAATTACAATAAAACATGCCTTAAGAGACGGATGTCTTTGGAGACCATGTTTTATATGGACATACCAGCTTTACTCTATATTTGATTTGTTATGGGAGACCACCATCTGCCTTAAGAGACCACATTGGTCTGATAAAACGGATGTTCTTTCAAGACCTGTCCTACTGTACAAGGTCAATCACTCAATACTGTATGATAAAATTGGTTATGGTGCAGTATGGTGGGAAGGATGATGCAGAAGCATGTATTTAGTGGGGGTGGGTGGTTCAGATAACCCCGGAAAAAAATTGTAAAACTGGAAAAAAATTACATGGGGTGGATGGGTGGGTGGGTCCTCCTTCCGGTCAAAAACAAAAAATCGGCATCGGTGTCTGCAATTTTTTTCCTAACCTCCCCCTGCATGGAATGAGTGTTTTTCTCATAATATTTATGAAACGAGTCTAAGAATTTTCCGTTTGGGAGAGCCTCTGGCGAGCCCAAAAGGAAAATTCGGGCGAGTTTCACAAATATTATATGCGAAAGACACTCATTTCATATTTCATTTATCGCACATACGCACAAATTAGCCACTTAGTATGACTTTTTAACCCATCACCTAACTTGAGTTGCAGACGGCACTTGGAAAAAACATCCTCGTATAACTGAAAATTTTCATTTTTGGCTTCCAAAACATAGGTTATGACCCCTCATTGGAACGAGCTCGACACGCTAGTTCCAATGAGGGGTCATAACCTATGTTTTGGAAGCAAAAAGTGAAAATATATCAAAAAAAAAAAAAAATGAATGGTGTTTTTCTTGTTTTGCCGAGACGGTTTTTGCCGTTACGTTAGGTTTTTTGAGTTTTGAGAAAGAATCTGCACTTGGGGATGCGCAGAGTCAGCGAAGAGTCAGCACAACTTCAGAAGGAAACAGCAAAAGTACTTCAAAACGCCGCTATAGCAATGGCACTTGCACAAAATAGAATAAATACCACGATACCACAGCCTCCATCGCCAATAGCCAAGATATCGCCATATCCACCTCCTAAGAAAAAACGGAGGAAGCAAAAGAAATAGGTAGCAAAATCAACCGAGCAGCCACCAGTCCATCACGAGCGGTAGGGTACGAGCAATATATAACAGACATCTATCCACTTATGGGATGCACGTCACATCCCCAAGTGCAGAATCTTTTCGGTGGTTTATTTAGTTGGTGAACAGAACTCAAGTATTCAAGTGAACAAGTTGTATTGTTGGGGTTAATTGAAATTCCAAGTTCTCACAACTCTCCCTTATTTTAACGACATCAGCAGAATTGATGGGCCATGAACATTACAATCATGGCGGTCATTACCAGGTCATTTTTTTAGGCTTTTCCCTCTGGAAATGACTATTGTTTTTCTACGGATTATTATTATTTTTTATTTTTATTTATTTTTTTTTTTTTTTTTTGGGGGGGGGGGGGTCCACACATTTTGTTCGTACGATTCAGAAGCCATTTTCGGACCGATTTTCACACAATTCTGAACACGCATAGAGGGGCACAAAATCTAAAAATGTACGAAGCGGAATTTTCGCTTTAACCCCTATTTAGCCAGAATTTGCCAAAATTCGGGTTTATAGGCACTTTCTCGAAACCATCTTGCAGATTTTTTAAACAGACATAATTGTTAAACCTGTCTGTGACACGACAATTCATATACAAGAGATATTAGGCAATGCATATACTAACCCTCCACAGGCTGCCAAACATCGAAATTTTGATGAAATGGGCTGTTTTCGGGCCCCCACAGCAACCAAAGGATACAGGAGAGATACACATAACTTCATTTATTGGAAGTGGGCTTCACCGTGGATCATTTTTGCAAGTAATAAGGGTATTAAAAAAACCAAGCGTTAACCCGTTTTGGGCTTGTGAAACTGCAATACCCCCTCAAAGGTTAAAAAATTCATGTTTTCTGTGGATTTCTCTAAACGAGTCTAGTAGATTTTCAAGAAAAATTGGCCACGCGCAGGTCTTGGTATAACAATACAAGTTGCATGGACAAAATACCCCGGTGAGCATTTGTTAACTCTCAACGGGCTGCTTAATGCCACCATTGTGATAAAATGGGCTGTTTTTGGCCACCAACAGCACCCAACGGGTACGCCACAAAGAAACGTGTGCTCATTTATCGAGCGCAAAATTTATACGGAAGCATTTTTATAAGTAGTAAGGGTATTCAAAAGTCGAAGTCTTAACCCATTTTGGGCAGGCTAAAGAGAGATACCGCTTAAAAGCTTAAAATTCCCATTTCCTGTGGATTTCTCTAAAAGACAATTGTAGGTTTTCAAGAAAAATTGACAATTCGCAGGTCTTTGTGTAACATTACAAGTTGCATGGACAAAATATTCCGGTGAGCGTTTATGAACCCTCTACAGGGTGCCAAGCACCGTAATTTTGTTGAAATAGGCTGTTTTCGGACATGCGCAGCACCCAATGTATACCCGAGAGATAAACATAATCACCATTGTTGGAAGTGGAATTCACCGAATACCATTTTTGTAAGTAATACGGGTATTCAAAAATCCAAGCGTTAACCCGTTTTGGGTGGTTAATAGCGATACCCATCAAAAGATTAAAAACATCATGTTTTTCCTGGATTTCTTTACAAACATCTTGCACGTTTTCTTGAGAAAATGGCCATTGATAGGTCTTGTTGTTACATTACCAGTTGCATGGATAACATATTCTGTTAAACATTTGTTAACCCTCCAAGGGCTGCTAAATGTCAAACTTTGGAAAAAAAATAGTATGTTTTTGGACACCAACATCAAATGGGAATGCCATAGAGAAACGTAACTTCCTTTACCGGACGCAAAACTGATAGGGAAAATCTCTGTAAGTAGTAAGAGTTTTCAAAAATCGAGGTCTTAATCCATTTTCGACTGGTTAAGGAGATATACCTCTTAAAAGCTTAGAATTCCCGTTTTCTGTGGATTTCTCCAAAACTCTTGTAATTTTTCAAGAAAAATTGACCATTAGCAGGTCTTGGAGTGCCATTACAAGTTGCATGGACAAAATATTCCGGTAAGCATTTGTTAACCCTCCGAGGCTGCCAAGCTTAGACATTTTGAGAAAATGGGCTGTCTTTGGGCACCCAAAACACCCAATGTGTACCTGCGAGATAATCATAACCTCCTTCATTGGAAGTGGAATTCACCGAGGATCATTTTTGTAAGTAATGAAGGTATTCACAAAACCAAGCATTAACCCGTTTAGGGCTGGTTACAGAACGATACCCCTCAAAAGTTTAAAAATTCATGCTATCCGAGTATTTCTCTAAAAACATCTTGAAGATTTTCAAGAAAAATTGGCCATTCTCAGATCTTAGTGTGACATTACAAGTTGCATGTACAAAATATTCCAGTAAGCATTTGTTAACCCTATACAGGTTCTCAAACATCAAAATTTCGATAAAATGGGCTGTGTTTGTGTACTCACAGCACCCAAAGTTAAAAGGAGAGATCAACATAAGTGGAAGTAGAATTCATTGAGAATTATTTATGTAAGTAATAAGGGTATTCAAAAAACAATCCTTAACCCGTTTTGGGCTGGATAAACAATGATACCCATCAAAAGATTAAAATTCATGTTCTCCAGTTATTTCCCTGAAAACATCTTGTAGATTTTCAAGAAAAAATGGATGGCCATTCGCAGTTCTTGGTGTGACACTGCAAGTTGGATGGAAAAATAATCCTGTTAGCACTTGTTAACTCTCTACAAGCATCCAGACATCAATATTTTAGAAACATTTGAGATAAAATGGACCATTTTCAATTAGCCACATCACTCAGTGGATATGTGTTAAACAAAAATAACTCATTTTGTCGGTCATTAACTTGTCGGACGAAGATATTGATATTAACCCTCTCCACCATTAATGATGGTTTTTAATTAAACATTTTTTTTTTATCAAACTGAGTCATCTGAGACTACTACACCCACCTTTCTCATAACATCAATAAAGGAACTTCAGTGAGAAGGTTAAAAACAATTCATCAGACACTCTGGGGTCATGAAAACTCATTGAAAAGCAGTGCTCAAAATAACTTTTTTTCTTTGCGTAGCAAAATGCTACGCATTTCCAAAAAATGAATAGCATTTTGTAAAAATTACATAGCTATTTTTGTACACCGGAGTTATGTTATGCTGTTTTATATTGAATTCTTCTAAGTAGACAGAATAGTTTCATCCATTTCTGGGCATTTTCAAATGATCTGCAACACATGAAACATTTACTATATTTTATTAACTGAACTGCCTTTAAGGGTTGCATGGACTTGTATACTGTTATAAATGGCGTCTTGGTTGTTTAATAGAGTTCTCAAAATGAGAGTGGGATTTTTAATTTGATGGGCTTGTAGTTATTTTTAATGGACATTTTATGCAAAATGTTGTAAAAACAGGAAGTATTTAAACCAACAGAACTAATCTTACATATGAAGTTGCTAATGATGCTTGATGGAGAGTTAATCTGAGTTATGCCTGGAATGTTCCACAATCAGAAGTAAAGCATCAGTGAACTAGTTTTCAAATTTGTTTGCAAATTTTCATTTACATTTTGCGATACATGATAATCAACTGCAGCCTAATAGGCTGCAGTTGATTATCTTGTATCGCAAAATGCTATACATAATTTAACAATGTGTAGCTTTTTGCAAGTTTTGCATAGCAAAAAGCGACGCGACACTGCTTATTTTGAGCCCTGTGGAACAGCCATGTATCAGAATCATAAAGTCTAGTCTTATTTCACTATACTATTTCCTTTCCTACTGATATGTTTTGAATACATACGCGTGAGAGAATATTCTCGGGGAGTGCTTGTGTTGTTGTATATTGAGGGCAGACAAGATGCTCGAAGAATATGCGTTGTGTACCAGCGCATTGAAAGGAAAGAACACGCTCGGCAAAGTAGATTATCAACAATAATGGTAATAGTCACAAACTTTTGTAACAAGAAATAGAACACACATTTCTAATACATTGTATAGCTAGTGAAGCTCGACATCGTGGTCACCATTTAAACAGCCTAACGGTTCTGTGGAAAGAACTAACCAAGCTCTCGGAGCTTCAGAACATGGTAGTCACATGCAGTTTGTGCATGCAGTGCTTTTGGGGAATGTGCAATGCGATTTCCGCACAACTGATCAATGGGGAACCACTTATATCAAAGATTGTTCAGGCTATCGTCACATCCATCAACTAGGATCGAAGATTCGACAACTGAAAGGACCTTTTGAACTTTTCAATTTGGACTTCACTCAAACGCGTATCGTGAGTTCAATGAGTGGTTCGTGAGTTGTTTTGTTATTTACAGCATTCTCTCTCACTGCCCATGAATGAGTCTGCCTGCGTGTGTGTGTATGTGGTGGGGGGGGGGGGGGGGGGTTCAGAAGCTCTCACCTATAGTCTGTGTAGCAACGACATTGAGATATTGATGGGTTATTATAGATCTAATACCACTGAGACCGGACAGGCCTACTAATGCTTGGAAACCAGAGACTTGACTTAAAAGTAAAGGGTGTTAAAGACGACACCAAGTCAAATCAATATATACGCCCTAATTTTATTCATGTCATCAACAAAATACCGTTTGTCAACAAAATGAATATATAAACGTAACATTCATAGGTTTTATCGAACCATCAGTTTGACGTAAAAGCACTTGAAAAACGACTTTGGTGGGTGCCGCTGACATCAACTTGAGAGCGCTATATTATTTAACTCTGTTATCCATAATACCTCGTAGCAACACACCAGATTGTCAACAACTAAATACCAAATGATATAAACTATATTTCCCACAAGCATGAACACGATCGAGTCTGCCTTGCAAAGTAATCTTAGATACCACTCTGAGAAGGTAAAAACGAGCGATTTAAAATACCTTTTCGCCCCATGTCTCTTTTGCAATAACATTATACGGAGGGAATCTCACGATTTTATAAAAATAATAAAAATAATAAGAATAATAATAATAATAATAATAATAATAATAATAATAATAATAATAATTGTTATTGTCAAAAGTTCTATATATGGTGCATGACAAAAGTGAAGAAAAAAAAAAAAGGTGACAGGCAATGAACGCAATGCATACGTATACATATAATGAAGACAAACATAACAAACATGCGCAACACATGCTGTGTATTGATTTGCAAAGAAAAAAACCCAAACATTATCGTGCGTGCCTATATTGTGTCATATACAGGATTTTTTCTGCCCTTTCTGGGAAAGAGTCCAGGGGCCATGCCATTGGAAAAATGTCCGCCAATGGGTGGGGGTGGGGGGGGGGGGGGCAATTGAGAATCTGTTTTTGAGGGGAAAACACACAAAGACTAAGAAATGGCACATTCGAATTGAGAAGACAACATTAAGACCGATACCAAAGCAGCTGCATGTAGGCCTATTCCACAATTAAGTTAAATAACAAATGGTCACATGGAATCATGTTCACGCAGTCTCTATTGTCTCACTAAAAATGTTCTTATATACTATTAAAGAACAGCTTGTCATTTGCCTTTGAATTAAGAGACTCCGTATATATGGCAAGTAATTTAAATTTAATGTACGATTGGTGTCCTGAACTGGGAGATCATAAGGCCTAAGAAAACCAATGGTTTTCTGAGACCTTATGACCACTCAGTTCAGGGCATCAGTTGTGCATTGGATTTTTGTTTGAACGGGAATTGTGATTGGGAAATTTGGTGTTAAGAATTGCGAAAACTCATGCCCAGATATCATTGGGAAAGGGTCCCTTAAACGGCCCATGTAGATACCCAAAAGAATCCCTGTATCTGATACGCAGCAAACGCCAATAAAACAAAACAGGACCGGTCGTGGAAAAATATGAATACCAAGGACGTTTTTTTCGTTTTTTTATATTGTTCGTTTTTAACGGTTTTCCAAGACTGGGCTGTGGTGTATATATATAGTTGCAGTACAGAGAACTGGCAGCGTCGCACCTCCTCTGATAGATAGAATGTGTATACTGCATTACCAAGGGAGAAACATCGCTGTCAACCATCTTAAATATTGTCAGGGATGGCTCTGGATATTTCAGCTGGAAAGCGTCGTTAAGCACTGGTTCCGGCTGAGTTACAGGACGTCCCCGTGCGTCACGATAAAGTAGACACGAACAGTAAGAATGGATTTCACCCTCAACTTCCGTGGTACAGGTAGGTACCGCCTGCATTTCCTCAGAATAGGGGGTCTTTTATTCCTTCCCACTTCTATACCCAGAGGGTGAGTACAAGCTTAGCCAGAACATAAGCAGACTGTCATCTGCAAAATGAGGTCCCCAGAGGGAGAATTTAGTGATGCAACCCTGCATAGCAGGGTAGCATCACTACATTTACCCCCTGTAAACCTAAATCTGAATGAGGGTCTCACAACTAAACAGAAAGAGGTACCCAGAGGATAAATTGACCCACTGTATGCGATAGCATCATTAAATTCACCCTCTGGGGATCTCATTCTGCAAATGTCAGACTGCTTATTTCCAGGCTTGGGTGAGCACTAAAAAGCTGTTGCTGTCGTAAAAACTTGTTTCTCATGGCATTTTCCACACTGAATTTCAAATAGTTTTTGAACTCGAAATGCTGTTTTGTAGTAAAATAAAAGTTCAGCTTTGGGGATTCAGAGATTTGACGTATATATCTTTAACCTTCTTGTCAACTGCATAAATTAGTTTATTCGAGACCAAAGCAGTTCTCGTAGTCAAAACCTATATATTGCAGGGGACGTTTCACCCCTCAAGCCTAGCTCGATCCTGGGCGCAAGGCTTCCACAAGGCAATTACGTGCTACTGAATAATCTGATAAGCTCAACAAGCGCAGTCAGAATTTTATAACCTGTCTTATTACATAATTATACGCCCGTGATAGATAACGATAGATAAATCAACGAAGCGGGCTACATTTTTTCATGTCCATTACCTCCATGCACACACATGGAAATAACACGTTTAAAAGCAGCATACTTTAAATCAATGCAGCTTCTTTCAACATTAAGGGCTGCATGTGGAGCGTTGGCCTCTGGGCGAGCATTGTCGTGGAGCAAAGGAATAAAGAAGGGGTGATTGGTGGGTTTTCTGGTTCATTCCTAGTTTTATTGTACTGTGGTGCAGGTGGTCTGAGCTTCGAATAGGCACAAACAGGTGTTTGGGCTTGATCCGGCACTCAAAGGTTGTCATACGATCGCTGAAGCAACTGTCGCAAGGGATAGTAGGAGTTGGCGTAGAAACGGTACGGCGGACGGGTTTGACCTTACTGATGTCCGAAGCACCAATATTCGGACTTTGGGTGCTCAGGCCTTTCCTGTTTTACATCACAATATACCTCATCGGATTAATAAAAGAACTGCATGGAATAAGCTGTATAGTCAGGTGCGTTGCGAAGATGATCGATTCGGGATGTGTAAACCTAATTTCTCCAGACTGCGATGACTCAAGTCGCGACTGACTTAATATTCCAGCTACATCATCAAGACATGCCTTCAACGAAGGCATGTCTTGATGATGTAGTTGGAATATTAGTTCGTAAGATCACCGAAGTTAAGCAACGTCGAGCCCGGTTAATCATTGGATGGGTGACCGACTGAGCGATCAATTCGGACTCCCGCGTTGTGTCCTTGGGCAAGGCACTTAACCCCGGTTGTCCATATGGGGGCACGATGACGCCGTGTACTAAGGCGTACTGCGCGTCGATGGTACGCATGTCTTCAACCAATCTAACCCTGCCTGTGCTGCAGTGCGGAGTTACAATGTTGGGGAGCTGGCAGCTGCTCGTAGTTGCTCGGTGGTTCTCTCTGGGTACTCCGGCTTCCTCCACCCATAAAACTGCCACGGCCATGATTATCTATTGCGCATAAGTATATGACCTTAAACACCAATAACTAAATAAATAAATAATATTAGTTAAGTCGGCATTATAGTTTAAAAACTCGGACCTTTTGGAATTTTTTTAGTGAATAAATAAAATGGACATAAATAAAATGTACATGCAGTCTAGTAGTCATATGCAACTTTTAATTTAACAAGTACCGTATCGGTACTCCAAATTGGTCAAACCCTAAAGGGTACTACAGACCTCCATGTATATATACACCTGGAACTTAATTAGGCATCCCCTATTTTTTCGTAGTGGTGTTAATAGAAACTGTCATTACTTTCATGCTATCTTTCAGATGGCCAAAAGTGATTGTTTGCGGAAAGAATGGTCCATTGACAAATGAAACACACAACACAATGATGAAAAAATGCAGTAGTTTAATGGCGCTTATTACACATATCTGTCACTAATGTTTTTGATGGAAAAATGTTCTCTCGACAAGTATGGTGCTGGAACGGTCCTTCATGAAACAATTCCGGTAATTACTGACAAAAAAATGTAACTTGTGATCTCCTGAACGCAATAGCAGTGTCCGACGTCAGTACCGATTGTATCAACCACATTCCCGAATGACAGACTGACCCCTCCTCCTAATCCTACCAGTGAGCCTTCTGATACGGTACAGAGGCAACTGCTGCCATTCCTCATGCAATGCAACTTCCAAATCGACCAAATTCTGTACAGGCGGAGCACTTGCTTGCACATGACATCCAAGAAAGTCCCAGATGTGTTCTAAGGGATTCAAATCGGGGCTCACTGCAGGTCAAGGTAGTGTTGAGTGTTGTGATAGCGTTGTTCTGAAGGAATGCTCTCACAGCATGGGGACGATGTGGCCTTGTATTTTCGTCCATAAATGCAGGGCGAGTAGCCAACGGGTGGTTGTCAAAATGAGGCACGACAACCGGATTGAGAATGTCCCGCATGTACTAATGGCCATTGAGATTCGCACGTACTGTCACCATATCAAGTTTAAAGTCCTGAGAGAGGCAACCCTAGATCATTACTGATCATCCAGTATAAGTAACAGTAGGTTCAAATGATCCTGGGCACGTAAGCAGTATCTCTACGCCCCCATACTCTCATGCGACCATCTATGACGCGAAGCAGGAACCTATTCTCGCCTGACCAATAAACTTTCCTCCACGTCCTGAGATTCCAATGATGTCGTGCCCAACTCCACTCCAAACGTCGACTTTGATGCTGGTCGGACAGAGCTAGACGCTTAATGACCCTTCTGGACCTCATACCCAGTGCTTTGAGACAGTTGCAGACAATTCTGTTGCACAACCGCCTGTTGGGGAGCCAAAGGCGTTTCAAAACCCCACTTGAAGCAAAGGGTTCACGACTAACAAGGCGTGCCAGACTCTGATCTCCCCGTTGAGAGGTCTTTTGGGATTGTCCCGGCCTTGGTCGGTCCTTAACAGCGTTGGTTTGTTGGTTTTTTTCGGACAAGTCTGCTGATGACAGAATGATTATAGCCAAGTTGCCTTTCAATAGCTTTGAATGACATGTCTGTTGCATGCATACCAACGATTTGCCATCTTAGTTCCCATGACAGTCTCCTCCTTGCCATGTCAATATTTATTGATAAAAGAAGTGACAATTTTTTTCATTTTATACCCAGATATTGCATGTGGATGATTGTGTTTTTTGAGACATTCGTGGGAAGCATGCTTCACGTGGACGAGGGGGTGTGTTTGGGGTGCGCTATCAACAAGAGAAATCACGTTTCACTAGATGAAATGTACTGCAAGAGATAGCAATCATTAAAACATAATAATCAGCAACAGCAACTTTACTGTCATGAAACATTTCAGGGGGTGCTTAATTAAGTTCTAGGTGTATATAAGAAAGAACATGATAACTGCCAAGAGAGAATCGATAGCTTAAAGTTTAATCCTGACGAAAATGTCTGAACTGGAAAAATGATTGTGATTGTCAACCCCTGAACCTTTCTTAAGCGACGCCCCTGACTGTAGTATTGTAGGTTGCTAATCTAAGCCTTTATACTAACGCGGTATAAACGTATAGTGTCGCTGTACCTACACATTATCGTTCACTTAGTCTTAGCAGAAAAAATGGTTGCGCGAAAAAATTAAGGTAACCCTTTTCCGGGTTGCTTTCTTTTCGATTTTGCACTGGCCTGTAGGGTTCTACATTGCCAGGAAAACGGAACTTGTTCTTCCAATGTAATCCGACAAACACTGCTCCGATTTTGGGGTTCCGTGGGTAAATCCTACTTCTAAAGTGACTCGGTACAAAATGATTATACGCTTACAATACATCGACGAAGATCGTCTGGTTTAGTTTCGTGGCTGAGAGACCAAATTCGTTGCGGTCTTTGATAATTTTCAAAGTAAATTATTCACACATACAACCAATGCTCTTTACATCACGGTTCAAAGTAAAAGTAAATTAATAAAAAACACTGACGAGTGTACACTCGTTCAAGGAAAGCGTTCGTTTAACTTTGATACTGTTCTGGGAACATTATCGAAAGTAATACACTAATGAATTGAACAGGCTCATGGCCCGAGACAACCATGTAAATGCAGGTAACGCGAGGTTTCAAGTGTCTATGTTTTATCATGTGGTCATGTATTCGTGTCTATTCAAGTGCAATTGAAACATTCATGGTTGGCTGTCGACAGACTCAAGAAAAAAATACGTTTCGTCAGACCTCAAAAATTACAAAATTAAAGCGACCAGAGAAAATGTTACCATAATTTTGTTCATGCAACGCGCCTCCTCGGATGGCCGTTTCTTTTAGAATTTGTAAGCAAGCAAGAGTACGGCGAAGAAATTCTGATATGTTTATCTGTATAAGTGGAGCGACTGAGATATATATCCAGGAAGAAACTCACCTCTTCGTTGTTTTTCAAGAAAAATGATGTGATGTAACACACTACTGGCAAGAGCTCGCATCGCAAATTCAAAGGCAATAAGTTATTTCACCCTTATTAAATAGACCACTGGTTGTGGCAAAATGATAAATGAATATCAAGATATATTCGAGAAAACTCCACGCTTCTTCAGAGGCACAGTCCCAATAATGAAGGCATTAAAGGCAAACAAAAAATCGGTCGCCCCTGTACTTTTCTGAGTAAAACGATACAGGCGAAACGGGCAATAGTTCTCGTTACTCTCTTCTCTATTCATTTGTACTGTCCTGCTATTCGGGGACAATTTCACAATTAACAATTATACAAGGCAATCCGAAATTTAGAGTAACCTTAACGAGAGGTAGCGCCAAGAGGGGGAGGAAAGCCCCCCCCCCCCCCCTCCCCCCTCCTTTCACACACACACACACACTTCACACACACCTGGGAATCGGAAAAAATCGTCGGGGAGATAAAATTATGCACATAAAGACCATAAAGATAGACATAATACTTCCGAAGACCCGATACACGTGCACAATAGGAATAATCCGGTGGGCATATAATCACTTTGGCATATGGAGAGTTAATTACATTGCGAGAGTTCTATTTTAGTCCGATGCCAGAAACTTTCTATACAATCACTGGTCGACACACATCTAGTCTTTGTTATGAGTTATACCGTACTTCGCGAATCACCACGACACCTTTTCTTATACCCTAGGTCCACTAGCCACAATTGTATTTTTATACGTCCGTTTGTAAAAAAATGTATTATGTAAATGGTTTGTCTGAAATGGTCTCTCTGTCCGTCCGTCCGTCTGTTTGCCTGCCTGCCTGCCTGTCTGCCTGCCTGCCTGCCTGCCTGCCTGTCCGTAAACAATTGGTTTCCAACCGATAACTTGAGTTGGATTATTTGATCTCAACCAAAGTTGGTATGTGTATTACCCAGCTAGTAATACAGGCCAAGTTCAAATATGGGTTCTGTCCATTATTGTTACATGAGTTACGGCCCTTTTCGTCTTAGAATTCGACCGTATATTAACATTTTTGGTTTCCGACCGATAACTCCAGTTTGGATTATTTGATCTCAACCAAAGTCGGTATATGTATTACCTTGTTAGTAATACATGCCAAGGTCAAAATATGGGTTCTGTCAAATTATTTTTACATGAGTTACGACCCTTTTTCGACTTAGATTTTGACCGTTTATTAACATTTTTGGTTTCCGACCGATAACTCCAGTTTGGATTATTTGATATCAACCAAAGTTGGTATGTGTATTACCCAGTTAGTAATACAGGCCGAGTTCAAATAAGGGTTCTATCCAATTATTGTTACATGAGTTACGGCCCTTTTCGTCTTAGAATTCGACCGTATATTAACATTTTTGGTTTCCGACCGATAACTCCAGTTTGGATTATTTGATCTCAACCAAAGTCGGTATGTGTATTACTCAGTTAGTAATACATGCCAAGGTAAAAATGTGGGTTCTGTCAAATTATTTTTACATAAGTTACGACCCCTTTTCGACTTAGATTTTGACCGTTTATTAACATTTTTGGTTTCCGGCCGATAACTCCAGTTTGGGTTATTTTATATCAACCAAAGTTGGTATGTGTATTACCCAGCGTGTAATACAGGCCGCGTTCAAATAAGGGTTCTATCCAATCATTGTTACATGAGTTACGGCCCTTTTCGTCTTAGAATTCGACCGTATATTAACATTTTTGGTTTCCGACCGACAACTCCAGTTTGAATTATTTGATCTCAACCAAAGTCGGTATGTGTATTACCTAGTTAGTAATGCAGGCCAAGCGCAAATATGGGTTCTATCCAATTATTTTTACATGAGTTACGACCCTTTTTCGACTTAGAACTTGACCGTTTATTAACATTTTTGGTTTCCGACTGATAACGCCAGTTTGGAGTATTTGATCTCAACCAAAGTTGGTATGTGCATTACCCAGCTAGTAATACAGGCCAAGTTCAAATATGGGTTCTGTCCAATTATTGTTACATGAGTTACGGCCCTTTTCGTCTTAAAATTCGACCGTATATTAACATTTTTGGTTTCCGACCGATAACTCCAGTTTGGATCATTTGATCTCAACCAAAGTCGGTATGTGTATTACCCAGTTAGTAATACATGCCAAGGTCAAAATATAGGTTCTGTCAAATTATTTTTACATGAGTTACGACCTTTTTTCGACTTAGATTTTGACCGTTTATTAACATTTTTGGTTTCCGGACGATAACTCCAGTTTGGATTATTTGATATCAACCAAAGTTGGTATGTGTATTACCCAGCGTGTAATACAGGCCAAGTTCAAATAAGGGTTCTATCCAATTATTGTTGCATGAGTTACGGCCCTTTTCGTATTAGAATTCGACCGTATTTTAACATTTTTAGTTTCCGACCGATAACTACAGTTTGGATTATTTGATCTCCACCACAGTCGGTATGTGTATTACCCAGTTCGTTATGCAGGACAAGCTCAAATATGGGTTCTATCCAATGATTTTTACATGAGTTACGACCCTTTTTCGACTCAGAACTTGACCGTTTATTAACATTTTTGGTTTCCGACTGATAACGCCAGTTTGGAGTATTTGATCTCAACCAAAGTTGGTATGTGTATTACCCAGTTAGTAATACAGGCCAAGTTCAAATATGGGTTCTGTCCAATTATTGTTAAATGAGTTATGGCCCTTTTCGACTTAGAATTCGAACGTCTATTAACATTTTTGGTTTTCGACCGATAACTCCAGTTTGGATTATTTAATCTCAACCAAAGTCGGTATCTGTATTACCCAGTTAGTAATACATGCCAAGGTTAAATATGGGTTCTGTCAAATTATTTTTACATGAGTTACGACCCTTTTTCGACTTAGATTTTGCCCGTTTATTAACATTGTTGGTTTCCGGCCGATAACTCCAGTTTGGATTATTTGATCTCAACCAAAGTTCGTACAATTCAACTTGGCTAACAGGCGTATTAAGCCACGCCTGGTGGTGCTCTTATTTGTTGTTGTTTTTTGTTTTTTGTTGTTTGTTTTGTTTTGTTTTTTGTTTTGTTTTGTTTTTTTTTGTTTTTTGGGCGGGGTTGGGGGGGGGGGGGTCTTTTGGCGTTTCGTTTTGACTATCTCAAAGTCTCTATAGTCACGCATATTGCGACTTTTCCCAATAAAAACAAAAATTTCTCCCAACGGGCCAAACCATGATCGGTTCGGTGGGTCTGGAGACACGATGCCGCCGCGACGAGGAATCCAGGCGCCACCCTCTGACCTTAACGTTCTTGGGTAAGCAAGTAAGCAAGGTAAAGGCGAAAAAGCTATGTATTGTTCAACAATGTTCGTTGAACGTTTGTGGTGGGCAGGTTGGCATATTGCGTCTCATTTAATTTGTTTTTTTATGAATTCTATGATATGTTGTTTGTAATTGTAATTCATCAGTTAAATTTGATCTCGTTGTTCTTTCTGAATCCGTAATTTGATTGACTCAGAGCAAGTCGGCTCCGTGCTCTAATCTCAGGTAAATTCACTCTTACCGTGCTCTAATTGTCGGAAGCGAGTCGACTAGAAAATGTCTGTATTCACGCTACGCGCGAGCAACAGCACTACACTGCTCCTATCATCGATCGAACACACCCCAGAGTTGTTTTCTGTAAATTCGATCATGGCAAATACATCGAGATCGAAAATGACATTTTTTATTGTTCTTCTTCAAATAAAACGGGTTTGGAGAATGTTTTCCCTTCTAACGATGATAAGAATTTACAATGGCGATAAACGTCTCTTGTTTCGTTAGACATTCGGGAATCTGACTATGGAAAACCATTTGTTAACTCGCCCCTTCGGGGATCGTTAACAAATCGTTTTCCATAGTGAAATTCCAGAATGTCTAACTCAATATGAGACGTTCATCTCCTAAATGTAAAACACTGCTGGAAAGGACTCAGACTGCATTTTTCAACAGTGTGGCACATCATGGTACATCATTGTCCTAGTCCAACTTGAATATATTTTACCATCGTTATGTACCAAATTCTTGTTCTTAGAGAGATAGTTAACCTTCTGCCCATTGATTTCAAAATATCGAAATTTTCAGTATAATTTTTCCCATAATGCAACTAGGACTTTAACCAATTTAATCTTGTTTGACAAAGCTCCGAGCTCTGTCAAACAAGACTGGATTGGTTATATTACTAGTTGCATTGTGGGAAATATTCGCAGCTCGACTTTTTAATATTTCAGCATCAGTTTGCAAATAAAGGAATTCCAATTTGGGGGAGCAGTAGCATTTGGCAGAATCGCCGAAATTAAAAGGCGCGATTTTGTACACCACCCACAATCCGCGCAGCAACTACCGAGGCAGTTAAGGAAATCTACGACGATAAAACATTCTAGGATGTGGGTCATGCTGGCTGACGGGGCCATGACAATGTTTTAGACATAAGAATGCAACTCCGACAAACCACCAAAGCAACGGTGAAAACAACGGAAAAAAAGACAGTACGGAAAGTGCGAAGTCAACACTGCCGTGTTTTCTCTGCTTCAGAATTTGGTGAAATGTTTATGAAACAAAAAGGGTGACACAAGTGTAGAAAGGGGCTTGGAGTTTCAATTTGCCCACCCTTGCGTTCCTTTGCGCATTCGACGCCCAAGGCCAAAAGCCGCCTTCTTTTTGAGTAATTCATTTTTTTCACCCTGGTTGCATAATGAACATCTTAGTCGGCCTATATAAAAACACTCCGTGTTTTGGTTTGTTTCTGTTGTATTCAGAGGCGGGCTGGGTCAAGAAAAGTTACCTGGAAATACACCAAGGGGATTCCAGACACGGAGAAAATTTTGATTTTTCGAACTGAACGAACGCGGCTTCCTCACATCTGAGCGATCAATGGCATACCACATGGAGGCCATTTCGATGGTATTTTTTATCGCCTGCATCGATCATTCGGAAAAAATAAAAATGGTTCTACGGAGGGGGGGGGGGGGGGGGGCTATTGGGGAGACCATAGTTCGGCTCAATCG
Organism: Pictodentalium vernedei; assembly: GCA_031216915.1. Taxonomy (NCBI): domain Eukaryota; kingdom Metazoa; phylum Mollusca; class Scaphopoda; order Dentaliida; family Dentaliidae; genus Pictodentalium; species Pictodentalium vernedei. Next base: position 171,817,354 of record CM062290.1, read on the forward strand.
GCGAAAAGTTTTATTTTTGAAATTGAAGGAACCCTGTTTCCTTTCATCTATGAGTGGTACATGTCTTTACACACAAGATGCCCATGCAAAAGTGGCGTACTGGGCCAAGAAATGTGACCGGGAAATGCACCAAGGGGGTCCCAGACCCGGAGAAGATTTTTATTTTTCGTTCCAATAAACGCGGCTTCCATGCATCTGAGCGATCAATGGCAGTCCACATAGAGGACATTTTGATGGCATTTTTGTATCATCTTCATCGATCATTCGGCAAAACTGGTTCTATTGAGGGAGGGGGTGGAGGGGGCGGCCGGGGGGTGGGGACGTGGTGAAGACCATAATTTGGCCCAATCGGAGAAAATCTTTACTTCTGAAATTGAAGTAACCCTATTTCCTTTCATCTATGAGTGGTACATGTCTTTACACACATGATGCCCACGCAACAGTGGCGTACTGGACCAAGAAATGTGACCGGGAAATGCACCAAGGGGGCCCCAGACCCGGAGAAGATTTTGATTTTTCGTTCCAATAAACGCGGCTTCCATACATCTGAGCAATCAATGACAGTCCACATAGAGGACATTTTGATGGAATTTTTGTATCATCTTCATCGATCATTCGGCAAAATTGGTTCTACCGGGGGAGGGAGGCGGCCCGGGGGGGGGGGGGGGAACGTAGTGAAGACCATAGTTTGGCCCAATCGGAGAAAATATCTTTACTTCTGAAATTAAAAGAACGCTGTATCCTTTCATCTGAGCGATCATGGCAGTCGAGGCTGATGGTATATCGAAAGGTTCTCTATTGGCAGTCCACATAGAGAACATTTCGGTATACCGGCAGACTATAATCGGCTCCATTTCGTCTTTTAGTCACTTTCACGAAATTCACACACCAGCAGGTGTGTGGCTGCAACATTTTGGGGGGCCCAGGGGAAGCACAATAGGGGGCACACCGGGAATTTTCCAGAAGGATCATACGGCCAATCTGCCTTTGGTTGTATTATTTGGCGTAATCATTATCATGGCACTTGACGACGACGGTACTAGTAAGCCTCGTCTACATAGTCAATCCCTTGAATGTGTTGTTAATTTTTTTTAAAGTCATGTCAATGATATTTGTGTTTATTTGTTTAATCGCTCCAATAGACGTCATGCAGATATCCTGTTCGTAATTTTAGTCAATTGGACCTGAATGCTCCATAATCACAGACTGAATGAAACCCGTGTCCTTCGGGACGGGCGGTCCTCGAGCTGTTTTTAAATCCTCGTACATTCGTCGGAATTTAAATGGTTTAATAATATTTTGAGAGACTGCGAGTCACCACCTTTTCGAATAGCTGTTTGTTGTCACTACATATATTTTAATCGATGCGGAAAATCTTTTAATTTGATTCCCTCTGCCACCTTTCAAATATTCGCCATCTCATCGCGGGCATTAAATGATTAATGTTGTCATTGAATAGAAATTTAAAATTTTAATTAACTTTGATTAATCGTTTTTTATTATTGGGTAGTCAATGTGATTATTAACATAACGGAATGTGATGGAAGTTTATTATTTGTGATTTTTCATAGAAAGATCTCATTATGGAGTTGGAATGCGCCAGCTTTGCTTTTACCTGCTCTTTGACCCTTTCCTTCCCACCAGGCCTGAAAATAAGCAGTCTGACATTTGCAGAATGAGGTCCCCAGCGGGTGAATTTGATGATGCTATCCTATACAGTGGGCCAATTTATCCTCTGGGTACTTCTTTCTGTTTAGTTTTGAGACTCTGACTCAGATTGATGTTCACAGAGGGTAAATTTAGTGATGCTACCCTGCCTTGCAGGGTAGCATCACTAAATTCACCCTCTGGAGACCTCATATTGCAGATGACAGTCTGCTTATTTTCTGACTTGCTTCCCACCACTATAGGCAATAATTACAATACATTTTTTTCTCCTGGATCACACTCAAAAATTTTATTTTTCACTCGTAGCTGATGCTGCATTCAATGAAAATGAGCGCGACGAGTGCGTTTCAATAAAAACACAAGCACAAGAAAGCGGGAAAATGCCCATGAAACACTCTCACTTTGTGCGTATATCTCCAATCTCATCGTTTTAGAACATAAGCAAGAAACATTCTGTGCGCAAAGTTGAATCTCTCTCACTGAAAGAAGGTGAACACCACATCTCAAAGCAATGTGACTGGCGATTCACAAAAAAATAGTTTCAATAATTTCAAGTTTATTGGAGTTCCAAACTATGGGGGTTAATATCTTCTTTCTAAAACACTTGAAAGGGCACCCCTCCCATACACAAACATCTCCCAAAGATTATTGTACGGGGAGGGATGGGGGCTACACTTTGGGGTTAAGATCTCCATTCGAAAAAAAACTTTGGAAAACTGCCCCCACCCCTCCACACAAAATAAACAAAGCAGAATGCCTGAATATAGGCTGCAGACATATCGCGAATTAAGGGAAATATTCAGGCAGACTAAATGGTTTTAAAAAGTAAGAAAGTAAAAAGTAAGTTTGGAGGTGGCACAACACAACACGAATATTGATAACACTGAATTCGGAGAATCCCGGTCAAAAAACGAATTCCGCATATTAGAGGATCCAGTGTATATACGGTTCCATTTTTCATTATTTTCCAAGTCAATTGAATTGACCTCAGAAATTCAGAATTCAGTACCGCGTGACCTGGAGCAATTATTAACCCGGTGTACACAGATTCCCGTAGCTAAATAAACAATGGATCATAATTATATTGAATAATACAATCTGAAACGCGATATTTGTGTGAAACATGGATGAGATCAGGTTCTTAAATTCCACAAAACTAGCGGCTGTAACCGATGTTCCAAAATTACACGGATGCTCCCAAAATTGAGGGCATAAAAGACACTTTGGTTTGTCTATTACGATTTTTGGTTCTATTTCATAAAAAAGTGGTTTAACCCTTAGGGGTCTAGAGAACTGTATACATTTTTGCTACATGGTGACAGTCTACATCCTGGGGTTTTGCAGTTGTTTCTCGACAAGTCTTGGCTGCCTATATAGGCAGCCAAGACTTGTCTAGAAACAACTACGAAAAGACTTATAAAAAACTTCTAGTTTCCTCAAAGACTGTATATTTTGAGATACTGTACTTTTGCAGCAAAAAGAGATTCAATTTGGTATTTGGACCTGTTGGAATACTCGATATTCTAATAGCATAAGAAGCAAAAGGCATTTCATACAGTCAAAAATGAGTATTATAAAGCAAATTTCTGCAAAGGAGCAGAACGTCAGCAGCCTTGGTAAGTCTGCAATGTTTCCAAATTAGACCAGTTTAAAAGGCAGATGGAGCGGAAGCAAAGTTCAGTAAAGCGAGATTTTATCCTGCCATACACGTTGAGGGCGAAGGGGTTGGGGTAGGAGACATTGTGCTTATTTCTACTATATAGTCAGGGTATTGGCACAATGGATTCGATACGAAAGTTCCAAGCGTTGCGATTTAGTAATAAATGTACGATGAAAGCAAAATGAAAGCAAAAGCGCTCTCTGTATTCGTAATTTCTCTTTTAGGCAGATGGAAGCAGCCTATCAGACTCGATTGGTACGGGGGACCAATATTCCTTTTTAACCCTTTGAACCCCTGCGGCTGCTTTTCCTGACAGGAACATGCTGCATGATAACATCATTAAATAGGATGGCTGTTCAGCAAATGTGTGGGGTAGGCCAGTCAATATTTTCATTGAACTGGCATGGAAGATAACACAAGAGTTCAAAGGGTTAATATTTATGTTGGGTAGTTGACATTTACTCTTTTATTCTTTATCTCTTACTGGTCGGCTGCAAAGTTAGATGAGATAGATCTGACATATACATTATACAGAAGAGTGAGGTACTGAGAAAAGAGCCACGTTGTGGAGTTTCAGCCAGTAAAGTCGAATCGAAAGAAAAAAGCATAAACCCTTTACCCAACCAAAAATAGTTATTTTATTTACATTTTTTCTGCAACTTTTTCGAAAACTGTCAACAAAACCACATCGTTTGACGACTCATTGAAATCATTTTATGATCTCGACGAGCTCGTTCCAATACTGGGGTCACATGATATGGTGTTGTTGAAATTATTTTAAACATATTTTATTCAACTGCTCAATTTGTAAATTACGCGGGCGGGTGCGATCGATTCGTTGGATAAAGGGACAAAAGGCAGAGGCAAAATTGCCGCTAATGGACCTGAGTGTGGTTGTATAAGAGGACCATCAACGGACATTTTGCTTCTACTCTTTGAAAGAATTCACCAGGACAAAAAGTTCAAATTCTTCACTTCTGAGGTGTAATTTTTCTCCCAAAACATAGCTCATTGCACCTCGACGAATTCGCTCCGTTCAGTATTTGTGTGTGTGTGTGTGGGGGGAGGGGGGGGGGGGGAGGGGGGGGGGGGCTAAGCTCTATTCTTTAGGTAAAAATTGAAAAATAATAAAATAATAAGATTTTAAAGGCGACTGAGTTATGTGAATGGCGCTGACCGGTTGTGGTCGTTAGGTTGAGCAACAGGGCTAAACACTTTCCACTGACTTCACATGTAACAGTTTTCAGAAGCAGTGTCAGTATTTAATCAGAAGAAATGAGGATAAAACCGCTGTAAATGAGTAAGGGTTAGTAATACGCACAGGAATGAGGAGGGTTCATGAAATATATTCACGGTGACGACTAACGCAAAACGTTTTGGATGAAATTTGCCCATGGATCGGGGTAAATCTGACTGTTTGCGTGAGTACAGTGTTCGAGGTGGTTAGATGTTAGGTGTATTCATTTAAAATGTAGAGACTATATAATTGCACAGCGCAAAGCCTTCCAATCACAGCCATGAATTTTATTTATTTTTATTTTATTGTGTTTAAGGTCACATACCTATGCACAAGGGCAAATCATAACCGTGACAGTTTTACGTGTGGAGAAAGCCGGAGTACCCGGAGAGAACCACCGAGCAACGACGAGCAACTGCCAGCTCCCCAACATTGTAACTCCGCACTGCAGCACAGACAGGGTTAGATTGGTTGAAGACATGCACACCATCGACGTGCAGTACGCCTTAGTACACGGCGTCATCGTGCCCCCGTGTGGAAAATCAGGGTTAAGTGCCTTGCCCAAGGACACAACGCAGGAGTCCGAATCGATCGCTCAGACGGTCACCCATCCGAGGACTAACCGGACTCGACGTTGCTTAACTTCGGTGATCTGAGGAGAGCCGGTTACCGCAACGCCACTGCGCCCCCACAGCCATGAATAAATGTACCATAATAGTGAAATCTGAAGCAAACCATTTTCAACCACTTCGCTATAAGTTCTTATATGAGCAACGCTTTCGTAATCTTCTGCATGGCTCGTGGAAAGATCTGGGCTGCTGCGAAGATGAAAAATGGGGAGGAGGGAGGGGTGTAAACCTGATTTTCCAGACTGTGGTGGATGAAGTCCTGACTGATAAAATATTTGAACTACACCATCACGGCGTGCCTTCGTCGAAGGCATGCCTTGATGGCGTAGTTGGAATATAAGTTAGTCGGGACTTTTGTATAAAAACCTCTTGGAAGTTTATTGGTGGATAAAATAAAATATAAATGTACTAGTCGTGTCGCAACCTCTTACTTAACTAGTACCATACTCCAAATTGGTCATACTGCCCCACCCCCTCCCCCACAGTCTGAACCGGTATCACAGCCGTCCCCTTGTTTGACAGACTGTCTATAAGTTTAAGTGTAATCTTGTAAGAAAGTACATAATTGGTAGAAAGAGCGAATCGATATCTTAGACTCCAATCCGGACGAAGATGCCCCGACTGGAAAAATTATTAGGGGGTTGTCATACTTCTAACCCCCTCGATACGCCCCTGGTTATAATAGAGCAGGTCATAAGCATTCAGATGGGCCATATATGCATTGACTGCCTTGACTTCCATGATGTCTGCGTCTCCAATAATATCTCCATCACCATGTCATTCGACCGCTGTGCTGAAAAATGGCGGATTATTACCCGAGCCACCAGTGCGCGACTCCTCTATTGTATCAATTTCTTCACAAGCTCAAAATCGAGAACATTACTCTTTGGGGTTCCAAAAAGCACGAGGCAGGACATCAATTCACGTGGAATACCAACTTGTCACCCGGCAGTGTGACAAGCGTGGAAATGAGGAACAAAAGGACAATTACATTGGCGGCGCTCGAAGGTGGATCCGTGTCAATTATGAATAGAACACCGTCACATCAGCACTTCGAATGCTGGTTTGATACAGCGCACAAAGCATTTCATTGTAGAAGATCTACGTACACCGCAGACTCAGTCTGTGTGGTAGAACTAATTGGTTTTAAAGTAGAAACATTATACCCGCCTTCTCCCATTCGTACGAACAGCCCGTAACCACCCGTAACCACCCATTTTTGCAAAAAAAACGGATAGGGGGAAATGGCTATCTGTCATCTAGGTCAAAAGTCGAACATGCATACAAAAGCCAGTTTCAAAGTCAAATTTTGACACTGACATTTATTCTGCCCAAGGATATGGTGTACGCAAAAGGATAATTTTCGAGGTGACGCCAATCAACGTTATAATGGGATAAAATCGTAAAAATACCATAACACGTGTACGTGATAGTTTATGCATGTCAAAGTCATAGGTCAAATTCCAGCAACTTCTTTCTACGACCCTGTTAACTTTCAACCATCACTGATTGAAAGACGGTTGAAAGACGTTCAAGTTTCAAAATTTGTTGACTGGTGGGCTAGATGACTAGGTGTGTGTTTTAGGATCTGTTCAGACCTTAAAATCTGCCCAGATTCGCGAAAATACTGCTGGTATTTCAGTATATCACAAGAACAATCAAATACGATTAACCATGCCAAAGCTACAAGGCGAAACGTCCGTAGAGCCCGATGGACAAACTGACCGACCGGTGGACGGAGCCCTCGGCTGTATCCCCATCAGCATCACCCGAAGGTCGGGAGCATAATAATATCCCCGCACTTCAATACACCTATTCCAGCGATGCTACAGCTCAATAATTCCGCCTCTGTATAAGTTTTCATTGCAAGATCTCTACAAAATGAGTAACAAGATTGTTGACGCATGACCGAAGCTGATCGGATTGAACACTTTCAGAGAGCTTTTGACACGGTTTCAAGGGAACACTAGAAATTACTTGGAAATTTGTAACTCGGGATGAAAAAGGAGTCCACTACGTTGATCCCGAGTCAAAACTTCAAAGCCATTGATGGAAGCACCACCCTGTTACCCCCACCGCAGAACATCCAAGAAGGTGGCACCTGTTGGAAAGGCTGTGGCTTCGGGCTTCTGGGACAGAAAGGATGTACCTACCAGACCTAGAAATAAAAGGCTCACACTGTATCTCGTTAGCAGGTTAAGCTACATAGCATGGCGGTAACCCATAGGATGTTTCTCCCTTTTCTCTGTTTTTACTATGCTAGTCATCAGGGCAGGGCTTCCGCCTTTATAAATATCAACAACTAACGTGCGATCTCGCCGAAGCGAGATCGCACGTTAGTTGTTGATATTTATTCTGGCGGAAATTCTTTTTTAAGATGGAAACAGCATGGCGTTCTATTCATGTGTGGATGCAATACTTGACCACTGAGTTGAGATAGTTCCGAAAGACTGTCAAGTCTTTCTGGCAAAACATGCGCGATTACTAATTTAACCCTTTACCCAACGCAGACGATATCAAAATTTATTATTTTAAATATCATTTTTTTTAAATTGTTTCAAAAAATTTCAACAAAACCATATCATGTGATCCCTCTTTGGAACGAGCTCGACGAGCTCGTTTCAAAGAGGGGTCACATGATATGGTTTTGTCGAAATTTTTCGAAAAAATAATACTTTTTCAGCTGCTGAATTTGCATATTACGCGGGCGGATGTGGGAGATTAGTTGGGTGAAAAGCTAACAATGTTATTTTGTATTACTTTGTCGTGACCCGTGGTTCGTTCGCGTATTTTACTATTTACGTATCCCACACGTAACCTAAACGGACGTTCGTGGTTATTTCCAGGCCTGGTATTACATAGAGTCCCTTTTCGCTAGAGCTGGGCGAAAAACCGAATTTTCGGTACGGTTTCGATATTTCTTTGATATCGAATATCGTACCGAATGCAAATGAACTTTACCGAAATTTCGATATTTAGATTTTGTGCAAGCTGATCGGGGATAAGGTGGGAATTCCTCATGACGCGCTAAAAAACATGGCAGAACGCAAGTCTTTCAGAGTGCATTGGCAACGCATTTTGAAAGAATTGACAAGAAGTCTTGCAGGTGTAAACTTTTAATAGTTTAACAGTTGCACAGCTAACACGACCAATTTACGGTCTCACATTCACAATCATCACAAAAAAAGATTTCATTTTTTTAAGAAATTACCTTGAACTCGGCAGCGGGGAAATTAAAATTGATACGTTTTACTTTCATCTTCAAGCGGGGAAGTTCAGTTTGTGGAACGTGTACTATTTAATAGTTTTTCCGTTTGCTTTTTGATCAGTATCCGGATATTATTTTGTTAATAGCTTAACAAATCAAAGGTCTGATATTATTTAAGCTAAAACCAACTTATACTTCGCAGGCTTGGCAATTTCAGGAGAGCGATTTTTTAGCTCTCCTTACTGCCCTCCTGAAAGAATTAAGGAGAGCGAAAAATTGCCCTACTAAATATTTTGGTCTGGGATGATTGAGATTACAAGTATTATGGTCACATTAAATTTTTGTTGTAAAGCAAAAATGTAATTTAACTTCGAAGTCACATAACATCACGTAATTTCATTTTGAAAGTGGTTTAGTGGTAAAAGGTAATGGCTGCAACCATACCCAAACACAGTTGCAATCATTTGAAGCAAAATGGGTCACAGCAATATTTTTTTTTCTGTCAGTTTCAAATTCAACAACTGACATCACAGTTTGAGGGGTAATTATTCAAGGAATATTGACACTATAACATACTACCATTACTACTATCCTGTCACTTGAAGCACTTGCACCAGGATGTGACTGTAGATTCAAGCAGACCTGTTGTCCAAGAAAGTCATACGCCTACCACTACCACCTTCAACCCCCCTTGGGGGTTGAAGGTGGTAGTGGTAGGCGCATGACTTTCTTGGACAGCAGGTCTGGGTACACACACAGGTCTTGTCAAGTGTGTGTTCGGTTGTTGAGTGAGACATCTAGATGTCTAAGAGATTTCGCTTTACCTAAGTAAAGTTAATAAAATCACTGATGTAGTTTGTTGGTTTCAGTTTCAATGAGGTCGTTCAACTGGATACTTGAAATGCTGTGTAAAGCTAATTGCTCTCCTAAGCTGATTGAGGAGAGCGATTTTTTGCCCTCCTGCATTTTTCAGAATGCCAGGCCTGACTTCGGCCACGATGTGTGAGAAAAGTACAGTAATGAACTTAAGACAACCTGTGACCATGTGCTCGCTGTCATGACTATGGAGTTTTGCGATAGATGCGAGATAACTCTATTGTCTAAGTTACGCAGGTCGACCTTCAGGGTCATGAATGATATAGGGTTAAAATTTATGAGGTGAAGTTCAGAGTACACAATTTCAACATGCATGATCAGATACCGATATCGATGCCGAAACCGAGGTATTTTCCACGAAAATATCGATATCGATATCGAATACTGAATTTCAATATCGCCCAGCTCTACTTTTCGCAAACCACCCACCCAACCCTTGGAAGTTGCAAGTTGGAAGGCCTTATCGATTGAAATGAATCTGGTTAGAAATATCATTGCTCGACAGAAAAAGCATAGCTGGACTTCGTTTGATAATATTTTATCTCCATGCACAATTCCATACATGTCCATATGGAAGGAATTTCTTCACGTGCTGTTGAGCTGAGAGAATTGAAAACGGAGTCCCATTGTTTCGATCTGTTGTGTGTGGCTTTTTCAGTTTGTCAGCGACAATTTACCTTAAGTCTTGGTTATGGGTTTTGTTGACTGAGTCTGAATGGTAGATAAAAGTGTTATGTGCTCATTGTGCTTGTATACCATCATAATTTATCGCGACTCGCCTCTTATTTGGGGAGGAATAGTCAGTGATCACGCAAGTGCGACCCGTAGTGGTATACGATTCTTGTCGCGATAAATGATTCTGTACAAGAACAATGTGAACATAACAGATATTTATTTTCCTTATATCACATAGGCACTTTCCCACCCGCGCGCAAAGGGGGATAATAGGGATTCAGTTATGTGTATCCCTCCCTCCCCCCCCCCCCCCTTCCCCAATTGTTCCAGTGGACATCTTCGTCTAAGATATCGATTCTGTCTTGCAAATAACCATGTACTTTCGAGACAAGAACAGATACTTGAACTTTTGTCACACACACAGTCGGTCATACAAACAGAGGCCTGTAACACTCGATTCGAACTATTGGGGGCCCAGCATGACCAATTTTGACTTACTGTACGAGCTAATTAAACTCGAACCTTGGAAGTCTGTGTCTCGACGACTTCTACGTAGGCATGCATGTATTTATGAACAATGAATTTCCAAGAACTAGAGTTTGTTTTAACTACTCCCGACTGACTGGTATTCTAATTGCATCATCATTACCACCAGAATAGAATTTATATTGCAACTAAAATATATTTCAACTAAAATAAGTATAATTTGGGCATGTTTAATCAAATTGCATGTTTAATCAAATTTTCCCCCTATAAATTGAATGGATTTTTTCACCAATGATTTCTTGAGTTAAATTTATGGGAATTTTTTTATCAAATCTAGTGAAGCAGCCATGACCAGAATTGATGAAAAATATCTTGAAAATACTCTGCGAGTTAAGAGTTAAGGTATGGCTTCAATGAAGTCATGTCTTGATAAAGCAGTCTAAATGTTTTATCAGTCGGGACTGGGGGAATTACAGTCGGGACTGGCGCAGTGACGCTACAAACCAGGTTTACCCAACAACCGATTAATCATCGCGATGCCTACCACCCCCCCCCCCACCCCCCCCCACCCCCGGCAGAGAATGGCTTTCGGCGCCCTAACGACATTTCGATCCAGCTTTCACCGCCTCCGATAACCAATTCTATGTACCTATCTCAGATCACCTGTGACTTGGTCTCCATATGTTTTCATCAAATTCATGTCATTTTTATTGTGAACTGTTCTGTTTTGGTGATGATCCTAATTTTAGATTTACAAATAAAAATATTGAAATGAATTGATAATCAGACTGGATTCTTACAGGTATTATAAAATAAAATGTAAACTATGCACCAACTATATATGCCTACCTGTAAAGGATATCTTGAAAAAACAGGAGTGTTGTTGTGGATCCAAATGAACGATGATCACCGATAAATTCGAAACGTCAACGTGCCAAGTCGACAGAACAGTCAACACACTTCAAGTTCAAAAAACAGTCAAACACAATGTTTATGTTCTAAAACTGGAGTTTCTGCTCTGGGTAAAATCATCAGAGTGAGAATTTGGGGGGTTTGCATTTTATAGTAATAAAAGGGGGAAATGCTCTCTGATCAGCAATTTTAAAAATATATTTCCAATGTGGTGAATCTTAGTCATGTGAAATCCAAGTCACGTATCAACAAACGAACCGGGATACGGACAACGCTTTCGCTGCTTTGCTGAATTCGGAACCGAGTTCTTATTGTCACGTTTTGTTGCTTTTGTGCCTGTCGAATATTCGGAGACAAATTTACATCGAATCAGGTTTTGATATGAGTTTGAAAGATTTTTTTCTATTTATATTTTACAAGGCTCGCTTGAATGCTGCATTAAAATGTTGCAAATCGCCTTTGACCAAAGACGAGAACACATGGATCGGATCAGTGCAGCTGATCAGTGCGGGGATTTTTTACTTGTGGAATTCTTATCCTTTCCAAACCGGTTTGCATACCTTAAAAATACGCTCATGGATATTTGGTAACTGAAGAACTGGGTAATCGATACACTAAATAATAATTGGTACTGGGGATCCTCTATGGTTTAATGTGCTATATAAATAAGGAAAAACATTTTACTTTGAAATTCCCAAGTCAGAAATTTTTTTTTAAAAAATATCAAACAATTATACACAAATTATACACCAAAATGAAGGTTCTGATGTATAGAACACGAAAACTATATTCAAATAACTCGAACAGTTGATAACAGGCATATATGGTTCATGGAAGTCTGTTACCGTATTCGTACCAGAGCTGATAATAAAATAATATTTCATGAGAATAACTCATGGCCAAATATGCTTCGGATATCCGGGAACGAACTAGGTATTCAAAGCACTGCAAGACGCAGTGACGAGACTCCTGGGATGAAAATGCCAATACTGTCGGATTTCTTAGGGTAAGAACGCCATGCCATTTGTTAACATTTCGGTCACAATCAGCAAAGGCAAAACCGCACCGATACAGAATGCCTTTTAACAGGACATTAAGTGTCCGATCGTGTTCACACTACAGAGTGCCACCATAAGACTGCACAGTTGTCGTACCACTTACAAGATATCGCGAACACTTGTTTGAATTTACTAGAATCTGAAATAATTTTTCAGGCAAATTGCCTGTATCACACGACAAAACACGCGTTATACAAATATGTCATCTTTCTTCAAGAAAAACAACGCCAAAAGTGTTGGCATTTTCCTGCATGCAGGTAGACCTGCCTCAGCATCTTGACGTGCTCTCATCTGCTTTTCCATTTCATCATAAATTCCTTTCTTTTGAGGAATAGTAGCCACATTACTCGTCCCATATGCATGAGCTTCATTGAGAGTTGATTTTTGCAGTAAAAAAGAGAATTGGAATTTCACGATTTTCGGCCGTTATATTGGCAGCCATCTTGGACGTGGACCATTGATATGCTATACAACATTTAGATAATACTCGTGTGTCATTTGTTGTCGTCTGCAAGATAATTCAAGCTTTTACTGGGGGAGATCGTCCCATAAATGGCACAAACAAGCATTCATCCACTTTCAGTGGCCATCTTTGACGCTATCTTGAATAAGAAACTTTCTCCAAGCCGAATTTTTCTATTCTGTTCTACGGAATCTCCAGCATCGAATGATACCGATTGCTAAAATTTACCGGTTCCAATTTGATCCTGATTCGGACCTGTTTGAGGCCCCAACGACCACACTATTTGTGACGATCGTAAGGGGTAACGGATTTAAATCTACAATATATATGGAATGTGTTGTAGATTAAAGGCAAAACATTGTTCTGTTACTTTTATTCCACTGAGCATATCACCCATGTGTCACAAGTTCTCGGAAATCTCATTGGAATTGTTTTTCATGTATTAGTAAGGAACTGACATTCAGTCTTGTGTTTTGAAGCTTGGTGTAGGCAGGGGTTTTCCTGACTAATTTGGGAATAGTACGCGGAATCATCCTAATGGGAATTTTACCGTCACTGGGAAGAAATTGAAGATTTTGTAAATTCATGAACCCCCCCCCCCCCCCCCCCCCCCCCCCATTGTACTTTTTCACTTACTTTCCATAACAGATTAACTCATCCTAACCCTTTCCCTACTACAACTTGTGAATGGTTAAATTCAACTCTGTAATCTTGTACAGGAAAGGAAGGTCCATTCAGAAAATAAAGGGGCAAACAATATTGAATTTCAAATCCCCTGCCATCTCTTGTTTTATTCTACTGCATAGAATATGACGCGTGATGCATATAGGTGTGACTGGTAGGGAAAGTGGTAACCCTTTATCAAACGAATCGGACTCAACCACTCGCGTAATTTACAAAGTGAGCAGTTAAAAAACAGTATTTTTAAAAAAAGTGTCAACAAAACCATGTCATGTGCCCCCCTCATTGGAACGAGCTCATCGAGCTCGGTCCAATGAGGGGTCGGTCACATGATACGGTTTTGTTGACATTTTCGTTTTGAAAAATGTTAAAAAACAATAACTAGAATAATACATTTTGATATCCTGTGTGTTGGGTAAAGTCTTAAATGTTTAATTCCAACGTTAGCAAATCTTGACACTACAGAGAACATGTGCTTTACATGGAATGCCACAGAACGCCTTTTTAGAAAATCATAAAGTTACCCTATAGCAACGGTTTACAGTTAAGTCTTGGCTGCCTAAATTGGCAGCCAAGAATTGACTAGAAATCACTGCTAGGCTAACAAGACATCCAGGATTTGGTGTAGTAACGATTATCCAAAGCATTAAAAGTTATTGTTTTTTGTTTTGTTTTTTTTTTGCATGTTGGGGAGTTGAGAATTATTTGCTAATGATTGTGAAAATTTGACTTAGTGGCATTTGGAAAGGGGTCCCTAAACGTACCATGTAGACCACCAGATCCCTGGTAGCTCATGAGGAGTTCCAACTATGACTCAGTTAAATTGACAGCGTTTCTTCAACTACTTAATCTGTGTGAAAAGCGAAGGCAGGGCCGTTTGTTGAATTCAGAACCAGGTGGTGGTGTGGAATGGCCAGGGCCAGTTAAACCCATCCCCAGTAATTACAAGAAAGATTTGGGACAGGGTAAAGGACTGAAGGGTCAATGCTAGAGATGAGCATGAGCAAAACCAAACAAAGTTTATTTTTCCCAACCCCAAATCCACCTATACCAGTCTAACACGCGCATGTGAAACCTTACCATACTCATGAAATCGATCTAGACCCCCGTCCTCTTCTTGCATTGAAGGACCACAAATGACAACGAACGAAACCTAATGATCTCTGCTGATGCCTGCGCATGCGGTGGGTCAGGCTGTTTATTTGGTTCACTTTTCACGTGGATGCTGTCTCGTCCATCTTGGTAGCGAACTCTGTAACCACCAGGGGAATGAAATTTCCGCTGTTACATATTAAAATTGATAATTCGATGAGGATTGAAAATCTCGATTCTTCAAAAATGGCCAATTAAAGGGTCGATATTGATAATAAAAGAAAACATGGACGGCACTCGACAAAATAAAACAAATATCCATGCAAATGAATTGAGTTTCCCAACGTTTCCGTCACTTAAGATAACTTGGAAAGGAAATTACCCCAGATGCGGAAAGGAGACAGAACTATGAATCAGATGTAATGATATTTATTGGCTTCAGACACGAAACATCGCCACTCGTATAGTCCAGGACTAGTCTCCCCTTTGTTGTCTACAACACTCCAGGGCATTACTTGCTAAAAGGAAATTCCATGTCGACCGGACAGTTTACTCCGTTACACTTCCGGTTGAATGAATAAATCAAATTGTCGGTAGTGGAACCATCAAATACTTCCGACATGTTCTTGTATAAATGTATTGGCTATTGAAATTGTTCGCTAAAAATCAGATTAATCTCCATACAGTCAACTCTTCTATGAAAGCAGACATTTATTCTGGCCTTGATATTCATTCAGTAAAAAGTATTCGAACTCGTGTTTTTGTACTTGAATAGACGACCCCGATGTCTCTCATTCCACCACGGTACTATATAGAATAAGAATCGTCCAACAAATGTTCGAAGTTCCCAATTTTTCATTTTTTCCCAGAACGTTGAGGGTCATTTCGTACTTGAAAGACATCAGCGTGTTCGTTAAACTGGAGATCGTAAGGTATGATCTGGAGCCAATACCATAAACCTTTTACAATTGTATTTTCAAGAATTGTATTTTCTACCCATTAATATAACTGATTAAAATGAATCATTAGCATTTTAAAAGATATGGCAATTTGCCAGTTAGCTAATTGCCAGATCTTTAAAAATGCTAATGGTCCATTTTAACCCATTTATAGTCATAACTAGAAAATACAATTCTGGAAATTACAATTGTAAAAGTTTTATACTGTTGGATCCTGGTTAATTTTTAATATACATATATTTTTATTTTATACCCACGCTTTAGCGTGGGTATATGGGGATCAACACGTCCGCATGTCCGTGCGTCCGTTCGTCCATCCCGAACTTTTATCCAGAATTAGTCTCACACTTTCTATCGGATATTTTGATACTTTGTATGATAATTAACCGAGATGAACTTGCGGATATCGTTACGCCATGTTGCTGAAATTATTTTTCAAGAGGTGTTTCCCCCTTTTCACTTAGATTATTAAACAAGTCCATCTCAAACTTTTTATCAGCAACTAGTCTCACACTTTCCATCGGATATTTTTGATATTTTGAATGGTGAATAACCGTGATATGAATTTGCGCATATCGTTACGGCATGCAGCTTAACCTTATTTTTCAATAGTTATTGCCCCTTTTCACTTATATTATTGAACACGTCCATCACGAACGTTTGTCTGCAACGAGTCTCACACTTTCCATTGGATATATTTTATTTTTTGCATGGGAGATAACTTGCACATGTCGTTGCGCCGTGTTGCTGCACCTTAGTTCCCCAGAGTTACTGCCCCTTTTCACTTACATTTTTGAACAAGACAATTGAGACTCTGCATCTGCCACTCAAAATTTTCCAAATTGTAATCTGATTCATTCAATATTTTGTATTATGAACATCCGTGATTAGAACATCCATACATTGTTGCTCTCATTTGCTGATTTATGGATTGGGGTGCAGCCCGAAAGGTGACAGGGGGTATCTTTTTTTTCTTTATGAGATGACACTTTCTCTAGTTTTAATTTTTCTTCTTGAATTACTGTAGTTATTTTGTCAAAAAAATGGAACTAATTATTTTCACAACCCATTAAATATATTCCGTTCCCAGATACCGCGAAGACCGGGTTCATGGAGGATGGGGGGTGGGGTGGGGGTGGGGGGGGGGTTAGGGGGGGGGTTACAAGATTTTACAAGTTATATTATTGTACGGTGGTATTGAACTTTCATAACAATTCCCGTTCATGACAGTAACTGGTGAAAGCAAAGCAAAATGTCCAGAACTTGCAGCCATATATAACCGGTAGTGTTCCCCTTTCCCGTTGGTACTCACGACTTTGTCTTATCTCTCCTTTCACTGAGTGAAATCATCCACTATATACTTGAACTTGGGGGCCCGCACGTCCCAGGACGGGAAGTTGCACCCGTGTAACGGAAAATTGTGTTGCATTTCATTTCGAGAGCGATAATAAAAGTTTAAATTTCTAGCCGGACGGAATAAAGGAATCACGGGCCTCTTATTTGTACAGTAGGTTAACCTGTGAATGCATTGTTCAAGACGACTGTAAATTTCCTTTGCAAGAAAAGTAGAAGCGGCTGAACTCAGTTGTTTTGAACATTTCACACATTATTTCAAGTGAACTATTTTTTTTTAAAAACAATCACCCTCAAGCATACCCACTTCCACCCCAATAACATATACAACAAAGTGAAGCTTAGAACCTTAGATTTAGCTCCTCCACTTTTCAAAGATTACCGCAGCCCCTGGTTCAACACACACATGGGGGGACAACATCGGATATGACATTCCAATCGAATCACTCCCTGTCAGGACTCAAGAGGTGCGCCGAGAATTGTTCAACATTTGACGAGGATGTGACAACCGTTACTAATTCCCAGTTCCTTATTCAACATTCGTTATCAACCGATAAAATCGGTTGATAACGAATGTCGAATAAGGAACTGGGAATAAGTAACGGTTGTCATGTCCATACATTTCATCACGTCTATAAATCAATTGTAAGGAAGCCATTAATATGCTCCACATGTTAATGCATTGTGGATAACGATAAATTGAAGCCCACGTGATATCGTTTCCATAATATGTTGATGAGTATTTTATCTACAAAAAAAACCCAGAGGTACGGATTACCATGTTGTGAGTTAATAAGTTTTGGAATATTTTCGTAAACTAAAACACACGTGAAGTAATTTATTACGAGGGTTTATCACACCCTGCACTACATCAAGTACCTATATATTAGATGTGGTGCTTGGGATACAGACACGGTGGTCCCTGTGCGTGTGGGCTAGCTGGATAGCTTCGGATGCAGAATGGTTTGATCAAACCAAAGTTTACAAAGCAATGCTGAATAAGTGTGCCAATAGGGGGAGAGGACAGCTCCCCCTTGCCCAGAGATTAGGGAGAGACAAGAAAGAGTGGGACGGGGAGGGGTTCTTGGGGCATCCCATGATTTTTTCGCCAGAACAGAATTCACTCTCCGAGCGCTGTAACTCTCGAGTATTCGTTTCTATCGCACTCTAAGTGTGCCAATGCTATGGTGGGAGGGGCGGGGGCTGTATAACGACGGAGTCTCGTCGATAATCAACAAACAAAGGCGCGCTATAGAATAGGTGAGTTGAAGCTATAAGATAAGATAAGATAAATTTTATTGCACGACCAAGAATAAAAAGGTACGGCATACATAAAACACATAATTAAAATAAGCAATGGGTTAACCATTGAGTGCAATAGGGTGCCTTTTGCTTTAGCATTCCACGTGGCACCTTGTTCCATGCAAGGAGCAATATATAATATCAGTACTATTGGGTGTCACGTTACGACCTGTGACACGTTGTCAACTCCCGATCCTAACTCATGCCCAGAGTCGCGAGCCCCTTTTGATACCCTTGCTCCCATTGCCCTTGGATGCTCCCGACGCTCTTGATGCTGAAGTAGCTTCATTGGACACCTTTTCTTCTTTTTTTGCGCTTACTCATCGTTACAATATTTTCCCAACACTCTTATAATTTTTCATTTTTCCCTTTTTTCATATTCAAACCATTACATGGTTTGTGACTTACAACTGGAACGAGCTCGGCGTGCTGGTTCCAGTAAGGGGTGATAAGACTTGGTTTGAAAAAAAAAAACGGAAACAAAACATTTCAACTTTGATTGGTTGTATGGAGTGGATCTGGACAATTCGTTAGGGTAAAATGTTCATAGGGAGCACGGTGGCTTAACGGTTAGGGCATTGGACTTTAAAGCAAAAGGTCCACGGATCGGTCCTGACCAGAGGTAACTGGATTGTGTCCTTGGGCAAAGCATTTAATCCCGATTGATCACGTGTGTGTGGGAGGGGGTGGGGTGGGGATGGTGGCGCTGTGTACTTTAACATTCACTCCGCGCCGATAATGCACTTGCCTTTAAACATTGCTAACTGTACTTGCACGGACTTGTGGAATCATAGATAACCACCCCACCGTCCCCAGTTTTAAAAATAAAATGTCCCCAGAATAAAGAAATGTTCTTTAGAAAGCCCAAAACCCGAATGATACAACCGTACGGTAACGAATGTTGGTGGTCGAGCGTTAATTATACGTCCCTGTGGACAGAATAAACGGGGGTAAAAAGACTCAACGTTTTATTGGTTGTTAATCTACAGAATTGACTCCCCAAACAGAGTGCAATCAGCCTGATCTGATTTTCCGTTTATTTATAAACATTCATCGCTTCCGATGTTCAAAATCTTATCGGATGTTTTAGCAAAAACGTTTTCATTAAAAACAAATATACGTGATTTTTAGTATTTTTATAAGAAGATTTGAGGAAGGAAGTATATCCAATTACATTGTAATATCTAACAAGCTCCAATTTGTCTTTATCAACTTTGTATTTGTATGAACACGTGTCAGATTGATTACCAATTTTTGTCTTGCTTTTTGAAAACCTTTCATCCCCAGTTATGAAGAATCTTATCTTCTACTACCACTTAACCCTTTAACTAACGAAGCTGCAATATCCGTCCGCGTAATTTTCAAATTACACAGTTGAAAAAAAATTATTGTTAAAAAATATTCAACACACCTATATCATGTGGCCCCCCACTGGAACGAGCTCGATGAGCTCGTTCCAGTGTGGGGTCACATGATATGGTTTGTTGAAAGTTATGAAAAATTTGAACAGAACAAAAATAAAAATAACAAATTTTAGTTTCGTGTGCAAAGGGTAAAGGACTGATAAGATGAGTTGGTACACGCCATCTTTGATTTGAAGAATAATTTAAAGCGAGAAAATATTTTAAAACAGCATGTCTGCGGGAGGAGAAGTCGATATAGAGAGATGGGGCTGCTGATCTCTAGCACACTAGGGATGTTTGGCAAGTTTGGGGGTTTGTTGGATTTTGTTTCGCTCAAACTATTACATTTGTGCATGGAATGATTATTTATTTATTTATTGATGTTTAAGGTCACATATTTCTGCAAAATGGCTAATCATGACCGTGACAGTTTTACGGGTGGAGGAAGCCGGAGTACCTGGAGAGAACCACCGAGCAACGACGAGCAGCTGCCAGCTCCCCAACATCGTAACTCCGCACTGCAGCACAGGCAAGGTTAGATTGGTTGAAGACATGCGTACCATTGACGTGCAGTACGCCTTAGTACACGGCGTCATCGTGCCCCCACGCGGGCAATGGAGATGAAGAGTCTTGCCCAAGGACACAACGCGGTTGCCTGGGATTCGAACCGAGGACCTCTCGGCTTGCAGCCTGCGCCTCTATCTACTGAGCCACCGCGCTCCGCATGGAATGGTAGCCGATTGTTAATTAGAATCGCGGAGAAAACGCCTAATAGATATTTGTCAAGAGAGAGACTACCACTCTTAATATTCGAGGGAAGATGGGGGTGAGCTGTAATATTTCTGACAGAAATTAATAATGCAAAACATCAAACTTTCATTTTGTAAGTTTTACCCAAAAAGCAATTGGGAGTTCAACCAATTCAAGCATGGTTGACGGAGCTCATAGAGCCCTGTTAAACAAGACTGATTTGGTTAAATTCCTAGTTGCCTTATGGGAACAATTGGAGGCTTGATATGTCTGTGTTATCACATCAGTGTGCAGAGGGTTAAGGAACGTTACAATGTTATTTATGTCGATAATTTCTGATGGAAATTGTATAGTCTCGCCCCCATCGCAAACTTCACCACAAAAGAGCTTCCAGGTGCTGCAGGATTAAATCGCCTCTTCAAAGCATAATGATGCCATCTTCAATTCTGAAGCATTGCTGTTGGTGCCAGTATCATTACCGTAACACAAATTTTCAGTCAATTGGTGCTATTCGTTATACCTGTGCTCCCTAATTTTTAGGACTTCCAATCCAGGCGTTCGTGACGATCGGGTCTTATCACTTTCCAAAGTGTGATTTACTGGGATTTCCGAGTTTGATTATAAACGATAACTTCACAAGTGAATTATGCAATCAACAATTAGGTCATGTATCCGTGCGCGCAAACGAAGACGCTTTGCCGTGGATGTAATGGGGACTTCATTGTTTTTTGTATTTTTAACACTTTACCTAACATGAAAAGCAGACGACACTTGCAAAAAAAAATTCTTGAATAACTATTATTTTCATTTTTTGTCTCAAAAACATAGGTTATGACCCTCATTGGAACGAGCTCGTTCCAATGAGGGGCCATAACCTATGTTTTAGAGACAAAAAATGAAAAATAATGAAAATTAATTGGCGATTTTTGAGAATAGTGCTGGCCGATTTTGGCGGTACGTTAGGTAAAGGGTTAAATAATATAATTATCGTTAATAATGAAAAGTAATAAACAGAGTAATCGCTTGACTGGAGTGGTTACGTGAAATAATTCATTCGAGGCGAGGGACTATACTGTAAAACACTCGTGCGCATTCGCGCACTCATGTTTGTACAACGTCCCTCACCTCTCATGCATTATTTCCCGTAACAAGTCCAGTCAAACGATTACTCTCTATCTATTTTACCAGGAAACAAACCCCGTGTACAATAGTACTCCCCAGTGTTTCCACGAGAATATACTAGAATGTAATTAGGGCGTTGTTGATAATTCGCATGGAGTATTTAGCAAGAGTAAACATCTGAGCAGTGGGTGGTGGTGGGGGGGGGGGGGGTGTTGTTTGGAACAACTGGTTCTACGCGTGAATGATATTCAACGCTGTATCATTCATTTCAATATACAAACCTGTTGACTGACACATGCACAATGACACATTTGCTGTGAGATAAATGAAGAGCAACTGTTTTCAATCCTTGATAGTTACGGCTTTGCGAGAGAAACAATATTTTGGTCTAACAATTTTCGGCTCCCAATCAATGACTTTATTTTGGAGCAAGTTCGCCCTTCCTTGACCAAAAGCATTGGTTTGATGTATAATAAACTAGTCAATTGCACGTCTTTTGCTCTAGTGCTCGGTAGCTTTGTACGCTACATTTGGAAAGCAGAAATTCATGAATGAGGGATAATTCTACCTCCACGCAGTGACATCTGAAAACTCTTTTTCGAAAACACCCAAAGAACAACGCAAGGGGAGTAACTCTATTTTCGCTTCTTTCAAACTACAGCAAACTCTTCTTGTCGAATGAATTTGGAAATGCGAAGAATTGGACCAGTATGACTGTAGCGAGTCATTCATGTTACAGACTGGTAGCAAAACAGGTAGCAAGACAAACAAAAACTGGCAGTTCTACATATTAAATTAATGGTTTCATAAAGACAGCAGAGCACCAGCACATCTGTTCCAAATCTCTTGACTGAAAAACATAACATTTCAAACTGAGAAATAATTCATTTTCACTGGTGTCAAGCTTTTCGGTCAGAGGTGTCGACACCAGTGGCGTAGCAATAGGGTATTTGCGTGTGTGTGTGTGGGAGGGGGGGGGAGGGGGGGGGGGGTTAATATTTTCGATGGACCCTCAAAACATCGGCCCAATGCAACTTTCACACAAAATAGAACCCCAAAATGATCTTCAGTATATGGGCTACACATGCAACAAATACTCAGATTCAGCATTGAACTTTGCAAAATATTCTCAGGGGTGGGGGTGGAGAGGGGAAGGGAAAACTGGCTAGGGCGCCCCCTATTATAGACTATTATAGAATCCTGGCTACGCGCATGGTCGAAACTGGGAGAGGAAGTGCTCGCCTGCGTTTTCCAACTGATATGATGACGAAAGGAAGAGTTTAGAATTTTTGAAGCATTTGATTGTCTAAATACACGGACATTCCAGTAATATATTTGACTAACAAGGCGTTTAAAAATTTGAAAGCATTTAAAGTTCTGTTACTTGCATTTGGTTTATGAATTCCATCTTTATTCGGTTCGGTCTATTTCTTCTACTTCAACTAACTCCCGATTAGAAGGCTATCTTCCGGCTTGGAAGATGATTTGATGGCATAAGTTTAAATGTGTGGTGTACTGTTGAAACGAGTCGAGTAACCAGTACAGAAACGGTTACAGACTTTTTCCAGACAAAGATTTTGTGTTGAAACGATGAGTCGATTAACCTGTACCGAAACGGTTACAAACTTTACAGATTTGTGTTACCGGTTAACCGCTAACTTAGGACAAACGTGTGGAAATCTTTAGTGTTAGTAGATTCAAGCAATGGCAATACACAGAGTGTAACTTTTGCAAATCTCACATAAAATACTCCGGCCTGACTATCAGGCTCTATTATTTTATGTAAGATTTGCGTAGATTACATTCTGTCAGGCCGTATTTCATGCAACATTTGCATCAGATACTTTCGGAGTTTTTCTCAATGTCTGAAGCCATTGTTACAAATATTTCCATCTTGTTCTTACTACAATACCTGGGTTAAACATCCTAGCATATGTATATTCTGTGTCCCCAAGTAACGGGCGGTTAATCGGTAACGGGTTGATTTTAACTAAACGGTTTACCGGTAACAAGATTACCTAACCGTTTCATTATGTAAGTAGTGTGACACGAACAAGAATGCATGGTGTTTCGAAGGTTTTGTATATGAGTCCCCACCCGCCTCCCACCTGGTAGGTTCTGTGCATCGTGGACATTAGTGAGCCCCCCCCCCCCCCCCACACACACACACGCACACACATTTTCATAGCGCCTCAGCCGCCTCTGCTGTCTGTCTGTCTCATAACTGTCTGTCTCTCCGTCCGTTTGGGGTTAACAGAGATAGATGGAAGATTTTTTATTTCTGTATTATGTTACTAGAAGTCATATATTGCGAAATTGTGGGTTAGAGTCATTATTGTGAGGCTAATTTTTTACGTGAATGGGTTAGTTTGTTCTCACCTGTTGACATAAGAAATACCAAAATGTACGTCATGTATAGGAACATCCGTCCGTGCGTCCGTCCATACGTCCGTCCGTGCGTCCGTCCGGTCCGGACATTCTTACATGTTCTTACTTGTGGGGTTTTACCCATGTTAAACCATAACCCCACAAGGTCAAAAAATTAACCTCACGGTGCAAAGAATAACTCCACAAGTGGCCACTGTACTAATCCAACCCACGACTACCACTGACCCTAAATTGAAAACCTCACAGGTGTGTCTGTGTAAGCCCGGACGGACGGACGGACGGACGGACGGACGGACGGACGGACGGACGGACGGACGGACGGACGGACGGACGGACGGACGATCTTAGCAGAGGCACATTGTTGGGTTAGGTGAAGTGCTGCATTAAGTGTTTTTTCTTGGGTTGTGGAATTAACCCCGCAATACACATTATTTCTATCGGTTTTATTCACCTCGGGGGGGGGGGGGGGGGGGGGGGGTTAGATCTCTATTTTCATATTTAACCCTTTACCCAACATAACGGCCAAAACCGCCCAGCGCTATTTACAAAAATCGCCATTACATTTTCATTATTTTTTTCATTTTTTGTCTCAAAACCATAGCTTATGACACCGCATTGGAACGAGCTCAACGGTCATAAGCTATGGTTTTGACGCAAAAAGTCAAAAAAAATAGTTACCTGCTTTTCGTGTTAGGTAAAGGGTTAACCACACAGTGTTATTACAAAAATAATTGGAGAGTAAAACCCCACAATGTAGGTTTGTATACGTAAATAACCCCTCGAGGGACGCTTTACTGACGAAACTACAACCCCACAATGATTTGGATAAAAAAAAATGCATAATGTGGCTCTCGTCCGTCCGTTCCTCCGTTCGTCCGTCAGCCCACACCCACTCGTTAGTTCGGGTGTACTGTCTAGATTTATAAGCTTTTATGCTCATGAGGTACACTTCACAAGCAAGTCCATTTTAAACGTTAACACATAGAGTATTTACTGAACAATTTTAAGCAAACTACACTATGGTCAAGACTCTGTCAAACAATAATTAACCCTTTACCTAACATGAAAAGCAGACGACGCTTGCAAAAAAAAAATTCTCAACTAATTTCTTTCATTTTTTGTCTAAAAAACATAGGTTATGACCCCTCATTGGAACGAGCTCAACGAGCTCGTTCCAATGAGTGGTCATAACCTTTGCCCGTCAGAAGATTGCAGTAACCTGATGCTTTCTTTAACACAAACGGGTATACCAATTCAATCATTAGAAAATATCTTAAATAATAATCTTAATTTGGTATTATCAAAAGTAAGACTTTAACACATTTCACTTCATTTAAGGTATTTTATAATGATTGGACCGGTCCGGAACCGGTCCATGCAAGAATATCGGACCACCTAGGGTTGGACCGAGCTGGACTGGACCACCTCTCCCCTGGGCCCGGACCACCACTGGAGGTCCAGTCCGGTCCGCATCCCTACTCTGAATATCAAGAAACATCTTTGAGAGTTGTCTCAATGGGAGTAATGTCAACAATGTCCACACTCTAAAATCAGGTGGGTTAAAAAACAACCCAAATCAACTGGGTAGAGTGAATATGAACCCATTTGGGTTCATACTCACTCAACCCAGTTGATTTGTGTTGATTTTTAACCCAACTGATTTTAGAGTTCATGGAATAGGTACTTATTACCTATTCCATGAAAAAACAAAATGAAACAATACGATGGCTGAGTAAGGTAAGTACTTAACGGCATCTCTTCCATCCATACACATTAAATTTCAGCATGTGCACAGTTCATCAAGTGTCTCTGCTCGATAGCGATTAATTAACATTAGTTTAAGAAGAGACATCAGAAGAACCCCTTTCTAATTATTCCATATTTCATTCAAAAGATTTAGACAACATATCCATTGTGAGCCAGGGTGGAATACGAAGGGCATTGTGTTTTACTGAACGAGAAATGGGATCTGCCCCCCCCCCCCCCCCCCCCCCCCCCCCCCCATCTACAGTCTTTTCTAAGAAGCCTATCAAATTAGGTGTGCTGAAGAAAAATAGTTTGGTAATGTGGTTCCATATTTGAAATAACCAAAAACGTTTCTACATTTTCATCTTCTTGATATCGTTCCATTACACTAACAACTTGGTCGAAATATTACCAGAAGGTATATCTGTCTTCTAAGCCCTGAAGCCGTTCACTATAAACACTTGCCCTGTATAGTGAGATACAAACTGAAGAATGTTAAAGCAAGGAACTTGGAAATGGTACAAATCAATTACAGTTATCATTTGTGTAAAAATCATTAAACAGCTACCAACCCAGAATAAAAATGACACATTGTTTTTGTGTATTTCATACCGATTTCTTGAAATCCATGCAAAATAGAACAGCAGGCACGAGTGAGCAAAAATAATGATGCGCGTGAGAATGCAATCCATGTTATCCGAAACAGTGACGTACACAGCTAAGCATGAGAAAAGGTAGAAATATGAATCGGCCTTTTTTTCTTCTGCTGCATCTCCTAAAGCATAAATATACAAACAGATAGCAATCATGGCAAACACAACGCTTAAAAAGAAACAGTACTCTCGCCAATCCACATATAAATCAGCAATACTCGATGAAATTAATCCAACTACCATCCATTCCGGTTTACTTTTCTGTGTTGATGAATCGAACACACCAGAAGAAATAATTGTATATACCAGGTACCAAGTAGGCAGAGCCCGCAAAAACGTGCTCACCATTATTCCAAAGGCAGACGCCTGAAGATATTCGTGAAAAACAAAATGAAACAATGCGATGGCTGCGTAAGGTAAGTACTTAAAGGCATCTCTTCCATCCATACTTAGACTTCCGGTCTGCAATTATAAATGCATCTTTTAATCCGTTGTCAAATATGCTTTGAAAATAACCGTATAAGTATTTTTGCACAAAAGACAGAAGTCATATGGCCTGCAGAACAGGTGACATATAAGGAGAGCAGAAATAATATTAGGTGAGGCAATACTGTCTTCTCTGGCCCTTTAAAGAGTGACAATATATGTGCTATTTTTTACATTAAAAAAAAAATCCATTAGTTTAAAATCTCACATTCAAGCTGTATATAAACTATACACAGGTCTCGTTTGTGTTATACTTGTTTTCAAGAATTTCACAACTTCTCAGAAGCACGACCGGTGATATGTCGCATTGAGGTTACCTCCCCTATTCACAAATGCTCAAACACTCTAAAATCAGTTGGGTTAAAAATCAGCCCAAAACAACTAGGTTAAGTGAATTTGAACCCTATTGGGTTCATATTCACTCACCCGAGTTGATTTGGGTTATTTTTCTAACCCAACTGATTTTAGAGTGTAATGTTTTCATTTTCTGTAAAGTTTCATTTTGGTCTCTTTACAAGGAAATGTCGCATTGAGATTACGTCCCAATTCACAAATGATTATACACTCTGAAATCAGTTGGGTTAAAAATCAGCCTCAAACAACTCGGTTGAATCAATACGAACCAAACTGAGTTCATATTCACTCAACACAGTGGACTTGGGTTAATTTTACCTAAACTGATTTTAGAGTTTAACGCCTTCATTTTCTGAACGCTTTCCGTCTGACCTTTCCTTTAGAAAACAACACGTGATGGAAATCTTACTGCATCATTCAAACACACTCTACTAAATGACACAATTGTTTGCTCGAAACTGAAGGACAAGGTGGCCGATGAGTTAGACAGAACTATGATTAAAACAGTGGACATGCAGAGAATTTCGATAAGAACGGTGTGAGGGTCCGCTTTCCTCCCCCGACATATTGGTGAATCTCACCTTTCCAGAAAGAAATGAGAGCACACTGAATCTGATGTAATTTTCGTTTGTTTTACTTGATTCATTTTTCGTCCTACCACAATTGTTTTCTGAAAAATGTAGGCCCACTGCGGTGGTTTTGTCCAGAAGCGTAGCCACTGTGGGCTTGGGATCCTTGCTCCCCCACCCAACCCTAACCTAAAATTTTCGTTCCCCAAACATTGGCCCAATGCAACTTTCACACAACAAACAGAGACATATAACAGTCTCCAGTATAGGGCTACGCACTCTATAAGTGCCTCAGATTCGCTCTTAGTGCACTGATGTTGAAAACAAAACTCGTGGGGTGGAAAGACTTGTGACACTCTGGCTGTTACCCCTCCTACCACT
Organism: Pictodentalium vernedei; assembly: GCA_031216915.1. Taxonomy (NCBI): domain Eukaryota; kingdom Metazoa; phylum Mollusca; class Scaphopoda; order Dentaliida; family Dentaliidae; genus Pictodentalium; species Pictodentalium vernedei. The sequence goes on from CM062290.1 coordinate 171,845,465, forward strand.
TCACTTCAAGGGAAGTAGGATGAGGGGTAACAATCAGAGGGTCCTAGTTAAGAATAGGAGACAACGGCCTGCCAAATATCATGTTTGCCCCCCCCCCCCCCCCAACACCCTCCAAAACAAAAATAAGATTGGCTATGGACACCTTATTACCCTGGCTACGCACCTGATCATTGTACCGTATAGAATCCTGTCTCGTCGACCTACATGACACTCAACTGGCAACTACCTTGGATGTTGGTGCACCTGCTAGCTGTAAAACATTGAAGACGATTGGACTCGATGCTCGGTTTTCGGGGGTAAGTGGAATAAGGATTACAGGGAATTCTAATGAGCGCTGAGTTGTTGTTATGCGTTTTCGCCTCAATCAGATTTACGTGAACGAATTCCTGAATTTTCTTTCAACATATTGGAACGAGTACATTGGTGTCGTTCCAATGAAGGTTAATACCTCATGCCTTTTGGAAATGATATTATTTCTGTTCGGTAAAGGGTACTGTACAGCTAGATAACACCTTACTCAAATGGTAGCAAGGCAAATTAAACTAGACGTTTCCTGATCAAACTAATATAATATATTTTCCAGAGAAATGGTGATGTCATAGATTGCGTTCAAGCACACATCTTGCATCCTACGTGACCCGCTTGTCCAGCGGCCTAGGAAGGGGTTCTTTAAATTCTCGACTGAAGAGCACTTTGGGCATCTTTTGCTATATCCCAACGGCAATAGGATTATCAAGACGAGATTATCCAAATGTCTTTGTTGTCCACATCAATGATTCGCACACAAGTGTTAATAACCAGGACCTTTTGTAACAATAAAGCAAAAAATTGGTACCACAGTAAACCACCCTCACTTCACCATGCCCAAATTCAAATCCCACCGCTCCGCTTACATGGGTGTCTACGGATGTCATTACAGGTTGAGCTTGCAGTCAAACTGGTCGCAGTTCGCGGGGGATCTTCATCCTACTTTCAGCCCTGAAAGATACACTTCACCTATCCTCTCAAACGGCAAAACAAATCCATTTATCGCGTCAAGCAAACGAGTGTTGCCTGAGCTACCAAATATTCACATCCTTTTGGTCATTTTAAGATGTTCGAATTGCTAGAGAAAAATTGCATTGAGGTTACCAATAGCACTCACCAATATTCCCTGGTTACTAAATTTCCGCCTTGCGTCCCTTCGCCGTTAATTCTGCGTATTTCCTCCAAACAGTCCGCCTCGATCCTGTTTTGTATGGCAAGGTGTTGTGCGTTTGCTTCTATCACCGAAATGTAAATTTGAACCTGCACACTGCAACGTCAGTTTCTCCAGTACGTATAATATTTCTATGGCTCGTTCCACCAAAGACTGAAACAAGACTTCAGACGATCGTATTAAGTTGTATTCAGCGACTGATTGCTTACCCTGGTTTTATCATTATGGTCCCTCAAGGTCTACATGCTCGAAGTTGCAGTCTTTGATCCGTTAATATTTAATATAGCAGGGTAATAACGCTGTTGACACACTAATAGAGTACATGTATCAACAGTCTTTGCCAAAACAAATATATAATCACAGTTTCGGCTGGATGACCCGATTTCCTGTGTACACACGGGAGAAATTCGACCTTTCAGGACGGTATCGCTTTTATCAATTCGGTGGCTGTATTCAAGAACGCCTTCATTTTGGAAGGTGGGGATCAATTAATATTTTCAACCTGCAGCCTTTTTCCATTCTAATATTAATTCACCGCGTTCCCATACCTTGTAAAGTTGAGTCTTTTACATTGACAGATAGTTCAGCTGCCTGAACACGGTCGCTGCCGTGTTGGTGGGTCAGCCACCACGTCCAGACAGCTAAACTAAGCGCCGATCCACAAATTATACGAGTCGTTCCGAAAATATCAGCACATTAGGCTACATAATTCTCAGAAAATAGCTTTAGTATAAATTATATTTCTACACAACTTTTCACTTTTATTCTTCAAAACATGCCTTGTGCTCATCAGTGCAGCCTGTTAAACCTTTACCCAACGCAGACGATATCAAAATTTATTATTTTAAATATCAATTTTTTTAATTTCTCAAAAAATTTCAACAAAACCATATCATGTGACCCCTCGTTCCAAGAACGATAGTTGATAGCTGATTAACAGAGAAATATGGAAAGTACTAGCTTATTGGACATTGCTTCGTTTGTCTGATTTGGCGATTGATCGCTCTATAACCTGACTTGCGCCTTATCTGACAAGACACTTGTGGCTAGTTGCCTGGGTGAAGCGCGTCTGCGCCAGTTGCTTAGGCATATGACACGTTAATGGTACAACCCTTTATCTAACCAATCGCCCGTATTCACCCCCGTAATAGAAAAATTCATCAGTTGGGAAAAAAATGTTCAAACAAATTCAACAAAACCATATGATGTGACTGCATTGGAACGAGCTCGTCAATTTAAAACAATAAATTTTTTATATCGACGCTATTGGTCCATGCTAACCGCCGTTATGCCGTGTCAGTACGTTGCAGAGTCTGTCTATTGTACCGCCGTGTGTTCTCTCTGGTTACTCGGGTGTCCTCCGCTCAAAAATCAATCAATGTAATTTCACTCTCACTGTTGAAATCACCCATAAAACTGGACAGAGAAGAGATATAAGTCACAAATATATTTTTTCTGTGCAAAGGTTAGTGTTTCTTTAACTTGTCAGCGTTATAGAAAATTGATAGCATCCACGTTGCGAAAATTTTACTTCACCACATGACCCCATCTGTAACTGTACCACGCACGTAACTAATCTATCGAGGCTCTCAAATGTAAGTAGGCAGACAGTAAATACGCGTTTATGGAAATATCCCAACTCTTTCGTATCTTTGTGAATAGAGCTACAAAGATCAAGTCATTTATAAAACATTTGAATTCACGTTCACGTTCACTCTACATCAGCATTACATTCTAGAAGCGCGCATGTCAGTATTGGATCTGCACTGTCTGAATATCGAGGAAGGCCCAGCGCAAGAAGTGAGCGGTTAAAAGATCAAGTTTTGGCAGAAGACACCATATCCGGCGTTTCTTGAACTTTTTTGAAAAATATAGAACTGCATTTTGAAAGTGAATGTCGCTTTGCTGATATTCATCACAGTGTTGACGTGAAACAAATCATACTGAAATTAATACCATTTTAGTTTAATATTAGTGGTAGGATATGTGGAGATCGTTCCGTATTGGGGCGTCTCATATGTGACGTCATGTCGCGTGACTTAGTTACGTCATGTTTGGTTGTCATGGTAGCATGCGTGGGAGCCATTTTGCGACGTCATCATCATAGTGATATGTTGTCTTAGTGCGCATGCGCAACGCGTGTTGTTATGGTGACAAGTTTTCCGTCGTCTATTTTGTATACTGGAGGCCGCCATCTTGGTTTCTGTGGTAGCACGTGGTGGCTATGTGACCCAATGGCCTACAACAGGACGGGGGTATATTCGGAGGGTGCGTTCGATTGAATAGGAGTGAATCTAATTCCGCAAATCTTAGTTTACTTCGTAGATTTACCCAAATAGACCCGATAATCCTTCCAAATCACCAAAAAAAAAAACCTACCGAAATGGGATCGGATTCCCGGATAATCCTCCTGTTTCAAATAATAGGCGCGTTCCTTTGTGTAAGAGTAATTTTATTGGTTCGGATTCCTGAATAATCCTTGTTTTTTTCTGCGTACTCCGATCTATTATGTGGCTTATTCTTTTATTGCCTGGTCTGTTTTGCCTATTACTGCCCCTATTCCTAGAGGCTGTCTAGTCGTAGCTGTCTCTTTTTCTGACATCTGCCCTCGTCCATGTCTCATAATCACCACTCAGATTACTTCATGTCCCGTAATCTTTACAAATCCGAGCAGAGTTATCTCCCCTGGGTATAACGAAGACCTATATGGTTCCTAAAGCCAAGAGTCAATCCCGCAGGGACAAATATTGCCCGAATGGCCCGAATATAATCGAGAAAATAAGCCATCGAGTAAATACCCCTCTCCTGACTCTTATTCTCATCTGGGTATTGGATGATACCTGACATAGTGTTGTAGTACTGGAGAATACCTTTTGAGGATACCTTTTGAGGATACGGAGAATATATATCTGAAGATAGTTATGGCTCCTAGCGTCAATTCAGTTCCTTGCATCTAGACCTCCACCATGGCCTTCATAGTTCCAAGACCACCACTGCTGACTTGTCCAATATAGCCATCGTCTATCCTATGATTAGCTTTTACTATAGTTACAGAATACTAAAGTCTTCTTCCGCCCTTGCAGCCTTGTACCATTACTACCGACTTACAGCACTACTACAAGCTTGCTAACTATCTTAGATTGCTCGAACTACTAGAATCCCATCAATTATAGCCATCAAACAATTGCTCGAAAGTGTCACTACTCGTACGACTCTTATGCTCATCTCGGAAAAAGGGGATCCCGTAACCACAGACATTTTTTTCCAAAAAGGGATTCTCATAGTGGGATTGCGTAAGAAGGATATCTACTGGATGATATCTTTTGGAGGATAGTTGTCGTAGAAACCCAGGGCTTCTACACACAGTATACAGTTTATTAAGTTTATAGTCATTTTAGTCATTTGCTGTAGGTAGCTCCGTATACAAACACACAATCACTGTCATTTGCTCAAGACATCTTCTTTATCTCTGAGTGGACAGCCATCTGATCAAAGACTCTAACGGACCTTCTTCCCACTGTTTGACTGGCTGGATTCTTGATAAAATTCAATCGAACACACCCTCCTAACATACCCCGTTCTTTACGAAGCCTTCCAGGCTGATAGCAACCGCGTTCTACCATAACAACCAAGATGGCGGCCTCCAGTATACAAAATGAAGGAAAGAAACACGTGTCACCCTAACAACACGCGTTGTGCACTAAGACCACGTATCTCTATGGAGATGACGTCACAACATGGCCGCTCACGTGAGCCACCATGACAACCAAATGTGACGTTACTAGGTCACGTAACGCCCCTTCTAGGTCCGGGGGTAGGTCCGGCCAATAAGGCGCGATCCAACCCTCCTCTACTACTAATACTTAATTCCAAATATTTTACCAAGTAATACACAGATTGCATTAAGTGTGAATTCGATAGTAAGCTGCATGATAGCGTCTTCGCAGTCGTTTCCACCCATCATATAATTAACAGGTGGCAAAGAAGACGGTGTAACCAATTATTTCCACCTTAGATATGAACAACGGATCAGATCTTACAATTTTTAGTTTTCTTCTTACTGGGAACCAATGCCATCTTTGCTAGCTCATGCCCATGGTTTGCTGTGGTTGATGGATCATGGCGTCGGAATGATGCCCAGTAAATGGAACTAGAGCTCAAGCTTGATGCGTATAAACAACTTAACGTTCATATCCGAAGAGATCTGTTCACGAAAAATCGCCATTCACTTGTTTCATTCTCTCATTTTTTGCCTCAAAATCTTAGCCTGTCGGAAACCGGGGCTTTGTCACTGCTGGAAGAAATAGATTCACGCCGCGTATTCAGCCAAACTCAAGGAGTGTCGTCTGAATCCGAGCGTGAACGTATGTCTCACCGTGACGAACCCGCCCGTTTCACTTTTGTTGGGGTGGTTCTTATCCTGAAGGGGTTAATAACTTTTCCTCGAAAAGCATAAATCAACAGGAGTTCACTGAAAACAACAATTTTAATACATATATATAACAAAAATATATGATAATTTCTGACTCACATGGAATCCACAAGAATAAGAATACAAAACATCAATCACCCCTACCCACAGTTTTTGAGTCACTTGCGGGCCCGCATTCTCTGTTTTTGCCTCCTTTCCGCTTGTGTTTGTTCCTTGGTCGCCTCTTCACTTCTCTCCTTTCACTGCCGTCGCACGGCCATTAACGTATTGTCACTTTATCGGGACGCCTTTCCTCCAACGAGTGACGGGATGTCACTCTGCCACTGCCGTCGCACGGCCACTAGCTTATTGTCAATTTACTTGACGCTTTTCACACAAACGGTCGCCACAAATGGGGTTAAACTCCCCCTTACGCTTGTCTCAGAATAATGTTCATACAGGCAATGTATGGCAATGTATGCCTATGTATGGTTTGCCTTCTAAAACAGGTAATGCCGTTTACCCAAATGCAAATTAGCTCCCTGAGCTCGTACTTCGTGTTTCTGATCCTATTCTCATATATGGCCACCGATTTGGCCCGCGACTGCTCCTATTCTAAATATGAGCTCTGTTGCTCCCTACGTCACAACGTGCCTATACTTTCACACCGATGCGGCACCTCCTCTAACCTATAGCATGGGATCTCCCCATCTACTGGCAACGACCCACAGCCTTACACACCTTCCGACTGGAATTGGCTGGAATGAATTTTTCGAGAAATCCCCCGATTTTTATTTAGATAGCCAGAACATTAATCGGTTTAATCGCTTCTCTTGAATTTGGCCGCTTGGATATATCTTAATTTAATACTCGCTTTAAAGTTCCTTTGAAAGACTTAAATTTTGGTATCTCCGTGACATTCGGTGACAGGATAGATGCATAATATGGGCGTGTATCCAGAACACGTGTGATGCACTGTTTTCTACAACAACCACCTATTAACTGACAATAATTACACAGATAATGATTACCGAAGAATACTCCTTTGATTGCTTATCAGATAGCCCATGTGGCGTTCAACAAATGCGCCATAATGAACATTAAATTTCATACTTCGTTTAGCAGCTCTCGAATTATTGCTGGTCTGACAAATCAGTTTTCGGGGTCCGTCATATACCTATCTTTACGTGTTATGTTTAACCCATTCAGAAAGATTATCGAAAATATTTACACTTTTAAACAAGAAAATCGCCACTTTTAGCTATCACCTTGACATAGCCTATAATCCTTCACTGCAACGGCTCTCTCGCGCTTGTAAACCGTAACTCTTTATTCAATCAATCTTTATTCCACAGCATGCAAATACAAATGAGAGAGAGAGAGAGTAAAGTTACAAAATTATTGAATGATGTATAAATGTTAACTGTGGGGAATGACATAGCCTTGTGACTGTCTTCCTGTCATCCCCAAGACAATCAAAATAATAAATAAGATAGAATGGCAAATGGCAGGTGTTAAATTCAAGTTAAATGTAGTCGATCCAGACAGCAGGTTGTTGTTGTGTTATATTAACCTCCTTTGCATTAGAACGGAGTATTGTTTCCACATCTTGGATCAAATTCTCAAGAGTTCTGTGTTTCGGATTGTTTTAACCCGTCAAACAACTGTGTTTCCGAATCCTAATCGAATCAACAGTGTTTCCGAATAAAAAAAAAAAAAAAAAAAATAATAATGCATTCCTTAGTAGGCCAGTACAATTATCGTAGGCTAATGGGGTGATGTAAAAACCGGAAAACCGCGGGACAACCTTTTCATCTGCTTGTGGGAAGAGAAGAGATGAAGGTAATAACGACCCCGAGAGTTCCGACTAGGCGAAGCAGTCAGGGCATCTTGGGTTGGAACACCTAACAATGACTTCGTATGCGTTTAAAAATTGATTGAATAAAGTTTTGTTAAATGCCTTTCGGGTGAGGGTTTTTATAGTTGTGTCTAAGTCATTCCACAGTTTGGGAAAATAAAAATATGGAAGAGCGGCTGAGAACTGAGTGCGGGGTTTGTGTGTGATTAGGTTTCCACATTGCCTAGTATTCATACCAGATGGGTCAGAGTACACTTGAAATGTATTATCAAAATTGACAGGGAGGTTGTTTATAGACCAGTCGTACATGAATAGAAGTGAATGTAACTTGCACAGATCATTAAATTTCAGGATTTTCAAACGTTTGAAAAGAGGATCGGTGTATGAGTTGAACTTTTTGTTCGCTATGATACGCATAGCCTTTTTTTGAAGATTCAGAATTTGTTTAGTGGCTGGTGTATTGCCCCAAATTTGTATCCCGTAAATTAAATGGCTTTGAAATAATGTGAAATAGAGTATACGTAGTGTCTCGAGTGGCAAAAATTCTTGACTCTATTCAGGATACAAATTGCCCTGGATAGTTTCGTACAGACTACGGATACATGATGATTAAATCTAAGGTTCTCGTCCATGTCAATTCCTAGGAATTTTATGAATTTGTGTTGACGATTATTACCTGCTATTGTTAAGCTTGAGTTATTTAGTAAAATTTGGGTTTGTGCGTTGTTGAAATTGTAATTAAATTTTGGGGATGAAGAAGAAGGACATTAGTTTTATTAGCATTTAATGATAACTTATCAACTAGACACCAGTCATTGATTTTTGACAATTTATTGTTTGCCCTCTCCACTGGGAGGTTGAGGTCATTACCAGATGCGTAGGATGTTGTGTCATCCGCAAAGGATAAAATACTCATGTCGGTCGACTCACAAATGTCGTTGATAAAGAGCACAAACAAAAGAGGACCGAGGACAGACCCCTGGGGTACACCCGTAGTAATATTAAGTTGATTCGAGGATTCACTCGCGAATTGCACAAATTGGGATCTCTCAGAGAGATAGTTCTGAAACCAAGAATTAGCTATACCTCTAATTCCGTAATGTTCAAGTTTCCTGACGAGGATTTCATGGTCAATAGTGTCGAATGCTTTGGAAAAATCTAAAAAAAAATAGATAATGTGCAATCTTTAGATGCATTGTTATTCATTATGGAGGCGTAGTTGATAAGATGCATTATCGGATGAAATGTTGAGTGTCCCTTTCTGAAGCCAAAATGATAGTTATAAATAATGTTGTTTGCATCTAAAAAGTTTGTTAACCTTTTGTGCATTAATTTCTCTAAGATTTTAGAAAATGAGGGAAGAATACTTATTGGACGATAATTGTCGAATGACTGTTTATCTCCGGATTTAAAAATTGGTATTACTTTTGCAATTTTCATTTTTGATGGTACATTTCCAGTTGAGAATGAGGTATTAATAACATGGTTAAAGGAACAGCAATTTCTTGTATAATGTTTTTTTAGTAGTTTCGGAGAAATGTTGACATTACCAGCAGAAGTTTTTGTTGGAAGACTTTTTACAGAAGATACTACTTCTTCAGGGTTTGTGGTTGATATGAAAAATGATCCGGGGACGCTGTTCTTGAGGTAATCTGAGAATCGATGTGCGTAGCTTGTCATGTTGTTGTTAATTCGATTTCCATTGTTAATAAAGTAGTTGTTAAATTTCTCAGCAATTTGGATAGGGTCAGTGAACTCTACATTATCATCAATAAACGATGATGGTAGGGGAAGAGGAAGGTTTGACTTATTTATTGCTTTGCGGAGAATTTCCCAAGTTTTCTTAATGTTACCCTTATTTTCTGAAATTAATTGACTATAATAATAGTTTTTAAGTTTACGTTTGAGTTGGTTAAAAATTTGACAGTAGGTTTTGTATCTAGTAATATTGTCGTTGGTTGGGGACCTCAGCTTTTTTCAAGCAGTTTGTGTTTGTTTAGGGAGGACTGTAGAAGACCGTAAGTCATCCATGGTTCTTGTTTTACGTATTTTTTCGGGATCTTCTTTATCGTCGGTGGGAAGGCTTGATTAAACGTCGTATTAAGAATTGATAGGAGCTTTTCATAAGCTTCCTTGGCACGAGCCTCTTGGCATACAATATTGAAATCAGATTGAGATAGTAGGTGTTCAAACACATGGGGAATGAAAATGCTTAAGTCGTTCCTAGTTTTGAATGGTATAGAATCTTTAACAAAAACACCAACCCCACCCCTACCATCAAAGCCATCTTTGTTTTTTTTTGTTTTTTTTTGGGGGGGGGGGGTTGTTTAGTTTTTTGGATGGGGGCTTTTTTATGTCTTTGCTTTTCTGTTCTTCTCTTTTAGATTTTGGGAGATGGCGCTGGGGTAGTAAGAACGCATGGGAAATAATTCTGTGGTGTGCAAATCCGCTTTAACGTTTGAGAAAACCTTATTGGTAATTTATCACACATGCACCTTAAAAGATTGTGTTTGTTGCCGAAGAGGACGCATCAATTTATGTTATCACATCTATGGTGCTTGATGCAAGTCCAGAAGTGAAAAGGTAATAGATTATAATACTGATTATGTACATACAGAAACGATCAAAAACAATATCAATTAATGTTTGCATTCTCGTGAGGCTTGTGCCGAAATCTTTTGGAGACATTGCGTCGCCGCACTGCAATGGATAAATTAGTTCGAAAATTAATTTTTATGGGATGGATTGCTATTTTATTGTTCAATTCTGATAAGCAGTGGTTTCCGGATGATAACATTAGTTTGACATAACAAAACGAAACATAATTTTATACATAGGTTTATAACCACATAATACAGGTTGGGATTGAAAGTGGGCTTGTTTCGATATTTTTGGCAGAGTTATGACCCTTTTCCAACTTCGAAGACATGTTGATATTGGCTTCCGGATTTTTACTTTAGTTATAGGTGTCCGATTTCAACCAAACTTGGAATATAGCTTACAGTAGACAAGATACCAAACAGGTTTGATTTTTTGAGTGTGGCACGATGAGATCTATTTGAGTTTCGGCCCCTTTTTGGACTTTGTTAACCGCAAAATATAATTTATCATAAAGCGGTGGGATTGGTGTCCCATGGACACATTTGATGGCCTGCTATATTGGTCGCATGATTTAATGGAGATAAGATTATTTATTTGTTTATTAGTGTTTAAGGCACATAGTTATGCACAATGGCTAACCGTGGCCGTGACAGTTTTACGGGTGGAGGACGCCGGAGTACCCGGAGAGAACCACAGAGCATCGACGAGCAACTGTCAGTTCCTCAACATTCTAACTTTGTCCAAGCTCCGCTCAAGCAGGGTTGCAGCAGTTGAAGACATGTGCACCATCGACGTGCAGTACGCCTTAGTACACGGCGTCATCGTGACCCCAATGGAGATAAGATAAGATATTTATTAATTCAATATCAACAAAGATAAATGATTAGAAACTCAAGGTTGGCCGTGGGGGACGGAGGCATAGCCACCCTTGGCGTTGCACTTGTTTCTTTTTATTCATGTCTTTCTATTCTTTATTCAACGGTATGTAAAGTATAATAATCAATACATTTACATAATAATGTTGTGATACATAGAGATTATTTCCATTATGTGGATGTACAAAATATGTATTCGAGTCTCGCTCCGGGTTCTAAGGGCAGATCACGACGAGTCTTCGACTCGTCGTGATCTGCCATTAGAACCCGGTTTGAGACTCGGATACATATTTTGTACATCCACATAATGGTAATAATCATTTTATCTTACAATATATTGGGGATGAGTCAAGAATGTAGACGAATATATAACAAACTATTTATTCGTACGGATGAACAAAAAGAAAAAAAAAGGAACGTGCTTATATCCGACCCCCTGATACAAACATCTGTATCAGGGGGTCAGATACACGATAGATGCGGAATTAATACAGACAAAGAATACATGTTGATTGTAAGATAAATATTCGTACCGTCGGGGGACATCATAGACAGATTGGCTGCCTTTCTGCTACCCCCCAAGGTAAAAATATAATCGGAGCAACATCATATCAGACGGAGTATACAGCCGGGAAGAAAGAAATGCACATCCTTTTGGAGCAATGATGTATTGTTGATTTTTTTGCACGGGAAACGAGACACTTAATAATAGCAATGATATTTTAGAATGCATTTAAAATAATACTGAAAATAATTTTGGTAATAAGTTGAGTGACAAGCTGACGAGCTATCCGGTAAAAGCAGAACTTTATTACAGATTAGTACAGTAAACTATCTAGTACAGTCTGAGCAATACGGGTTGTTACATATAATTTGTGTTTGATAATTTGAAAAAAAAAATTGCGTTAACATTTTCTAAAATGCAGTACGATTAAGAGCATTTCATATACTAGATTCCAGGTCATTCCAAAGGCTAGGACAGTTGAAACAAGGGAGGTAATCTAAGGGTATTGTTCTTGTTCTCCAGACGCGAATCGCAACCGATTGGTTTCAATATCTAACGTCGTGTGATGAACAAACCGCTGCGACAATCAACCAATCTGGCTTGCCATATTTCGTCACGAACAAGACAAGATCAGTTAAATCACACAAGACGTCTTGTGTGATCTGGCTGATTTGATCTCATCAACCCGACGTAATACGACGGTCCAGATCAACTGACTGTTGTAATCATCTATATTTATTTTACCTTTTCGCATGCAGAGGCGGAATGGCCGTATGGCCACCAGGGAAATAGGGTGGCCCCTGGGGCCTCCAAAATTGATGCAGCTCAATACCTGTTGGTGTTTGAAATTTCGCGAAAACGCCCAACAACCGAAATGGATCTGATTGCATAGAATGCCAGTATACTGAAACGTTCTCTATGTGGACTGCCAATGGCAGTCCACTGAGAGAACAGGTCGGTATACCAGCAGTCTATTCTGCCACTGATCATCCAGATGCAAAGAAACCACGTTTTTTAATTTTAAAAAATCAAAATTTTATCCCATTGAGCCGAACTATGGGCGGTACGATGGACCCGTGCACCCCCACTCCTTGTTGATACCATTCTTGCCGAATGAGTGATAAAGATTATGCAAAGTGCTATCAGAATGTCCTCTGTGTGAACTGCCATTGATCACTCAGATGCTAAGTCCGGGTCCAGAGTCGGCATACTTCATTTCCCGGTTACTTTTCTTGGCCCAGTCCGCCTTTGTGCTTAACTGAGGGAGGTTATATAAAATTTGTATATTACAACTGAAGTGTACACAAGGGAGTGTTAAGTTACGATTGATGTACGTTTCTGAAAGTTTACAAAACTTTCGAGAAGCATTTACGAGAGATCGTATAAGTGACAAGGCGTGTGTACGTTTTGATACATGAAATGAAAAGAAACACAACCCAAAATATACTTATCGAATTATAAAATTCCTGTTTCCGTGTCTGAATCGCTGTAAGTATTCAGCTTGAAACAATACGCAATTATAATATACATCGTACAGTGTTTTCGAACCGGAATGTAGAACAAAAGCGCTCATTATTTTTTCTGGGGATCGCGAAAGTTCAAGGAAGGTGCATATAGTTTCGACCGAAACATCAGCGTTTTATGGAGTATGAGGGAAGTGTCAATAACACTGTAGCTTTACTTAAGTGTATGTAGTGTTTGATGAAAAGAATAATGTTCAATGTTTATGAAAGGATTATGGAATAAGACAAGAAATGTGAAAAATTGAGAATATGCTTATTTCTGTTCCCCACATGCTATTGAATTCAGGCATGAGTTAATGTTGCCCTCACAGTTAATGTTTGTCAACCAAAGTTACCAAGTTACAGTAAAATCATTCCAAAACGAGTCATCCTACCAAGTTACAATGAAATCCCTTTATAGATATAACTCGTAGACTTTGCTAAAGGAATCTATGTCATGTGACGGTCCGGCGGTCACGGTTGACCGATTATGACTAAAATAGGACAGTCCCATTTAGATATCATACCAAGTTATTCTACCAAGTTATAATGAAATCCCTTCATAAAAACAACATGTAGACACTGTTAAAGGAATCAAAGTCACGTGACAAAGCGGCGGTAACGGCTGATCAACCGTGACCAAAATAGGATAATCTCATCTAGACATCATACCAAGTTATCCTTCCAAGTTACAGTGAAATCGCTTCAGAAATATAAACTGTAGACTGTGCTAAACAAATCTAGGTAACGTGCCGTTGTGGCCGTTACGACTGACCGACCACGGCCACAATAGGATGTGCTCATCTAGATATTATACAGAGGCATCCTACCAAGTTACAATGAAATCCCTTCATAAATACGACCTGTAGACTGTGCTAAAGGTTTTCGGGTTTCGTGCCCGCGCGCCGTCACAGTTGACATATCGCGACCAACTGGCGATGTTCTCATCTAGACATGACCTCGAACCAGCATATAAAATTTCGTGATGATCGGACAAGAACTACGGGATGTAGCCTGTGCTAAAGAAAATGTGAACAGACTCACAGACTTCCACACGCGTGGTGGCAATAGCTTATCTTGACTTTGTCAGGTTAAGCCAAAAATTAATTTTGAAAGGAAAACGTGAGTTGGCATAGCAGTTAGGAATGCTGGGATAAATAGAGATAGAACTTTAGCTATGATATAACAGTTGTTACCTAAATTTTTCTATTGACTGTGATGTATGCGGAAATTTGATTGGTCAAGAAATAAACCATATAAACTCGTATCGTGTGGAAAGCGTCCAAGCCCGCGATATTTTCGCTCACCCACACGAAATTTTCCGTATCGTGTCTTTGTCTCGTTCTGGATTTTCATACCGTGTATTGACGTCATGACGCCGAAGTAAATGCCGTTATTCTAATACATTAAATTGATTTAATTTTATACCATGCTTCCCTACCAAACAAATGGGACCCAAAGTATGTGCAAACATTGACAGTCTTAGTTGTCAATACATAGAATTGTCACCACATGTCTGTTCATGTAGTACAGATTTTTACCTACCCTCAGCCAGCCATATCCCATTCGGCATGTTGGCCTCATGAGATATGACTGGCTTCGGGTATGTAAAAACCCGTACTACGTGAACAGACACGGGGTAACTAATAATACAATGATGATAATGCATGTTCATTATTTGCCTATTATTGGCACGGACACGATTTCGGTCTTCAGATCTCTGCTGCAGTATCAGATGATACTGGCAAAGCGCACGCAGTGTGATACTGTAAAATCGAAAACGAGGTCGGGTGAGAGTTTTGTCCTCTTCTTCCACCTCACGCTATAAATTGTGTTCTAAATCAGTGGGTGCGTTGGGATTTCCCGAACCGGGGGCGAGAGTATCCCGTGACAGACCCACAATAAGGAGTCAGTTTCCCAGATAGGAGGCAGACCTCATTAAGGACCTTCACCAAGCAGGATCACACTCGTCGGCAACGGCGACTCGTTGAGTGCTGCATGTTTGAGGATCCTCAACTCGATGCGGTACAGTACAATAGAAAACGTCACTGTACTCATACTCTATATTCATCATCAATGATTCGATGTCGCACTACGCCCTCAAATCAATTAAGATGAAGAATGGAATTCAAAAATTAAATATTTCTGTTGACGCCAGATAACCTGGCACCACTTGAACTTCTTTTTTTCACAATTCATCCATTCGGGAGTGATAACTGATAAGTATGCTAACCTGTACTGGAAAATATTGAAACGTGGTTCAGTGGGTCACTCTCATCAGACTCTGGTCTAGGATTCTGAGTTTGAGAGGGTGCTACATTTCAATCACGTTTCATGTTGACAAGAATCAACCGCAGCACATAGCAGCGGGTTGACGGCGAGCTCGAAAGGGAGAATCCTATACTCTTGTTGGCGGGGTCAAGGTCCTCTTCGGGGAAAAGGTTGAAAAATGAAACGTTCGGGTGGGTCTCGGAGCTATGGTCTCGAAAGATTTATTCATTCAATCCCAAAGATGAACGAGTGTACACCTCAACAGATGATAGACTGAGAAAGAGAATGTTCGTAGACATGGGCTGTGTGCTGAAAAAAAAACGAACGTATGGCAGTGGGCCCGAGCGAGGTTCAACGCTTGAGAACTGCCATTTATTTTATACACTATATATAGTGCCCTAAACCGAAGTGCTTTCTCATTATACAGTGCGTGGGGAGTAAATTACCATAAATCTCCCGTGGCGTGGGTATATAGCCAGGTAAGAATCAAGCCTGAAAATAAGCAGACTGTCATCTGCAAAAATGCGTTCCCCAGAAAGTGAATTTGGTGATGCTATCCTGCACAGCAGGGTAGCATCACTAAATTTACCCTCTGTGAACCTCAATCTGACTCAAGGTCTCAAACCTAAATAAAGAGATACCCAGAGGATAAATTGGCCCACTGTATGGGATAGCATCAGCAAATTCACCATCTGGGGACCTCATTCTGAAAATGACAGATTGCTTGTGTTCAGGCTTGGTAAGAATTCATTCTCTGGAATGTAACATAAGACACAGAATCGAAGTTTCGACCAATGAACTTCCGGGTTGAATCCGGAGGTCCAATGGTCGAAACTTCCACTGTACTTTCTATCCATCTTCGTGGAATTTGAGTTACATTTTCGGAGACTAGTCCACTTCATGCCAATCTCCGTGATCAGTACATCATAAGTTACAGATATCCCCCCTCCCCCACACACCTCCCCCCCCCCACCCATCCGAATTTTCGTTCGTGGTAATGTCCCAATGCAGTTCGTGTGGCTCTCTCGTTATCCGCTATACCCACTACAGTGTCCCCTTTCACTCCGGACGATAAACTATTTTTCAAACTTTTTTGACGAGAAAAGATGACGGGTATTCCGCTGCTCCAGTAAGTACCTAGCTCTTGAACATTCCAATACCCTGTTTGTTTTATTTTATCTTTTGATTTTTTTCCAGAGGGACTTTAGTTGTTTAGTGTCAACAGTAGCTGTCCAGCATAATATGTACTCATGACAATAACTGTACGGTGTGGAATTTTTACACGTGAACTGAGTATTATGACGAGATCTGAAAATATAAACAGGCCGCAACCTATACACCCCACCAGGTGTAGAAAAGAATTGTCCTTTTTATAAACACTTATCTGCAGGTACGCATGCCAGTAAAACAAATAACAGTAGAAAAGTATGATTGGAAAAAATAAGATTTTATGGTATCCAGCTGGAGCCGCGAGACTCAGAACAGAATAGCCAATCAAAAATAAAGTAATCCAGCCATTCTCTTGTCCATCCTCCAGACAATGTATATAGAAATACTGTGCAAAACTGAAAAATATTATCCCAATGAGAAGCATAACTCGTCTTCCATACCACATTAAAAATGCGTCACCAATACTGGAAAATAACAGAGCAAAAATGAGCGATGCTTTCTTTGGCGATTTGTCTGGTGTAGTTGTCCAGGCATAGAAAACGAGACACCAAATAGGCAATGCTTTGGAAAAGGCAGCTTTAAACTTTTCAGGTGGGTATCCATTGTTCCGTTTGAATATGACGAAAAAGACAGCAACAGCAATGCAGAACGGTATGAGATTCAATTGGTCGTATATGTTGATCATTTTCCTGCTGAAAAGATACAAAGAAGAAAGTTGAGAAGGGCGACTGGATAATGTCAAATCCCCTTTCAAAATTAGGCTTCCAGCTACAATTCGTCGCCTGAGTGCTAGAATGTTCTATGTCCCTAATGGGACATAGAACATTCTAGCACTCAGGCGACGAGTCATGCCGACAACTTCATTTTTGTATAGCGCGTTTATGCATGCCTACACGTGCAATACAAAAAGTAAGTTGTTGCATGGCGGCGATACACACTACCTGTGAAGAAGATCTGAACTTTTGGCGTAACAGATTTCGTGCACAAACTGTGAGACACTCCGTGGAATAACAAATAACATAACCGCATTACAGGGGGGGGGGGGGTGCACAACAAATGGATGGGTGGATCAGCTGGGTACGGGGACGGAAAATGTTCAATTTAAGCAATGTTTTGCCTGATTTATAAAAAGTTTGTTTTTTTTCTGAACAATATGTTATTATGCTGCTGAACACCCCCAGTAACTTCTCAGATTTGTTCAAGAGAAGTTCGGGGAGCTATATTTGCCTTCGTTTAAGGGGGGAAAGAATTTCAAAAAGAAGCTGCTCACCAAATATGAAGTCTCTGCTACTGCCGGTTCATGAGAAGAAGATTTTTTAAGATTTAAGCACACTTTTTGGGCGTGGCCCTACCGAGGTTCGAGGCAACTTTATTTGAAATTACGATGTCTTAACAAACTATTATCTCAAATATCAATTGAATTGGTTCAGCGGTTTGGGGGAGAGAAGACGCAAACACCATGTTCACGGACGACGGACGGCAGACGACGGACGATGAGTGATCACGAAAGCTCTCCTGCCACTCCAAACACACTTAAAGCGCAGAGAAAGTGTTTCCAGGAAGAAAAAACCTCTAATATATATCTCTTTCTGGCATTTCCAAGACAGACAATAGCTCTTTTCATTGATTACCGTACTGGATTATACCTATCTATTCAGTGAGACGCTACTATATAATTAAATGTGAAAAAGTCTGCTTGACTCTGTGGCGTAGTTATTATATATATATTTATTTATTGGGATTTAACGACACTTTCGACAGCCAGGGTTACCTCGTGTTGGACAGTTTTACGGGTGGAGGCTGCAGCACCACCGAACAGCAGCGAGCAACAATCAGACTCCCCAACGTACGAACTCCACACAAGCAGAGTTAGCATTGGTTGAAGACAAGAGCACCACCGACGTGCAGTAGGCTTTTGAACACAGCGCCATCGAATGAAGAGACCAAGGACCTTTCGGTTTGAAGTCCAATGCCGTAACCACAGAGCCACTGAGCTCCCATATTGTGTAGTTACAATGACTAGTCTACTATACACTGTAAAATCAGTTGTGTTAAAAATCAACCAAAATCAACTGGGTTGAGGAATCTGATCCCAATTGGATTCATATTCACTCAACCCAGTTGATTGGTGTTAATTTTTAACCCAACTAATTTTTGAGTGTATTAGTTCCGCAGTGGTGCCTGCATACACGGTTTACACATCCATCACATTAGACTCTAAGTATGCGTCAAAAGGATTTTGATTTTAACCCTTTACCCAACGCAGACGATATCAAAATTTATTATTTTAAAAATCATTTCTTTAAATTTTTCAAAAAATTTCAACAAAACCATATCATGTGACCCCTCATTGGAACGAGCTCAATGAGCTCGTTCCAAGGAGGGGTCACATGATATGGTTTTGTTGAAATATTTTGAAAAATTAAATTTTTTCAACTGCTCAATTTGCATATTACGCGGGCGGATGCGGGCGATTTGTTAGGTAAAGGGTTAACCCTTCACCTAGCATGACGAGAACGTTCCAAAGAGGGGTCATAATCTATGTTTTTGAGACAAAAAATTAAAAAATAATGAGAATTAATTGGCGATTTTTGTGAATAGCCCTGGTCGGTTTTGGCCGTTGCGTGGGTAAAGGGTTAAACTTCGCCACCCACCTCTACTTTGCTGTACAGCTATAAAATTTCCTGTATACATCCATTTAGATTTGTCTTACGGACTTAAATGGGCACATTTTGTCAGAAATTATAAATCGAGACTGTGTAAAAATGACTGGTTTGAATTTAGTTTCATCTGCAATTGTGTCGGACTTTCGAAATACATTTTTGTGAATAGCTCTGGCCGGTTTGGGCCGTTACTTGGGTAAATGGTTAAACTTCTCCACCTATCTCACTTTGATGTACATCTATGGAATTTCCTGTATACATCCATTTTGATTTGTCTTACAGACTTAAATGGGTACATTTTGTCAGAAATTATAAATTGAGACTGTGTAAAAATGACTCTGGTTTGTATTTAGTTTCATCTGCAATTGTGCCGGACTTTCGAAATACATATGCACTTGAACGCACCTGATTAGAAACATTAACCCTTTCAATCCGGTGTGCATGAAATTTTTGCGTGAAGAAAAAAAATGGTAGTAGGCGAGCAGACGATACAAAGTAACAAAAACTCTGAAGCGAGGCTCGGTGGTAATTTAAACCAACAGCTCGACAGAGCTGTTGGGTTAAATTATTACTTAACCTCCAAACAAACAATGATGGTTTCGCCCATTTCGCCACTGGCAGTATTGACTGAAATAATACCACCAGGGCGCCAGTGTTGAAAGGGTTAAACAAAATTCTCAATATTCCCCAATAAAATATTTACCGCATAAACTACAGTTCCAGCGCATAATATTTGTGCTTCTTATTCACCAATCCCGTTTTTGTATTTTGGAAGCACCTCCAGTGCACTTCAACTTTTAATATATCTCGCTGGGGCGCGGTGGCGTTGCGGTAACCGGTTCTCGTCAGATCTCAGAAGTTAAGCAACATCGAGCCCGGTTAGTCCTTGGATGGGTGATCGTCTGAGCGATCGATTCTGACACCCGCGTTGTGTCCTTGGGCAAGGCACTTAACCCCGATTGTCCACATGGGGGCATGATGACCCCGCGCACTAAGGCGTCCCGCACGTCGATGGTGCTCATGGATGTTGGGGAGCTAGCAGCTGCTTGTCGTTGCTCGGTGGTTCTATCAGGGTACTCCGGCTTTCTCCACCCGTAAAACTGTCACTAACACGATATGACCTTGGCTGTTAAAGTGTCAATAAATAAATAAATAAATATATCTAGCTGATTTTCGGCTACTTTGAACCTTCGACTCGCAGAATGTTTTGAGTTATCAGATTATGCTGTTTCAGAGGCATTTGGATTTTGTCATTCAAAAAACCAACGCGATGGCAGTTCAAGTCTGATTGAAACACAATCACCCATGCTCAACACACGATAACAATAAATAAAACACGGCGAAAGCACAGACATACTATTGGAAGTAAAAGGGAAGTTGATTTATCAGAGGCGGTAGGTAAGAAAGGCTTATGGATGATGTTTGTCAAATTTCCCAGTCAACACCGACGTTGATTTGATTGGAAGGAATGTGAACATAGTGGGGCAGCCACTATGTTCAGACAACTCAGCTAGGTTAGGACTTCGACGATGTATAGAATCAGATCCTGATTCTCATATGTACATGTATGATAACAGTGTGTGAGGTTCATCCGACTTCTATATTTTTACACAGTTTATTTCACTTTCTTCAACATATCAGGACTAGTAGCAGATACCATTGTAACACCACAGGAGCTTGGAATCATGTCCTACAAGATTATAGCCTCCTCCCCATACTTACCCCTTTCACATATTAGGCTATATATGTGAAGGTGTGGAGGGTAAGTATGGGGCGAGGTTTATGATCTTCTAGAACATAGTTCATACCTACTGTGGTAACACACAGAAGCCATGGAATAGTTGACATATTGCAATAATCAACAGTACTTAAGATAAAATAGTTTGAAGGGAAACCACGCAAAACTCATGTTTATACCCGTGACCCACTCACTACCCCAGCCCTATAACTGGATTTTTTCATAGCCAGACCCACTGCTCTCCCGGCTGAACATTACGTCCCCTGGGTTCCGATGTGTTCTTTGTGCCAGTTGGCACATAGAGCACATTGGAACTCAGGGGAAGACATTTTGTCAAAAAAGGAAACCAACTAAAGTAGAGTGATCTCCCTTCATATGCAATGTTTCACGGCAGTTCAATTCACCTGGAAAGTGTGATGTATCACACACTGGGTGCATGAATGGAAGCTGATCGATACACTTGGTCACGATTCGCTGTTGCTGGGAATACTGTCTTGCTGGCTGTACTGCCTGTCTGTTGCTGTTAGTGCCGTCTGCCTTTCTGTCTGCCGAGCATTCAAACTTCAAAGTTCTGCTCATTCGACATATTTGCACCCGTCTAGTGGACTACGAATCTTTGTAGCGTTTGTCGATACTTAAGTTTTTTGTACGTAACTAATCAAAAGTTGTAAATATAGTGGAGGTATTGGCAATTCTAAAAACAATTTAATCCTTTAATTACACAACTGGACGTACAAAAACTTTCAAATTTTTGCCTAAAAACAAAGCTTACATTTCCTCGTTGGTACGGGTTTTAATTACATAATCCCGCACGGAATGTTTGATGCTCTCCAGTTGTCAGTACTGTTCAGCTATTGAAAAAAAACATATTTCTTAAGTAGCACATTCCTAGCGTTTAGGGACAGGAGGCATCCAAAAACTCACAAAAATCACTTTTAATTACACTTTCGCGTACGTACGTTATTTTCGACTCTTACATTCCCTGATGGTCACTGATCACAAAAATGCAACTCAAGAAATGTATTTTCCTGGCGTTATCAGGTAAGAAGGGGGTCTTCCGTGGACCCAAGGTCCTGTTTTTACTTTTAATTACACTTCTGCGTACGACAGTGTAACTGGGTGCGATATTTGCTCTATGTTCAGACATTTAGAAAATACTGCTTAACCCTTTACCTTACATGAAGAGCAGACGACACAATGCAAACAAATTCTTGAATAACTAATTTTTTTTATTTTTTGTCTCAAAAACATAATTATGACTCCTCCTTGGAACGAGCTCGACGAGCTCGTTCCAACGAGGGTTCATAACCTATGTTTTTGAGACAAAAAATGAAAAAAAATAATGAAAATTAATTGGCGATTTCTGAGAATAGCGCTGGCCGGTTTTTACTATTACGTTGGGTAAGGGTTAAGAAATGAAAATTCTCGGAGATTTCTGATAAGAAAGGATCTTCCATGGACCCCCTTCCCAGGCCCAAATTTCACTTTTAATTTACTCTTCTGTGTACCCCCATTTAACCCAGCACGATTTTGAATTCACGTTTGGATATTTGGAAATGTATCTTAAGAATCAAAAATTCCAGACGTTTTCCGATAAGGAGGGTTTATTTAGGTAATCTGTTACAACGAGTAGAATCAAAAGTGAACGACGGGGATATTGTGGTGCTGGAATTTTCCACATTTTGAGACAACGGGGCGATCAATCGAGTTTTTATTGGAAAGGACGAAGATTTTCTGAACGAAGGAGCGAAGATACAGGTGGAGAGGCAGTGATGCCAAACCCTCCCAAATTTTGTTAGGAAATTTGTGACTTGTCAGACATTTTTTATGATTTTTTGACGTAACTTTTTGCAGAATGGGATGCGGCAGAAAAGAATTTACAGATACTAGGCCTAGAATTTTGTTTTGCAATTTTGGGTACCGATCCACACTTTCCTGGAGTTTTTGGGAGGAAAATATGCATTCACCACATCATATCCAAAATCAATCGTACAAAGCGAAGTCATTAGGTATAATGTATCTGCGGTGCCCCTAAATACAGAGATGGGTTTTAAGAAGTAGTATACATATAATATATTTTGCAGCAAACAGGAAACAGGAAGTGATAAAACTGTAAAATAACCATAAATATTTATAAAATTCTGATTGAATGACAACGATATAAAGAAAGGAAACAGAGCTGGCCTACAGCAAGCAAACATGTACATTTGTGACATGTGCTGACAAATAAAACATTGCTTAAAACATTTTTAAAAAAAAACTTGTTTTTGTCCCAATGCGAGCAGCATTGCAGTTTTGGGCCAGAGTGACATTACAGTATAGTCTGTGTAAGTCTTTAAATAGGTTAGATGGCATTTTAATGGAATTTGAGTGACTGGCGAGAGTGATGTATCGCTTTATGATATTGGGGGCTGGGCTGGGTTGGCTGGGAGCTGGGAGGGGCGGGCCTTTGCGGGTCGGGCGGGGCAAGGCGGGACTGGGGAGAACCAAGAGAGAGAGAGAGCATAGCATGCAATGATCGATGTGGGGATGGTGTGGGTCGGAGGAGCTGGTCTGGATCTCCTGGCCAACCTTGTTTCCTGATACACATGTCACAACTCATTTGACAAAATGTGACTTGAAAACATACAATTTCGCGAGGATGCTTCACGTTCATATGAACTTTGATCTTAAGAGATCTGAATACACTTTGTTGAACCGGATATCTTCAAATTCAAAATCCGTTTGAAACTAATGCGCAAGTGTTATTGATGAACTGTTCAGATATAGTCGGATGTGTATACGGTGTAACATCACATCAGTTTACAACGACTCTTATGTACTAATTGTTAGAGTTTGGTTGTTTTTCGGTTCTCCGCTTCGGTTTCGGTTTTTGCAGCAAACCCCCGAAACCGAACCACAAAATCCAACAAAAAACCGGACGGTTTTACTGTGTTGGTGCATACACTGATTAAATCATCTTATATACAGTGTGAAACGTGGGCTAATGGTCCCTATGGGCTGACGCCACTTAGAATATAAGACAAAGGGGCGAATATGTCGTGTTCTCATTGTAACATTTTCTCTCTTATTGACTCGTCCACCGGACGAGTCAATAAGAGAAAAATGTCACAATAAGAATACAACAGAGATTAGATGAACTTTATTCATTTGTCGCCCAAATTTATGTTTTTTTCTGACTCAATAGGACGAGCAACTGGTCCCATTGAACCCTAATAATGGACAAAGGGAAGATAGGCTGAACCCAGGCTTACAGATCGGGTTTTTTGTTGGGAATGGTGCCATACAAGCATCTGCAGAATTTTTTTTCCCCAGAATAATCCAGAAGTATAATTTACTATATGTTCTTAATGCATACAAAAACTGAACCGAAACCGCGGTTTTTTCCAGACACTGAACCGAATAGGAAAAACCAGAACCTCCCAGCTGTACTAAGTGTCCTTATAATGGTAACAGCATCATGACTCCGAATATAGTCCACAATCAGATACGGTCATAATAAACTACATGGTTCAATTTGCAAGCGTGTTCAACAGAAAAAAAATGGGCACAACCCAGTATGAACGAAGTTCACTTTGGGTAAGTTGTGAAAGACCAAGTGTGGTAATAGCCGACGATTTTAGCGCACCCAAGGTGGGCAGGGATGATGTGGGCGTTTGCTAACTCTTGCGACCCCATTAACCCGTTACCCATCACGAAAGGAAGACGACATTTGCAAACACAATTTGTGAATAACTAATGTTTTTCAATTTTTGCGTCAAAAATATAGCTTATGACCCCTCATCGGAACGAGCTCAATCTGCTCGATCCAATTAGGGGTCATAAGCTGTGGTTTTTGAGATAAACATGAACAATACTGATAATTGAATGATGGTTTCTGTGAATAGCGCTATTCGGTTTTGGCTGGGTAAAGAGTTAACAGTTCGATGGTACTTTCCAAAGTTCAGAAGATGAAAAGGAGAAAGAAGAAAAGGAGCTAACAAAGCCATCGAGACCCGGTTCACAGCCCCGCCGGACGATCTGTTGGTGTTGTGTCTTTAGGCACAAGAGTCTGCCACTTAAATGTTATCGGTCGTTGGACGGGTTCACGGCCTTCATTGCCAAGTATAGTCTTAGTTCAATTGTAGTTCCGGGGATTCTGTCCTTGCAGTTCTCCAGGCAAGTATAGTCTGCAACTATGGAGATTTGTGTATGCCAGATCGCAACCCTTACTGACAAGTGCTCTTGGCTGATAATTTTCCTCATTCAGAGAGATTAGAGGAAAGTTGGGTCCCTTAATTTCCTAAAGCTGTCAGTAAATTTGAGACTAAGGGTATGGGAATTCAGAGATGAATTGACATTTCGAACTGTTAGCGGATTTGTATCATCGATGCGCGTATCATTTCGCAATTTTCTGGCATTTTCCTGCAGAATTGTATAGAATACAGAAGCAGGCTTTTCACAACTTTTTCCCAATCAGTTTGAACGGTTGACTATTACTCTCCATTGTAACCCACTGAAAAATAAGAAAACGGCGTTTTTAGAATTTTTTGATGTTCTATAACTTGCGCCTAGTTCATAATATCAATAACGTACGTCTCGTTTTGTTAACTGTCCTGGAAAGAATAAAAACGCCTCGTTTTGTTAACTGTTCTGAAAAGAATAAAAACTAACAGTTTACTGCATGCAAAAACACACTCGCGAAATAAAGAGCCAAAGTGGACGCTTAATGTAGTTATCGTTTGTTAAAAGTAACAAAAAGAAATTTGGCTTTATTTTCTACAGGTATCATGTTTTCTCAACAATTGCTTGCTTCTTAATTGGGCGTTCCTCGCTCATCCAATTATTTGATTTCAAGGGAGATAACTTTATCGAAATGACAATATTTGTCAGGTTTGACGACCAGGCCTATTGCCGAAGGTTTGGCACACCCTACACCTGTCGAGCTTCCAGATAAGAGCGCCAGTGGTGGAGCGTTACAAAGAAAATTTGCTTCCTCAAAGACGGAACAAACCAAATGGGGAAACCTGGTCAGACTAGACAGAAGAAGAAAGACTAATTGGTTATCTTAAAAAAAACAGCTTGGCGATGTTTCGGGTTATTCTGTCTGAAAAACACGCTTGCAGTATAGATACCACCTGTACATTAACTAGTATGTGCATAACGACGAAAAACCTCCCATAATATGTCAAAGGATTTTTTCCTCATTACAAATGTTTTGTGTCTCCAAAAAACAGCACCCATCGGATAGTGTGGGAAAATATTTCCGCGTCCACACTGAACTGCGTCATTGTGCGTGACAGTGGTGTATATTTATACTAGCAACACGGTATATGGAGTGGTATTTTAAAAGTGGCATTCTCTTTCTTCATTCTTAACAGAAAATACTTCAAATGGAAAGAATCAACAGAAATTCCATTTAGACCCACCATTTGTAGAGCTGAAACGGATAAGGGGTTTTCTTAGTAGATTAATCACGTGGATTAACCTTGGTTAACCGATTAAACACTTGTCCAAATAGATATCTGAATAATTGCCATACCGTTGATGATTTACAGCATGAACCCTTTACCCAACGTAACAAACAAAACCGACTAGGCCTGTATACAAAAATCTCCATTCAAATTTATTATGTTTTCAATTTTTGTCTCAAAAACATAGCTTATGACCCCTCATTGGAACGAGTTCGTTGTCTGAATGTAGTGGCTTCCCCGCAAGTGATAGCCTTACGACAGTGAAATAATTTCAATAACATTATTGAACAGAACTATTTATGGTAGCCTTCACGCACACACAAACACACACACTCTCATACACAGCAGCATCACACCGCAGTATTTTCCCTGCAGCTTTCTTTGGAATAATTGTCAAGAATTTCAAGTGAACGACCATGCAAAAGGTCAAGTTCAACCAGAGCAAACTTCAAGTGGGAGATTTCCTTATAACGAGCTAAAAATTACTCACCGAGCATTTGACTGGACTTGAATAGAAGAATTTCGTGTTCGCGATATCACAAAGATTCGAATACAGTAAACCAAACTTCTAATCGTATTTACCTATCTGGATGTAATCTCCGCTCGTCTTCTTCGGACGTTTACATCCTGAGGTTTGTGACCTTTTCTTTTCCAGCTGAATAATTATGACTAACAAAACTAACCTTGCATTCGATTACCCGTGAAATATTCATAAAAATATTTATAAGAGTTACCTCCCTTATACAGTACTGATACCACAAAAGCAAAAGCTTGGAAATAAGCAGTCTCTCATTTGCAGAGTGAGGTCTCCAGAGGGCGAATTTGCTGATACTATCCCATACAGTGGGCTAGAATCCCCCAATTTATCCTCTGGGTACCTCTTTCTGTTTAGCCTGAGACCTTGTTTCGGATTGAGGTTGTGCAGGGTAGCACGACTAAATTCACCCTCTGGGATGACAGTCTGCTAATTTCCAGGCTTGTGAGTGGTTAGAGCATTGTATATTAAACCGGAAAGTCGATGATTTGATCCTGACCAGCGGTAACTGCGTTCTGTACTTGGGCAAGGCACTTTATCTCAATTGCCTGCGTGGGGATACAATGGTGCTGTGTACTAAGACGTTCTGCATGGTGATGGTGCACTTGCCTCCAACCGGTGCTAATTCAGCTTGTGCAGAGTTAGTATGCTGGGGATTCCGACTGTTGCTCGCCACTGCTTGTTAACCCTTTACCCAACGTAACGGCCAAAACCGGCCAGCACTATTAATTTTCATTTTTTTTTTCATTTTTTTGTCTCAAAAACATAGGTTATGACTCCTCGTTGGAACGAGCTCGTCGAGCTCGTTCCAACGAGGGGTCATAACCTATGTTTTTGAGACAAAAAATGAAAAAAATTAGTTATTCAAGAATTTTTTTTGCAAGTGTCGTCTGCTTTTCATGTTAGGTAAAGGGTTAACCTTGATAGTCCTCTTCAGATACTGTGGCTTCCTCCCTCCGTAAAACTGTCCGCTACGATGTGACCCTGGCTGTTGAAAGTGTCATTACAACCCCAATAAACAATTCCACAGAGTGTAGACTACATTTGAGGTCCTACTTCCGATCTGATGTCTCTCTTGATCGAATAACCCAGACTTCCTTTACTGCCATAATGAAGGTTGGTTTTTCTTCAGCCCCTGCTCCTACCGAGGAGGTGGGGCTGGCCAGAACTTGCACAGTCTGCCAGGCACTTTACGCACCGGGCTGACCGTGACATTGCAATAAAATGACTGGGCTTGAGAGGAACATTGCAGATCATCTCCCATTGGAGATATTTTCCACGAAGTGTTGGCAATAATTCCTCCGGGAGACTGAGCTCAAAATTCCCCTTGAGTCCAGTCATCTTTTTATAGTGGCGCTAGCAATTCTGCGATATCAGTACATCTTAATATCATCGAGGAGGCTTGAGACTGACACTCCAGTGGTATCAGAATGCACCGGTTATCGACATTATTTTAGACGTCATCCGAGCCGAGAGAGAGAGAAATCGGAGCATTCTCTACACGGCTATGGTGATGCATTCTGCATGATCCTACCGTCCTTTGATAATGTCTTACGAAAGGCCTTTTGGAACACTTGCCGTTGTTTTGAATAAATGTGATCATATCCGGCAAAATTAAACGAACAAATAGTTTTGTCATAAAAGATGAAAACTGGTTGAAGGATGATAAAATGTATTTAGTATTTTCAAGAGAACATGGTAGCCGCAGGTCCTTGAAATCCCTGAAAGTCCTTGAATTCCAAACTTGCTTACCAAGGCCTTGAAAATCCTTGAAAATCACGCATAAACCCCAAAGGACCTTGAATGTACTTGAATTAAAAAAAGCTGCAACACTGTGCTTATAGCTGGATATATTCTCCAGTTAGCTAAACATTCTCCAGTAAGCGGCTAAGCCAAACACATTTTTTACGCAATGATACAAATATGGATGCTATTGGAACCAGCTCTCTGAGCTGGTTCCAATGATATCCCTATTTGTATCATTGCATCGAAACATATGCTTGACTTACGTGTACTGAAGAATGTGTATCCATATTTGGATAGAGGTGGTGTGCAGGAAGTATATTTTTTTCTCCTCCACTGATACTAACAGTCACAGTCATCTGAAAGCCCTTGAATATCCTTGATTTTTAGTTGAAAAGGTACTTGAAAGTTCTTGAATTTGTATAATTCGTGAGATGGGGGAAACCATGGAGAAGTACTAAACGCCAAAGATTCTGTTTCACTTTTGACTTAATCGTCTTTTTTAAGGTACAAACAGAGGGTCCAAGAATAACACTGGCGAATTATTGCTACCCCGTGAGTCCGCTTCTTCCTCTGCCATTCTCGTGTTGCACGATCTAGTTTCTAAGTGTCAGGAGGAACTGCGCCGCATAATATGTAATCATGATGAAAAACTCGTGATGGGGTATTTCGAACAAAAATTCATTGACAGTGATAATTGAATCGGAAAATATGAAAAGTCCGCTTCCTATGCAGCCCAGCAAATGTTTAGTTGATTTAAGTCTCCTGTACATCCTAATTTGAAGCCATGCAAGGCGATACGATAGTGCGCCATATATGGCCATGAATACAAAGAATAAAATGTTCTGCAGTCCAACTGGCGATACCAAGTAGACAGGGACATAACCAATAAGAAACAATAGAGTCCAGAGGTTCATACGTTTCCCCACAGTCTTCAAGGAATCTATGTAAAAATAATGTGCAACAGCGAAAAACGCCATACCAAGAAAAAACATTAGTCTTTGTCTAATCCAGATTAGAATTAGATCGCCAATGCTGGAAAATAGTAGACCAACAATAAAGGTTCTTTTATTTCGTGAATTTACTTGTTTGCTTGTCTCCATGTATCCTATGAGGAACCATATTGGAAGAGCTTTGAAAAAGGACGCCGTGGTATTCTCCGGTGGATATCCATCATAAGGTCTGTACACAATAAAGTAGAAGGCAGCTGCACTAAAGAACGGCACGAGCTTCAACTGATCTGGAAAGGAGAGCATCCTGGTGCTACAAAGATAAACAAATGGGGAAAGTTTACTGTGAATACCAACGGGTAACTTTAGCAGAAACGGTAACAACAGGCCTGCAGAGATTATACTCTGAAATCAGCTGGGTTAAAATCAACCCAAATCAACCGGGTTGAGGGAATATGAACCCAACTGGGTTCATATTCCCTCAACCCAGTTGATTTGGGTTGATTTTTACCCGAACTGATTTTAGAGTGTAGGCATTAATTCACAGTCACGACCAAAGACAAGAAATTAGTTTTGGACGTATATTATTTTATTATGGACGTCTATTGTCCAGCCACATTTTCCTCCATTTTGTATTGGGACATTTAACTGTCACTCCACCTTCCTTGTAAAACGACAGACATAAAGGCCAACTGTTGATAAACAGCATAATACAGCCTATGATTCATCCGTAAGATACATTATTTATTTATTGGTGTTTAAGGTCACAGATTTTTGCACAGTGACTAATCATGACCACAAAACGAGTATCAACTCAAGACCAGGGGTGGGCGTTAAGAAGCCATGTTGCCCATTTTAGAGAGGGTTTGCACCTTCCAAGCATTGGTGACTGGGTTCTATTTTACCAGTAAAACACAGCATGTTTACCACAGCGAACAGACACTGCTTCACTTCCCCTGGTTCCCACGGGGACCGTAAGATATATCACAGCACTGGGACTTCTGTCAACTGTACTGCCCTCTCTCTCTCTCTCTCTCTCTCTCTCTCTCTCTCTCTCTCTCTCTCTCTCTCTCTCTCTCTCTCTCTCTCTCTCTCTCTCTCTCTTGTGTGCAAATGTTTGTTTAATTGGTAGAGTGCTGGAAGCCCTATTTTGGGCTTTACTAAAAGTGACAGACAATAACTGTCTGTAGCTACATTCTGCCTGAGGAAGCCTTTATTGTCCATGATATGAATCAGATTTTTTATACGATACCTTGCTCTCTGACATTTAATTGGATAGTGCCTATAACGCACTATCCAATTAAATGTAATAGAGCAGTATATGATGAGCTTTGATTTGTTGTCAGAAAAAAAACTCAGCACTTTACCAGTTAAGGGTGTGTACATTTTAGAGACGTTAAATGGTTGATATACTCATCAAGAAAGGAGGAAATAAAGAACCAGCAAACAAACATAAAATTAGGCAAAATTTATTATAAATAGCAACGGGTAATTTAGACAGAAAAGGTGAGCCTGTACAAATTAAGCGAACGATGGATTCGTTCGCTTGTAGCTGGCCCCACAAGAATGGGGCGACCGAAGTTTCGTTCACCTGCACTACAAGGCATCTGGGTAAGACAAATAGTGAGTAAGTTTTCACGAAATGCCCTTGGTGTCTATTTATATACCTTTCCAGAACCATGACATATTCTTTAGCGACGACTGAACAAAGCGCTCTTTGGAAAAATAAATGGTGATGTAATACACAGTTGGGCACTTTGGGCCCTTTCCGACTGTGTTTTACAACACAGCATATCGGCTCAATGGGAGGAACTCCTGAAGTAAGCTGTTGTGTTATGCGTTGTTATCTCACTGTCCGCACTACTGCAGTCTTTTAAATTTCACCAAACTCACACTGATAACCGATGGTCGCAAGTTACAGGAATGTTCGCAAATGTAGGGCATAACATATAAATTTTTAAAAATGTTTTCTTGTCCAATTTCATAAGAAGTGACATTTTGCTGTGCATTGATAGTCTACACGTTCGGGTTTTGCAGTTGTTTCTAGCCGAGTCTTGGATGCCTTCGTAGGCAGCCACGACTTGCCTAGAGACAACTGCCAAGGTACTCAAAACTTAATTTCGCGTTTAGATTCCATGCAATGGAATCTGTTATATTGTAGTAAAAAGTTATGAAAGTTATACATATCCCCCAAGGGTTAACATATAGTTTGAACCAACAATAGAGCCTTAAAGAGCCACGAAATGGCATTTTAGACGGTCAATAATACAAAAAATATTTTTTAATCGGGTTGAACAACAACTGACTTGGCAAGTCTGCGATGTGTCTAAAAAGGTCAAAGCTAAAGAGCTGTTCTAATAGCAAACTCACAAATATTATCTTGGCACTTCTGTTTCTAAAGATCAAGTGAATGGTTATTTATAAATGGGTTGCCTAAAAGATCAATGTAATCTTTGTCGGGTTGCCTTGATTTCCAATTTCTGAGTCAAATCTCTTCTATGCGAGGGCACCAACCGAGAAGTACCTCCTATTTTCAAAGAATATGAGCATGTTTAGGCTGAAGGTGACACTTTTGCCGTGACGACACTTTAACCAATCCCTAACTGTTAGAGAAATAACAGAGATGCTGAAGCAGCACACATCATTATAAAGATCTCAAGTCATCAGTCCAAATTATGTTTGGAATTCGACGCTACTATGCTCTGAAAACCAGCCTAGCACTGAAGTAGTCCATAGCTAATGTTTAAATTCAATCGGCTCGAACATTCCAGTTGGTTTAAAAAGCGAACCCGTGGTTCACTTTTCCACCTAACTGAAATATTTGATCCGATTGAATGTGAAAAAATTCGCCAAACATTAATTTTCGTTGATTGAACGTAAAAAACGTTTTCCATACTAGATGTGATGTGATCAAATAATTGCTGACGTTTACCGTAAATAATGAAACTTCTCCACATATGCGATTAAGCCGCAAGGTTCCACTAATTGTGTTAATAAATTGATGTGTTTGTAGTCAATTAAATACTTATCGATTGGAATATCTATAACTGGAACACAAAATAATATCTATATATTTGTGTTAAAATGGAACTCCCATTGAATGAACGGTCGTCTACGCGCAAACTTGACGAAAAGTGGGCAAACAAAAAGCCCACAACAGTGTCAAATTCCGAACAGAATTAGACTGGTGGTCTGAAATCTTGACTATTCATTTGATAACCCTTGTTGTTGTTGCTAACCCGGTTAGGAGCCATTTACTTACGGAAATCAATACACAAGTTAAGAGTTTAGCCATTTAGAAGCCTAAAACATCTTCGAACTCAACCGTAACCAAAGAGCCAACGCGATTTATTTATGTAACGAAATTTTATTTATCTATTTATTTGATACTTAACTGGTAGAGTGCTGGAAGCCAATATTTGGGCTTCACTCTGAAGATTAGGAACAACAACTTAAAGGCTTCATATTCAGTGCTTAACTTTACCTTAGAAGTGAAATTATTTAGTCTGTTAGGATTTGCCTTGTTACAATTTATGGGAGAGTGCCTGTTGGCACTCTCCCATAAATTGTAACAATGCAAAGACAGGTGATCAAATTCTAATGACCAAAAATAAAGAGAGTGGTGGCCGAGTGGATAAGTGCGCTGGTCTCTCGTGCGAGAGGTCCCGGGATCGATCCCCGGTCGGGGAAAGTTCTCGAGGTGTCCGAACGCTCTCTGTCAGCATCATTTGTGGGAGTTGATGCTGTCACAGAGTACCGTCAAATCGGGTGGGGACGTAAAATGGCTGTCCTCAGTGCGGTGAGAGACACACTCCGTGCAGGCTAAAGATCCCTTCGTAGTATTCGAAAAGAGCTAGGCCACGAAGTTGCCGCTATGAAGGTCACCTCACACACCTACGCCATTGGGCCAAGGAGAAGCGTTAATATTAGTTGCATAACTTGTTCGCCAATCCTTGTAAAACAAATAAGATTAAATAAAATAATTTAGCACTCTACCAGTTAATCCTTTCTTTCTTTCCTACCATTTCGAATAAACCATGAACAATAACAGCTTCGCAATATTAACCCGTATTTATTGAACATTATAATTTATCAAGAATCGTACCTTTGAAGTTGTTTCTAATAAAGTATAATCTGTCCGACAGTCTTCGCAGAAACAAACATCCTCCACAATATTCTCCGAATAGTCAGTGTCAGAGCATATGTTGTATAACATCAAGAAAACTCGACACTGACTTCCGGAAGTTAAATCCGGTGTTTAACTTTGCGTGACCCACAAGTTGTGTTAATAAACGTTAGGTCGGAATGTCATAAAACACTTGAGCTGTGGATCTGAAAAATGACAACAGCAGCACTTTATCGCGTCGCTGCATTTGAATACCAGTGATCGTAAACTCGAGTCAACATTGTTCGAACAAAACATAACGGCTTTCGTCAAAACTATGAACCAATTGGTAGAGTCCATGTATATTGTTTGAGGGAAGACCGATCAATAATTTCAACGAGAAGCCTTGAGACCGCATGTTGAAAACATTGATTGGTCCACCCCACACTTTAACTTAGCAGCCACCCTACTTAATGAATGTACGACGTATCATATTCCCCTAACGGAAAAGTGGCTTCTAAGTTTAAAGGGTTCACCACTCGTTTTAACAATGTTACAGATTTTCAAGCACTCTCATTCCAGGCCTAAGGTACCAGGTCTCGTTATACCGGTAAATAGCTTGTCTTCTACCACAGTACATAAGGACTGTTTCACTTTCACTTGTTCTTGTGGTGAACCCGTTCATTATATAAAACTATAAAATCTAAGAAATCTTCACATGTGCTAGAACGAATGGAGAAATTATCATTCAATTTCTAGTATTTTTTTCATTTTTTTACTCAAAAACATAGCTTATGGCACCTCATTGAACGAGCTCGTTGAGCTCGTTCCAAAGAGGAGTCTTAAGCTCTGTTGTTATTCAAAAAATTTATTGGCAAATCTTAGTGTCGTCTGCCTTTCGTGAAAGGTAAAAGGCCAACAAAGGAGAAGGACTTCATTCCAGAGACTACGCTACAAATTCATCGAAGGGTGCTATACAGCACACACTAGTCGTATTAGCAGAATTAAATATATTCAATAAAATATATATATTATGCTCTGTGTGTTTTTATAGTGCTGATAGTATAATAATATTTATTTTACAGGGCATCTTAAACACTGGTAATACGGCGATTGCCTGTTCTGTATACGACTTGCATGCTAATGGTGTTTTTGAATTATCTGTCAGGACAGTGGCTGTGATTTGTTTTCAACCTCTAAAATACAGACTGTTGACTTTTTCAGATAATGTGGGCGACGCGTGCGTGATATGTACTTATAACATTATTAGTAATCACGCACACAACCAGTTTTTAACCCTAAATATCTCAAGAGCAAGTGACATTAATTTTCGTCCTATCCCATTTACAACGCGCAAGCGGATATTGTTTGATGAAGACAGCATGTTATTGACAAACTACAATATTTTTCCACTAAAAGCCCAAGAATGTTAACAAATCTAGACATATTTACCTTGCGAGCTGTGTGTTTTGATGATAACCAAAAGAAGCAAACTGCGTGCTGGTTTTTCTCTTGAACGGAGTTGTGAAATTATTGAATGTTGGCCTGTCCGGTCATCTGAGAGTCCGCCCAGCATGCCTCTGTCATCTCCCTTGTAGTGTTCAACTGACTGCAGATTGGCAATGCCGATTCCCAACGGGTGAGACAGCTTTTATCAAGTAACATGTATCAATTACATACTTATGTTGACGTCCATTGAGAATTAATGCCACTTTCAGAATTTATGGCTATATCACCACCACAAAACAAGGATATAATGAAGTTTAGCCAATCCGTACGCTATTATGGCTGTTTGTTGGTTTGTTTGTTGGTTTATTTGATTATTGGGAGATTAAGTGCACTTTAAGCATATGTGGATACATGGGCGTCGCGAGGGTGACCTATTGGGGGTGTAAACTCGGCTTGTCCCGAATGCCATAACTCAAGTTCCAACTGAATAAATATTCTAACTACGTTATCAATGCATGCCTTCTTTGAATGCATGCCTTCATGATGTAGATGGCATATTTATCAATGGGGATTGTAGTTAAAAAAATCAGGAAATTAATTTTTGTTTGTGGATAATAAATACATGTAGTAGCAAGCCAGAAAATAAGCAGACTATCATCTGTAAAATGAGGTCCCCAGAGGGTGAATTTGAAGATGCTATCCTGCACAGCAGGGTAGCATCACTAAATTCACCCTCTGTGAACCTCAATCTGAATCAGGGTCTCAAAACTGAACAGAAAGAGGTACCCAGCGGATAAATTGGCCCACTGTATGGGATAGCATCATCACATTCAGCCTCTGGGACCTCATTCTGCAAATGTCAGACTGCTTATTTTCAGGCCTGTGTAGTAGTAAGGCTGAGATAGCTTCCTAACTTTCATGCTGGGACCCCAACCAGCCACAGATCTCCATTTGTATGAGAGACCCACTGCGTGCGTCCAAGAAGAAAATCTAGTTCCATAAGAAGGTACATGATTACCAGCAAGGACAAACGATAGTGAAGTCTCCAATCCAGATGTACCGACAGGAAAATTATTCGGAGGGGTTACTCCTCCTCCTATACGTCCCTGAGTTGATATAATCTCAACACAAAACAGCTAGAAAGTCAGTTTTGTCTATTCGTTTTAATCATATTGGCCGCTTTAAGCTTCTTGGTTTTACAATAATTGGCAAGCAAGCGCTACAACCTGTTCTGACGTCTCCATTTGGCAAAATGACGCAGGATAAGTGGGATGACCTCCCGGGTGGCAACGTCACGACATCGCTCTTCTCGAATACAACGTTGGGATCGCAGTCAGTTTTCCACTTCAGCTGACTGGTTCAAGTGAACGGTTGTCTCCCCTTATCGACTTTTCATTACCGACCCTGAGAATCCATCAGCTAATTGCTTCACAGATAATTGGCTCAGGTGTGAGAAAAGTAATTAAATTTTACAGAATTTTGGACATCAAAGGAACAAAAGTCAAGACTTGTGTCTTATAGATATTTTGATCAGACAGCAGACACAAGATCAGATTTTCCGAATTAATGCGCTTCCCAGTTATCTGTCAAACCAAAAAGCGTCCACAGATGGCCAAAGGTCAAAGGAAACACTGTTTTTAAACATTTGTAGCATGATTGCACTGGAGAAAAACAGTACATTTTTTAAGTGACGGGGGAACAAAACTCAGATGGTAAACATTCAACAATCACTTTTAAGAAAATATATTGAACTTTCCGATGTCACGCGCTTCCATAATGTAACTTTTGAACGTTTTATTTAACCTTAGGAATTGTAAAACTTTTTCATCTCCCTAATGATAATTTCCAATCCCAGAAACGACAATTGCAGGGGAGTTTACCTGATCGTTTTCCACTAATTTAAAGATAAAAGCTGGACGTGGGTCCGTAACTTGCCCTGAATATTGGAGGGGTATAATTAACTTTTTGCTCGACGACTAGATGAAGTTGCCCGACAGACAACATTAATATTATAGAGTGTAATTCTGATCATCAAATTACTGTAGCTTGAGGACATGCATTTTTCTAAACCCTTGAAAGAAAGGCGTTATTTTTTGTGTGCATGTCAACATGTATAGTCCAAATATGGACTAGTCAACATGGCGAGCCCATAGTGATCGCATTTTGATGCTCTGTTTACCCAAGGCTCCAAATCCACCCGAGTCCCTAAAATAGGTGTACTATATTATGCTTAGTTCAGAAATCATAGATATACTAAAGGGGAGCTCCCTTGCTGTCGTACTCCGTAAATCAAATTTTACACAACAATGGGATGTATCATCATGTACGTGGTATTTACCTAACGAATCGCCAGCATCCGCCCGCTTAATATGCAAATTCAGCAGTTGAAAAAATATTATTTTTCCAAAAATTTCAACAAAACCATATCATGTGACCCCTCGTTGGAACGAGCTCGTCGAGCTCGTTCCAACGAGGGGTCACATGATATGGTTTTGTTGACATTTTTGAAAAAATTTAAAAAAATGATATTTAAAATAATAAATTTTGATACCGTCTGCGTCGGGTAAAGGGTTAACAGCGGAAGTGCAATTTTGGAAAAAAACGATTGCAGGAGATTAACAATAATTTGCGTCCGACGACCACCCGTCAATTACAGTTATGTTAAGCAAATGTGTCATGTTTCCTGGTCGATTGTTGTACGGTATAATTCCAAACAATTACCCGACGAAGTCTCTATGGAAATATTGGTGTGGTGACACATCCCTCTACCCCCTCGCCTCCAGGGATTTACGGTCATGGTAGGGATCTTCAGCCTGTACGGAGTGTGTCATTCCGAACAGCGGGCAGCCATGTCCACCCCACCCTCCCATCTGAAACGGCGATACGCTTTTACGGAATCAACCACACAACTGATTTTGCCAGAGAATATTCGAATATCTTGTAAACTTTAGAAAATTTTTAAAAAATTAGATACCACCGTATTTATCCACTTGGCTATCACTCTTCTGACCACTTTGGG
This sequence comes from Pictodentalium vernedei, assembly GCA_031216915.1. Classification (NCBI taxonomy): domain Eukaryota; kingdom Metazoa; phylum Mollusca; class Scaphopoda; order Dentaliida; family Dentaliidae; genus Pictodentalium; species Pictodentalium vernedei. The sequence goes on from CM062290.1 coordinate 171,883,511, forward strand.
AATTGGTTACCGAATCTTATTATAAAAGCAAAACACTTGGGTATATCTGGGGCGCATCCTGTTCGCACGCCCTTTTTGCACAAGCATCTAAATCAGATGACATAGTATTATCTGTGATAACACATGGATACCTACTACTCGAAGTAGAGGATATCCATGTGCTATCGCGAATAATACCGTACCCCACGCATACAGGTATATCTCCTGCGCAAGTTTCTTCTTATGGGAGCTGTTATAATAAATTGACTTCCCATGGCGAGAAGACTTATTCTTGTCCTGAAATCTCGCTATCCATGACTGAAATCATTGAAATGTGCCCCAAATCCTGGACCCCACTGAAGCAAAACTTATCTCCCTCAATAAACAATAGTTACTATACTTTCCGAGGAACAGAATTACGAATGGATAGATGTGAAATCCTTTGGCAGTATGAGAAATAAAAATTTCAAAAAAAGAACACAACACTGTATGATTCAACCATCCTCCTGATCTCGAGTAATATCCAATCAGTGCTATTTAAAAAAAAAGAAAGTTCGCACCTAAACTGCGGCGTAGGGTAAAAAAAGAAACAAATTCCAACTCAAAAAAGAGCAATAACTGATAAAACTACTCCGAATAACACCTGTATTCAGAACGGGCCCAGACATCAACAGGAAACACTTGCATACCAAATATGATGTCATTCCACCAAGTATTTTAAAAGCTATTGAGTTTAAAAACTCGTTGGTCACCGAGTGACCGACCGACTGACAGACTGAACGACATTACCACAATCATATAGAGCTGATTGTTGAAGGATAAAGTATCGCCATTATTTTTTTTTAATTTTGGCCTCCAAAACATAGTTTAGGGCCCATCATTGGAACGATCTCATCGTGATCGTTTCAACGAGGAGTTCTAAGCTATGCCTTTGAGGCAAAAAACTGAAAATTTAGTGTTATTCAATACACTTTTATTGCAAGCGTCGTCTTCTGCTCGTTTCATTTATCCACTTATTATTGGTGTTTAACATCACTTTCTGCACCTATGGCTACATCAAGACCACAGCACAGGTATGGAATTAAGTATAGCCAATCGGTTGCATCTGTGCCGTCTACTTTAGAGGACTTTCCCAGGCGTTGGTTCCGGGTCCCATTTTACCAGCAAATCAGAACTTGTTTACCACAATAAGTAAACACTGCACAGTTCTCGGTGTTCCGACGGGAGGGGTACGGGAACTGGAATAAACGACCCGAGGTGGAGCTTTTCTTGTATTTTACGAGCACCGAAGGTAAGCGCGAAATATGGGGAAAACTCCAGCACGAGTCGGTCGTTGATTCCCGTTCCCCGTATTCTACCCGAGTTGTGTTTTTGCCATGATTAAACTTGAAGCTGATATATTACCTTCGATGGTCTGATAAATTTCTTGCTTGCCACTGTCTTGTGTCGAGGCATTTCATTCACGTCATTATAAATTATTGTGATGAATTGACTGTAACATGGTCTGAGGTTTGCGTCTTGGAGCTTATGTTCAACCGAGACGTTTCGCGTCTCGATCGAACATAAGCTCCAATCAGCAAACCCCAGACCATTGTACCGTCAGCTCATCATAATAACGCATATGTTCCACTAAGACACTTCCCATAGACCAAAACCTACATCGTGAAACACGAGAGGCTTATTTACTTAACTTGTGATCGTTAAAACGTTGTCTTGTTCAAGGCAACTTTTTAACAACCACAGGTTTAGTAAATAAACCTCACGTGTACCCCACGACGGCAATGGATAAATAATCAATAAACCAGATAACCTCATTCCATCTCAGTTCAAATCGTAAATCGGTTTGTAATTTAAACAACACCTCATCCGGAACACCGTCTGCTGCAGGTGTGAAAAATCCAGAAAAATGAAGCGGATTGCTAATCACTCCGTTGATGAAGCAATTACGAAACGGGCGACGTCATTTCAAATATTTCAAGTGGTGACGTCAGACGGTAACATTCCCTACTGGAGCAGTAAACATTATAAGTTATTCTGTTTGTTGACAGGGGACATGCTCACACGTTCCCTGCATGGAATTTATATTCAACCGAGGTGTCAGCAAACGGAATAACGTATATGTCCCGTTCTTACACAAGTAAAATTGAATTGGAATTTTTTTTTTTTATTTTGTACAGCGAATATTAGAAAGCAGACGTTGTTTCGGTAAGATGTTAACTTTTATCATAACAGACTGGAGTGATTTCCCTTTATTCAATGTTTACGTATGCAATCAACGGGGCGAGATGCTCTCGATTCGATTCGTTTCAGTTTATGTTACAGTAAATTAATGAAAAGAGACCTTATAATCTAATCGCTTCATAAATAATTACCCATGTTTACATAACTAATCTTTTTGTACGTAATAACGGTACTTTTGTAGAAATTTTACTTCAGTTAAATGTATTTGTCTCAGTTGATTTCAAGTGAAAAAAGACATTGCGATAAACCGTTGCTCATGGCAACGAGACGCTTTCCTTGACAGTGGACATAAGAATCGCTGACAGTAGACATATGCGCATGCCCGGCGACATAAAATAAAATCAACCAGGCATTGACCAAATCACTGCAAGGTATTGCGGTTGGTATCGGGACATAAAAGAAACTACGCCATTTCTTATCCAATCAGAGAGCGAGGATTTTACTCTTAAGGGAATATAACGTCACTGAGACGTCAGATACGTCCTTACGTGGCGTCCTTACGCGCAATCCGGATTCAAGCGGTGGGGCATCTCGCACAAGTTCCAATATCTGTATTGTATCGCATTACGTTGAATACGCACGTCAGTCCAAATATAGATCTGTGGCGTATCAGGATCTCTAGTCACAAGTATTCATGGAGATTGTTTGTAAGTTGTATAATCAACGAGTTGAATTCTTAGACGACAAAATAAAGCTCGTAATTGATAGATAACTGTTATTTATTTCATGAAACAACAATAATAGATACGTTTTCCAGGAAAAATGATGAAACACAACCAATAATAAACATAATTTTATCACAGCTGGTCGACTTAAAATCAAGGTTGAATAAAAAATAGGTGCTGACCTAAAACAATGATAGAAGTACAACAAACAAATATCTCTACCTTATATACGTTTCAACAGAAGGTGAAACATTATGATAAAGTTTCAAGCATTCGGAACTGAATAGCCGCCCACGATTCGCAACGTTCGGAATGCAAGTGACATCGCCTACCACTCTTGTGACTTTCTAATACGCACTCAAGAGAAATCCGCGCCAAATTTGCTTCCAACTGAAACCAAAATCCATGGAAGAATCAAAACAAATTGGTTTTCAGGCCATTTCATATTGAGTTGCCTGTCTTGTTTATATGAAAAATTGCCGCTGTTGCGCAACTTCACCTTTTACCTAACGAATCGACTGTGAGTTTACAAAGTAAGCAGTTGAAAGAAACACATTTCATCATGTACGTGGTATTTACCTAACGAATCGCCAGCATCCGCCCGCTTAATATGCAAATTCAGCAGTTAAAAAAATATTATTTTTCCAAAAACTTTCAACAAAACCATATCATATGACCCCCTCAATGGAACGAGCTCGTGGAGCTCGTTCCAATGAGGGGTCACATGATATTGTTTTGTTGAAAAATTTTGAAAATTTTGAAAAAACAATAATTAAAATAATAAATTTTTGACGTAATGTGCCTTGGATGAAGGGTTAAAGTGTTTCTGACGTCGCTTCGTCGCCATTTTAAAATTTCAACTTGGCGCGGCTTTATACTTTACAGTTTATACAATGTCCAGAGAACTGGACAGTCCAGTCAATGTGACAAATTGAAAAACTAAAACATGTGTATGTTTGATTCCATGTAACCAAAATTGGTTCCATGTAACCAGAATTGAAGGAACCAAAATTTCTCTGCGTGCAGTACAAACGGGGAGTTTTAGTACTTCACCGTCAATATCCGCACCTACAGGTTCAACAGAGATTCAGGGATTCAAAGCGAGAATTCGTGGATCACTCAGTTATCAACCCTGAAGTCCATGAACAGAAAATTTGCTTTTGGCCCACCAATAACGCATGCTTACTAAGTGCAGGAGTATTTTTCCTGTTTTTTTTTAATATCTCCTATTAGTAAGGGTGATATGAAATCTTGTGTGTCAAATCAAGTCTACAATCTGTACCGCTGTCAGTAAAGAGCTTTGCTCATCGCAAACTTTGTGGGAAATACACTGAAATCATATTAAACAAAATTTTCATCCCAGACTTGCGGAATACCAAAATTTCAAGCCGCAATTTTACCCATAATGCAGCTAAAAATTTAAACAATACAAGCGGAATACCAAAATTTCAAGCCGCAATTTTACCCATAATGCAGCTAGAAATTTAAACAATACAATCTTGTTTGACAGAGCTCATTGAACTGGTTAAATTCTTATTTGCCTTGTGGGAGAATTGCTGCAGGAAATTTCAATATTTTGACATCCGTGTGCTGGGGTTAAGAACTGTTACATACTGTACAGGATACTATGCAATTCGAGTGGTTTGATAAAATTCCATTGTATGATATTTTCCTATTTACGAAGCAATTGAAATGCTGTACAATGCATGAATGTGACCTTTACTGTGACACGAACATAAAAATTGATCACCCAGACTAAACAACAACAGAATCACAAAATCACTGACTAATTCTGACGCAACATCAAAACTGTAATCGGTGATTGCATTTCTCCACGGGAAATGTACTCAGTTAATTGATTTGTGACTTAATTACTGTCTTTGATCGACAGTATCACTCACATTACTAACATTCATTGCACCAGGCCGAAAATGAAAACGGACAAAAATGTTAATTGATAACGTATTGCCTCGCGTACCGTGTGTCAAGCGAATGTGGAGACATTTCAGTGAATGTGATACAAGCGTTTAGAGCTTTGGCATACAAATTTATCACATTTTGCAATTTCAACACGGTTGATACCTCTAATGTGAGCCTCACTCAACAATAAATAAAAAATACCATCTACAGTGAGACTCGTGTACAGACTGAACTATAAAATCACAGCGTTTTTACCTGTGCTGTCCACCTTAGACGACTCCCATCCCAGGAGCTGGTTACCATAGAGCTGTTGGATTAAATTATTACTAACCCCCACCCCCCACCCCCCCCCCCCCCCCCAAAAAAAAAAACCAGGATGGTTTCGCCAATTTCTCCGTTGACTGTTGACTGAAATGATACCTTTCAGGGCGGGAGCGTTTTGAAAGGGTTAAATCCTCAAATTAATTTTATGATAATAACTGCCGCATACACCTGTGCACAAGATGACTTGATAATGCCAACAATGATGTAAAAACACCGACAAGATAAATACAGCCCACCGCTTCAGTTCTCAAGGAAGAATGCACTTGGAGGAGGGGAGACTTTTTCAAAGCAATGCAAAGATGGCAGTTTGGGCCTGTATGGGGACTTTAGGGTTAAACAATAAAATGTTTTGTAAATGTCATCTTTTAGTCATGTTACATAAATGTTTAAATCCTATAAAATTCTTGCTTAGTGAATACCACATTAACCCTTCATCTAACCAGGTAGAAGAATGGCAAAAAAAAATATTACCTAACAATTTTCATTTTTTTTGCCTCAAGACATGAGCTTATAAAGCTCCTTCCAATGTCATAAGCTGTGCCTTTTAAATAAATTTTTAAAAATAATAAATTTTCAATGACGATTTTAGTGAATAAAGTGGTTTCATTTGGCCATTACAGTAGCTGAAAGGTTAATATTGGTGTTTGTTTTACAACTCTTTACGTCAAATTTATAATGTATGATTCAGTGTTTAGCCTGCACACGGAATTTAGTGAAATCAGTGCTTGTGTTCGTTTTACAGCAGGGTACAAATTTATGCCGCCATCGCACTTTCAATACAGTCCACAACAAAATGTTTTTGACATCGACTTATCACAGTGTGTAGTGCGCATGTCACAGTCAGTGCCTATAGGTCTGTGTTGTGAGAACTGCAAACTGACCTTCCCAACAGTCATGCTACCTTCACAGAGATATAAACCTCAAACTTTAACCCTTTACCCAACGTAACGGCCAAAACCGGCCAGCGCTATTCACAAAAAACGCCAATTAATTTTCATTATTTTTCCATTTTTGTCTCAAAAACATAGGTTATGACCCCTCTTTGGAACGAGCTCGTTGAGCTCGTTCCAAAGAGGGGTCATAACCTATGTTTTTGCGACAAAAAATGAAAAAATAATGAAAATTAACTGGCGATTTTTGTGAATTGCGCTGGCCGGTTTTGGCCGTAATTTGGGTAAAAGTTTAACTGTGGGCTTCGTCAAATTTGAGACAAAATGTGAAAAAATTAGTTATTCAAGAATTTTTTTGCAATTTGCACGTGTCGTCTGCTTTTCATATTATGTAAAGGGTTAAGATGAACAAACTGATTAAATATAAGCCACATATGCAGTCAGAAGAGTTTTCTACTTCATGTTTATCGTCTTCTTGGTGGTGCTGGTTTTGTTTTAATATTCTGACACCTTGGTATATGCCTTTCTGCGGCATCAGCATTGAATGTTCTATTACAGTGTGGGCAGGGTACATAGTCTGGATTTTCTGTTCTCGGTGGGGGTGGAAGACTAGCAATATCAATACCATCGGCTTCCGCTTTCGTTACAGCTTTAGCATATCGGAGTGACTTGATAAAGTCCTCTCTCTTTTGTCTCCAATTTGATTTCTTCACCTGTAAAATAAAGAAAAGTGTGAGTTTCAATGTTCAAAAAATAAACTCTTCACCGCGCACGATTCGCAGACGGCACTTGCAAAAAGGCATTTCTTTAGCAACTAAAAATGTTGATTTTTTTAAGTCAGTAGAATTGCTTATAACGTCCCCAAAATGGGAGGAACTTGTTTTCCAGAGACATGTACTCCCGATTCTCATTCGAGTGGAAAGCGTTGGAGATATAAATGATTGGATTGACGCCACTTAACTCTTTGCATGCTGAGGCGGATATTCCTGTCCAGCACAGGATTTCTCTTGTCTCTGAAATAAGTATAATTTGTGAATATTTAATTATATTGTCTCCCTGTAAATTGAATGAATTTTTCACCAATGATTTCTTGTATTACATTCAGATTAATTTTTCATGAAATCTAGTCATGGCTGCTTTGAAGCAGCCATGACTAGGTTTGATAAAAATATATCTAAAAAATACTCAGCTGGTTAAGAGTTAAAGAGAAAAAAGGGTTAAACTTCATACATTAAATCTGAAGCACATTGTGCTTCTTTTGGCATAACACTTCCGCCCAATATTAGAACTTGGGCATTGGCGTTGAGAGTTTTCTGTGATGTGAGAGGAGAGGAACTCCAAAATTCCCACAACAATTAGTATACAAAGCAGAAAGACGTATAAGAAAGGGGTGTATAACCTCTTAGCTATACTGGACACCGGTAATGTCTGACATAAAAACGGATATCTAAAATATCAGAACTGGGGCAGTGGCGTAGAGAGTTTTCTGTGATGGGAGAGGAGAGGAACTCCAAAATTTCCCACAACAATTTGTGATACAAAGCAGAAAGACGTATAAGAAAGGGGTGTATAACCTCTTAGCTATACTGAATACCGGTAATGTCTGAGATAAAAACGGATATCTAAACGGCAGGCGTCAGTTGGTTGACGCTGACTCTAAGCAATCATGTACTGTGAGTGAGTGTGTGTGTGTGGGGGGGGGGGGGGGGGGGCGTGTGTTTTTTGTTTTGTTTTGTTTCTTAGTGTCTTCCAGAAGCTTTAATGGAGTATCATGTAAGTAAAAAAACAGAACTCTGTCTTTCTACAAAATCTCTAACGTTTGGGCCCGGGGGAGTGTGTGCGTGAGGGGAGGGGGAGGGAGCACGGCCGCATTTGGCCTATCACAAATAGTATAACGATCTGGTACACATTACCTTTGGTTCCGAGTTTCGTGGTGGTCTATAGTGCGCCAAATCCGTTCCTTCAACTCTTGATTTGTAGGAATTAAACTGCTTTCTCTTTTTCATGCCTGTGCATATCTTCATGTGCTTGCCCAGACGGTCCTCTGCGAACCCCCTTCCACAATTTGGACAAGAGACTAGAACAACATTGTCATTTGACTGGGCTTCTTCGGAAAGGGCGGCAGCTCTGTAAATATCTGTATTAGCAGAAGACGTGTGAAAAGACTCTTCGTCAGGTGCAGTTGGAGAAGGAGCAGAATGTTTAGATGTCGTACGCCTTCGTACAAGTTTTGGTTTAAACTTTGGTGGGGGAGGAGAGGGTTCGTGGCCAAACTCATTGATCTGTGCTTCAAAACCTCTGCGTTCCACATTTCGTTTTGCAGGAGAGTCGTGAGCACTTATTCGCTTTTCCTTCATTTCTCTTTCTCGTCTTATCTCTTCTTCCTCGTAACGCCTTCTCTCTTCCTCTTCTTTCCGATAGCGTTCTTCCTCTTCTCGTCTGCGTTGTTCTGCCTCCTCTTTCCGACGTTCCATTTCTTTTCTTCCCTAAAATAAAAGGAAAACATTAAACAACGATCGAACCCATAGGCTGTTACTCTTCTCTTTAACCCTTTACCTAACATGAAAAGCAGACGACACATGCAAAAAAAATTCTTGAATAACTAATTTTTTTTCATTTTTTGTCTCCAAAACATAGGTTATGGTCCCTCATTGGAACGAGATCGACGAGCTCGTTCCAAAGAGGGGTCATAACCTATGTTTTGGAGACAAAAAATGAAAAAATAATGAAAATTAACTGGCGATTTTTGTGAATTGCGCTGGCCGGTTTTGGCCGTAATTTGGGTAAAAGTTTAACTGTGGGCTTCGTCAAATAGGCACTCCCATTCATTTTGAAAATACACCCTATGCGTGTGAGGACTGTAAAACATTTTTGTTATTAAAACACTCAATTCAAGCAAGCAGATATTATATATTTTGGTTACCTGGAATAAAGGTTACCTCAACCTTTTTGAGGGAAAATCAGCTGTAAAGTCATCTTTCAAGAGTTTTTGAAAATGGCGACACTGCAAAAATGCTTTGACTTTACATGATTTCCAATCAATGGTGAAGACTGTATCACTCACTGGACGCGGGGCGATACATGCACATTATTCTGACAGCTATTTGATCCGAGTTGTCATATTCCGTCGAGTTGACGAGACTAGATCAGCTTGTTGAACCGAGATTCTTTTGGGCGTCTACTTCGGCCGAATATGGTACCCTTTCCCAATGAAAATTAGGCATGTTTTTCCCCAATTCCCAACCCCAGATTTCCCAATCTCAGCCCCCCACTCAAACAAAAATTTAATGCACAATTGGTGCATGCCATGAATTGAGTAGCCATAAGGCCTCAGAAAACCATCAGTGCTATTCACAAAAATCTTCATTCGAAATTTATTATTTTCAAATTCTGCTTTCAAAACATAGCTTATGACCCTGTTACAACCAGTAGTGTATAAATTTACCAGTAATGTCGAAATCGACCACTAATGTCGAAAAAATTAACCAGTAATGTCGAAATCCACCAGTAATGTCGAAAAAATCGAGCAGTAATGTAAAAATCCGTAATGTCGAAAAATTAACCAGTAGTGTCAAAAAGTGACGACCAAAATGACGATTTTTCGCAAAAATTTCAATATTTTTTCGGGTTGCTCAAATTGTACTTTTGCCTATATTTATCGACTTTTAACCATTTTCGCGCAAGTTTAAACACATTTACCCCAGTAAATATGGAATTTTATGTTTAACAATTATTTCCCTCTTTCATATGCACAACATATCCCATCCTATTTGCTCTCTCTTTCTCTCTCTCTCTCTCTCTCCTCTTTCTCTTTATCTATCTCCCCTCTCTTTCTATCCCATGTCCCTCTGCCTTTGCCCCCTCTCTGTCGCCCTCCATCATTCTCTCTCTCTATCCCCCTCTCACTCTGTCTTTGCCCAGCTCTCTTTCCCCATCCCTCTCTCTCTTTCTGTCTGCCTGTCTGTCTGTCTGTCTGTCTGCCTGCCTGCCTGCCTGCCTGCCTGCCTGCCTGCCTGCCTGCCTGCCTGCCTGCCTGCCTGTCTGTCTGTCTGTCTGTCTGTCTGTCTGTCTGTCTGTCTGTCTGTCTGTCTGTCTGTCTGTCTGTCTGTCTGTCTGTCTATCTATCTATCTATCTATCTATCTATCTATCTATCTATATCTATCTATCTATCTATCTATCTATCTATCTATCTATCCCCTGTCCCTATGTCTTTGCCCCTACCTCTATCTCTCCTTCTCTCTCTCCCCTTCTTTCTCTCTCTATCGCTCTCTCCCTATCCCCTTTCCCTCTGTCTTTGTCCAACTCTCTCTCTCTCTCTTTCTCTCTCTCTCTCTCTCTCCCTCCTTCCCCCCCTCTCTCTCTCTGGATAGATAATGAATTGATACGACGCTGAAATATTTAGTCTAGTATTTAGCGCTCGCACAGACAGACATACAGTCACACATGTGGGCTGGCAAGTGTGTAGGCAGGCAGGTTAGCAGCATCCAGGCAGACGGGCAGAAATCCAGACAGACAGATAGCAATGTGGCGTGTGAAAAATAACCCCTAGACGTGGATAGACAACTGAATGACGGAAAGACAGGCAGGCCTATATACAAAGATTGATTGGTTGGTTGACTGATTGATTGATTTCGTTTACGACACTTAGTTTAAAGCACGCGTACCATACACGTGTCATTTCGGCATGTGGCTTGGCACACGAAGTCAACGTGCACCTGGAATAAAGTGTCATTCCCAAGGACACAACTTAACTGACCTCGTCAGGTATAGAACCCGGATATTCATCAAATTGAATTGCGAGGCAATTTCTCGATTGAGCTAATAGTGCTCCCCACGTCAGGCCCGTCGGAACGAAATTTATATTGGGGGGCTGATATTGCTAATTTGGGTGAACTGGCTGATGCTAAATGGGTATGGGGTATCCAGGTGCCGAAGGCATCTGGCGCGAGTGCTGAAGGCACGAGCTTTTTGAGGGGGGGGGGGGGAGGGAGGAGGGTTACTCCCCCAGAAAATTTTTTGAAAAGGGCAATCAAAGGAAGCATTCTGGTAGCTTTTGAAGCAAAAACCTCTTGATTTTTTTAAACGGCAAAAGTTGTTTTTTTAACAAAATGTTTCAAAAATCCCAATAGAACCCCATAACATTTGAGGACGGTTCTCACACCGGGCTCACCTGCAGGCCGTGGCCGTATTCCGTCATGCTAAAAAACAGTCAGGCCTTATGGTGGATTCATTAGTTTTATCATTACGCCAATGGTTGTCGTGGTCTTCTGAGCTGCCAAAGGAATTGCTCAAAACGTTTGCACATCAACATATGCAGATGCATGTTATACATTCAGTGATACGTTCATAATTCTAATCCAGGGGCGTAGTAAGCTAATTTTATTGGGGGGGGGGGGGAGGGGTAGGACCTATATTCCCATGACGCGACGCGTCATCCGAGCGGCGAGTGGGGGTGAACACGAGAGGGGATATCCTCCGTTTCGTTGGTGGGGGGTCCGGGGGCCTCCCCCGGGAAAATTGTCGAATTTAAGATGTAAAAACATGCATTCTGGTTGATTCTGAGCAAATAAATCGCATATTCCTATGACGCGAAGCGTCATCCGAACCGCGAAAAGGCGAGTGGGGGGGGGGGGGGTGAGCACGAGAGGGGGTACCTCCCGTCTCGTTGGTGGGTGTCCGGGGGCCACCCCAGGGAAATTTTTTTAATTTAAGATGTACAAATATGCATTCTGAGTGATTCTGGGCAAATACATCGTCAATAAGGAAATACGTCAGCTCTCTGATCAATTCGGCGCGATTTCCGAGCAGAATGACAAGAATAGTGAACATGCAATGAATTACCCTGTGGTTGGTTGGGGTTTAACATCGCTTTCCACAATTTGGCGAAAACACGACTGTCAGTTTTATTGGTGGAAGAAAGCCCACATGGAACCCACTCAATCCAGTAATCATTAACAGTAATGTCGGAATATGGTAACCAGTGGGCATCCCGTGTGGAGAAACCACCAACCCAGCCCAGTAAAGCCTACTTTTGACAAATTTGTGGGGGGGGGGGGGGATATCTCCTTACCCCCCCCCCCCAACTGGTTCCTACGCCACTGTTCTAATCTGAGTTCAATAATGTAATGTGCAGTTTTATTCAGATTACACCGGTTGCTCCCATCATGGATAAACTAACACGAAATATGAGAAAATTATTGGGGGGGGGGGGGCTGCAGCCCCCCAGCCCCCCCCCCCCTCCCCTGGTTCCGACGGGCCTGCACGTACATGCGGGTACATGCGAGTGACGCAGATTGACTGATTGATGGATGTAGGTAAAATGACAGGTAGCAAATTGGTAGAACTAGATGATAGACATGTAGCAAATATCGGGGAGTGACTGACATTATAATAGTCAGTCATTAAAGCACACGACCAGGGGTGTCATCGTGGGGGGGGGGGGGCTATATCCCCCTCCCCCGTCGGCAAATGTTAGTGCTCCTCATTTTGGTCGTCACTTTTTGACACTACTGGTTAATTTTTCGACATTACGGATTTTTACATTACTGGTCGATTTTTTCGACATTACTGGTTGATTTCGAAATTACTCGTTAATGTTTTCGACATTACTGGTCGATTTCGACATTACTGGTAAATTTATACACTACTGGTTGTAACAGACCCACTTAATGGAACGAGCTTGACGAGATCGTTCCATTGAGATCTCACAAGGTAATGTTAAGAAGGTAGAAAATGAACATTTGTAGCTGTTAAGAATTTTTGAAAATTGCCAACTATAATGTGAGGAAAGGGTTAATTATTACATCATTGCGTCCAGTGTACCAGACTTCAGATAAAACCAAGAACACTGAAGATTATTCACTGAATCTCCTTCACTGCAAGCCGATGATATGCTGCGATGTAATGCAATGTTAACCCTTTACCTAACATGAAAAGCAGACGACACTTGCAAATAAAATTCTTGAATAACTCACTTTTTCATTTTTTGTCTCATTTATTTATTTATTGATGTTTTAAGGTCACATATTTATGCACAATGGCTAATCATGACCGTGACAGTTTTACGGGTGGAGGAAGCCGGAGTACCCGGAGAGAACCACCGAGCAACGACGAGCAGCTGCCAGCTCCCCAACATCGTAACTCCGCACTGCAGCACAAGCAGGGTTAGATTGGTTGAAGACATGCGTACCATCGACGTGCAGCACGCCTTAGTACACGGCGTCATCGTGCCCCCACGCGGGCAATGGAGATGAAGTGTCTTGCCCAAGGACACAACGCGGTTGCCGCAGGTGGGATTCGAACCGAGGACCTCTCGGCTTGCAGCCTGCACCTCTACCTACTGAGCCACGGCGCTCCCATTTTTTGTCTCAAAAACATGGGTTATGTCGAGCTCGTTCCAACGAGGGTTCATAACCTATGTTTTTGAGACAAAAAATGAAAAAATAATGAAAATTAATTGGCGATTTTTCTGAATAGCACTGGTCGGTTTTGGTCGTTACGTTGGGTAAAGAGTTAAAATGGTCCCAAAAAAGGAGAAGCAGTGGAATCGCATGCTCTTCCCAACCCTTCAACTTTGGTCAAGAACTTGCAGAATTAAAAGTTCTTTTTTTCTGTTGGGATAGATTTTAACCCTTTATCTAACGAATCAGCCGCATCTGCAGATTTAGCAGTTGAGAAAATATTTTTCGAAAAATTTCAATAAAACCATATCATGTAACCTCTCGTTGGAACGTGTTCGTCAAGCTCGTTCCATTGAAGGGTTCATGATATGTTTTTTCTGATTTTTTTTTTAAATTAAAAAGTGATATTTAAATATATTTTGATATTGTCTGCGTTGGGTAAATGGTTAACTGTCGGCTGTTAAAATATAGATGGTACAATTTTGGTATCCTTGGGAGACTCGAATTACTCAAGATGGCCAACAAATCAAAAATTATACCCTGTATCCAGGTCTGTACAAACTGGTCGAAAGACACTACTAGACCTAAGTCAGAAAACAAGAACGAATAACTACCCTAGTAATTCCCTCTCGAATCACATTTAAAGATATAAAGTACTATTCATCAGTGCTATATCGCATGATCGATCTAACATGGCTAACAGAGCCTGTACGCTTCAGATACAAAACTGTATCGGTTTAATGGAGAATGTCTGCGGTACGGACATTCTCAACCACACTGGAACCTTTTCCCTCGCCCCATGTGCCAACAATATATCTTGTACTCAGGTATAGGTTTTCGATTCATTACCACATTGTGTTTGCGTTGGTTTATGCCTACGAGTACGTTTTCATACATAAGCACACAGTACAAGAGTGTGTGAGTAAGGGTGTGTTGTTCGCGCGAGTGTGTGTGTATATGTGTGTGTGTGTTGTGGGCGAGATCGTGAAGTCCTCTTTTGGAACTGTCATGTTCCCACTGTTTTTTGTTAGTTTTGTCTTTTATCGCATTGTGTTATTTGTAATTCCTTGATGTCATGTAACTATGTTTGTTACCTACGACATAATATATAAAATAAATAAATAAATAAATAAATAAATAAATAAATAAATAAATAAATAAATAAATAAATAAATAAATAAGAACGAATACTCGAATTTTGCTTTGTACACATTCGTTAGTTTTTCCAGCATTGTGACCTCCTTTATACTGATGATCAAACTTAGTGTTGTGACTTGTCGATGACGTACCAGACGTCTTTCAATAATGTATTACAGCACAGCACGTCCTCTATTCAATGAAGTAATTACATAAAATGCTTGTATGCAATATACTATTCTCTGTTGCTCGTCTCAGGCTTTTCACTAACACGAGTAAACATAGCAGTATTAACCCTTTGAGAAAGGGACTTTTTTTCGGCCCAGGAACATAAAAGTTCATAATTTCACTAAATTGGGTGGCTGCTTAGTGAATGTGTGAGGAAGACCAATCAATATTTTCAACGTGCAACCCACGTTGAAAATATTAATCGGGCTACCACAAATAATGAATACGGACTCTTCCAATTACTGTCGTTGAACTAACTGGGAAGATACCGCCAGGGACGTGGCGACTGTGGGTGTGTGGGGATGTGTCACCCCACCCCCCCCCCCCCCCCCTCCTAATCCTGGTAAAAATTTCCTATAGTTAGAAATTCGGAGGGCAAGTCATGAGTAGTTGGAAATTCCATCTATCTGGAGTTTAGAGCTTCTTTGGCGATGCTGTTTCCTTTACTTCCCAAAATCCCAACTCGGTTTCAAATCGGCAAAAATTCTAACTGTTACTATTTACAACTACAGCCTAGTAGTCTACAGTGTACAATATCGAGCATCACACGTACGCATGATGTCAATCTGTACGAGATTTCTACAGTACGTTTACTTATCGTAATAAAAAAAAAATCCTCGAATTGCACTTCAAGAAAATCACATCATGTAAATTCATTATCCTGAGATAATTCCATCATTCACAGTAACAAAATGATGAAACATCGAAAATTGATCATTCCTGCATAAGATCTGATTTAATGTTAGGACAGTGTGAATTGTTCAAAATTCTCAACTTAAGCATTTTTTTTAGCACATATTCAATTCCCAGAAGAATATCAAATAATAATAACCTGTAATTCTATCATAAATGAGTTACAGTTACTAGAATCAATTTTATGCCCCCCTGTCATGGCTTCATTTTCAAAATCTTTCTCGGTAGAGAATTTCCAACTAGGGGTGGGGCCGGGAGGGGGTTCCCCCTCCCGGTCCCTCCCTTTTGCTGGAAATTCACTACCCTACACCCCCAATCGGAAACCTCTATCCACGTCCCGGGATACTGCCAGGGTTCAAAGGGTCGACTTTATCTTTTATATGTCTAAAAAGTCAGAAAACAGGTTGCCGAAAATAATTAAGCTAAGCCATATTGGCTGTGTACACATTCTGGATGATGATGCATATTATCTTGCTTGTTTTATCGGGCCTTTATATTCCAGAAAACTCACAGTGCTAACCGATGGCCCAAAATTACAGGAATGTTTCCAAATTAGAGGGTATAACTGATAGTTTTTATGCCTTTCTGTCCAATTTCATAAGGAAAGATTTACCCAACGAAACGGCAGAATCCGCCCGCGTAATTTACAAATTAAGCAATTGAAAAAAAACACTTCGGAAACATTAATCAAAACCATATCATGTGCCCTCCATTGGAACGGGCTCGTTCCAATAAGGAGTCACGTGACATGGGTGTGTTGAAATGTTTGAAATTTTAATTTTTTTAAAAAATAATAATTTTTGAAATCATGGGCCCAGGGTAAAGGGTTAATCCTGGAGATTATTATACATTTTGCTACACACTGACAGTCTGCATCATATGGATTTGCAGTTGTTTCTAGGCAAGTCTTGGCTGCATGAAAATGCAGTCAAGCCTTGCCTAGAAACAACTTCCAATGTACTTAAATGTAACTTTGAGTTTAGCTAGAGACTGCATATTGGGACACCTGTTCCGCTATTTTCAAAGTGGTCGAAGTTGGGTCTAAGTCCCTTGGGGGCTGATAGAAATTCAGAGGCGGCAATACAGCACAGAGAAGACAACAAATTGGCATTTGAGAGTCAATATTACATAAATTTTCTTCAATAGGGTGGCACAACAACTGACTTGGCAAATCTGCGATGTCCCCAAATAAAACCAATCTAAAGGTCTGTTTTTATTTCTCAAATGTATGGCATATATTCCTTCAACTGAAAGGGCTCGTCAAGGGCGTTTCATTGCATGAGATACAGTTTGGGAGGAAAAAAATAACTTTTTCAGTAAATGGGAGTCTTCATGCAGCGGTGTAAAATTACCACACGTTTTCCATAATCCAAGTCAAGCTACCGACGATGCGATGGGCCATGTTAGGGACTGCCTCCTCCTGTTTATGAATAGACCCACTGGCAGTGTATTTGGTTTACAGCTGTCTGTCTTTAGCCACGCAGACGATATCAAAATTTATTATTTTAGATATCATTTTTTTACATTTTCCCAAAATTTCAACAAAACCATATCATGTGACACCTCAATGGAACGAGCTCCAAGATCTCGTTCCAAAGAGGGGTCACATGATATGGTTTTGTTGAAATCTTTTGAAAAATGATATTTTTTCACCTGTTGAATTTGCATATTGCGCAGGCGGATGTGGCAGATTAGTTGGGTAAAGGGTTAAGAAAGAAAATAAACCTGACTTAGTTCTTTATAGGATAATTTGTTATTCGGATATTTCAAGTACGAAATTCGACGCTAGCTGTGCGACAGTAATACAAATGAAGCAGAACTTTAAGCTGCCTCAGCTGGCACAGACGCCACGAAAATAAGATGGCTAGCAAGACACCAACGCGATGGCTTACACGGCTCAGCCGGCTAGTCAGCTACTAAAATTCAAAAGTTTACTGCTTCGCGGGCCAGTACACGAGGAAGTTTACACAATACACTTGTAACCCTGTCATCTGATTAATAGTTGGGGAGATCTATCTGAGCCTTTTCCAACAACTCATCCGAAGATGGTGTTAATTTGCGCATGTTAGAACGTACAGAACATCTAATAAAATACACGACAATGGTCGCGTTTTGCAGTGTAAGTGTTGATGGTTTTAAAGTCTTATACACAAATGGATATTATCATCTACGTCGGTCGGAACTATTTATATGTTAAATATATGGAGAACATAGGTAAGGAACTTTTCCTAGAAAATATTAGGATTTTGGGGCATTTTCTTTTTTTAAAATAAGGAATTCCATGTATAGGAAATATGATGAATATAGGGCGCTTGAATGTCAGGCAACACAAAAATTAATCTTAAATTCTTTTCTCTACCAAACAGAGAACATCAACGCGATGGGCTACCGAAGGTCGTTCTCGTAACGAGGAATACTTTTTATTCTCAAAGTAAAAAAGAAGTCACGCCTAAGCCTATACTTCCTTGCGTGATTCTAGGGGCAGTATTGACCATTTCTTTCAGGTAAGGATTCAAGATGCATTTTACTGAAACGCGATCGGGATACGTTTTCAAAACAGCTGAAAACAGAAAGTTTTCTTTTAATAGGTTACTGACAACTCACTGAAAGGAGCTCGACTGATGCGTCCATTTGATGAGGTCACAAGTTATCATCTGGAAGACAACAACGATTCTAAATTACCCCCATCCTCTTCGTTTTCTTTCCCAGTTCTCGGCATTTCCAGTTCCTGATCCCTTTGAGCAACAATACCCAATAGTTCCTGCTGTCTACGAGCAATTTCAATGACAGTTGCTAAATAAAAATGTCCAAGATACGTCGGACCTTACATGGTTCGACCCAGTGGGAGGAAATTTTAAAAATTGATGGGCAGAAAGCCATTTCCGTGATACTAAGGTATTTACGAGTATGACGGAAGGTGTTGAAAAGTGTGTGTGTGTTGAAGGGGCTGTCATCAAAAAATGCATTGTACGTTTGAAACTGCTGACTTTGTTTATTAACCCTTTACCCAACGCAGACGATACCAAAATTAATTATTTTAAATATAATTTTTTTTAATTTTTCAAAAAATTTCAAAAAAACCATATCATGTGACCCCTCGTTGGAACGAGCTCGACGAGATCGTTCCAACGAGGGGTCACATGATATGGTTTTGTTGAAATTTTTTGAAAAATAATTATTTTTCAACTGCTGAATTTGAATATTACGCGGGCGGATGCGGCCGATTCGTTGAGTAAAGGGTTAATATTAGGATTTAACGACACTCTCAACAGCCAGGGTCATATCGTGTCGGAAAACCGCTGGCTACTAGATCATCGCGTGTTACGCTGCGTATTATATTCATATATCGTCCCTTGGCTAGAACATGGTGCTTTAGCATTGTAGATGGCAACCTTGTTCCACACAAGGGACGATACCAGGCCCAGAAGGTGTACGAATACCCGCTAGCGTCCGATAGAGCTAACTTAATTACCTCTTCCTCTTCTTTTTCTCTCGCAATTCTCAGCATTTCCAGTTCCTGTTCTCTTTCGGCAAGAATATCCAATAATTCCTGCTGTTTGCGGGCAATTTCATCTCCCCCTGTTTGTTCATTTTGGTCTTCTTCCATTTGTTCTTCCGCTTGATTTACAGCTTTCTTTGTATTATATTTTTTTAGTCGCTCCACCCTGGCCTGTTCTTGTTCTGCTTGCCATTTTTGAAAATCAGTTTGCTTTGATGAACCGTTTGCAACAGGCTTTGTAGGGGACGCTTTATTTTGAAGCCTGTTTTGCTGAATCTGACGTAGTTTGGCCAGATTAGGTGGAGGAGTACTTCCTGCACTACTAACGGCATAATCAGCTTGTGGAACCTGGAGAGCATTTGGCCTAGTAGCTTTCTTCGCAATATCGATGCCGGCATTATTTTCTCTTTTGTTGCTTTTCTGCAATGCGGCTTTCTTTTTGTTTTGTGGAACTGTGTGCACTGTTTCTATGGGAGCTAGGGGGTTGGCTCTATCAATACCTGCACTTGATGTTTTTGAATAAATGCTACTTGTTGCTGACCGTTGTGATCCACGCGAACTGATGTGTGAATGGAAACTTGACTGGCTACTGAAATCACTCTTTGTGAGTTGGTAGTGTCTGTTTATGTCGGGAATATTAGCCGCGCCATTTTGCTCCAATTTCCTTCTCTCGTGAAAGAAGCCTCTCACGTGACCTTTACCACTGTAGTCTCGATTATAGTTGACTCTCTGTAAAGCTCTATTTTGATTTTCTTCGTAGATATTAATGAGTTTTTCTTCTTTCTCTTGCAGCAGTTTCCGCTGAAGGTCGGCTTTCATCTGCAAGAGACGCGACGGTTTTCGCATGTAGTTGGCGTTCTCCATATCTGAATAACGGATAGGAAGAGCGCGGGGTATTTTAGAATGTCCCTTGTACATAGGGTTGCTTGGTATATCAACTTTACTCATCAGGATGTGTCCAGGCAATATACTGAAAAAGATAAAAAAGTATACATCAGCAGCTATATCAGCGCAGTTGGCAACGTGTACAGCTAAGGATTTTGAGATCTTTGCAAAGTGAGCATGGTACCAGTAGTGCTAACAATAACACAAACAAAACAAACGGTGTCTTATGCTAAGCTTGCAATAAGGAAAGAATGTAATATCAGCATACCTTACTGAAAAGAGCAGTAGGTGCTGGTTAACCTTAAGTTAACCCCCTTTCACAAAGATGTTGAAATATCAACCTTGTAAGGAGTAAATGTTTTCCATAATGCATCGCGATTTTTAACCAATCCATTCTTATTTAAGGGAGCTCTATGGGCTCTGTCAAACAAGACTGAAGTAGTTAAATTCCTAGTTGCATTATGGAATAAAATCACCGTTTGAAATTTTGACACCGGTGTTGAAGGGGTTAACCAGTTTAGCCAAATAAGACTATAATGATTAAAACTTTAAAGCACAGTTCAAACTCTTTTTCGTTTTTCATTGCGTATCTCTATAACACAGAACTTGACCAACAAAGAAGCGACGTCCGTGGCATGAATATTAGCGAATGGGAAGAAAGCTATATTATTGTGCATGGACATGGTGGTGTTGGTGTGATACTCTATACAGACTGACAGCAAAATAACTGTAAAAATGAGACTTGTCTGTGGTCATCGGGTATGAATTAACCCTTTACCTAACGAATCGGACGCATCCGCCCGCGTGATATGCAACTTTAGCAGTTGAAAAAATATTAATTTTCAGAAAATTACAACAAAAAAATATCATGTGACCCGTCATTGGAACGAGCTGGTCGAGCTCGTTCCAATGAGATGCCACATGATATGGTTTTGTTGAAATATTTTGAAAATTTTGAAAAAATAATATTTAAAATCCTAAATTTTGATATCGTCGGCGTTGGGTAAAGGGTTATTAAACTCGCTTCGCGTGTAAAACACAATACAGTTGAATCCTCTTAATTGAATATCCATTTTGCCAGTGAAAATTATTCAATTAACAGGAGTATACAATTAACAGGGATTTGGTCAGTTTCCTGTGTTCTGGAGGTAAACTGAGCATTTATTCTTTTATATCTTGTTTGACAGAGCTCATAGAGCTCTGTCAAACAAGATATAATAGAATAAATGCCTGTATTGGATGTAGTGAGGCCAAAAAGGTTGATAAATAAGGGGAATTTGGTGCGTGTCACAGTAATTTTTTCGACATATTACAAAAATTTATATACAATTAACAGGAATTTACTCTACAACCCATATGCAATGAACAGATCAAATTTTTACTGAAGGTATAGTAAATGGTTTTGTGTTTGAAAATTATATTCAATTAACAGGGATATACAATTAAGAGATATCCAATTAAGTGGACTCCACTGTACAACGAAACAGGCGATTTCGGAATCTGCTTTAGTTATTTACTTTTGGTTTATTTGAGCTTTAGCTTTACTTGAAATCTCTTTGACTGTTCGCAAAATCGAGAACTTTAGGTGCTGACCCAGTAATTATTTGTTCACCGTCCTGACCCACGTAATGTTTCTAAGTGCTTTCCACCGAAATTCTTAGCAATTTGGAATAACCCAAGAACGAACAGCACTCAAGTGATACATCAGTGTAAGGCTTATCTCCTCTTTCACTTGACAACAAGTCGTTCAAATTTGGGGCGAATAGAAAGAAGGTCGGTCGGTCGGTTTGTTTTTGAAAAGGGTTGGGGAGAGCGAAAAAGATCGATAAATAACAGTTATAACAGCATGTGCCCAGCATTTGAGGCAATCTGAACAAGAGCACCGCCAGGCGTGGCTAAATTTAATACGCTCGTTCTAAGTCGAAAAGGGCCGAAACTGATGTAAACATAATTGGACAGAACCCATATTCAAACTTGGTCTGTATTAGTCGCTGGAAAATACACACACCAGCTTTGGTTGAGAACACATGATCCAAACTAGAGTTATCGGTCGGAAACCAAAATGTTGATAGACGGTCGAATCCTAAGTCGAAAAAGGGGCGTAACTCATGTACAAATAATTGGACGGAACCCATAATCAAACTTGGCCTGGATTACTAGCTGGGTAATTCACATACCAACTTTAGTTGAGATTAAATAATCCAAACTGGAGTTATCGGTAGGAAATCAAAAATGTTAACGGACGGACAGACAGACTGATAACATTATACGACCGTTTTTTAAACGGGTTTATAAAAATTCCCTGACCATTTTTCAAAATGCTGACACGTCAGCGATTTCGAAAACAAATTAAATTCCTGATCCCTGACTTTTCCAGATCTCCAGAAACCCTTAAAATGTTTACGAACCGTGGATAATTCAGAGGCTTCGCAAAGTTGGGTTTAGGGTGTTTCTGAAACCCACACCAAATAATTTTTCAAGTCGGGACATTTTTGTCAAAATTGGTGTCTAAGATATCGATTCACTCTTGCTAATGATCATGTACTTTCTTCAAAAAAAATAGATTTGATATCTAGACTTGTGTCACACACACAGTCGGTCATACAACTGGAGGTCTATATTACTTGATTCAGACTGTTGGGGACCCAGCATGACCAATTTGGAGTCCTGATACGGTACGTATTTATTTATGTATCGGGGTTTAACGACACTTCAACATACAAGGTCACCTAGTGTCAGACAATTTTACGAATGGAGGAAGCCGGAGTACCCGGAGAGAACCACCTAGCAGCGGCGAGCAGCTGTCAGACTCCCAACGTACTAACTACACACAAACAGGGTTAGCTTTGGATGAAGACAAGTGCACAACCGACGTGCAGTACACCCTAGTACACAGCGCCACCTCGCCCCTACGTGGGCAGTCTGGATTAAGTGTCTTGCCCAGGGACACAACGCAATTACCCCTGGTGGAGATCGAACCGTGGAACTTTCGGTTTGAAGTCCAATGCCGTAACAACTAAGCCACCGCGCTCCCGGGTACGTATTGGTATCAATGTGTATTTTATTTATTCGCAAATACATTTTAACATTTATTTATTTATTGGTGTTTAAGGTCACATACTTATGTTTAATCGTGACCGTGACAGTTTTACGGGCGGGGGAAGCCGGAGTACCCGGAGAGAACCACCGAGCATCGACGAGCAATTGTCAGCTCATCAACATTCTAACTCTGTTCAAGCTCCGCTCAAGCAGGGTTACAGCGGTTGAAGACATACCATCGACGTGCAGTATGCCTTAGTACACGGCGTCATCGTGTCCCCATGTAGGCAACCGGGATAAAGTGCCTTGCCCAAGGACACAACGCGAGTCGTGCCGGACGGGGATCGAACTAGGGACCTCTAGCATAGAAGTCCAACACTCTACCATTCAGCCACCGCGCTCCGTACATTTTAAGAAGTACTGAAGTTATTTAACCATAATACCGAATGACCAAGCACATCATCAATGCATGCCTTCGACGAATATTAGTCAGTTGGGACTTGAGCCGTCACAGTCGGGACAAATCAGGTTTGCACCGGTCATCTTTACCACGCCAAGACAACGTGGATTACATTTCGAAGGAAAGTTTAACAAGTAAATTTACCAACAAGCACGAAATAATTCAAATGAATGTAAATACTTACAAGCAGCCTCAGATGAACTGCGGCCATTTTATTCCTGGATACTAACCCACGATTTAGTAAAGCTTTTAACTGTGGACAAAACGCAATCAAGCCCGACTGTTTTATAAGGGATGTTTTTTTCGAATAATGGCCCTTCAAACAAATTCACACAAACGCTATTAATGTCGCCAAAGCAACAAAGATAATGTTTGCAGATTGCGTGCAATATATAACACAGCAAAACATTGCCCTAGAGATTCCAAAAAGGTTTTCCTATACTGAAGCCATTAATATATTAATAGCACGAAAAAGTAATTAACAAATTGAAAATAACAAGAGTACAATATTTTCTCTTCACTGAATTACAATACGAGAGCAGGTCCGTCGATAGAATTTACGGACCACGGGGTGGAGTGTTATCATAGACTTGTTTGTGATATATCATTGTCGGAACTTCGATTTTTACACTATCGATATTCATTTTACAATGTGCCGGTTTTCATATCTCAACTGCAATGATTCATTTGTAACTCGCCCAAAGTCCGATATACGAGAACTGACAACTCTTTAATGTTGCAATTGTTTGTAGTAATTACCTCAATTAATGGGGGGAACTGATATATATGTTGGTGACAATTTAACCCTAAGCCCGTGAAGATCCGAATGGATTAAAATATCACTCATAGTGTCTTGAGGTTTGTTTTCGTTCTGAAGATGTCTGCAACACAATATTCTCCAGGGCCTTAGCTTGTGGAGAGTCAAAATGGCAGCAGTGGCGTAGCTGCGGGGAGGCTTGGTCCCTTAAAGTTTTCGCTGTTCCTGGATATTTTTTCAGGCAACAACTGGAAATTTGACTAGTCCATGACCCTGGTTTACTTCATGACAACGTTTAGTCTCCTCGCGCCTCATCACCAAATAAGCTCTCTCTCTCTCTCTCTCTCTCTCTCTCTCTCTCTCTCTCACCCCTATTTACAGCTTTTGATGAACAGATGTTATACAGCACACTTTCAAATCACAAACGTTAACCCAACATGAAAAGCAAACGACACTTGCAAAAAAGAATTCTTGAATAACTAATTTTTTTCCTTTTTTTTGTCTCAAAAACACAGGTTAGGACTCCTTATTGGAACGAGCTCGGCGACTATGTTTTTGAGACAAAAATTGAAAGAATAAGAAAAATAATTTGCGATTTTTGAGAATAGCACTGGCTGGTTTTGGGCGTTACGTTGGGTAAAGAGTTAATTTCAAAATCTACTTGTTATTGACTTCACATCAACAGCATTACCTTGATGTCTGTGTTAGACCGCGTTTGTCATTAATATTTCATTTTCTTAATATCTGTAGTGTGAGAGAGTACTTAATAATAATAATTAAGGTATTTCAAGGCATTTTTCCATTTTAATTCATGGTTGTTCCAAGTTTGAACTCCGTGGACAATTGTTCTATATATATACTTCATCAGATACTTTAAATAATTTTGTCACATTGCCATCATGCTCAGAAGATTACGCCATTCAAAGCGGCTTTCACTTTTGACTAATTCATATTCCGTTACCTTTAGTGCCATACCAATGTACACCGCGTCTTGGGATAAAAAAGAAAACAATTGTTAGATGAGAATTAAAAAAATGTTCGGGATGGACGTACGCCCAACACGTCGATTTATTACCTGGCAAGTGGCTGCCTAGCTCCTAATCACGAATCCGGTGGAAAAATGAAGGCATTGCCTTGCGATAACGAGATATTTACCTCCATCGGTTACCCCAGGTGAACTGAAGGAGTGGTTTCTGACTACAATTAAGGACACTTGGTGAAACAATTTTTTTTTTAATTTGTAGTTAACCCTTGACCCAACGTAACGTCCAAAAAGGGCCAGCGCTATTCTCAAAAATCGCCAATTAATTTTAATTATTTTTTTTGTCTCAAAAACATAGGTTATGACCCCTCGTTGGAACGAGCTCGTTCCAACGAGGGGTCATAACCTATGTTTTTGAGACAAAAAAATGGAAAAAATTAGTTATTCAAGAATTTTTTTGGCAAGTGTCGTCTGCTTTTCATGTTAGGTAAAGGGTTAATAAATGAGCCAGTCTCATCCGGCGCTACTTGATATATTATTATTTTACAATTAGATACCTCTCCCACAACATAGCTTATGGCCTTCCTCTGGACAGGTTTATCGAACCTGCTGCAACAGTGGCCATAGGCTCTGTTTTGTTGGCCATAAAGGAAATAAAACGAAAAGAGAAAAAAGAAAAGGCTCGAAACTGAACGAATATGTTTTTCATAGGGTGGTAAATATAACCCCCTCCGTACATTGGTCCTGACATGCGTCACACAGTACTAAAATCAGCATAAATAGGGCTATATCCCTATTTATGCTTATTTTTGTAGTCACGTAAAAATACATGTTATTCTATCACGTTTGTTATTGTATAAAATAATCCACCAATGATGTGTACATGATGTAAATGTACCTCATGTACCCTTGTTGATTTGATGAGTGAATAAACAGAATAGTTGCTGATGATTAAATTCTAACAACAAGAAAGCTAGATATGACAAGGGATCTGTCTTCGTAGCGAAAACCTTTCATAGCAACGGATCACGTTTATACAACAAGATCAGAAAAGTTAAAGATTGAATAACGTGGAATGTGTCGTATATTTTTATAAGAAAAATAGGTGAAGAACAAATTTGTTTTGGATGTAATGCCGTGGTTTGTGCATGCAATAGAAGTTGTCTTCATCGATCACAAATTCGAGAAAAATCAAATACATGAGATATTGTCAATGAAAATATTTCAACTGCATCGCGAAATATTAGAAGTTGAATATTTTGCTCTAAGTTATAATGAACCGTGGAAGTGATTTGTTGAACTAAGACAAGAATGGCACAGGATGTTCTACGATTCAAATGAACTCAAAACATGCTTAAGAAATCCCACTTGACGGTGATCTTGAGCCATCTCCTCACACACTTCAAAAGCATCGAACGATTCTCTCCCCGCGCAAATGACAGTCATTGGTCTCCAAATTGGACAGGGTGTTATGTTTCAACAGCATGCATTATCCTCATAAAAGATCAGGGTGCCCAAAAGGAGTCTAGCAGACTAGAGGTAGGCAATATACCAAAACACACAGCGATACAGATAATGGGGATATAATCGAAAAACCGAACCAAGTACTGTATCTATTTATTTATTTATTTATTTATTGGTGTTTTAAGGTCACATATTTCTGCACAATGGCTAACCATGACCGTGACAGTTTTACGAGTGGAGGAAGCCGGAGTACCCGGAGAGAACCACCGAGCAACGGCGAGCAACTGTCAGCTCCCCAACATACCAACTCCACACAAGCAGGGTTAGCATTAGGTGAAGACATGTGCACCATCGACGAGCAGTACGCATTAGTGCACAGCGTCACCGTGCCCCCACGTGGGCAATGGGGGGTGAAGTGTCTTGCCCAAGGACACAACGCGGTTGCCGCAGGTGGGATTCGAACCGAGGACCTCTCGGCTTGTAGCCTGCACCTCTACCAACTGAGCCACCGCGCACCCAACCAAGTACTGACGTGCATTCACTTAAAAGGCATTGTTAAGACTGGATTGCTAGCAGCTGGACTGTCCATTTTCATGAAAGGGGTGACTGGTTT
Source organism: Pictodentalium vernedei (assembly GCA_031216915.1). Lineage (NCBI taxonomy): Eukaryota > Metazoa > Mollusca > Scaphopoda > Dentaliida > Dentaliidae > Pictodentalium > Pictodentalium vernedei. The sequence continues at coordinate 171,910,688 of CM062290.1, forward strand.
TGTTTTCAGTTTTATTAGCCCTTAACCGTTTACCTAACATGAAAACTGACGATATTTGCAAACAAAATTCTTGAATGACTCATTTTTTTCATTTTTTTTTTTTGTCTCAAAAAATAGGTTATGACCCCTCTTTGGAACGAGCTCGTCGAGCTCGTTCCAAAGAGGAGTCATAACCTATGTTTTTGAGACAAAAAATGAAAAAAATAGTGAAAATTAATTAGCGATTTTTGTGGATAGCGCTGGCCGGTTTTGGCCGATACGTTAGGTAAAGGGTGGGCAGTTGTCCTGAATTCCCACTGGACTACAAACTGTACATGTCCAGTTGCTTAGCGATGATTTCTACTCTCAAGTCTTGGCAACCTTAACAGGCAGCCAAGACTTGACTATACATTTCTGCCCGGGTGATTTGTTTATTGTCAGCAGGACCTCCATATGTTGGCGTGTTAGGGGCAATTGCTCTGAGATCGTAAAGCCTTTAAACGTTAAGGTATGTTTGGAACAAGTCACAAACTATACTGTAGATATGATTTTTGTTGGCAAAAGAATGCCGTTGTTGAGCTCATTGGTAGTGGCATTTATGGCGCTTTGGTAGAATGATGCAAGAACACCTTATTCTGTATTTTCCTGCATGAATTCCCCTTTGGTGCAATCAGCAAATCTCAATCAAACCCGATACCGACTACCGAACTGATAATGTAGTATACCCCCTAAAAAATACTGAAACCAATACCGAACTCAAAATTCTAAAACCGCCCATCTCTACGACAGACCGTCATTTGCCGGACAAATATTCTTGAAAAGTGTATTCTTAGGGCCCCAGTCATATCAAATTTCGGGTCGAAGCGAAGAACGAATCGAATCAGACAAAGGAATTCGAACCAAATCGAACCAAATCTCACCTCCTCTCAAGTTGTGGATATAGCATATTCCTTACCACCGTATAGAATATATAAACATTGTCCGCACCCTCTAAAGTACTGAACTCAGTGGCGACTCCTTTGCTTGAGCAAGTCAACCAAAAAGCGGAATTAATCCAGAAACGGAATAAAAGTATAGTTCCTGAGGGGAACTTCCTTTGTTTCTTCTCAGGGGCGGACTGGACCGAGAAAAGTTACCGAGCAATGCACCGGGGGGGGGGGGGGGGGGGGGGACAGAACCGGAAAACAGTTTGAATTTGCGAACTCAACGAACGCGGCTTCCTTGCATCTGATGGATCAATGGCAGTAGACACAGAGGACATTTAGATGGAATTTTTGTATCATCTTCGTCGATAATTCGACAAAAATGGTTCTACCGGCGAGGGGAGGGCCCACCGGGAAGACCATAGTTCGGCCCAATCGGAGAAAGTTTTGATTTTTGAAATTGAAGGAACTCTGTTTCCTTTCATCTGAGCGATCAGTGGTAGACTACACTACTGGCATATCGAAATGTCATCCATGTGGGCTGCCAATGACAGTCCACAAAGAGAACATTTTATTATACCAGCAGTCTATGCAATTAGATCCATTTCGCCTTTTGGTCATTTTCAGGAAATGTCACGTACCAGCAAGTGTTAAGCTGCATCAGTTTTGGGGGTCCCAGGGGAATACAATGGTGGGTCCATCGGGAATTTTCACAGTGGACCATCCGGCCAGTCCGCCTCTGTCTTCTTCTGTCATCGGGTATCCTGATGATATAAGAAAAGATCAGAAGGCGACACTTGGTCTACAGGATTTTGAGAATATCGGGACGATTCTAAAATTTCAAGTCGAATCGGCACTACTCTATCATTGGGATTATTTCGAATTGAATCGAATCGAATATCAAAGCTTCGCAGGGTCCTATGTATTCCACCTTTGACTTTTTCAGGTGGCCATCGTATTGTTTTAGTTGTGCATTTTGTTTGACAGGCTGTTTGTGGCTCTTTTTCGCGTTTAGAGGAAGGGGTGTGCAAACGCTTTGAATTAACCCTTTACCCATCGTAACGGCCAAAACAGACCAGCGCTAATCTAAAAAATCGCCAATTAATTTTCATTATTTTTTCATTTTTTGTCTCAAAAACATGGGTTATGACCCCTCATTGGAACGAGCTCATCGCGCTCGTTCCAATGAGGGGTCATAACCTATGTTTTTTCTTTTGCAGGTGTCGTCTGCTTTTCATGTTAGGTAAAGGGTTAACAGATTCTCTGACGCCTAAAAATAAACAGTTATGTGACTTCATTATGTCATTCTGCTTTCCGAATGTACCGTACCAGTTTACAAATAAGTCTATAGTTACAGGATAAATACAAGAACATTTTATTCTTGCTCTTTCTGCACTGATGATACAAACCTCTGACAATTATAGTTTGGAAAATTCCCAAGGAATGTTTTTCATCCTTTACTCAACGTTAAGGGAAAACGGTCAGCGCTATTCACAAAAATCTACATTCAATCTGATTCAATTTTATTATTTTTTTACATGAGAAAAAAAGGAAATTTGGGGTTATTAAAGTTTTCATTTCGGAGGCGGGGGCAAGTGTCGTCTTCCATTCGATCCACCACATTCGTGTCCTGTTGGGCAGTTTACAGTTATGGGAAGCAGGGAGGACTGCCCAAGCATAGGAACCGCCGAACAGTGACAAACTTCAATTTTGTTTTTTTTTAACTTAGCTTGGGTCGTTTTGTATTTCGTTACAGGTTTGCTAGTAGCGAATTGTACACGTGTTCGCACACTCCATCATTGCGCTCCAACTAGGACGAAAGAGTGAATTTACTTTCTCAACGATAAAAGGTGATTCCGGCCAAACCGCACTCAAACTTTCAAAGAGACGCCAAGAGCGCTAGCAATGATACTCTAACTATATCACAAAATCCAAACAAGTGAGATCTGGGGTATGTTTGCAGCAATAGTGCTGAATCACCTTGAACCCACTGTATATGGCTTGAAGTTTTTGTACACTGCTCAAAAAGGTTTTGTGAATCCCAAGAAAATCATCTTCACCAGGACCTCAATGCAAGTCAAAACTGATATCCCGAATGACATTGGACTCTGGGTAATTAATTAACCCTTTCCCAAAGTAACGGCAAAACCGGCCAGCGCTATTCTCAAAAATCGCCAGTTAATTTTCATTATTTTTTTTCATTTTTTGTCTTAAAAATATAGGTTATGACCCCTCGTTGGAACGAGCTCGTTCCAATGCGGGTGTCATAACCTATGTTTTTGAGACAAAAAATGAAAAAAATTAGTTATTCAAAAACTTTTTTTGAATATGTCGTCTTCTTTTCATGTTAGGTAAAGGGTTGAAAAAATAATGGTGTAATTTCTTCTTTCGTCGTATTGGAGGAAAGCGTGGTGTCTTTCATTCCCCATGCTGTAGAACAAAGATAATAAGGCATAGTAATCACACCAAATCAATGGTTGCAGGGTAAACATAATCATTAATAACAGTTTTGACGCATCGATTATAATGAATTACTTGTCTCAAGCGCTATTTTGACAACGTGTAATTGAGATTTGCCAGCGCTTTACAACAGGTATCAACAATAAATGCGCTGCGGCCTGGAAACCATAATGTAAATAGACCGTAGACGTTCCGATGTGGACCAAATGCTTCGTAAAATCAGAATCAATCCCCCAAAATATAATTTCGACACATTTCGCGAGAAATTATTTCTGATACGTAGTTGAATCCAAACTGAAAGCTGGGAAGAAAATCATTGACTTATCAAACCATTTGCATCGCAAGCAACGCCTGCTATGGGTCCATAGTAATAATAATAATATTATCCTCAGTGTCGGGCGTACCGGTTTATTAACGACTCTTCAATAATGAATGACAGTCCTCTGGCTTATTAACGGACCTCGATTTCGTCTCGGGCTTGCAATGAGCCCTTTGGTTGTTTTTCATTCACCTCGATTCGTTAACCCTTTGAACCCTGGTGGTAGGCCTACCATCCATGTCAGTTGAATGGCAGCAATTGGAATATTCCATATTCATTATTTTGGGGAAGACCAATTGATATTTTGAACCCCACGTTGAAAATATTGGTTGGTCTACCCCACAATTCACTTAGCAGCCATCCTACTTAATGAAATTACGATGTATCGTGTTTCTTGGCCGGAAAATGGTGTCTAGAGTTCAAAGGGTTAGTTTAGTTATTTGGGTTTAACAACAGCCAAGGTCATATTGTGTCTGTGACAGTTTTACGGGTGGAGGAAGCCAGAGTACCGGGAGAGAACTATCGAGCAACGACGAGAAGCTGCCAGCTCCCCAACATCGTAACTCCGCACTGCAGCACAGGCAGGGTTAGATTGGTTGAAGACATTCGCACCGTCGACGTGCAGTACGCCTTAGTACATGGTGTCATCGTCCCCCCCCCCCCCTCCCTATGGACAATCGCTTCAAAGAGTTAACCCTTTACCCAACGTAACGGCCAAAACCGGCCAGCGCTATTCTCAAAAATCGCCATTTAATTTTCACTATTTTTTTCATTTTTTGTCTCAAAAACATAGGTTATGACCCCTCGTTGGAACGAGCTCGTCGAGCTCGTTCCAACGAGGGGTCATAACCTATGTTTTTGAGACAAAAAATGAAAAAAATTAGTTATTCAAGAATTATTTTTGCAAGTGTCGTCTGCTTTTCACGTTAGGTAAAGGGTTAATAAACCGTAAGGCCCTCCAAACTCATGTTGTTGTTATAAGTTACATTAGCTCACACTTCCAGAGGAATGTTGCAGGCCAAAGTCCAGTTTTCAATCGATTAATAACTGAGATGATTATCTTACCTCAAAGTTGCCATCAGTTTTTCTTTTTTTAATCAGTTTTTTAAAGATGATGTAAAGGTATATTCGGAACTATCTATGTCATCATATTATATTTAACACATTTAATCTTGAGTTACTTTGCTCGAAATCAAGTTCAACTGGAATACGACTTCCGACTGATATGGTAAAACTGACTTCTGCTGCGTGAGCAACAAATTCCTCCACTGCACAGTTTCATCCATACACGTAGCTGGTTCAGCTCTATAGAATGTATTTATTTAGTCGTCTCCAAACACATTTATAAACCAATCAAAGAAATATGCTATACGCACAGCTATGTATGGTTAAACGGCTAAATTAAAAGATTAAAAAAATCAATGATGCACCAAACAAGAAATATTGTTTTTCACACTTAGGGCAACTAAACATCATTAAACGGACGTCACTCAGGTCAAAACATGTTTAATCAAGCCTGAAGAGCTCAATCAAGACTTAATCAGCAATCAGCACTGAATAAGTATTGATTACTTGAAGGCTTAGACCCCGGTTTATAACGGTTCAAATGTGATGAAATTCCACACCTGCATTCATGAATGAGATCGGAGAACAAATGCTCAGATTGTTTTAATGGCATTTAAATATTCCGTAACCAGGTTATTTTCAAACACTCCATGAACACTGGTATATATAAGTTATGATAAACCCTGAGACTGCCGTCTCAGAAGAAAATGAAGCGGGGGAGGGAAGGAGTCACAGAAGGAGGACGAGAAAAATAAGTGCACCGCGTGACATTAACGGAGCTTTCCTCAAAACGTCTCTCTCTCTCTCTCTCTCTCTCTCTCTCTCTCTCTCTCTCTCTCTCTGCCGAGGTTGGATGAGCTTCAAACCAACGAACACATACTGTGATAGCCAAACGGGTCGAAAGTGGCTGATCTCCACCACAAGTCCCGGGCTAGCATTCGATGTGCAGGAACCATTCTTCCGTTTATTCAATGCTACCTTGGAAACAAACAATTACCTGCGCGTGGTGTGCTGGGTCTCTGCGATCGCTAAGGCACCTCTGCTCCCTCCACATGCAGGCATTCCCGAATTAAATTAAGTTGTGGGTCGTAACCCTTTCCTGGGCTTTTGACCCTTTACCTAACACGATTCTAGAGAAGAGCACTTGCTAAAATGTTTCTTGAAAACCTAGAAATCTATATTTTTGGCCTAAGAAATAGCTTATGAGATGTTACATTTTTTTGAGGTGTGCTCAAACACCCATGACGACGGCCAATTTTAATGTCGAGTAAGCGTTTTAGGGTTTTTTTCGGGGGGGGGGGGGGGGGCGTGCTTAGTTTCGGCGGTTTTCAACATCACCGGTATCTCCGACCGACGGCTGGCTCCCTTTGCAAATGGTGACACGGAAATGGCATTAAGTATGCTTTTCGTCTTGATCCCTTGTTTACTATGGCTGATCAGTATGGGGAGAGTTGGGCTGTTAATCACTCCTTTCGAACCATCAATAAACAGCAATGACCTCCAAAATTGCGTTATTAATTGTTATGTTATCTATAATAACATTATGTCAGTTTGCATACAACAGTATCTGTTCTCACGACGGAAATTGTTTGAATATTTATAAACTCGTCTACCCCAGTATCGGCCGATTGAGCAAGAAGTTCTGCATAGAATCTAAGCAGAACTTATAACTCAATCTACCCACACTGGTGTAGGGGTGTTGTGAAAAACAAACACAGGTTCAACAACAGTTTATTGGCATTGACTGGCTGAGATGCAATCCATTTATAACACACACAATTTACTTAGCATTTAGAAGATGTTTGTGAAGCAAAACAATAAAAAATAGTTTCAGAAGAGCAATTTACTCTCTTAAGTAGGTCCCAGGAGAGCGATTTTTAGCTAAACTGGATTTTTCAAAAAGCCAAACTAGCTTATTTACAGCAGATGTATCCCTTTTTTCTTCAGCTCCTAAATATTAGCAGAAGAATTATTTGCAGCCCAGGTACACATTTTTCTCACGCGCGTAAAATATTAGAATTAGGATATATCTGTTTTTTGGTCTGGGGGAGTTGGGCTGTTAATCACTACTTTCGGACCATCACTACTTTCTATCCCACACCTCAGGTCTATACCTTGGCTATACGCCCAAGTGGGCCTAAGATGTTACGTTGAATGTATTAGATACATTATATACTGTTGACATATTACAAAGACGACTTGTACAATGGACACGGCGATGTTGCTGTCTTAAAATGGATGCAGCGTTTTGTACTGGTTGTTAATACAACCCTTAAAACCCTGGTCAGTTCAACGGAAGCAACTGGAAGAGTCCACATTCATTATTTGGCTGAAGACCCATTAATATTTTCAACGTGCAGTCCGAAGGCTGCACGTTGAAAATATTCATTGGTCTGTTCATCACATTCACTACGCAGCCATACTATTTAATGAAATTATGACGTATCATGTTGCTGGACCGGAAAATCGGTCTCTCGGGTTCAAAAGGTTAATACCCAGTTGCGCCTGCCTGAACTCAGAATGGATGCAGACCTTGTGCTAGGTCTAATTTGGAACTCAGTGCACAGGAGGCTGATTTTTATTATCGGTCATTAGAATGTCGCTGACTGGAATAGGAGCCATAAATAACGAAATCATAAAGCCCCTTTTGGCCGGCAAAGTCTAGCTAGTCTTGGTGTGGAATTATTTTTCCTACTTTACAATACAAGCTATACCCATCACCGAACATCGTATCAAAACAGCTACTGACTGAGAAGCTCATCAATAAACTACTTAATTGTACATGTGCAATATACATTCGTATGAACAAAATAACGGAGACGTTCCAAAATCACTAAGCTCGATAGATAGTTGATAGATAGATATTTTATTCACCAGTATACTAAGCAAATACAAAACCGACAAATGTGAGTAAAGCTACAATATCCTATTTACAATAATAAAGCACATACACAACCAGAAATAATATTAATTTTTTAAAATGTATACTGGCAGGGAAAGGCATGGCCAGATTGGCTGCCTATATGCCTTTCCCTATAGAAAAAAAGGAAAGAAGGGTAAGCTTGATTATCTGCGGTGACGTGATTAGCACCCTTAGCGCATCTTAAAAAATAGTGTTCGCTCGCCTTGTGTTGACAGAAATGAAGCACTGCTTAAGACCCTCTGAATTGAACGAGCTCGCTGGCCTTGTCCCCATGGGTGTCATAAGCTATATTTTCAATATTTTGGAAGCAAAACTTGAAAAATAATGAAAATTAAATGCGATTTTTTTGTGAAGAGCTCTGGTCGGGCAAACCATTCGTACTCATGAATGCAGCTGACTGTGAGATTTGAGGAATCGCAGGTGAAGAATCGCCCCAGTCCTCATCTAAAATTGATATTAATCAGCGTGCCGGTGCGTCTGTGGCTCGTGAACTTTATTTCCAATGCTATTGATGGGGAATAAACTAAAAGTCATAAAATTTCAATTGTGTATAGTGCCGTGTCGCTCCTTTTAATTTATATTGACACTTTCTCTGACAGAAGCTACCTCTGTATTTTTGAGACATTTATTGCAAGTGTTTTATTAATATTCAGTAGTGATTTCCGTTTTCTGTCACCAGTATCTATTTTGTCCCAATTTAGTGAATTGTTTCGGTTGAAGCTATATCCAATAAATTGTGACCAAATATATTATTAACCTTGACAACTACACGCACAATACAAAATAAATCATCAGTTACTGGGCGTAATATATCAAAACGTACTACTTATACATTTCTTTCTGTTCTTCCCGTTTGAAGGCTTTCCCTCACCTCCAATCCACCGTGCCATCCAAACTAACTGGTACTACTGTCCCTTGTAGCTCTATCTCCACTGCTTCTGCCGCTTCCACAACGACCTTCTTCATGTGTGGGTTACCATTTGCTACCCCTACTATTGGCATCTAATACTATTGTTTCCCCGTCCCCATTACCCCACGACTAATACTGCTTCGGTTGGCTGCTAACACGACGAGTACAAACCATTTTCACTAGTGTTACTACTTCCGCGGTCTTCTGTCACAACTACTACATACACAGAACGACACGCGTGTGTTAATGGATTAATTGATATGGCACGAGTGCCAGGGCGAAAGGATAAAACGAGAGGCCACAGGCCTTGATTTTTGTCCTTCCGCGTTGGCACAAGTGCCATATCGATTAATCCATTTACACGCGCGTGACGTTCTGTGTTTATTACACGCCTTCCCGTTACTAAAAAACAATTATTAGAAGGACAATCAGCAATTCATTTGACAACTATCAACAAAAAGAACAAATTTTATCGCCAAACAAATTTGCGAGGGGAACCTGTGTTACTATTATGTCCCCGAGTTCCAATGTGCTTTAGGCACACAGAACACATTGGAACTCTGGGGACGATTTCCAGCTAACGCTAGCGGCTCAAATTAATTGCGGTGCATGATTTGTAGAAAACTTCAGTGAAATTTCGCTTCAATGTAAAAATAGTCCGTCAACGATTTCCGTTCCGTACATGTGTGCGGAACAGAATTTCATTTTCCGAATGGTTTCGTGTTACTGTAGAATGAGGATTTCAAAGAACAGGCTTATAATAAAAGTCACTCCTCTCTTAGCTGCTGGCAGGGGCGTATATCCTCGGGGGGGGGGGGGGGGGTGTACACCCCCAAAACTATTCAGATCTTCTGTTCGCAGAGCAGCGAGCAGGGCAGGTTACCCGGTTACCACGGTCCGCGGCCCACGCAACTACTGCTCTGCCAAACAATTATTTGCCAGAATGTTGCCCTGCCTAACAGAATAGAGCTGAACAGCTAGGGCACCTGATATATTATGGTCTTGTCAACTTCTATCCCGGTTCATATGCCCTGCTGCCCATGCAAAAGGAGACCAGGGTGTCCTTGTAAGTTCAACAATTCTCTTTAGAATATATTCATTTATCTTCCTGTGTGGAGTGCCCTGCCCTACACGGCTCCTGATATTATATGGTATGTACGGTTGAAAGCACCTGAAATATGCAGGGTAATATGCACTGACAGTAGGGCAGAATGATGATAACCCCCCCCCCCCCCCCCCATTACCCATATATTTGCGGTAGTTGCGGACCTGGCTGCTGCGGGTGCTCTCGCCACCACCCCCCCCCCCCCCCCCCCACAAACACACATATAACCTCCCACCACCGATACAACTGCTAAGGGCTTCAGAAAGCTAGCTGTCTAACTACTATTACTACTACAGCAGAATTATATTTTGACCTCGACTAGCTTCCACCACCACCACTGGCCTACAACTGCTCTACTATCTGCTACTGCTACTTTTTACAACCCTGAACTTCTCTATCTAACGTAAATCCAACTACCACTACTATAATACTACATATCATGGTTATACTCACTAGTTATATTTATTGCTACTAGTTACAACTGCCCTGTTATTACCCACATTTTTATCACTGCTAGCGTGCGAATAGTCATTCTAACCAAGGGCATGCGAAGCTGCGATTGAAGTGATCATTTGACCAGGAACAGAAGTTTGACCAAGAACATGCGGACAAACTAAGACGAGTACTTCCTCAGCTGCTCGCCTTACGACCTAAGCTATCAACATATCATTTGTTCATGAACCGTCAAAATGGGCGGATCCGGAGGAGTGCGCCCTGTGCGTGCCCCTTTATTTTTTACCTCGTTTTTTCACTACCTGAAATGGAGGCATTATCCGCGGTAACTCATGGACAACCACTGCCTGAGGTTGTAGATGAACATGTGTTATCGCCGATAATACCGTTCTCCGTGCATACAGCTAAGCTCCTGTGCGGGTCTCCCATGAGCCTTCAAAAACTGCATGGCTTTCCTTCTTCGAAAATGGAATGAGTCTATACACAGTTGCGGGAATATTTTGGCTGAAAAAGATAGCGGGCAAATGGAAAATGGTCATCGAAAGGCCACACTTACGTTCCATTTTCCATATTTTTTTCCTGGAGACGCCGCCGGACATCGCTGTTGAGAGAAGAATAGTGTGACCGACAAAGAGGACTTATCCACAGCAGCCATTCGACACAGTACTCGACCCGGCGATCCCATTCAGTCCGGCCCCTCCACTTAGTGGCCCATCCAAGAGATCCGACAATAAGGTCATGTGTGGTTATGTGACCCACCCCAAAGGAGACACGGTCGCTCGACCCTACCAGCCCAATGGAGTGTGATCCTACCCAACCACCATTCACCGTGCGACCCTACCAATCCCGATCACCAAAACCGTTACCTTCTGAGTCTGAGATCCGACCTGCTATCCCAACAGTCTGTGTCCCGACCCAACCACCTGACTGGAGCATCTTAACAGAAGTACCCCCCCCCCCCCCCCACCTCTCCGAGTATGCCCCAATCCTACTCTGAGAACACACTCTATCAGTGACACTACCCCGTCATACATTCGCAGTACAACCCAGTCTATGCCGATCACCTAACACACGCTGTCATTGTTAACTACCTTGAAAAGCAACCACTGAATATATAACTTCTGGAGCATACACGTAACCTCTGGGATATATAACAACTACGGTAGTACCTATTGGGACATGTGAACACTATAGTTATGTAACCACTGTGATTGGTAACAATTAGAATATTTGACAACCGGGGTAGAATAAGTATTCACTGGAATATGTAACCACCGGAATATGAAACAACCCTAATTTGTAATCAGTAGAATCGGTAACCACAATGATATGTAACCACCGGGATAAAAACAAATAAGTTACCACGAGAACGGATCTCGGTTAACGACTAAGATATGTCACGACTACAAGTAACCATTACAATAATTGGTGGCCACTGTTTCTATTTTGCTGTTTGTAACCAATAGAATATACATCTAACCACTCATGGTGGTATCCACGGCTATGCTATTGTGTTGTGATAACTTAGCTACCTTATAACAACTTAGCGTGTTACAATAACTTGGTTATTTTGTTTTTGTTATAACAGCTCAGCTATCTTGTTACAACTAGGTAGAAATTATCGTGTGACACTATTAATACGCTACTGTACAAAGAAAACGTTTGCCGTGTAAAGGGTTATTCTGTGGTGATTCGAGCGGGCTTCACATGATTTAGGTTAGGAATACGGTACTTCTTGCTCACATCTATCCCACTTCTCTAACATGAATCAATGCAGCTGTGCTGGATCTCCATCTTCCCAGTTCCAAGTATTAATAGCAATAATAACTCTTTGGCCAGACGTTGGCTTGTCGCGTTTCCCATATGAGAAGACCTCAGTTACCCCTGGGATCCCTTATATCCCTTCGCCCCCCTCACTCCTCCCAACATACAGAAACGAATTGTTTAATGGTATCCCGTAGTTCTTAATTCCTAATTGCATTTATTAGCATAATAACCCTCTCCTCTGGATCACCGACTAACCACTTGTCTTTCATTACCCCCATCCTCTGTCCTCACTATACTCCAAATGAATCATATTCTGTCTGACTGATATTTTGGATATTCTAAGAGAAAGTGCTCCTGGGTCCCCATTACTCCCAAATTACACATTTGATACCCCTTGTCACTGTCTCTCCCAATTTTCCCCAAACTCCAGCGACCGAAATTTGAACATCAATGCCCCCCCCCCCCCCCAAGGGTGCCCTCCTGGTATTCCCCAAATGGTGGCTTCTCCTTATCGCAAAGGTGTATCGTTTAACTCAGGTTTTAGACTCGAAGGAAACTAAACAAGAGTTGCCGACGAGCATCGATGTGCTATTGGTTTACGTTTTCTAGAGTGTGTTGTGGGGCGGGGCATGCATGTCGGGAAGAACAGGATAGACCTATTGAAACTCGGTTATCTTAATTATTTGGTAAATCTCCCCGATAGCCGATGGTGTAAAGTAATGTTCCTGAGAACTTTCAACTCAAATATCAAGACGGGGTGGATGGTCCAAGTGAGGGAGCTAGTAGAAAACTACTCATTGGAGATCTCGGACCTTGACGTTGGGGCAAACCAGGGTAAAAAGATCGTCAGAGAAAGGGTCATGGAGGATTGTAGCCGTAATTGGCGAGAGGGGGTCAAATCAAAGAGATCTTTGGGTGGCCTGCGTGATAAAGAGAAGCCTGGTTTTGAAGAGTATCTTGATGGCACCTTTGGGGGTCACTGTTGTTCAAGCTGAGGTCGCGGTCCCTGGAGCTGAGGGGGAAAATTGGGAAAAACAGTGAAAAGGAGTGCCAGATGTGTAAAGTGGGCGTGGTGGAGACCCTGGAACACTTTCTTCTAGAATGCCCAAAATACCAATCTAAAAGAACAAGATTCACGGGGAGTATAATGGGGAAGTGGGATGGGAGAATGAAGGACATGTGGTTAGGGAGCGACTCAAAGGAGAGGGTTAATATGCTAATCGGAGAGATTGGGAAGAATGGGACAAGGAGTGTCATCAAGCAGTTCGTCTCCGATTGTTGGGAGGAGAGAAGAAACGTGGGAATAGGGAGGCAGTTGGTAGAACAGGGGTAACCAAGGCCTTCTCATTCGAGAACCGCGACAAATCAGCGGCCGGCCAAAGTGTTATTATTATTATTATTATAATTTTTTTTAAATCTATGAGTATGAGTCAGTTGGGGCATCGCAAGAGGCCCAGCGTCACATCGTTACAACCCGTAAAATCTCTTCCCTTCCTATTGGGGGTGGCATTAGTTAGTATCTAGTACATGTGTGCCGGTCCACAAATGTTATAACTTTCACTGTGGGTTCTTCCTCGGTTTTTCATAAAGACAATCGCGGTGAGAGAAAGGCGCTATTCTACCTTACCTCGAAATTACAAACGAAAATCAGAAAAATGCGGAGTGGGGTGGCTAGGCCCATGTTTTTAGGTAATTTGGCATACCGGTACATGTTAATTCCATTTTGGGGAAACTGGTATTATCAATATAATTGATGAACATCGTGAAGATTTTTCCCTTTAAATATCGGTCGTCTCAAGGCTACGAAAGAATAAATCACCACGACATAAATTACTCAAATTTGCGAATAGACTGATAGAGGAGGAAATGCCGATCAGCTGATTGTTGGAAAAGCTAGCCTTGAGAATAGCCTGCTACTACGCTTGTGCTGCTGCACTGGCCCTGCTATCAAAAGTTAGACCTACAAAAACACACGGTTGTCTCACTTTACATACATGACACATAATAAATAAAACAGTTGTTTCAATTTGCAACCGACCTTTGAAGTTTGAAGACTTCCAATCTTGTTCCACTAATTATCTATATTTACTATCAAAGAGGCCCGCAGAAGATTCCAATCAAAAATTGTTCACTGGCCGCCATATTGTTTACCTGTTTTGTCATGGTTACCCTGAGCCACTCATGTATCCGGAATTTGTTGTAAATATTTTTATTTTGAATAATATTCAATATCAAAGGGCGCAACTATTGATTGACTCTTGAAAGCAAACAAATAGATTGATGTAGGATCCCAGTATATTTTGAAGGCGACAAACTGTAGACTAATTTGTTTTAAAATATATTTTCAATATCTGAAGCGCGATTTCTCAATTTTATTAATTGAACCATTGCGTCACTTCCTCCACATAGCGAACGTGTTTACAGTGTTGAAAATGAAATGCAGTTCAACTGTGCGTCTGAAAAATAATTAATTGAAGGAGACTATCTTTTATGTAGCCACCACTGAGAACATTTACATACAATCCTACCAGTGCAAACATCCCAAGCATAGAACACGATGAACTCTTTGCCAAACGGGGTATTTATTTGATACTAAATCTACGTAGCTAAATACCGCAATCACTAGTCCAGCAATGACCCTGGGTCATTTCGTTCCTTTACCAGTTCGTTTTGAATGGTTTCATACTGAGTCGTTTCGTACCTAACGGATATTACGGGTATAATCGAAACACAGTACACAAAAGGTGTAATTCAATAAGAAAATTTGTAGCAAAATCCATGCACTGGGTCTGGGACTGCCCTCTCCCCACCCTTAATCCTTATGGTTATGCCAGTGATAACCTACATGTTGTGCTGATATATTGCCACTGAGCTCTCATAGGTATTTGGACACCTGTAGATGCTCCGTAATAAAAGCAGATTTTCATTATATTTTGCGTATAGTCAGTCTTTGCCATATGAAAAATCGAGGGTGGCAACAAATCGCTTGCCTGAAAACCAGTGAGGCAAGCAATCGCTTGCCTAAATAGTTATCTCTGTAAAAACATACTGGCCTATTGGAGAATTGCCTTATAATTACTACTTACATGTGGGACTATCTTACAATGCACGGGAATACAATCATCAATGAGTTCTGTTTCAGTTCGACGAATGCCAGTAACTTCGACCCACAGTAATTTCGACCTAAAGTAACTTTGACCCAAATCGGTAACTTCGACCCAAAAAAGTAATTTCGACCCAATATCGGTAAATTCGCCCCACTATTTTCCCCGGCTCAGAAACCCTCTCGTTGACCGCCTTGTCGATCATCAGTAATTTCGAGCCAATATTGGTAAATTCGACCCACTATTTTCCACCTGTCAGAAACCCTTTCGTTGACCGCCTTGATTTTGGACCCGTTGTAGTTTTTCAATGTTGGTTTTATTCAGGTCACTTGTTATTATGGCCCCATACTCTAGTACTGGGCGTATATATGATTTGTAAAGATTGAGGAGAATTTCTTTATTGGCTCCCCAATTTTCACCTCTAATCATTTTCAGGAAATTGATGCGTTTAGTGGCTTTGACAGTGACCGAGTTTATGTGATTGTTTAGATTGAGACTGCTATCCAGGTTGAATCCCAGAAACTTTGCCTCATTACTAGCTTCAAGTTTATGATCGTAAAGCTTAAGCTCAATATTAGGGACAGGCTTTTTCCTTTGTTTTTTTATAGAATGTGATTCTTTGTGATAACCAGCATTTTCCACTGGCCATATATAGGCACCATCCGCTTACAAAAAACAATACTGACTTCATGATCATAAAACAACTGTAAGAATTTTCAAAGCGATGAAAAGCGGTGATTAATTGTAACTAACATTGTGTAAATACTTTCCACACCACAAGTTTTTGTAATAACACACGAGCGGTATTTACAAAAGATTGCAACATTAAAAGACTAATAAACCCCCAAGCTGATCATTACTTGAATAAAGCTTACAAATCTTTTTATTTTTCAAAAATGTCTGGAAAAAAGAGGGCGCGCTAAAACCTTTCATTCAACCATCAAAAAAGAGGGTTGAATTTACCTAAGTGAGTTGCAATTACTTTGTGTCGAAATTATTGATCGGTAAGGCGGTCAACGAAAGGGTTTCTGACACGCGGAAAATAGTTGGTCGAATTTACCGATATTGGGTCGAAATTACTGATGATCGACAAGGCTGTCAACGAGAGGGTTTCTGAACCGGTGAAAATAGTGGGTCGAATTTACCGATATTGGGTCGAAATTACTCTGGGTCGAAATTACTTTTTTGGGTCGAAGTTATCGATTTGGGTCGAAGTTACTTTGGGTCGAAATTACTGTGGGTGGAAGTTACTGGATACCAGTTTGACCCTGACCACATGTGTTCCATTTTCGGAAGGTTTATAAATTTAAGATTTAAATTTATTCCCTTCAGAAGAATCTGCAAAGACTGCAGTACAACACAAATTGTTGCTTGAATAACTTATGGAAGCACAGCACATGACACGATTAACACGTACGTTTGCCTTTAGCTTAGTCCAGACTTGGACCCACAGTCCGTAATATAA
This sequence comes from Pictodentalium vernedei, assembly GCA_031216915.1. NCBI lineage: Eukaryota > Metazoa > Mollusca > Scaphopoda > Dentaliida > Dentaliidae > Pictodentalium > Pictodentalium vernedei. The sequence goes on from CM062290.1 coordinate 171,927,161, forward strand.
TTTTTGGCGTTGGTACGGCCTGTAGGTCCAATGCTCTCGATCTCCGTGGTGTACTATATGACCAGTAAATGATTTACTTGCTGGTCTATCTCGCCTTGTGAGAACAATATGGCATATCCTGAAGCTTTGTGTTAGTATGTGATCGAAAAAAGAATATTTACTGAGCAATTATATCTATATAAAAACGCGTCGATCGCTTGATAAATTCTAAAATGTATTTTCACTCGAAATTCGTCAGCAGATCAACAACGGAGGTCGCCATGTTTAAATTGAAATCTTCGGGAGAGTTTGTCTAATGGAATACCGGGCGCATAAAACGGAAGAGGCTCGTATCGACGAAGCACGGTTGACTGACGAGAACTACATGCTGTTTTCGCCTGACATGTTAACAACCTTGAGACAAGTAGTCAAGTAGTTTTACGATACGTGGCATCATATATTATGTGGAAGCTGGGTGTGCGTTGCAATATTTTTTTGTGTGAAATTTCGTTGCGCGTTGACTGTGTTTGAAATGATGACGATTGAGGTGAAATGCACCGAGATTCAAATGCGCCGTCAGTCACATACTAACACAAAGCTTCAGGATATGCCATATTGTTCTCACGATGGCGAGATAGACCAGCAAGTAAATCGTTTACTGATCATATAGTACACCACAGAGATCGAGAGCGTTGGACCTACATGCTGTACCAATGCCAAAAATTATATTACGGACTGTGGGTCCAAGTTTGGACTACCTTTAGCTGTACTTAGACAGCCTGCAGACCAAGAGTGTCGCATTCCTGATTCATATCTAAAGGATTGTGCATTTTAAGTTTTCTGTCACTTCGGTGGTTTCAATTAAAAATAACTTTTCAAATACTTCACGTATGTGATTAAAACTTAGGCACCGTATGTAGATATGTCATAAATACATATCTGTGAAATACGGTGCCAAAATGCAGTCTAGTTTTGATATACCAATTCTTCAAATAAAAAAAGATAATAAATTTCACCGAATGACAGAGGATGTAGTACGTGACTGAAGACTTCCAATCAGATGATGTGGATATAAATCATTTGGCGCCAGAATAAAATACACTATTTAATTGGCTGAATTCCTGTATTATTTTCTCTCACTTTGCCAAGTTAGGAAAGAGTTATGTTAAATAGGCTTGTTTAGGTAATTCATATTCATGAAGATAGGTCATAGATAAGTGGGTTTTTTTTACTTGATAGTAAGTTCTCGTAGCCATAACGGAAGCCGAATAAATATTTGGTGATACATTGAATGAATTTGACAGTATTTAACATTATTCTCAAAATGCGATTCCAAATTATAAATTGCATTGCTAAATAGGTGATTTGTATCGCAAAGTGCTATGCGAACCCGGTTATTTTAAGGCCTGGTCAATACGGGCATATAATGTAACAAATTGGATTGAACATGAGTGCGAAAGTGAAAGTAAGCCTTTAAACAAATACAGAAGCAAGTGCCGGAATTGTAAATTTTCGTGAGTTAGGTTAAAATCAACAACATATTTTGCCTCAGTTTTCCAAAAAATAGGGTTCTGCCGACTTTACTGTCAGTTGTGGCCAATCAGAGTATAATATGTCTGACACTTATACCTAACAATGATCTCCATAATGAAGGTGCCGACTAGTCGACTGGCGAATTTCAGCGTCAACCTTTTTAGTAATCGTGTCGAGGTCTACTAGTCGAACAATCGTTTCAGCACAAGTGAAGCAGTGCCTTTTCACTGCAGTAAACAAGCTATGTTTTACTGATAAAATAAAACCCAGTCACCAATAGTAAACCCATGCTACTGCTACGTCTACTCAACCTACCCCAGTGCTGGACAGACTGACTGGGCACTAACAGTTCTGATCATCTTCAGTAAGCTGTATCAGGATGAGAGGAAGAAACACTGATGAGGTGGAGCCTCACAAGCCTATCGAGTTTAATGCCCAAGTCTGCATTATCCCTCCCCCCTTCCAGCTAACACACTAACAACTAACTCAACCCATTCCAACCCACCTCTCCTTAACTGAAACTGTCCGTATACTACAGTACAACCAGTAGTGATAAACCGATAATCAAAACTTGCTATGAACTGATTACCGATTATTTCTATGTCGATGATGCAGATTCCGATTAGTGCTGGGAGGTTATGAAATTTTCCATGGTTTTGGTTTCCACTCGTTTTTTTTAAAAAAGAGTTGATTCCAGTATCGGTTTTGTTTTTTTTTAGAGAGAAATATTCAAGTATTAAACACTAGAAACGCTTTGGTTTTTTCCCAAATATCAGTTTCAATAAAAGTTCAAAGTGCCTTACCTTCCCCTCTCTCTAAAATTATGAGATTATATATAGTGCAGCACATGTACAGTGGACCATTATTCCAGAAGACAATGAAGATTGTTCACAGAGCCCTATACAGTTGACAGTTGAATAGCATTGGCATCCCCCCCCCCCTCACCCCCCCCCCCCCCCCCCCCCCCACACACACACACACACACATGCATACCAAGGCAAGAGGAAAATGCTGTTGTAGCAATGCACAACTGGGGTAACAAATGCTGAAAATGTAATGTTGTGAAATGTCAGGCCAAAGAAAAGAAATCCCTTTATTTGGGGTACTCCCTTCGACCCTAAACAATTTTGCCGACCCTAACAATTTTACAAAGTAAAAGTCGCTCATTTAGATTTAGGTCATTGTAGCCATAATTTTTATCGGACTTCAACTGTGAATTTGAAACCTATTTTGAGGTTAAAGCTTTCAAAAATACCTGTAGAAATAAATATATTGGACATTATAAATGAAGAGCAAGTCCTAAGTTCCAGTTCAGCAAAGGAAACCACATTTGATAAATTGATCACTTTACAGATACAGTGTCTTACCATTGGTGTTGAAGGTCATGAAAATTACTGAATATCGTGTTGGGTTCGTGTATTGATACTGAAAGCCCTGAATCTTGGCCTGCAGTCTTAAAAATGTTATTGGTGCACGTATAGTATACAACTGTTCTTTTTTTTTTTTAATTCCATTCAAACATATACAGAGAAATTACTGACAGTGGCCAGCAGATGCATGGATATTGCATTCAAATGAAGTGTGTGGTCATTTTGGTAATTCGATGTTTGTTTTATTTTTGTCCAAAGCCAGGTGGCGCTTTCAATCTCACACTGAATGGGGTGATTTTTATCATTTTATTAGCTCAACTTTGGCAAAGCCAAATTTGAGCTTTTGTCATGGCCCGTCGTCCGTCTGTCCGTCTGTCTGTACATCAACAATTGGATACAGCTCGGGCTAGAGGCCGTATTTATGAACCGATCTTTACGAAACTTCTTGGGTACCTTTGTTATGACTGTGGGACGAGAACTAGTGTTTTTGGGTGCGGTCCGAAATTCAAGATGGCTGCCAGCCGCCATTTTGTACCGATGATGCAGAAATCTGTTTTTTGTACAGAACTTCCATATGAAAGCTTGAATAATTTTTTGTATGAATGTTTAGTACCATGGGATACATCACATATAATACAGGTTTTTTTCTCGTGCGTAAATTATGCAAATTAGACTAATTTTGATGTTTTTTGGTGTCACTTTCAGCACTGTACGTGCAAATGCCAATACGGCTCGGGCTAGAGGCTGTATTTATGAACCGATCTTTACGAAACATCTTGGGTACCTTTGGTATCACCGTGGGACGAGAACGAGTGTTTTTGGGTCCGGTCCCAAATTCAAGATGGCCGATGGCAGCCATTTTGTACAAAATTAGGTGCAATCAGATTTTTGCACAGAACTTCCATATGAAAGCGCTGATTTGAATAATTTTTTGTGTGAATGTTTAGTACCATGGGATACATCACATATAATACAGGTTTTTTTCTCGTGCAGAAATTATGCAAATTAGATGAACTTTGATTTTTTCAGTGCGACTTACACACAGTAAGTACACATGTCAATACGGCTCAGACTAGAGTCTGTATTTATGAACTGATCTTCACGAAATGTCTTGGGTACCTTTGTTATCATCTTGGGATGAGAACGAGTGTTTCTGGGTGCGGTCTAAAATTCAAGATGGCTGCCAGTGGCCATTTTGTACCGAAATTAGGTCTGATCAGTTTTTGGACACAACTTCTATACAGCTCAGACTAGAGGCCATATTTATGAACCAATCTTTACAAAACTTCTTGGGTACCTTTGTTATCACAGTGGGATGAGAGCGAGTGTTTTTGGGTGTGGTCCGAAATTCAAGATGGCCACCAGCAGCCATTTTGTACCAAAATTAGTGCAATCAGTCTTTTGTACAGAACTTCTGTATGAAAGTTCTGATTTGAATAAATTTTTGTATGACTGTTTAGTAACATGGAATACATCACATATTGTAAGGGGTTTTTTTTCGTGCAGAAATTATGCAAATTAGATGAACTTTGATTTATTCAGTGCTACTTACACAATGTAAGCACACATGTCAATACGGCTCAGGGTAGAGGCTGTATTTATGAACCGATCTTCACAAAACTTCTTGGCTACCTTTGTTATCAACTTGGGACAAGAATGAGTGTTTCTGCGTACGGTCCAAAATTCAAGGTGGCTGCCAGTGGCCATTTTGTACCGAAATTAGGTCCAATCAGTTTTTTGTCACAAGTTCTATACAGCTCGTATTTATGAACTGATCTTCACAAAACTTCTTGGGTACCTTTGTTTTCACCTTGGGACAGGAACGAGTGTGTTTTGGGGTGCCTTTGTTATCACTGTGCTATGAGAACAAATATTTTGGGGTTCAGTCAGACCCACTCTGGGACTCAAAGATTTTTTAGCTCAACTTGACAAAGTCAAGCTGAGCTATTGCCATCACTTCTCGTCCGTCGGCATACGTACGTACGTTAGTACGTACGTCCACAATTTCCTTTGGCACACCTCACAGGTCGCATTTATGATCAGATTACTTTGAAACTTGGCATGCTTGTTTGGGGTGACCTCTAGATGGGAGCTATCTATTTTCTTCAATTTCCGTCAAAAAATGTTGCCGCGGCCAACGTTCTTAGAACTTAGTTTAGTCAAACCACAATATTTCCCTTTGGCACACCCTACTGGGCACATTTATGATTTGATTGCTTTGAAACCTGGTATGCTTATTTAGGGAGACCTCTAGATGGGAGCTATCGATTTTCTTCAATTTCCGGCAAAAAATGTTGCCACGGCCAACGTTCGTAGAACTTAGTTTAGTCAGACCTCAATATTTCCCTTTGGCACACCCTACAGGGCACATTTATGATCAGATTACTTTGAAACCTGGTATGCTTGTTTGGGGAGACCTCTAGATGGGTGCTATCGATTTTCTTCAATTTCTGTCAAAAAATGTTGCCGCGGCCAACGTTCTTAGAACTTAGTTTAGCCAGAAGACTCAATATTTCCCTTTGGCACACCCTACAGGGCACATTTATGATCGGATTGCTTTGAAACCTTTCATGCTTGTTGGGGGTGACCTCTAGATGGAAGCTATCGATTTTCTTCAATTTCCATCAAAAAATGTTGCCGCAGCCAACATTCTTAGAACTTAGTTTAGTCAGACCACAATATTTCCCTTTGGCTCACCCTACAGGGCACATTTATGATTAGATTGCTTTGAAACCTGGTATGCTTATTTACAGTGACATCTAGCTGGGAGCTATCGATTTTCTTCCATTTCCTTCAAAAAATGTTGCCACGGCCAACGTTCTTAAAATTTAGTCTAGTCAGCCACAATATTTCCCTTTTATACACTCTACAGGGCACATTTATGATCGGATTGCATTGAAACCTGGCATGCTTGTTTGGGGAGGCCTCTAGATGGGAGCTATCGATTTTCTTCGGTTTCTGTCAAAAAATGTTGCCACTGGCAAAAAAAATGACATTGGTACCAATGATCTTCAATTTTGCCATTTCATTTATAACTTACCAAGTTCAAGTTTGTCAAGTTGAGCTACAGTGACACTTTCATTTCTAGTTTAGCATCTGACTGTCACCCACCTTTACAATACTTTACCTATACATTTGTTACAGACAACGGTCAGTATTTATGTACAGACAGTTACAATACTTTATATGTACCTTTGTTATCAGGTCATTACCTAGATGTTTGTCATTGCTGTGTCACATACTGTACATGTACATTTCTTTGTCTTGACAAGTTGAGCTACAGTGTCATTGACACTTTCATTCATTTGTCATTTGAAAGAAAGTTTATTTAATACGTAAATACAATTATATTATGGGATCAAAAAAGTTATTAATTAGGCCTACCAGACTCTGATTTTTTCTGTGATGTCCACCCTTTTTATTTAACACATTACATGAAGTGACATCATTCAAGATTGTGCAGTTAAATAACTGTGGGTGTCCCGACTGATGGTTATCTCACATTCAGGTCGGTCGGTGTTTTTAAATAGCCAAAAGCGAGTTCTATTTTTGGTTAACCTCCCAGCACTAATTCCAATGCCGATTCTGATGGTAGAAATAGGACACAAGAAAATTTGTTGGTGCCTGTTATACTACAGAATTTCGTTGATAAATCACCAATTACAAAAGCTTAATACCATATAAGTTCTCCAAGAAAGCATATTTAGTGCTGGACAATATTAGCCAAAATAATATTTGCATTTTGGGGGGTTGAGGTAGGGGGAGAAGATTGTTATTAACAATACAATCACATGATATTGTTCTCTTGTGAAGATTGTGTTTTATTCCGGTAAATAGTGTTAATATGGTTTTGTGTGAGGATACAATACACTTGGCTGTATTAACAAGGAATATACTGAGCACACATACTTTGTGTCTTAATTGAATAATAATTTTGATGTTAATGTATGTTGTGAAGTCGTATCACGCATGGTTTACAGATATTTCAGAATGTCTTGTGCAGTGTTCTTTTTTCAATTTGTTACCTCCCTTGATGTGTTTCTCCAATGTTTACATGAACTCTGCAATAGTGATGAACCGATTATCAAAACTTGCTATCAACCGATTACCAGTTATTTCTCTGCCGATTATGCCGATTCCGATGGTTGAAGTAGGACACTGAACAAAATCTGTTGGTGCCTGTTATACTACAGAATTTCGTTAATAAATCATCAATTACGAAAGCTTAATACCACATAAGTTTTCAGAGTATGCATATTTAGAGCTGACAAATATTAGCCAAAATAATATTTGCCTTTTGGTTGGGGTGTGGGGAAAAGATTGTTATTAACGATACAATCACACGATATTGTTCTCGTGAAGATTGTGTTTTATTCCGGTAAATAGTGTTAATACGGTTTTGTGTAAGGAAACAATACACTTGGCTGTATTAACCAGGAATATACTGAGCACACATACTTTGTGTCTTAATTGAATAATAATTTTGATATTAATGTGTGTTGTGAAGTCGTATGACGCATGGTTTACACGTTTGTCTCAATGTATTATTCCATGTTCTTTTTTCACCTTCTTACCTCCCTTGATGTGTTTCTCCAATGTTTACATGAACTCTGCAATCTTTTGGAAATGGTGACGATCTAGTACCAATTGCAGTTGTTAAATTCCGTAATATCTCTGCTCTGCCAATCCCTAAATTTTCTTCTATCCACAACACACGTATTTAATGAGGAAACTTTATTGAAATGGCCAGATATCAAAGGGATTTTAATAGTCAGTGTTAAATATAGAATAACCGGAAACTGTCGGTTTTTAACTGGCGGTTGTCATAATCGGCCGATGCTCCTGTCCAGTTCCGATTGCCGATTATCAGTTCATCACTACTCTACAATCAACATTGGAGAGAAACATCAAGGGACATAAATGAATTAAAAAATGAACCTGACAAACTGAAAACGTGTTTGTGACAGTCATGTGCCTTACATGTGAAGTAACAATCATCTATCATTGAAAAAGAGAGTTGTTTAGTTTTTTCTCCAATTTTAATCTCTTATTGTATTGTGATGATTGCAACACAAAGTTGTACAGACTACTGGCTGAACACATTTTATTTATACATGTACCCAATGCAACATTGTACAGCACCATGATTGAAGGCCAGCAACTTTGATCAGCTGGGAAATGGTGGCAATCTCGTACCGATTGTAGTTGGTAAATTCCATAGTATCTCTGATCTGCTAACCCCTAAATTTTCTGCTACATGTACATGTACGCACTACACACGTTTTTAATGGGGAAACTTTATGGAAATGGCCAGTAGAGCTGGTCGGTTTTGAAAGTTTCCCTTGGTTCGCTTTCAGTTGGGTTTTGGACGAAAAAAAAATTGGTTTTCGGTTTTTGTAACACAATACACATTTTCCATATCTCATGTATTAAACTGGGACAGGATAGTACTAAAACATGTTAAATAACAAACAAGTGAACTTGAAATGAAGTAAAACTGTATTGCGATTGTTTAATGTAAATTTAATGAAGAAAAAAAATTATATCTGCAATCTGCATACGCCTTCATAAAAAGTCATTCAAGCCCAGGGGCGTATATACAGGAGTCAGGAGTGTGTGTCAAAGGGGAGGGGGGGGGGGGGTCTCAAACATTTAGTCACAAAGGTGCTGTTTGAGACAGAAACTTTATGATTCCACCATCCTGTCACATTCATTTTTCATTTCCATTCACAGCATTGATGTGTTGCCTTACATGAAGATAAGAAACAGGTCAGAATTTGAGAAAGCAACTGTCCAATTTCAAGGAGAAGTTGCAAACTTTAGAATATGCCATTTACTTTCAGTAAAACAAATACCCATTTCACAATCTAACTAACTTGACAAGTTGAGATTTGTACCCGAAAGGAGCAAACTCTAAATCCCAGAATCATTCATTTACAAAGCTCTGAAGATGTTATGCAAATTACCTACAAGATTGTCACCTGACCTGATTTCCATGTCCATTCTTCCTTTCAGTTTGCATTGAATTATCATTGTCAGAGAGTCACTGAATTCTGAGAATTCCCATTACTTCAAAAAACAACACAGCCACGTGCGTTTTGCATGTATAAGTGTATTTTGGATTTTTACTTTCATTCTGTTCCAATTTTCTGATTGACACTTTATATGATAGGTTTGTGCAGCTAACATTTTATTAATATTAATTTAACCCCTTTCCTGCAAAAAAAGGTTTCCCCAACATCAACTGAGCTTTGAGCGAATTGATACTTTGCTGGTGTCACAGTCCGTTCTTTTTCAATAACAGTGTTGTATTCTTCGGCGTGATGATTCTGTGTGTGGTGACGTAGGTTGGAGGTATTTATGTACTGGGTGATGACTGACTTATTGCATATGTGGCATTTCTATCATCGTTTCTTATTGATATGCTACCATGCATTTTAGCTGACATTTTGTTGATTGTACAAAATCTATGGTGTGCTAAATGTGAATATTCAAAAGTTAAGCAAAACCGAAAATATATGGTTTTTGATCTAATTTTCAGGTCGGTTTCCATTAAAAAAACGAGTTTCAGTTTCGGTTCGGTTAAACTGACCAGCTCTCTAATGGCCAGATATCAAAGGGATTTTTAATAGTCAGTGTTAAATATAGAATTACCGGAAATTGCCGGTTGTCATAATCAGCCGTTACCCCATAACCAGCTGGTTCCGATTGCCGATTCTGATTATCGGTTCATCACCAACAACCAGGACTAAGCCTCATGGTTTAGCACCTGACATCCCACATTGCTGATTCCTTTATAGAACACATTTAATGCTATGCATAAAAGTTATTTTCAGTTTCTTGAAAAATTACATCTGAATCCTGTATGAAAATCTTTAAATGCTGTTTATAAAAACCTATTTCTGATTTCTTTAATGATATTTTAGTCCTGAAAATAAGTCTTCATAAATTCTTTTTGTGTATAATTTAGTTCTAATGCTTTCACCATTTTCACATAGATTCAAATTTACTGGTTGCTGTAAATTCTGTTTCTCTAGTTCATATATTTATTTAGATTTTTAGCTCAACTTTGGCAAAGCTGAGCCACGGCCAGTCGTCCGTCTGTCCGTTGACAATTCAATACGGCTCGGGCTAGAGGCCGTATTTATGAACCGATCTTTACGAAACTTCTTGGGTACCTTTGTTATGACCGTGGAACGAGAACAAGTGTTTTGGGGTCTGATCCGAAATTCAAGTTGGTCGCTGGTGGCCATCTTGTACAGACTTAGGTGAAATCAGATTTTTCCGCAGAACTTCCATATGAAAGCGCTGATTTGAATAATTTTTTGTATGAATGTTTAGTACCATGGGATACATCACATATAATACAGGTTTTTTTCTCGTCCGTAAATTATGCAAATTAGACTAACTTTGATGTATTTAATGTTACTTTCAGCACTGTAAGTGCAAATGCCAATACGGCTCGGGCTAGAGGCCGTATTTATAAACCGATCTTTACGAAACTTCTTGGGTACCTTTGGTATCACCGTGGGACGAGAACGAGTGTTTTTGGGTGCGGTTCGAAATTCAAGATGGCCGATGGCAGCCAATTTGTACAAAATTAGGTGCAATCAGATTTTTGCACAGAACTTCCATATAATACAGGTTTTTTTCTCGTGCAGAAATTATGCAAATTAGATGAACTTTGATTTTTTCAGTTCTACTTACACACAGTAAGTACACATGTCAATACGGCTCAGGCTAGAGTCTGTATTTATCAACCGATCTTCACGAAACTTCTTGGGTTCCTCTGTTATCACCTTGGGACGAGAACGAATGTTTCTGAGTGCGGTCCAAAATTGAAGATGGCTGCCAGTGACCATTTTGTACCGAAATTACGTCGAATCAGTTTTTTGTACACAACTTCTATACGGCTCAGGCCAGAGGCCTTATTTATGAACTGATCTTTACGAAACTTCTTGGGTACCTTTGTTATCATTGTGGGATGAGAACGGGTGTTTTTGGGTGTGGTCCGAAATTCAAGATGGCCACCAGCAGCCATTTTGTACCAAAATTAGTGCAATCAGTCTTTTGTACAGAACTTCTGTATGAAAGTTCAGATTTGAATAAATTTTTGTATGAATGTTTAGTAAAATGGAATACATCACATACAGTACAGGTTTTTTTCTCGTGCAGAAATTATGCAAATTAGATGAATTTTGATTTATTTAGTGCTACTTATCCACTGCAAGTGCACATGTCAATACGGCTCGGGCTAGAGGCTGTATTTATCAACCGATCTTCACGAAACTTCTTGGGTACCTTTGTTATCACCTTGGGACGAGAACGAGTTTTTCTGAGTGCGGTCCAAAATTCAAGATGGCTGCCAGTGGCCATTTTGTACCGAAATTAGATCCAATCAGTTTTTTGTCACAACTTCTATACAGCTCGTATTTATGAACTGATCTTCACGAAACTTCTTGGGTACCTTTGTTTTCACCTTGCGACAGGAATGAGTGTGTTTTGGGATGCCTTTGTTATCACTGTGCTATGAGAACAAATATTTTGGGGTTCAGTCAGACCCACTCTGGGACTCAAAGATTTCTTTTCTAGTTTAGCATCTGACTGTCACCCACCTTTACAATACTTTACCTATACATTTGTTACAGGCTATGGTCAGTATTTATGTACAGACCGTTATACTTTATATGTACCTTTGTTATCAGGTCATTACCTAGATGTTTGTCATTGCTGTGTCACATACTATACATGTACATGTCTTGACAAGTTGAGCTACAGTGTCATTGTCACTTTCATTTTTATTTTCAATTGATGTTTAAGGCCAAAATAAAATTTAAAAAACCCATAAATTACACCCTTTATGTCCAAGTTGGGACTTTCGATTAAGTAGATTTTGCTGAATTAAAACTGCACATTTAAATTATTGGCAACAGGCATTTTCAAGTCAAAATCTGAGACAAACTAAAACTGGTAAATTGTACTATCATCTTGAATAAATTTCTAAACCCATGTTTTTTCAACATAGCAAGTTCAACCTGTCTCAGAGTTCTTTTTCAGCTGTTTACTAAACAGAAACATGTCGTTAAATGACTGTTTAAAAACCAGGCCTTTAAATTTATATATTGTGGGCATTTCATTTCATCAAATTTCAGCACATCAGATATGGAAATTTGATTAACATTATGCTTTAATTCATTTGTAGGACTTCCCCATTCTTTGTAAAGTAGCGAGATCATAGATGAAACCATAAATCAACAAAAACTATGCCCGGTGGTGCATCATATGCCCATTAGGCTTTTTCACATATTTTTCTGCATAGAATCACTCCAAATCCTTCAAAATACATTTTGGGAAAAATTGTCTAAATGCAGCCTTGTCATTTTGAAAATTGCAGGAATGCCATTATGGTTCACCTCAAATCACCCTAGAAGGGCCATTTTGGGTTCGCCTAAAATGACCCCAGGAGGGCCATTTATGGTTTGCCGGGGCCATTTTGTTTTAGCCTGCTGGGTAGACAACTACTATCATTTTAAGGTACATGGTTTGTGTAATTATGATGTACGTCATCACGTAATGTATGGATGCAGAATATTTGGATTCACGATACCAGATTACCCATGACACTCACTAACAGTAAGTGTTATAGTTATCTTGCATCCAAATAACCAAGCCCATATCTATACATTACATGATGACTGTACAAGCCAGTGCACTCTGCTCACCGTTAGATGCCAATAACTTGGGGCGAATCAATCAGATTTGGGGGTTGAATCGTCCCGGCTTTGCTTTCGGGACATGTCCCAGGCAAATAGTCAGGGGTCGAACAGGCTTGGGGACGATACGTCCCGTAATCGCAAGTGACACAAGAGTTGTCACAGTCTGATGTACAATGTAATAACTAATTACAACTTTGGAAGTTGCAGACCTCTAGCACGAATTTTGGAAAGTTACTTACTGTCTCTGGGTGACTGCGTCAACGACACACTACAAACTTCACAAACTGCACTTTATTACCTCCTTCAATCCATGAAAATTTCCGTTTGAGACGGTCGTTTTGTGTTGCCTTCGACTGAATCAATGGACCGCAGAAATCAGGGTTAGACGGACATTTACCGTCTGTAGAATTTTGAACTCAGGCGGTCGACTGCGGCTATGGGGTGATCGCTTGCCTCAAAATGACAAGTCTGCTAAATGACAATTTTTATCGGATAACAGTGGTTTTCAAATTTGAGGTAGACATTGATCGAAAAGAGATACATACCAAAAAAATGGTATTTGGTTACTAATGTTTTAGTTTTTCCATAAACAAGCATTACACAATATTTATTAACAAGGGCAATAACTCCCATAATTTTCATTGGATATGGCTGGTCATCGAACCTGTCACTGACATTGTTGCTATAGAGACATAAACCAAAAAGAATTGAAATCTGTTAACCATTGTTCAAGTTATGCCATAAACAAAGTTCTGCAAAAGTGTTGATGGAAATATGAAATTTCCAAGTTGAAAAGCCCCATAACTCTCGAGAAAATCATCAGACCATGCCCCAATTCGAACTTAATCTTCATTTTGATATAATTGAGGCAGAAAGCAATTTTGGTCCTGATCTATGAATCCAAACTCAAGTTATCATCCGGAAACCAAAATGTTGATGGTCATGAGAAATTTCTAAGCCGAAAAGGCCCATAACTCATGTAAAAATAATTGGACAGAATTCCTAATCAAATTTTGCCTGTATTACTATCTGGGTAATACACGTACCAACTTTGGTTGAAATCAAATAATGCAAACTAGAGTTATCAGTCTGAAACCAAAAATGTTAATAGAAAGTCAAATTCTAAGTCAAAAAAGGGGCACAACTCATTTAAAAATAATTGGTGAGAACCCATATTTGAACTTGGCCTGTATTACCATGTGGAGAATACACGTACCAACTTTGGTTGCGATCAAATAATCCAAACCGTTTTATCGGTTGAAAACCAAAATGTTAATAGACATTGGTGGGAAACCAAAATGTTAATAGAAGGTCAAATTCTAAGTTGAAAAAGAGCCTTATATAACTCCTGTAAAAATAATTGGACGGAATCCATATTCGAACTTGGCCTGTATTACTAGCTGGGAATACACATTCCAACTTTGGTTGAAATCAAATAATCTAAACTGGAAACCAATTGTTTACGGACAGACGGATGAACAGATGGACAGACAGACAGGCCATTTACATAATTTGACCGTTTTTACAAACAGGCGTATAAAAATTAGAATAGGAAAATTTCACTGATTGCTCTAAAATTTTGCCAACTTCAAAATTTGGGCTCATCGGTATACACTGTGAATGTGGGGTAATATAAAGGCCTGTTAAAAACACTACCTGCAGCAGTTGTAAAAGAAGTCTGTAAATACATGTACTGGCTACCCCACTACATTCAGTTTCCTTCCACTCCAATCAACAGCAGTTTTCCCCAGTTTGCTGACTGGGAGCATTCACCTACTGGGTATGGTCAGTTTCCTTCTATTCAAATCAATAGCAATTTTCCCCATTCTGGGAGCATTCACATAATGTTTTTGTCAAATATATCAACTGTGTGGTCTTTTTACCAATTTTTATTCATTTATAGAAAAGGATTTGCTCACCTCTGCAGTAAAATGTGGTAGGACTGTGCTGTATAGAAATTTCATTTGTGTTATTGGTATTATTCAGGCAAACTATCTCGGGTTTCAGTACAGTATTCTGCATCTTCACTGAGCACAAAAATTGGCTCAATTTATGGGTAGTAGTATCTGTTATCTTCCTCTCATAAATTGGGGTCTGTGAGGCCACTTCAGGGAAATTTTTTAAAAGGCCTTTTAAATTTAAAAATTTGCATAACCTTCAAAAGGATTATACAAAAAAATATTTCTTTCCCTATTTTTTTTGCATAATCCTCTTTCCTGCTCTGACTGCTACTGCTTTGAACCTCTCTGATGTATCTAGGTTTCCTAGAGTTTCCATGAAAGATTTGTATTCCAAAAAAAGTGTAGAATTCAATAATTTAATGATACTTGATAATACATGTGGGTCTACAATTGCTTCCAATAAGTATCTGGAGTCTCAAAAACAAATATTTTGATTATCTTGGAAGTTGGAAGCATGTTTGACTTCAGAAATTAACAGGCTTTATATATAACTGAAATACTCTTTCTGTTTACACTTTTTGTAAAGATTTTTATTCTATGGAAATGCTGTGAATATGGCAGCTTTGTAGAAGGCAGGCCTATAACTCTTCTTCAATACTGACAGCATGAACTAGACCATTGTGTTATATTGCAGTAATTTCTGGTGCGAATTGGTTTTGGTTTTTTGGTCGAGTTGTATTAACAGCCGAGACCTATTGTTTGGCAAGTGACGCTGACTGTCAGTGTGCATCTGGGCTGGCAACAGGGTGTCTGGCATGGGTGTCCTCACACGGTTGGCACAATATTAACGAGAACAAATACTGTCTGATTTGACTAATATTTGCAATACAGGTCTTTTGCAATAATATCTCAAGCGGGTCCGATAACTGACTTCGCCCAAGTTTTCGTTACAGAGTTATGGGCCTTAATTAGTAAAATTTTACGAATTTTTAGCTCATTGTACAATAACATGAACAAACATTCTCTGATTTGACTAATATTTGCCATACAGGGCTTTTGCAATGATATCTCAATCTCAAGCGGGCTCGTAAAATTTCTCATTACAGAGTTATGTGCCTTAATTAAATAATATTTACAAATTCTGAACTTTTTAGCATTATAACTTGAACAAAGGTTCCAGATTTGACAACCAGGATATCATTGATAACTGGGATATGGACATGCAACACTCTCCAATTGCCACGACAACTCAACACCTGCATCTCCAATGTGAGCCTCTTTTTTTTTTTAGCTCACCTGAGCACAGCTCAAGGGGAGCTTTACTATACTAATCACTTTCCGTCCGTCGTCCGGCGTTACTTTACATTATCAACTTCTTCTCACGAACTGCTGGACCAAATTCAACAAAATTTGCTGTGCATGTTCCCTATTATATGTCAATTCAAGTTTTTTCAAATCAAGTTGACCTGCCCCTTGGTAGGGCCACACCCAAAAAGTGAGCCTAAATCTTAAAAAATCTTCTTCTCGTGAGCCAGCAGTAGCAGAGACTTGATATTAGGTGTGCAGCTTCCTTTTGAGGTGTAGACTCAGATTTGTTCAAGAGAAGTTCTAGGGGCTACATTTGCCATCGTTATAGGAGGAGCAAGAATTTATGCCCCGCCCAAAATTTCTATTTTCCAAACTGAGAGGCTGATTTGAAAAAAATTTGACATGAGGTTTTATTGGGACATAAGTAGTTAATTTATGCAAGAAAAATTTTTCCTGTCGCCCCATGGGAACTGCAGGAGCTAAAAATAGAAAAAAATTAAAACATCTATATCTCCAAAACTACACGGCACTGAGAAGTCTTATTCGGTGTGAAGCTTCCTTAGGACCAACAGAATTGAATGGTCAAAAAAAATTGCTATCGGTTTTATCATGGGGTACTTTTTTGGGACTTTGAAAAAGTGCTGAGTCAGCATTTTTTAACACTGTAGGTAATGGGAAAAACATTTAAGAGTACTTTTCTCCCAAACCACTGCTCCAAAAGCTTTCAAATTTCACATATAACATCTTTAGAAGATTGTTTCACATGTTTATTGAAATCAATTCCCTGGGCCCATATATTTAGGCCTAAAAAAGTTAAAAGTCTGTTTCTCAGGTCCTGCCACATGGTCCTTTTGGCTGCTGCATGCTCTCATTTTATAACCAATGCATACTTAAAAAAATAAAAATTAAATAGTTTATGTCTGATATTTTACCCAAGTTAATAAAATTGATAAAAGTGTCCCTTTAGTTCAACAAGGGACAAATCACACCACCACCCATGCTATTCTGTAGATTATGAGACCTAAAACATGGAACAAAGAACATGAACTTTTGATGGCAATGAAATAATTACAAAAATAAAATATAAAACTGACCGCCCACCTGCAATTTTACAAAAAATGTCCTGAGAAACAGGTCTACTTTGTGGGTCCTTATCGAATCATTCTACATGAAGTAAATTTTCCATAACTGCACATTTCAATTGTATCTTGAAACACATGCAAAACATAAAGTAACCGCATTGTGTCCTTGGGCAAGACACTTCATCCCCATTGCCCACGTGGGGGCACGGTGACGCTGTGTACTAAAGCATACTGCACGTCGATGGTGCACCTGTCTTCAACCAATGCTAACCCTGCTTGTGTGGAGTTAGTATGTTGGGGAGCTGACAGTTGCTCACCATTGCTCGGTGGTTCTCTCCAGGTACTCCGGCTTCCTCCATCCGTAAAACTGTCGTGGTCATGATTAGCCATTGTGCAGAAATATGTGACCTTAAACACCAATAAATAAATAAAACATAAAGTGTACTGTATGCACATCAAGGGAGGTAATACAACCACTCAAAATATGAATTTTTGCCTTTTTCATTCAAAAATATGAAAATTCTTTTACTGTCCCAGTATCTCCCAACAAAATTGATTTAATTGTGACAGGTGTCAGATATTAGGTAATAAGGATAGAGAATTTTTGTAATGTAACTGAGAACTGTTGATCAAATTGGATTCACATGTTGAGTTATATATAGAAACATATAAACTCATTAGTTTTCACCGAAACACAATGTCGTTTGTTTTTCTATACCTTGTCTGGCATGATGTGGCTAGAGATGTGCAGTTAACTGATTTTTAACTCACCTGACTTTCAGTCAGGAGAGCTATAGTGATCACTCACCGTCCGTCGTCTGTGAACATGGTGTTTGCGTCTTCTCCTCCCAAACCGCTGAACCAATTTAATTGATATTTGAGATAATAGTTTGTTATGACATCGCAATTTGATTTTGTTCAAATCAAGTTGCCCCTTGGTAGGGCCACGCCCAAAAAGTGTGTCTAAATCTTAAAAAATCTTCTCATGAACCAGCAGTAGCAGAGACTTGATATTAGGTGTTCAGCTTCCTTTTGAGGTGTAGACTTCAATTTGTTCAACTGAAGTTTGTGGGGCTATATTTGCCGTCGTTATGGGAGGGGCAAGAATTTTTACCCCTCCCAAAATTTATACTTTCCAAACCGAGAGGCAGATTTGAACCAAATTTGATATGAGGGCTTATTGGGTCATAAGTACTTAATTTATACCCAAATTTTTGTTCTCGCCGCCAAGCTAAAAATAGAAAAAAAAAAAAAATTAAAACGCCCATATCTCCAAAACTACACGGCACTGAGAATTCTTATTTGGTGTGAAGCTTCCTTAGGACCAACAGAATGGAATGGTAAAAAAGAATTGCTATTGGTTGTATCATGGGGTACTTTTTTGGACTTTGAAAAAGTGCTGAGTCAGCATTTTTTAACACTGTAGGTAATGGGAAAAACATTTAAGACTACTTTTCTCCCAAACCACTGCTCCAAAAGCTTTCAAATTTCACATATAACATCTTTGGAAGATTGTCGTTTATTGAAATCAATTCCCTGGGTCCATATTTGGGCTCTCTATGGGAGCCCAAATGTTTAAATTAGAGCAGTATGAGGAATATTCTTTAAAAATCTTTTTTTTAACATCTACCAATAAGAATCTTTTGATATTTGGTATGCAGCATCCTTGGGGGGGAGGGGATTCAAGTTTGTTCAAGCCAAGTCCCTGGGTTCATATTTAGGCTGAACATTTGGGGTCCTGGTCCGGACTCAGAAATTTTTTATCAAAATCCAGAAATGAGTTTTTTTGTTTTTTTATGCGTTTCGGTCAATTTTAAGACAAAATTTTTTTTTCTTTTTACACTCAAAATTTGGGGTCCTGGTGGGACTTTGAAATTTTGGACCAAAATCCGGAAATTAGTATTTTTATACTGTATACCAATGGTCCAGACTCAGCTGGTGCTAACTCAAAATTATCTAGGGCCAAACACAAATTTTGCCCGCCAATCCCCAAAATTTGCATGCAAAACCAAAAATTAGAAGTCCTATCTGGCCCTCCATACATTTACTCTCCGCACATGCGCAGGTGCCAGAAAGTCACCGAAACTGGTGCCAATATCATTCTTTGTTTGGCCCCTCAGTCAGATAACATCAAACTAACTTCTGTGCTTTTAAATCTCAGTTTCAAGGATGCCAGACTCAAATCACTGGTTAATTTGGTGGATCCAAGGACACAACTGGATGAAGGAAGGAAGAAACGTTGGTTTGAAACTTTTCAGGGCTGTAATTTTATAAAATATTTATAAAAATTAGTTAATGTTCCCCCAATTTCGGGACATGTTCCTGACATCATCATTGATTGAAAATGATTTTTCCACTGTTTGTTAAATATTCCTTCCCTAACCTCCCTGGTTCCCCCCCCCCTCCCCCGCCTCCCCAGTTAAACTCCCAAGCTTTTTGCTTCATTTTATTGAAATTTTTTTATAAAATTTCTTGGGAGTTTAACGTATTATACAGAAGATTATTCTGTACATCCCCATGGTTATGTCCTCACCCTTGGGGTGTTTAGGCATTTTGGTCATGCATCATACATCCGATGTATCGTTTTTTCTTCTACTGAAGATCTTGCTTTACATTGGATAGTTTTATTTTGGTTACTGACTTCGGGTCGTGTTGCCTGGGGTCTTGTTTCCGGTTTTTATTTTGAAGGCGTTTACATTGACATTACTTTATTTGTATAGGTAATTTCCTATTATTTTTAGGGAAAGTACGGTTATAAATAACATAAAATATTTCGGTAATGCGGCAGTTAATTTTTTGGATATTATTGTAATTTTGTCCACACTTGAGCTCTTTTGGGCTCATCGTTCTCTTTGGGAACTTGGGCTCTTATATAAGAAAAATGTTTTTAAAAATTTTTTTTAATTTTTGAAAATCTTTTTCTTTTGGGTGCATTTATTGCATCGATTATATATTTTAATGTTATATTATGTAGATTTGGTGGTGGTACAATCGACCTATTTTAGCTTTTAGGTAATAATATTTATTAAATAGCAGGGCAAATATGAGGAAGCCTATCCTCTATTTACATGGTCGTTGTCTTGCTTATAGTCGATGTTCTACCACAAATTCTTGTACCATGCAGTACCATGTGTCAGATTTTGACAACGTTGGTGACGGGTGTCATGGTTTGTTGTTAGGCGAGTGGACTTGAGCGGTCCTCCCACGGTGAGGGGGCACTGCTGGTCCTCTCACCAAAATGTCACTTTAGTTTTTTTGTTTCTATTTACAGAGGAACAAGAACATGGTGAGGTTTCGTGACGCCGTCAGATAGTGTACTTCCGTCGTTGCAATATACAATTAGAGCTAGCAGCAAAAGTGCTCAATGAAATAGACAAGGCCCCAGATCACAGATCATGTGGTTTTCGTCCTTGTCGCCAGCTAGCTCAACTGGGGCTCTCTCACTCAGAATATGGGTGTTATGACGCTCGGTAAATCCGTATTGGTCGAGGAAAGGAAAGGGTGTTGCGATCACTGTAATATCGAAACATGTTCACCCTGCGACGACAGAAAGGAGGAAGCAGACAAGTTTTGAGGTATGCTCGTCCAGTTCTTCCACAACCGCAAGCAAGAGAGAGGCCCCTCTCTCTTACAACAACATCTGGAGTCAGAGGTTTGTTGGTAGGAACTTGTGTCAGTTGGAGCTTACGTCCATGCCTTCCTGTCCGGGACTCTCCTTCCAATAGGCTGCTGGGGTCGGCTAGTCTTACGGCTTCCTCTATGTCCGATAAGCACACACGACCACACAAAAAGTTCGTTGTCGCATTTAGACAGGGCTAAAAACCACGGAGTATGGTTTTAGTTCCCTGTCGCCAGCTACCTCGACCGGTGAAGCGGTTACTCAGGCCTCTGAGAACTGTGACGCAGTTGGGCTACAATATACAATTAGAGCTAGTGACAAAGTGCTCAGTGATATAAGACAAGGCCCCAGATCACAGATCATGGGATTTTCATCCTTGTCGCCAGCTAGCTCAACCGGCGCTTCTATGGCCGCCTTTGGATGATCTTTGAAGTGTGTTTTCTCTGCAGAGATTGTTCAATATATCTCGTTTTAATTGTGTATGTTATTTTTCATATCACTGATTTCGTCATACCAGTATACACCGTGTGCAGTGCACATTTTGTAGCAGACAATATTATTTACCAAAATCGTCGCTATAGCCTTGGCTTGTGAAGTGGCATTAAGCACCATTTATTATTCATGAATTAATTCTTGAGTGCCTGATCGATATTTATTTATATTGTTT
Source organism: Pictodentalium vernedei (assembly GCA_031216915.1). Classification (NCBI taxonomy): domain Eukaryota; kingdom Metazoa; phylum Mollusca; class Scaphopoda; order Dentaliida; family Dentaliidae; genus Pictodentalium; species Pictodentalium vernedei. The sequence goes on from CM062290.1 coordinate 171,948,336, forward strand.
CCTGGTACCGCTTATTGATTCCAGAGCTCTCTTCTCTTTCTTTTGAAGATATGTTAAAAGAAAAAGTGTGGGGGGAGGTGGGTGGTCATTTTCTCCACTTCTCTGCCTTATTGGGTATGTAACTATGAAGGAAGCTGTTTTATCCGTACTATATTCGGCATTCAGCTGTAGTGTTATTGTATGGCGTAGGTTTATGGGCAATTGTCTCTAATTCTCAAATATGCCATCCTAATTTTTAGGGCTTAGTCCAGACTAGCCTTAAAAATTGTGAATTCGTTACATCCTAATTAGCATGATTTCATGCTCAGATTTAGGATTTACATAATTGGGATCCAAGGGGGAGCGGTTGCTCAGTAGGTAGAGGTGCAGGCTGCAAGCCGAGAAGTCCTTGGTTCGAATCCCACCTGCGGCAACCGCGTTGTATCCTTGGGCAAGACACTTCACCCCCATTGCCCACGTGGGGGCATGGTGACGTTGTGTACTAAGGCGTAGTGTACGTCGGTGGTGCACTGCCTTCAACCAATGCTAACCCTGCTTGTGTGGAGTTAGTATGTTGGGGAGCTGACAGTTGCTTGGTGGTTCTCTCCAGGTACTCCGGCTTCCTCCACCCGTAAAACTGTCGAGGTCATGATTAGCCATTGTGCAGAAATATGTGACCTTAAACACCAAGAAAATAAATAAATAATTGGGATCCATATTAGGATATGTCTCCTCTATTATGGTATAAAGAGACATACATGTAAATTCTAATTTCCTTCATCATGGATTGAAGGATTTGATCTATGTTGATCAACTATTTCTGAAGTTCTAGGCCCTCCACCTTTTTACCATTCAGCTAAGTCTGGGCCATTGGTATACAGTATAAAAATATGAAAAAATTTAAAGTAATTAATATATTTTTTATACTTACCAATGGCCTAGACGGGAATGGCCCTCCCAGTTTCGTTGACTTCCTGGTGTCTGCACATGTGCGGAGAGTAAATGCATGGAAGGCCATATAGGACTTCTAATTTTTGGTTTTGCATGCAAATTTTGGGGATTGGGGGGCAAAATTTGTGTTTGGCCCTAGATAATTTTGAGTTAGTACTAGCTCAGTCTGGGCCATTGGTAAGTATAAAAAATATATAAATTACTTAAAATTTTTTCATTTTTTGTTTTTTTATGCATTTAGGTCAATTTTTTTTATACTGAAAATTTGGGGGTCCAGGTGGGACCAAAATGCAGAAATGAGTTTTTTTGTTTTTATGCATTTTGGAAAATTTTAAAACAGAAAAAAAATTTTTTTTTACACTGAAAATTTTGGGTCCTTGTGGGACTTAAAAAATTTGGGCCAAAATCCGGAAATTAGTTTTTTGGTTTTTTATGCGCTTTGGTCAATTTTAAGAAGAAGAAAAAAAATTTTAGTCTGAAAATATTTTGTTTGGGACTTCAAAAATTTCCGAACAAAAAAAAATCTGTTTTTATGTGTTTATCTCTGTTTTGGGACGTAAAAGTGCTGGAACTGAAAATAGAAGGAAAATTCTGTGTATTGTGTGGGCACAATCACTTCATCTAGTTGGTATATGCTTTTCTTAGGGGGGGGGCATATGCAGCTTATTCAAGTCAAGTCCCTGGTTTGATATTTAGACTACCATGTCAGGTGAGCACCCTCAGGCCCCCTGGGGCCACATATTTGCTTCAATTTCGGTGCTTTTTCAAAAGCAGAATACCAAATCATCATGATGGCAAAATAACATTATTTCAATAATTTGACATTTCCCCACCACAGTGTGCTATTTTGGCACAACTGGCACCAAGCCTGAATATAAGCAACCTGTCATTTGCAAAATGAGGTCCCCAGAGGGTGAATTTGCAGATGCTATCCCATACAGTGGGCCAGTTTATCCTCTACGTACATCTTTCTGTTTTGGCTTGAGACCTTGAATCAGACTGAGGTTCACAGGTGGTAAATTTTGTGATGCTACCCTGCTATGCAGGGTAGCATCACTAAATTCACCATCTGTGAACCTCATTTTGCAGATGATGACAGTCTGCTTATTTTCAGGCTTGATTGTCACTAGATCACATTAATTATACTATACCAATAGATGGTTTTAAAGACCAAAATAATTCTAAACAGATCGCATCATGATTTGGACCTTGGGCAAATCAGGCTCAGGATGATTCCGATATAAACATCAGTATATGATTTGTCATTCGAATATCCAAGGTCCAATTCATTCAGGGTCCAAATTGTCTCCAAAAACGTCAAAAGTGACCAAGATCTATATCATCCAAAGGGTATGCAAACTGGCAGCTCATAGCCACATTCTCTATGATATTCAAATGGAAACCTAAGAAAGTTGGATTGATCATTCTCCAGGTTTTATACTATTGTTCCTCAGTTTGCTAATTATGAACCTAAAAATGCTATCAGTGTTTGTCATTTAAACAGCATGAAGTTAAATATTTTTGGAAGAGAGCTAATTAAGAATAACCAACCTTTGGTGATCTTGCATGATGTCATTGTTACCGTACCTTGTTTTACCATTGATGAAATGTAGGTGACCAGGTATATCAAGGGAGATAACAGCATGTGACATGCAGAATTCCTGAAAATCAACATGGAAAACGACCATTTAAAATGATTAATTCAATAGATTTTCTTGTACTTTTCAGAAGAATTTGCCATAGAGAGTTCTTTCAGGGGATGGGACAGGGCGTGAAAGTTTCAAAAAAATGTTAGTCAGGAATTTGATCACTTGAAGTTAATGAGGATCCTGTCCGATTTTTGTAGCTAACTCCAAATGTCATTGTCATGGCTGACTCCGAATAAAGAGAATGATACATGTTGGTCTAGAGGTTAATGAGTTAAGTAAAATGAACAGATGTATATTTCTCAATCTGATATTACCGATGTTATAAAATATGTAACATTAACTGGGATGGGATAAGATAGGGGTACACAGTATATTGATAAACCGATATATATCGCAATTTAAACCAGTATCGATTGAATAGTAGTGTAAATATCGGTTTATTGTCATTATTTATGTACCCACAATTTAATTTTCAAGATATTTTGAGATTTTTAGTCGAGTTGTGACGAAGTCAAACTCGACTTATATTTTGGTGAATGGCGGGCGGGCGGGCGGGCGGGTGGCTGGGTGGGCGGGCCTGGGCGGGCGGGCGGGCGGGCCTGGGCGGGCGGGCGGACGGGCGGGCGAGCGTAAACAATTGGTTTCCGGATGATAACTTGATAGTGGTTCAACTCACATTCATTAAACTTCATATGTAGGTTGGTCTTGGGGGGAGGAAGAACCCTATTGATTTTGGACATGCTACGTCGAAGGTCAAGGTCACAGTGACCTTGAACGTAGTAAATCTTAAACAATTGGTTTCCGGATGATAACTTGATAATGGTTCAACTCACATTCATGAAACTTCATAGGTAGATTGGCCTTGGTGAGGGGAAGAACCCTATTGATTTTGGACTCGCTACGTCAAAGGTCAAGGTCAACGTGACCTTGAACATAGTAAATCGCAACAATTCCTTTCCGGATGATAACTTGATAGTAGTTCAACCTACATTCATGAAACTTCATAGGTGGGTTGGCCTTGGTGCGAGGAAGAACTCTATTGATCTTGGACTCACCAGATCAAAGGTCAAGGTCACAGTGATCTTTAACATAGTATATCGCAACAATTGGTTTCCGGATGATAACTTGATAGTGGTTCAACCTAGAGTCATGAAACTTCATAGGTGTGTTGGCCTTGGTGCGAGGAAGAACCCTATTGATCTTGGACTCACCAGGTCAAAGGTCAAGGTCACAGTGACCTTGAACATAGTATATCGCAACAATTGGTTTCCGGATAATAACTTGATAGTGGTTCAACCTAGAGTCATGAAACTTTACAGGTGTGTTGGCTTTGGTGCGAGGAAGAACCCTATTGATGTTGGACTCACCAGGTCAAAGGTCAAGGTCACAGTGACCTTGAACATAGTATATCGCAACAATTGGTTTCCGGATGAGAACTTGATAGTGGTTCAACCTAGAGTCATGAAACTTCATAGGTGTGTTGGCCTTGGTGCGAGGAACTGTTGTCACAACTCGACATTGGATTGGTGATCCTGAGTGGCATTTTTCAACTTTACTCCCGCATGAATAATATTTTTCCTTTACCAAACGAATCGCTGACATCCGCCCACATAACATACAAATTGAGCAGTTGAAAAAAAAATTTATTTCTAAAAAACCTTCGCCAAAATAATATCATGTGATTCCTCATTGGAACGAGCTAATCGAGATTGTTCCAATGTGGGGTCACATGATATTGTTTTATTGAAATGTTTTGAAAAATTTGATAAACTTGTATTTGAAATAATAAAATTTTTATATTGTCTATATTGGGTAAAGGGATATTTGAACTGTATCATCAATGCATGCTGAATCGTTAAGACTGTGATCGATCTAGTCCCGATTATGGTTCATATTTTCAGGTAACAGTCTTTTGATATATCAGTATTGGTACCACACTATTTTTTTAAAATTCCAATATCAGTATTCAGTTTCGAATACTGTACAGCCCTAGTTTGTACTCTCAAATAAGCACCCAAATTTGAGGCTGTCCTTGTATTAGATGACACAAATATTCCCAAACTGAGGGCATACTCACAATGTAACATATTTCTAATTTTCCACAGCCCGAGAGTTCATCTGTTTTTTGTGATATGGAAACATCTTGGGTCTGTTGAATTTGATTAAAAAAAACACTGGGGCTGGAGACTCAACAGACCCAAATTCACTCCTGTCATGACAGACTTAGGTGCAACACTCGAAACCTGCTAAAGTTTGTTCGAAGTAATTGCAGTTTGTCCTTCATACTGTGTTAGTTCAACCATTTCTGTAATTCACTTTCCTCTTCTTTAACCTTATAACTAACACAAAAGGCAGATGACACTTGCAAATAAAATTATTGAATAATTAATTTTTTTCATTTTTTGTGTCAAAAACATAGCTTATGACCCCTCATTGGAACAAGCTTGTTGAGCTTGTTCCATTGAGGGGTCATAAGCTATATTTTTGAGACAAAAAATAATGTAAATTGGATGGTGATTTTTGTGAATAGCGCTGGCTGGTTTTGGCCATTATGTTGGGTAAAGGGTTAACCTTTGTTTTGTGGTCTGTTGTTGTGTTTGTTTGTTTATTGGGGTTTAATGACACTTTCAATGGCCAGGGTGAGAACAACATTTTCACTCTTTTTTTGAATACAGTAATAGTCATAAATGCAGTAAGTCTTATTGCTTAACAACGAGTTATGGGTGTGGGGGGGGGGGGGGGGGGGGGGGGGTGTACTGGAATCATCGTGTCCACTTGTCAGTCCATAGACATAATATTGTATGGAGATTTTCTCAGTCGTTTACGGACCACTGTCCTCAAAACTTGATATGAACCATGCGATTATAGTTCTGGTCAGACTATTTTTGCCAGAGTTATGCCCCTTTTTGACTTGAAATAGCTGCCGCATAGGCCTGAATATTGTCTGGAGATTTTCTCAGTTGGTGGTGTGTTGATTCCTTTGAAACTTGGTATGGCCATTCATTACCATGGGGACCTGTGCACCTGTGATTATAGTTTCGATCAGACTTTTTTTGCCAGAGTTATGCCCCTTTTCGTCTTAGAATGGTCTTAGAATAATGTCCTTTATCCGGAGATTTTCTCAGATGTTTATAGACCATTGTCCTCGAAAATTGGTTTGAATGTTCACCACCATGGGAACCTGTGCACATGCGATTATAGTTCCAGTTGGACCATTTTTGCCATAGTTATGCGCCTTTTTGACTAATACAAACATCGTAGCCAAGGCAGCCATACTGGACAGAATGTTGGATTTTAAAAACTTTCAATGCAGATTACTGTACACTCTGGGTATGTTATTCTATAAATATTGCCTCCTTGAATGACACAAAAAGCAGCTTGTATACAGCTTATATAAAGCTCAGTATACAGCTCAATATACAGACCAATACATGTATTTGCTTGAAATGAGAAATACCACCCAATTTCAAACCTCTATAAAAATGTTCCCCAAAATGGATTTCAGTGCATTTCGAATATGTTATTGAATGAACTCTCCTCTTTCAAATGACACCAAATTGACAGTTTCTTCCATACAGTTAAAACTAGAAGTCCTGTCTTGAAATGTGCACAAATAGCACGTTGATCTGTGAGTTAATCTATGTGTTATGTCCATAGCAAGGCTATCAAATTCTGTAAATATGGAGTGTGCACAAGCAATGTTTCAGCCAATGGACCTCCGGGTAATCCAGAGGTCCATTGGCAGAAACATTGCCTGTATTTGCTATGAGAAACCAGGAGAACCTGTCGTGCTTTGGATGCCATTCGATGTGGCAATTGCGTGCAATTCCTACGTGCAATTTAGCCTAGATAAGCGAACAGTTTGTGACAGGACTTCTAGTTTAACTCTATAGCTCCATAATTTCTAATTCAATAATGAGACTAATAACATTGATGTGAGATAAAAAAAATAATTTATTGTTTCAAAAAATGTAAATTTAATATTTTGTTTTTTCAGCTCACTTGACTGAAAGTCCTGGTGAGAGATAGTAATCACTCTTCGGCGAGTGTTCGTGAACATCATGATGTATTCACGACTTCTCCAAAACCACTGAACCAATTTCAGTAAACTTTGAGGTGATTGTTTATTATGATATCACATTTTGATTCTGCTCAAAGTAAGATGCCCCACACCATAGGGAGGGGGTGGGAGAAATGCTCTCAAATTTTAAAAACAATCTTCTCATGAAGTAATTGTTACAAGTTCAATGACTTCACATTTTGTGCTGAGCTTCCTTTTGAAGTGTAGAATAAATTTTGTTCAAAGGAAGTATTTACCTTTGTTCTGTAATTTCAGCTTGCCGATTGTTCAAATCACATCCTTGAGTTCATATTTGGGCTCCCTATGGGAGGATTGGGAGCCTAAATTTTAACTTAGTTCAGTATGAGGAATATTCTTTTAAAATCTTTCTTCCAGAACCACAGGTCAGCATTTTGTGATATTTGGTATACAACATCCTTAGGGGATCTGATTCAAGTTTGTTCAAATAATGTCCCTGGATTAATATCTAGCCACCCTAAGGGAGCTCTAATTTTAAGTTTGTGCAGTATGAGGAATAATCTTGAAAAATATTGTTCTTTAGATGCACAAGTCGGAATCTTTTGATATTTGATATAAAGCATCCTTGGGGTGCAAATTTTAACTTAGTCCAATATGACAAATAATCTTTTAAAATCATCTTCAGATCTACTGTTCAGAATCTATTGATATTTGGTATACAGCATCCTTATGGAGGTCAGATTAAGTTTGTTTAAATCAAGTTCCTAGGTTCATATTGGGGCTCCCTATGGGAGCCGAAACTTTAATTTAATGCAATATGAGGAATACTCTTTAAAAATTTTCTCAAGAACCACCAATCGAAATCTTTTGATGTATGGTGTACAACATCCTTAGCGGGGTTAAATTCAAGTTTGTGCAGATCTAGTCCCTTGTTTCATATTTGGGCTTAGGAAGAATAATTTTTAATAGCTCCTTTTTTAAATAACTTTCTCAGGTGAGCACCTCAGTCCCCTTGGGGCCTTTTGTTTTTTCTTAACTATGGTGATTTGGTTTTGATTTTTTTGTGAAAAACAGAAACTGACTAACTAGTTTCAAAACTGATGAAGCACAGAGCCCCAAAGAAAACAAATTCCTATGTGTTGATAAAAATTCTTTTCTTCAGGTAAAATGAGTTGGGGTACTGATGGCTGTATTGAAACCACTGACAGAGGAAGTCATATCCCACTTAAGAACAGGTGTAACTGCCACCAGTGTTACCCAGTGTGTCGAAGAACTAGTGCTGAATTCCATCGACGCGGGAGCAAAGTGTATTGCAGTCAGAGTTGATTTCTCATGTTGGAAGATTCAGGTTGTCGACAATGGGTGTGGCATATTGGTTGACCAGCTGGAGCAGATTGCAGAAAGGTATTTTCAGGTCTTTTATTACATATTTATCTTAACCCTTTACCAAATGTAACTGTTAAAACCACGCAGTGCTATTTACAAAAATATAACCATTCAGCTTTCATTATATTTTCGGCTTTTTTTGTCTCAAAAACATAGCTTATGAACCTTTATTGGAACGAGTTCATTAAATTCATTCCCCTGGGGTTATAAGTTATGTTTTTGATGCAAAAAATGAAAAAAAATAGTGATTCTAGAATATTGTTTGCAAGTGTTGTCTTACTATGTGTTAGTCAAAGGGTTAAAATGCAAGGTCTGCATTTTGTACACTTTTAGTTCAAAGATGACCTGTTAATTGGGTGTATAGTACAGTCACCATGGAGAGCCACTTTTCCACAGGTCCACCGTGGATGTAAATAAGAGTTGAGAAAAAAATGAAGCAATATTTCCTCACTGACTTCCGTGGAGGTAACGATTCAATGCTCTGTGTTTTCTTTCAAGAGCTATCCGTGGCTTTAATGCATTCCACAGAGTTTCTGATACTAAAATAATACTGCATATGGAAAATATTTTAAATCTGTGTCAATATTTTTTAAATAAATAAAACATGACTGTTATGATAAAATTATCAAAATGAAATTAACATTGAAGGTACCCTTCTCACACCATTTCAGGAAATAACAACTGTCAGGATTTTTAAAATAATAAATCAGTTGGACATGTACAAATACAATACTAAAGGGTTTGAAATTTGCAAAATCAAATTTCCTGACTTCCTTGATCTTGATGCATGGACAATGCACATAGTTGACAGCAGTGTTTGAGCAGCCAAATCTGATGTGTGTTGTGATAATATTTCCAAAATTTCAAAATGCAAATGTTAAAAATAAAGGTTTCAAAAGGAATGTAAACACAAGAACGTGAAATTGGCACTCCAACATCGTTTGCATCATATCTCTGGTATCTAATGTCACATTTTCAAAATGGTTTCTCCTCTGTATTAGGGACCATGAGCACTAACACCTTTCTATAGTTCAAGTTAATGGAGTGAAATATAGTGTTGATGTTTTTTTTACCCTTGGTGGTTTTTGGGCTGGAGGTGTTCTCAGAATGGGAGGCCCCCTGCCCCCCTGCCCCCTGCCCCCAGGACATTGTTTAAATTTTAATTTGGGCAGTTACCAACCCTCAACAGGCTTTTACAACATAATGCCCCAGTTGTGAGGCAGTGTATATCATTTGGCAATTCTCGCTGTTTTGTAGTTTGGGGTAGGGCAGGAGGGGTGTAACCCCCCCCCCCCCCCCACACACACACACATTGTTTACATCACATCTCTGGTATCTGACATCAGATTTTCAGCTTGTTGTGTCAGTGAGCATACAGATGTGCCTATACATCATTCCATCTCTCCCTGTGTGTTTAGTTTCTATAGAGCTATATTTTGCAGTTGTTGCAGTAGGGATGTGACAGAATTGGAGGGGATATAGAAACAAAAACTGATGTAAAAACATTGAAAATGATTTTTAAATCAAGAAATCTGAAAACAGGTATTATTTCTTTTAATTTTTGTTTTGTTGAGATCTGCAACATACTAAATTTTCAAGTAAATGGGACAAACTTTAATATTTTTATACTGTACCAATGACCCAGACATAGCTGGTGCTAACTCTTAAAATATAGGGCCAAACACAAATTTTGCCCCCCAATCCCCAAAATTTGCATCTAAAACTAAAGAAAACATGTCCTGAAAGGCCCTCCACACTTCGCCCCTACTGCGCATGCGCAGTGTCAAGGACGTTCCGAAATTGGCGCCATTAATCATTCTAAGTTTGGCCCTTCATCAGTTAACATCTGACTGATCTTTGTGCTTTTAAATCTCAGTTTAAATGATGCCAGACACATAAATATTAGTGAAATGGTGATTCTAAGGAGGATAGAGAAGGAGGAGAGGAAAAGAATGTGTGACAGAATATTATCAGGGCTGTAACTTAAAATTTTTTAATGAAATTATGTTAAGTTACCTATTTTCAAGGCAGCAGCCATTTTGTTGTCATTCTGATTATTTAGTTACACTGTGTTTTTAAGTGTTTTCCTCTCTCCCTATCCTTTAAGTTCCCCCTTGCTATTCTCCCATGCTTTTGGCATAGTTTCTGTAATTATTATTACTAAAATTTCTTGGGAGTTTTAGCTGAATAACAGAATGAATTCTGTTCTTTCCCCATGTTTACGTCTTCACCTACGGGTGGTTAGGCGTTGTGTTCTGCATCTACCATCTGATGTTCTGCAGTTTCTTCCCTGGAAGTCTCTGTTTTGCATCAGATAGTGTATTTTTGGTAACTGATTTCGGGCCTGGGTGCCTGGAGTCTTATTTTAGTGTTTTTACACTCATTGTTTACATTTACAACAGCCCTCTGTGTGAGGGGGGGATTTCTAAAAAATAATATCTTTATGTTATTTTAATCATAACTAGATACATTATTATTGTTCGTAAGTGTTGAATAAATTGTTTAAAATATTTTTAAAATTTTTGTCCACACTTAGGCTTGGGATCCATTGGGGCTCAACGTTACTTTTCAGAAACTTGGGCTGTTCTGAAAAAATATTTTTTCAAAATATTTTGATTTCAATTATTTTTTCTATATTAATGGATCATATTATTATTATGTATTTTGATTGCCAGGGGTTAGTGCGAGTACCAGGACTTGTTTTCTTTTCACATTGAAAGGATATTGATCAATTGTTTTAAGAGGAAGACTTCCTCTGACTTTATTATCATTCTATATGTGGTCAGTGTACTCGCATTAACTCCTGTTCTGTATCGTATGATTTCGATGACAATATGGGAAGCGTATGTCACGGTATGTTGTTGGGGATTTGGACACTTCGGTCCTTTCCCCGCAGGGTCACTCTACTTTATCAATTTCTATTTCAGACGATCAAGATTAGGGTGATGTATCTGTGATGTCTTCCAACAGTGTGCCTCCGTCGTCACAATTAATGAAGGGCTAGCGGAAAAGTGCTCATGTAAATACGCCAATTGCCTAAGAGGACCCTAGTAGGTTCGACGGCCTTTGACGTCCGCTAGCTCGCCCGGTGTAGCGTCCATTCACCGAATGGTTCGGCAGCCGGGTTCGTCCGTTGCGGTCTAGAAGGAATTTTGGGGTGATGCGAGCACTATAAATTAACTTAATGCACACCCAGTGACGGCGGATCGGAGGGAGAACGCAGGAAGCCTTTTAGTCCGGTTCATAGCTCGTTCCGGTCCATCCGGACGGCAAGCGAGAGAGGCCCCTCTCTCGTTCAACAACATCTGGCCCCAGATGTTGTGGTACAAAATGTGTCGCAAGCGGAGCATACGTCCGTCGCTCGGGACGCTCCGTTGTATAGGCAGTCCGCTGAGACTGCTAAGGCTTCCTCTTCTCGTCAGCGCACACGACCGCACCTTGGCTGCGTGACCGCCGATATATTACCAGCTTCGCCGATCAAGGATTCTTCGGCGACCAGGTCACACCATCCGGTAGCCAGGGACACGAGGCCTGCAGACTCCGAACGTTCGCATAGGAAGTGTGCGGGAGTCAACGTACACGGAGCTTCCGGTGGCAATGCATCGTAAGACCGCTACTGCACAGGCCTCGGGAACGGACGTGCTTTCCTTAATAGCACAGTTTATCGCAGCATCCCAGCATCAACTGAATCTGTCGCATATATTTTATCCGACGATGCTGGGTCGGGACGCTCCGCGGAAGCGGGTACGGACGTCCGAAAGTTTCATCCGGTCCGACGGGATACCGAAAGGGATTCGGAGGATTTCGAGCTTTCCCTTTCGGAACAACATATGCTGTTGTGTATGTCATCTGACTTGGTCTTCTACAGCTTCTTTCGTCGGACCAGAATGCTGCGATGCCGGATAAGAAACTGATAGCGTCGGTGGACTTAGAAATTTTTGGTTCGGTTCAGGGACATCGTCCCTCAGTTCCGACATAGTCCAATAATGTCACACAAACTTTCGAATTATTGAACGACGCTATATATATTATTTTTTTATGCTTGCTATCCAAGCATTTCTGGTTTCTTGTTCGAAGAGTTATGGAGATGTCTTTCAAAAGTGTGCCTCTGTCGTCATAGTTAATGAAGAGTTAGCGGCAATAAGTGCTCATGGAATATGTCTATCGCCTACGGAGTGACATTCGCTAGCTCACCCGGTGTAGCGTACATTCATCGAATGGTTCGGCTGCCGGGTTCGTCCGTTGTGGTCTAGGAAGGAGATTTGGGTGATGCGAGCACTTTAATTACTTTAGTACTCACCCAGTGACGGCAGATTGAGGACAGATCGGAGGAAGCCTGTTAGTCCGGTTCCTGGCTTGTCCAGGTCCGTCCGGGCTGTGAGCGAGAGAGGTCCCTCTCTCGCCCAACAACATAGGGGACCGCATGTTGTGGTTCAGATATTTTACATTCGGAGCATATGTCCATTGGTCGGGACGCTCTGTTATATTGACAGTCCGAGAGACTGTCTTTAATGCTTCCTCATCCTCACAGCAGGGCACACGACCGCACATTGGCTACGTGACCTCGAGTATCCGATCAGTTTCGGCATTCAGTGATTCCACGGCGAATAGGTCGCGCCATCCGGTAGCCAAGGGACACGAGGCCTATACACTCCGTTCGCTCGCATATTGGAAGTATGCACGGGGTAACGATCACGGAGCTTCCAGCGGCAATGCATCGTAAGACCGCTTCTCCTCAGGCCTCAGTGACGGACGTGCTATCCGAGTTAGCACAGTTGTTTCGCAGCATCCCAGCAATTGACAGTTTCTCGGTCGAATCAGGAATTATCCGACGGCGCTGGGTCGGTGCGGTCCGCGGTTGCATCAGCTACGGACGACCGAACGCTTTATAGGGTCCGACAGGATGGCGAAAGGGATTCGAAAGATTTCGAGTTTTCCCTTTAGTAGTATCAGAAGATGCCTTTCATATCTTCTGGCATTATCTTCCAGTGATTATTATTTCGGACTTCATTGCTGCGATCTTGGATAAGAGACTTATAGCGTCATTGGACTCGGATTTTTCGATCGGTTCAGGGACATTGTCCCTGACTTACCGACGCAGTCCAATATTGTCATTACAACATGTGTTTTATTTTTCGACGCTATATATATATATATATACAAGCCTGCTACTAAGCATGATAGTTTAGTTTCTTGTCCGCGTTGCTCATTTCTGCCATTTTATCATTTATACAAATAGTTTATTTTGGCAGAGCAGGGCATACCGAGAGTTCATATGCGTCTAGACGGTGTGATTAAAGACTGCATATATTCTTTTTCGCCGTTTATGTCTTTTCCAATTTCAATGTTGGGAACGACATTATGTATAGTAGACTTAACTTAGACGCTTTATTATACGTAATCCGCCTTACTGAGGCGTTATCATTACGTCTTCAAGAAAAGATTTACGGGATATTATTCTCAATGTAATTTCTTTTGAGGGCAGTAGTTTGTTCACGTATAACTCCGCCCTTCAGTGGCTGATTGGAGTTAGTTAGACGTGACGCAGCCCTAGCTACATCCACACGCGTGGATAGTAAGGTTAAGAACTCTCTCAGAGTCGCTTCGTTCTCGGAGGAGCTTCTCTTCGACGGCAACTTTTCGGCAATCCATGAATTGCTCGATTTATACGTTCTCTTGTCTATCTAGTGTTACAAGAGATTCAGACTGGGGCAAACATTCGGTGGTTGACTCAGAGAGTGCCGCCGCAGTTGCCGGACCCGAGTGTGGCTGTTATGACGGTTGCCAGTCAAACAGATTGGGATATAATACTGATCCCTACGGATTCGAAGTGCCAGGGTCTTTGGGTTCCGCAGTCTTTTAGCAATCAGTTTAACTTCCGCGGAATAATGTTTTTTAGGCTTGCTTTATGTCATTGCATGAACATTATTCAGAAAGGCATGCCCAAATTCCTGTCCTTTAATTCGACAGTAGTGGCGTATCTCCGGAACCAGGGAGGCACTCTTTCGTTTCCGTTATTCAATTTAATGGAAAGAATCCGTCTGTTGGTTATAGTACACCAAGTTCAGTTTTGGTCCGTCATATTCCGGGTCGTCTGATTGTTTTATCGGACTCCCGTTCTCTTACGGGTCGCTTGTTGCTGTCAGAATGGACTCTCAACAAACAAGTATTCAATCAGATTTGCTATCTATGGGAGCGCCCAATGATGATTTATTTATGACACAGCTTGCTAATCAATTGCAGACGTATGTGTTGGCTTGTCCAGATCTCTGAGCTAATATTGTTAACGCTCTATTGATCTATAGGACGGAATGATAGGATACGCGTATCCTCCGGCGCTGTTGTTTTAGCAGGTATTGCTAAGATAAACAACCACAATACATTTCTGTTGATAGCATCTCTATCTTCACAGAGATCATGAGTAATTTACTCTCTTGTCTACTGTGGGTCTTAACGTGAAATCTTCCTCTATGTGAGGATCTTTTTCACTGGGTAAATCGTGTCATCTTTATCACAACCAGCAAGGTCGCAACCTTCATGTATTCCGTTGTGTGGTCCGTATTGCATTGTAAGCACTGTACTGGACGAGCTTTGGACGCGATTTCTTACTATAGGAGATCCTCTTCTTCGCTATTCTATGCGGCTAAAGTGGAGGCTCTTCCGTCGTGGTGTAGGGATCATTATGTTCATATTGTTGATCCCTCCATACTACTCATTGCTATTTTTTAGTATACTTGTTTCACAAGATCTACTGCAGCCTGTTATTATTTAGGTTATAGGTTTATGTTACCTCATACCTATGCACTCTACGATAGTTTACAATTGAGTCTTTTGTCTCTTTATCTAAGTCAGTTAGTAACTTTTTGATAAATAGACTTAGAATCTTTAGATTAAATTCCTATACGGATTTTAACTTCGGTTCTTATTTAGCTAAGTAATCATTTGAGCCTCTGGAAACAGTAGTTTTCAAATTCTGACCTTTTAGACAGTAATTCTGTTGGTTTCTCTTTTACTGTAGAGTCAGTGAGTTTCATGCACTATCGATGGATGATTTTCACTTTCATAGTTTCGGAATCAATACTTCCGTTACTATTTAGGTTGGATTGTTGCATAAGAGTTAGGCTCCTATTATCCGGAACCTATTATTTTAAGGTCCTTCCGTCTTCGTATGGGCATAGGCCTTTACTCTTTCCGGGTACAGTTTATGTATTTATAAAGATATCTGTTTATTACAAAGGGCGTAAGCTTCTTCTGTCTTTGATGTCTAGTAGAAGGACGTTACGCTCCATTTTATTGTTAATGGATTCTATTAACTATCGGTACTGCTTATGGTATATCATTGACTTAGCAGTTGTGCTTAAGTTTTCGGCTCATGAAGTAAGAGTTCTTCTACTTCTTGGGCTTACATTAATAGTGTCGCTATTATAGATTTTTGAAGGTCGCTCATTGCGCTCAGCCATCCACATTCATGAATTTTATCTTAGAAATATCGAGTCCATTTCTGGAGGCCTCTATTGTTAGGTCTATTATCTACTGCTCAGAATGTCATTCACTTAACAGTTGCTACTATAGCTAGGTAGGCTGTCTGTTTCGGCAGTGTCTCCCCGTTCGGCTGCCCTCTTCGCTCTGGGCTATTTGACCCAGGGCAAGAAAAGGGGGGGGGGGGGGGAGGGTGTTCCCTTGGGTCACCTGTTTTACTATGAAAACAAGGGGATACCTCCTCCGGAGTTAGTAATTCTGAGCTGTTATTGGGATGGTTGTTTAGTGAGAAGTTTAGGTTTTTAAAATTCATTCAAGTCTTAGTTTTTAAAGTATAGCTTGTGAATATTGCATATGTCAACGGACATGATTATGCAATCCTCAGACACTTTTAGGAGTATAAGAGTCTCTATTCTCTAGACTTACTTTATTTATTGGCTTACTTTAAAAATTATTAGTATAAGGATTATATTGGATATTAATAGAGTACATGGATGTATGAAGCTCAATTTTGGAAGGTGTTGTATCTTTCTAATTTATCATAAATAAGAAAGATACATGTAAGGCCTATTACTTCTTTTTCCCTACAGGGGATGACTCTATTTTATTTTATTGAGCGTATTCCATTTTGCTCTATGTCCTTGGCCCTCCAGCCTTTTTACTATTCAGCTATGTCTGGGTCATTGGTACAGTATAAAAATGTTAAAAAATTTATAGTAATGTATATATTTTTTATACTTACCAATGACCCAGACAGGGATGGCCCTCCCAGGAGTTGGGAACTCTTGCCTCCCCTCTGAGTACATAGCGCTTACCAGGCACTGGTTATTAGAATGATTAATGGCGCCAATTTCGGAACGTCCTTGACACTGCGCATGCGCAGTAGGGGCGAAGTGTGGAGGGCCTTTCAGGACATGTTTTCTTTAGTTTTAGATGCAAATTTTGGGGATTGGGGGGCAAAATTTGTGTTTGGCCCTATATTTTAAGAGTTAGCACCAGCTATGTCTGGGTCATTGGTAAGTATAAAAAATATATAAATTACTATAAATTTTTTAACTTTTTCCACACTGACATCCTACTGTCACCCCAATTGCTTCCCCAGACAAATTGTTTGCTGGCTGAAAACTGATTGCATTTTTAGATATGGTTGTTATTGGAGAATATATTTCCAAAATTCTGGGAGTGAGCATGCTATAGCAGACAGATATTAAACATTCACGAAGAAAACATCAAATTGATGTGGTTTTGGATAAAGGTTTAAATTTGAAGTTATAACAAGTGCATTTAATAGAGCCATCTTGAAAGTAAAAGGGTGTGAAATTTCATGGATGCATTTAATTTTTATACAGAGCTGTGTGTTATTGAAAGTCAGTTTTTCATTGTGAAATGTGCAACGTATCCCCTAAATTTGAAGTGACATATTAAAAAGGTAAAAAATGGTGTTAAATTAAAAGCAAAAAAACCCAGCCATCTCCTAATTTTTTGAGCTTTACAACATGCTAAAATTTCATGAAAATTATTTTGTGACATCTACATCAATAACATCACCCGAAAATGTGACCAGAGCCCTTCAAAATTTCCCAGGTGCCACATTTTCAGATATTGTTTTTATTGAAAATGATCTTCCAAAATTTGAAAGAGAAAGGCTCGATACAGAGGAGTTGATATTAAAAGATACAGATAAACATTTAAAACTCATATCACTCACAGTGGGAACAGAAAATTGGAAATTTTCTTCCACCAGTTTTCAGAAGAAATGAAGGTGTATAATTGGGCCAAATTTCATGAGAATCGGTGCTTGGGAAAGTACTAAAGTCTAACTCATGTCCAACTCTCAAAGAAAAAAAATGGGCTAACGATCACAATAAGTCATTTCAACTTACCTTAATAAAACTTACAAAATGAAGCGAATGCTCCTGTTTCAGTTTTGAAATGTATTCATTTTTGAAAATGCACTTCTTGACTCTTCCTGCAGAGCTAATTTGACCTGATTCTTAATGTTGAATTGCATGTTCCATGATTTTTTTACAGACCTTTTGGGAAAATAATGCAGAACACGACTCCAGAAAATAAAGGAGGAAAGGTGGCCTCATCACATTTTAAGAGTCACACTGCAAATTCAGTGGTTCCCAACTGAAATCTTATGGGTGGAAAGTGAAAAGAATGAAACCGACCTTAAAAAACCCAGAAGAGCTGCATATAAAAAAAATGTTTTGAACATTAAGATGGCTAGGCCTTGAAATGAAATGCGGAACTTCAACAGCCAGTTTCAGCTGAGTTTCCATTGAAATGCATCTACTTGTCAGCTGAATAGAGAATTCACTTTTCCTAAATTCACAAATTTAAATAACAACTGACAGAAAGTACCCAGGGTGAGTAAAAAGGGTGTGTGGGGGATTGGTTGGGGGGGGGGGGGTGTTGTGTGCAGTGGCACGCACAACCTTTGTGTCTCAGGTATGCCTACATACAGACTTCTGCCCCTGGTACTTTCTTTTTTTTCCTTCTTTGTTTATGTCGCCTGTTGATTGACTGACTTTTGATATATTAATCGCATTTTAAGAAATTACACTACAAATCCAACGGTTCCCAACCAACAATCTTATGGGTGGGAAGTGAAACAGATGAAGCCACACCCCATATTTTTATACTGTACCAATGACCCAGACATAGCTGGTGCTAACTCTTAAAAATCTAGGGCAAACACAAATTTTGCCCCCCAATCCCCAAAATTTGCATCTAAAACCGAAAAAAAATTATGTCCTAAATGGTCCTCCATACTTTCCCTCCACTGCGCATGCGCAGTGTCAAGGAGGTCTCGAAATTGGCGCCAATTATCATTCTTTGTTTGGCCCTTCATCAGTTCACATCTGACTGATATTTGTGCTTGTAAATCTCAGTTTAAATGATGCCAGACACATGAATATTAGAGAAATGGTGGATCTAAAGAGGAATTAGAAGGAGGAGAGGAAAAATGAGTGGCAAGAAATAATCAGGGCTGTAACTTTAAATTTTTTTTACAAAATTATGTTATGTTGCGTAATTTCGAGGCATGGGCCTGTTGTTGTCATTCTTGCTATAAAGTTACACTGCTTGTTCAGTGTTTCCTCTCTCCCTTTCCTTTAAGTCCCCCCTTGCTATTCTCCCATGCTTTTGGCATATTTTTTGTAATATTATTACTAAAATTTCTTGGGAGTTTTAGCTTGGTAACAGAATGAATTCTGTTCTTTTTCCCATGTTTACGTCCTCACCCATGGGTGTTTAGGCGTAGTGTTCTGCATCTACCATCTGATGTTCTGCAGTTTCTTCCCTGGAAGTCTCTGTTTTGCATCGGATAGTGTGTTATTGGTAACTGATTTCGGGCCATGGTTATCAGTGCCTGGAGTCATGTTTCTGGTGTTTATACACTTCTTGTTTACATTGACAACAGTCTCTGTGGAGGGGGATTTCTTGTCTTTGTATTAGCTTAATCATAACAAGATACATTATTATTATATGTAAGTGTTGCATTAATTTTTTAAAATATTTTTAAAATTTTTGTCCACACTTAGGCTTCTTGGGATCCATTGGGGCTCAACGTTACTTTTCAGAAACTTGGGCTTTTCTGAAAAAAATATTTTTTCAAAAAGTTTTTTTGATTTCAATTATTTTTTCTATGTTAATGGATCATGTTATTATGTATCTTTGTTTTCGGGGGTTGGTGCGAGTACTAGGACTTTTTGTATTCTTTTCACAATGAAAGGATATTGTTCAAATTGTAATAAGAGGAAATCTTCCTCTGACTTTCATAATCATTGTATTAATTGTAGTCAGTGTACTCGCACTAACTCCTGTTCAGTATGTGTCAATTGGGATGACAAACATTGGAAACGTGTGTCACGGTATGTTGTTAGCGGGGAAAAGGCCATGCCGGTCCTTTCTCCACAGGGTCACTCTAGTTTATCAATCTCTATTTCAGAGGAACAAGAACAGGGTGATGTTTCCGTGATGTCTTCCAAAAAGTGTGCCTCCGTCGTCACAGTTAAATGAAGAGCTAGTGGCAAAAGTGCTCATGGAAAATACGTCAATTGCCTAAGAGGTCCCTAGTAGGATCGACAGCGTTGGCGTCCGCTAGCTCGCCCGGTGTAGCATCCATTCATCGAATGGTTCGGCAGCCGGGTTCGTCCGTTGCGGTCCAGGAAGGAGATTTGGGTGATGCGAGCACTATAAATAGACAAAGTGCACACCCAGTGACGACGGATCAGAGGAGAGAACGGAGGAAGCCTATTAGTCCGGTTCCTAACTCGTCCAGGTCCATCCGGGCTGCGAGCGAGAGAGGTCCCTCTCTCGTACAACAACATCTGGGACCAGAT
The DNA here is from genome assembly GCA_031216915.1 of Pictodentalium vernedei. NCBI lineage: Eukaryota > Metazoa > Mollusca > Scaphopoda > Dentaliida > Dentaliidae > Pictodentalium > Pictodentalium vernedei. Next base: position 171,968,168 of record CM062290.1, read on the forward strand.
GTTGTCGTACAAAACGTTTCGCATTCGGAGCATACGTCCGCCGCTCGGGACGCTCCGTTATATAGACGTCCGGAGAGACTGTCGATAAGGCTTCCTCATCCTCACGGCAGCGCACATGACCGCACCTTGGCTACGTGACCATGGATATCCAGCCAGCTTTGCCAATCAGGGATTCCACGGCGACCAGGTCACGCCATCCGGTAGCCAGGGACACGAGGCCTGTAGACTCCGGACGTTCGCATAAGAGAAGTATGCAGGAGTCAACGTACACGGAGCTTCCAGCGGCAAAGCAACGTAAGACCGCTACTCCACAGGCCTCAGTGACGGATGTGCTATCCCAAATAGCACAACTTATCGCAGCATCCCAGCAAACGACAGAAACTCTGTCGGATCAGGAATTAACTGACGACGCTGGGTCGGTACGCTCCACTGAAGCATCAGGTACGGACGAGTGAGAACTTCATAGGGTCCGACAGGATGGCGAAAGGGATCCTCGGAGGATCTGGAGCTTTCCCTTTCGGAACAACATAAAGCTGCCGTAGATTTCATCCGGCATTATCTTCCAGAGGTTGTTCCGTCAGACCAGAATGCTGCGATGCCGGATAAGAGACTGATAGCGTCATTGGACACGGAATTTTTTGATCGGTTCAGGGACATCGTCCCCTGAGTTTCCGACACAGTCCAATAAAGTCACAAGAACATTCGAATTATTGAACGACGCTATATATAAGCTTGCTACCAAAACAGGCAAGTCTAGTTTCTTGTCCGCAAATGCTCTAAATCTGCCTTTCATCAATTCAAGGAATAAATTTGAAACGGCAGGACAGGGCATACCGAGAGTTCCTCTGCATCTAGACGACGAGGCTGAAGACTTGGAATTGTCTATACCGTCGTCTATGTCAATTCCAACCACGATGTTGGAAACGACAATAATGTCTAACAGAGTTAACTTAGATGCTTTATCATGCGCAGACCACCTTACTAAGGTGTTATTATTTCGTCTTCAAGGGAAAGAATTCCAGGATATACAATCCTCATTAAGACTTCTTTCAAGGGCAGTAGCTTATTCCACGTATAACTCCGCCCTTTCAGTGGCAAACCTGGAGTTGGTTAGATGTGACGCAGCCCTAGCTACATCCAAGCGCATGGATAGTAAGGTGAAGAACTCTCTCAGAGTCGCTTCGATCTCCGGAGAGCTTCTCTTCGACGGCAAGCTTTCAGCAATCTATGATAAGATAACTAAGAAAGCTTCGGATTCTCTGCTATTCAAATCCACTTCCAAAAAGTCGGATACAGCAGAAAAGAGTAAGACAGGCACTCCTGGGACAAGTACGCCCAAGAGAAGTTCCTATAGAGGTTCTTATACGTCCTGTAGGTCTTATTCTAGAGACCGTCAAGGCAGCGACTCACATGCGGGACGTTACTCTGGCCGAGACAACCGGTCAGACGTCCCTAGGTCGACGGGACGAGGTGCAGGTCGTGGAGGACGTAGTTTCTCCTTCCGCAAGCCTCGCAGGTCCAGGAGGTGATGGTTTGAACCTCTATCGTGTTCCGGTAGGCGGAAGATTATCGAGTTTTATAAATGAGTGGGCGTCAATTACGGACAACCCCTGGGTCCGAGGGGTAATTTCGGAAGGACTAAGAATATCCTTCAAACGAAAGCCTCCATTAACTCGAAGTCCAAAATGGACTCAGCTTCCGTCAAATCCGCAGAAAAGAGATGCTCTTTTATCAGAAGTACAGTCTCTTCTGACGAAGAACGCGGTAGAGGTCGTAGAAGACCAGGAATCACCGGGTTTCTACAGCCATCTGTTTCTGGTTCCGAAACCAGATGGCTCGTTCCGTCCAGTCATAGATCTGAGCTGGATAAACAAGCTGATCGTCGCTCCGAAGTTCTATATGGAGACAATTCGATCAGTCAGAGCGAGTATTCGGGTGAACGACTATGCTACAAGCATAGATCTCAAAGATGCGTACTTTCACGTCATGGTACATCCGACATTCAGAAAGTATCTACGCTTTGCAGTCATAGGAGTTGTATATCAGTTCCGAGCGGTTTGAACCTAGCGCCCTGGGCTTTCACTCGAATAATGAACTCGGTAATGATTCATTTCCGAGCTCATTCATCTGCGGTAACGTCGGCCTACCTGGACGACATTCTTCAGAGGTACGGCAACGAGTTAATGCTTGAGAACGATGTGCAGAATCTGCTTCTATTACTCCGACGTCTCGGTTTTATAATAAACAAGGAGAAGTCGGATCTGGTGCCGTCCAAGTCATTCACTCATCTGGGAATGAGCTTCGAGACGCACAACAATCTTGTTCATCTGCCATTAACCAGAGCGAAATTAATCAGTTGTTACGCTCGCTATTGTCTTCACTCAGACAAAGTCACAGCGAGAGAGTTCATGAGACTGATAGGTCTGTGCGGAGCTGCTGTGGATCTCATTCCGATGGGGCAGTTATGCACTCGTCTTCTCCAAATTTTCTTGACTCAGAAATGGAGTGTAAAGATTCATTCGCTCGATATAGACGTTCTCTTGTCAAGTCAAGTGAAACAAGAGATTCAGACTTGGGCAAACATTCAGTGGTTGACTCAGGGAGTTCCACTGCAGTTGCTGGATCCGAGTTTTACGATTATGACGGATGCCAGTCAAACAGGTTGGGGTGCAACATTGACCCCAACGGATTCGAAGTGCCAGGGTCTTTGGGATCCACAGTTTCTAGGCAAGCACATAAACATCAAGGAAATGATGTCAATTTGGCTTGCACTACATCATTGGATGAACATTATTCAGAAAGCACATGTCCAAATCCTGTCCGACAATATGACAGTAGTAGCGTATATCCGGAACCAGGGAGGCACTCATTCTGTTCCGTTATTCAATTTAACGGAAAGAATCCTTCTGTTTGTTCTAGAACACCAAGTTCTGCTTTCGGTCCGTCATATTCCGGGTCGTCTGAATGTATTAGCAGACTCCCTTTCACGGAAGGGTCGCTTGTTGCCATCAGAATGGACTCTCAACAAACAGGTATTCAATCAGATTTGCTACCAATGGGAGCGGCCAATGATAGACTTATTTGCGACACAACTCAACAATCAGTTGCAGACGTATGTGTCTCCATGTCCGGATCCCCGAGCATATGCAGTAGACACTCTATCGATCTCGTGGGATGGAATGATAGGATATGCGTATCCTCCAGTGCCGTTGATTCAGCAAATATTGCTAAAGATAAAACAATCACAATGCAAAATTCTGTTGGTAGCATCTCTGTCTCCACAGAGACCGTGGATAAATCTACTCAGGTGTCTGCTGTGGGACTTACCGCGAAAACTTCCTCCACGAGAGGATCTTCTTTCGCAGGGGAAATCGCGTCAACTTCATCACAACCCGCAAGGTCTCAACCTTCACGTATTTCCATTGTGCGGTCCTTCTTGCATTGCAAGCATTTTACAGGACGAGCAGTGGACGCGATTTCTAACTGTAGGAGGACCTCCTCTTCACTAAACTATGCGGCTAAGTGGAAGGTCTTTCGTCGTTGGTGTAGGGATCATTCTGTTGATATTTTTGATCCCTCCATACCAGACATTGCAAACTTTCTAGTATACTTGTTTGATGAGATCAAACTGCAGCCTGTTACTATTAAAGGTTATAGGTCTATGTTATCTGATACCTATGCACACCATGATAGTTTACAAATTGGATCTAATGTCTCTTTATCTAAATTAGTTAGAAACTTCTCGATAAATAGACCTAGAACCCTTAGATTAATTCCTAAATGGAATTTAGCTTGGGTTCTTCTTGAACTAAAAGAAAAGCCATTTGAGCCTCTTGAGACAGTAGATTTCAAATTCTTGTCTTATAAGACAGCATTTCTCTTAGCTTTCTCTTCTGCTAGAAGAGTCAGTGAGCTTCATGCACTATCGGTGGACGATTCTCACTATTGTAGTGTCGGGAACACTATTACCTTTACTACTAATGTTGGATTTTTGGCTAAGAATCAGGCTCCTAATAAATATCCGGAACCTATTGTTATTAAGGCCCTTCCGTCTTCAGACGGGCATAGGCCTTTACTCTGTCCGGTTAGAGCTTTACGTATTTATAAACAAAGATCTCAGTTTATCAGAAAGGGACGAAAACGCTTCTTTCTGTCTCTAATGCCTAATAGAAAGGACATTACGGTCCATTCTATTGCTAGATGGATTCAATTAACTATCCGTACTGCTTATGATAATCTATCTTCAACTCAGCAGTCTGTGCTTAAGATTTCGGCTCATGAAGTAAGAGCTCTTTCTACATCTTGGGCTTATGCAAATAGTGTTGCTATTACAGATTTGATGAAGGCTGCATATTGGTCTCAGCCATCCACATTCACAAATTTTTATCTCAGAAATATTGAGTCCATTTCTGGAGACCTGCATTGTTTAGGTCCGTTATCTGTTACTCAGAATGTCGTCCACTAAACAGTTGCAACTATAGTTATGCAGGCTTTCTGTTCCGGCAGTGACTCCGTCCTGCTGCCCTCTTCGCTCTGGGCTATTTGACCCAGGGCAAGGGGAAGGGGGGGGGGGAGGGTGTTCCCTTAGGTCACCTGCTTTATAGTGAAAAGCAAGAGGATACCTCCTCCGGAGTCAGTAATTCTGAGTCATTACCGGGATGGTTTTAAAGTGTAAAGTTAATGTTTAAAAATTCATTCATGTCATATTTTTAAAGTGTAGCTCGGTGTGAAGCATTTGTATATGTCACGTGTCAAACGGGCGTTAATATACAATCCTCAGACACTTTTAAAAGAGTATAAAGAGTCTCAATTCTCTGGACTAACTTTATTGGCTTACTTTAAAAATAATTAGTATAAAGGGTTATACTGGATGTTAATAGAGAACATGAATGTTATTATGCTCAATTATGGAGGGTGTTGTGTCTTTCTAATTGATCATAAAATAAGAAAGATACATGTAAAGCCTAATACTCCTTTTCTCCTCGAGGGGATGACTCTATTTTATATAGTTGAGCTTATTGGATTTTCCTCTATGTCCTAGGCCCTCCAGCCTTTTTACTATTCAGCTATGTCTGGGTCATTGGTACAGTATAAAAATGTTAAAAAATTTAGAGTAATTTATATATTTTTTATACTTACCAATGACCCAGACGGGGATGGCCCTCCCAGGAGTTGGGAACTCATACCTCCTCGCTGAGTACATAGCGCTGACCAGGCACTGCTTGTAAGAATGATAATTGGTGCCAATTTCGAGACCTCCTTGACACTGCGCATGTGCAGTGGAGGGAAAGTATGGAGGACCATTTAGGACATAATTTTTTCGGTTTTAGATGCAAATTTTGGGGATTGGGGGGCAAAATTTGTGTTTGGCCCTAGATTTTTAAGAGTTAGCACCAGCTATGTCTGGGTCATTGGTAAGTATAAAAAATATATAAATTACTATATATTTTTTAACTTTTCTGCAGGGGGGGGGGGGGGGGGGTTTGGAACACTCAAGGAGGCAGGTTTGTGAGGGAAGGCAGTGGTTAAAAGCCTGTTTAAGAGAGTTGACCACCGCCTGTAGGGCCATCTTTGCTCACAAGTCTTAGTCTTTAGTTTGTGCAACCAACAGGACATGTTTTTAGGTGGTGGCAAGTGGGTGTTTATCGATTAGAATTATCAGATTCTTCTAAAAAGCGTACAGTAAAAAGAAAATCTAGTGTTTTTGAGTGGATACCAAACATTATCTCTCTCATGACTGAGACATATGGTTATTTTTGCTCGTGCAAGTGCTCGTGAGAAATAGCCATTTGTCTCGTTCACTCATGAGATAATTTTCGGTATCAACACAAAAACACTAGATATCCCCTATGTACATGGTGCATGTTACCACAACCCAGAAGTTTGATTTATCATTTTCTTGACTGATATTGTTTTCTGTCGTCTGCCCACCCACATGCCATTTTTGTGTCGCCACCCCACGAAGAGAGGATCGACATATAGGGATTACTTTTGTCGTCTTGCGTCGTCCGCGTCGTCATCCGCGTCACACTTTCTCTTATCCGCCACTCCTCTTTAACCTATGAATGGATTTTGATGAAACTTTCAGTGATTCTTTATCACATAATGGCATTGAGCACCTCCTATTTTGTTTTTTGATCCGCTGTATTTTTCCAGAGTTATGCCCCTTTTCCACTTAGAATTCTGTCTGAAATATTAAAATATAGTGCAGGCGACACACGTCTTCCATGGAAGACTCACATCTAAGTACAAAAAATAGCCTGAGAAACAGAAGATCTACTTTGTGGGTCCTAACCATGAATAGTTGCATCCATACCTCGTATCATTGATTCTATTGACTCTTTGAAGTAGAACTTCCTTCACATGGAAAAGTTTTGACCTCTAGTTTTAAGGGGCCAGAAAATGACAGAAGCTAGCTGTGTTGAATTATTTAAGAAAATTTTCTCTTTTATTTCCAGGTATAACACCAGCAAATGTCATCTTGTTGAAGACTTGGATAATTTAAAATATTTTGGTTATCGAGGAGAAGCACTTTCTAGTATTCGAGATGCATCATCTGTACTAGAGATTGTAACAAGAACTAAACACTCTTCTCAAACGTATTGTCGACTTTTTCAAAAGGGCAGTGCTCTGAAAGTTGCTGAATCAAAAACATGTCGACCAAGTACTGGTACTACAATCACTGCATATGAATTATTCTATAATCTGCCAGTGAGAAGAAAGTGTGTTAATGTTGGGTTAGAGTTTGAAAAAATCAGACAACGAGTTGAAGGCATCGCTTTAATCAATCCACAAATTTCCTTTTCTCTTCGGAATGATATTACAGGAACTGTTGTTATACAGACTCACAAAAGTAATAATAGCCTTGGAGCATTCACGTATTTATTTGGTGTAAACAGAGCTAGGTATTTATCAGAAATATATCATGCTTTTGATAAATTTGAAATTACTGGTTACATCAGTAAGGAAGGGTACTGTAAGAAGGACCTCCAGTTTCTTTACCTAAATGGACGACTTGTTCTAAAAACAAAAATCCATAAAATCATCAACAAAATTCTTGGTAAATATTGCTTTGGAAGAAAGAAGTATGTACAGGAATCACCAGGTTTGAGAGACACATCAAGTCCATCAGTTTCATCTAGTCCAACTAAACATACTGAAAAGCATGCCGTTTTCATTCTGGACATTAAATGTCCATACAATAGCTATGACATCACTTTTGACCCAGCTAAAACAGTTGTTGAATTCAAAGACTGGGAGACACTTGTTAATCAAATTGAAACACTTGTTAGAGGATTTTTGAAAAAAGAAGGAATAATTATAACAACTGATAATAAATTGAAAGATGATATTTTGGTGGATAACAAAGTTTCTAAAGAGAAAGAACAACCCACAAACTTAGTTCAGGAAGATGAAATAATACTCTTGAGTGATGAACAAAAATATGCTAAAAGTATATCATCATTTGATGTTATAAACAGTTTAGTATCAAAAACAGCACATCGTATAAACTGCAGAAATAAGGACATGACTGCCAAAAATTCTTATTCATCAGATAATGACCTGAAAAATGGAAATTCCACTGTAGAACATATTTGTAGTGAAAAAACAGCTGGAGCTTCTACAGATATTCAGATTAAAACAGCAGTTGTAAAATGTACATGTGAGTCACCTTTACAAGATATAGACAATGAAAAACAGTTTGCAGCCACTCTTGACAAAGCCACAATTCCATTTTCATCAGAGGAGCTTACAGATCAAGTAAGTTCTAAATGCAGAGCATTAAGTTGTACCAGTAAATCAAATCTGGTTGTGTCTGATGAGAAAAGCAATGAGGAGGCATCAACATCTAACCACATAGTCAATGATAAAATCCAAACAGAAGGTAAAACAAAAATATTAGAAGATGTGTCAAAAGAAGGAAAACAAAGAGCTGGTAGTGGATTCCCAAACTTGTCATCAAGTTTTGAAGGTATGCCTACTACTGTGATTTCAGAGACGACTTTAAGTGATGTTTCCACATGGGTAAGCGGGCAGTCATTATCCTTAAGTGATATTAATCCATTGGGATGTAGTACACCACTTTCTAATTTGAGTAAATCTCCAACAACACCATTAACATCAAGCCTCTCAGAAAGCTTTTCATATGTTGACAGTGCAACTTCTTTTCTGTCCGAAGACCCACTATATATAACATCTGAAGTTTACAGCAGTAATGAAGCACCCCTTCCACCAAAGTTTGGTAACAGAACCTTCAATGAAAGTGCAGAGACGGATTCTGGTATTGGAGATGAAAGTAATGGTGGTAAGAACACAAATTATTCTGATGTAACATCTAAACCAATCACTTTACCCAGAGGTGAAATATCAATTCTCAGCCAGTTCAGAAAAAGAAAGTTTGAAGATGACCTTATTTTTACTAGAAATTCATCAGACTCTATTTCTCGTCGACTGAATGAAATTCATAGTGTATCTATGAATAATGCTTCTACTTTTAAAAAGCCTAATATTTTTAATAAGACAAAACCACCCCAAACTTTATTGAAAGAAACTCTTGTTTCCAAGTCCTGCACTTCATCTTGTGAGTGTCTCAGGAATTTGGGAAATGATGTACACCATAGTTCAAATTGTTTCAACAGTCAAAATACAAAGAAAAATGGACACGATTCATCACTGAAAAACAAGAGTTCTGAAATTAATAGCTTTGTTCCAACTTCTCTATCCAATAATAAACCTGATTCCAAAGAACAGTGTGATAGCTTCCAGGAGAAGTCGGTGTCTAATTGTACAAACATGCCAGAATGTACTTGTGGAATGAAGCCCTTGAAGAAGGAAAAAACAGCTATTTGTTCACAGTGTCATTCAGGCATGAAAAAGTCAGATCCAATGGATCTGCCTTTCTCTAGACTGTGTTGTAGTGCGGACTTCAATTCCGTGAAGTCAAGCAATCTGAATAAATCAGATTTGTATAATAAATTATATATAAATGACAGTGATTGTTGTTCAACAGATACCTGCAGAGGGAGGAGTTGTGCAGATTTATGCCATTGTGTTAAAAAACAACAGTTGACCAAAGTTCAGAGTTGCTCTGAATTTAAATCTTCAGTCACTTCATCTAGTTCCAAACATATGTGTTCTCATGTGCAGGATGCCAGACATAGTGACCTTACAGGCAAAGAGTCAGTATTGCCACAAACATTAACAAAAGCTGCGAAGCTGGCAAAACGAATGAGGGATGGTAAAGAATATCCAACTTCTGAGCAGGAAAAGTTTCTAACATCTGCATCTTTCATACAGACTCCTAGTTCAATACTTAAACAACTCAACTCCCATACTAATGATATGAAGACATCAAACAGTGCAAAACAGTTGGATAATCGTGGGAATATGCTTTCAAATACATTGTTAGATATTAAGAAAACTAAGACCAAAAGTGCTGCAAATTCTGTCTTGGTTGATGTTCATAATCCTCAAGCGAATCATTGTTCTAAAGAAAACATTGATGCTGACGATTCTTGTGATAATCGCTTTGATAATGAAATGCAACAAAATCCTCCCATTGATGAATCACAGTTATATTTGACAAATACAAATGAATTTAGTTTGGAGAAAAAGGTTTTTACTTCTCGTGATTTAGATAAACAATCAGTTATGGAACTTGACATGTCTGACCCATCAGAAAGCACTGCAGGTGGGAGTATTTCACTAGTGTCAAATAACATGTATTGTGATATAGAGTCTGGTTTATCAGGCAGTGGAGTTCTGTCTGGAATTGTTGATGCATCCACATTGTTCCACAATTTTACTGCTGGCTGTTGTGAACCAACCATTTTGTTAGAGCATACTTCAGACTTGAACAGACAAACCATTGCACCACAAACAGAGACTTTATGTCAATTTTCCAATTCTATAGCTCAAAGTGATAAAGAAACACAAGAATTTTTAGCTGCTTCCCAAGGCTTTCAAACAGATGATCCTAATAAGAATGACATGTCTCTAAATAATAGTGAGTGTGAAAATGATAATGACTTAGTAGAATTATCCCCAAGAAAACCACAAGATTCTTTTGAACCCTCAAACACTGAGTGTTTTCAAAATCATCCAAGTATCAGTTCATTCTCAGTGACCTGTAATGATTTCAAACAGGATGACACAGAAATGCAGATTGAGACTGATATCATCAATGTACCAAAGGATCAAACTGACCCATTACACCTAATCATCAAGGAATCAGATACCCATAACAACACTAATGGAACTGTTAATATTAGCTGTTCAGGTGAATACGAGGAAAATTCTACAAGCCATTTGGCAAATGAACTCCATCCACAAACCAATGATTCCCAGTCTGATGGGCATAATATACAAAGTTTTCAAAAAATGGATAATGCCATTGGGGATGATGGTGCCAAACTGGATGACCAGGATTCAAGCTGTGGTTGTGAACACCGTGGTGATGAAACTAATGTGTCACAAGTTGATAATAACTGGATCCAGATGTCCAAGTCAAAAACGGGTAAGAAATACATATCATCCCAGTACAGTGCAACCCTGTTAATTGAATAGTCACTTTGCCCAAGAAAAATATTCAATTAACAGAAGTATACAATTAACAGGGATTTGCAAATTATCCTATTTTATGGTCTTAAATTTAATATTTATTCTATCCTACCTTGTTGACAGAGCTCGAGCTCTGTCAAACAATGTATAATAGAATAAAAACAAAATTGCACTTCTAAAGGCAAATAAAATGGCATATAATGTATGGGAAAACACTGGCCATCGAGAGCAATTGAGGGCAGCAAGAGAGAGTTTTCTGTACTTTTCATTCCATTAACAGAAGTTTGCTCTATAACCCCTTTTCAATTATCAGGTCAAATTTGCATTGGAGGTATGGTAAATGGTTCTGTGTTTTGAAATTTTATTCAGTACACTGGTAGAGTGCTGGAAGCCCATATTTGGGCTTTACTCTGAAGTGCAGGTGCTGCCACAAAAGGCTTCATATTCTCAGGATATACTTTGTATTATCTTTGAAGTGAAATTATTCAGTATGTATGAATTTGCCTTGTTACAATTTATGGGAGAGTGCCTGTAGGCACTCTCCCATAAATTGTAACAAGGCAAAGAAACTGAACACATTGTGAGAATTCTCTCATTTAATTTTGATTGCTGTTGTTATTAGTTTGGTGCATCGATGCAGCAGTCGGTAAGATATATTCATTACACAGTTTGTTGGTGGCCTAATTTGGTATATATGGTGTCAGTTAATTCCATATTCTACTCAAGCTCGAGTCCAATATGGAATTAACTGACACCATATATACCATATTAGGCCACCAACAAACTGTGTAACTAATAGTATCTGCTAACTAAACATATTTATTTTACCAGGTGCCTCATGCACTTTTGCAAGACTGTATTTGCAACCTAATGCTGCCTGATTTACTTTTCCAAGAACATATTATAGGCTGATCTTGATTTTGTTGTGTTTTCAGCTGCATGTCTTTCCTCTTTTTCTCCGCTACATTTAGTTCTGATAAATTTCCAAAATGTTTCATGGTGCAACTGATGAGTGATTTTTACATGTGTTTTTGTTTTTAAAGAAAGCATCTACTTCAGGTGATACAAGGGTGCTAACTCAATTTTCACTTGAGTTATACATTATCAATCGATTTATAAATATGTCCAGACTGCATTAACTGGTGAGATATTTTGGCATTGCAGTCTCAGCATCTAGTATTGGAGGTAAGGATACATATTGGGTATCCAAAATGGCATCTACTCACTCCAAATGGATCCATATGGGATGACTTCAACTGCATTTGGCTCAAGTCTTGACTGACTTACACTGCATGCTGGTTAAAGAAGCTTACTGGTAAAATAATATAAGTTACAGGACGTTTAGTAGGCAGATACGGTGTCACATGAGGCAAAAGCGCTAGCCAAACCTAATATTGTTCTCAGTGAGACTCATACTGTGTTTTCGCTATGCAAGTTTTAGGTCTGGTAACCAGACCCATTCCCCTTGCTGGTCATGGTTAGAATTATTTATTTTTTTACAGTGATATCAGGGCCAAAAAAGTAGAATTTGTCCATGGGTAAATGTACTACAACATTTATTTTTAACACATATCATGCCCCCTTCCCTCTCCCCCTCCACCCAAGTATGTCTCTTTGAAATCTGTATATGTTTAAACTCCCAACACATTGGTTCAACATTTTGATATGTACATGTAGCGTTTCAAGGAATAATCAGATGGCACTGATTCATCATACATTGAGGGTGGAAAAGATCAAGGTAATCTTAAATCTTTGCAGGGGTAATCTAAAAGCGTCAATCACTGATGCAATGATCAGAGTAATCAGTACATCCAAGAATTTCGGAAATAAGGTCTCCCTATGAAACACATGCCCTCAATATGTTCGCATTGCATTGCTTTTCAGTTCAGAGATATGCTTCCATACAATATTATCATTTGGAATTTTACAATGAGTCGTAAAAAAAGGATTTTACAAATGGAAGTGGATGCCAAAAGATGCAAAGGGCACTTCAGAAAGAGAGTTGTTTTTTTTCACATGGATGAAGAAACAACTGGTGCAACAGGGACGACTGCACAGTGCAGTGACGCAACTTAACAGTCTCTAACTGATTTGACTGGGCAGAGTATCTCTATGCCAGGGCCGACTACAGCTGTATTCTGTATCCTATCAGACCCACTATATTTTCCTTGGTGGAAACCCTATCTACTGTGACGTTGTATTTGCTAACTAAACAAGCTTACAAAGTTGTTTGCAAACCATTTTATGTTTTCATTAAATTTTGCTGTTTGGATTCATTTGTTGACAAAGCCAGACAAGTAGTGATGCAATTCACTGGAAGTACATGTTATCCAACATCTCATTGATAGCTAAGAAAATTATTGATTTAATACCTCTGACACGAATTTACAATTTTGCCTGCTTTCTGAAACTTTGACCTGAAAACAAACTTTCTGAAGTGCCAATTAGTGTAATTCAGACTGATTTTTCTGGTAAAAACAAAATGGCAGACACTGACAATTAATTTTCATGTGCCAGTGCTGGTATATTGAAATAATATGGGTTCTCTGTTAACCATTATCATCGGTGTATTTCTTTTCACTAGTTAAATAATATATGATATATAACAGAGGTTAGCCTAAGTTCAAAGGTTATTGTGTTACTAAGTCGATCTTTCCTGAGCCAAACTAGTTTCGAACTGTGTTGTTCTTTTTCAGTGGCATGAAAGCCAGAGATCACTGTTGCTCATTCCCTTTTATACCCCCATGGGAGGGTGTAATGCACCGGTCAAGTGAGTACATGACCAGATCATCCTGAGGTAGCATGGTGGATGTAGCCATCTAGGCTGGCTGCATCCCCTCTGGGTCAAAAGGTCAAATTGGCCCTCTGATGTTGAACTGATGACCTGTGATCTCTGTGTCGGAGGTCATGGGAGGGGTGGGCCCCTACTGGGGCATTTGCCTAGACTTGTTACTAGGACCATTTGGGTTGGAGGTAATGTGTACTATGAGGGGGAGGGAATGTTTCCAGTACGAAGTAGCCTGCCTCATTTGTCCCGAGGCTCTTTGGCAAATTTGCATAGAATCTCAGCCGTGAGGCCTTCCATGGACAGTGATGTTGTTGGGTCATCATTGGCACAAGTGGACGCTTTCTCAATAGTCTTGAGTCCTGGTGTCCACTAAGGTCATTGTGCAAGAAGCCTTATGTTTTTCAGGTATTCCTTGCGTACGAATTGTTTGTGGCAATTCGAACAAAATACCCGGACTGCATCCATGTGTGTTCTGCATATATGCCTCTCCAGTCTCTGCCGATGTGCATAAGCCTTGGAGCAAATGTTGCAGACAAACTCCATTTTTTTTTAATGTATATTTGCTTGCTGAAAACGTGAATGTTAAAAAATTTATAGTAATTTATATATTTTTTATACTTACCAATGACCCAGACTTAGCTGGTGCTAACTCCACAAAAACCAGGGCCAAACACAAATTTTGCCCCCCAGTCCCCAAAATTTGCATCCAAAACAAAAAGAAATCATGTCCTAAAGGACCTCCATAGTACGACTCTACTGCGCATGCGCAGTGACGCAGTCGTCCCGAAATTGGCGCCAAATATCATTCTTACTGGCAGTGCCTGGTCAGCGCTATGTACTCAGCGGGGAGGCAAGAGTTCCCAACTCAGGGAGGGCCATCCCCGTCTGGGTCATTGGTAAGTATAAAAAATATATAAATTACTATAAATTTTTTAACATTTTTATACTGTACCAATGACCCAGACTTAGCTGAATAGTAAACAGGCTGGAGGGCCTAGGACATAGAGGAAAATCCAATAAGCTCAATTATAAAATAAAGAGGTAACCCCTTAAGGAGAAAAGGAGTATTAGGCTTTACATGTATCTTTCTTATTTAATATTTAAATTAGAAAGATACACTACCCTTAATAATTGAGCACAATAACATTCATGTTCTCTATTAACATCCAGTATAACCTTTATACTAATTATTTTTAAAGCAAGCCAATAAATAAAGTAGTCCAGAGAATTGAGACTCTTTATAATCATTTAAAAGTGTCCGAGTATTGTATATTAAAGCCCGTTTGACACTTGACATATACAAATGCTTCACACCGAGCTACACTTTAAAAATAAGACATGAATGAAATTAAACATTAATATTACACTTTAAAACCATCCCGGAAGCGACTCAGAAATACTGTCTTGGAGGAGGCATTCCCTTGCTTTTCACTATAAAGCAGGTGACCTAAGGGAACACCCGCCCCCCCCCCCCCCCCCTTCCCCTTGCCCTGGGTCAAATAGCCCAGAGCGAAGAGGGCAGCCGGACGGAGTCACTGCCGGAACAGAAAGCCTGCATAACTATAGTTGCAACTGTTTAGAGGACGACATTCTGAGCAACAGATAACGGACCTAAACAATGCAGGTCTCCAGAAATGGACTCAATATTTCTGAGATAAAAATTAGTAAATGTGGATGGCTGAGACCAATAAGCAGCCTTCATTAAATCTGTAATAGCAACACTATTAGCATAAGCCCAGGAAGTAGAAAGAGCTCTTACTTCATGAGCAGAAATCTTAAGCACAGACTGCTGAGAAGAAGATAAATCTTCATACGCAGTACGGATAGTTAACTGAATCCATCTAGCAATAGAATGGACTGAAATGTCCTTTCTATTAGGCATCAAAGACAGAAAGAAACGTTTCCGTCCCTTTCTGATGAACTGAGATCTCTGTTTATAGATACGTAGTGCTCTAACAGGACAGAGTAAAGGCCTACGCCCGTCTGAAGACGGAAGAGCCTTAATAACAATAGGTTCCGGATATTTATTAGGAGCCTGATTCTTAGCTAAAAAACCGACATTAGTAGTGAAGGTGATAGTGTTCCCAACACTACGATAATGAGAATCATCCACCGATAGTGCATGAAGCTCACTGACTCTTCTGGCAGAAGAGAAAGCTAAGAGAAAAGCTGTCTTATAAGATAAGAATTTGAAATCTACTGTCCCAAGAGGTTCAAATGGCTTTTCCTTCAATTTAAGGAGAACCCAAGCTAAATTCCACTTAGGAATTAATCTAAGAGTTCTGGGTCTATTTATCGAAAAGTTTCTAACCAATTTCGATAAAGAGACATTAGATCCAATTTGTAAACTATCATGATGTGCATAGGTATCAGATAACATAGATCTATAACCCTTTATAGTAACAGGTTGCAGTTTGATTTCGTCAAACAAGTATACTAGAAAGTTAGCAATGTCTGGTATAGAGGGATCAAATATATCAACAGAATGATCCCTACACCAACGACGGAAAACCTTCCACTTAGCCGCATAGTTTAGCGAAGAGGAGGTCCTCCTACAGTTAGAAATCGCGTCCACTGCTCGTCCTGTAAAGTGCTTGCCATGCAAGAAGGACCGCACAACGGAAAAACGTGAAGGTTGAGACCTTGCGGGTTGTGATGTAGTTGGCGCGATTTCCCCTGCCAAAGAAGATCCTCTCGTGGAGGGAGCTTCCGCGGTAGGTCCCACAACAGACACCTGAGTAGATTTATCCACGGTCTCTGTGGCGACAGAGATGCTACCAACAGAATCTTGCATTGAGATTGTTTTATCTTTAGCAATACTTGTTGAATTAACGGCGCTGGAGGATACGCATATCCTATCATTCCGTCCCAAGGGATCGATAGAGCGTCTACTGCAAATGCTCTTGGATCCAGACACGGGGACACATACGTCTGCAACTGATTGTTGAGATGTGTCGCAAATAAGTCTATCATTGGCCGTTCCCATTGGTAGCAAATCTGATTGAATACTTGTTTGTTGAGAGTCCACTCCGACGGCAACAAGCGACCCTTTCGTGAAAGGGAGTCTGCTAGCACATTCAGACGACCCGGTATGTGACGGACCGAAAGAAGAACGTGATGTTCCAACGCAAACAGAAGGATTCTTTCCGTTAGATTGAACAACGGAACTGAATGAGTGCCTCCCTGATTCCGTATATACGCCACTACTGTCGTATTGTCGGATAGGATTTGGACATGAGCATCGTGAATAATGTCCATCCAGTGACGTAACGCAAGCCAAATTGACATCATTTCCTTGATGTTTATGTGCTTGCACAGGAATTGCGGATCCCAAAGACCCTGGCATCTCGAATCCGTTGGGATTAATGATGCACCCCAACCTGTTTGACTGGCATCCGTCATAATGGTAAAACTCGGATCCGGCAACTGCAGCGGAACTCCTTGAGTTAACCACTGAATGTTTGCCCAAGTCTGAATCTCTTGTTTCACTTGATCTGACAAGAGAACGTCTACATCGAGCGAATGAATTTTCACACTCCAATTCTGAGTCAGGAAAATTTGAAGAGGCCGTGTGCGTAGCCGTCCCATCGGAATGAGATCCGCGGCGGCTCCGCACAGACCTATCAGTCTCATAAATTCTCTCGCCGTGACTTTGTCTGTATTCAGACAATAGCGAGCGTAACAACTGACTAATTTCGCTCTGGTTAACGGCAGACGAACGAGATTGTTGTGCGTCTCGAAGCTCATTCCCAGATGAGTGAATGACTTGGACGGCACCAGATCCGACTTCTCCTCGTTTACTATGAAACCGAGACGTCGGAGCAATAGAAGAAGATTCTGAACATCGTTCTGAAGCGTTAACTCGTTGCCGTACCTCTGAAGAATGTCGTCCAGGTAGGCCGACGTTACCGCAGACGAATGAGCTCGGAAGTAGATCATTACCGAGTTCATTACCCGAGTGAAAGCCCAGGGTGCTAGATTCAATCCGAAGCACATGGCCCGGAACTGATACACCACTCCTAGGACTGCGAAGCGTAGATACTTTCGGAATGTCGGATGTACCATGACGTGAAAGTACGCATCTTTGAGATCTATGCTCGTTGCATAATCGTTCACCCGAATACTCGCTCTGACCGATCGAATCGTCTCCATATAAAACTTCGGAGCGACGATCAGCTTGTTTATCCAGCTCAAATCTATGACTGGACGGAACGAGCCGTCTGGTTTCGGAACCAGAAACAGATGGCTGTAGAATCCCAGCGATTCCTGGTTTTCTACGACCTCTACCGCGTTCTTCATTAAAAGAGACTGCACCTCTGATAGCAGAGCGTCTCTTTTCTGAGGGTTTGACGGAAGATGAGTCCACTTTGGACTTCGAGTTAATGGAGGCTTTCGTTTGAAGGATATCTTTAGACCTTCCGAAGTCACTCCTCTCACCCACGGGTCGTCCGTAATCGACGCCCACTCTTGAGAAAAACTCGACAACCTTCCGCCAACTGGAACGCGATAGAGGTTTGAGCCATCACCTCCTGGATCTGCGAGGCCTGCGGTAGGAGAAACCACGTCTTCCACGACCCGCACCTTCCCTCGTCGACCTCGGGGCGTCCGACCGATTGTCCCGGCCTGAAGGACGTCCCGAACGAGAGTCGCTATCCTGACGGTCTCTCGAATAAGAGCTAGAGGACGCACCGGAACCTCTATAGGAACCTCTCTTGGGCGGATAAGACCCAGAAGTGCCCGCCTTATTCGTGTCTGCTGTATCCGACCTTTTAGGAGCGGATCTAAACAACAGAGAATCACTAGCTTTCTTTTTAATATTATCATAAATAGCGGAAAGCTTGCCGTCAAAGAGAAGATCTCCTGAGACCGAAGCGACTCTAAGAGAGTTCTTCACCTTAGAATCCACTAGTGTGGATGTAGACAGGGCTGCGTCACGTCTAACCAACTCCAGATTTGCCACTGAAAGGGCGGAGTTACACGTGGAATAAGCTACTGCCCTTGAAAGAAGTCTTAAGGAGGATTGTATATCCTGAAACTCTTCCCCTTGAAGACGCAGTGATAACGCCTTCGTAAGGTGATCTGCGTAAGATAAGGCATCTAAATTGGCTCTGTTAGACGCAATAGCTGTTTCCAACACTGCGGTTGGAATAGAAGCTGACGACGGTAATGATAGCTCTAAGTCTTCCACCTCGTCGTCCATACGCAGAGGAACTCTCGGTATACCCTGACCTGCCGTGTCGAATTTATTCCTTGCATTAATGAAAGGCAGGTTGAGAGTATTTGCGGACAAGAAGCCTGCTTTCCCCGTCCTGGAAGCAAGTTTAAAAATAGCGTCGTTCAATAATTCAAATGTTCTTGCAACATTATTGGACTGCGACGGAAACTCGGGAGCGATGTCCCTGAACCGCTCGAAAAAATCAGAGTCCAATGACGCTATAATTCTCCTGTCCGGAAGCGCAGCAGTCTGGCCCGACGGAACAACTTGAGGAAGAAAGTGCCGGATGAAGTCCACGGCAGCTTTGTGTTGTTCCGAAAGGGATAGCTCCAATTCATCCGTATCCCTTTCACCATCCGGTCGGACCTCCCGATGTTCCCGGTCGTCCGCCCCCGATGCTTCAGCGGAGCATACCGACCCAGCGCCGTCGGATAATTCTCGATCCGACACCGTCTCTGTCGGCTGCTGGGATGCTGCGATAAGCTGTGCTATCTGCACTAGAATGTCCGACGTCGAGACCTGCGGAGGAGCGGTCTTTCGCTGCTTTGCCGAGGGCAGCTCCGCATCAGATGGCTCCCGCATACTTTTCCTATGCGAACGTCCGGAGTCCATCGGTCTCGAATCCCTGGCTGCCGGATGGTGTGACCTGGTCGCCGAAGAATCCTTCATCGGCGAAGCTGGCAAAATATCGGAGGTCACGCAGCCAAGGTGCGGTCGTGTGCGCCGGCGAGAAGAGGAAGCCTTAACAGTCTCTGCGGACTGCTTATACAACGGAGCGTCCCGAGCGACGGACGTATGCTCCGCTAAAGACACATTTTGTACCACAACATCTGGTCCCAGATGTTGTTGTACGAGAGAGGGGCCTCTCTCGCTCGCGGCCCGGCTGGACCTGGACGAGCTAGGAACCGGACTAAAAGGCTTCCTCCGTTCTCGTTCACTATCCGCCGTCACTGGGTGTGCATCTATTATTTTTATAGTGCTCGCATCACCCAAAATTTCCTCTTGGACCGCATCGGACGAACCCGGCTGCCGAACCATTCGGTGAATGGACGCTACACCGGGCGAGCTAGCGGACGACATTTGTCTAATCTCCATGAGCACTTTTGCCGCTAGCTCTGTATTTATTTGTGACGCCGGACACACACTTGAAGAAGATAACATGGAAACATCACCCTGTTCTGGTTCCTCTGAAATAGAAACTGAGAGAGTAGAGTGACCTTGTGGAGAAAGAGCCGGCATCGCTCTTTCTCCAGAAACAACATATCGTGACACACGTTTCCAATGTTTCTCATCCCAATGTTCACATACAGGACAGGGATTAATGCGAGAACACTGACTACAATTAATGCAATAATCATGAAAGTCAGAGGAAGATTTCTTCCTATTACAATTTGAACAAGTTCCCTTCATTGTGAAAGAACAACAATAAGTCCTAGTTACTCGCAAAAACCCCTGACACAAAGATACATAATAACATGATCCATTAATAAATGAAAAAACAATTGCAAAACAAAATAATTTTGAAAAAATATTTTTTCAGAGAAGCCCAAGTTGCTGAAAAGTAACGTTGAGCCCCGATGGATCCGATGGCAAAGTGTGGTCAAAAATTTTTAAATTATATAAAATAATTAATGAGACACTTTCGGATAATATAAATGTATCTTATAATGAGATAAACTACCTCAAAGGCAAACAGCCCCCCTCAAAAAAGGCTGTTGCCAATGAAAACAAACAGTGTAAACACAGAAGAAAACATGACTCCAGGCACTGAAAAAAACTGGCCCGGAATCAGTCATCAATTACACTCTATCTGATGCAAAACAGAGACTCCCAGGGGAGAATCTGCAGAACATCAGATGGAAGATGCAGAACACAAACGTTATACACCCATGGGTGAAAACGTAACTATGGGGAAAATAACAGAAAACATTCTGTAACCAAGCAACTCTCCCAGGGAATTTTTAGAAATGAAACTTCTCAAAAATATGCCAAAAGCATGGGAGAATTGCAAGGGGGGACTTTAGAAGGTTAGGGGAGAGGAAACACTGAATAAGCAGTGCAACAATTAGCAAGAATGACAACAAGAGGCGTTTGCCTCGAAAATAGGCAACTTAACATAATTTCAACAAAAAATTTTAAGTACAGCCCTGATTATTTTTTGCCACTTCTTTTTTCCTCTCCTCCTTCTATCCTCCTTAGAAACACATTTTCTCCAAGAATTACGTGTCTGGCATCCTTTAAACTGAGATTTACAAGCACAAAGATCAGTGAGATGTTGACTGATGAAGGGCCAAACAGAGAATGATATTTGGCGCCAATTTCGGGACGACTGCGTCACTGCGCATGCGCAGTAGAGTCGTACTATGGAGGTCCTTTAGGACATGATTTCTTTTTGTTTTGGATGCAAATTTTGGGGACTGGGGGGCAAAATTTGTGTTTGGCCCTGGTTTTTGTGGAGTTAGCACCAGCTAAGTCTGGGTCATTGGTACAGTATAAAAATAGTAACATTAAGAGCGGGATTGCCTCCCTTGCTACTATTATTCCTCTAAAAGATCATATCCGGGGTTAGTGAATACCCACGACAAAGTGTTGTAAGAGTTGCCTCCCCTCTTATTGTGACCAGGAGTGTGGTGCTTGGTTGTCGCCCCTGCTAGTGTATGTAGGTCAACAGGGTCACGCGAGAGTGAATTGTAAAAGAGTAATTCTTTTGAGGTATCAGGGACTTCATTTGAAGTGCCTGGGGTGTGATTACTGTGTAGCATAGTTGTATTAATTCACCTGCGTTTGATAACATTTATCATGGCTGATGAGAATTGGGCTTGGTCGACGGGGTACGTTCCTCATGGCCAAATGTGAAGGGTGCGACTCGGCTACCTTTAGAATGTAACCAAAATGTTCACTTCTACGCAGGTGTGAAAATATTGATCCCTACAGTAATCACTAGCCAATAAATCACATTGGCATAACAGAACAGGCTAAAAGTTTACCAACTACTCACAATATAAAGATTAAAAGTCAAGCCTGTTCAAACCATAAGGATGTATGGTTTTCGAGATAAAGATCCAATGTAGTTCTTTATCATGCCTAATTCGTGTGTTTTGGATGAGGTCAGGGTCACTCGTAAGTACATCAATAATACGGAAATCCAAATTATCGGACAAGTGGACCGGTTCATTATAGTGTTTGCTGACGGGTTTATCAAGTTTTTTTTATAATGCGCATTTAGTCTCACCGACATTTTGCATTTGTTACAGGTCAAAAGGTAAATCACATTTCGGCTTTGGCAGTTGTGTCTGCCTTTTAACTTGAACTTCTGCTTGGTGTTCGAAGCTTGGAACCAATTGCTGTTGGTTAACCTGGGCATATTAGGCAATTGGTGATGTTGCAAGATCGGAAAGGATTGAGAATTTTCCGTCCACTGATTTGTGGTCTGGGGCGGATACTCTATTTTTGATAGAACTAGAATGTCACGTAGGTTTGGATTTTTACGCACCGCCAATAGTGGCAAGTCCGGAAAAGTTCAATGCACATGTTGGAGGGTTGGAGAATGGGCCAGAGCTTCTTTTATCTCATTGAATAAGGAATAACTGTCAGGGTGATAGTTGACGACAAACGGTATTCTGGTGTTGTCCTTCTTGGTATGGGGTATGAACAGAGTGTCCCTGTCCCTACCCTTTGCCTTTATGAAGGCTTCCTGAAGTATGACTTGTGGATAGTGCCTGCCATTAGCTCACCTGACTGAAAGTCAGGGTTTGCTATTCTGATCACTTTTCATCTGTCATCTGTCGTGAAGGTGGTGTTTGGGTCTATTTCTCCCAAACCCCCGGGTGAGTGCCAAAATGCTCCAATTTTAAAAAAAAAATCTTCTCATGAACCAGCTGTAGCAGAGACTTGATATTTGGTATACAGCTTCCATTTGAGGTGTAGACTCAAGTTTGTTCGAGAGAAGTTTGTGGGGCAATATTTGTCGACATTACGGGAGGGCCAAGAATTTTTGCTCCTCCCAAAATTTCTATATTTTTATACTGTACCAATGACCCAGACTTAGCTGGTGCTAACTCTAACAAAACCAGGGCCAAACACAAATTTTGCCCCCCAATCCCCAAAATTTGCATCCAAAATCAAAAGAAATCAGGTCCTATAGGACCTCCATACTTCGCCCCTACTGCGCATGCGCAGTGTCAAGGACGTCCCGAAATTGGCGCAATTATCATTCTCTGTTTGGCCCTTCATCAGTCAACATCTCACTGATCTTTGTGCTTGTAAATCTCAGTTTAAAGGATGCCAGACACGTAATTTTTGGAGAAATGGTGATTCTAAGGAGGATATAGAAGGAGGAGAGGAAAAAGGAGTGACAAAAAATAATCAGGGCTGTACTTAAAATTTTTTATGAAATTATGTTAAGTTGCCTATTTTCGAGGCATGGGCCTCTTGTTGTCATTCTTGCTAAAATGTTGCACTGCTTATTCAGTGTTTCCTCTCCCCTGGCCTTCTAAGTCCCCCCCTTGCAATTCTCCCATGCTTTTGGCATATTTTTGAGAAATTTCATTTCTAAAATTCTCTTGGGAGAGTTGCTTGGTTACAGAATGTTTTCTGTTATTTTCCCCATAGTTACGTTTTCACCCATGGGTGTATAAACGTTGTGTTCTGCATCTTCCATCTGATGTTCTGCAGATTCTCCCCTGGGAGTCTCTGTCTTGCATCAGATAGAGTGTAATTTTGATGACTGATTTCGGGCCAGTTTTTTCAGTGCCTGGAGTCATGTTTTCTGGTGTTTTACACTGTTTGTTTACATTGGCAACAGCCTTTTTTGAGGGGGTCTGTTTGCCTTTGGTGTAGTTTATCTCACTATAAGATACATTTCTATTATCTGTAAGTGTCTCATTAATTATTTAATATAAATTTAAAATTTTTGACCACACTTAGCCATCGGATCCATCGGGGCTCAACATTACTTTTCAGAAACTTGGGCTTCGCTGAAAAAATATTTTTTCAAAATTATTTTGATTTGCAATTGTTTTTTCATTATTAATGGATCATGTTATTACATCGCTCCCGAGTTTCCGTCGCAGTCCAATAATGTTGCAAGAACATTTGAATTATTGAACGACGCTATATTTAAACTTGCTTCCAAAACGGGGAAAGCAGGTTTCTTGTCCGCCAATACGCTCAACCTGCCTTTCATTAATGCAAGGAATAAATTCGACACAGCAGGACAGGGTATTCCGAGAGTTCCTCTGCGTATGGACGACGAGGTGGAAGACTTAGAGCTATCATTACCGTCGTCGGCTTCTATTCCAACCGCGGTGTTGGAAACAGCTATTTCGTCTAACAGAGCCAATTTAGATGCCTTATCTTATGCAGATCACCTTACTAAGGCGTTATCACTGCGCCTTCAAGGGAAAGAATTTCAGGATATACAATCCTCTTTAAGACTTCTTTCAAGGGCAGTAGCTTATTCCATGTGTAACTCCGCCCTTTCAGTGGCAAACCTGGAGTTGGTTAGACGTGACGCAGCCCTAGCTACATCCACACTCGTGGATACTAAGGTGAAGAACTCTCTCAGAGTCGCTTCGGTCTCCGGAGAACTTCTCTTTGACGGCAAGCTTTCTGCTATTTATGATAAAATTACAAAGAAAGCTTCGGATTCTCTGTTGTTCAAATCTGCTTCTAAGAAGTCGGATATGGCAGACAAGAATAAGACAGGCACTTCTGGGTCTAATGCGCCCAAGAGAGGTTCCTATAGAGGTTCCGGTGCATCCTCTTGGTCTTATTCGAGAGACCGTCAGGGTAGCAACTCTCGTTCGGGACATCCTTCGGGCCGGGACAACCGGTCGGACGCCCCGAGGTCGACGGGACGAGGTGCGGGTCGTGGAGGACGTGGTTTCTCCTACCGCAGGCCTCGCAGGTCCAGGAGGTGATGGCTTAAACCTCTATCGCGTACCGGTTGGCGGAAGGTTGTTGAGCTTTTCACAAGAATGGGCGTCGATTACGGACGACCCTTGGGTGAGAGGAGTGACTTCGGAAGGTCTAAAGATATCCTTCAAACGAAAGCCTCCATTAACTCGAAGTCCAAAGTGGACTCAACTTCCGTCAAATCCGCAGAAAAGAGACACTCTATTATCAGAGGTGCAGTCTCTTTTAATGAAGAACGTGGTAGAGGTCGTAGAAAACCAGGAGACTCCGGGATTCTACAGCCATCTGTTTCTGGTTCCGAAACCAGACGGCTCGTTCCGTCCAGTCATAGATTTGAGCTGGATAAACAAGCTGATCGTCGCTCCGAAGTTTTATATGGAGACAATTCGGTCGGTCAGAGCGAGTATTCGGGTGAACGATTATGCAACAAGCATAGATCTCAAAGATGCGTACTTTCACGTCATGGTACATCCGACATTCAGAAAGTATCTACGCTTCGCAGTCCTAGGAGTGGTGTATCAATTCCGGGCGATGTGCTTCGGACTGAATCTAGCACCCTGGGCTTTCACTCGGGTAATGAACTCGGTAATGATCTATTTCCGAGCTCATTCGTCTGCGGTAACGTCGGCCTACCTGGACGACATTCTTCAGAGGTACGGCAACGAGTTAATGCTTCAGAACGATGTTCAGTATCTACTTCTATTGCTCCGACGTCTCGGTTTTATAGTAAACGAGGAGAAGTCGGATCTGGTGCCGTCCAAGTCATTCACACATCTGGGAATGAGCTTCGAGATGCACAACAATCTCGTTCGTCTGCCGTTAACCAGAGCGAAATTAGTCAGTTGTTACGCTCGCTATTGTCTGCACGCAGACAAAGTCACAGCGAGAGAATTTATGAGACTGATAGGTCTGTGCGGAGCCCCTGCGGATCTCATTCCGATGGGGCGGTTACGCACGCGTCCTCTCCAAATTTTCTTGACTCAGAATTGGAGTGTGAAAATTCATTCGCTCGACGTAGACGTTCTCTTGTCAGATCAAGTGAAACAAGAGATTCAGACTTGGGCAAACATTCAGTGGTTAACTCAGGGAGTTCCGCTGCAGTTGCCGGATCCGAGTTTTACCATTATGACGGATGCCAGTCAAACAGGTTGGGGTGCATCATTGATCCCAACGGATTCGAGATGCCAGGGTCTTTGGGATCCGCAATTCCTGGGCAAGCACATAAACATCAAGGAAATGATGTCAATTTGGCTTGCGTTACGTCATTGGATGGACATTATTCACAATGCTCATGTCCAAATCCTATCCGACAATACGACAGTAGTGGTGTATATACGGAATCAGGGAGGCACTCATTCAGTTCCGTTGTTCAATCTAACGGAAAGAATCCTTCTGTTTGCGCTAGAACATCAGGTTCTTCTTTCGGTCCGTCACATACTGGGTCGTCTGAATGTGCTAGCAGACTCCCTTTCACGAAAGGGTCGCTTGTTGCCGTCGGAGTGGACTCTCAACAAACAAGTATTCAATCAGATTTGCTACCAATGGGAACGGCCAATGATAGACTTATTTGCGACACATCTCAACAATCAGTTGCAGACGTATGTGTCTCCGTGTCCGGATCCGGATCCAAGAGCATTTGCAGTAGACGCTCTGTCGATCCCTTGGGACGGAATGATAGGATATGCGTATCCTCCAGCGCCGTTAATTCAGCAAGTATTGCTAAAGATAAAACAATCTCAATGCAAGATTCTGTTGGTAGCATCTCAGTCGCCACAGAGACCGTGGATAAATCTACTCAGGTGTCTGTTGTGGGACCTACCGCGAAAGCTTCCTCCACGGGAGGATCTTCTTTCGCAGGGGAAATCGCGTCAACTCCATCACAACCCGCAAGGTCTCAACCTTCACGTTTTTCCGTTGGGCGGTCCTTCTTGCATGGCAAGCGCTTTACAGGACGAGCAGTGGACGCGATTTCTAACTGTAGGAGGACCTCCTCTTCGCTAAACTATGCGGCTAAGTGGAAGGTTTTTCGTCATTGGTGTAGGGATCATTCTGTAGATATTTTCGATCCCTCTATACCAGACATTGCAAACTTTCTAGTATACTTGTTTGACGAAATCAAACTGCAGCCTGTTACTATTAAGGGTTATAGGCCTATGTTATCTGATACCTATGCACATCATGATAGTTTACAAATTGGATCTAATGTCTCTTTATCTAAGTTGGTTAGAAACTTCTCGATAAATAGACCCAGAACTCTTAGATTAATTCCTAAATGGAATTTAGCTTGGGTTCTTCTTAAATTGAAAGAAAAGCCATTTGAACCTCTTGGGACAGTAGATTTCAAATTCTTATCTTATAAGACAGCTTTTCTCTTAGCTTTCTCTTCTGCTAGAAGAGTCAGTGAGCTTCATGCACTGTCGGTGGATGATTCTCACTATTGTAGTGTCGGGGACACTATCACCTTCACTACTAATGTGGGTTTTTTAGCTAAGAATCAGGCTCCTAATAAATATCCGGAACCTATTGTTATTAAGGCTCTTCCGTCTTCAGACGGGCGTAGGCCTTTACTCTGTCCTGTTAGAGCGTTACGTATCTATAAACAGAGATCTCAGTTTATCAGAAAGGGACGGAAACGTTTCTTTCTGTCTTTGATGCCTAATAGAATGGACATTTCGGTCCATTCTATTGCTAGATGGATTCAGTTAACTATCCGTACTGCTTATGAGAGTTTATCTTCTTCTCAGCAGTCTGTGCTTAAGATTTCCGCTCATGAAGTAAGAGCTCTTGCTACTTCTTGGGCTTATGCTAATAGTATTGCTATTACAGATTTGATGAAGGCTGCTTATTGGTCTCAGCCATCCACATTCACGAATTTTTATCTCAGAAATATTGAGTCCATTTCTGGAGACCTGCATTGTTTAGGTCCGTTATCTGTTGCTCAGAATGTCGTCCACTAAACAGTTGCAACTATAGTTATGCAGGCTTTCTGTTCCGGCAGTGACTCCGTCCGGCTGCCCTCTTCGCTCTGGGCTATTTGACCCAGGGCAAGGGGAAGGGGGGGGGGGGGGGGGGGGTTCCCTTAGGTCACCTGCTTTATAGTGAAAAGCAAGGGAATGCCTCCTCCAAAGTCAGTATTTCTGAGTCGCTTCCGGGATGGTTTTAAAGTGTAATATTAATGTTAAAATTCATTCATGTCATATTTTTAAAGTGTAGCTCGGTGTGAAGCATATGTATATGTCAAGTGTCAAACGGGCTTTAATATACAATACTCGGACACTTTTAAAAGATTATAAAGAGTCTCAATTCTCTGGACTACTTTATTTATTGGCTTACTTTAAAAATAATTAGTATAAGGGTTATACTGGATGTTAATAGAGAACATGAATGTTATTGTGCTCAATTATAAAGGGTATTGTATCTTTCTAATTTAATATTAAATAAGAAAGATACATGTAAAGCCTAATACTCCTTTTTTCCTTAAGGGGTTACCTCTTTATTATATAGTTGAGCTTATTGGATTTTCCTCTATGTCCTAGGCCCTCCAGCCTTTTTACTATTCAGCTAAGTCTGGGTCATTGGTACAGTATAAAAATGTTAAAAAATTTATAGTAATTTATATATTTTTTATACTTACCAATGACCCAGACGGGGATGGCCCTCCCAGGAGTTGGGAACTCTTGCCTCCCCGCTGAGTACATAGCGCTGACCAGGCACTGCCAGTAAGAATGATAATTGGCGCCAATTTCGGGACGTCCTTGACACTGCGCATGCGCAGTAGGGGCGAAGTATGGAGGTCCTATAGGACATGATTTCTTTTGGTTTTGGATGCAGATTTTGGGGATTGGGGGGCAAAATTTGTGTTTGGCCCTGGTTTTGTTAGAGTTAGCACCAGCTAAGTCTGGGTCATTGGTAAGTATAAAAAATATATAAATTACTATAAATTTTTTAACTTTCCAAACCGAGAGGCTGATTTGAACCAAATTTGTTATGAAGTTTTAATGGATCATTAGTACATGATTTATGCCAAAACAATTTTTTCAAAATGCCCTGTGGGAACCACAGGAGCTAAAAATAGGAAAAATGTTGAATGCCCATAACTCCAAAACTACACGGCACTGAGAATTCTTATTTGGTGTAAAGCTTCTTAGGACCAACAGAATGGAATGGTCAAAAAAAATTGCTATCGCTTTTATCATAGGGTACTTTTTCAGGACTTTGAAAAAATGATGAGTCAGCATTTTTTAACACTGTGGGTAATGGAGAAAACATTTAAGACTCTTCTTCTCCCAAAAGCACTTCTCCAAAAGCTTTCAAATTTCATATATAACCTCTTTGGAAGATTGTTTCACACGTTTGGTGAAATCAAATCCCTGGGTCCATATTTGGGCTTTCTATGGGAGCCCAAATTTTTAAATTAGTGCAGTATGAGGAATATTCTTTAAAAATCTTCTTCAGATCCACCAATCAGAATCTTTTAATATTTGGTATGCAACATCCTTAGGGGGGTGGGGGGAGATTCAAGTTTGTTCAAGCCAAGTCTCTGGGTTCATATTTGGGCTTATAACTTAGTTCAATATGAGGAATTTTCTTTAAAAATTTTCTTGTTCAGATCCAGCAGTCAGAATGTTTTGATATTTGGTATACAGCATCTTTAGGGAGGTGTGATTCAAGTGATCCAAGCCTAGACTCTGAGTTCATATTTGGGCACCCTGTGGGAGACCGAATTATAACTTAGTTCAATATGAGGAACATTCTTTAAAAATGTTCTTTTTCACATCCACCAGTTAGAATCTTTTGACATTTGGTATACAGTATCCTTAGGGAGGTGAGATTCAAGTTTATTAAAGCAAAGTCTCTGGGTTCATATTTGTTCTTCCTGTGGGAGCCCGAATTATAACTTAGTTTAGTATGAGGAACATTCTTTAAAAATCTTCTTCTTCACATCCACCAGTCAGTATCTACTGATATTTGGTATACAGTATCCTTTGGGAGGTGAGATTCAAATTTGTTAAAGCCAAGGCCCTGGGTTCATACTTGGGCTCCCTGTAGGAGCCCAAATTATAGCGTAGTTCAAAATGAGGAATATTCTTTAAAAATATTTTACTTTAGTTAGATCCAGTAGTCTTTTGATATTTGGTATACAGTGTCCTTGGGGAGGTGAGATTCAAGTTTGTTCAAGCCAAGTCCCTGGGTTCATATTTCAGCTGCCTGTGCCTAGTGGGAGCCTGAATTATAACTTTGTTCAATATGAGGAATATTTTTTGAAATTTCTTTTTTCAGATCCACCCGTCAGAATGTTTTGATATTTGGTATACGGTTTTCTTAATGGGGCAGATGCAAGTTTGTTCAAATCAGGACCCTTGGTTGATAGTTGTCAGTGTCAGGTGAGCACTCTCAGGCCCTTGGGGCCTCTTGTTATAATATTGTGTCATGTTGAGGGCATTTTTGGCTTAACTTCACACGTGTGGAAGGCTGAGTCTGTGAGTCGGTTCACATTTTCCTTTAGTGCAGACTACACCCCATACTTCTTGTTCGATCGTCACAAAATTTCATATGCAGGTTTCAGGGCTTGATTTAATCTGAAAATTTTGAATAGCAATTTACTATTCACCCTGGAAAATTGATTAGCAGTTGATCCAAAAGCACTTGAAACTAATAAATCTTGAATAGCAAAATTCAGAAATTGGAGAGCAAAGTGCTATGCTAATCCAGTTAAATCGAGCCCTGGAGCCTGGTTTGAGGTGTCTAGATGAGAACGTCCCCTTTTGGTCGCAATCGGTCAACCATGATGGCTGCCTGAGCCCAAAACCTGAAAACCTTTAGCACAGTCTATAGGTCGTATTTTTGAAGGGCTTTCATTGTAACTTGCTAGGATGACTCTGTATAATGTCTAGATGAGAACGTTCCCTTTTCGTCATGATCTGTCAACCATGACGGCTGCCCATGCCCGAAACCCCAAAACTTTTAGCATAGTCTACAGGCCATATTTAATATAGAGGGATTTCATTATAACTTGGTGGGATGACTCCGTATGATGTCTAGATGAGAACTTCCCATTTGGTTACGATCTATTAACCCTGACGGCTGCCGAGCCCAAAACCCGAAAAACTATAGCACAGTCTACAGGTCGTATTTATGGAGGGATTTCATTGTAACTTAGTAGGATGACTCCATATAATATCTAGATGAGAACGTCCCCTTTTGGTCATGATCTTTCAACCGTGATGGCTGCCCGAGCCCAAAACTCCAAAACCTTTAACACAGACTACAGGTCATATTTATGAAGGGATTCCATTGTAACTTTATAGTATGACTCGGCATACTGTCTAGATGATGTTGTCCCCTTTTGGTTTGCGATGGGTCAGCTGTGATGGCTACACAGGCCTGAAGCCCAAAAACCTTTAGCACAGTCTACAGGGCAGATCTATGAAGGGATTTCATTGTAACTTGATAGGATGATTCGTTTTGGAATAATGTCACTCTAACTTGGTAACTTTGGTTGGCATACTTTAACTGTGAGGGCCACATTAACCCACCCCTCAATTCTTTAGTACAGTTTACACCTCAAATTATTTTTATTGAAAACATAGCATACAGGGAACAGAAATTAACATATTCTCAATTATCACAGTTCTTGTCATATTTCATAATCCTTTCATAATTATTGAGCATTATCCTTTTCATCAAACACAACACACCATCAAGTTAAGCTACAGTGTCATTGACACTTTCATTTTCAAAGTCGTCCTCATTGGTACATATACGATGGACCCGCAGGAGTTGTCCATTATGACCTTAGTGGATGCCAGGTCATACGTAATGGGGAAAATGCTCCATACGGACCTACACACCAAAGAAACTGACACTCAAGTTAACTGGATTTCAGCTCCTGTCACCCTTACCCTTGCAAGACCGGTGGCCCCTATGAACAACTCCTGCGGGTCTGCCGTATATGTAACAATGAGGACGACTTTGACAAAAATTCCCTCAACATGATACAATATTATAATGACAGGCACTATCCACAAACCATTCTACAGGAAGCCTTCATCAAGGCAAAGGATAGGGACAGGGATACTCTGTTCATACCCCATACCAAGAAGGACTACACCAGAATACCATTTGTCGTCAACTATCACCCTGACAGTTATTCCTTATTCAATTAAATAAAGAAACTCTGGCCCATTCTCCAACTTTTTGAAACGTGCAGGGAACTTTTTCCGTATTTGCCACGATTGTGTTCCCTAAAAATCTAAACCTATGCAACATTCCAGTTCGGTCAGAAATAGAGTATCTGCCTCTGGGACCACAAATCAGTGGACGGAGCATTCTCAATCCTTTCCGACCATGCGACATCACCAAATGCCTAATCTGCCCCAAGTTACCCAACAGCAATTGGTTCCAAGCTTCGAACACCAAGCAGAAGTTCAAGTCAAAAGGCTGACACAACTGCCAAAGCAGAAAGGTGATTTACCTTTTGACCTGTAACAAATGCAAAATACAATATGTTGTGAGACTAAACGCACATTTTTTGCGTCTGTATCTTGGTGCATTTAAGGGATATCAGAAACAAACTTGATAAACCCGCCAGCAAACACTATAATGAACCGGACCACTCATCCGACAATTTCCGTATTATTTACGTACTTCCGAGTGACCCTGACCTTGACCAAAATACATGAATCAGGCGTGTTAAGGAACTACATTTATGGTTTGAACAGGCTTGACTCTTTTCACTAGTCATGACTGATCAGAGTGTCACAATGCTGGTGCATAATCTGTCTGGCTTGTGTAATTAGGATACATACTCTTGTCATATGCAAGTACATGTAAGTATCGACCAAAGCATTCTGTTGTGGAGAATTTATTTTTTTATTTTGACAAGTAATATTTCTAAATCTGAAAGAACAAGTATAGCCCTTAACTTACACCAGATGAATAGTCTGCTCTCAGGTCATTTCAGAAGTTGCTTATCTTACACATGCAAGATAATATATTCAGATACACGAAGATCAATTTACATCATATGTTTTTAGCTCACCTGAGCAAAGCTCAAGAGGAGCTTTAGTGATCACTTTCTGTCCATCGTCTGTCTGGCGTGAACTTTACATCATCGACTTCTCATAAACCAATGTGCTGAATTGAACCAAACTATCATACGACAATTCAACTTTGTTCACATATGGTTGCCACACCCACAGGGGCATAATTCTCTTAGCACCTACAAACCTTTTTTTTAAATTACAAAAATGTTCTCCAGAACTACCAGTCCGAAACTTTTTATGCTTGGTATATAATATCCTTACAGTTAAAACTAGAAGTCCTGTCATGAAATGCGCACAAATAGTACGTCGATCTGCACATTAATCTAGGCGTTATGTCCATAGTAATGCTATCAAATTCTGTACATGTGGCCTGTGCACAAGCAATGTTTCAGCCAATGGACCTCTGGCTAACCTGGAGGTGCATTGGCAGAAACATTGCCTGTGTTTGCAATGAGTAACCAGGTGAACCTTTTGTGCTTTGGATGCCATTCGATATGGCAATTTCTATGCGCAATTAAGCCTAGATAAGCGCACAGTTCATGACAGGACTTCTAGTTTTAACTGTCAGATTCTGGTTAATTCGAAACAAGTCCCTGGGTTCATATTTGGACTTACGATGGAAACCCGATATTACCCTGACTGTTGAAAGTGTCATTTAACCCAAATAGATAGCTAAGCCAGAGGATTTCAAAAGTAATTGTAACCCCTTGTTTGGTTTCATTGTTTTATCCCACAGGGGTATTATAAAAACGAATCCATATATTGTTAGTCAAATGCATTTCCAGAACAAAAATATGTTGATCTATGGTATTATGATTGCAAAAGCAATCTCTTCCTCAATCAGATCACAATCTGGATGTAACACATTCACACCAGCTATTTGAGCGGTTTCAAATAACAAGGTTTGTTAGAACCCACAAAGTAGATCTTCTGCTTCTCAGGCCATTTTTGTAAAATTACATGTGAGTGGGCAGCTTTCTATTTTATTTTTTATTTTTGTAATTACTAGTATTTCTTTTTCCATCAAAAGTTCATGTTTTTGGTTTGTTTTATGTTTTACTATAAATTTAGGCCTCATAATGTACAGAATAGCATGGGTGGTGGTGTATTTCGTCCCTTCAGTGCAAGAAGGCTTTGTAATGCTATAGCATTGCAAAGCCTTGTTGCACTCAAGGGACACATGTATCAATTTTATTAACTTAGGTAAAAACTAGACATAAACCATTTAATTTATTTTTTCAAGTTTGCATTAGTTATAAAAAGAGAGCATGTGGCAGCCAAAATGACCATGTCAGAGGACACGAGAAACAGATCCTTAAGTTTCTTAGGCCTTTTGGTCCTTGAAAATCCCGGAAGTTCTTGAATTCAAGGAACAGCCTCAGAATTGACTAAGGGCTGTTCCAAGCCTTGAAAACCTAGAATATGGGCTAGGAGGCCTTCAAAAGCCTTGAATATTCAAGAAATTAAATTGCTGACAAAGTTCATAATCACAACTACATTTGTTTATATAGTTTTTTGTGCCAGCGTTCATGAAAGCATAGTACTACATGTAACTAGGACTCTCTGGTTATTACCAGCTTCCCCCTCTTCTTTTTGAGGGAAGTGGGAGGAAGGGGTAATGACCAGAGAGTCCTACATGTAGTTAGAACTAGTGAAGGCAGAACCTTGAAAATTCTTTACCTTGGCAATTGTAGAGACTTGAAAAGTGCTGCAAAATGCCGAGAAATGGCATTGAATGCACAAGGTTGAATTTTATCAGCCCATCAGGAACCCTATTTTTCAAAGCAATGAAAGAACTTAAATATTGTTCATAAGCTTTGAAAGTCCTTGATTTTAATACGCCTGTCATTTTTTGATGGACGTATTATGTTATGGCGTTGTCCGCCTGTCTGTCTGTCCTTAAACAATTTTTGTGTCGCCTACTTCTCCAAAGGTTTACATGCTTTTTTGTTCAAACTTTACAAACATGTTGATCAGTAATTGCCATTGTGCATGTGACAAGAGCAGGTAACTCCATTTAGTATTTCCAGAGTTATGCCCCTTTTAGTACTTAAAACATTACAGTATTGTGTTGCCTACTCCTTCAACATTTTATGTGCTATATTGTTCAAACTTTGCTTCCATATTGATCACCAATTGCTGTTGTGATGTCCCCCTTTTAGTACTTAACATTACAGTATTGTGTCACCAACTCCTTCAACATTTTACATGCTATATTGTTCAAATTTTGCACACATGTTGATCACCAATTGTCGTTGTGCATGTGGCAAGAGCAGGTAACTCCATTTTGTATTTCCAGAGTTATGCCCCCTTGTAGTACTTAAAACATTACAGTATTGTGTCACCTACTCCTTCAACATTTTACATACTATATTGTTCAAACTTTGCACACATGGTGATCACCAATTGCCCTTGTGCATGTGACAAGGGCAGATAAGTCCACTCTGTATTTCCAGAGTTATGCCCCCTTTTAGTACTTGAAGCATTACAGTATTGTGTCCTGTCGCCTTTTCCTTCAACATTTTACATGCGATATTGTTCAAACTTTGCACACATGTTGATCACCAATTGCCGTTGTGCATGTGACAAGAGAAGGTAACTCTGTGTTGTATTTCCAGAGCTATGTCCCTCCTTTTAGTACTTAAAACATTACAGTATTGTGTCACCTACTCCTTTAACATTTTAATGCTATATTGTTCAAACTTTGCACACATGTTGATCACCAATTGTCATTGTGCATGTGACAAGAGCAGGTAACTCTGTTTTGTATTTCCAGAGTTATGCCCCCTTTTAGTACTTGAAATATCACAGTATTGTGTCACCTATTCCTTCAACATTTTACTTGCTTTATTGTTGAAACTTTGCACCCATGTTGATCATCAACTGTCATTGTGCATGTGACAGGAGCAGATAACTCCATTTTATTTTTAACAATGAGAATCCTCGCCGTTTATAGCTGTTATGATCCTCAAAATGTCCTTTTCCTTGGCGCCACCTATCGTCAATCGTTATCAATGAAGTTAACCTGCCAATGAATGGACGCTACCATTGTAAACGGCAAGGAGAATCTTCTACACCTATAAATTGTTTGCATTTCCATTCTGCATACTAAAATTTCTCAAAAACAATATGAAATGTGTGCACATAAGCATACAGTTTGAAACCCTTTACACCAGACCGGGCAGGGGAATGGGCAATGAATGGAGGGGGGGGGGGGGGGGGGGGGGGGGGGGCAAGCATAGTCAAGTCAACAAAAACTTCAAACTTTGCCCCAGAGAAACTTGTGCAGGTTCCAGTTTTGATGGGCGTATGTTGTCCCGCTAGGCGGTGCTCCTGTTAACTTAAGGATGCATCAAAGTTTCAGCTTATCCAAGCCTTGGAAATAATAGAATGTATTGAATGTTAAATGGTGTAAAGGCTTTTGGTATAGCAATTGTTTTTAGTCAAGTGTCATCTTTTTCATGTCGTATAAATTATTGGGCATTAGTTGACAGATACACTAACACATGAGGTGAATGAAGAAAAATATTAGGCAAGGCTTTAGTTGAGCCTAATATTGTTCTCGCTGAGAACAATATTAGTTCTACCATTTCTCACTGAGAACAATATTAGTTCTCCTACCATTTCTCGCTGAGAACAATATTTGTTCTCCTACCATTTCTCGCTGAGAACAATATTAGTTCTACCATTTCTTGCTGAGAAAAATATTAGTTCTCCTACCATTTCTCGCTGAGTCACAATATTAGTTCTCCTACCATTTCTTGCTGAGAACAATATTAGTTCTCCTACCATTTCTTGCTGAGAACAATATTAGTTCTACCATTTCCTGCTGAGTCACAATATTAGTTCTACCATTTCTCGCTGAGAACAATATCAGTTCTCATACCATTTCTCACTGAGAACAGAACTTGTTCTCCGACCATTTCTCACTGAGAACAATATTAGTTCTACCATTTCTTGCTGAGAACAATATTAGTTCTACCATTTCCTGCTGAGTCACAATATTAGTTCTACCATTTCTCGCTGAAACAATAGTTCTACCATTTCTCGCTGAGAACAATATTAGTTCTCCTACCATTTCTCACTGAGAACAATACTAGTTCTCCTACCATTTCTCACTGAGAACAGTATTACTTGTACCTTTCCTTCCATTCTTAACCCTTTACACAACAGCAAAAGTTGGTCAGCGCTATTCACAAAAATTACCATTCAATTTTCAGGATCTTTTTCACTTTATGCCGCAAGGACATAGCTTATGACCCCCTCATTGTTCCAGTTAGGAGTCAAAAGCTTTGTTTTTTGATGCAAAAATGAAAAAAATTATTTTGTTTTCAAGTGTCATAGGCTTTTTGTGTTAGGCAAAGGGTTACCACTATCCAATGGCATTGATGGAACATGGATATAAACGATTGTCTGGACTTAACTTTATTTCCATGTTGTGGTCATGATTAGCCATTATACTGAAGTATGTTATCTTCTGCACCAATAAATAAATAAATGACATTGATTGTTTGCAAGGTCTCATGGAAAGCTTTTCAAAAATTATTGTCAGGGCTTGTGCTGATCATTGCCAGAAAAAAAAGATTGAAATTTTCTGGGGCTGACCGGCACATGCATGTACCTTATAACTCATTTTATCTAGTATTAACTAATATTTTAGCTTAACTTGACAAAGTCAAGTTAAGCTATTGCCATCACGCATGTGGAAGTCTGTTAGTCTGTGAGTCTGTTCACATTTTCCTTTAGCACGGGCTACACCCCGCAGTTCTTGTCTGACCGTCACGAAATTTCATATGCAGGTTTGGAGTCATGTCTAGATGAGAACGTCCCCTTTTGGTCGCGATCGGTCAACCAGTATGGCTGCCCGAGCACAAAACCCGAAAACCATTAGCACTGTCTACAGGTCATATTTATGAAGGGATTTCATTGTAGCTTGGTAGGATGCCTCTGTATAATGCCTAGATGAGAACGTCCCCTTTTGGGCATGATCTGTCAACCATGATGGCTGCCCAAGCCCGAAACCCAAAAACTTTTAGCACAGTCTGCAAGTCATGTTTAACATGGAGGGATTTCATTGTAACTTGGTAGGATGACTCCTTATGATGTCTAGATGAGAATTTCCCCATTTAGGCATGATCTGCCAACCGTGACAACTGCCCGAGCCCAAAACCTGAAAACCTTTAGCACAGTCTACAGGTCATATTTATTGAGGAATTTCATTGTAACTTGGTGGGTTGACTTCATATAAAGTCTACATGAGAAAGTCCTCATTTGGACGTGATTGGGCAACGGTGTCGGCTACAGAGGCCCGAGTCCGAAAACCTTTAGCACAGTCTACAGGTTCTATTTATGAAAGGATTTCATTGTAACTTTTAGTAGGATGACTCCAAAGAATGTCTAGATGAGAACGTCCCATTTTGATCGCGATCATTCAGCCTTGATGGATGCCCAAGCCCAAAAACTATTAGCATAGGCAAAAGGTCATATTTATGGTAGGATTTCATTGTAACCTGTTAGTTTGACTCCATATAATGCCTAGATGATGACATCCCCTTTTGGTCATGATTGGTCAACTGTGATAGCTACTGGTGCCCGAAGCCCGAAAATCTTTAGCACAGTCTACAGGTCATTTTTATGAAGGGATTTCATTGTAACTTCGTAGGATCACTCCAGATGATGCCCAGACGAGAATGTCCCCTTTTGGTTGCGATCATTCAACCATTATGGCTGCCCAAGCCCGAAGCCCAAATACTTTAGCACAGTCTACAGGTCATATTTATGAAGGGATTTCATTGTAACTTGGTAGGTTTGACTTTTGGACACGAATGGGCAACTGTGACAGCAACAGGGGTCCGAAGCCCGAAAACCTTTAGAACAGTCTACAGGTCATAATTATGAAGGGATTTCATTGTAGCTTGGTAGGATGACTCCAAATAATGTCTGGATGAGAATGTCCCCTTTTGGTCACGGTCATTCAGCCTTGATGGCTGCCCGAGCCCAAAAACCTTTAGCATAGTCTATAGGTTGTATTTATGAAGGATTTCATTGTAACTTGTTAGGTTGACTCCATATAATGCCTAGATGATGACATCCCCTTTTGGTCGTGATTGGTCGACTGTGATGGCTACAGGTGCCCAAAGCCCAAAAATCCTGAGCACAGTCTACAGATCATATTTATGAAGGGATTTCATTGTAACTTCGTAGGATCACTCTAGATGATGCCCAGATGAGAAATCCCCTTTTAGTTGTGATCATTCAACCATGATGGCTGCCCGAGCCCAAAGCCCGAAAACCTTTAGCACAGTCTTCAGTTCATATTTATGAAGGGATTCATTGTAACATGGTAGGTTGACTTCATATAATGTCTAAATGAGAACAGCCCCTTTTGGACACCATTAGGCAACTGTGACGGATACAGGGGCCTGAAGCCCAAAAACCTTTAGCACAGTCTACAGGTGATATTTATGAAGGGATTTCATTGTACCTTGGTAGGATGACTCCAAATAATGTCTAGATGAGAACGTCCCCTTTTGGTTGCGATCATTCAGCCTTGATGGCTGCCCGAGCCCAAAACCCCAAAACCTTTAGTATAGTCTATAGGTCATATTTATGGAAGGATTTCTTTGTAACCTGACTCCATATAATGCCTAGATGATGACATCCCCTTTTGGTCGTGATTGGTCAACTGTGACGGCTTCAGTGGCCTGAAGCCCGAAAACCTTGAGAACAGTCTACAGGTCATATTTATGAAGGGATTTCATTGTAACTTCGTAGGATCACTCCAGATGATGCCCAGATGAGAATGCCCCCTTTTGGTTGCGATCATTCAACCATGATGGCTGCCCGAGCCCAAACCCCAAAGACCTTTTGCACAGTCTACAGGTCATATTTATGAAGGGATTTCATTGTAACTTGGTAGGTTGACTTCATATAATGTCTAGATGAGAACGTCCTCTTTGGACACAATTGAGAAACTGATGGCTACAGGGGCCCGAAGCCCGAAAACCTTTAGCACAGTCTACAGGCCATATTTATGAAGGGATTTCAATGTAACTTGATAGGATGACTCGTTTTGGAATAATTTTACTGTAACTTGGTAACTTTCGTTGATATACGTTAACTGTGAGGGCCACATACATTAACTGTGAGGTCATATTAACCCACCCCTCAGCTCTTTAGTACAGCGTACACCTCATATTATTTTTATCAAAAACATAGCATACAGGGAACAGAAATGAACATATTCCCAATTTTCACAATTCTTGTCTTATTTCATAATCATTTCATAAACATTGAACATTATTCTTTTCATCAAACACAACACACAAGTTAAGCTACAGTGTCATTGACACTTTCATTATTCATAGTAAAATTTGATTTTGAATTTATTTTTTCTGAAGTCTTTGAATGTCTTGATTCTGGATTTACCTCATCCTTTACAATCTTTTAAGAACATGACAAAAAGAAACATAAAATCCTTGATTTCATTGTTTAGCCAAGAGCATTAACTCTTTGCATGTTGCTGGCAGATATTCCTGCCTAGCACAGAGTTTCTCTTGTCACTGATATAAGTATAATTTGGGCATATTTAAACTTATTTTTCCCTGTAAATTGAATGGATTTTTTCACCAATGATTTCTTGCTATATTTAGATTAATTTTTCATCAAAACTAGTCATAGCTGCTTTATAGCAGCCTTGACTAGATTTGATGAAAAAATATCTTGAAAATACTTAGCTTGTTAATAGTTAACCCTTAACCAAATGAATCGGATACATCCAAATTGGTTCCAAATTGAACAGTTGCAAAAAATATCAGTTTTCAAAAAATTTCAACAAAACTATATCATGTGACCTCTCAATGGACCAAGCTCATTGAGTTCACTCCAATTAGGGGGTCACATGATATGGTTTTGTTGAAATATTTTGAAAAATTTGGAAAATTACTAAATTTTGATATGTGCATTGGGAAAAGGGTTATTCCAGGGCTGTACAAATTGGGTGAATGGTTACTTTCAGAATCTTGTTCGACTTTATAATAATGATGAACACAAGTGTTTTGTGCCTGGAAAAAAAGTGTCGTGAGGTAAAGCACTGCTGTAAAGGGCTCAAGCCCTTTCAAATTGAATATTATATCCCATTACCTCATCACAATATTGAAATAATCTCATGAAATAAGCTGTAGTATTCTACACTGCTTATATTATCTCAACTGTTGGACTTTTCGCTGGCAAACATATCAGTATTACTTCAGCTCTCTTGCTTGAAAAACAACAACAGAAAAGGATTACACGAAAATAATTAGGGCTGTCACAATTTTTTAATTTAGGAATCAATTAATTGTCACAAATAATTGATAATAATCGATTAATTGTACCTAGATGACCCCCCTCTCCCTCTCTTTGAAGTCGTTAAAAATGAAGTTCAAGTCAGTTGACCTACCTCAAGTAAACAACGAAGACGATCATTTTTTTCTAGGTACATTCAAAGCTTTGATGTTCTGAACTTTTGAACCTTCAGTGTAATAATCAAGACCGGTCGCCAGTTGCGAACTTCGCAACTGCCGACCGGTCTTGATTATTACACTAACAGTTCAAAAGTTCAGAACATCAAAGCTTTGAATATACCTAAAAGACAAATGCTTCTATCAGCTTCTTGGAGTTTAATGTCGATGTTCTTGATCTTTTACATTTAGAAACAATAGTTTTTTCCTCAAATTTTTTAAAATTATTAAACGTCTAAAACAGGGTAAAATTTGACGATTCTTCGACAACGAAAAATGCTAATCGATTTTTACGTGACCAATCAACAATGGATTAGTCGATTAATCGTGACAGCCCTAAAAATAATTTAAGGTAAGCCATTTTCAGATTCCCTTAACTTGTAGAGGTCTGAGTAATCTTGTAAAGAGCAAGGAATGCAAACAAACAAGGTCTCAAAACTATTGCTCATTGCTCTTCATTGGAACAAGCACAATAATCTCTTTCCATTCTCAGAGAATAAAATCTTGAATTCTGAGATAACCTATTTATAACCTATTTACCTTTCATCTGGATATAATAAAGAGGACTGATTACAGTACAGCCATCGCAGACGGGTCAAAATGGCTGGGCATAAAATCATTCCTCTCAAATTTTATGGTTTGCATTCCAGCGAGAGGTTTTGGACTATTTTATTTTTTCATGCAAAAAGTAAAACTTGAATCAGGTTTTTCACAGTTTATGGTGACATATTTGTCATATAATATGGTAAAACTAGGGGCCCTAGTCTTTTTGAAGTCATGCTGCCATTTCTATCACAACAGCAGCATTAGATTTTTCTGGTATTCT
The DNA here is from genome assembly GCA_031216915.1 of Pictodentalium vernedei. Classification (NCBI taxonomy): domain Eukaryota; kingdom Metazoa; phylum Mollusca; class Scaphopoda; order Dentaliida; family Dentaliidae; genus Pictodentalium; species Pictodentalium vernedei. The sequence continues at coordinate 172,010,019 of CM062290.1, forward strand.
AAACAGTCATTTATCTCAGTTGTCAATATAATACTCTAGCTGTGTACTGAGGCATACTGGTCGTTGTTGGTGCACTTGTCTTCAATCAATGCTAACCCTGCTTGCATGGAGTTTGTATGTGGGGGAGACTGACAGTTACTCACCACTGCTCGGTGGTTCTCTCTAGTTATTCTGGCTTCCTCCACCCATAAAACTATCTGACATGAGGTGGCCCTGACTGTCGAAAGTGTCATGAAACCTTAATAATTAAATAAATGAGAATACTCTATCTTCTTGCAGGTGAGGCATTTTATATTCACAAGATTTCTGGTCATACAGTTCCCATTCAAAAGTGGCCTAGTATTCAAAATACTGACCAAAGTGACAAGGAAGGTAAGAGAAATTCCTTTACTTCAGTAACATACAGAACTTTGATTACAAAAACAGACAGAGAATACAGTGGAAATCCCATCAAAACTCTTATGTTTGCTTTCCTCACCTTAACCTTATAGAATTTTGCCTAACAAAAAAGAAGTGTGTGAACTTTCAATCATAAATGCTGTTTTCATTTGCTTTTCTCAGTATTTATACCCCCATCCCCTCTCTCAAAGAAAATGGGGATTCTACTGGATTAAATGTATCTGTTCATCCATCTGTCCATCTGCAATGATATCTCAGCAGTAACTGGATGGATTTCAGTTGAATTTAGTATGCAGGATCCTTGTGACAAGCTGCTCCTGCACATGCTACAAAAAGTTGCCCGCATATTTTTCACTAGAGTTACATTCCTTACTTTGTAAATTTTTCATGATTTTTTTTCTGTCTGCAGCAATATCTCAGCACTGAGTGGATGGATTTCAATGAAATTTGGTATGATGGATGATTGTGACAAGCCATTCCAGTCCCAACAGAGCAGTGGATCAACAATGTCAAAATCCAGCGATTTACCACATTCATTACAGATTCATGTAATGTGCAGAATGTAATCGGGCAATGTTATCATCTGTCTGTGAAGATTGCTGACTGAAATTATCATTCTCGGAATATGCCGTCAATTTTAACGGATATTTCATTGAGAATCGCTAAGTGCCTCTGGCTTATTTTGTCAATGGATTAATTCAGTCACTAATAAAAGTGAAACAAAGAGAGTTCTATTGACCAGTCCAGTTGATAAAAGTGCAGCACTATCACACATAGTATGTATCTTGGATAATGCCATTTCAGGTTATGAAACCATCAAACAAAAGTTTTTTGCAATCTTGCAGTCTCAAGAAAATTCATCTGAATTACTCAAAGTCTTGTCCACATTTTCAAATTTGCCTTAGAAAAACTCTTTGAATAAACACAAGTAGAGAAGCATTTGTTTTTTAGTTGAATTGTTAGGCAGATGTAGCTCCAGTTTCACTGATTTCTTTGTGTGTTCATGTACACTATATTTGTCGAGTTTATGTGACTTTGATGTTATCCATTTTTGTGTTCTAATTTTTGTGTGCAATTATTGATATCCATTTTATTTCTTTCAAATAAATTTACTCTCTGTGAACCTCAGTCTGAATCAAGCTCTCCAACCTAAACAGAAAAAAGGTACCCAGAGGAAACATTGGCCCACTGTATGGGATAGCATCAGCACATTCACTCTCTGGGGACCTCATTTTGCAAATGACACTTTGCTTATTTTCAGGCTTGCTTGCAGCACTCAACCAGTTAAGTGCCAAGTTCCAATTTTGGTAAGTTGTCTTACATGAACATGTAGAACACATGTTCCACCACACAGGCCTTTGGTGGTTTTGCTGATGAGGTTACAGTACCTTAACAGTAGTTTCTAGTGAAGGCTAAGCAGCCCAGACTTCACTAGACATCACTTCTAAGTCAGAGTGTAAGTGTTAGTTATTATGGGGGTGCAAAAAATAAGTAGAATTCCCCAGGCCTTTGAAGAATCAAATGAACATTTTTCAAGAAACAAAGTTGATTCATATTGTTTTCCCTGCGAGAGTCATTTGCGAGAATTCTAGGATGAATGTTAAGCCTCTGCTAAGTGTTAGCCTTTGTACATGTAGTCAGACTTAGAAAGTTCCTTGGATTGATGTTGGGTCTACTGGTTTCTTTAATAATTTGCCACATTTTTTAAATTCTCCCACATTCACAAAATACAATTTTGCCTACACCATTATTGTGCAAATATCAATATCAGACTTGTCAGCTGATGTTAATAATCAGCCCACCAATACCTGAGAACACTTAAGGAGTTCAACACAACTTTCCAGGTGAGAACTCGACACATTATATATCTTTTTTTTTTTAAATCTTACACAGGTAATAGTTATAATTTTGTTAATCTTATTTCCACTCTGTTCTCTTTATGGTCTGGGGGGGGGGGGGGGGGGGAGGGGGGGGGGGGGGGACCAGCAAGACCCATGAAATGAAGCAAGGAGAGAAAAGTTAGATGAGTACATATAACACACACTGATGACCAGAGACAAAACCCACTCCAGGTTTGAAGGGCTTTTCAAAGATTGTTTAAAAGTTTGGAATGTGACCCCTCAACTCAGGAATGTAGGAACTGGGTGGGAGGGGTGGAGGATGCATACTTACTGGGGCAGTTTATCTTTGAAATCATATTTTTATTTTTTTATATTTTTACACTCCAATACTACCAACAGTGACAGAGAATTGGAACGGTGGCTTATTGCCCAAATGCAGTCCTCTGAAATATGTAAATTTTTTTGGGTGGGAGTGGGGGGAAAGGAGAGGGAGGATTTGGGGAGTTGAGCAAAGTGAACGTCAATCCACCATGGACAATTTTTTGGCCTGGTTGGGAAGTTTCTTGCATATTGAGCCAAAAATGTACTCATTCCTCAACTGACTTAATTTTACATGTACTGTAGAAGGGCACAAATCCCAACCACCCATAGCTTTTAAGTATTATATTCCTTCCATCCCACCAAGATTCATGAACCTCCACCACCCACCCCAATGTTCAAAATGCCTCGCAAAACACCAATTACTCAATCTTCTGACTTCTAACACATCCAAATGATGTTATAGAACAGAATACACATGTCAAATCATCTGAATTTTTCTTATAAGCAACAACCACAACAACAATAATTTATCATGGTTCTGTTACAACCATATAAACAATAGTCATACATCGATACTGGCACACAGAGGTCCTTCGACTGAAGGCTGTTGAAGTTTTGTATCGGACTTACCCAGCTCTTGTTGTAGCCTTGGAAAATGACCAGGATAACCCTTCTGCTAAAGGCTTTTTAGCCGAAATTACTCAGTATAAATTCATTGGTACAACACACATGCTTATGGACATTCTCCCATTTTTGACTAAACTGAGTAAAATCTTTCAATATGAATCTGTTGATTTTAGCAAGCAAGATAGCACCTGCAGTAAAGAGCACATGTGATGCATTGAGAGATCTAGTAGTGTGTGATGTTAGTTATATGGATAAATTTGATTTTTTTGTGTCTGTTGAGAAAAAGAAATGTTTATATAAATGTCCAGTTTCTGAGAGTTATAGATGTGTAGTAGATGACAATGTCAGTTTGAATATTGATCGATTCGATGGGTTTGATGGTGAGAGTCAAGGGCAAGGTTGTCAGCTTGATGAGACTTATGAGGTTGAGAATGTATCCACAGAAGTAGAAGTGAAATATTAAGAGCAACAGAAAACTACAGTGAGGAAAATAATGAGTGTATATGTTGAGAATATTGTCAACAACCTTGAGACAAGGTTTGAGGATGTTGGAGTCCTTGAGAAAATGAATGTTTTGTTACCATCCCAGTTAAAAGTTGTATATGATGTGGCTTCCAAGAAGAACGATAACTCATTTGTTGATTTTGGGGTAAATGAGATTGTGTACTTGTCTAAACATTTTGATCCTTTTGTGGAGAAAGGGGAAAGTTGTTTTAAAGAGTACAAGCAGTATAAGAGATTGTTGGAAATTATTGTAAAATGAAGTTTTCTGAAATTTGTTCAATTATGTATGAGAAATATTTTGAATTGTTTCCACAAATATGTACATTGATGAAATTATGTAGTATAATACCTGTCACAAGTGTGACATGTGAACGGGGTTTCAGTACACAGAACAGAATTAAATCAAGATTAAGAACCAAAATGACTAATAAAACATTGAATGACCTTATGAGGATTTCGGAGGATGGACCACCGGCAAATAAATTTAATTATGATCTGGCATTGCTAAGGTGGCAGGGGGCAAAAATGCAGGAAAATTTTCCATATGTAAATTTGTTCTTAACATTGATTTAATGCTATTCTGTGTGCACATTATAGATACGGGGCACTGACTATTGAAACAACAAAGTGGCAATAACTTACACCAAAGGAAGTTAATGGACCAGCAGACTTGTGAACTTTGTAAATACATAAAACATGCTGTATTGTTAAGTTATGATATTTATTACCGATTATTTATTTTTAATCTCTAATAAAAGTGCCTTTCTATCCATATGTTTTCATCATTGTGTTTCCCTTCCCCCCCATTTTCCCACAGTATTCATGCTTCTTCATATAATTCAACCTTTCTGGTTACTCATCCCTATTTTCTGGTCACTTCTCCCTAAGTTCTCTTCACTTCTCCCTATTTTAACTCCAGGGAGAAGTCACTTCTCCCTAAATTGGACACACAGGAGGACTTCTGCTGGCACATTTACATTGAATTCACAGGCGAGTGGCAAGGGGCTTGCCAAAAAGTGCAATCAGGCATGAAATAGGCATGCACAAGTAACTGCTCTCCTCTTATATCTATGTCTCCTGCACACTGATGTCAAGGACGTTAAATCACTGAAATTATCAGTAGAAAATGTTGTGTGTAAAAGAGGATATTGTTCCCAAATTATGGTTTTGTTTGAATAACTTTCCCAATAAAAGTATCCTCAACGTTCTCCACAAGCTTCCAACAGCCAAAATGTGGGTGACAGAGTACTATCTGGAAAGTACTGTGTGTGAGGAAATGGCTAGTTTTGTGTGTATATTTTCAAAATTTTCTCCTACATGGGCAAACCAACAGGAGCTGTGACCCTCGCCTGTTGTGCTATATTAGGACAACAAAAGGGCCTGCTGATGTCGATATATCAACATTTCAAAACACAAATATTTACCATAATGCAGATAGGAATTTAGCCACTTTAATCTTGTTTAATAAAGCTCATTGAGCTCTGTTAAATATAGAATAAACGTATAGTGTTTTCAAGTAAAAAATTGATTCTACTCGTAGGATTAAGAATGAAACCGACGAGCCACTGGCAAGTCGGTTTCATTCTTAATTTTACGAGTAGAATAAATTTTTTCCTTGAAAACACTGTACGTTTATTTTGTTTATCCCATAAATCTTTTTCAGGGCAGTCGCAGCGAAATCATGCTGTTACTCGTTACAAAACACAGTGAGAGGTGAGGAGCACATAGGTCCAATTCGATGACAAGCAAAATTGCAAAAAATAAAAAAAGGCGCAGTGATATATTTTTGTCTAAAAATAATTCCCCTACAAACTTGAGCTTAACTTGCAGAAATACTTTATTAAATGAAAAATGTGCAGTGTTTTATACTGGCATTGTGTAATACTTTCAAAAAGGTTTAAAGAAAACAACAATTGAACTGTTAATTATACTACATGAATGCGGTAGAGGTCAGAGGTCAACAAGTCCATCTCTACTTAAGGAATAAATTCTTTCTGTGTTAAACCTATGGGGAAAATTTATCACCCTACTAAATGAATAAAGCAAAAATTTATCCAAGGCTTTTATTGTTCGAATAAACAGCCATTTATAGGATAAAAGAAGATTGAATTGGTTCAATTCCTAAATTTGCTGCTTGAATTTTTTTTATTTTGACATTTTTGTACAGAGGAGTAATGATCTGGCAAACTAGTTTCAGTTCTGTCATTCTTGTTCCTACTCTCTTTTATTTGTAGTCTGATGGTAGATCAGTGAGGCAGGGGTGAGGTCAATAACTGGTTACATATTTTATCACATTATCATGATCAAATATCCCATTTTCAGAGTTTTCAGAGGGCCTTGGATTTAAGGAATGGCCTTGAATTTGATTAAGGGCCATTCAAGGCTCAAGGAAAATGGACTAGGAAGCCTTGAAAGCATTGAATATCCACAAAATGAAAATGCTGATGATGCACTCAATCATAACTTCAGTCCTTTAAAAATTGCTCGAACTAGCATTTAGGTTGTGCACCGTTCGAGCAAACATCCTGTGGCTTAACCCTTATTCCATTTTTGCAAGTTCTTTTCTGTAATGTGAAACATCAACAGAAAAAGTGAAATGGGTTGAGCACAGAAAAATGGGTTAAGCAATTTTTTTTGCTTTCCCGAATTTCAGTATTGTATTACAGTGGAGCCCACTTAATTGGATATCTCTTCACTGAATAACCTTGTTAATTGAATATAATTTCCCAACACAAAACCATTTACCATACCTCCAGTACAAATTTGACCTGTAATTGAATATAGGTTATAGAGTAAACTCCTGTTAATTGAATAACAAATCCTGTAACCTGTCGAGAAATTACCCTGACTCTATCTCCCCAGTTTTCAGTATAAATAACTCGAAAACTGTTAGGGCCACAGTCATCAAACTTCACACAATTATAAAGGACCCTGGGAGGATGTGTCACACACCATAGCCGGGTTCATACCTTCAAGGTCAAGGTCACATTTCAAGGTCACACTAAAAATCGGTCAATATTCGTGTCTCAGCCATAACTCAGAAATGAATCATAGTACAATTGTTTAACTTTTTACAAATGTTAAGGACAGTCAGAAGGTGTGTCGCGTATAATAGTTTCCGCCACATCTGCAAAGTGAAGGTCACAATTGACCTTCATATGGTCTGTTTAGTTTTGAGACCCTGATTCAGATTGAGTTTCACAGAGGGTAAATTTAGTGTTGTTACCCTGCTGTACAGTCTGCTTATTTTCTTGCTTGGTGAGTCCATGTTCCAAAGCGAAGGAAACTTAAAAGTTGTGGAAGCAGATGCTGAGAAGATGAAAGGACGGCTCTGTCGACAAGATATAATAGATTAAATGCCTGTATTGGCTGTTCTGCATGTCTATAAACAAGGGGAATTTGGTGACTATTAGGGTAATGTCTCGACATATTACAATATCTTTTTATTCAATTAACAGGAGTTTACTCTATAATCTATATGAATTAACAGGTCAAATTTGTACCATGTGGTAAATGGTTTTGTGTTTGGAAGTTATATTTAGTTAAGAGGGTTATTCTATTTAGAGATATCCAATTTAGTGTTGGCTCCACTGTGCTGCAAAATCAAGATCACATGTAGAAACTCAAATGAAAATATACTGACGGAAAAAAGAAACGCAAGTTCAGTTTTGGTAATATAATTTTTTTTTATCCAGAGACCAACTGTAGTAAAATTTGACACATAGTTACCTCAGTGTACTGTCTGAAGAGTCTCTGGTTAAATTCAATCAACCATGACCATGTGCAACGCTGCATGCCAGAGTCGGGAGCGGTTAAAATTTTTCAGTTAATTTTTAACCGGTTAATTTTGTTGGTTAACCGGGTAAAATAGGTTAAAATCGGTTGATATTCCAAAGCAGTTCAATGAAGATGCAAACATTGTCGTTTGTCGCTGATGTGACGTCGGGAGTGCAGCCAGTCTGTGTGCATGCATTTTGACGTTGGACCTAATGAAAATCGAAAGTGAAAGCTGTTTCCCAGAAAAGTTGAAGCAATAATTTATTGGTTTCGATTATGTTTTTCTTTGAATCTCGCTATTCAGTATTCAGAATATTTGTCCGTGATTGCTCATCATTGCTGTTTTTGCATGTCCCTAGTCCATCATTAACTCAAGTACGTTGTCAGAAATTCACTCAGAATGGCTCCTTCATGGATTTGGAAGCATTTTGATAAAGAAACGGGTGGTTAGATGGCCAAATGGAAACATTGCTCAAAAAGACTTACATTTGTGGGTGGCAATGGCTCTCTTATCATCTGAATAATGTCCACAGCATTTTCCCATCGAAAGGTAAATGGGAAGCTATGGTCGATTTAACCGCTGGATCAGAGGGCGAATCTGGAGCACAAACTCAAACTGTATCTGTGTCAACATCTTGTCGTGATGCCTCTGGTCGTTCAGTGAAACGAAGTTCGGTGAAGGAGGGTGCAGCGGGTGGAATTTCCGCCCATGGTAGTTATGCTATCACTCAATGGGCCACGTCCTCAAAGTCCAGAGTGTGCACGTCAGCTCGAGCTACTACATTAACTAACATGATCATTGACTGTGTGGTGCGTGATTTCCAGCCATTATCCTTTTGCGAGGATGATGGGATGAAACACCTACTATTGTATACAGAACCAAATTACCAGCCCCCATGTCACAAGACTCTAAGGTCACATCTATTCAAGAATTTCGAGTCAAGAAAAGCAATCCTAATGACACAGTTGAACGGAAGAGAAATTGCCATTACATGCGATGGCTGGACTAGCAGCCAAATGGTTGGGTTCTTTTTGATTATGGGGCATTACATTGACAAGGAATGGAAAATGCAGTCGCTCAACCTGGCTAGTCCATCTATAGAGGGACACCACACTGGAGAGGCGATTTCAGCCGTCATTTCTGATGTTGTTAATCAGTGGGAAGTTTCAGTTTTTTGTTGTACACATGATACAGCTGCTAATATGAATTCTGCCCTGTCCAAAACTACAGAAGTGAAGTATGATATCGGATGTTTAGCACATCTGCTGCAACTGGCCATTAATGATGTGTTGAAGGACGAGACTGGAAAAGTTGGCGCGGTCATCAAGAAGGTACATGAGGTGATCAATCATGCTGGTAAATCTGAGATATTTACCCGCGAGTTGCACCGAGCCCGTGATCATGTGACGCCAGAGACAATGCGGAACCGTGAGCTCCAGAAAGACGTTAGTACACGTTGGAACTCGACGTATTTGATGCTACAGAGTTTCATGGACCTGCAACTGGCAGTTGATATTGCAGTTAAAAATGCCTGCAACAAGGAAGATCAGACAAAATACTACTTTTCACCACAGGAACTGGATTTGATCAGAGACATATTGTCACTGCTGGTTAACTTGCATTATACAACAGACACCTGGCAGTCTGACAAACATGTCTCTATTTCATGTGTATATCCAGTGATATTTGCTGTAGTTAATGAGCTTAAATCTAAGCAGAAAAAGTACAGTAAGGACGGAGAAGCTCTGAGAAAATCACTCATTAGAAATATCACTGAGCATCTGTGCCTAGATGACAATGAATTTCTGGGATCGATGTCAGTTCACATGATGGGTTCTTTCCTTGATCCACGCTTCCGATCACTCAATTTCGTAGCTGGGGGTGTAAGGTCAGATGTGGAAACTATAGTGAGTGAAGAACTGGAGAAGATTGACAATGAGACACAGTCAGCTGCTACCTCAGTTGGATCAACTTCCTCAGCATCTGAGAAGCCTAAGTCATTCCTTGCCAAGTTACTGGAACCAGAAACTACAGCTTCCGTAAGTTCCGACTCTGCTGGTCGCAGTGAAATTACTCTATATATTGAGGATCCGACGATCTGTCACATCGATGACAATCCGCTAGACTGGTGGAAATCCAACCAGAAAAAATACCCCAGACTATCCAAATTAGCAAAACGTTACTTGGCCATACAAGCAACCTCTGCTTCATCGGAAAGACTTTTCTCTGCTTTTGGAAATGTGTATGATGACAAGCGCATGTCGCTCAATGAAGATACTGCGGCTGCCGTCATTTTTCTTCATCAAAATGGACTAATCCGAGTCGACTAATATAAACACAATCACACAGTGATATACATTAATCTCTTTTGATGAAGGAAATGACAGTTCTAGAATGCAAATTTAACAAATTACATGATTGTGATTCGTACAGGATGTACCCCAGCCCCCATGTAGGGGAAAATTACTGGGAATTAGTGGAAAATCATAACTTCATAACCATTTTATTTTTAAATTACTCCTTTTTTGAGAAACTGTGCGATGCCTTCAAAGTTCAACCATCGCAGCTTAAAGCTACTTTAGTTCCATAATGTACCAACTGCAATGCTTTATCATTGCAGTTTGTACGTTATGGAACTAAAGTAGCCAATTTTATTCTAAGTTGTCTTTGTACATGTATGATAGAGTGGATAAATTTGGCTACTTTAGTTCCATAATGTACCAACACTAACTGATTTAGTATTGTGGCTGGTATATTACGGAACTAAAGTAGCCACATTTATTCTAATTTTATGGCAAACCACGTGGTGTACTTAGCTGTATTTACGTCATAAACACCAATCATGACCAATGTATGTTCAATGGTTTATTAATTTAAAAATAAATACATTTTTGACAAAAAAAGTACTGTTCAATTCCTTTTAACCGATTTTAACTGGTTATAAATTTTAACCGGTTAACTGGTTAGACCAATCGGTTAACCAGTTATCGGTTAACCGCTCCCAGCCCTGCTGCATGCTTTCAACATATTTTTCAACAAAGCGTGCATCCGGGGCACTCCCATGCGTTATGGGATTGAAAGCCATACCAAATCGAAGTTTTGAACAGTACACATCGATTGCACAACATTTCATTTTACCTTGATTGAAAAGCAAAATGCTGCCAATGTCCAAAGTTGATAGAAGTAGGGCTATTGCTCTAATTATGCAGGGCCAATCACAACGTCTCATCGCCCTGCAATTTGGGGTCTATGAGTCAACGATAGCTTATTTAGTTGGGAGTCTCAGCCACAGGAAGATTAGCTGACCATCCCAGGAATGGACGCCCATGCATTACACCACCACGTCAAGATAGATCTCCGTAACCGAGTTGAGACAGAAGTCAATTTGTAGGCACTCATGGTCGCCGAGTATGTCCAGGAACAGTTAGGAATCGGTTGTGGGAGTTAAGTTTAATGCCAAAGTGTCCCTTCATTGGTCTGCAATTTACACCCAGGCAACGTCAAAGGCAGCGGGCAAATGCACCAAATCAGTTTCACTTGGCCCACTGGAGACGTGTGTTATTCACTGACAATTCACGGTTCACACTTTGCAGGTCAGATGGATAACAATGCTGCTATCGACATTGATATTCTGATGTGCGCGTTAAGGAAAATGACAGATTCATGGGAAGGTCTATTATGGTTTGGGGGATTTCGCATGTCGTGAAAACACCTCTCGTGGTCATGCAGGGCAATCTTATTACAGCGTAAGATATCAGGATCATGTCCTCATGCCTCACGTCCTTCCACTTATCCATGGGCATAACCACATTGCTAGGGTTTGTCGTGATTTCCTCAACCAAAACAATGTCACAGTTCTTTATTGGCCACCCTACAATCCAGATTTGTCTGCAATCGAGCTTTTGTGGGACAAGCTTTACAGGAGCACCAGGAAGCATGTCAACATCACAAACAAAAGTTGCTTAGCTCATGCAAGCCCTTCTTCAGGAGTGGAATAACATCCCACAAAGGACCGTAAACAACTTGGGGTTAATGATAAGGGGAGTTAGAGCGGCAACTGAAGCCTGAGGTGGGTGCACCCACTATTGATTTTGATCAGGAAATGGCGTGGAACTTTATCCATGCAAACGTCGTCTGGGTTAAGACAACAAAACTCATCAAAATTTAATCAGTAATGAAGAAATAACATTAAAACCCAAACAATGAAATAATCATCCATAGCACATCAGAAATATTTACCACACAAAAAAAACCTTGCATTTCTTTTTTCCACCGGGAGGGGGGGGGGGGGGGGGCAGGTGAGATTATTATTATCACTGATGGGTCAAGGTGTAAGATGGGGAAATCTCCCTCAAGGGCAAAATCTTTGGGCTAGACACGAGGCTTGCCGAATGTCTGGACCAAATATCTTGTCCCGTTGGTGCGATTTCCTCATCTCACATCTGCCCCCATCAGGGAAAATTCTTCCCCCTCCCCCACCAAAACAATCTAACCTCATCAAAGGTACATGCAGCTATATGAAACAATTTTGTTGTCCATTTTTGAAAAAAATGATTTGCTTATCGGAAAGAGTGCACAAAAGTTCTGTATATACCACAGGTATATACCACGAAATTAAATTCCAATGCCAGCAAGACAGTGGTTAAAGATTTGTAGCGAAATTAACATTGTCACACTCCGATGGCGTCATTTTATGAATTTTGCAATGTATTCGCACAACTTTTCGACGGGAATTTTCTTCAATTCTCTCCATGCATAATGGCATTCACATAAAAATTCATATAAAAGAGTCAAGTGTCCTTTGGTTTTGTGGTCTGTGTTTTTATTTCTATTTTTTTCTACAAAAGTTCATCTAATATTTCTGAAATATTACACCGTACGTGCGATAATTGAATTGTCCTGTGCTCATTAAATGTGCTAATAAGCTGGTTACGTGGGTCTTGTGAGATAGATATCTATCTCACATGGCCTTTTCACATAGGAAGTGGCGAGAGAATCTACAGTATTTCAAAGAAGAAAAGCAGATTGAGAAGTTCAACTGGCTTGCCATTTGGTCGAAATTCTTGGTATGCTTTTGGGGTCTCACTCATCTCAGTAGTGTACATATATTTATCATTTGTTCTTCAGATATTCAACCCATTCATCAGTTGTCAAGAAATTTCAAGAGTACATTTTCTCATCTTAGTGGAAAAATATCAAAATTGGATGAGCATCAATCTCAGTCCTCCAACTCAACCTTCAGGAGTTTGCTTGGGCACAGTAACAGTCTTCTGTTGGATTACAGTGACATACAGGCCAACAACAGTGGCATATTATCTGACAATACTGACTATCCATGGAGTGGGAATGTTAGAGAAAGAGAAAGTCAGGGAACTAGTAGCTCTGGAGATCCCTTATTGAGCTTGTTTAGTGGGAGAAATGACACTTACCTGGAAACTACAACTAAGGGATCAGTTACTTCCTGCACTCCAGATACAGAAATAGAAGGTAATAGTGTTGTTTATGATCTTTAACTTCTTGTGTGCTGCTGGCGGATATTACCGCCCAGGCCTAGTATTATCCCTGGTGGGTGAGAGGGTGAGATGGAGAAATCTAACCCGAGAGCAAGAAATTTGCCCCAGACACGAGGCTTGCTGATTGTCGGTACCGAATATCTTGTCCCGAGGGTGAGATTTTCCCCATCTCACACCTGCCTCCAACAGGGATATTTTTTCTTCCACACCAAAACAGTATGATGTCATCAAAAGTGTTTCAGGGGCATGTGCAGCAATATTGAACAATTTTTCTGTCCATTTCTGAAAAAAAATGATCTGCTTATTGGAAAGTGCGCACGAAAGTTCTGTATATATATACCACAGGTATATACCACTGTAATGGTCCTGTAAGCTCTCCCCAACTCATCACATGCTTTTTGGGCCAACCGTTGACTCAGAGGATCAACCGAGGAAACCAGAACACAGAAATCATTTATAGCTATAGCTACCCAAGGTGCTTATACTTGTGATCACCAGTAATAATGTAACAGATTGATAGAGTGCTTGGTTCAGTTACTGATAACCAATGACTTCAGTGTTGGTAGCAATATGCTAGTTCAATATATAGTTAATTGGGTCACCAGTAGTGTTGGGTCACTGTGTCACCTGGTTGTTATTACCGACAACATGTAAATTAGCTAGAGTGTAAGGTTCAGTTTCTTCTTTTAAATGCTGCAATTCTTGAGTAACTGGAGTGTGTGTTTTAGTTTCTTCCTATTAAATGCTGTTATTCTTGATCTCTGTAAATGTGGGCCATCAGTAGTTAATACTCGATTATAGTACCCCTTCAATATTTAGACCATTCCCTATGGGCTACATGAAAGTTTGCAAGAGACAAGAAAGTGCCAGCAAAAAGTCAGTCGATGTGAAAATACCCCAATCACAATAAGCCAAGCTCTAGAAGCTCAGTTAGGGTAAATGAGGGTAAATGCACATACATAAATTTGTGTCAGCACTACAGGAATGGCTGTATCAACTACACTGTGCCCCATGTAGAACAGCTAACAAGGTATACATGTATAACTCTGAAGAGAAAGTACAAAGAACACAGGTCATTTATTAATAAAAGGGCATTGGTAACCTGGTTGGCTTCTTTTCAGTAGAAATAAAATAATGATGTGAGAGGTGTTGTTCCAAAAATTATTTCTGTACTAGTAGTAATTCACTCGAGTGGTTGTTATAATGCGTTGGACTTGACACTATTATATTTCTGTCTTATTAAAATAAATAAATACTGTGTTTGTCGTAAACGACGTCTAACTTCAGTGTACACCCTCCCAATATCCCTCAAGCTCGACAGGACGGTCCATGAACAACAGTACAGTTAAAATTACTATGAGCTTTTGTTGCATAACCAATGTAAACAAATCGTAGTAAAATTTGTAGTAAAAGTGTGAAACCGAAAGTGGGAACTTTTGGCTAAGAGTGAGCCGTATAAATCCCAATAGACTGTTTATAGAGTTCCATCAGTTATATATATGGAAGGCTCGTATTGATGTATGTATTTTCAATCCACATTTCTTTTGTATGTACCTTTTAAGTTTAATTATGATGACTTTAATTGTCTGTTTAATGTTAGTTCAGATCTGTCGTATTCCAATATGCTAATTTTTGCCGGTAAGGCTTTGTTGTGCTGCCAGTAAATGACGTGGAGAAGACCTCCACGAAAGAGCATCTCTCCTTTTATACACCTGACCTCCGGAAAGTACCTCCGGCTCCAGTTCAGGCAATGAGCTTGTGGATGTCGCTCGGATGTACCTTCACTTTCCGATTCCGAAAGAGCCAATGAAAAAGTGGACAGGTTGGACGTAGTAAAACTACTTCCAATTTCGGAGGTCGGAGTGTGGGAAAATAACCATGACTACTGAGAAACATAGTTAAATTTAGTACGAGTCCCATAATACCTTTCGTAGTAATGGTTGACAGAAGTAAACTTTGTGCTAATAAATGATCTTGCAATGTGCATTTTGTCAAATATTAACACATTATCAACTGTAGCCGTAACGAACGGTGCACCAAAGGTAAAACTAGAGTTGTTAAAACTTACGCGCTTTACATCTAATTGACGCTAATATAAATAAAAGGGTAAAATCTACAAAAGTTTATTGTGCCGAAACGCTGAAATACCGAAATGGAGAATGGCTTTGGGCAGGGGGTTCGCCGCTCAACTAAATTACCAACTTTAATTATTATTTTAACTTATGTTAATTTTTCACTTAATTAATTACCATTTTATAAATAAATTACGCTCTTAACTATTATTTTTACCTGACTTTACTGTTTAGTATTTACTTTGATTAATATAAATTAATTGCTAAGGCCATACAAAGTTGATTGTCTGTTTCTCAGCCCATTTTTTTCAAAAGAGCATACGGGCGGGCGTTTTTTTCATTTCTTTTATCTTTTTCCCCAGAGGCTTTTATAGAACATTTGCTTTATGTTTCAGGGTATCAAATATACAGAATACTGCGAAAATAGTGTTAGATGTAAAGCTGTACATGTCAGAATAATGGTCTGACAGTCTGACTAATAAAAAATGCACATGTATATTTTTAAATAGAAGCTGTATTTTTATTTCAAGTAAAACAAATTAACAAAAAAAAGATGTCTTGTTTCACTTAGTATGCTTTCTACCATCTAAGGTAATCACATAAAGACATATTTTTTTCATTTCCAGATTTGTACTTCAGTTTGACAGGGCGCAATGATATCACATGTATATTTCTCTCCGATAAACTGTTAGAGCAATTTGAGGTGTCATGAAGTTTTTCTTTTGAGTCTTCTGGCTTCGATTTTCGTCTATAAAGTCAGTAATATTTACGGAAGCAAAACAGCCTTTCCTTTTGTTTGTTGGAACATGTGCAGACGTGATTTGCGATCATTAAATAATTCTGGTACCAATTAAATATTCAAATAGGTTAGTCACGTGAGTGGGGTGAGATAGCTGTCACGTGGATGGGGTGAGACAGGCATATCTCTCCCAGCTGTCCCACACAACTTTATGTATATCTCTGTACCTTAGTGGTGGGAGAAATGATTTCTCTTGTCAATGAAATAAGTATAATTTGGGCAGAATTGAAATTTTCCCCTCAGTAAATTAATGTTGCAGGTATTTTTAACCAATGGTTTCAATGTAGATAAATATTTCATCATATCTAGTCATGGCTGCTTCACAATATCTTGAAAATACTCAACAGGTTAAGAGTTAATTCAGCTGGATGCTTATACTGTTTTGAATAGAGCAAAATTTCATAAGAACTCTCATTTCGATCTCATGCAAATTAAATGAAATCAAATTCACATGAACAATCAGGGTTTCTACAGGGCCTTGGATTCAAGGGGCAGCCTTGAATTTGACTTTGCGCCATTCAAGGCCTTGAAATCCTATAAAATGGGCCAGGAGACCCTGACATGCCTTGAATACTCATGAAATAAAAATGCCAACAAAGCATGTTATCATACCTGTATAGTTCTATATGCCTTAGTTTGCAAAGGTGTAGTCCTAACTGGGACCCTTTAAGGGAAGTGGATGGAGTGTTAGGACTTATAGAGATGGGCCTTTTAAAATCCCTGAAATCGGGTATTGTTGGGCCTTGAAAATGTCGAGAAATGGTCTTCAATAGAAAATTCATCATCAACCTGTATGTGTTTGTGCGAAAAAGTATTGAGTGTCACACTGTCAACATCTTGACGGCATTCGAATAATGTCAACCCAGAAAAAACATAACATCATTTCTTATCAACCTCCCCTACAATTGTTTACTCCAGGCTTGCACTACAGTGGAAGTCCCTAACTCGGAAAATATACTCTCTATTTTGATCTTTCCCCAGGGATTTGGGAAAGAAAAGTGGTGCAAAAGCACCAAGAAAAAATAAGCCAAACCTGGGTCGAGTGCTACCGGCGCGCACCCAGTAGGGGATGCTCTTCTCCTAGTACAGATCCACAGCTTCCGGTACCAATGCGCAGTGATGTAACTAATGAATCATTCTTTTTTCTTCCGCCGGCATGGCAAGAAGTGCTTCCATTTGCATTAAGAAACAGTGATAATTCAACTCACTGATAATGGTTACCTGTTACTATAATTATGGATCTGAGGATCATATAATAACAGGACTGTGTTTTATATATTTCGTTATTAATTTCAGCGACATTTTCATTGTATTTTATATATTCTCCCCGTTCGCGCGCGACTTTCGTGTACCGTGCGGTTCGGACATATAATTTTTTGGTTGATAAATTTATGTTATCCTTTTGGATATTATTATTATTGTGGTTAGGTGTCAGTGGGGGAGGGCAGGGCTGTATGGACATGATTTCTCCTCTCTGTTGAGGGCAGACTTTCTGTTTTTTGGGTCTCTGTCAGCCGTCTGGGTTCAATTGTGTTCCCGTCGGTACTTTGATTTCTGCCACCTTTCTCTCGTAGTTGGGGATGTTCTTCTACTTTCTACATCTGTTGAGTTCACCTTTTCTTCCACTGCTCTCACCTCTGTTATGCCCAGGACTGTTCCTTGTGGGCAATGCCTTTTGCCGAAGCATGTGGACGATTCCCATGCTTCTTGTTCCACTTGTAATGGGTGTTCTTCAGATCGACCCTGTGGGCTCTGTGGGTCTTGGTTATCCACTTTTTGGGCTTCTATGAACCGTGTGGTGCATTCTTGTGGCCGTTCCTCCCATACCTGCTGGAAAGGGGAATGCTGTCGATCGGGGCCTCCCGACTCGACCACATCTGCTGAGAGTTATACCCCCTCTGTGGGAGATGTGCAGTCATTTTCTGTGGTGGATACTGCGGGAGCTGTTGAGTTGTCTGGTGAAGAGATGCCTGGTTCCGGGACTGTGGTCCCTCTCCAGTCGACATCTGAGGCTGTCACTAGGGTTGTGACTCCTCCTCTGGAGCCGAGCTCGGTTGCTCTCTCCACTTTTCCACCGGTTTCAACACCTCCCGACGTATCTGCTGCTACTGCTGTTCTGTCTGCAACGTCATTGGTCACCGTTTCAGCCGGCCTCGGCTTATCCCTGCAGGGGTCTGCAGAAATGTCTGATGGTGTGGACATGGGGTATCGGCCTCAGTTTTCCCTGACTTCAACTCGGCGAAGTCGGAAGGGGCTGCTGGCCAAACCTTCTGCTGTGGTCTCTCAGTCGTGGAACCCAGCAGCTTTTTCATTGGCGGGTCACCATGGACTCGGTTGCATTTCCGTTCATGCACTCTGGTCCTATGGCCACTTTTGCGGGACCGACGCTTTTTGTGCAGCCTGGACCTTCTGCCCCTCAGAGGTCCGCGGTGACTCTCCTGAGTTCCCGCACTTCAGATCCTCGGGGTATTTCATACCCCTATGAGCATCTGCATTCAGATGTTTCGGCTGCCACCTGTCGCCCTGCGTCGGTTGTACAAGAGGATTGTGACCCTTCGCTGGTTAAAAGGGTCAGGAGTGAAGCCACTTTGCCGGTTCGTTCCCACGTCTAACCGGCTGACACAGGCTGTAAGCTTCCAACTCAGAGGATGGGTCAGACATACCTGATGGTGAGAGCCAACAGTCTTCTGACTTGGGGGCAGCTCTTGACGTTGTGTTGAGTTCCTTCTGGATCTCAAACCGTCAGACCAGCCGACGGTTACTGCCAGGCCACGATCATCGGTTGTGCGCCTACATCCTGTGGAGCAACCCGCTTCTGGGCACCTTCGACCATGCCAGTCTGTAAAGGTGGCTGAAGCGTTTGCAGCTTTGGACTCTAAGCTGAGTTCCAAGGCTATGAAGACTGTGTTCTTCACCAGGGCTGATACTTTTTTGCCCCCAGTGCGTTATCGTTCATACGATTCCGCCAATCCATCAGTCTGCCAGACTTTGACGGTCTTGGATCAGGACTCCTCCTCCGGCGGGCTTTCCAAGCCCAAGTCGGCCATTATTCCTATGGCAACTCTGGAGTCCAAGTTGGGCTTATCGAGAGAGACGCAGGGCAAGTTTTCTCTTGGATCATGTCGTCTCTGCTTTGGCTGCTTATCTGCCTCCAGATAAGTTTGACAAGGTGCTCATGCATCTTACTCACATGCATGCCTGTAACACGGCTAACTTGGAATTAGTTCGCCGGGACGCTGTGTTGGACACAAGTCGTTCCCTTCCTGAGGGGCAGCGCACTGCTCTTCGATCCACTTCTTTGGCGGGTTCGAGACTATTAAATGGTTCCGTCTCGACTGTCCGGGATGAAGTCCTGCGTCATTCCAAAGATCAGCTGCTGCTTCGCCAGCTTGATCAGCCTTCTGTTGGAGGCAGGGGCCATTCTAAACCTCACAATCTTCCTTCTGCTTCCTCTGCGAAGCCAAGGGCTGATCCTCCTGCCACCGCTTCTACTTCTTACGTGGTAAGGGAAAGTGTTGGCAGACCAGAGGGAGGACTCAGGATCCTTCATCTAGTAGAGGAGGTGGTTTCTCCTCTCATGGGCCTCACCGAGGCTCGAAATAAAGTTCCTCACCTCGATTCATCCCAGGTTGGAGGAAGGATATCAGAGTTCGCAGACCATTTGTCCACAATCACATTTGATCCTTGGGTGTTAGATGTTGTTCGGTCAGGGTTACGAAAATCCTTTCAGAGGCACTCCATTCTGTCGAGAGTGCCTCTTCCAGCACAAGTTCCTTCAGACATTTCACGTTGGAAACTTTTGATCATGGAGATAGACAATCTCCTGTCAAAGGGGGTGATCGAGGTCATCAAGAACATTCATTCAGTGGGATTTTATTCTCACCTGTTCTTGGTGCCGAAAAAGGATGGCCAAGTCCGACCGGTTATCAAGCTGAGTATCCTGAACCAGTCTATCATTGCTCCCAAGTTCAGCATGGAGACTTCCAGGTCGGTTCGCCGCTCCATTCACCAGGGAGATTTCGCTTCCAGCGTTGACCTGCGAGATGCTTACTTTCATGTTCCGATTCATCGAACATCGCGACAGTATCTCAGGTTAGCTTTTCTGGAATGAGTTTACCAGTTCAAGGCCATGTCTCAACCTGGCTCCTTGGGACTTCAGTGTTCCAGTCACTTTGCAATCTCTGGGGTCGCCCCCACATCGATCTCTTTGTGACCCGTTGGAACCATCAGGTGGACACTTTCGTGTGCCCGTGTCCAGATCATTTGGCTTTCGCCGTGGATGCTCTGTCACTCAATTGGAACGGTTTAGTTGGCTACACCTTCCCGCCGGTTCCGATTCTGCCTCAGGGTCTGGCCAAGATCAGAACCTGCAGTTGTTGAATCATTCTGATTGCTCCCCTGTCACCTCGACAGGTGTGGATCAATCAGCTCCGCTCTCTGTTGGCGGCGGTTCCGGCATGTCTCCCTCTAAGTCGCCACCTTCTTTGCCAAGGTCGCCCGAGAAGGTTTCACGTCGACCCGACTTCATTGTGCCTTCACGCATATCTTTTGTCAGGTCCTGTCTCCTCCGTAGAGGTTTTCGTGATGAGCAGTGGAGTGCATTTATTCTTCAAGGTGGCACTCCACTGGTTTAGCCTATGCAGCTAAGTGGAAGGTCTTCTGTCGATGGTGTGCTGATCAATGTTGATTATGCCAATCCTTCGATAACACAGATTGCGGAGTTTCTGGTATATCCGTTTGATTCTCGGGGTTACCATCAAAGGTCCATTTCGGAGACCTTTTCGTATGTGGGAAAGCGTCATATTGGCACTATTCCATACCTTTCCAAGCTTATTCGACACTTTTCTTTGATAAGGCCTAGACTTTTGCAGCTTTCACCAAGATGGAATCTTTCTTGGGTGCTGTTTTGCTTGGAGGGGGGGGGGGGGGGGGGGGGCTGTTCGAAACCTTTATTCCAGGTGGATATGCATTTTCTCACATACAAGAGAGCTTTTCTGATGGCTTTTACCTCAGCAAGATGGGTTAGTGAGCTTCACGCCCTCTCGGTTGATCCGGCCTTTTTCAGAAGCTCCGCCAACAGTGTTACTTTTACCACTGATTGCTCCTTTCTGGCCAAGATACAGATACCAGAAACAGCTCCACCTCCTATCTGTATCGGTGCTCTTCATTCTGTTGAGGGTACTCACCCTCTGCTCTGTCCGGCTCGTGCACTGTGGTTTTATCTCAACCAGACGCAGTTCTTTAGGAAAGGCAGGAAATGATTCTTTCTGTCTCTTATTCCTGGTCAACAGAAGATCTCTCCTCAATCCATTTCTCGATGTCTTGCTATTCGCACAGCCTACGCTTGTCTAGCGACTGTCGATTGTATTACCAATCGTATTTCTGCTCAGGAGGTGCGTGCCTTTCCTACCCCCTGGTCTTATACTAACTCTGTCAAGTTGTCGGATGTTATGCAAGCAGCCTACTGGAGAAATGCTTCCTTTCTCCACTTTCTATCTGAGTCAGATGCAGGAGCAGTCTGAGGACCCTTTTTGTTTGTGCCCTCTTTCTTCTGCTCAGGGTGTTGTCTACCCTAGCCATTAGGCTTCTTCAAAGTCAGTTCCAGCCCTGTGCTGTTTTACTGTCCTTTCTGTCTGTGTGTCACACAGAGCCATACGCCTCATCTCTCATTGTCTTTTACTAATGTTTGTGATGCTATGGTTTGATAGGCCTAGGGAAGTCTTCTCTGTCCACGTTTCCAGTGCAGTCGGGTAATGTGGGTTGGTTATGTGATTCCCTCCTCCTCTTGTCTATTCAGCCTGTAGTAAAAATTGTTTACATGGAGGCCCTCCTGTCTTCTTATTCGGGTAAGAATCCTTGCTCCCGCTGATCACTTAACTCCAGTGTTGGCGGATTCAAAAGAATGATTCTTTAGTTACATGACTGCGCACTGGTACCGGAAGTTGTGGATTTGTACTAGGAGAAGAGCATCCCCTTGGGAAAGATCAAAATAGAGAGTATGTTTTCCGGGTTAGGGACTTCCTCTGTAGTGCAAGCCTATAGTAAACAATTGTGGTAGGTATAATAAGAAAGGAAATTTATTGTAAAATTTAAATATCTTAACCCTTAACTGGTTGATGGCTAGATTCATTTTTTGTGGTCTGAATTTGTTATTCAAAATTTGTTCTATTGCAAATTATTGAAGAGTACCCACAGGCACTCTCCAGTAATTTGTAATAGAACAAAAATTTATGTAATCAAAATATTATTTGTGCTTGACTGAATTTGAAACCTGAGCAAGGATAATGTTGACTTTTGCTTTGGTACCCTCATTTTTAGCTCAACTTTGGCGAAGCCAAATTTGAGCTTTTGTCATGGCCCGTCGTCCGTCTGTCCATCTGTCCATCTGTCCGTACGTCAACAATTGGATACGGTTCGGGCTAGAGGCCGTATTTATGAACCAATCTTTACGAAACTTCTTGGGTACCTTTGTTATGACTGTGGGACGAGAACGAGTGTTTTTGGGTGCTGCCGGAAATTCAAGATGGCTGCCAGCCGCCATTTTGTACCGATAATGCAGAAATCTGTTTTTTTGTACAGAACTTCCATATGAAAGCTCTGTTTTGAATAATTTTTTGTATGAATGTTTAGTACCTTGAGATACATCACATATCATACGGGGTTTTTTCTCGTGCTTGAATTATGCAAATTAGACTAACTTTGATTTATTTAGTGTTACTTTAAGCACTGTCAGTGCAAATGCCAATACGGCTCAGGCTAGAGGCCGCATTTATGAACCGATCTTTACGAAACTTATTGGGTACCTTTGTTATCACCGTGGGACGAGAACGAGTGTTTTGGGGTCTGGACCAAAATTCAAGATGGCCACGGGCAGCCGTTTTGATCAAAATTAGGGGCAATAAGATTTTTGCGCAGAACTTCCACATGAAAGCTCTGATTTGAATACATTTATGTATCACATATAGTACAGGTTTTTTTCTCGTGCAGAAATTATGCAAATTAGATGAACTTTGATTTTTCTCAGTGCTACTTACACACAGTAAGTACACATGTCAATACGGCTCGGGCTAGAGGCTGTATTTATCAACCGATCTTCACGAAACTTCTTGGGTACCTCTGCTATCACCTTGAGATGAGAATGAGTGTTTCTGAGTGCGGTCCTAAATTCAACATGGCTGCCAGTGGCCATTTTGTACCGAAATTAGGTCTAATCAGTTTTTTGTACACAACTTCTATACGCCTCAGGCTAGAGGCCATTTTTATGAACCGATCTTTACGAAACTTCTTGGGTACCTTTGTTATCACCGTGGGATGAGAACGAGTGTTTTGGGGTGTGGTCCGAAATTCAAGATGGCCACCAGCAGCCAGTTTGTACCAAAATTAGTGCAATCAGTCTTTTGTACAGAACTTCTGTATGAAAGTTCTGATTTGAATAAATTTTTGTATGAATGTTTAGTAACATGGAATACATCACATATGGTACGGGTTTTTTTCTCGTGCAGAAATTATGCAAATTAGATGAATTTTGATTTATTTAGTGCTACTTATACACTGTAAGTGCACATATCAATACGGCTCGGGCTAGAGGCTGTATTTATCAACCGATCTTCACGAAACTTCTTGGGTACCTTTGTTATCACCTTAGGATGAGAATGAATGTTTCTGAGTGCGGTCTAAAATTCAAGATGGCTGCCAGTGGCCATTTTGTACCGAAATTAGGTCCAATCAGTTTTTTGTCACAACTTCTATACAGCTCGTATTTATGAACTGATCTTCACGAAACTTCTTGGGTACCTCTGTTTTCACCTTGGGACAGGAATGAGTGTGTTTTGGGGTGCCTTTGTTATCACTGTGCTATGAGAACAAATATTTCTGGGTTCAGTCAGACCCACTCTGGGACTCAAAGATTTCTTTTCCAGTTTAGCATCTGACTGTCACCCACATTTAAAATTTACAATACTTTACCTATACATTTGTTACAGGCTACGGCCAGTATTTACGTACAGACCGTTACAATACTTTATACGTACCTTTGTTATCAGGTCATTACCTAGATGTTTTTCATTGCTGTGTTACATACTATACATGTACATGTCTTGACAAGTTGAGCTACAGTAGAGCTGTCTTGCTGTCGGTTTTTTCGGTGCGATTTTCGGTGTACAAGAACACTGAAAATCGAACCGAAGCAATTTTTTAAAAATCGTGAAAGTCGATGTTATACCCAAAATGCAATTGTCTGTTGCTGTTGTGCGTTTGCAACTTGGAGCGATGTGCCACTCGCATAAAAGAACGTCAACAAGTTACATAAGAGCGTGTGGTCAATACGCACACTAATCAGGGCTTGCCTTGAGTCGGGGCCGATCGACCCCGGCCCTGGCCCCGAGAGAGCCCTTCTCAGGGATTTTTTTTTCGGCCCCAACTTTTTTTTCTGTCTTGGCTCCCGAAATCTCAGTGAATTGGAAGGTTTGGGCAACGAAATTTTGCGAGATTAATTTTTCCATTCACGTCTCATTCACGCAAGTGTGATTACAATAGAAGCAGCTAATAACAGATAAAATAATAAGACAAACTGTTTTTGTCTGATTCGAATTAACATCCACCTAAATGATTAAATCCGCATGAAAACTGAGAAAATTCCAAGATTAAACAAACAAAAAAACAAACACATTTACGAGACTTCGAAAGCACGCTTGTCAACTAATGGGGGAATTCCCTTCAATCCCACAATACTATGCGCGGGTACATCTGAATAAATGCAACACAAGACACAGAAACTGCCATCAAAATAAATGTACGAAATAAAATAAAATGTGTACCTGTGTCTACGTGGAGATGTGGGAGCCGGGGTGGGGGGGGGGGGGTGCATTCCATTTCTGAAATATTCAAAGCTGTGGGGAATTTTCATAGATTGAAATTATTTAAACGGTAAACTGAAATGTTTTTTTTTTCAATTTTTTTCTTTGAGACAATCCTTGCATCGAAAATACACACCCCACAATATGTATGCAACGTACTAAAATTTTATCCAAAAAAAAATCCAAAATGTCTATGTACGAAACGTCCAGCACCCACATGATAGGTCCAAGTCGTTCCGTCCCTGGGACGATTCGTCCCCTAACATAGTGGGACGTTTCGGCCTGGGAAGTTTCGTGCCCCCCCCCCCTCCCCAGAGACGAAACGCCCACTTGAATAGCAAATCATTAAGATGATATGGGATGTTGGATTTTTTTCATGATGTAACAAGACATGATCACATCCTTAGAAATGGTTTGCCAAACCAGTTTTAATGATACACATCATATGTTCACATTAAGTTGTGGATTTGTTTTTGCCTAAAAAACGTCTAGGTAGATAAGAAACACATTCCACTGGAATGTGTTTTTTATCTATCTAGATTTTTTTTCTAAGCAAAAGCAATCAACTGAGGTCGCCATTGGAAAGAATGTAACAACATAAAATTACCCCAAAAGGCTCCGACCTCAATATCTGGGAGACTTTTTCCAGGCCCCCAGCAGGCCCCGACCTCAACATCTGGGGGACTTTTTTTTTAGGCAAGGCAAGCCCTGCACTTGATTGATAGTCGAGTGTCCCCGCTGCTAATTGTGCAAATCCCTCCGTCCTGATAATCTTCCAATCTGTGTGCCGTTTTCTCTTCAATTACTGGACTTTTGTTTCAAGAGTTTGCAGCAGGAACACTCAACTGTCAATAGAGTGTGCATATACAGCACGCGCTCTGATGTTAATTAGTTGTTTACACGTGAAACCTAAACTAACATTGTGGATTTAAAGGCTCTTAATTTCATTACGTTGATTGATAGAATATTCAATACACACCATGCCATGCATAGATTATTAGATTAATGCCTGACGATCATGAAGGTACTGTGTTTTTTTAATATTTTACCCAAAAAGTGTTTTTATGGACTTGAAACGAGTCCCACTTTTCTCAAAACAGTGCTAAAAGTTACTAAAACCTCACTCGCGCACGATTTTCAGACTCGAAAGACTGAATGAGGCACATGTGTTATTAACATCGACATCGACATCACGGTTTTTTGTCCAAAAAAATCGAAAATCGACATGAAGTCAAATTTCAACACCGAGACAGCTCTAAGCTACAGTGTTGTTGACACTTTCATTTTAAAAGCCTTGATAGTGGCATTTAGCACTCAACGAGTTAAAGCCCAGATTTACATTTTACTTTTAGCAGTCTACATCCAAAAGCTTTGCTATTGTTTTAGGCAAGACTTGGCTGCCTGTCTTGACCAAGTCTTGGGAGCATGGTGGCTCAGTGGTAGACTGTTGGACTTCTATGCTAGAGGTCCCGAGTTTGATCCCCGTCCGGGACGTCCGCATTGTGTCCTTGGGCAAGCTACTTTATCCTGGTTGCCTGTACGGGGACATGATGTCGCCATGTACTAAGGCATACTGCATGTTTAATGGTGCACATGTCTTCAACCGCTGTTACCCTGCTTGAGCGGAGCTTCAACAGAGTTGGAATGTTGAGGAGTTGACAGTTTCTCATCGATGCTCGGTGTTTCTTTCCGGGTACTCCGGCCTTCTCCACCTGTAAAACTGTCACGGTCATGATTAGCCATTGTGCATAAGTATGTGACCTTAAACACCACTAAATAAATAAATATACTTGACCAAGACTTGTCAAGAAAGAACTACTAAGGTACATGGAATGTAACTTGCAAATTTACTCATTGACTGTATTATAAGCCACTTGTTTTGTTGAAAGTAGTGATCAAAGTCAGTATTAGGCCTTTAAGCATTTAGTTTCTTCCATTAACACTGTACCCAGCATACACGATATCAAAATTTGTTTTTTTAATTATTTTTTAAAAATTTTGCAAAGCATTTCAACAAAACTATTTCATGTGACAACCTCATTGTAACAAACTCAAGGAACTCGTAACAATGAGGAGGGCAAATGATAAGGTTTTGTTGAATTTTTTTGAAAAGTCTGTTTTTTTTCCTCTGCTCAATATATGAAGTATGCTGGTGTCTGTAGCTGATTCGTTATGTGAAGGGTTTACCCACTGTACTCTGATGTCAAAATTTCAAGCAGCAAATTTTTCCCATAATGCAACCTGAGATTTCACCAATTCAGTCTTGTCTTAACCCTTTACCCAACAAAGACGATACCAAAATTTATTATTATAAATATCATTTTTTTTAATTTTTCAAAAATTTCAACAAAACCACATCATGTGACCCCTCGTTAGAACGAGCTCGTTCCAACGAGGGGTCACATGATATGGTTTTGTTGAAATTTTTTGAAAAATAATATTTTTTCAACTGCTGAATTTGGATATTATGTGGGCGGATGCGGGTGATTCGTTGGGTAAAGGGTTAAGTTCATTATGGAAGAAAATTGTAGTTATAAATTTTGATATTTTGACATCAGAGTGCGGGAGGTTAACGATGTGCTATTCAGTGATATTCATTGACAGACTATTGATGTGCTATTCAGTGATCTCTTTGGGCCCTTTCCAACAGTGTTTTAAGTAATGGCACATGCATCAACAATAGCAAACACACAGAGTGATGTTTTTTTAGTAGTGCAGAGAAGGTTAATCCTGATGGAAATTCTAGAAAGTTGCACAGTGTGTGTTAACCTGGTAGACAATGTCTGTTTTACTTGTAATATAACACTTGGTAACCAGTGTCAAAGTTGAAAGTCCTCCAAAGTGTACAGCTTAGGCCTGCACGATTGGATAGAATTGACTTTATATTTGTGCTGTGGTCATGATGTAGCCAAAGATGCCAAAAGTGACTTTAATCACCAATAAATAAACAAATCAATTATGTTATTAATTCCGCTCGAGTAATATTAATAACTTGAGTTATGACTACCAAAAATGACTGGTCACAGCAAAAATAAACCAATTTAACCCTTTACTCAACGTAATGGCCCATTCCAATAGGGGTCATAACCTATGTTTTTGAGACAAAAAATGAAAAAAATGAGTTATTCAAGAATTTTTTTTTTGCAAGTGTCTTCTGCTTTTCAAGTTATGTAAAGGGTTAAATGATGTTTTATTACATTTCCAGATGCATGTGGTTGGTAATACATTCACACTGTTTAGTTTCTCACCCCAAATACTGGACCCTCCAATGTATCAGTAAGTGTTTTCCCCCACAAAATCTAAACCTCAATTGAGGGTGCATCAGATATATATTGCCAAGAAGGGTAATGATGCACTTTTTCTGATTGACAATATTGACAACATACTGGGCATTTGACTTTGTTAATAAATAATAGTGTGGTTGTATTTTTGTGATTAACAATCAAATCATATTTATGCACTTTCCCCATGAAAACCCTCAGAAGTAGAGCTGAAATGGTTAACCGATTAATCGATTAATCAATGATCAACATCTTGATCGATCCAAAAAGTAATTAATCGATTAACTGTTACTTTTGAACAACTGTATTAAATGGGTTAACGTGGGAACAAACTTGCCCCAAAACAGGCAAACATTGTCACACTGACTCACATCAATTATATGAGACAGAGTAAAGCATGCAAGTTACTTGCTGACATACTTGTTTACTTGCATGATCATCATACTGTATCAGTAGCTGGAAATGGTAATTCTTAACCCTTTACCTATTGTGGGTAGCAGATGGTACTCGCAAAATAAATTCATGAATTACTAAAAAATTTCAATTTTTGTCTCCAAAACATAGCTTGTGACCCCTCACTGGAACAAGCTCAATGAGCTCATTACAATGAGGGGTCATAAGCTATGTTTTTGAGACAAAAATTGAAAACATATATAGGCCTGATTGGTTTTGTTTGTTTTGTTGGGTAAAGGGTTCATGCTGTAAATCATCAACGGTATGGTAATTATTCAGATATCTATTTAGACAAGTGATAATTGGTTAACCAAGGTTAATCCATGTGATTAATCGATCAAGAAAACCCCTTAACCGTTTCAGCTCTACTCAGAAGTGAAGCACTGCTTGTTTACTGTGGTAACCGAGCTCTGTTTTACTTGTAAATTAGGACTCGGTCACTAATACCTGGGATGGATGTCTTCTAAAATGGGTAAAATGGTATAAACAATTGTCTAGACTAAACTTTATATCCATTGTTGCGGTCATGATTAGCCATTGTGCAGAAATATGATCCTAAACACTAATAAGTAAATAAATATTTATTTACTTACTAAGTCATGTTCACTTATAAATGATAGTTTCAGTGAGGATTAGTCTTGTGAATATTTGCCTTGCTTACTTAATGTTTTGATTAAGAAACACTCGGAATGCTCTAAATATTGAATATTTACTGAACTAACTTATTACTATTCATCATACTGGAGAAACATTTTTTCAAAAAATACTGTACATTTATTTATTTATTTGTTGGTGTTTAAGGTCACATACTTATGCACAATAGCTAATCGTGACTGTGACAGTTTTATGGGTGGAGAAAGCCGACGTACCCAGAGAGAACCACCAAGCATCGGCAAGCAACTGTCAGCTCCTCAACTCTTCAAGTTCCGCTTAAGTAGAGTTACAGTGGCTGAAGACATGTGCACCGTCAATGTGCAGTACGCTTTAGTACACGGCATCAACGTGCCCCCATGTTGGCAACCGGGATAAAGTGCCTTGCTCAAGGCCACAACATGGGTCCTCCCAGAGGAGTATGGACCTTGGGACCTCTAGCATAGAAGTCCAACAGACTACCACTGAGTCACCACGCTCACATACTGTTCATACACAGAAAATGTTTGTTAAAATGCTGTTATTTAGAATTTAACAGAATTTTTTTTTCTTTTTGGGAGAGAACAGGCATTTAGATTGGTCTAATTTGCAGACTATAAGGCAGCCAAGACTTCTGAGAAACAAATGTAAAGCCCCAGGATGTAGATTGTCAAATGTGGCACAAAAATGTGAGATAATTTCCAGCCTTTTAGGGCTAAATCACTTTTGAAATTGGACCAAAAACTTGAGAAAAACAAAAACAAACAATCTGTTATGCCCTCTAATTATATATATAATTTGGGAACATTCGTTTAATTTGGGATGATTCGTTACCTCTGTGAATTTCATGAAATTTAAAAGCCTTGCATTGGGTACTAAGGAAAAATTGATGGGTTTCCCCCACATCAAATGCTCCCAAATGAAGCCTCACCTCAAAATTCTAACACTTACTGTATCTTTACTCTCACTTTAAGTGCAACATCAAGGAATAATTTCCCAAGACAAATTTCATAAACCATAAAAGGGTTGTCACTGCTCTACAGATGTATTACGTGTTAATACAGTGTGGTTATCTAACATTCGCCCCATAAAAAAAATCACTTTTTATTCTTATTTGGACAACTTGATATATCCTCAGCTTCCTGTATTTTCACGAAGTGTCACATTATGCATTATCAGTATTGGTTTTAACCAGTTGATGTTTATATACCTAAATTCCTTTTAGATGAAGACTCCGCAGCAAAAATTATCGACAGTTGGGAAAATCCAGTATTCAACAGACCAGAGCTGGTAAGTTATATTCACACAGGGTTAATTGACAGAATTATAACAGTTCATGATCTGACTAATATTTTTATTGGCACTTTTTTGAATATGTAATAAACACACCAATAGTTTTTATGTCCACTTGTAGTTTGGCCATTTTGTTTCCCCTTGATTTAAGAGGGAGCATGGTGGCTCAGTGGTAGACTGTTGGACCTCAATGCTAGAGGTCCCGAGTTCAATCCCCATCCGGGACGACCTTAGTGTTGAAACGATTAGTGATTTTCAGGAATTGACTAGTTGCCGGCAGTAATCGATTTCTAATTGGCTAGTCGAAGCCCCATGTTATTGTTATCGAACACACATGCAGAATGGCTCTTCCCTGGTTAAAACTAACAGTAATACTTGCAATGAAGAAATGGAGAGTGAAGCTTTCAAAGTCCCCAATACCTCTCTCAGTTTCCAGAGAGAATTAATGTTGGTAGCTTCAGTGTTTAAAATCATTGTTTTCTCTCAATATAGCCACTGATATTTTATTGAAATAAATCATTATTCAGGTTGTTGTTTTTTTTTCATTCATTCCTTCCCATTGAATGTCAACAAAAGAAATTGCTGTTTACGCATGCCTAAGATACCTGTCGCCTGTCAAAAATTAAGCAAGTTAACGCCCACAGCAGTCTGTCAACAACTGCACACAGAACACAACTTCTTGTGTTACGACTTAACCTCTCACCTGTCCATAATTATTCATACATTGAACACGCCTACTAATTTCCATATTGTCTGCTTTGAAAATCATCACCTGACCTGATTGGGTTTCCTTACAAATCAGTTGCAGTTCATAGAAAAGCTAGTTTCACTTTCATTTTCCCTGAAACCCTCAGATTTCCAGGAATTTGTCCACATGTATTTACAAAATGAAAATAAAAGTACATGGGTTTTATAATTGGTTCTTCAGTGATTACAAATTGTTCCCAATAAAATTACGAACTGGTATGTGTTCTTCCATAATATCTCTCTGATGTTTCTGTAAGAAATTTCAAACTTGCCATTACCAGGTGAACAAATTGATGTTTGTGTCAACTTTGGGTCCTAATTTTCCTGCAGACTGCTCCATTGAGAGTAAGCTCACCCATATATTGTTTACTTCACGCACATCTGTGCTTATTCCTGGGTCAATAGGCCCACTAGGGTTGTTAATCAAGCAATCAGAAACATCAAACGCGTTATTTCCGTGGGATGCTTTTTGATCTCCAGAGTTGACTTGTTACGTTCGCAACAATGTTGGGAGAATGTAAGGGTATGGTTGGGATGGATGTTCCGATTAATCAACTAGCAGATTTGGGAATTGACTAATTTAATAATTGCGTCAACGTCGATTAGTCAGCTAATCGCTTCAACACTAGACGACCTGCATTGTGTCCTTTGGGCAAGGCACTTTATCCTAGTTGCCTACATGGGGGCACGATGATGTCATGTACTAAAGGCGTACTGCACGTCGATGGTGCACATGTCTTCATCTGCTGTAACCCTGCTTGTGCGGAGCTTGAACTGAGTTAGAATGTTGAGCTGACAGTTGCTCGTCAATGCTTGGTGGTTCTCTCTGGGTATTCTGGCTTCCTCCACCCGTAAAACTGTCACGGTTATGATTAGCCATTGTGCATAAGTATCTGATCTTAATTAAACGCCAATAAATAAATACTTGATTTGAGATGTTTTAAATAATCAACTAGGAGAGTGCTAGATTGATTTCCATTCGAATTTGGTTTACTTGTACCAATTTATCTGAGAGTGCCTATGGGCACTCTCCAATAAATTGTGCCAAGACCAATCTTTATAACTAAAGAAGGTTTTACGCTCAAAATAATATGAAGCATATCTACTGAATATGAAGCCTTTTACTTAAGGCGTCGGCACTTTTCAGTAAGATGCAGATATTGGCTTCCAACACTAAACCAGTTAAGTGCTGGAAACCCTTATGTGGGCTCACGTGCAAAGTGATAACACAATTCATATAAGGCTACATGGTCTTTTAATGTGCTTTCAATTACTAAAATAATTTGTTATGCCCCCGACTTAAGTTGGGTTGCATATAGTGATTGAAGTGTGTGTCTGTGTGTCCATGTGTGTCCGAGCCAATACTGATAGAGCCACAGTCATCAAACTTCACACAATTATAAAGGACCATGGGAGGATGTGTCACACACCATAGCTGGGTTCGTACCTTCAAGGTCAAGGTTATATTTCAAGGTCACACTAAAAATCGGTCAATATTCGTGTCTCAGCTATAACTCAGAAACGAATCATAGTACAATTGTTAAACTTTTTACAAATGTGAAGGACAGTCAGAAGGTGTGTCGCATATAATACTTTCTGCCACATCTGCAATGTGAAGGTCACAATTGACCTTCATATGTTCAGGGTCACAAATCGTGTCTCAAGCATAATTCCAAAACTATTAGGGCTACAGTCATCAAACTTCGCACAATTATAAAGGACCATGGGAGGATGTGTCACACACCATAGCTGGGTTCGTACCTTCAAGGTCAAGATCACATTTCAAGGTCAAACTAAAATCGGCCAATATTCGTGTCTCAGCCACAACTCAGAAACGAATCATAGTACAATTGTTAAACTTTTTACAAATGTTAAGGACAGTCAGAAGGTGTGTCGTGTATAATTGTTTCCACCGCGTCTGGAAGGTGAAGGTCTCAAGGGGGGTGGGGCATGTGTTACCTTAGTAACATTCTTCTTGTTTATATTGATTTGTCTTGTTACAAACTAAGAATTCACAAAAAAGCCCAAAACATTTGCTTCAGTGACCAGGCCTGAAAATAAGCAGTCTGACATTTGCAGAATGAGGTCCCCAGAGGGTGAATTTGATGATGCTATCCCACACAGTGGGCCAATTTATCCACTGGGTACCTCTTTTTTTCTGCTGTGCAGGGTAGCATCACCAAATTCACCCTCTAGGGACCTCATTTTGAGGTGACAGTCTGCTTATTTTCTGGCTTGTCGTTGACCAAACATACTATTTATTCATTTATTGGGGTTTATGACACTTGCAATAGCCAGAGTCATATCATGTTGGACAGTTTTCCAGTTGGAGGGAGTCTGAATTCCAGGAGAGAACCACCAAGAAGTGGCAGTAACTGGCAGACTCTCCAATTTACTAACACACAAAGAGTTAGCATTGTTTGAAGGCATGTGTACAGTATGCCCAAGTACACTACACCAAAGGGCTCCCACTTGGCCAAACGTACTAGTTATAAGAGTTATGAGAGTAATGTTGGTTTGTTTCTTGAGGTTTAACCCTTTGAGACTTTAATTATCCTGACATTAAAAAGTCATTGGGAATTCAGTTTCTTCAACGGTGTTCAAAATGCGACGTCAAACGTCTGAAAGTACAAATAATAAGATATTTTTCTCATTAGTGATTATCTACTTATGGGCTAGATTAATTTTAATGGCTTAATATGTTATTCAAAACTTGTTTTATTACAAATTTATTGGAGAGTGCCCACATGCACTCTCCAATAATTTGTAATAAAACAAATTTATATAAACAAAATATTATTTGTGTTTGACTGAATATGAAATATAAGCAAGGGAAGTGTTGGTTTTTGCTCTGATATTCTCATTTTTGAAAAGCCCTGATAGTGGTTTCTTGCACTCCACCAGTTTAGAAGTCTTGACAGCAGGATTATTAGTGTTTTTAGCTGTGATAACATTTGGCTCAACCGTTGTCACTGAGCACTATTTGGTAGAAAATAGGAATTGAGGTTAAAACTTAAAAAATCTAAGAATAATAACCAAACAAATGAGCACAAAGTATCAAGTCGCTGTTTGATTTTGTACGTCATAAGACGTTCAAAAGTATGAATGCTCTGTTTGATTTTGTATGTCATAAGACATACAAAAGTATCAAAAGGTTAATGACACTTTCAGTGGCCTGGCTTATATCGTGTCAGCGGTTATAAGAATAAAATAAAGGGTACAAAAACAGTCAGTGGTTTGTGAAGGGGCAAAGAAATGTAATTTAATTTTTGTGGTCAGAATTTGTTGCTACAAAGTTGCTGATAAGCTCTCTCCAATAATTTGTAAGTTGACGTTGAACAACAATAAAATAAATTAACAGGGTTTACAATAACAGGGATTTCCAAATATATATACCTGGAACTTAATCAAGTACCCCCTGGAATGTTGCATGACAGTGAAATTGCTGTTACTTACTTACTATATTTTTATACTGTATACCAATGACCCAGACATAGCTGGTGCTAATTCTCAAAATCTAGGGCCAAACACAAATTTTCCCCCCCCAATCCCCAAAATTTGCATCTAAAACCGAAAAAATCATGTCCTAAATGGTCCTCCATACTTTTCCTCTACTGCGCATGCGCAGTGTCAAGGAGGTCTCGAAATTGGCGCCAATTATCATTCTTTGTTTGGCCCTTCATCAGTTCACATCTGACTGATATTTGTGCTTGTAAATCTCAGTTTAAATGATGCCAGACACATAAATATTAGAGAAATGGTGGATCTAAAGAGGAATTAGAAGGAGGAGAGGAAAAATGAGTGGCAAGAAATAATCAGGGCTGTAACTTAAAATTTTTTTATGAAATTATGTTATGTTGCCTAATTTCAAGGCAGGGGCCTGTTGTTGTCATTCTTGCTATAAAGTTACACTGCTTGTTCAGTGTTTCCTCTCTCCCTTTCCTTTAGTCCCCCCTTGCTATTCTCCCATGCTTTTGGCATATTTTTTGTAATATTATTACTAAAATTTCTTGGGAGTTTTAGCTTGGTAACAGAAGGAATTCTGTTCTTTTCCCCATGTTTACGTCCTCACCCATGGGTGTTTAGGCGTTGTGTTCTGCATCTACCATCTGATGTTCTGCAGTTTCTTCCCTGGAAGTCTCTGTTTTGCATCGGATAGTGTTGTTATTGGTAACTGATTTCGGGCCATGTTTATCAGTGCCTGGAGTCATGTTTCTGGTGTTTATACACTTCTTGTTTACATTGACAACGGTTTCTGTTGAGAGGGATTTCTTGTCTTTGTATTAGCTTAATCATAACAAGATACATTATTATTATACGTAAGTGTTGCATTAATTTTTTTGAAATATTTTTAAAATTTTTGTCCACACTTAGTCTTTTTGGGATCCATTGGGGCTCAACGTTACTTTCAGAAACTTGGGTTTTTCTGAAAAAATATTTTTTCAAAAAATTTTTTTGATTTCAATTATTTTTTCTATGTTAATGGATCGTGTTATTATGTATCTTTGTTTTCAGGGGTTGGTACGAGTACTAGGACTTTTTGTGTTCTTTTCACAATGAAAGGATATTGTTCAAATTGTAATAAGAGGAAATCTTCCTCTGACTTTCATAATCATTGTATTAATTGTAGTCAGTGTACTCGCACTAACTCCTGTTCAGTATGTGTCAATTGGGATGACAAACATTGGAAACGTGTGTCACAGTATGTTGTTAGCGGGGAAAAGGCCATGCCGGTCCTTTCTCCGCAGGGTCACTCTAGTTTATCAATCTCTATTTCAGAGGAACAAGAACAGGGTGATGTTTCCGTGATGTCTTCCAAAAGTGTGCCTCCGTCGTCACAGTTAAATGAAGAGCTAGCGGCAAAAGTGCTCATGGAAATACGTCAATTGCCTAAGAGGTCCCTAGTAGGATCGACGGCATTGGCATCCGCTAGCTCGCCCGGTGTAGCGACCATTCATTGAATGGCTCGGCAGCCGGGTTCGTCCGTTGCGGTCCAGGAAGGAGATTTGGGTGATGCGAGCACTGTAATAAGACAAAGTGCACACCCAGTGACGACGGATCAGAGGAGAGAATGGAGGAAGCCTATTAGTCCGGTTCCTAGCTCGTCCAGGTCCATCCGGGCTGCGAGCGAGAGAGGTCCCTCTCTTGTACAACAACATCTGGGACCAGATGTTGTGGTACAAAACGTTTCGCATTCGGAGCATATGTCAGTTATATAGACAGTCCGGTGAGACTGTCGATATGGCTTCCTCATCCTCACGGCAGCGCACACAACCGCACCTTGGCTACATGACCACGGATATCCAGCCAGCTTCGCCGATCAGGGATTCCACGGCGACCAGGTCATGCCATCTGGTAGCCAGGGACACGAGGCCTGTAGACTCCGGACGTTCGCATAAAAGAAATATGCAGGAGTCAGCATACACGGAGCTTCCAGCGGCAAAGCAACGTAAAACTGCTGCTCCACAGGCCTCAGTGACGGACGTGCTATCCCAAATAGCACAACTTATCGCAGCATCCCAGCAGACGACAGAATCTCTGTCGGATCAGGAATTATCCGACGACACTGGGTCGGTACGCTCCGCTGAAGCATCAGGTACGGACGACCGAGAACTTCATAGGGTCCGACAGGATGGCGAAAGGGATTCAGAGGATTTGGAGCTTTCCCTTTCGGAACAACATAAAGCTGCCGTAGATTTTATCCGGCATTATCTTCCAGAGGTTGTTCCGTCGGACCAGAATGCTGTGATGCCGGATAAGAGACTGATAGCTTCATTGGACACAGAATTTTTGATCGGTTCAGGGACATCGTCCCTGAGTTTCCGACACAGTCCAATAATGTCACAAGAACATTCGAATTATTGAATGACGCTATATATAAGCTTGCTACCAAAACGAGCAAGTCTGGTTTCTTGTCCGCAAATGCTCTAAATCTGCCTTTCATCAATTCAAGGAATAAATTCGAAACGGCAGGACAGGGCATACCAAGAGTTCCTCTGCGTCTAGACGACCAGGCTGAAGTCTTAGAATTGTCTATACCATCGTCTATGTCAATTCCAACCACTACGTTGGAAACGACAATAATGTCTAACAGAGTTAACTTAGACACTTTATCATATGCAGATCACCTTACTAAGGCGTTATCATTACGTCTTCAAGGGAAAGAATTCCAGAATATACAATCCTCATTAAGACTTCTTTTAAGGGCAATAGCTTATTCCACGTATAACTCTGCCCTTTCAGTGGCAAATCTGGAGTTGGTTAGACGTGGCACAGCCCTAGCTACATCCACGCGCGTGGATGGTAAGGTGAAAAACTCTCTCAGAGTCGCTTCTGTCTCCGGAGAGCTTCTCTTTCAGCAATCTATGATAAGATAACTAAGAAAGCTTCGGATTCTCTGCTATTCAAATCCGCTTCCAAAAAGTCGGATACAGCAGAAAAGAGTAAGACAGGCAGTTGTGGGACAAGTACGCCCAAAAGAGGTTCCTATAGAGGTTCCTATGCATCCTCTAGGTCTTATTCTAGAGACCGTCAAGGCAGCGACTCATGTGGGGGACATTATTCTGGCCGAGATAACCGGTCAGACGTCCCTAGGTCGACGGGGCGAGGTGCGGGTCGTGGAGGACGAAGTTTCTCCTTCTGCAAGCCTCGCAGGTCCAGGAGGTGATGGTTTGAAGCTCTATCATGTTCCAGTAGGCAGAACATTATCGAGTTTTATAAACGATTGGGCGTCAATTACGGACGACCCCTGGGTTCGAGGGGTAATTTCGGAAGGACTAAGAATATCCTTCAAACGAAAGCCTCCATTAACTCGAAGTCCAAAATGGACTCAGCTTCCGTCAAATCCGCAGAAAAGAGACGCTCTTTTATCAGAAGTACAGTCTCTTCTGAAGAAGAACATGGTAGAGGTCGTAGAAGACCAGGAATCACCGGGTTTCTACAGCCATCTGTTTCTGGTTCCGAAACCAGACGGCTCGTTCCGTCCAGTCATAGATCTGAGCAGGATAAACAAGCTGATCGTCGCTCCGAAGTTCTATATGGAGACAATTTGATCAGTCAGAGTGAGTATTCTGGTGAACGACTATGGTACAAGCATAGATCTCAAGGACGCGTACTTTCACGTCATGGTACATCCGACATTCTGAAAGTATCTATGCTTCGCAGTCCTAGGAGTTGTATATCAGTTCCGAGCGATGTGCTTCGGTTTGAACCTAGCGCCCTGGGCTTTCACTCGAATAATGAACTCGGTAATGATATATTTCCAAGCTCATTCGTCTGTGGTAATGTCGGCCTACCTAGACGACATTCTTCAGAGGTACGGCAACAAGTTAACGCTTCAGAACGATGTGCAGAATCTGCTTCTATTACACCGACGTCTCGGTTTTATAATAAACGAGGAGAAGTCGGACCTGGTACCGTCCAAGTCATTCACTCATTTGGGAATGAGCTTCGAGACGCACAACAATCTCGTTCGTCTGCCGTTAACCAGAGCGAAATTAATCAGTTGTTACGCTTGCTATTGTCTTCACTCAGACAAAGTCACAGCGAGAGAGTTCATGAGACTGATAGGTCTGTACGGAGCCGCTGCAGATCTCATTCCGATGGGGCGGTTACGCACTCGTCCTCTCCAAATTTTCTTGACTCAGAATTGGAGTGTAAAGATTCATTCGCTCGATATAGACGTTGACTTGTCAAATCAAGTGAAACAAGAGATTCAGACTTGGGCAAACATTCAGTGGTTGACTCAGGAAGTTCCACTGCAGTTGCCGGATCCGAGTTTTACTATTATGACGGATGCCAGTCAAACAGGTTGGGGTGCAACATTGATCCCAACGGATTCGAAGTGCCAGGGTCTTTGGGATCCGCAGTTTCTAGGCAAGCACATAAACATCAAGGAAATGATGTCAATTTGGCTTGCACTACGTCATTGGATGAACATTAGTCAGAAGCACATGTCCAAATCCTGTCCAACAATACGACAGTAGTAGCGTATATTCGGAACCAGGGAGGCACTCATTCCGTTCTGTTATTCAATTTAACGGAAAGAATCCTTCTGTTTGTTGTAGAACACCAGGTTCTACTTTCAGTCCATCATATTCCGGGTCGTCTGAATGTATTAGCAGACTCCCTTTCACGGAAGGGTCGCTTGTTGCCGTCAGAATGGACTCTCAACAAACAGGTATTCAATCAGATTTGCTACCAATGGGAGCGGCCAATGATAGACTTATTTGCGACACAGCTCAACAATCAGTTGCAGACGTATGTGTCTCCATGTCTGGATCCCCGAGCATATGCAGTAGACGCTCTATCGATCTCGTGGGACGGAATGATAGGATATGCGTATCCTCCAGCGCCATTGATTCATCAGATATTGCTAAAGATAAAACAATCTCAATGCAAAATTCTGTTGGTAGCATCTCTCTCCACAGAGACCGTGGATAAATCTACTCAGGTGTCTGCTGTGGGACATACCGCGGAAGCTTCCTCCACGAGAGGATCTTCTTTCGCAGGGGAAATCGCGTCAACTACATCACAACCCGCAAGGTCTCAACCTTCACGTATTTCCATTGTGCGGTCCTTCTTGCACGGCAAGCATTTTACAGGACAAGCAGTGGACGCAATTTCTAACTGTAGGAGGACCTCCTCTTCGCTAAACTATGCGGCTAAGTGGAAGGTCTTTTGTCGTTGGTGTAGGGATCATTCTGTTGATATTTTTGATCCCTCCATTCCAGACATTGCAAACTTTCTAGTATACTTGTTTGATGAGATCAAACTGCAGCCTGTTACTATTAAAGGTTATAGGTCCATGTTATCTGATACCTATGCACACCATGATAGTTTACAAATTGGATCTAATGTCTCTTTATCAAAATTAGTTAGAAACTTTTCGATAAATAGACCTAGAACCCTTAAATTAATTCCTAAATGGAATTTAGCTTGGGTTCTTCTTAAATTAAAAGAAAAGCCATTTGAGCCTCTTGAGACAGTGGACTTCAAATTCTTATCTTATAAGACAGCATTTCTCTTTGCTTTGTCTTCCACTAGAAGAGTCAGTGAGCTTCATGCACTATCTGTGGACGATTCTCACTATCGTAGTGTCGGGAACACTATTACCTTTACTACTAATGTTGGATTTTTGGCTAAGAATCAGGCTCCTAATAAATATCCGGAACCTATTGTTATTAAGGCTCTTCCGTCTTCAGACGGGCATAGGCCTTTACTCTGTCCGGTTAGAGCTTTACGTATTTATAAACGAAGATCTCAGTTTATCAGAAAGGGACGAAAACGCTTCTTTCTGTCTCTGATGCCTAATAGAAAGGACATTACGGTCCATTCTATTGCTAGATGGATTCAATTAACTATCCGTTCTGCTTATGATAATCTATCTTCAACTCAGCAGTCTGTACTTAAGATTTCGGCTCATGAAGTAAGAGCTCTTTCTACGTCTTGGGCTTATGCAAATAGTGTTGCTATTACAGATTTAATGAAGGCTGCATATTGGTCTCAGCCATCCACATTCACAAATTTTTATCTCAGAAATATTGAGTCCATTTCTGGAGACCTGCATTGTTTAGGTCCGTTATCTGTTGCTCAGAATGTCGTCCACTAAACAGTTGCAACTATAGTTATGCAGGGTTTCTGTTCCGGCAGTGACTCTGTCCTGCTGCCCTCTTCGCTCTGGGCTATTTGACCCAGGGCAAGGGGTAGGGGGGGGAGGGTGTTCCCTTAGGTCACCTGCTTTATAGTGAAAAGCAAGGGGATACCTCCTCCGGAGTCAGTAATTCTGAGTCGGTACCGGGATGGTTTTAAAGTGGAAAGATAATGTTTAAATTCATTCATGTCATATTTTTAAAGTGTAGCTCGGTGTGAAGCATTTGTATATGTCACATGTCAAACGGGCGTTAATATACAATCCTCGGACACTTTTAAAGAGTATAAAGAGTCTCATTTCTCTGGACTTACTTTATTTATTGGCTTACTTTAAAAATAATTAGTATAAGGGGTTATACTGGATGTTAATAGAGAACATGAATGTTATTATGCTCAATTATGGAGGGTGTTGTGTCTTTCTAATTTATCATAAATGAGAAAGATACATGTAAAGCCTAATACTCCTTTTCTCCGCGAGGGGATAACTCTATTATATATAGTTGCGTTTATTGGATTTTCCTCCATGTCCTAGGCCCTGCAGCCTTTTTACTATTCAGCTATGTCTGAGTCATTGGTACAGTATAAAAATGTTAAAAAATTTATAGTAATTTATATATTTTTTATACTTACCAATGACCCAGACGGGGATGGCCCTCCCAGGAGTTGGGAACTCATACCTCCCTGCTGAGTACAAAGCGCTGACCAGGCACTGCTTGTAAGAATGATAATTGCCGCCAATTTCGAGACCTCCTCGACACTGCGCATGCGCAGTGGAGGAAAAGTATGGAGGACCTTTTAGGACATGATTTTTTCGGTTTTAGATGCAAATTTTGGGGATTGGGGGGCAAAATTTGTGTTTGGCCCTAGATTTTGAGAATTAGCACCAGCTATGTCTGGGTCATTGGTAAGTATAAAAAATATATAAATTACCATAAATTTTTTAACTATTATGTTTTAATGATTGCTATGACTTGCAGTACATTTCATCTAGTGAAACATGAATGTTTCTGGTTGATAGCATACCCCAACACATCCCCTCGTCCATGTGAAGCATGCTTCCCACGAATGTCACAAAAAACACAATTGTCCATATGCAATATCTGGGTATAAAACAAGAAAATTTGTCACTTCTTTTATCAACAAATGTTGACATGGCAAGCAGGAGACTACCAGAGGCACTAAGATGGCAAATCATTGGCATGAATGCAGCATTCAAATGTCATTCAAATCAGTTGGAAGGCATCTTGGCTGTAGTCATTCTGTCATCAGCAGACTTGTCCAAAAGCCAGGGTTTCCACTAGGGGAAAGGAAATGAGGCCATTAGCGTGGCGACCGATGATCGTCGATACCACGGGTCGACCATTGTTCAGCCTGTGGTGGGAAAATTTTGAATTCCGGAATCACAAAACCCCCATTTCCTTGCATCTGAGAGGATATTTTGCATCTTTTCACGGAGATATATCCGTCCAATTTTACACATTGATGGCCAGTTATTTCCGATGAATAAGACGTAAATAAGAGAAAATGATTGTTCAACCGAAAAATAATTCATAGTATACATGACTTTCTATTCACCGAGGGTGTTTCTTCCCAATAAAACTGCCAAGCCTTGGCATTTTCATTGGGACTAAATGACCAGGGTGAATAGAAAGTGTGATTTGGAAGGGTAGATTCGCCCATAATTTAAAAATTCAATTTTAAATTAGGGGCAAAAAAAAAGAAGAAAAAGAAAAAAAAACCCTGCGAAACCTCGAACTTGAAGGTGACAATGAAGTGTTGTTTGTGTCCAAATGAAGGTTACCAATTTTTCCTGACAAACACACCAAATTTAAATCTGTGCAGAATTTCTGAACTCCTGATTCTCACGGTCAAGTCGAAAAAAGACAGAGGTTGGTCTTCTTCTGTGTTCTCTGATTCCAATTGGTTAATCCTGGCCACATGAGGCCTCAGACTTGTGGAATTCGTCTTCACAGCTGGAACAGGTTCTGGAGAGTTCTGGAAGTCTTTCCTGGTTCACAGACTGTCTCTGATGACGTCACGCGAGTGGGATTATATAGCAATTCTACAACAATACTCGATATTACTTTTGTTTGATGAAAAACTGCTTTGAAAGCAATTACTCTCCAGGTGCTGCGACAGAATGGTGGAACGGACATGCGTTTTGTTTTCAATGAAATATGTGTACAGAAATCGGCAAAACAAGTTTAGAAATGGCAATTCTACAAGCTAGGAACTAAATGTATTCTCGGGTGATAGGCAGATCAATGCGAATTTCAAGAATTCTATTTTGTCAGGAAGGTGACCTGGCAGGGGAATGCTGCCGTTTGATGGCCGCTGTACCGGTATAGCGGAAACCCTGCAAAAGCATCAACAGATCAGTGATCTTAAGGACTGACCAAGGCCTGGACAACCCCAAAAGACCTCTCCTTGGGAAGATCGGAGTCTGGCATGCCTTGTTAGGCGTGAACCTTTGCTTTAAGCGGAGTTTTGAAACTCCACTGGCTCCCTGACAGGCATTTGTGCAACAGAACTGTCCAAAACCACCTCACAGCACTAGGTATGAGGTTCAGCAGGGTCATCCAGCTCTGTCCAATCAGCATCAAAGATGATATTTGGATTTGTGTATGGCATGACAACATTGGAATCTCAGGATGTGGGGAAGAGTCCATTGGTCAGATCAGAGTAAGTTCCTGCTACAGGTCACATATGGTCATATGAGAGTGTGGAGGCATAGAAATATTGCTTATATGCCCAGGAACATCAGACCTACTGTTCATTATGGTGGAGGATCAATGATGATCTGGGGATGCCTCTCTTATGATTATAAACTTGATATGGTGACTGTACATGAAAATCTCAGTTGTCATCAGTACATCAAGGACATTCTCAGTCCGGTTGTCACATGTGTCATTTTGACAACCACCCGTTGGCTACTTGCCTTGTATTCATGGACGAAAATGCAAGGCCACATCATCCTCATGTTCCTTCAGAACAACACAATTACAGCACTATCTTGGCCTGCAATGAACCCCGATTTGAATCCCTTAGAACACATCTGGGATGTTCTTGGACATTGTGTGCAAGCAAGGGATCTACCTGTACGGAAATTGGCTGATTTGGAAGCTGCATTGCACGAGGAGTGGCAGCAGTTGACTCTGGACTGTATGAGAGGGCTCACTGGTTGCATTAGGAGGAGGGTTCAGGCTGTCATCCAGACATGTAGTGGATACACTCGCTACTGACGTCAGACACTGCTATTGTGTTCAGGAGATCACAAGTTAAATTATTTTTTGTCAGTAATTACTGGGATTGTTTCATCATGGACTGTTTCAGCACCATATTTGTCGAGAGAACATTTTTCCATCAAAAATATTACTAACAGCTATTTGTAATTAGCCCATTA
The DNA here is from genome assembly GCA_031216915.1 of Pictodentalium vernedei. Classification (NCBI taxonomy): domain Eukaryota; kingdom Metazoa; phylum Mollusca; class Scaphopoda; order Dentaliida; family Dentaliidae; genus Pictodentalium; species Pictodentalium vernedei. The sequence goes on from CM062290.1 coordinate 172,054,186, forward strand.
AAGTACTGAATAATTTCCTCATTGTGTTGTCTTTCGTTTGTCAGTAGACCATTCTTCCTGCAAACAATCACTTTTGGCCATCTGAAAGATAGCATGAAAGTAATGACAGTTTCTGTTAACACCACCAAAAAAAACGGGGGTACTTAATTAAGTTCGAAGTGTATAATTATATGTGCAGTTAATAAGTACAATTTCTTAAGCATAGGTGGTAAGTGGATTGTTTTAACCCTTTATCCACAGGTTATCAAAATTTATTATTATGCCCCTGCGACAAAGTCGAGGTGGGCAGATTGTTGCCCCCCCCCCCCCAAAAAAAAAAATGGGGGGGGGGGGGGGGAAGGAGGAGGGGAACTATTAAAATCGCTGGTGTCAGTGCTTGCATGCATGCATCCCACTTTGGTTTCCCAATGATAACTTTAGTTATAGTTGGCCAAATCAAATGAAATGTGTATCAACATAAAATACAGGTCTAGTTTGAATCGGGGTGCTGTCCGACAATTTTTACCAAAGTTATGCCCCTTTTTCGACTTCAGAAATACTTTTTTTTTGTTTCCCAATGATAACTTCAGTGATAGTTGACTAAATCAAACTAAATTTGATATGTAGGTGTATCAATGTAAAATACAGGTCAGGATGGAATTGGGGTGCGGTTTGATAATTTTTGACAGAGTTATGCACCTTCTTTGACTGAGAAAATTCTCCTTTTTTTGTTTCCTGATGATAACTTTAGTTGCTGTTGACCGATTCAAATAAAATTTGGTATGTAGGTGTATCAACATAACATAAGGTCCAGTTCAAATCAGGGTTTGGTCCGACATTCTTTCCCAGAGTTATGTCCATTTTTCGAAAATTCCATTTTTTTTCAAATCTCGAATTACCCACTTTTTGGGGGTGAGGGGGGGAGGGCATGTGGCCAGGCAGCCTTTTATTTTACCCCTGTCCGTCCATCCATCAATCTGCCCATCCATCCACCATTCATTGTATGTTCATCGGTCTACATCTATTGTACATTGTTTGTCCGGCTAACTCCTGTCACAGTTTTCAAGCTAAGACTTTTTTATTTATGTTTGTAAATACACCAGAGGTGTGCATATTGTCAGGATTTTGATTTTCTTCAATATTTCACAGAATTACAGGTTGTTGAACTTGTTCATTTTCTTATAGTACATGGTAGACTTTGCGGGAGTATCATATGTGTCTTACAGACACAGCTCATGTATGAGTAACAAATCAAAGTTTGCTCTTCAACCTCTTGTGTCCATATGCTGTGCAAGGCATGCTTCAGTCTAGTCTTAAATATTGTCTTTTCAAATTTTTCAAACATTTTAACAAAATGATATCATGTGACCCCTTATTGGAGTGAGCTCGATGGGGTCATTCCATTGAGGGGTCACATGATATGGTTTTGTTGATATTTCTTTTTAAGTTTTCATCTGCTTAATTTGTGAATTACACAGGCAGATGTGGCTGACTTGTCAGGTAAAGGGTTAAAAAAAAGTATCTAGCCAACAGGGATATTCTATCAACTAGTTTCCTGTCACATAAACTGTACTATATACTAAATATGCTTTTTTTTATTCTCAGGCTGTAGAAGCAGTTCCAGACACATGTGAAAACAACAGGTTAATTGAGAAAACATTACGATCTATGCATCCAGTGAAATTTACAAAGGACATGCTTCAAAATATTCAGGCAAGTTCAGTAATTAGTTCAATTCTTTACTTATAAGAAATCTTAACTTGGACTGATTTTCTCTTGAGAAATTTATGTTTGTCAGACAATACATATATATACTTTTATGAGTTGTGTGGTGTGATTCCTAAACTGACTTATGGTTTGTTGAACCCAGTAGGTGAGTATTGGGTTCTGTGGGTGAGCGGGTGGGCACAGGCATTTTGGCATTTCAACACTGAGCTCAATTCAAAATGAATAACTTCAATCAATTTTTTTTATGTAAGTTGATAGCCACTGCCCATGACATCATTTGTTGGGAAGCTTTCCAGGAAAGGTTGCTAAGAAATTGTATCGTCTGTAGGAATTTTCTTGTGAATATCCTACAGCTCACAAGATCTGATCCTGTACATTTACTGGTCATAATCTTCTCCTTTTTTTGAATTATATAAATTGTATATATACAGTAAAACCTGTCTTGAGAGACCACTGTCTTGAGAGACCACCTGTCTTGAGAGACCACATCTGCCAGGCACCGATTGGTTTTACTCTATAATAGACCTGCTATGGAAGACCACCTGTCTTGAGAGACCACCTGTCTTGAGAGACCACTGTCACCTGATACCAACTTGTATTTTTATGCCATAATGGACCTGTCTTGAGAGACCGCCCCCTTTAAAGACTGAAACTATGAAAAAAACTTTTTACCTGTTCTGGAATTGGAAAATCCATTGTGGTTATACTAACATAATTAAAAGTATTAAAAGCTCTTATTTGGGTTTCAATTGCTATTCAGTAACATAACTCATTAAAGATCGAGATGTTTTTATAAGGCCCCTGTGAAAAGATTAGGATATTGCTGAATAAGCAATTTCATACATACCTGAAATGAAACAGATAGGATTATAAAAATAAATTTGTGTTGAAAATCTTCAACGAAGATTTTCAACACTAATTTATTTTTATAATTTTTATAACAGTCCATTTCAATTTGTTACAAAAACTTCATAAAAAAGAACAACTACAAAGTAATTACAAAAATCCATTCTTCTAAATTTTGTGGATGGTTATTCACTGACTTGAGAAAACCTGAAACCTGTTATGAGAGACCACCTGTCTTGAGAGACCACTTTTGTGTGGCCCCAAGGGCGGTCTCTCAAGACAGGTTCTACTGTAGCTATAAATTTTCTCATTCTCTCCCAAGCAGAAGATACAGATAGTTTATTTCACAGTAGTGTACTTCATAGTGTCAGAACATTACATCAAGTTATCCAGATGGTCGCCTATGAAAATTCAATAAAACTGCTGAACTGTCTCATTAAATTCCTATTCTAAAACACCATTGACCCAATTGTGAATATTGTGTAGAAAACACTGGAAGACTCAAACTACCTGTACCTGTTAACCCTTCACCTAACAAATCAGCCACAGCAGTCCACATAATTAACAAATTCAACATTTGAAATAAACATTTTTCCAAATATCAACAAAATCATATCGTGACCCTTCATAAGAATGATCTCTTCATGCTCATTCCAATAAGGAGCCTCATGATGTTGAAATTTTGTGGAATAGTCAGGTTGTGTGTTGTTTTACGACTGTCTGTCCGTCCATCCATCTGTCCATCCACTTACCGTCCACTGTCCATCCATTGGCATCTAGGGTACATTGTTTGTCTGGCTACCTCCTCTCACAGTTTTCAAGCTACAACTTTTTTATTTCACAGGATGCAGTGGTAGAATGTTGGACTTCTATGCTAGAGGTTCTGAGTTTGATCGGCATCCAAAACAACCTGCGGTGTGTCCTTGGGCAAGGCACTTTATCCCGTTTGCATACATGGGGGCATGATGGTGCTGTTTTCTAAGGCACACTGCACATCGATGGTACACATGTCTTCAACTGTTGTAACCCTGCTTGAGCAGAGCTTGAACAGAGTGATTCTCTCCAGGTACTCCGCTTCCTGCACACGTAAAATTGTCATGGTCACCTTCAGTCTTTGTGCATAAGTATGTGACCTTAAAATAAATAAAGTTCACAGGATGTTTGTACATATACCAGAGATGTGCATATTGTCAGGATTTTGATTTGCTTCAATATTTCACAAAATTACAGGTTGTTGAACTTTGTCAATCTTTTGTAGGGTGGGGGAGGGGGGAGGGGGCATGGTGTGTGTTTTACAGACACGGTTCATGTACGAGTAACAAATCACAGTTTGCTCTTCAACCTCCTCTGTCCATGTGTTGTGTGGGGGCATGCTTCAGTCTAGTTTGTGCCTGGGACATAACATTTTAGTGGAAAGAGTCATCACAATGACACATGATAATTATATATCACCATTGGATGGCATCTCACATACAAAATTCCTGACTGGCCAACTAAGGCCAAGGTCACATTAGGGCCCTTCAACGAATTAGTTTAGTTTGATTTAGAATCTTAAGTTGGTATTCAGTTTGTTTTGAAATCGACTGTCTGATTCATTTTCTTTACAAGTCTTTTCACTGGAATTTCGCTTGGTATCAGTCATTTTAGTCGTCTCACAAAACACATAGCTAATATAGAAATTGTACATAAATAATGCTGAAAATAAAGACTGAGTGCAATTTCCGCTATATTACCATAAAAAGCATCGGTACTCAGCCATCATCCATGCTAATTCGAGTTTCTCCAGTCACTACCACTGCAGAAAGCAAATTTAAAGTTCCCAAGCAATATTGACGATGAGCTCATGGTTGCTATCGACTAACCCTATGAAGTGCCCTGTACAGAATTCTCACACTTGTTTCTGTTTTGAACAAAAATCCTTACCTGCCTTACTGGCCTACTGGGTAATATTCCAACTACATCATCAAGTCATGATCATCAAGACATCCTTGTGATGAAGACATGCCTTGTTGATGTAGTTGGAATGTTTTATCACTTGAGACTCTCAAGATGCCTGTATTTGATTTGAGGTTTGACTCGATTTTGAATAATAGACTTGATTCGATTGGTGATTCAATTCAGATTGACAGTATCTGATTCGCAGGGCCTTAATTCACAGATAGCTGTCAACACAAAGACCTTGCATGAATATCAACTTTTTAATGTCCAGGACATAACTTTTTAGTGGAAGGAGATATTACAATGGAACTCATACAACCTATAAACCAACACAAGACAGTGTGTAGCTTACAGAGTTCATCTCTGGCCCAATGAGGTCAAGGTCACATAAAGAAGTCAAAACATGTATCAGGATGCACATCACTTTTTTTCAGCACATAACTTTTTACTGGAAGGAGATATCACAATTAAACTTAAACAACATATGTATTTTGTCACATACAAAATTCACAAGCAAAAATTTAACATTGGTTTTTCTGCTTCCATATTATTTCCAATATTGATATTATTGTAATTGAATGTTCAAATTTGTCTTTGTAGGTTGTTGGTCAGATAGACAACAAATTCATTGCCTGCATACTCCATCAAAATTCTGTGAACTCTGCATCAAGTAAGTAAACTTCTTAACCTTTTACCCTATACGACTAAATCCTCACAGTATTTTTCGAGTCTTTCTTTTTTTTAACTCACCGAAGGGAGCTCAACTTATCATTTGCCGTCCATCGCCCGTCGTCGTCATCGTCGTCTGTCGTCGTGAACATTTTTCAAACTACTTCTCCTCTGAAACCACTGGTCTGATTTTCACGAAACTTCATGTGGATGTTCATTGCTACATGGCAATTCATGTTTGTTTAAATGAAATGGCCACGTCCCTTTTTGGGGGCTCTGTATGGGGCATAACTCTGATAGCACCGTACAATTATAGAAAAATTATTAAAAAATCTTCTTCTCCAGAACCAGTGGACAGAATCTTTTGATACTTGGTATGCAGCATCTTGGTATGGGTGTGATTCAAGTTTGTTCAAATCGGCCCCCTGGATTCATATTTGGGCTCACTGTAGAAGCCTAAATTCGAACTTAGTGCATTTCAGGTAAATTTCTTAAAAAATCTTCTTCTCCAGATCCAGCTGGCAGAATCTTTTGATATTTGGTATGCAACATTGTGGGGTGGATCTGATTCAAGTTTGTTCAAATCGGCCCCTGGATTCACATTTGGGCTCGGTTTAGAAGCCCGAATTCAAACTTAGTGCATTTCAGGCAAATTTCTTAAAAAATCTTCTTCCCTAGATCCAGCAGGCAGAATCTTTTGATATTTGGTATGCAACATTGTGGGGTGGATCTGATTCAAGTTTGTTCAAATCAGCCCCCTGGATTTATATTTGGGCTCAGTATAGAAGCCCGAATTCGAACTTAGTGCATTTCAGGCAAATTTCTTAAAAAATCTTCTTCTCCAGATCCAGCAGGCAGAATCTTTTGATATTTGGTATGCAACATTGTGGGGTGGATCTGATTCAAGTTTGTTCAAATCAGCCCCCTGGATTCATATTTGGGCTCAGTATAGGAGCCCAATTTGAACTTAGTGCATTTCAGGCAAATTTCTAATAAAATCTTCTCAAGATCCCGCAGGCAGAATCTTTTGATATTGGTTATGCAGCATGCTTAGGGGGGTGAGATTCAAGTTTGTTCAAGCCAAGACCCTGGGTTCATATTTGGGCTCACTGTGGTAGCCCGAATTATAACTTAGTTCAAAATGAGGAATTTTCTTTAAAAATCTTCTTCTTCAGATCCAGTAGTCGGAATGTTTTCATATTTGTTATGCAGCATCCTTGGGGGGGGGGGGGGGGGGGGGGGGGGGGATAGGGGGGGGGGGTGAGATTCAAGTTTATTCAAGCCATGTCCCTAGGTCCATATTTGGGCTCACTGTGGGAGCCCGAATGATAACCTAGTTCAAAATGAGGAAATTTTTATACTGTACCAATGACCCAGACATAGCTGGTGCTAACTCTTAAAAATCTAGGGCCAAACACAAATTTTGCCCCCCAATCCCCAAAATTTGCATCTAAAACCAAAGAAATCATGTCCTGATTGGCCCTCCATACTTCGCCTCTACTGCGCATGCGCAGTGTCAAGGAGGTCCCGAAATTGGCGCCATTTATCATTCTTTGTTTGGCCCTTCATCAGTTCACATCTGACTGATCTTTGTGCTTGTAAATCTCAGTTTAAATGATGCCAGACACATAAATATTAGAGAAATGGTGGATCTAAAGAGGAAATAGAAGGAGGAGAGGAAAAATGAGTGACAGAAAATAATCAGGGCTGTAACTTAAAATTTTTTAATGAAATTATGTTAAGTTACCTATTTTCGAGGCATGGGCCTGTTGTGGTCATTCTTGCTATAAAGTTACACTGCTTGTTCAGTGTTTTACTCTCTCCCTTTCCTTCAAGTCCCCCCTTGCTATTCTCCCATGCTTTTGGCATATTTTCTGTAATATTATTACTAAATTTTCTTGGGAGTTTTAGCTTGGTAACCGAATGAATTCTGTTCTTTTCCCCATGTTTACGTCCTCACCCTTGGGTGGTTAGGCGTAGTCCGCAGTGTTCTGCATCTACCATCTGATGTTCTGCAGTTTCTTCCCTGGAAGTATCTGTTTTGCATCAGATAGTGTATTATTGGTAACTGATTTCGGGCCATGGTTATCAGTGCCTGGAGTCATGTTTCTGGTGTTTTTACACTTCTTGTTTACATTGACAACAGTCTCTGTGGAGGGGGATTTCTTGTCTTTGTGTTAGTTTAATCATAACAAGATACATTATTATTATTTGTAAGTGTTGCATTAATTTTTAAAAATAGTTTTAAAATTTTTGTCCACACTTAGGCTTGGGATCCATTGGGGCTCAATGTTACTTTTCAGAAACTTGGGCTTTTCTGAAAAAATATTTTTTCAAAAATTTTTTTTGATTTCAATTATTTTTTCTATGTTAATGGATCATGTTATTATGTATCTTTGTTTTCAGGGGTTGGTGCGAGCACTAGGACTTTTTGTATTCTTTTCACAATGAAAGGATATTGTTCAATTGTAATAAGAGGAAATCTTCCTCTGACTTTCATAATCATTGTATTAATTGTAGTCAGTGTACTCGCACTAACTCCTGTACAGTATGTGTCAATTGGGATGACAACATGGGAAGCGTGTGTCACGGTATGTTAGCGGGGAAATGGCCATGCCGGTTCTTTCTCCGCAGGGTCACTCTAGTTTATCAATCTCTATTTCAGACGAACAAGAACAGGGTGATGTATCCGTCATGTCTTCCAAAAGTGTGCCTCCGTCGTCACAATTAAATGAAGAGCTAGCGGCAAAGTGCTCATGGAAATACGTCAATTGCCTAAGAGGTCCCTAGTAGGATCGACGGCCTTTGACGTCCGCTAGCTCGCCCGGTGTAGCGTCCATTCATCGAATGGTTCGGCAGCCGGGTTCGTCCATTGCGGTCCAGAAAGGAGTTTTGGGTGATGCGAGCACTATAAATCAACTAAGTGCACACCCAGTGACGGCGGATCAGAGGAGAGAACGGAGGAAGCCTATTAGTACGGTTCCTAGCTCGTCCAGGTCCATCCGGGCTGCGAGCGAGAGAGGCCTCTCTCTCGTACTACAACATCTGGGACCAGAGGTTGTGGTACAAAATGTTTCGCATTCGGAGCATACGTCTGCCACTCGGGATGCTCCGTTATATAGACAGTCCGGAGAGACTGTCAATAAGGCTTCCTCATCCTCACGGCAGCGCACACGACTGCACCTTGGCTACGTGACCTCGGATATCCAGCCAGCTTCGCCAATCAGAGAATCCACGGCGACCAGGTCACACCATCCGGTAGCCAGGGACACAAGGCCTGTAGACTCCGGACATTCGCATAAGAAAAGTATGCAGGAGTCAGCGTACACGAAGCTTCCAGCGGCAAAGCATCGTAAGACCGCTACTCCACAGGCCTCAGTGACGGACATGCTATCCCAAATAGCACAACTTATTGCAGCATCCCAGCAACGACAGAATCTCTGTCGGATCAGGTAATATCCGACGACGCTGGGTCGGTACGCTCCGCTGAAGCATCAGGTTCGGACGTCCGAAAACTTCATAGAGTCCGACAGGATGGCGAAAGGGATTTGGAGGATTTCGAGCTTTCCCTTTCGGAACAACATAAGCTGCTGTACATTTCATCCGGCTTTATCTTCTAGAGGTTGTTTCGTCGGACCAGAATGCTGCGATGCCGGATAAGAGACTGATAGCGTCTATGGACACAAGAATTTTTTGATCGGTTCAGGGACATCGTCCCTGAGTTTCCGACACAGTCCAATAATGTCACAGGAACTTTAGAATTATTGAACGACGCTATATATATGCTTGCTAATAAACAAGCAAGTCTGGTTTCTTGTTCGCAAAAGTTACCGTGATGTCTTCCAAAAGTGTGCCTCTGTCGTCATAGTTAAATGAAGAGCTAGCGGCAATAAGTGCTCATGGAAATACGTCAATCGCCTAAGAGGTCCCTAGTAGGATCGACGGCATTGACATCCGCTAGCTCGCCCGGTGTAGCGTCCATTCATCGAATGGCTCGGCAGCCGGGTTCGTCCGTTGCGGTCCAGGAAGGAGATTTGGGTGATGCGAGCATTATAATAAGACAAAAGTACACACCCAGTGATGACGGATCAGAGGAGAGATCGGAGGAAGCCTATTAGTCCGGTTCCTAGCTCGTCCAGGTCCATCCGGGCTGCGAGCGAGAGAGGTCCCTCTCTCGTACAACATCTGGGACCAGATGTTGTGGTACAAACGTTTCGCATTCGGAGCATATGTCCGCCGCTCGGGATGCTCCGTTATATAGACAGTCCGAGAGACTGTCGATAAGGCTTCCTCATCCTCACGGCAGTGCACACGACCGCACCTTGGATACGTGACCTCGAATATCCTGCTAGCTTCGCCAATCAGGGATTCCACGGCGAACAGGTCACGCCATCCGGTAGCCAGGGGACACAAGGCCTGTAGACTCGGGACGCTCACATAATAGAAGTATGCACGGGGCAACATACACGGAGACCCAGCGCCAAAGCAACGTAAGACCGCTTCTCCACAGGCCTCAGTGACGGACGTGCTATCCAAAATAGCTCAACTTATCGCAGCATCCCAGCAAACGACAGAATCTCTGTCTGATCAGGAATAATCCGACGACGCTGGGTCGGTTCGCTCCGCTGAAGCATCAGGTACGGACGACCGAGCACTTCATAGGGTCCGACAGGATGGCGAAAGGGATTCGGAGGATTTCGAGCTTTCCCTTTCGGAACAACAGAAGCTGCCATAGATTTCTTCCGGCATTATCTTCCAGAGGTTGTTCCGTCGGACTAGAATGCTGCAATGCTGGATAAGAGACTAATAGCGTCATTGGACACAGAGTTTTTGATCGGTTCAGCGACATCGTCCCTGAGTTGCCGACACAGTCCAATAATGTCACAAGAACATTCGAATTATTGAACGACGCTATATATAAGCTTGCTACCAAAACAGGCAAGTCTAGTTTCTTGTCCGCAAATGCTCTAAATCTGCCTTTCATCATTTCAAGGAATAAATTTGAAATGGCAGGACAGGGCATACCGAGAGTTCCTCTGCGTCTAGACGACGAGGCTGAAGACTGGGAATTGTCTATATCGCCGTCTATGTCAATTCCAACCACGACATTGGAAACGACAATAATGTCTAACAGACTTAACTTAGACCCTTTATCATACGCAGACCACCTTACTAAGACATTATCATTACGTCTTCAAGGGAAAGAATTCCAGGATATGATCCTCAATGAGATTTCTTTCAAGGGCAGTAGCTTTTCCATGTATAACTCCGCCCTTCAGTGGCAAACCTAGAGTTGGTTAGACGTGACGCAGCCCTAGCTACATCCATGCACGTGGATAGTAAGGTGAAGAACTCTCTCAGAGTCGCTTCGGTCTCGGAGAAGCTTCTCTTCGATGGCAACCTTTCAGCAATCTATGAATTGCTCGATATAGACATTCTCTTGTCAATCAAGTGTAACAAGAGATTCAGACTGGGGCAAACATTCAGTGGTTGACTCAGGGAGTTCCACTGCAGTTGCCGGATCCGACTTTTATGATTATGACGGATGCCAGTCAAACAGGTTGGGGTACAACATTGATCCCAACGGATTCGAAGTGCCAGGGTCTTTGGGTTCCGCAGTTTCTAGGCAAGCACATAAACATCCAAGAAATGATGTCAATTTGGCTTGCACTACGTCATTGGATGAACATTATTCAGAAAGCTCATGTCCAAATCCTGTCCGACAATACGACAGTAGTTGTGTATATCCGGAACCAGGGAGGCACTCATTCCGTTCCGTTATTCAATTTAACGGAAAGAATCCTTCTGTTTGTTCTAGAACACCAAGTTCTGCTTCGGTCCGTCATATTCCGGGTCGTCTGTATGTATTAGCAGACTCCCTTTCATGGAAGGGTCGCTTGTTGCCGTCAGAATGGACTCTCAAAAAACAGGTATTCAATCAGATTTGCTACCAATGGGAGCGGCCAATGATAGACTTATTTGCGACACAACTCAACAATCAATTGCAGACGTATGTGTCACCATGTCCGGATCCCCGAGCATATGCAGTAAACGCTCTATCGATCTCGTGGGATGGAATGATAGGATATGCGTATCCTCCAGCGCCATTGATTCAGCAAATATTGCTAAGATAAAACAATCACAATACAATTCTGTTGGTAGCATCTCTGTCTCCACAGAGACCGTGGATAAATTTTCTCAGGTGTCTGCTGTGGGACTTACCGCAAAAACTTCCTCCACGAGAGGGTCTTCTTTCGCAGGGGAAATTGTGTCAACTTCATCACAACCCGCAAGGTCTCAACCTTCACGTATTCCGTTGTGCGGTCCTTCTTGCACTGCAAGCATTGTACAGGACGAGCAGTGGACGCGATTTCTAACTGTAGGAGGACCTCCTCTTCGCTATACTATGCGGCTAAAGTGGAAGGTCTTTCGTCGTTGGTGTATGGATCATTATGTTGATATTTTTGATCCCTCCATACCAGACATTGCAAACTTTCTAGTATACTTGTTTGATGAGATCAACTGCAGCCTGTTACTATTAAAGGTTATAGGTCTATGTTATCTGATACCTATGCACACCATGATAGTTTACAATTGGATCTAATGTCTCTTTATCTAAATTAGTTAGAATCCTTTCGATAAATAGACCTAGAACCCTTAGATTAATACCTAAATGGAATTTAGCTTGGGTTCTTCTTAAACTAAAAGAAAACCATTTGAGCCTCCTGAGACAGTAGATTTCAAATTCTGGTCTTATAAGACAGCATTTCTCTTAGCTTTCTCTTCTGCTGAAGAGTCAGTGAGCTTCATGCACTATCGGTGGACGATTCTCACTTTCGTAGTATCGGGAACACTATTACCTTTACTACTAATGTTGGATTTTTGGCTAAGAATCAGGCTCCTAATGAATATCCGGAACCTATTGTTATTAAGGCCCTTCCGTCTTCAGACGGGCATAGGCCTTTACTCTGTCCGGTTAGAGCTTTATGTATTTATAAACAAGATCTCAGTTTATCAGAAAGGACATAAAAGCTTCTTCTGTCTCTGATGCCTAATAGAAAGGACATTACGGTCCATTCTATTGCTAGATGGATTCAATTAACTATCTGTACTGCTTATGATAATCTATCTTTAACTCAGCAGTCTGTGCTTAAGATTTCGGCTCATGAAGTAATAGCTCTTTCTACATCTTGGGCTTCTGCAAATAGTGTTGCTATTACAGACTTAATGAAGGCTGCATATTGGTCTCAGCCATCCACATTCACAAATTTTTATCTCAGAAATATTGAGTCCATTTCTGGAGACCTGCATTGTTTAGGTCCATTATCTGCTGCTCAGAATGTCGTTCACTAAACAGTTGCAACTATAGTTATGTAGGCTTTCTGTTCAGGCAGTGACTCCGTCTTGTTGCCCTCTTTGCTCTGGGCTATTTGACCCAGGACAAGGTGAAGGGGGGGTGGGGGGGGGGAGGGTGTTCCCTTGGGTCACCTGTTTTATAATGAAAACAAGGGGATACCTCCTCTGGAGTCAGTAATTCTGAGCTGTTACTGGGATGGTTTTAAAGTGAAAAGTTAATGTTTAAAAAATTCATTCATGTCATATTTTTTTAAAGTGTAGCATTTGAATATGTCACGTGTCAAACGGGCGTTAATATACTATCCTCGGACACTTTTAAAAGTGTATAAAGAGTCTCAATTCTCTGGACTAACTTTATTTATTGGCTTACTTTAAAAATAATTAGTATAAGGATTATACTGGATGTTAGAGAACATGAATGTTATGATGCTCAATTATGGAGGGTGTTGTGTCTTTCTAATTTATCATAAATAAGAAAGATACATGTAAACTTGTAAAGCCTAATACTCCTTTTCTCCTCTAGGGGATGACTCTATTTTATATAGTTGAGCTTATTGGATTTTCCTCTATGTCCTAGGCCCTCCAGCCTTTTTACTATTCAGCTATGTCTGGGTCATTGGTACAGTATAAAAATGTTAAAAAATTTATAGTAATTTATATATTTTTTATACTTACCAATGACCCAGACGGGGATGGCCCTCCCAGGAGTTGGGAACTCATACCTCCCTGCTGAGTACATAGCGCTGACCAGGCACTGATTGTAAGAATGATAAATGGCGCCAATTTCGGGACCTCCTTGACACTAAGCATGCGCAGTAGAGGCGAAGTATGGAGGGCCATTCAGGACATGATTTCTTTGGTTTTAGATGCAAATTTTGGGGATTGGGGGGCAAAATTTGTGTTTGGCCCTAGATTTTTGAGAGTTAGCACCAGCTATGTCTGGGTCATTGGTAAGTATAAAAAATATATAAATTACTATAAATTTTTTAACTTTTCTTTAAAAATCTTCTTCAGATCCAGCAGTCGGAATTTTTTGATATTTGGTATGCAGATTCAAATTTGTTTAAGCCATGTCCCTAGGTCCATATTTGGGCTCACTGTGGGAGCTTGAATTGTAACTTAATTTGAATGAGGAATTTTCTTTAAAAATCTTCTTCTTCAGATCCAGCAGTCGAAATGTTTTGATATGTGGTCTGTAGCATCCTTAGGGGGGTGAGATTCATGTTTGTGAAAGCCAAGTCCCTGGGTCCATATTTGGGCTCCTTGTGGGGCCCCGAATTATAACTTAGTCGATATGAGGAATTTTTCTTTAAAAATCTTCTTCAGATTCATCAGTCAGAATGTTTTGATATTTGGCATGCAGCATTCTTAGGGGGTGAGATTCAAGTTTGTTCAATCCATGTCCCTGGGTTCATATCTGGGCTCACTGTGGGAGCCCGAATGATAACTTAGTTCAAAATGAGAAATTTTCTTTAAAAATCTTCTTCTTCAGATCCAGCAGATGAATGCTTTTGATATTTGGTATGCAACATCCTTAGGGAGGTAAGATTCAAGTTTGTTCAAGCTATGTCCCTAGTTCCATAAAATTTGTCTCTCATGACTTCATTCCTTTGTAGTGTTGATGAACCATGTCTAACTGAATGTGACCCCCAAATACTTCTTTGATCCACTTTGGCCGGTGAGCGATTAAGGCTCATTGGAGCCTCTTGTTCTTCAAAAATATACCTTACAGCCCCTCATTGGAACGACCTCAACTAACTCTTTCCAAGAGCAGTGGAAAACCCATAAAGTGGTCAGTATTGGGAAAACCCTTTAGGGCCTAGAGATTTTTACATATTTTTGCTACACATTTACAGTCTACATCCTGTGACTTTGCTGCTGTTTTTTGACAAGTCTTGGCTGCCTATTTCAACACTCTTTGTGAAAGTTTAAATCATGAAGGTGAATCATCGATTCAAATGGAATGAAAACTGTTAATGGTCTCCCTAGAAACTCAATATTTCAAAAAATTTTCATTTTTGGTGGGTATTCTTTAGATTTAATAGCCACTCTCTAGCTAGGGTCCTGCGAATATTCAAGATTCGATTCGATATCGATACCATACGTATGCTTCGAGATCGATCCCGAATCAGTCTCAGGATTCGATTTTTTCGAATCTCTCGTACTAACTTCAATTTGTTACATTTCCAACAAAAATAGGATAAAACTGTCATTAGAAAATTCATTCATGTAGGCTCAATTCCTATTTATTTGAGTAATTGACAATGTTTAATTGTTAGGTAAGGTGTGAATTTGGCCCAGAACATTATCCATAGTTTTGGTTTTTGAAGGCTTAACTTGTTACTATTCACGTTCTTAAGAACGTGAATAGTAACAAGTTAGGCCTTCAAAAACTAAAACTATGGACAATAGGCCTAGTTTTTTCAGCGACGATGCTACAGAGAATATTTAGTTATTGGTGTTTAAGGTGTTCACTCCGTCGCATAAGGGTCATCACAGTGTTCCGTAACTTCCGTTTGATGCAATATGAAATAACTTGTCTTTTAAGATTCGATTTGGGATTCAATTCGATGTCGATATCAGAGACATGATTCGATTCGAAAAGAAATTTGTGATTCGCAGATCCCTATCTCTAGCCTTGACTAACAAGTTTTCAAATGTGCTCTATTTGTTTCTTAATATAACTCTGAGGTAACAAAGCAAAGTCTTTAAAAATTTGTATGATAAAATGTACTGGTAATAGTAAAAAATTATATCAGATGGGGGGAGGGTGATAAACCAGGAGGGGGAGTAAGATAAATTAGTTTATCTTCCCTCACAGGGGTAGATGTACAATGGGAGATATCTTAGTACACCAGTACTTCAAGTAGGTCATGCTGGGCCCTTAATATTCTGAATTGTATACTATAGCCCTCCATTTGTATCACTGAATGTGTGTGTCGCACAAGTCAGAGTATCAAATCTAGTCTTTTAACCCTTTACCTGACATGAAAAGCAGATGACCCTTACAAAAAAAATTCTAGAATAACTAATTTTTTTCATTTTTTTGTCTCAAAAACATAGGGTATGACCCCTCATTGGAATGAACTCGATGGGCTCGTTCAAATGAGGGGGTCATACCCTATATTTTTGAGACAAAAAATAATGAAACTTAATTGGCAGTTTTTGAGAATAGCGCTGGCCAGTTTTGGCTATTACCTTGGGTAAAGGTTTAAGAAAGTAAATGATTAGTAGCAAAAGAGTCTAATCCTGAGTAAAATGCCAACTGAAAAAATTAATGGCGGGCTTCACACCAACCTTAGCGATGCCTGTGAGTATATGAATTTAAGCGCTGGGCCTACCTTGTTAAGAAAAGGCTAGTGGCAGTCTCATCAGTATGATGAAAACTCTATACTTTTAGCAGCTTCTGTCAAAAAGTTTATGGTCTCTTGCTTTATCATCACAAAAAGCTTTTTATGCAGAATTTCATCGACATCGAATCGAATCCCGAATCGAATCTTAAAAGACAAGTTATTTCATATTGCATCAGACGGAAGTTACGGAACACTGTGATGACCCTTACACAACGGAGTGAACACCTTAAACACCAATAACTAAATATTCTCTGTAGCACCGTCGCTGAAACAGCTAGGCCAATCAATAGCTATTCAGTTAATCTTTTTAAAAACAGTAGGCTTCCATTTTAATTCACAGAAAAGTGATACTAACTGACCTGTTAGTTATGTTTAGCTCCCTTGATATACTTTATATACTTTTTATTTGTGTTATGATAAGCGTTTTGCACAATTGCTCATTGCTTTGGTTGTTTGGAATTTGCTCTCCTCCCAAAACATCATTCAAAGTGGCACTTCCATCATACTGAAACGTCTTTCTGTTGAAATCACAAAGGTTGAATTAATGAATTCATGTCCAGTCTTATGGTAATGAATGCGGTATACAAATTTCTCTTGTATGGAGAAACAGTAAAAGGAGACTCCCCCCATACTTGGAACCCTTGGAAGTGGGGCAGTGCTACTTTACTGTTGTCAAGAAGTTCTGCTTTACTGGTAAAATAGGACCCAGTCACCAATGCTCAAGATATCAGTCCTCAAAAGTGAGCAGAGTTGGTATAAATAATTGGTTAAGCTGGACTTCATACCTATGCTTTGATCATGCTATTGCCATAGATTTGTAAGTGGTCTTAACCCTTTATCCAACAAATCGTCCATATCCACCAGCATAATATGCATATTCAGCAGCTGAAAAAATATTTTTCAAAACATTTCAACAAAACCATATCATGTGACCCCTCTTTGGAATGAGCTCATCGAGCTCGTTTCAATAAGGGGGTCACATGATATGGTTTTATTGAGATTTTTTGAAAAATTAAAAAAAAAATAGTATTTAAAATAATACATTTTGATTTCGTTTGCATTGGATAAAGTTTTAAACACTAATAAATAAATAACAGAAAGAGGCATCAGGTGACAGTGTTGCTTCTTTCTTAACCTTTACAACTCGGAAGTATAAATTTTTGCATTGAGGAAAATTTGGCATTTGACCTTGTTGAATTAAGTCAGAGTGGAATGAATCGATTATTAACCTTTTGTACACTGATGATGTGTGATCCAGTTTTGAAGACATCAAAACTTATAAGCTTCAGAGAGCAGATTAACACCCATCTATTTACATTGATGTCACAACAAATGAATAGTTTTGATGGAAATGGACAGCTGTTCTCGAATCTCTGGGCATGTGCAGACATCATGTGTGGTGTACCATGCAGGACTCTTATTTTTTAGCTCACCTTGACAAAGTCAAGCTGAGCTAATCCCATCACTCTCCATCCGTTGTCAGTCCACCCTCCATCAACACCATGTTTTGGTCTTCTCCTCCAAAACCACTGGGCCAATTCAAGTGAAAGTTTGTGTGAGTGATGGCCATGAAGGGGTATTGCATTTTTGTTCAACTCAACATGCCCAGCCCCATAGGGAGGGGTGGGTGAAAATGCTCCAAAATATTTTTAAAATCTTCTTCTCATGAACCAGTGGGTACAATGACTTGATATTTGTTATGGGGCTTCCTTTTGAGGTGTAGATTCCAGTTTGTTCTAACGAAGTTCGTGAAGCAATATTTGGCTTTGTAATTGCAGGGGTAAGATTTTTGGCCCCGCCCAAAATTTATATTTTCTGAACCGGTGGTCCGATTTGAACAAAATTTGGTATGTGGTATTATTGGGTCATAAGCACTTGACTCGTGCAAAAAAAAAATTCTCGCATCTCCATGGGAACCCCTGGAGCTAAAAGTAGAAATATTTTCAAACGCCCATATTTTCCAAGCCACACGGAACAGAGAACTGTTATTTGATATGAAGCATCCTTAGGACCTGTAGAATTGAATGGTAAAAAAAATTGCCATCAGTTATGTTAGGGTGTTCTGTAATGGGCATCGAAAAAATGCTGAGTCAGCATATTTGCAAAAACTTTAAAAAAATCTTTTCTCCAGAACCAATGGTCGGAATCTTTTGATATTCAGTATACAGCATCCATACTGGGGGTCAGATACATGTTTGTTAAAATAAAGCCCATTGGTTCATATTTGGGCTCAATGCAGGAGCCCGAATTTTTAACATAGGGCAATATGGGGAATATTCTTTAAAAACCTTCTTCTTCAGAACCACCAGTCAGAATCTTTTATTGTTTGGTATACATCATTATTAAGAGAGTCAGATACACGATTGTTTAAACCAAGTCCCTAGATTATTATTTGGGGTTCCTACGGAAGTCCAAATTTTAACTTAGTTCACTATGGGCGATAATTTTTAAAAATCTTCTTCTTCTGATCCACCAGTCAGAATGCTTTCATATTTGGTATACAACATCTCTAGGGGGTCAGATTCAAGTTTGTTCAAATCGGGTCCCTAGATATGTATTTGAGCTCGCTATGGAAGCCCAAATTTTAACATAGTGCAATATGAGGAAATTTCTTAAAAAATCTTCTTCAGATTCACCAGTTGGAATGCTTTCATATTTGGTATACAACATCTCTAGTGAGGTCAGATTCAAATTTGTTCAATTTGAGTGCCTGGGTTAAGATTTGGGCTCCAAATGGGAACCTGAAATTTAACTTAGTACAATATGAGGGAATATCTTCAAAAATCTTCTTTTTCAGATTCACTTGTCAGAATCCTTTCATATTTGATTTGCAACATCTCTAGGGGAGTCAGATTCAAGTTTGTTCAAATTGATTCCCTGGGTTAATATTTGGGCTCCATCTGGTAGCCCGAATTTTAAATTAGTGCAATATGAGGAAATTTCTTCAAAAATCTTCCTCTTCAGATCCACCAGTAAGAATGCTTACAAATTTGTCCAAAACGGGTCCGTAGGTTAATATTTGGGTGCACTATGGTAGCCCAAATTCTAACTTAATGCAATATGAAGAAATTTCTTTAAAAATTTTCTTCTTCAGCTCCAAAAGTCTGAATGCTTTCATATTTGGTATACAACATCTCTAGGGAGGTCAGATTCAACTTTGTTCAAATCGAGAGCCTGGGTTAATATTTGGGCTCCCTATGGCCATGTAGCGGAAGAATTAGAAATTTTGTATTCAGTACCCTCTAGAGGTGTGTAACTAAGATTAATCCACAAAGGTTGTATCAAGGGGCTTCATAGGGGAGCTCCACTTTTACATTATGATCAACTGTAGAAAACTCATGATGCTCGGACTATTTTTGTCACTCCTGAGGGGTTCAAGGATTGACAATGTATCCTATGAAGATGGATTGCTTAATGTGGACTCATTCTTGGACTCGGTTTATATTGTGTTCTGTTCAAGGTGAGTGCTTCAAGCCTGTGGGGCCTCTTGTTTTATTTAGGCTTCATTTTGGAGTTGAAGGGATTCAAAATTAAGAGTTTGGCCTGTATTCTTACAAATAAAGTAGCCACCATGTCTGGGCCTGTGGTAGGTATGATAAATATAGAAATTACTTGAAATTGGAGCACTGTCAAAAAAGATTGGATTAGTTGAATTTCTCGCTGCATCACAAGGAAGAATTTGCAGCTTAAAAATACCAGTATTTTAACATCAGGTATTCACAGGCTTAAAGCATCGCAATAAAAAATGATAGAACTTGGGAGTATTATAATGTGGCAATCCACTAGCATTTGTAATTCCACTGGATTTTCGTTTAATCAACATATCAAACACATGGTGTTATTGTGAAATTGTTGACAGTTTATCCCTTGGGGTCAACCAATGAGTCATCATTCTCCAGGTTTGACATTGCTGTTTATCAGTTCAGGAATTCTTTTGGTTGTCTACAGGGGCCGAATATGGGTCCATTTCCCAATGGCATTTGGGCACGATTTTTCCCAATTCAGGTTTCCCCAATCTCTGTCCCCACTCAAGCAAAAACATTTTTCACAGTCTTGGCTGCATATATCAAGACTTGCCTAGATACAACTGCTAAGCCACATAATGTAGACTGTCAAAGTGTAGTAAAAATGCTTATATATCTCCCAAGCCTTTAATGATAGTTTAATAGAGATTATTATACCCACAGCAGGGGTTATAGGAATCGCCTTGTCCGTCCATCCATCTGTCTGTCTATCTGTCCATCCATCCCAAAATTCAATCATGAATAACATGTAAAGTACTTGGTTGAGTGACTTGATATTTGATATGCAAGTTCATCCTGTTGCTGTATACCCATAGTGAAATGCAGGTGTCATTCGAGATTTTATTGCCAGAGTCATTGCCCTTTATGGACTTAGTATTTGTATATACCCCAAAACTGTATCACCTATAGTCAGACCTGCATTGTTAAATTTATGAATAACTTGCAGAGTACTGAATGGAATGACTTCATATTTGATGTGCAACTCTATCTCATTGATGTCTACCCACAGTACAATGTCAGTCTGTCTGTCCATCTGTCCATCCCAAAATTCAATCATGAATAACTTGTAAAGTACTTGAATGACTTGGTATTTGGTATGCAAGTGTTTCCTATTGCTGTATACCTATGGTGAAATGCAGTTGTCTTGTGAGATTTTATTGCCAGAGTCATTTACCATCCACCATCTGTCCATCAGTCCATCCGTCCGTCCAAAAATTCAGTCATGAATAACTTGCAAAGTACTTGGTTGAGTGACTTGATATTTGGTATGTAAGTGTATCCTATTACTGTATATCCATAGTGAAATGCAGGTGTCCTATGAGATTTTATTGCCAGAATCATTGCCCTTTATGGACTTACTATTTGTATTTATCTATTGACTAAAGTGAATTTTTAGTCGAGTTGTGACGAAGTCAAACTCGACTTATAGTTTGGTGAATGGCGGGCGGGCGGGCGTAAACAATTGGTTTCCGGATGATAACTTGATAGTGGTTCAACTCACATTCATTAAACTTCATACGTAGGTTGGTCTTGGTGGGAGGAAGAACCCTATTGATTTTGGACATGCTACGTCGAAGGTCAAGGTCACAGTGACCTTGAACGTAGTAAATCTTAAACAATTGGTTTCCGGATGATAACTTGATAATGGTTCAACTCACATTCATGAAACTTCATAGGTTGATTGGCCTTGGTGAGGGGAAGAACCCTATTGATTTTGGACTCGCTACGTCAAAGGTCAAGGTCAACATGACCTTGAACATAGTAAATCGCAACAATTCCTTTCCGGATGATAACTTGATAGTAGTTCAACCTACATTCATGAAACTTCATAGGTGGGTTGGCCTTGGTGCGAGGAAGAACTCTATTGATCTTGGACTCACCAGATCAAAGGTCAAGGTCACAGTGACCTTTAACATAGTATATCGCAGCAATTGGTTTCCAGATGATAACTTGATAGTGATTCAACCTAGAGTCATGAAACTTCATAGGTGTGTTGGCCTTGGTGCGAGGAAGAACCCTATTGATCTTGGACTCACCAGGTCAAAGGTCAAGGTCACAGTGTCCTTGAACATAGTATATCGCAACAATTGGTTTCCGGATGATAACTTGATAGTGGTTTAACCTAGAGTCATGAAACTTTACAGGCGTGTTGGCCTTGGTGCGAGGAAGAACCCTATTGATGTTGGACTCACCAGGTCAAAGGTCAAGGTCACAGTGACCTTGAACATAGTATATCGCAACAATTGGTTTCCGGATGAGAACTTGATAGTGGTTCAACCTAGAGTCATGAAACTTCATAGGTGTGTTGGCCTTGGTGCGAGGAACTGTTGTCACAACTCGACATTGGATCGGTGATCCTGAGCGGCATTTTTTAATATGATTGGTTGATGGATACGTGGTATGAGACCATATTCATTGAAACCCACGATACGTCCGCCCAGCCACTGTCAAATTTCCCATACCCAGTGGAAGCCTCGTTCCGAAATCTACAAATTGTCCATACCCCGTAGAAGACGCGTTCATCGAAATCAATTTACCGATAACTGGAAAAAATAAAAAAAGAAATTCAATAATTGTTTTATACTAGTCATATTGGCATATTTTCACAAAAATTCCACAGAAACCTGTATGACTCAACAATGGAAGATAAAAGATCTCATGCTGTGTGTGTTCTCACATGAAATAGATTGTACCTTTAAAATGGAAAGTCAATAGATAAATTTGTTACCCCATGTCTGATCACGTGGCCTTCGGCCTCATGGGATACGGCTGGCTTCGGGTAGGTAAAAACCCGTACCACTTGATCAGACACAGGATAACTTATAATACTCCAAAACTGTATCACCTATAGTCTGACTTGCATTGTTAAATAAGTGGGGGTATTTTTTGTTTATTTTCCTTTCCTTTTCTGAGTATCAAAATGATGCACCTAATACACTGAATGTGCTAACATATTTTTAAAAATCGACTTGATAACCTTTATTTTGGGTTGGCCTGCACATTGTGGGGGTATTTCGTTAGCTGTGCTTATTAAAAGGTCCAGTGGAGACTGGATTGATCCTGATTTCATGAGTCTGTTGTAAACTTACTGCATGTAGTAATCTTCTGTATTAATGCTTTCAGTTCAGGCTGATGGTAATTTTTTGTGTTTCTTCTCCTTCAAAACACATCCCAGTTGGAGCCTTCATGACACAAATTTTCCCAATTGCATGGGCCCTGGACCTTTTCTCAAAGGGGTAGGAGAATCCCTGCAGTTTGCAACTTATGATTTATAAAATATGTGAACTCAAAATTAGATGTAAAAGCTGGTATTGTGAAAAATTTGTTGTGTCAAATTATAACCATTCTTTGTTCACTCCAAACATTTATACCTCACATTATAGAATAATTATATGTTTGAATATGTTTTTGTTACAGTTGAAAAGGTTTTGGTGTTTATTGATCAGCATGCTGCACATGAGAGAATTCGCCTGGAAAAACTGAAAAAAGGTAATTGACACAAATACGGAAATGAAAAATAATGATGATTAGAAAGAATACTTTGATGAAGTTATTGAAAAATGATGTTAGAAGTTTGATGTATTTTTTTACCTTTGATGAAACACAGTACAGCAGACATAAGGCATTTTTAAAAGTTCTGATGGTCAACAAAATGAACTAATTATGAAAAGTCATGAAAAAAATTGAAGAAAGTTGGGATTTTCAAAAAAAGTCTGGGAATTCTATTAGAAGCTACTACTTTAACCCTTTTTCCAATATAATGGCCAAAACTGGCCAGCACTGTTGACAAAAGTCACCAATTAATTTTCCTTTTTTGTCTCAAAAACATAGGTTATGACCCCTCTTTGGAACAAGCTCATCGAGCTTGTTCCAATGAGGGGTCATAACCTATGTTTTTGAGACAAAAAATGAAAAAAATTAGTTATTTAAGAATTTTGTTTACAAGTGTCATCTGCTTTTCATGTTAGGTAAAGGGTTAATGAACTTAAGTTTAACTCTTGGCCCACTATATAGCATCCTATACATGGCCAGAGTTGTGTATAAAACTGCAATTTACTTTTTTTTTCAATTATTGCCACCAAAACATGGCTTATGACCAGTTGTTGGAATAAAATAGTTGAGCATGTTCCAGTGAAGATTTAATAGCTATGTTTTGGAAGCAAAAAGTGAAAAGTTTATTTGTTATACAAGAAATTATTTGGGCTAGTTTTATCTTCTTTTCATGCTGAGTGAAGAGTTAATGTTTTTATTCAGTGGCAGGATAGTTGTATGAGAAAGGATCATATTAAAAGGTCATTAAAGATGACAATAAATATGGAATTTCATTATTACAGTTAGGGCATTTAAAAAAAGTCGTTTCTCAAACAGTTATTTCAGAATTTTATGACAGGCAGATTTTTTTTCACTATATACAGTAACAATACTGTTAATCATATCTAATCTTGTCTACTAGTTGTAAACTCTGTGAATGGGTAAGTTGAATGCTGTACATGTAAACTAAATTCAAGATATAAATAAAAAAATAAACAATTTCTCTTAGACTGTATGATTGTGAAAACACACAATAGTAAAGCATACCTTTACATGCTTCGAGAATAACAATGCGGCTTTCAAATTTTATTATTTCCTTCAATTTTTGCCTCCAAATCATATTCCCTTATTGGAATGAGCTCGTGATTTTGCAGGCTTTTGCAAACATTAATGCAAGAGAAAGGTAAAAATGATATAAATATAAAACAATATTTTTATACTGTACCAATGACCCAGACATAGCTGGTGCTAATTCTCAAAAATCTAGGGCCAAACACAAATTTTGCCCCCTAATCCCCAAAATTTGCATCTAAAACCGAAAAAATCATGTCCTAAATGGTCCTCCATACTTTCCCTCCACTGCGCATGCGCAGTGTCAAGGAGGTCTCGAAATTGGCGCCAATTATCATTCTTTGTTTGGCCCTTCATCAGTTCACATCTGACTGATATTTGTGCTTGTAAATCTCAGTTTAAATGATGCCAGACACATAAATATTAGAGAAATGGTGGATCTAAAGAGGAAATAGAAGGAGGAGAGGAAAAATGAGTGGCAGAAAATAATCAGGGCTGTAACTTAAAATTTTTTTACGAAATTATGTTATGTTGCCTAATTTTTGAGGCATGGGCCTGTTGTTGTCATTCTTGTTATAAAGTTACACTGCTTGTTCAGTGTTTCCTCTCTCGCTTTCCTTTAAGTCCCCCCTTGCTATTCTCCCATGCTTTTGGCATATTTTCTGTAATATTATTATTAAAATTTCTTGGGAGTTTTAGCTGGGTAACAGAATGAATTCTGTTCTTTTCCTCATGTTTACGTCCTGCATCTACCATCTGATGTTCTGCAGTTTCTTCCCTGGAAGTCTCTGTTTTGCATCAGATAGTGTGTTATTGGTAACTGATTTCGGGCCATGGTTATCAGTGCCTGGAGTCATGTTTCTGGTGTTTATACACTTCTTGTTTACATTGACAATGGTTTCTGTTGAGAGGGATTTTCTTGTCTTTGTATTAGCTTAATCATAACAAGATACATTATTATTATACGTAAGTGTTGCATTAATTTTTTTGTAATATTTTAAAAAATTTTGTCCACACTTAGGCTTTTTGGGATCCATTGGGGCTCAACGTTACTTTCAGAAACTTGGGCTTTTCTGAAAAAATATTTTTTCCAAAAAATTTTTTTGATTTCAATTATTTTTTCTATATTAATGGATCATGTTATTATGTATCTTTGTTTTCAGGGGTTGGTGTGAGTACTAGGACTTTTTGTGTTCTTTTCACAATGGAAGGATATTGTTCAAATTGTAATAAGAGGAAATCTTCCTCTGACTTTCATAATCGTTGTATTAATTGTAGTCAGTGTACTCGCACTAACTCCTGTTCAGTATGTGTCAATTGGGATGACAAACATTGGAAACGTGTGTAACGGTATGTTGTTAGCGGGGAAAAGGCCATGCCGGTCCTTTCTCCGCAGGGTCACTCTAGTTTATCAATCTCTATTTCAGAGGAACAAGAACAGGGTGATGTTTCCGTGATGTCTTCCAAAAGTGTGCCTCCGTTGTCACAGTTAAATGAAGAGCTAGCGGCAAAATACGTCAATTGCCTAAGAGGTCCCTAGTAGGATCGACGGCATTGGCGTCCGCTAGCTTGCCCGGTGTAGCGACCAGTCATCGAATGGCTTGGCAGCCGGGTTCGTCCGTTTCAGTCCAGGAAGGAGATTTGGGTGATGCGAGCACTATAATAAGACAAAGTGCACACCCAGTGACGACGGATCAGAGTAGAGAATGGAGGAAGCCTATTAGTCCGGTTCCTAGCTTGTCCAGGTCCATCCGGGCTGCGAGCAAGAGGGGTCCCTCTCTCGTACAACAACATCTGGGACCAGATGTTGTGGTACAAAACGTTTCGCATTCGGAGCATACGTCCGCCGCTCAGGGCATTCCGTTATATAGACAGTCCGGAGAGACTGTCGATAAGGCTTCCTCATCCTCACGGCAGCGCACACGACCGCACCTTGGCTACGTGACCACGGATATCCAGCCAGCTTCGCCATTCGGGCATTCCACGGCGACCAGGTCACGCCATCCGGTAGCCAGGGACACGAGGCCTGTAGACTCCGGACGTTCGCATAAAAGAAGTATGCAGGAGTCAACGTACACGGAGCTTCCAGTGGCAAAGCAGCGTAAGACCGCTACTCTACAGGCCTCAGTGACGGACGTGCTATCCCAAATAGCACAACTTATCGCAGCATCCCAGCAAACGACAGAATCTCTGTCGGATCAGGAATTATCCGACGACGCTGGGTCGGTACGCTCCGCCGAAGCATCGGGTACGGACGACCGAGAACTTCATAGGGTCCGACAGGATGGCGAAAGGGATTCGGAGGATTTGTAGCTTTCCCTTTCGGAACAACATAAAGCTGCCGTAGATTTCATCCGGCATTACCTTCCAGAGGTTGTTCCGTCGGACCAGAATGCTGCGATGCCGGATAAGAGACTGATAGCGTCAGTGGACACAGAATTATTTGATCAGTTCAGGGACATCGTCCCTGAGTTTCCGACACAGTCCAATAAGGTCACAAGAACATTTGAATTATTGAACGACGCTATTTATAAGCTTGCTACCAAAACGGGCAAGTCTGGTTTCTTATCGCAAATGCCCTAAATCTGCCTTTCATCAATTCAAGGAATAAATTCGAAACGGCAGGACAGGGCATACCGAGAGTTCCTCTGCGTCTAGACGACGAGGCTGAAGACTTGGAATTGTCTATACCGTCGTCTATGTCAATTCCAACCACGACGTTGGAAACGACAGTAATGTCTAACAGACTTAACTTAAACGCTTTATCATACGCAGACCACCTTACTAAGGCATTATCATTACGTCTTCAAGGGAAAGAATTCCAGGATATACAATCCTCATTAAGACTTCTTTCAAGGGCAGTAGCTTATTCCACGTATAACTCCACCCTTTCAGTGGCAAACCTGTAGTTGGTTAGACGTGACGCAGCCCTAGCTACGTCCACACGCGTGGATGGTAAGGTGAAGAACTCTCTCAGAGTCGCTTCGGTCTCCGGAGAGCTTCTCTTCGACAGCAAGCTTTCAGCAATCTATGATAACTAAGAAAGCTTCGGATTCTCTGCTTTTCAAATCCGCTTCCAAAAAGCCGGATACAGCAGAAAAGAGTAAGACAGGCACTTCTGGGACAAGCACGCCCAAGAGAAGTTCCTATAGAGGTTCCTATGCATCCTCTAGGTCTTATTCTAGAGACTGTCAAGGCAGCGACTCTCATGCGGGACGTTCTTCTGGCCGAGATACCGGTCAGACGTCCCTAGGTCGACGGGGCGAGGTTCGGGTCGTGGATCACGTAGTTTCTCCTTCCGCAAGCCTCGCAGGTCCAGGAGGTGATGGTTTGAACCTCTATCGTGTTCCAGTAGGCGGAAGATTATCGAGTTTTATAAACGAGTGGGCATCAATTATGGACGATCCCTGGGTTCGAGGGGTGATTTTGGAAGGACTAAGAATATCCTTCAAACGAAAGCCTCCATTAACTCGAAGTCCAAAAGGACTCAGCTTCCGTCTAATCTGCAGAAAAGAGACGCTCTTTTATCAGAAGTACAGTCTCTTCTGAAGAAGAATGCGGTAGAGGTCGTAGAAGACCAGGAATCACCGGGTTTCTACAGCCATCTGTTTCTGGTTCCGAAACCAGATGGCTCGTTCCGTCCAGTCATAGATCTGAGCTGGATAAACAAGCTGATCGTCGCTCCGAAGTTCTATATGGAGACAATTCAATCAGTCAGAGCGAGTATTCGAGTGAACGACTATGCTACAAGCATAGATCTCAAGGATGCGTACTTTCATGTCATTGTACATCCGACATTCAGAAAGTATCTACGCTTCACAGTCCTAGGAGTTGAATATCAGTTCCGAGCGATGTGCTTCGGTTTGAACCTAGCGCCGGGGCTTTCACTCGAATAATAAACTCGGTAATGATATATTTCCGAGCTCATTCGTCTGCGGTAACATCGGCCTACCTGGACGACATTCTTCAGAGGTACGGCAACGAGTTAACGCTTCAGAACGATGTGCAGAATCTTCTTCTATTACTCCAACGTCTCGGTTTTATAATAAACGAGGAGAAGTCAGATCTGGTGCCGTCCAAGTCATTCACTCATCTGGGAATGAGCTTCGAGACGCACAACAATCTCGTTCGTCTGCCATTAACCAGAGCAAAATTAATCAGTTGTTACGCTCGCTATTGTCTTCACTAAGACAAAGTCACAGCGAGAGAGTTCATGAGACTGATAGGTCTGTGCGGAGCCGCTGCGGATCTCATTCCAATGGGGCGGTTACGCACTCGTCCTCTCCAAATTTTCTTGACTCAGAATTGGAATATGAAAATTCATTCGCTCGATATAGACGTTCTCTTGTCAAATCAAGTGAAACAAGAGATTCAGACTTGGGCAAACATTCAGTGGTTGACTCAGGGAGTCCCACTGCAGTTGCCGGATCCGAGTTTTACGATTATGACGGATGCCAGTCAAACAGGTTGGGGTGCAACATTGATCCCAACGGATTCGAAGTGCCAGGGTCTTTGGGATCCGCAGTTCCTAGGCAAGCACATAAACATCAAGGAAATGATGTCAATTTGGCTTGCACTATGTCATTGGATGAACATTATTCAGAAAGCACATGTCCAAATCCTGTCCGACAATACGACAGTAGTAGCGTATATTCAGAACCAGGGAGGCACTCATTCCGTTCCGTTATTCAATTTAACGGAAAGAATCCTTCTGTTTGTTCTGGAACACCAAGTTCTACTTTTGGTCCGTCATATTCCGAGTCGTCTGAATGTATTAGCAGACTCCCTTTCAAGGAAGGGTCGCTTGTTGCCGTCAGAATGGACTCTCAACAAACAGGTATTCAATCAGATTTGCTACCAATGGGAGTGGCCAATGATAGACTTATTTGCGACACAACTCAACAATCAGTTGCAGACGTATGTGTCTCCATGTCCGGATCCCCGAGCATATGCAGTAGACGCTCCATCGATCTCGTGGGACTGAATGATAGGATATGCGTATCCTCCAGCGCCGTTGATTCAGCAGATATTGCTAAAGATAAAACAATCTCAATGCAAAATTCTATTGGTAGCATCTCTGTCTCCACAGAGACCGTGGATAAATCTACTCAGGTGTCTGCTGTGGGACTTACCGCGAAAACTTCCTCCACGAGAGGATCTTCTTTCGCAGGGGTAATCGCGTCAACTACATCACAACCCGCAAGGTCTCAACCTTCACGTATTTCCGTTGTGCGGTCCTTCTTGCACGGCAAACATTTTACAGGGCGAGCAGTGGATGCGATTTCTAACTGTAGGAGGACCTCCTCTTCGCTAAACTATGCGGCTAAGTGGAAGGTCTTTCATCGTTGGTCTAGGGATCATTCTGTTGATATTTTTGATCCCTCCATACCAGACATTGCAAACTTTCTAGTATGCTTGTTTGACGAGATCAAACTGCAGCCTGTTACTATTAAAGGTTATAGGTCTATGTTATCTGATACCTATGCACATCATGATAGTTTACATATTGGATCTAATGTCTCTTTATCTAAATTAGTTAGAAACTTCTCGATAAATAGACCTAGAACCCTTAAATTAATTCCTAAATGGAATTTAGCTTGGGTTCTTCTTAAACTAAAAGAAAAGCCATTTGAGCCTCTTGAGACAGTAGATTTCAAATTCTTGTCTTATAAGACAGCATTTCTCTTAGCTTTCTCTTCTGCTAGAAGAGTCAGTGAGCTTCATGCACTATCTGTGGACGATTCTCACTATCGTAGTGTCGGGAACACTATTACCTTTACTACTAATGTTGGATTTTTGGCTAAGAATCAGGCTCCTAATAAATATCCGGAACCTATTGTTATTAAGGCCCTTCCGTCTTCAGACGGGCATAGGCCTTTACTCTGTCCGGTTAGAGCTTTACGTATTTATAAACGAAGATCTCAGTTTATCAGAAAGGGACGAAAACGCTTCTTTCTGTCTCTGATGCCTAATAGAAAGGACATTACGGTCCATTCTATTGCTAGATGGATTCAATTAACTATCCTACTGCTTATGATAATCTATCTTCAACTCAGCAGTCTGTGCTTAAGATTTCGGCTCATGAAGTAAGAGCTCTTTCTACATCTTGGGCTTACGCAAATAGTGTTGCTATTACAGATTTAATGAAGGCTGCATATTGGTCTCAGCCATCCACATTCACAAATTTTTATCTCAGAAATATTGAGTCCATTTCTGGAGACCTGCATTGTTTAGGTCCGTTATCTGTTGCTCAGAATGTCGTCCACTAAACAGTTGCAACTATAGTTATGCAGGCCTTCTGTTCTGGCAGTGACTCTGTCCTGCTGCCCTCTTCGCTCTGGGCTATTTGACCCAGGGCAAGGGGAAGGGGGGGGGAGGGTGTTCCCTTAGGTCACCTGCTTTATAGTGAAAAGCAAGGGGATACCTCCTCCGGAGTCAGTAATTCTGAGTCGTTACCGGGATGGTTTTAAAGTGTAAAGTTAATGTTTAAAATTCATTCATGTCATATTTTTAAAGTGTAGCTCGGTGTGAAGCATTTGTATATGTCACGTGTCAAACGGGTGTTAATATACAATCCTCGGACACTTTTAAAGAGTATAAAGAGTCTCAATTCTCTGGACTAACTTTATTTATTGGCTTACTTTAAAAATAATTAGTATAAAGGGTTATACTGGATGTTAATAGAGAACATGAATGTTATTCTGCTCAATTATGGAGGGTGTTGTGTCTTTCTAATTTATCATAAATAAGAAAGATACATGTGAAGCCTAATACTCCTTTTCTCCTCGAGGGGATGACTCTATTATATATAGTTGAGCTTATTGGATTTTCCTCTATGTCCTAGGCCCTCCAGCCTTTTTACTATTCAGCTATGTCTGGGTCATCGGTACAGTATAAAAATGTTAAAAAATTTATAGTAATTTATATATTTTTTATACTTACCAATGACCCAGACGGGGATGGCCCTCCCAGGAGTTGGGAACTCATACCTCCCCGCTGAGTACATAGCGCTGACCAGGCTCTGCTTGTAAGAATGATAATTGGCGCCAATTTCGAGACCTCCTTGACACTGCGCATGCGCAGTGGAGGGAAAGTATGGAGGACCATTTAGGACATGATTTTTTCGGTTTTAGATGCAAATTTTGGGGATTAGGGGGCAAAATTTGTGTTTGGCCCTAGATTTTTGAGAATTAGCACCAGCTATGTCTGGGTCATTGGTAAGTATAAAAAGTATATAAATTACTATAAATTTTTTAACATAATTGTTTTTCAATTGAGAACTGTATTAACATGGAATATTATTATGTATGAAAATAATGTTACTGGGTTCATTTGCAGACAGTTTTTTACTTTTCCCATGGTTCAAAATGCAGTCTATTTCAAGAATATTATCTGAGTTGATATGCTATTATTAAACACTCCCTTAAAAAGGACTGGAAGAGTCCATTCCAATGGTTTGTATCATATTAGTATTTCATCAGGCCTGGATTTTGCATGAAAAATGGACAGGTGGAGACTTGATCACAAATCACTTGATATTCTATGTCCACATTTTTCCCAGCAACACAGTAGAATTTTGCCTGTCAAACTTGTAAATCTTGAATATGAGATGATTTTTTCCCAATGCAGTCTCGATTTTGCAGTATTTTATTTGCAAAATCTCATCTCACTGGTGTGAGTGTGTCACGATTATGGCATTTTGCTTTTGTGATCGCAGAACTGGAGATGTGGAAAGTTACCTTAACTGCTTGCATTGCTGCTTGCAGATATTTCTAGCGAGGACACAAAATCTCTTATCACTGAAATAAGCATAATTTTGGTACATTTAACCACATTTTCCCCTGCAAATTGAATGTGCTTTTTAACCAATGATTTCTTGATTCAAATTTAGATGAATTTTTCATCAAATCTAGTCATGGCTGCTTCACTGCAATCAAATCTAGTCATGGCTGGTTCACAGCAGCCTTGACTAGATATAATGAAAAATGTTTTGAAAATACTCAGCAGGTAAAGAGTTAAGCATCAATAAATTAATAAATCAGGACTTAATAATGTATGAATACTGATGGTGAGTCGCTGGCCCTCGACTCATTCTAGCCCTTCAGAACTGCTTTATCAGTTCAAGATAAGTAGGGGATTTAATCCTTTACCTAATGAATTGTCCATTTAAAAATTGAGAAGTTGAAAAGGACTATTCCACTGAGAGGGCCAGATGATATGGTTTGTTGAATTGTTTTGAAAAAATATATATAAAAAAATAATTACCACAACAAATTTTACTATTATGTGCATTGGGTAAAGGGTTAATGCATGATGATAAATTTAGGAACAGCATAGCTTGTGATTCAAATTCACTTGCAAATAGGTTGACAAGTGAATAATTAATTAGTCAAGGAGAACCTTGATAGGTGACTGAGGAGAACTGGTATTGCTTTCTTTATTTTGCTTTTGCCTGAGCCAGCCTGTGTCTCCTCAAACAACCAGACCTGTTTCATCTTTGAGGGGAGATGTACAAGCTTTTATAATCATTACAGAATAGATTATAGCATTGGAACCTTCAGAGCTGATACTTGACCATTCCTACTTCCGTGCACTGATAAAACTAGAAAAAATTCTATTCCATGCCCATAGATCACTTTCTGTTCCTTTTTCAGGATCATTTATTAATGGTGATGACAGTGAAATATTGCGATCATCGGCAGTCGTTCCTCCTGAGTTATTATCATTACCAGCTGACGAAGTTAGGATTATGCACTCATATCGAGATGAGTTTCACAGAATAGGTATGTAGCGTAGGCACTTAAAATTTTTTTTTTTCTTTTTGGCAGGCTTAGTCAATTTACATATAAAAGGAGAAAAAAAATCAGGATTCTTTAACCAGTAGAGTGCTGAATTATTTTTGATCATTAAAATTTGTTCGTGTGTCTTTGCCTTGTTACAATTTATGGGAGAGTGCCCCTAGTTGTATCAAGGCCAATCCATACAGACTAAATAATTTCACTTCAAAAATAATATGATGCACATCCACAGAATAATATGAAGCCTTCAAGTTGCAGCTTTCACACTTCATGATAAAGCCAAAATATGGGCATCAGCCAATTAACCCTTTGCCCACTGATGATCAAATACGAAAATTTTAAGATGCAAATTTTAAACATAATGCAACTAGGAATTTAATTGTTTGATTGGGCAAGTTCCAAGTTGCATAGGGGAAAAAAAAGAAGTTGGAAACTTTGATATTTTGTGACATTAAAGAGGATTAACTACCCAAAAAACAATAATTTGAGAAATTATGCTGTACAAACAGAATAGTACCAGTAAGTTATCACTGACAAATTTATTTTGAATGTATTTTTTTTTATTGATCAAGATTAGCTCTGTAAATTATTGGGTAAACTTTATTTCATACTTATGTTGTGGTCATGATGTAGCCATAAGTGCTGAAAGTAACCTTAAACACCAGTAAATGAAACAAAACCTCAGGCAGACTTCACTTGGCATCAAAGGATATATATATATTTTGGCACATAGCAAGACATACTTGAATCTAAGCATACTTTCTCCACACTTTACACCCACTGCAAAAATAATAGAGATTGTGCAGTCTGAACAGGTCTTAACTGGTAGAGTGCTGGAAGCCCATAGTTGGGCTTTATTCTGAAGTGCCGGTACCGCAATTTAAAGGCTTCATATTCAGTGGATGTGCTTCATATTGTCTTTGAAATGATATTATTTTATCTGTTGGGATTTACCTTGTTACAATTTATGGGAGAGTGCCCACTGGCGCTCTCCCATAAATTGTTACAGGGCAAAGATACACAAACAAATTTTAAGGGACCAAAAATAATTTAGCACTCTACCAGTTGAAATTCATGCTAGAATCAGAATCGATTCTTGCAATTGATTCTTGCAAGAAAAAACAAGGAGAATCAACTTTGCTTCTAGCAATTGTTCATTTGCTTTTCATCATAGAATTGAAAGTGCCCTTAAACACCTGGAGAATTTTACTTACTTTTTGCTCCTTCATAATATGATAACACTAATGATGCACGGATGATCAAAAAGGGTTGCGAACCTATGACCGATGATTTGAGACCATAATTAGCCAATACCAATGCCAATACTGATGGATGATCCAATAAATTGATCAAGTGACTGATATCACTGATGTTGTCAAACACCTGGGTTAATGCAGTGGCTAAATGGTCATCTCAACACCTGATTGCTACCGAAAAGTTTATACACATCACTCTTAACCCTTTACCTGACATGAACAGCAGACGACATTTGCAAAAAAAATTCTTGAATAACTAATTTTTTTCTTTTTTTTGTCTTAAAAGCATAGGTCATGTTTATGAAGGGATTTCATTGTAACTTGGTAGGATGTCTCCAGATAATGTCTAAATGAGAACGTCCCCTTATGGTCATGATCGGTCAACTGTGATGGCCACAGGGGCCTGAAGCCCAAAAATCTTTTGCACAATCTTTTGGTCATATTTATGGAGGGATTTCATTGTAACTTGGTAGGATGACTCCAGATAATGTTTAGATGAGAAAGTCCCCTTATGGTCACGATCATTCAGCCGTGACGGCTTCCGAAGCCTAAAACCCGAAAACTCTTAGCACATTCTACAGATTGTATTTATGAAGGGATTTCATTGTAAAGATCTAAAGATCGTATATATGAAGGGATTTCATTGTAACTTGGTAGGATGACTCAGTATAATGTTTAGATGAGGCCTTCCCCTTTTGTTTACGATCAGTCAACCGTGATGGCTCGAAGCCCCAAAACCTCTAGCACAGTCTGCAGGCCGTATTTATTTCATTCATTGTAACTTGATAGGATGACTCGTTTTGGAATAATTTCACTCTAAATTGGTAACTTTCGTTGATATACATTAACTATGAGGGCCACATACATTAACTGTGAGGGCCACATTAACCCACCCCTCTGTTCTTTAGTACAGTCTACACCTCATATTATCTTTATTGAAAACATAGCATACAGGCAACAGAAGTTAACATATTCTTGTCTTATTTCATAATCCTTTCATAAACATTGAACGTTATCCTTTTCATCAGACATAGCACACAGACAAGTTAAGCTACAGTGTCATTGACACTTTCATTTGTATCCCCATAATATCGGTATTGGTTCGTTTTTTTTGGTATATTGCCTATCTCTATGATACACACCTTAACAGAGTATAAAGTCTTTTATTTGCGTTACTGTCACTTTTTTGTTGAGCCCAACTTTGGGCTTCCTGCACTCAAAACAGAGATGGATAAAGTCTCTATGATAGAATTGCAGATTCCCTCCATCATTATTGTTGTGATTGTGTGTAAAAAAAAATCTGAGTTTATTTATTTCCTCATTGATATTTTGTTCATATTGTCTACTCTTCCTAGTATTTATTGCAGAATACCTGTCAGCAAACTCCAGTGTCATGGCTCTGGTGTTTTTTTGCTATTTGCATAAGCTTGATGCTTGCTCAGCAGTAGAATTAAAAAAGTTCCTATTAAATTGTTTTGTTACAATTTATTGGAGGGTGCCTGTTTGGCAGTCTCCAATAAATTGTAACAAATCAATTATTTCTGAACAAACTAAGACTCCCCTTGCTTGTACCAATATAATCATTGAAAAAATACTCATGTTACAAATCACCATGAAGAAGAGGATGGCAGGGGGGGTGGGGGGGGGAGGAGCAAATCAACAATTATTATATGATATTTTTATACTGTACCAATGACCCAGACATAGCTGGTGCTAACTCTTAAAAATATAGGGCCAAACACAAATTTTGCCCCCCAATCCCCAAAATTTGCATCTAAAACCAAAGAAAACATGTCCTGAATGGCCCTCCATACTTCACCTCTACTGCGCATGCGCAGTGTCAAGGACGTCCCGAAATTGGCGCCATTAATCATTCTTTGTTTGGCCCTTCATCAGTTAACATCTGACTGATCTTTGTGCTTGTAAATCTCAGTTTAAATGATGCCAGACACATAAATATTAGTGAAATGGTGATTCTAAGGAGGATATAGAAGGAGGAGAGGAAAAATGAGTGGCAGAAAATAATCAGGGCTGTAACTTAAAAATTGTTTTGATGAAATTATGTTAAGTTACCTATTTTCGAGGCAACTGCCTGTTGCGGTCATTCTTGTTATCAAGATTACACTGCTTATTCAGTGTTTTCCTCTCTCTCTTTCCTTTAAGTCCCCTCTTGCTATTCTCCCATGCTTTTGGCATATTTTCTGTAATATTATTACTAAAATTTCTTGGGAGTTTTAGCTGGATAACAGATTGTATTCTGTTCTTTTCCCCATGTTTACGTCTTCACCTATGGGTGGTTAGGCGTAGTGTTCTGCATCTACCATCTGATGTTCTGCAGTTTCTTCCCTGGAAGTCTCTGTTTTGCATCAGATAGTGTATTATTGGTAACTGATTTCGGGCCAGGGTGCCTGGAGTCTTGATCTTGTGTTTTTACACTTATTGTTTACATTTCCAACAGCCCTCTGTGTGAGGGGGGATTTCTTGAAAATAATAACTGATGTTAATTTAATCATAACTAGACACATTATTATTGTTCGTAAGTGTTGCATAAATTGTTTAAAATATTTTTAGAATTTTTGTCCACACTTAGACTTGGGATCCATTGGAGCTCAACGTTACTTTTCAGAAACTTGGGCTGTTCTGAAAAAATATTTTTTCAAAAGTTTTTGATTGAATTATTTTTTCTATGTTAATGGATCTTGTTATTATGTATTTTGATTGTCAGGGGTTGGTGCGAGTACTAGGACTTTGTTTTCTTTTCACATTGAAAGGATATTGTTCAATTGTAATAAGAGGAAATCTTCCTCTGACTTTCATAATCATTGTATAATGTAGTCAGTGTACTCGCGCTAACTCCTGTTCTGTATGTGTTGATTACGATGACAACATGGGAAGCGTGTGTCACTGTATGTTAGTGGGGAATTGGCCATTCCGGCCCTTTCCCCGCAGGGTCACTCTTCTTTATCAATCTCTATTTCAGACGATCATGATCAGGGTGATGTATCCGTGATGTCTTCCAAAAAGTGTGCCTCCGTCGTCACAATTAATGTAGAGCTAGCGGAAGAGTGCACAGGTAATACGTCAATTGCCTAAGAGGACCCTAGTAGGTTCGACGGCCTTTGACGTCCGCTAGCTCGCCCGGTGTAGCGTCCATTCATCGAATGGTTCGGCAGCCGGGTTCGTCCGTAGCGGTCTAGAAAGGAGTTTTGGGTGATGCGAGCACTATAAACATCCATGTGCACACCCAGTGACGGCGGTTTAGAGGGGAGAACGGAGGAAGCCTTTTAGTCCGGTTCATAGCTCGTCCAGGCCCATCCGGGCTGCGAGCGAGAGAGGCCCCTCTCTCGTACATCAACATCTGGCCCCAGATGTTGTGGTACAAAATGTTTCGCATTCGGAGCATACGTCCGCCGCTCGGGACGCTCCGTTATATAGACAGTCCGGAGAGACTGTCAATAAGGCTTCCTCATTCTCATGGCAGCGCACACGACCGCACCTTGGCTACGTGACCTCCGATATCCAGTCAACTTCGCCAATCAGAGAATCCTCGGCGACCAGGTCACGCCATCCGATAGCCAGGGACGCGAGGCCTGCAGACTTCCGGACGTTCGCATAAGAAAGTATGCGGGAGTCAACGTACATGGAGCTTCCAGCGGCAAAGCATCGTAAGACCGCTTCTGCACAGGCCTCGGTGACGGACATGCTATCCCAAATAGCACAACTTATCGCAGCATCCCAGTAACGACAGAATCTCTGTCGCATAATATAATATCCGACGACGCTGGGTCGGGACGCTCCGCGGAAGCATCAGGTGCGGACGTCCGAAAATTTCATACGGTCCCACGGGATGCCGAAAGGGATTCGGAGGTTTTCGAGCTTTCCCTTTCGGAACAACATAAGCTGCTGTATAGGTCATCCGACTTCATCTTCTAGAGGTTCTTCGTTGGACCAGAATGCTGCGATACCGGATAAGAAACTGATAGCGTCGGTGGACTTAGAAATTTTTGGTTCGGTTCAGGGACATCGTCCCTCAGTTCCGACACAGTCCAATACTGTCTCAGATACGTTCGATTTATTGAACGACGCTATATATATTTTTTATATGCTTGCTATGTACAAGCATATCTGGTTTCTTGTTCGCAAAATTGCTGAGATATCTTTCAAAAGTGTGCCTCTGTCGTCATAGTTAATGAAGAGCTAGCGGCAATTAGTGCTGATGGATTAAGTCAATCTCCTAAGAGGTCCCTAGTAGGATCGACGGAGTTGACATTCGCTAGCTCACCCGGTGTAGCGTCCACTCATCGAATGGTTCGGCAGTCGGGTTCGTCCGTTGCGGTCTAGGATGGAGATTTGGGTGATGCGAGCACTATAATAGACTTTAGTACACACCCAGTGATGACGGATTAGAGGAGAGATCGGAGGAAGCCTGTTAGTCCGGTTCCTAGCTCATCTGGTCCGTCCGGGCGGCGAGCAAGAGAGGTCCCTCTCTCATGCAACAACATATGGGACCGGATGTTGTGGTACAGACATTTCACCTTCGGAGCGTATGTCCGCCACTCCGGACGCTCCGTTATATAGACAGTCCGAGTGACTGTCGATAATGCTTCCTCATCCTCACAGCAGCGCACATGACCGCACATTGGCTACGTGACCTTGAATATCCGGCCAACTTCGGCATTCAGTGATTCCATGACGAACAGGTCATGCCATCCGGTAGCCAAGGGACACGAGGCCTGCACACTCTGGTCGCTCGCATAATAGAAGTATGCACGGGGTAACGAACACGGAGCTTCCAGCGGCAATGCATCGTAAGACCGCTTCTCCACAGGCCTCAGTGATGGACGTGCTATCCAAAATAGCACAGCTTATCGTAGCATCCTAGCAAACGACAGATTCTCGGTCGGATCAGGAATAATCCGACAGCGCTGGCTCGGTACGCTCTGCTGTTGCATCAGGTACGGACGACCGAATATTTCATAGGGTCCGACAGGATGGCGAAAGGGATTCGGATGATTTTGAGCTTTCCCTTTCGGAACAACAGAAGCTGCCATACATTTCTTCCGGCATTATCTTCCAGAGGTTGTTCCGTCAGATTACATTGCTGCAATGCTGGATAAGAGACTAATAGCGTCATTGGACACGGAGTTTTGGATCGGTTCAGGGACATTGTCCCTGAGTTGCCGACGCAGTCCAATAATGTCTTTAGAACATTCGAATTATTGAACGACGCTATATATATATAAGCTTGCTATCAACATGCTAGTATAGTTTCTTGTCCGCAATGCTCTATTCTGCCTTTCGTGAATTCTAGGAAATAATTGTTTATTGGCAGAACTGGGCTTACCGAGAGTTCCTTTGCGTCTAAGACGGCGAGACTCAAGACTGCAATTGTCTTTTTCGCCGTCTATGTCAATTCCAACCACGATGTTGGAAACGACAATGATGTATAATAGACTTAACTTAGACGCTTTATCATACGTACACCACCTTACTGAGACGTTATCATTACGTCTTCAAGAGAAAGAATTCCAGGATATGATCCTCAACGGGATTTCTTTCAGGGGCAGTAGTTTTCCACGTATAACTCCGCCCTTCAGTGGCAACCTGGAGTTGGTTAGACGTGACGCAGCCCTAGCTACATCCACGCGCGTGGATAGTAAGGTGAAGAACTCTCTCAGAGTCGCTTCGGTCCCCGAGAAGCTTCTCTTCGACAGTAACCTTTCAGCAATCTTGAATTGCTCGATATACACTTTCTCTTGTCTATCAAGTGTAACAAGAGATTCAGACGTGGGCAAACATTCGGTGGTTGACTCAGAGAGTTCCACTGTAGTTGCCGGATCCGAGTTTTTCGATTATGACGGATGCCAGTCAAACAGGTTGGGACGCATTTTGATCCCAACGGTTTCGAAGTGCCAGGGTCTTTGGGTTCCGTAGTTTTTAGGCAAGCTCTTTACTTCCAAGGAAGAATATTATGTTGGCTTGCACTACGTCGTTGGATGAATTTTATTCAGAAACGCATGTTCAATCCTGTCCGATAATACGACAGTAGTTGCGTATATCCGGAACCAGGGAGGCACTCATTCGGTTCCGTTATTGATTTTAACTGAAAGAATCCTTCTGTTTGTTATAGAACACCAAGTTCTGTTTCGGTTCGTCATATTCTCGGTCGTTGGATCGTATTAGCAGACTCCCTTTCACGTAAGGGTCGTTTGTTGCCGTCGGAATGGACTATCAGCTAACAAGTGTTTAATCAGATTTGCTATCAATGGGAGCACCCAGTGATAAATTTATTTGCGACACAACTCTCCAATCAATTGTAGACGTATGTGTCACCGTGTCCGGATCCCTGAGCATATGTAGTTAACGCTCTATCGATCTAGTAGGACACGATGATAGGATATACGTATCCTCCAGCGCTGTTGATTCAGCAAGTATTGCTAGGATTATTAATTCACAATACAATTCTGTTGGTAGCATCTCTGTCCCACAGAGACGGTGTATAAATTTACTTAGATGTCTACTGTGGGACTTACAGCGGAAACTTCCTCCACGAGAGGATCTTTTTTCGCTGGGGAAATCGTGTCAACTCTATCATAACCCGCAAGGTCTCAACCTTCACGTATTCCGTTGTGCGGTCCTTCTCGCATAGTAAGCACTGTATAGGACCAGCAGTGGACGCGATTCCTAACTGGAGAAGGACCTCCTCTTCGCTATACTATGCGGCTAAAGTGGAGGGTCTTCCGTCGTTGGTGTAGGGATCTTTATGTTGATATTTTTTATTCCTCCATACCAGACATTGCAAACTTTCTAGTATACTTGTTTAACGAAATCATCTGCAGCCAGTTACTTTTATAGGTTATAGGTCTATGTTATCTGATACCTATGCACACCATGATAGTTTACAATGGAGCCTAATGTCTCTTTATCTAAGTTAGTTTGAAACTTTTCGATAAGAGATCTAGAATCGTTAGATTAATTCCTATTCGGAATTTAGCTTGGGTTCTTATTAACTAAAGCAACCATTTGAATCCTTGGGACAGCCGTTTCAAATTCTGGTCTTTTAAGGCAGCGATTCTCTTAGCCTTCTCTTCTGCGGAAGAGTCAGTGAGCTTCATGCACTATCGGTGGACGATTCTCAATTTCGTAGTATCGGGAACTCTATTACCGTTACTACTAATGTTGTATTTTTGGTTAAGAATCAGGCTCCTAATGATATCCGGAACCTATTGTTTTTAAGGTCCTTCCGTCCTCGAGTGGGCATAGGCCTTTACTCTGTCCGGATAGACCTTTATGTATTTATTAACAGATCTCAGTTTATCAGTAGGACGTGAAGCTTCTTCTGGCTCTGATGCCTAATAGAAAGGTCATTACGGTCCATTCTATTACTTAATGCATTCAGTTAACTATCGGTACTGCTTAGGATAATCTATCCTTAACTCAGCAGTCTGTGCTTAAGATTTCGGCTCATGAAGTAAGAGCTCTTCTACATCTTGGGCTGACATATAGTTTTGCTATTATAGATTAAGAAGGCTGCATATTGGTCTCAACCATCCACATTCATGAATTTTTATCTCAGAAATATTGTATCCATTTCTGGAGACCTGCATTGTTTAGGTCCATTATCAGCTGCTCAGAAAGTCGATCACTTAACAATTGCAACTATAGCTATGTAGGCTTTATGTTCCGGTAGTGACTCCGTCCTGCTGCCCTCTTCACTCTGGGCTATTTGACCCAGGGCAAGAAAAAAGGGGGGGGGGGAGGGTGTTCCCTTGGGTCACCTGTTTTTATTATGAAAACAAGGGGATACCTCCTCTGGAGTTAGTAATTCTGAGCTGTTACTGGGATGGTTTCTTAAGTGAAAGTTATGTTTTAATTCATGCATGTCATAGTTTTAAAGTATAGCATTTGAATATGTCATGTGTCAACGGATGTTATTATACTATCCTCGGACACTTTTAAAAGAGTATAAAGAGTCTCAATTCTTTGGACTAACTTTATTTATTGGCTTACTTTAAATATAATTAGTATACGAATTATACTGGATATTAATAGAGAACATGGATGTTATGATGCTCAATTATAGAAGGTATTGTGTCTTTCTAATTTGTCATAAATAAGAAAGATACATGTGAAGCCTATTTCTCCTTTTCTCCTACAGGAGATGACTCTATTTTATATAGTTGAGCTTATTGGATTTTCCTCCATGTCCTGGGCCCTCCAGCCTTTTTACTATTCAGCTATGTCTGGGTCATTGGTACAGTATAAAAATCTGAAAAAATTTATAGTAATTTATATATTTTTTATACTTACCAATGACCCAGACGGGGATGGCCCTCCCAGGAGTTGGGAACTCATACCTCCCCACTGAGGACATAGCGCTTACCAGGCACTGATGGTAAGAATGATTAATGGCGCCAATTTCGGGACGTCCTTGACACTGCGCATGCGCAGTAGAGGTGAAGTATGGAGGGCCATTCAGGACATGTTTTCTTTGGTTTTAGATGCAAATTTTGGGGATTGGGGGGCAAAATTTGTGTTTGGCCCTATATTTTTAAGAGTTAGCACCAGCTATGTCTGGGTCATTGGTAAGTATAAAAAATATATAAATTACTATAAATTTTTTCAGTTTTAGCTCAACTTTGACGTAAGTCAAATTTGAGGTTATGGCATGGCCCATCGTCCATCTTTCTGTCAACAATTCAATACAGCTCAGGCTAGAGGCCGTATATAAGAACCGATCTTTACGAAAGTTTCTTGATCTTGAGTACCTTTGTTATCATCGTGGGACGAGAACAAGTGTTTTTGCGTGCGGTCCAAAATTTAAGATGGCCACCAGCAGCCATTTTGTACTTTAGTTAGTGCAGTCAGTTTTTGTACAGAACTCTGTATGAAAGTTCTGTTTCAAATAAATTTTTGTCTGAATATTTAGTAACATGGAATACATCACATATAATACAGGTTTTTTTCTTGTGCAGAAATTCTGCAAATTAGATGAACTTTGGTTTTTTTCAGTGCTACTTACACAAAGTAAGTACACATGTCAGTATGGCTCGGGGTAGGGGCTGTATTTATGAACCGAGCTTCACGAAACTTCTTGGGTACCTTTATTATCACCTTGTGAACGAGTGTTTCTAGGTGCGGTCCAAAATTCA
Organism: Pictodentalium vernedei; assembly: GCA_031216915.1. NCBI lineage: Eukaryota > Metazoa > Mollusca > Scaphopoda > Dentaliida > Dentaliidae > Pictodentalium > Pictodentalium vernedei. The sequence continues at coordinate 172,097,387 of CM062290.1, forward strand.
AGATGGCTGCCAGTGGCCATTTTGTACCGAAATTAGGTCAGTTTTTTGTACACAACTTCTACACAGTTCAGGCTAGAGGCCGTATTTATGAACCGATCTTTACAAAACTTTTGGGTACCTTTGTTATCACCGTGGGACGAGAACGAGTGTTTTGGGGTGCAGTCCAAAATTCAAGATTGCCATCAGCAGCCATTTTGTACCAAAAATTACTGCAATCAGTTTTTTGTACATAACTTCTGTATGAAAGTTCTGTTTTGAATAAATTTCTGTTTGAATGTTTAGTAACATGGAATACATCACATATAATACAGGTTGTTTTTTTTCTCGTGCAGAAATTATGCAAATTAGATGAACTTTGATTTATTCAGTGCTATTTATACACTGTAAGTGCACATGTCAATACGGCTAGGGCTAGAGGCTGTATTTATGAAGCGATCTTCACGAAACTTCTTGGGTACCTTTGTTATCACCTTGGGACGGGAACGAGTGTGGTCCAAAATTCAAGATGGCTGCCGGCGGCCATTTTGTACCAAAATTAGTTATTTGTACAAAACTTCTATATAAAGGTTCTGATTTGAATAAGTTTTATGTGTACCCACACTATGTATGGTACACATAATGCCGGCATCCGGGGTGACCATCCGTCGTTTGTCCATCCTTTGTCCGTCCATCTGTCCATCCATCCGTCTGTCCATCCATCCATCCGTCCGTCCGTCCGTCCATCTGTCCGTCTGGTGTCCGTATCCATTTCTTTGGCATTCGATAACTTTAAAAATATTGCTTGGATTGTCAAGTTACTTCATATTTGTGTTCAGGTTACTGATGTGCCGAGCTGTATAGTTTTTGGTGTAAATCGGATAATTTGATCCTGAGATATTAACCCTTTATCCTTCAAATTGAAAATTCCTCCAATCCCTTTGGCATTCGATAACTTGAAAATTATTGCTTGGACTGTCTAGTTACTTTATATTTGTGTTCAGGTTACTGATTTGCCGAGCTGTATAGTTTTGGGTGTAAATCTGATAATTTGATCCTGAGATATTAACCCTTTATCCCTCAAATTGAAAATTTCTCCAATCCCTTTAGGTTGGATTGTCAAGTTACTTTATATTTGTGTTCAGGTTACTGATGTGCCAAGCTGTATAGTTTTTGGTGTAAATCTGATAATTTAATCCTGAGATATTAACCCTTTGTCCTTCAAATTGAAAATTCCTCCAATCCCTTTGGCATTCAATAACTTGAAAAATATTGCTTGGATTGTCTAGTTACTTTATATTTATGTTCATCTTACTGATGTGCTGAGCTGTATAGTTTTTAGTGTAAATCTGATGATTTGATCCCGAGATATTAACCCTTTATCCTTCAAATTGAAAATTTCTCCAATCCCTTTGGCATTTGATAACTTGAAAAATATTACTTGGATTGTCAAGTTACTTTATATTTGTGTTCAGGTTACTGATGTGCCAAGCTGTATAGTTTTTGGTGTAAATCTGTTATTTTGATCCTGAGATATTAACCCTTTATCCTTCAAATTGAAAATTCCTCCAATCCCTTTGGCATTCGATAACTTGAAAAATATTGCTTGGATTGTCAAGTTTCTCTATATTTGTGTTCAGGTTACTGATGTACCAAGCTGTATAGTTTTTGGTGTAAATCTGTTATTTTAATCCTGAGATATTAACCCTTTATCCTTCAAATTGAAAATTCCTCCAATCCCTTTGGCATTTGATAACTTGAAAAATATTACTTGGATTGTTAAGTTACTTTATAATTGTGTTCAGATTACCGATGTGCTGAGCTGTATAGTTTTTGGTGTTAATCTGATAATTTGACCCCGAGATTTTAACCCTTTATCCTTCAAATTGAAAATTCCTCCAATCCCTTTGGTATGAGATAACTCAAAAAATATCAATCCGATTGTCATGTTACTTTATATATTTATTCAGGTTACTGGTGTGCTGTGCTGTATAGTTTTTTATGTAAATCTGATAATTTGATCCGGAGATATTAACCCTTTATCCATCAAATTAGACGCTCCTCCAATCCATTTCTATATGTACCCATACCCTGTATGGTGTACATAATGTCGGCATCCGTGGTGGCCCTCCGTCATACAGCTTTCTACTAGTTGCGCATATGGGTACACATCTGACGATTTCATCGGCCTTTTTTTAAATGAATGTTTAGTAACATGGAATACATCACATATAATACGGGTTTTTTCTCATGCAGAAATTATGCAAATTAGACGAACTTTCATTTATTCAGTGCTACTTGTACACAGTAAGTGCACATGTCAATACAGCTAGGGCTAGAGGCTGTATTTATGAACCAATCTTCACGAAACTTCTTGGGTACCTTTGTTATCACTTTGGGACAGGAATGAGTATTTTGGGGTGCCTTTGTTATCACTGTGCTATGAGAACAAATATTTTTGGGTTCAGTCAGACCCACTCTGGGACTCAAAGATTTCTTTTCTATTTTAGCATCTAACTGTTGCCTACAATACTTTACCTATACATTTGTTACAGGCTATGGTCAGCATTTATGTACAGACCTTTACAATATTTTATATGTACCTCAGTTATCAGGTCATTACCTAGATGTTTGTCATTGCTGTGTCACATACTATATATGTACAAGTTGAGCTACAGTGTCATTGACACATTCATTTAACATAGCATAAATGCATCAGCATAATTGGCAAATAGATCTGGATACAACCTGGTCTTAATGGTGGTCCATGAGCTGAAAATTCTCAAGTTTTTTTGTTTTGTTTTGTCCCCGTGCAAACTTTTCCCTGAAATCCATCCCATTTCCTTGAAATTCTCCCTCAGGTTCCCTGAAAAATTATTCTGGAGGTTAACATGTCTGACTTCTATGCTAGAGGTCCTGAGTTGGATTCCCGTCCAGGACGACCAGCGTTGTATCCTTGGGCAGGGCTCTTTATCCTGGTTGCCTACATGGGAGCACGTACTAAGGTGTACTGCGTCGATGGTGCACATGTCTTCAACCGCTGTAATCCTGCTTCAGCGGAGCGTGAACAGAGTTAGAATGTTGAGGAGCTGACAGTTGATCGTCAATGCTCAGTGGTTCTCTCCATGTTCTCCGGCTTCCTCCACTCCATAAAACTGTCATGGTCACAATTTGCCATTGTGCATAAGTATGTAACCTCAAACACCAATAAATAAATAATCTAATTTTTGTAGGACTTAACTTCAGAGAGAAGGACCGTAACTCCATTGAAGTGCTTAGCATTCCAGCTTGTATTGTTGAGAGAGAGGCTAGTGAGTTCAGACATAAACGGGAGTCTACTGTATTGGATATAGTGCAGGTACAGTGTATTTGGTACATTTTTTTTTCCTCTCTATCATTGCTATGAAAATAGTTGACAATGAAGATCATTAAATATGCTTGGTCCCACCTTTCACATGTAATTGACCATTGTGTAAAATCACAGTTATGTATAATCAACTCATCAGAAGCCTGTGGCAGCATCAGTCTGTGGGTGTGCTCAGGTTTTTAAGGGGAAATAATTTCATCTTGCCCCCTTAGCAACTCCCTCCACCTCCTCCCTCTTCTCACCCTCCACCCCAAAGAATAGCTTATGAACCCTTATTGGGATGAGATGGTTACAGTAAGAGCTACATTTTAGGGTCAGAAAATGGAATGATATTAAAATCTGAATGGCAATTTTTGTGTACTGCACTTGTTGAATATTTCAATTATGTTAGGTACAGGGTTAACATATAAATGGACCATTGGCACTGAAAATTGTTGGTTTTGTGCCTCACTTTCGTCATTATACAAGATACTTTACTTTGCTTGATACAGTTATTCAGCTGTTTAAGGAGATGTCAGTTAAACATGCAGTCGTCCCTGTCCCAACAGGTAGCAGACTTGGAATTCCAGTAACTTTAAAAGGAAAATTATAATTTGAACTTACTTCCCAGGTGTGCAACCTATGTTAGTTCACTTTTCTTGTCAAAACAAATGTAGGATCTGAATTATTAAGCGGTAAAAGTTTTGTGCTCAAGATGTCTTGGTTAATAAAAGAGGGTACAGTAAGTGACTATTTATTAGAATAACCCTTTGAGCTCTGTCAAACAAGATACATTAGATTAACCCTTTACCTAACATGAAAAGCAGACGACACTTGCAAAAAAAATTCTTGAATAACTAAATTTTTTCATTTTTTGTCTCAAAAACATAGGTTATGACCCCTCGTTGGAACGAGCTCGACGAGCTCGTTCCAACGAGGGGTCATAACCTATGTTTTTGAGACTAAAAATGAAAATATTTTGAAAATTAATTGGCGATTTTTGAGAATAGCGCTGGCCGGTTTTGGCCGTTACGTTGGGTAAAGGGTTAACAGTACACCTCACAAAGTATATCTTCTGGGTTTGTTTTATGTTTTAGGCCTCATAATCAACCAAATTGCATTGGTGGAGGTGTATTTCATCCCTAGAGTACAAGAAGACTTTGCAATGCTAAATTGCAAAGCCTTGTTGCACTCAAGGGACAAATTTATCAATTTTAGTAACTTGGGTATAATATCAGCCACAAACCATTTTATTTTTATTTTTTCAAGTTTGCATTGGTTATAAAAACAGAGGTCGATTTAATTTTTAAAAATTGAATCGCACTTTTATAACTTGGAAAAATTTGGATTAGCATTTCCTATTATTTCCATGATTTTTCATTTGAAATTCATTAGCTGTAGTTGAAAATTGGTTAGAAAACTGATATGCAAATCCAGCTAAATCAAGCCTGCAAAAAGAGAACATGCAGCAGCCAAAAGGACCATGCAGGAGGGCCTGAGAAACAGATATTTTTTTTAGGCCTAAGCCCACGTTTTTCCTGTTAGACCTGACAATCTTACAGGACAAACTCAGCTCATAGGTTGCAAATTGTTTATGAATAGAATGGTATGCCAAAGTGAGATTGCACCTTTGTTGCTACAATGGAGCCCACTTAATTGTATATCTCTTAATTGTATATCCATGTTAATTGAATATAATTTCCCAACACAAAACCATTTACCATACTTCTAGCACAAATTTGACCAGTTAATTGAATATAGGTTATAGAGTAAACTCCTGTCAGTTGAATAAAAAATCTTGTAACATGTCGAGAAATTACCCCTGACTCTCCCCAGTTTTCCTTTGCTTATAGACCTATTTGGCCTCAGTATATCCAATACAGCCATTTCATCTATTATATCTTGTTTGACAGAGCTCGTGGAGCTCTGTCAAACAAGATTATAATAGAATAAATGCTAAGTTTATCTCTAGAATACAGGAAAGGGACAAAATCCCAGTTAATTGAATACTCCTGTTAATTGAATAATTCTCACTGGCAAAGTGGCTATTCAATTAACAAGGTTCCACTGTATTTATTTTGGCGAAAATTCTGTTCTGACATAAACAACTTAGTTAGTGTTGTAAAACAGAGAAGCTTCACCTAACTTTTTTCTGATAGGTTACCACCATTTTACATAGCATAACCTGTTAATGGGTTATGTTATAAGCTCTTTATTTCCAGGTCTGTAATTAACTGGTTGAGTGCTAGAAACCACTATCATGGCTCTTCTGCACTTCATTGGCTTTACATTGTGTGCATTAGCTTGTTTTTTATGCAGTAGTAGATGAAGAAATGTGAGTGCGGTGGCTCACTTCAAACAAAAAGGTCCACGGTTTGATCCCTCCAGATGTAACTGTGTTGTGTCCTTGGGCAAGGCACATCATCCCGATTGACCATGTGGGGTGCAGTGGTTCTGTGTACTAAGGCGTACTGCTCGTCAATGGGATACTTGTCTTCAACCAGTGCTAACCCTGCTTGTGTGGAGTTAGTATGTTGGGGAGTCTGACAGTTGCTCTCCATTGCTCAGGGGTTTTCTCCTGGTACTCAAGCTTCCTCCACCCATAAAACTGTCCAGCATAAGGGGACCAAGTGTCAAAAGTATCACTAAACCCCAATAAATAAATGGATAAAGAAATATTCATATAAAATTACTTTGTTACAATTTATTGAAGAGTGCCAATGGGCCAAACAATTATTGATAAATAAAATGCTAAACTCAGGCTCCTCTTGCTGGTAGCATTGTATCTTCTAAAAAAGAAAATACTCATATTACAAATCACCTTTGATATATAGAATAAACATATAATGTTTTTCAAATAAAAAATTTATTCTATGAGTAGAATTAAGAATGAAAGTGATGAGCCTCTGAGGAGTCTGTTTCATTCTTAATCCTACGAGTAGAATAAATTACTCGCTACAAAACACTGCTAGAAGTGAGGAGCACATTGGTCAAATTCGATCGACAAGCAAAACTGCCAAAAAACAACATGGCACAGTGATACATTTCTGTCTAAAAATAATTCCCCTAGAAACTTGAGCTAAACTTGCAGAACTACTTTATTAAATGAACAATGTTTATCTTTCTTATTTTTGTTGTTTATTGTTGTTTTTTTCGTCATCTATTCAACTTAAGTTTTATAAACAACGCAGACGACACGTGCATTTGTTTATTTACACTTTCCTAATTTGGAAAATGAAGTATCACTCATCATGCCCCCGCCTTTCACAAACGAACTTGTATGCTTTTCAATGCTTGGTTTCAATTGATTTACTTTAAGTTTTGTTTGTTAATTGTTGTTCGTTTTATCATTAGACAGAGTTGAAATGTGTCATATATTCTAAAACTAAACATTTCCACGATGGTAAACGTTTGATAAACAGCGGTTTATGTCTCCCACAAACGTATAACATGTCATGACAACATGAATGCGATAGAAGTCAGAGGTCAACAAGTTTGTCTCTACTATAGGAATAAATTCTTTCAGTGTTAAACCTACTGGGAAAATTTATTACCCTACTAGCAGCTGCTACTAGGTGAATAAAGCAAAAATTTATCCAAGACTTTTATTGTTCGAATAAACATCCATTTATGGGATAAAAATTATTTAGCACTCTACCAGTTTATACCGTTTGACTAAATAAATCAGTAGGAATTTTTTAATATAGCTTGGAAGAAATATTATTCAGTGGCTATCTTGATTCTAGTTATCGCATTTTATTCTTTTCAGGCATTGATCGGAGAACATGTTGAGGTGAGTAAAAAAATCAAAAAGACTTGATTAATTTCATTTCATTAGGAACACACTGAAGTTTTGCTTTATTACCAGTTGAGGTACATTTGTTGTTCTTCATTGTTGGGGAATGTGATTTCATTGAGCATCAAAAGCAATCAAAAAGTGACCTTTCAGTCGTTTTTTCAGGCAGACGACACTTGACTATAAACACTTGCTAAGTTTGTAGTAACAGTACTTTTTCTCTTGAACTCTTAATGGCCTAATTGAACTCTTAATGGCCTAATTCCGATGTTTTAACTTTTTAGTGCAAAGGAACAGTTGCCGCAACATGATTTGTTTGGTTAAACTCAAAGATTGGTACCTTGTATGTTGTTTCTGGGCAAGTCTTGGCTGCCTCTGTACAAAGCCAAGACTTGACAAGAAACAACTGTAAATCCACGGGAGGTTGACTTTCTAATATTAGCAAAAATGTATAAAAATCTCCGGACCCATAAGGGTTAACATTATCTGACTCCTGAATGTTGATGTATAGTCTGTAAATTGGGAGGTGAGTGGACCTGACTTTCAGCTTTTAGGTGATAATGAACCCATTGTTAAAATATGTCTAAAGAAGTAATTTAGTCAACCTAATTGTATATATACCAATAAATTCTAACAGTGCTAACAGAGTCAATCAGAAAGTGAATAAGGACTAGCCAAGTAGCCATGACCAAAGTCCCCTTTTGGCTGATCAGAATTTTACCAGCATAAATGTTCAAATTTTCAGTCTTTGACCAGCTCTGGATATATATGGGACCCATTGAGTATTTGTGATTTTATTTTTTCATTTCCAGAGCTCTTAACCCCCATGGGAACCCTGGAAATAAGCAGTGCTGATTGCTGTGGTAAAAACAAGCTGTTTCACTGGTCAAATAGGCCCCAGTCACTAATGCTTGGTGTGAAAGTTATCTAATATGGGCAACGCGGGTATAAACGATTGATTCAACCTGACTTTATCTCCATGTTGCTACCAGTGTCAGCCATTGTGCAGAAATATTTGACCTTAAACACCGATAAATAAATAAATGTAAATAATAAAGAGAACTCTTAAAAGCATTCATCAGTGACCTGGGAAAAAATTTATTCATCAAATGATTGCTTTGAAGCACCTATTTTTTCAGATTTCTGTAAACTTGAATATAAAGAAGTTGTTAGCAAAAAACAAATATTTCACCTGTATAATGTGATGGTTTTTTTTCACATAGGCGCACATTTGAATGATTTCAGATAATTCCATGATATTAGCCAAATAATAATTTTTCAGTCTGTCATAAACAACATGTGGTGTCTGTTCACATTTTCCTTTAGCACAGGCTACACCCCATTGTTCTTGTCCGAACATCACAAAAATTTCACATGCAGGTTTGAGGTTATGTCTAGATGAGAACGTTCCCTTTTCGTCATGATCGGTCAACCATGATGGCTGCCCGAGCCCAAAACCTCAAAACATTTTGCTCAGTCTGTAGGTCGTATTTATGAAGGGATTTCATTGTAACTTGTTAGGATGACTCTGTATAATGTCTAGATGAAAACATCCCCTTTTGGTCATGATTTGTCAACCGTGATGGCTGCCCAAGCCTGAAACTCCCAAACATTTAGCACAGTCTACAGGCCATATTTAATATGGAGGGATTTCATTGTTACTTTGTAGGATGACTCTGTATGATGTATAGATGAGAACTTCCCCATTTGGTCCCGATCTGTCAACTGTGATGGCTGCCCAAGCCCAAAACCCCAAAACCTTTAGAATAGTCTACAGGTTGTATTTATGGAGGGATTTCATTGTAACTTGGTAGGATGACTCCATATACTGTCTAGATGAGAACGCCCCCTTTTGGTCACAATCAGTCAGCTGTGATGGCTACAGAAGCCCAAAGCCCAAAAACTCTTAGCACAGTCTACAGGTCATATTTATGAAGGGATTTCATTGTAACTTGGTAGGATGACTCTGTATAATGTCCAGATGAAAACATCCCCTTTTGGACATGATTTGTCAACCGTTACAGCTGCCCAAGGCCGAAAACCAAAAACATTTACCACAGTCTACAGGTCACATTTAATATGGAGGGATTTCATTGTTACTTGGTAGGATGACCCCGTATGATGTCTCGATGAAAACTTCCCCATTTGGTCGCATTCTGTCAACTGTGATGGCTGCCCAAGCCCAAAACCTTTAGCACAGTCTACAGGTCATATTTATGAAGGGATTTCATTGTTACTTGGTCTGATGACTCCAGATGATGTCTAGATTAGAACGTCCCCTTTTGGTTGCGATCATTCAGCCATGATGGCTGCCCGAGCCCAAAACCTGAAAACCTTTAGCACAGACCACAGGTCACATTTATGAAGGGATTTCATTGTAACTTTGTAAGATGACTACAGATAATATCTAGATGAGGACATCCAATTTTGATTCTGATGGGACAACCGTGATGGCTAAACAGTCCTGAAGCCCCAAACCCTTTAGCACAGTCTACAGGCCGTATTTATGAAGAGATTTCATTGTAACTTGATAGGATGACTCGTTTTGGAATAATTTCACTGTAACTTGGTAACTTTCGTTGACATACCCGGTACATTAACTGTGAGGGCCACATACATTAACTGTGAGGGCCACATTAACCCACCCCTCAATTCTTTAGTACAGTTTACAACTCAAATTATTTTTTATTGAAAACATAGCATACAGGGTACAGAAATTAACATGTTCTCAATTATCACAATTCCTGTCACAGTCAAGTAAAGCTGCAGTGTCATTGACACTTTCATTAAGTTTCCTGCTTTTTTCAAAAGATTAAACATGATCGTGATTACTCTCATTTATTCCATCTGTTAATGTATGTCAGTGTGCTCACTCAGGTTTTAGAATCTTGAAAGTCATTGAATTTGGCATTTTTCAATTCCAAGCCTGGAAAGTCAAGGAAAAATGGACGTTTTGTTAGGCCGAACCTTGAAAGCTCTGGCAAACTGGTCTAAATTTTAGAGGCTCCGTCACGCACCTGTCAGAAGTTAATGTGTGCTTTTTTATTTGCGGTCGCGTGTTTCGTCTGATTTTGTTGGAGTTTTCTGTGTCCATGTCCAGTTTCCTATTTTTGTTTTACACAAAAAGAAGATACAGAATGCCAGGTAAGTGTGTCTTTTGAGATGAAAAAGTGGCTGGAGAGAAAAGTTTTAAGTGTTTCAAGCATGCCTTAAAGCATGGTCTTCAAGCAAATTGTGTCAGTTTGATCGATATTGCCATTAATAATTACATTATTGGAAATACATGTATGGGGGAATCAGATCTCAAGAGACTTTTATTGGTATAAAAAAAGTGGTCAACAAACATCGGCTTAACAAATTTTTCAATAGATCAGCATGTTCAATGCAGTTTGACGACTTGCAGTGTAAGAACAATCCAAGCTGAGTCTGATTGATACCAATCACAGTATTTCTGCTTCATTTTGCTTCATCACATCACTCATCAGAACATCTTGACTGTTAACAGGCACACAACCAATTGCTTAACATCAGAAAGTATTTGGACGCTGAATACCCTGGGTGTTTGTCAAAACGATCTCTCAACTAAACTAACATTTTGTACAAAACTTAACATGCCCATCCCACATTCCTACTGCGATGAAGCAACAGTTAATTTTGTTCATGTCTTTTATACATTTAGCATTAAAAAAGAGAATTATGACAACACTTAATTTAATTATCATATCTAGCTAGCACAATTCAGAAAAATTGCCCTTCATATTGGTATATTTTTTCAGAACTTTCCTCCAAAATATAGCTTATGACACCCCATTGGACTGAGTCTGTTCCATTGATGGTTTATAAGATATGCTTGGGGGGCAAAAAATGAAAATTTTTAGTTGTTTACAAATTTTGTTTCAATGTCTTATTTTGTCATGTTGGGTAAACACTCAAACATTTTTATTCTACAGGTTTTAATGTCTACATGTGGAGCACGGCAGTTGCTGCCAAAGACAATCCACAGATTGCTTTGTTCTCAAGCTTGTAGAGGTAAATATTTAAACTGTGGTATGAATCCCTTGTTTTGGAGGATATAGAGAGTAAACGCTTGACTGGACTGGTTATGTGAAATAATTCATGAGAGGTCAGGAACGTTGTACAAACACGAGTGCACAAATGCGTACAGGTGTTTTACAATATAGTCCCTCGCCTCGAATGAATTATTTTATGTAACCAGTCCAGTAAAGTGATTACTCTGTTTATTATTATCTATAATTATATTATTTAACCCTTTACTTAACGTAACGGCCAAAAACAGCCAGCGCTTTTCTCAAAACTCACCAATTAATTTTCATTATTTTTTCATTTTTTGTCTCTAAAACATAGGTTGTGACCCCTCATTGGAATGAGCTCATCGGGGTCGTTCCAATGAGGAGTCATAACCTATGTTTTTGAGACAAAAAATGAAAATAATAGTAATTCAAGAATTTTTTTTGCAAGTGTTGTCTGCTTTTCATGTTAGATAAAAGGTTAAAAAAACAATGAAGTCCCCATTACACCCACGGCAAAGCTTCTTCGTTTGCGCACACAGATACATGACAAAAATGTTGATTGCATAATTCACTTGTGAAGTTATCGTTTATAATCAAACCCAGAAATCCCAGTAAATCACACTTTGGAAAGTAATAAAATGTAATTAGAGAAGGGTGGTATTGGAATTTTGAGTTTGGTATCGGTTTTCAGTATTTTAGTGAGGGTATACCACGGTATTGGTTCAGTATTCAGTATCTACTTGACTGGGAATTGCTTATAGCACCCATTCCATTGCCAATGAGCTCAACATTTGCCCTTCTTTTGCCAACACAAATCATATCTACAGTACTTTTGTGACTTGTTCCAAACACTCCTTTACCTTTAAAAGGCTTATTTCAGGCTTTTATGATCTCAAGAGCATGTGCCCTTAACATGTCATCAATAAGAGGTCCTGCTGCCAATAGACAAATCACCTGGATAGGGGTTTCTAGTCAAGCCTTGACTGCCTGTTGAGATGGCCAAGACTTGACTAGAAATCACTGCTTAGCAAATGGACATGTACAGGTTGTAGTCAAGTAGGAATTCAGGATAATTGCCCAGGCCCTGATTAGTGAACAAAACTAAAAGGAAACTTAGTCATTTCTTTCATGAAAATGAATGTTTCACCTGGTATCAAGCCTCAACCAGACCTTATAAAGGTCAATTGTAGGCAAATTCGAAAATACGGATGGTTTCGGTTCTCAGTGTTTGGTTTGGTTCGGTTTTTCAGTATCCCCTTGGTTTCGGTATTGGTTCATTTCTTCGGTATATTTCCGATCTCTACATTTAATATAGATATTGTAAATGATTATTTATTGGGGTTAAATGTCATGTTCAACATCCATGATCACCTTGTGTCTAATAGTTTTACACCTAGCAACCGTGAGCAACCGACCGACTCCCCAGCGTACTAGCTCTGCACAAGCAGGGTTAAGATTTGTTGAAGGTGAATGCTGCAACGATGTTCAGTATGCTTCAGTACACAGTGCCACCACTTGGGCAATTGGGATTAAGTGCCTTGCCCATTGACACAATGCAGTTACCACTTATCGGGATTAAACCATGGACCTTTGGGTTCGAAGTACAGTGCCCTAACCACTGAGTCATCACACTCCAATAAAAAAAAAGTTTTTCTTTTGCCAAATCATGGATTTTAAAGCACCTTATACACTAATTTCTTTCGAGGAACCCTTGGAAGTGAGTGCTATGCTTATTTACTGTGTAAACAAGTTTTGTTTACTGATAAAATAGAACCCAGTAACCAATACTTGATGTGGAAGTCCACTAAACTCAATACCTCTGGTATAAACACTTGACTAAACTTTACTTTATACTCGTGTTGTGTGGTCATGATATAGCCATAGATGCTGAAAGTGACCATAAACACCAATGAATAACAATAAGTTAATTTGGGTGGGGGAGTTTATCAGTAGATTTTGAAAAGAAAAATGACAAGTGTGATGGAAAACAATCACCAGTTAGGCCCACAAAGTAGATCTTCTGTTTCTCAGGCCATTTTTTTGTAAAACTGCATGCAGGCAGGCAATTTTTAGCTTAACTTGACAAAGTCAGGATAAGCTATTGCCATCATGCGAGCGGAAGTCTGTTAGTCTGTCAGTCCGTAAGTCTGTTCACATTTTCCTTTAGCACGGGCTACACCCTGCAGTTCTTGTCTGATCGTCACGAAATTTCATATGCAGGTTTGGGGTCATGTCTAGATGAGAACGTCCCCTTTTGGTCGCGATCGGGCAACCGGTATGGCTGCCCGAGCCCAAAACCTGCAAACCATTAGCACAGTCTACAGGTTGTATTTATGAAGGGATTTCATTGTAACTTGGTAGGATGCTTCTGTATAATGCCTAGATGAGAACGTCCCTTTTTGGGCATGATCTGTCAACCGTGATGGCTGCCCAAGCCTGAAACCCAAAAACTTTTAGCACAGTCTGCAGGTCATGTTTAATATGGAGGGATTTCATTGTAACTTGGTAGGATGACTCCTTATGATGTCTAGATGAGAATTTCCCCATTTGGGCATGATCTGCCAACCGTGACGACTGCCCGAGCCCCAAACCCGAAAACCTTTAGCACAGTCTACAGGTCACATTTATTGAGGAATTTTATTGTAACTTGGTGGGTTGACTTCATATAATGTCTAGATGAGAAAGAAAGTCCACTTTTGGACGTGATTGGGCAACTGTGACGGCTACAGGACCCGAAGCCCGAAAACCTTTAGCACAGTCTACAGGTCATATTTATGAAGAGATTTTCATTGGTAGGATGGCTCCAAATAATGTCTAGATGAGAACTCCCATTTTGATCACGATCATTCAGCCTTGATGGGTGCCCGAGCCCAAAAACTTTAGCATAGGCAAAAGGTCATATTTATGGAAGGATTTCATTGTAACCTGTTAGGTTGACTCCATATAATGCCTAGATGATGACATCCCCTTTTGGTCGTGATTGGTCAACTGTGATGGCTACAGGTGCCCGAAGCCCGAAAATCTTGAGCACAGTCTACACGTCATATTTATGAAGGGATTTCATTGTAACTTCGTAGGATCACTCCAGATGATGCCACGATGAGAATGTCCCCTTTTGGTTGTGATCATTCAACCATTATGGCTGCCCGAGCCCAAAGCCTTAATACCTTTAGCACAGTCTACAGGTCATATTTATGAAGGGATTTCATTGTAACTTGGTAGGTTTGACTTCATATAATGTCTAGGCAACTGTGACAGCTACAGGGGCTCGAAGCCCGAAAACCTTTAGAACAGTCTACAGGTCATAATTATGAAGGGATTTCATTGTAGCTTGGTAGGATGACTCCAAATAATGTCTAGATGAGAACGTCCCCTTTTGGTCGTGATCATTCAGCCTTGATGGCTGCCCGAGCCCAAAAACCTTTAGCATAGTCGTATTTATGGAAGGATTTCATTGTAACTTGTTAGGTTGACTCCATATAATGCCTAGATGATGGCATCCCCTTTTGGTCGTGATTGGTCAACTGTGATGGCTACAGATGCCCAAAAATCTTGAGCACAGTCAACAGGTCATATTTATGAAGGGATTTCATAGTAACTTCGTAGGATCACTTCAGATGATGCCCAGCTGAGAATATCCGCTTTTGGTTGCGATCATTCAGCCATGATGGCTGCCCGAGCCCAAAGCCCGAAAACCTTTAGCACACTCTTCAGTTCATATTTATGAAGGGATTTTCATTGTAACTTGGTAGGTTGACTTCATATAATGTCTAGATGAGAACAGCCCCTTTTGGACACCATTAGGCAACTGTGACGGCTACAGGGGCCTGAAACCTGAAAACCTTTAGCACAGTCTACAGGTGATATTTATGAAGGGATTTCATTGTACCTAGGTAGGATGATTCTAAATAATGTCTAGATGAGAACGTTCCCTTTTGGTCGCGATCATGCAGCCTTGATGGCTGCCCGAGCCCAAAACACCAAAACCTTTAGCATAGTCTATAGGTCATATTTATGGAAGGATTTCATTGTAACATGTTAGTTTGACTCCATATAATACCTAGATGATGACATCCTCTTTTGGTCGTGATTGGTCAACTGTGCCGGCTTCAGGGGCCCAAAAACCTTTAGCACAGTCTACAGGTCATATTTATGAAGGGATTTCATTGTAACTTCGTAGGATCACTCCAGATGAGAATGTCCCCTTTTGGTTGTGATCATTCAACCATGATGGCTGCCCAAGCCCAAAGCCCGAAAACCTTTCGCACAGTCTACAGGCCATATTTATGAAGGGATTTCAATGTAACTTGATAGGATGACTCGTTTTGGAATAATTTCACTGTAACTTGGTAACTTTCGTTGATATACGTTAACTGTGAGGGCGACATACATTAACTGTGAGGTCATATTAACCCACCCCTCAGCTCTTTAGTACAGTGTACACCTCATATTATTTTTATCAAAAATATAGCATACAGGGAACAGAAATGAACATATTCCCAATTATCACAATTCTTGTCTTATTTCATAATCCTTTCATAAACATTGAACATTATCCTTTTCATCAAACACAACACAAGTTAACCTACAGTGTCATTGACACTTTCATTTATTTTTGTAATTAGTTCTTTGCCATCAAAAGTTCATGTTCTTGATTTGCTTTATGGTTTGAGCCTCATAATCCATGGAGTAGCATGGGTTGTGATGTATTTCATCCCTTAAGTGCAAGAAGGCTTTGCAATGCTAAAGCATTGCAAAGCCTTGTTGCACTCCAGGGACATAGTTATCAATTATATTAACTTAGGTAAAATATCGGACATAAATCATTTAATTATTATTTTGTAAGTTTGCATTGGTAATTAAAAAGAGAGCACACAGCAGCCAAATGGACCATGCAGGAGGGCCTGAGAAACAGATATTTTTTCACTGTAAACCAATGGTCCAGACTAGCTGGTGCTTAACTCAAAGTTATCAAGGGCCAAACACAAATTTTGAACCCCTCAATCCCCAAAATTTGCTTGCAAAACCGAAAATTAAAAGTCCTATCTGGCCCTCCATACACTTACTCTCTGCGCATGCACAGACGTCAGGAAGTGACCAGAATTGGTGCCAACATCATTCTTTGTTTGGCCCTAAACAACAATGAAATGACATCTGTGCTTTAAAATCTCCTTTTTTGAGAATGCCAGACACAAATCAATGCAAGAATTGGTGGATACAAGGATGAAGGAAGTGTTTAACGGTGGTTTTGGACGTTCAGGGCTGTAACTTTATAGTATTTATAAAATTATTTTATGTTTCTCAATTTCAGGACATATGCCTGACGTCATCATTTTTGAAAATGATTATTCCACTGTTTGTTAAGTATTTCTTCCCTATCCTTCCATGAACCCTTCCTGTTAAACTCTTAAGCTTTTTGGATATTTTTCATTGAAATTTTTTATTAAATTTCTTGGGAGCTCAACATTTATTACAGAATATTATTCTGTTTCTTCCCCAGGGTTACGTCCTCACCCTAGGGACGTTTGGCCGTTTAGTCTTGCATCATCTGTTCGATGTATCATTTTTTCTTCGCATGATCTAGTTTTGCATCTGATAGCATTTCAATTGGTTTTGACCTTTGGCCTTTTTGTGTGCCTGATGTCTTGTTTACATTGACGTTGTTTACATTGTCAGTGTCCTCATATATAGGTAGTTTTTTACATTCTATTACTGTAGTATACTGTAGGATACATAGATTATTATTCCGGTAGTGTGGCTCAAAAATTTTGGATTTTGTCCACACTTAGGCTCTATTGGGATGCCCTTGGGCTCTTGATGTTGCCTTTGGTAACTTGGGTGTTTTTTCAAAAATGTTTGTTTACAAAAAATATTTTGAATTTAATTGTGATTGCTATTATTCATGTATCTCTGTTATATATATATATATATATATATATATATATATATATATATATATTGTTGTGGAGTTTGGAGGACTAATATCGACTTTAGTTGATACACTCCTGTGGACTCCTGTCATTCTTGTGTTGCACTGGTTTGACTGATGTTGGAGTCGGGTGTCGCGGTACGTTGTTGATGGTGAGGTTCTAAGGATCAGGGCCTCTCACTGCGTTTTAATTCATTCTGTCAGTTTCTTCTATTTCAGAGGAACATGGTGATGATATTCTGACACCCATCCAAGTGTGCTACCATTGTCACGCTCCATGGAGCATATAGAGCGAGCTGCAGTGCTCATTATTGCAAGAGTCAGGGCCTTTGGTTAAAGGTTTTAATCTCTTGCAAGTAGCTAGCTTGACCGGTGAAGCGGTACTCCATACGTGAGGGCCGTGATGCCGGGTAAGTCTGTTGCGGTCTATGAAGAGAAGTGGGTAGAGCGAGCACTATAATATAAATAGCTCACCCAGTGACGACGGAAATAGGGAGGAAATAGGGAGGAAGTCAGCAAGTTCTTGTACTCAGCGAGGTCTGATAGACCGCGGGTGGGAGAGGCCCCCCTCTCTAATCTAGCAACATCTGGGGTCAGATGTTGTTTTGAGAAACTTGCACAAGCCGGAGCATATGTCCGCCCTCCACTCTGAACGCTTTGTTAGTCTGCAGCCAGGGTCGTCTTCAGTCAAGGCTTCCTCTGCTACGTTTCACAAGGCCGAAATGAAGTTTTCTGGTTGGAAACTTGCACGAGATGGAGCATATGTCCGCCCACTGCTCAGGACGCTCTGTCTAGTCTGTAGCCGGGGTTGGCTTCAGTCACGGCTTCCTCCGCTACGTTATTTAAGCACACACGACCACATCCTAGCTACCCAACTTCGATTCTCCAGTCTGTTGCGCAAAGAAGGAACCACTCTTCACCCGTGAAGTCGGGCCATCCAGTAGCTAGGGAGACGAGGCCTTGATCATCGGGACATTCAGTGAAAGGATCTGTTTCCGACACACCGCCCCAGGAGTAGCATGCTGCTAAGGAACGGAAGACCACTGCTCCTCAGGCTTCGATGACATACTTGCTGTTGCAGATTGCGCAGCTGATCGCAGCATCCCAGCAAGTGCAGATGCAGCCTCCCTCAGACTCAGGATCTGAGCTGACGGACGGTGCTGGGTCGTTCCAGTCTGTTCACGCAGATGCAATGGACCGAGATTCGCAACTGATTCTCTCGGATGGTAAAAGGGATAAGGAAGAGGATCACCCTTCCCTTTCGGAACAGTACATGGTTGCGATGGATTTCATCCATCAATACTACCCTGATTTTGTTCTGCCAAATCAGAATGCAGCGACGACAAGAGAGAAACCGCTGGCATCGTTAGGCGCAGACTTTATCCAGACAAAGGAGGAAGTCCTTTCTTTTCTGGTTCAGTTTATGCAGGTGTGGCAGGCCCTCGGCCCTATAGACGACGCCGTATCTATCCTCTTGAGTGCAAGGAAGAAGGCGGTTTCTTATCTTCATCTTCCGTATACATACCGTTTTTTGGACCACGTTCATTTAAAAATGGTCGAGGAAGATGTTCGGAGAGTTCTTCTGCGTTTGGATAAGCAGGCTGGGGATCTAGAGGTATACTTACCTGTATCATTCACTATTCGCTTAGACATAATTGAGACGGCAATTTCTTCAATAGAGTGAATTTGGACGTTATGTCTCAACGGCGCAACGTCTCAAGGGAAAGGAATTTGAGGATGTTCATACCTCTTTTAGAGTTCTTTCCAGGGCAATTATGTATACTGCATATAACTCTGCCCTAACAGTGGCTAATCTGGAGTTAATCAGACGTGATGCTGCCCTTGCGTCGTCATCATTGATAAGATAACAAGGTGAAAAGCTCTCTCCGAGTCGCTCCGGTTTCCATATATTTTATTTTCGACGACTAGTTTTCGTTAGTCTATGAACAGGCTGCTAAGAAAGCATCTAGTGCTCTGCTTTTGAAGTCGGCGTATCAATGACCCACTTCAGCAGACAAGTGTAAAGGAGGGCATTACAGACAAAAATCTTCAAAAGGAAACTCCTCACGAGACTCCAAGAAACCCTCTTATAATTAATCTGGAGGTCGTCAGTATAGCGACTCGGAAAGGGGAGTAGGTTTGATTGGGACTATAGGTCAGATGCCCCTAGGCTAACTAGACGAGTTTTTCGTGGGGAGGACATGGTTTCTCCTCCCGTAAGCCTCGCAGGTCATACAGGTGATGCTTTAGACCTCTATTGCTGGCTAGTTGGCGGAAGGTTATCAAGCTCTGCAAAAAACTGGATAATAATCATGGAAGATCAGTGGGTGAGAAGTGTAGTCTCGGACGGCTTACGGCTATCATTCCGAGTAAAAACCCCACTAACAAGTTGTCCACGTTGGACAAATCTTACATCAAATTCTTGCATAAGAGAGTTTCTCCTACCGGAGGTATAAGCTCTCTTATCAAAGGAAGCAATACAGGCCGTCGAGAATCAGGATTCTCAAGATTTTTACAGTCACCTGTTTCTCGTACCGAAGCCAGATGGCTCGTTCCAACCAGTAATAGGATAACAGTCGGTAAAAGCGAGCGTTTGAGTGAGCGACTATGCGGCAAGCATAGTTCAAAGGATGCGTACTTTCATGTCCTCGTACATCCGGCATTATAAAGTACCTGCAGTTCACCATACAAGGGAAGGCGTATCAGTTCAGAGAAATATGCTTTGGTCTGAATCTGGCCACCTGGGCATTTACTCGAATAATAATGAACTTGGTAATGTCATACTTACGAGCTCATTCATCTGCGGTAACGTCGGCTTAGTTGGACGACCTTCTACAGGGATACGGCAACAGAATTATTCTTCAGAACGATGTTCAGAGTCTGCTTCTATTACTCCGATGTCTCGGTTTCATCGTAAACGAGAAAAAATCGGATCTAGCTCCGTACAAGTCGTCTGTTCACTTGGGAATGAGCTTTGAGACTCACAACAATCTGGTTCGTCTGCCATTTCCCAGAGCGAAATTAGTCAGTTGTTATGCTCGCTTTTGTCTACACTCAGACGCATTAATAGTGAGGGAATTCATGCTACTGTTGGAGCTGTGCAGAGTGGCTGTGGATCACATTCCAATGGGTCCCTGCACGCAGGTCCCTTCCAGATATTCTTTTCTCAGAATTGGAGTGTGAAGACGCTTTCGCTTGAACCAGTATTGTTTTAACGGACCTAGTAAAACAAGGATTCAGATTTGGGCAGATATTCAGTGGTTAACTCAGGGAGTTCCGCTGCAACTGCCGGATCCGGCTTTCACGATTATGACGGATCTGAGTCAGACGGGTTGGGGCGCGACCCTAAGTCCCGCAGTCTTGAGGTGTCAGGGTCTTTGGGACCCTCGGTTCCAAGAGATACAC
This sequence comes from Pictodentalium vernedei, assembly GCA_031216915.1. NCBI lineage: Eukaryota > Metazoa > Mollusca > Scaphopoda > Dentaliida > Dentaliidae > Pictodentalium > Pictodentalium vernedei. The sequence goes on from CM062290.1 coordinate 172,117,870, forward strand.
ATAAACCATAAACATCAAAGAGATGATGTCAATATGGCTAGCGCTACAACACTGGATGCACATAATAACAGACGTCCATGTTCAAATTTGGTTGGACAACTCGACAGTAGAAGTGTACATCGGGAACCAGGGCGGCACCCATTCATTCCTGTTATGACAACTAATGGAGAAGATTTTCCTATATGTAATGAATCATCATGTTCATCTTTCTATCCGTCATATACCGGGTCGTCTGAACGTACTAAAGGTCGCCTGTTGCAATTGGAGTGGACACTAAACAAAGGAGTATTTGGACAGATCTGCTACCAGAGGGATCATCCCATAATAGATCTGTTTGCGACACACCGGAACAATCAGTTACCGTTGTTCGTGTTGCCATGCCCAGACCATTGAGCGTATGCAGTAGACGCCCTGCTGATGTCATGGGGATGAATGATAGGATATGCATATCCTCCAAATCAGTTGATTCAGTAGATTATGTTTAAGATCAAACAGTCTCATTGTGAATCCTACTGGTAGCACCTCTGTCATCACAGAAACCTTGGATCAGTCTTCTCAAGTGTCTGTTATGGGATGTTGCCCGGAAGATTCCTCCACAAGAGGACCTTCTTTATCAGTGGAAGTTTCTGTTCTTCATGTCCTTCTCCGCCCATAGTGGCATAATGGAGTCAGTTAAATGTGAGGGAACGATTGTGGCGCATCCACTTTTTAGTTGGTTGGTTTCCTGTGATTGTTCATCTGTATGTCATATACGAGTGCATAATTTATCTTAAATAAACTTCTAGTCCTTGGGTACCTCGGAGGCTGCATAGCCAGTTAACTGGTATTCAGATGATTACATGCAGAATTTCATAATAATGAATTATTAGGCAGATGCATTATTACATGTTATGGACCTTAGAAATTATGAATTATTTCGGGGTGGTCTGTATCGAGCCTGTTAATCATACCTACTTCCATTTCTACATCCAGGTTTCTATTAATGTCAGTACCTCAATCGAATACAGGGTGTTTACACTCTCGAATATTCGCACGTTTATTGTGTCCTAGCTATCGGACAGTACACGTCGGGGAGTGTTGTTACTGGAATTTATTGTACGCCTGAATGGGGTCATCTGTGGGTTACCTCAGAAGTGTGTTACTTTCCAGAGATCGTTCATTATGGTTCTATTGGAAATGTGTATGTGATATATTATATTTCCGGTTTTCAACCTTTTTGCGTATGCCGTCCCCGATGTACGTTATATAGCAGGTGATATTAATTACCAGGATCGTCACTATAGCCTTAGCTTCTGAAGTGGTATTAAGCACCATTTATTAATTATAATGAATACCTGAGAGCCTGTTCATCAAATACATTGTTAGCTCACCTGACTGAAAGTCAGGGTGAGCTTTTCTGATCACTCTTCATCCATCGTCCATCCGTCCATCATCCTGTGTGAAGGTGGTGTTTGAGCCTCTTTCTCCTAAACCACTGGCCACATTTTAATTAAATTTCATGTAAGTTGTGGTTATATAGGGGCATTTTGATTTTTATGCAAATTAGGTTTCGGCTCATATTGAGCAGAGGGGTGGGGAAAAAATGGCCAAATTTTTTGAAAATCTTCTAATGAATCAGCAGTAGCAGAGACTTGATGTGTGGTATGCAGCTTCCTTTTGAGGTGTAGACTCAGATTTGTTCAAGAGAAGTTTGATGGGGTATATTTGGCGTCATTATGGGAGGGGCAAAATTTTTGGCCCCGCCCAAAATTTCTATTTTCCGAACCGAGAGGCTGATTTGAACCAGATTTTATGTGAGGGCTTATTGGGTCATAAGTACCTAATTTATGCCGTTTTTTTTTTTACCATAGCCCTGTGGGAACGGCAGGAGCTAAAAATAGAAAAAAATTAAAATGCCCATATCTCCAAAACTGCATGGCACTGAGAATTTTTATTTGGTGTGAAGCTTCCTCAGGACCACCAGAAAGGATTGGTTAAAAAAATTGCCATCAGTTTTATCATAGGGTACAGTTTCGGGACTTTGATAATGCTAAATCTAATGTCGCTTATTGACTTCCATACATTGTTAGCTCACCTGAGCGAAGCTCAAGGGGAGCTTTACTAATCACTTTCCATCCGTCGTCCGTCGTCGTCCGTCGTCGTCCGTCGTCGTCCGTCGTCGTCGTCGTCCGTCGTTAACTTTACATTATCGACTTCTCCTCCTAAACCACTAGCCCAATTTTATTCAAATGTTGGCTAAATGTTTATTACCTAATGCCAATTCAGATTTGTTCAAATGAAGTTGCCCCTCCTCCTGGGTGGTGCCACGCCCCCAAGGGGCACCAAAATCTTTGTAAATCTTCTTCTCATGAACCAGCAGTAGCAGAGACTTGATATTTGGTGTGCAGCTTCCTTTTGAGGTGTAGACTCAGATTTGTTCAAGAGAAGTTTGTGGGGCTATACTTGGCGTCGATATGGGAGGGGCAAAATTTTTTGCCCCGCCCAAAATTTCTATTTTCCAAACCGAGAGGCTGATTTGAACCAAATTTTATGTGAGGGCTTATTGGGTCATGAGTACTTGATTTATGCAAAAAAAAATTTTCCCGCAGCCCCGTGGGAACCGCAGGAGCTAAAAATAGAAAAAAATTAAAACGCCCATATCTCCAAAACTGCACGGCACTGAGAATTTTTATTTGGTGTGCAGCTTCCTTAGGACCAACAGAAAGGATTGGTAAAAAAAAATTGCCATCGGTTTTATCATAGGGTACAGTTTCGGGACTTTGAAAAAGTGCTGAGTCAACACTTTTTAACACTGTAGGCAATGGGAAAAACATTAAAAAATCTTCTTCTCCAGATCCAGCAGGCAGAATCTTTTGATATTTGGTATGCAACATTGTAGGGTGGATCTGATTCAAGTTTGTTCAAATCGGCCCCCTGGGTTCATATTTGGGCTCAGTATAGGAGCCCGATTTCGAACTTAGTGCATTTCAGGCAAATTTCTTAAAAAATCTTCTTCTCCAGATCCAGCAGGCAGAACCTTTTGATATTTTGTATGCAACATTGTGGGGTTGATCTGATTCAAGTTTGTTCAAATCGGCCCCCTGGGTTTATATTTGGGCTCAGTATAGGAGCCCAAATTTGAACTTACTGCATTTCAGGCAAATTTCTTTGAAAATCTTCTTCTCCAGATTCAGCAGGCAGAATCTTTTGATATTTGGTATGCAACATTGTAGGGTGGATCTGATTCAAGTTTGTTCAAATCGGCTCCCTAGATTCATATTTGGGCTCACTATAGGAGCTCGAATTCGAATTTAGTGCATTTCAGGCAAATTTCTTCAAAAATCTTCTTCTCCAGATCCAGCAGGCAGAATCTTTTGATATTTGGTATGCAACGTTGCGGGGTAGATCTGATTCAAGTTTGTTCAAATCAGCCCCCTGGATTCATATTTGGGCTTACTATAGAAGCCCGAATTCGAACTTAGTGCATTTCAGGCAAATTTCTTAAAAAATCTTCTTCTCCAGATCCAGCAGGCAGAATCTTTTCATATTTGGTAAGCAACATTGTGGGGTGGATCTGATTCAAGATTGTTCAAATCGGCCCCCTGGGTTAATATTTGGGCTCAGTATAGGAGCCCGATTTCGAACTTAGTGCATTTCAGGCAAATTTCTTAAAAAATCTTCTTCTCCAGATCCAGCAGGCAGAATCTTTTGATATTTGGTATGCAACATTGTAGGGTGGATCTGATTCAAGTTTTTTCAAATCAGCCCCCTGGGTTCATATTTGGGCTCAGTATAGGAGCCCGATTTCGAACTTAGTGCATTTAGGCAAATTTCTTAAAAAATCTTCTTCTCCAGATCCAGAAGGCAGAATCTTTTGATATTTGGTATGCAACATTGTGGGGTGGATCTGATTCAAGTTTGTTCAAATCGGCTTCCTAGATTCATATTTGGGCTCACTATAGAAGCTCGAATTTGAACTTAGTGCATTTCAGGCAAATTTCTTAAAAAATCTTCTTCTCCAGATCCAGCAGGCAGAATCTTTTCATATTTGGTAAGCAACATTGTGGGGTCGATCTGATTCAAGTTTGTTCAAATCGGCCCCCTGGGTTTATATTTGGGCTCAGTATAGGAGCCCAAACTTGAACTTAGTGCATTTCAAGCAAATTTATTAAAAAATCTTCTTCTCCAGATCCAGCAGGCAGAATCTTTTGATATTTGGTATGCAACATTGTGGGGTGGATCTGATTCAAGTTTGTTCAAATCGGCTTCCTAGATTCATATTTGGGCTCACTATAGAAGCTCGAATTCGAACTTAGTGCATTTCAGGCAAATTTCTTAAAAAATTTTCTTCTCCAGATCCAGCAGGCAGAATCTTTTGATATTTGGTATGCAACATTGTGGGATGGATCTGATGCAAATTTGTTTAAATCGGCTCCCTAGATTCATATTTGGGCTTACTATAGAAGGTCGAATTCGAACTTAGTGCATTTCAGGCAAATTTCTTAAAAAATCATCTTCTCCAGATCCAGCAGGCAGAATCTTTTGATATTTGGTATGCAACATTGCGGGGTGGATCTGATTCAAGTTTGTTCAAATCGGCCCCCTGGATTCATATTTGGGCTCACTATAGAAGCTCGAATTCAAACTTAGTGCATTTCGGGCAAATTTCTTCAAAAATCTTCTTCTCCAGATCCAGTAGGCAGAATCTTTTGATATTTGGTATGCAACATTGCGGGGTGGATCTGATTCAAGTTTGTTCAAATTGGCCCCCTGGATTCATATTTGGGCTTAATATAGAAGCCCGAATTCGGGCTTAGTGCATTTCGGGCAAATTTATTAAAAAATCTTTTTCTCCAGATCCAGCAGGCAGAATCTTTTGATATTTGGTATGCAACATTGTGGGGTGGATCTGATTCAAGTTTGTTCAAATCGGCTTCCTAGATTCATATTTGGGCTCACTATAGAAGCTCGAATTCGAACTTAGTGCATTGCAGGCAAATTTCTTAAAAAATCATCTTCTCCAGATCCAGCAGGCAGAATCTTTTGATATTTGGTATGCAACATTGCGGGGTGGATCTGATTCAAGTTTGTTCAAATCGGCCCCCTGGATTCATATTTGGGCTCACTATAGAAGCTCGAATTCAAACTTAGTGCATTTCGGGCAAATTTCTTCAAAAATCTTCTCCAGATCCAGCAGGCAGAATCTTTTGATATTTGGTATGCAACATTGCGGGGTGGATCTGATTCAAGTTTGTTCAAATCGGCCCCCTGGATTCATATTTGGGCTTAATATAGAAGCTCGAATTCGCACTTAGTGCATTTCGGGCAAATTTATTAAAAAATCTTCTTCTCCAGATCCAGCAGGCAGAATCTTTTGATATTTGGTATGCAACATTGTGGGGTGGATCTGATTCAAGTTTGTTCAAATCGGCTTCCTAGTTTCATATTTGGGCTCAGTATAGAAGCTCGAATTCGAACTTAGTGCATATCAGGCAAATTTCTTAAAAAATCTTCTTCTCCAGATCCAGCTTCAGAATCTTTTCATATTTGGTAAGCAACATTGTGGGGTGGATCTGATTCAAGTTTGTTCAAATCGTCCCCCTTGGTTTATATTTGGGCTCCGTATAGGAGCCCAAATTTTAACTTAGTGCATTTAAGGCATATTTCTTAAAATATCTTCTTCTCCAGATCCAGCAGGCAGAATCTTTTGATATTTGGTATGCAACATTGTGGGGTGGATCTGATTGTGATTCATGAACGTATTTATTTGTAAAGTTGATAGAATCTTAGACAAAATTTGCAGAAAAGATCTACTATAGAAGGGGTGGTATCCAGGGTGAACCGTTTACCCAAATCTAGCAGTACTAATGCATTATTCACACAAATCTCCGTTCAAATTTTATGGCCCCTCATTGGAACACACGCATTCAGCTCATTCCAACAAAGGTCATATGCCATGTTTTCGAGACAAAAGAATAAAAATTTTAGTTATTCATGAAATTTTTAGGCAACTGTTGTCTGTTATTCACACTGCTTCATGAAATTTCAGTACTTTTAGAAGTTACCTCAGTAATCAAGGGTTAATTCCCCTTAATTAAATGTCGCCTCTAAAAAACAACCACTTTGCATATCTTACCTTTTTACCAGCATAACTGCCAAAACTTGTCAGCATTCTTCGCAAAAATCGCTATTCAAATTTTAATTTTTGTCTCTTAAACATACATGTACTTATCGCTTGTAAATACCCCATTGGAATGAGCTTTTTGAGCTCATTCCAATGAGAGGTCGCACACCATGCTTTTTGAGTCAAAAAAGCAATTTTTTTTAGTTATTCCAGAATTTCGTACGTAAAACACAGCTTTATGACTTCACATTAAAATGAGCTCTCTAAGCTTGTTCCAATCAACATTCACGCACTATGTCTTTCACACAAAAAATAAAATTTTCCATTTATTCAGGAATTTTGTTTGCAAGAACACTCTTACCCCCCCCCCCCCCCCCCCCCCACACACACACACACACACACAAACACACACACACACACACACACACACAAACACAGACACACACATCTAAAAGTTCGTCAGCAAAAAAACAGTTACTTCAATTTTTAAATGCATTATAGGAACAACTTGCCTAATCAAATTTAAATACTTTTGCATCATTCTGTATCTAGAACAAACCATTTACCATATCTTTACGCAAAATTCTCCAGCATCATTCACAAAAAAACACCATTATTTATATGTTCACATTTTTGTCTCAAAAATATACCTGATCTTCCCATACCCCTATTGAAATAAGCTATTTGAGCTAGTTCCAATGATGATAAAAAAAACTAATATTTTGGAAAATTTGTGAAAATTTTTGTTTTCTTGCATGCAAATATATACATGTAGCACATGGAAGATATCCACAGTTGGGGAGAGATGTCCAAGGCTATCTCTTCACATTCCTTGTTTGTGCTTCATGCTAAACCAGTTTGTCTGCAGAGATAAATTTGCTTTATTAAAAATCATTGGAGATTGTCCACACACCAATGATTTTAAATAAAACTAATTTTAGGTAACAAATGTTGAACTTCAAACAAAATCTATCACTCAACCAGTTAATGTTGATGAAGCATGACATGGTGAAGGTGACCTAAAATACTTCTTAGAGTCACTTTGTCAGGTGAGCGATTAAGGCCACGTGGGGCCTCTTGTTTTTATCAGGTATCAATGTTTGGGAGCTTGTATTTTAATAAAATGATCAGTTGTTAAAAGTATCTGCAACTTAGTGGTCATGATTAGCCATTGTACGGAAGTATGTTAAACACCTATAAATAAATAAATAAATCTGCAACTTAAAATAGCAATGCTGAATTGAAAGAAATGCTATAAAAAATCTCTGAGAAGCGACGACCACAAGCAGTGATACATTTGTATGTCAAGTTGTCAACGTATTAAGTTGTGAATACCAGTGGATTATTTCCAACAAATTGTCAATCAGTCAACCACCCACCCGATCCCTAATGTCCCCTGTGAATAAATTGCACAGTAATTTCCGGAATATATTTTTAATCAGGCTGAATGTTAGGAACACTGGAAGCAGGCTGTATCTCTTCAGAAACAGAAGTACCAAGTTAACAACTTGCCATTTTTCGTTTTTCTGTCATCATTTTTAGCTCAACTTGACAAAGTCAAGATGAGCTATTGTCATCACTTCTCGTCCGTCGATGTACATACGTACCTACGTTACGTACGTACGTACATACGTATGTACGTACGTACGTACATAAGTATGTTAGTACTTACGTCCACAATTTCCTTTGGCACACCTCACAGGTCGCATTTATGATCAGATTGCTTTGAAACTTGGTATGCTTGTTTGGGGTGACCTATAGATGGGAGCTATCGATTTTCTTCAATTTCTGTCAAAAAATGTTGCCGCGGCCATCGTTCTTAGAACTTAGTTTAGTCAAACCTCAATATTTCCCTTTGGCCCACCCTACAGGGCACATTTATGATTGGATCGCTTTGAAACTTGGTATGCTTGTTTGGGGTGTCCTCTAGATGGGAGCTATCAATTTTCTTCAATTTCCGTCAAAAAATGTTGCTGCGGCCAACGTTCTTAGAACTTAGTTTAGTCAAACCTCAATATTTCCCTTTAGCACACCCTACAGGGCTCATTTATAATTGGATTGCTTTGAAACCTGGCATGCTTTTTTGGGGTGACCTCTAGATGGGAGCTGTCGATTTTCTTCCATTTCCATCAAAAATTGTTACCACGGCCAACGTTCTTAGAACTTAGTTTAGTCAGACCTCAATATTTCCCTTTGGCACACCCTACAGGGCACATTTATGATCAGATTGCTTTGAAACCTGGCATGCTTGTTTGGGGTGACCTCTAGATGGGAGCGATCAATATTCTTCCATTTCCGCCCATCAAAAAATGTTGCCGCTGGCAACGATCTTTGAACTTAGTTTAGTCAGGTATCAATATATTCCTTTGGTATGCCCTACAGGGCACATTTATCATCAGATTGGTTTGAAACTTTGTATGCTTGTTTGGGGTTTCCTCTAGATGGGAGCTATTGATTTTCTTCTATTTCTGTCAAAAAATGTTGCCACTGGCAATGACCTTCGATGAACTTAGTAAAAACTTAGTGCAGTTAACCATCAATATTTCCCTTTGACACACCCTGCAGGGTACATTTATGATTGGATCGCTTGCAAACTTGGTGTGCTTGTGTGGGGTGACATCTATATGGGATCTGTTGATTTTCTTCCATTTCTGTCAAAAAATGTTGCCGCTGACCTTTGAATTTAGTTTAGTCAGGCCTCAATATTTCCCTTTAACACACCCTTCAGGGCACATTTATGATTGGATCACTTTGAAACTTGGTATGTGTGTTCGGGGTGACCTCTAGATGTGAGCTATTGCTTTTTTCATTTCCATAAAAAATTATTGTCGTTATCACCAGCCTTTTAACTTACTGCATTTGTGCATCAACTTATCCCTTTTGAACTCTCAGCAGGGTATATTTATGAATTTCCATAAAAAAAACCCCCAAAACCAAGCAATGACCTTCTACTTAGTGCATTTATGCATTAACATCTTCCTTTGGCCTGCCTCAGAGGGCACATTCATTATCAGGTTGTTTTGAAACTTTGTATGCTTATGCAGGGTGACAAAGATAGGAGCTATTGATTTTTTTATCATTTCCATCAAAAACTGTTGCTATTAGCAACAATCTTTGAATTTATTGCATTTGTGCATCAACATTCTTTGACATGGCCTACAGGCCACATTTATCATAGGATTGTTTTTGAACTTGGTGTGCTCATTAGGCAAGACCTTTAGATAAGAGCTATTGATTAGCATTCATTTCTGTGAAAAAAGTTGCCATTTACAATAACCTCTGAACATACTGCATTTGTGTATCAACATTCTTCCTTTAACCAGTCTTACTGTTTACATTTAAAAATTGCATGGATTACTCTGACATTGTGCACACACAATGCTGTTATGTTGAAATTTCATCAAATAACATTGTGGTACCAATGATCTACAATTTTGCCATTTCATTTATAACTTACCAAGTTCAAGTTTGTCAAGTCATTGACACTTTCATTTTTATTTCTTTCTCTTGACGAATTCGCAGTGTCTGCTGCTACCTGTCGCTTACAGAGTTCACATTTGCACGTTTTCTTATCAATTCGATCAAAGTATACGGCTCACAGGCTTTTAGATTTATGATCTACTTTGATGAGTTGACTTTCTGTCAATTCCGCAAAAAAATATAAACACCGAAATAAACAATATTTTGATTTGGTTTCAGTACAGTTTTTGGTATCCCTGTAATACTGAAACTGTACCAAAAATTGGGTATACCACACAGCACTACTGAAGAGTGATAGGCCCTACATCGTCAAGGTCTTACATATCAGTAACACTGAGAATAACACTACAGGTTAGAATAAATGACATCTTTGCTTGCTGCTCATGGTCGCTTGTAGGAACCTGGGAAGTGAAGCTGTGCTTGTTAACTTTGATAAACAAACTGCTTTACTGGTAAAATAGGACCCAGTTAACAGTGCTTGGAGGGGAAGTCCTCTGCAATGTGTAACATTAAACAGTAGATTGGTATAAACGATTGACTAAACTTGATCTTATCTCCATATTGCATTCATGTTTAACCATTGTGCAGGAATATGTCACCTTAAATAAATAAAAAAATGTTGCCAACAGTAGCCCAGAAAAAAAAATTAGCTACTTTCTTGGTATTTTTGCATTTGTTTTCATTCAAGTGTTGGTTACCTACAGTACAAAGACAGTGAAGACTGCAAAACATCCACAGGATCAAGTAACCACCCAGAAGGTAACACAGATCTTGTGAAAAATCACAAGCAAAATTTCAGCTAATGAACCTCTGCATTTTTGTGTTTTTGGTTGCAGCATCCCCTGCTATTTTGTATATAAGAATAGTTCTGTATGTGAAGCATTTTCTTACAGGTGCAATTAAATTTGGTGACAAGTTGTCATTCAAAGAGTGTGAAGAATTGTTAGAAGCATTGTCAGCATGCGATATGCCATTTCAGTGTGCTCATGGCCGACCATCTTTGATTCCAATACTGGAGCTCAAACGTCTTGATGACAAGAGTGCAAAGAAGGTAACTGTCATTGATAAAACAATTTGGGTATTTAACTGTTGTTCTGTTTGGTCAAGGTTCCCACAGTTCTTTGAATTTCCTAGAATCGGGGATGTAGGAACCAAGGGACGAGCAGGTTACATCTGGCATGTGCACCCCCAACTTTTTCCAGAAATCATTAAGAGTGAGAGTTTAGGCAAACATTATCTTTACCAATCTGTTATTGCAAGCTATTAGAAATAGAGATGGCAGGATATGCACAGATTCTTTACTCATAAGATGTGCACGGATTCTTTACTCATAAGATGTGACCAAAGACTTCCTCGTTCGATTTGTTTCTACTACAGACTTAATGTTATGAGATATGCACATTTTTGATCCATAATTAACAAATTTCTCCCTGTAGCCAAAGCAGTGTCTTGGCCCGATAGGGAAATTGATTAAATATGGAGCCAAAATTGTGAATTTTCCTCTCTGTAGAGGTAAGTAAATCCCAAACATAGCTTTGTTTATTGTAGGTCTACTATCTGACTCTCTCACTCAGGTACATGGGCTACCTTGGAAATATATCAGTGTGTGGGTACGCTTGTATAATGTCCTATGTAGTGTCCACGACTACTTAATATTTGCAAAACGTATTGATTTGTGTGTATACAAACAAACACTGTTGAGTACTACTTGACAAAGTTCATTTGTATGCACACAAACGTATAGTTTCTGCAAATACATTGGAACCCACTTTTATTGCATATCTCTTAATTGACTAACTCTGTTAATAGAAGATAACTTTTAAATGCAAACTATTTACCATACCTTCTCTACAAATCTGTCCTGCTAATTGCATGTAGGCTATAGAATAAATGCCTGCTAATTTGATAAAAAAGCTTGTAACATGTTGAGGAATTACTCAGACGATTGCCAAATCCTCCTTCTTTGTAGACTTAATTGGCTTCAGCACATCCAATACATGCATTTAATCTATTATATCTTGTCTGACAGAGCTCTGTGAGCTCTGTCAGACAAGATATAATAGAATAAATGCTCAGGTTATCTCCAGAATACAGGAGAGTGACCAAATTCTTGTTCCTGTTAATTAAATAATTTCCTCGGGTAGAATGGCCATTCAATTAACAGGGTTTTACTGTACTGCTGGAAATCCTGTCTTTTTCAGTCTCACATTGTAACAGTGGTCATGGATAGCTTGTTATTATCCATTTATTTGGCTACTTTTGAAAATGGATCAGCTGTCACAGCACTAACTGCCACAGTCTGCAAGTCTTTGGGCTTGGCAGTGTAAGCAGCCAGGTCTCGACTAGAAACCATTTCTTGGGGAATTTGATACTTGTTATGGAGTCAACCTAATTGAAGTACAGTGGAGCATTTTTGCTGATGCCATACAGTTTACCGAACTAGATTTGAGGCTTTAGGTAGCACAAAATAAATTGATTGATTCGCAGACATTTTTTTCAAATCAGTGAGGGAGGAAAGTTTTTATTTTTAATTTTTTCTTGCATATAATGAGCATCATGGATTAAGAGGTTTCAAGATGTGTTTTCTCACAGAAGATATAAAAAGTTCATAATTATATAAATTAACTCATTTAATTTTAACCCTTGAGGGCCTAATTCCGACTGATCACTTTTTACTGTAACAGAGCAGGTTTACCAACATACTGTCTTTGGAGAATCTTGCAAGTTACATTCTATGTGCCTTTGAAGTTGTTTCTAGGCATGTGTAAAAACAACTGCAAACCACAGGATGTGGACTGTCTTTCTTTATGCTCTTCAGATTTCAGTTACATGCGTCAATCAAAAAATGTAAAAAGTTTCGAGACTCCTGGTTTGTAGTAATATTGGAAGACACAGCAAGGCTATAAAAATGTCCAATGAGGATGTTCAGTTTTAGTGAGGGATTGCCTGAAAATAAAAAAAAGTGGTCAGAAGTTTTTGATATTTGGTATACAGCATCCTTGGTGAGGTCAGATCTAAGTTTATTCAAACCAAGTCCCTGGGTTAATACAGAGTTGGTGCCAGGATTTCTCTAGGGTATTCACCGATAAGCACACAATAACAGAGGCAGTTTTCTGGGGAGGTCGGGTGGGGGGGATTTTAACTTTTCCAATGGGGGTAGCCACCCTCACTTGGCATCACCCTTGGGTTAATATTTGAGCTTCATATTGGAGCCAGAATTTTGACTTGGTTCAGTGAGGAATAATCTTTAAAACTCTGTTCTTCTCAAGAACCACTAATTAGAATCTTTTTAAATATGATATACTGAATCCTTACAGGGCAAGATTCAAGTTTGTTCAAATCATGTCCATTGGTTAATAATTGCGTTCTCTGTTGGAGTCTGAGTTTCAACTTTATGTAATATGAAGAATAATTTTTAAACCCTTTTCTAGATCCACCAGTCAACATACCTTGATATTTTGTAAACAGCACCTTTGGGTGGTCAGATTCAAGTTTGTTCAAATCAAGTACCTGGGTTCATATTTGGGCTCCCTGTGGAAATGCACTGAATATATACTGAATCTTTGCAGGGAAAGATTCAAGTTTGTTCAAATCATGTCCATCAGTTAATAATTGCATTTTCTGTGGGAGCCTGAATTTTTAACTTAGTGCAATATGAGCAATAATTTTTAAAACCTTCTCTAGATCCACCAGTAAAAATCTCTTGATATTTTGTAAACAGCACCTTTAGGGCGTCAGATTCAAGTTTTTCAAATCAAGTACCTGGGTGCATATTTGGGCTCCCTATGGGAATGCAAATTTTCAATGTGAGACTATTCTTTACAAGATCTTATTCTTCAGATCCACCAGATAGAACATTTTAATTTTATCGAGTACCATAAGGAAGATAGAACCTTTTGGTTGTCACTTGACGATTTGGTATATAGCATTACTATGATGATTTTGGTGGGCAGCAGGGGGGGTTTGAAATTTAACATAGAACTGAATGGAGAATTTACTATTTGTCTAAATGAATTCTACCCACACATGGCAGAGCTGATGAGGTGAACCCTGTGTGTGTGTGTGGGGGGGGGGGGGGGGGGGGGGGGGGGGGGGGGGGGGGGGGGGGTCACTGGTTGATTTTGTAGCTTAACTTGACAAAGTCAAGATGAGCTATTGCCATCACGTGTGTGGAAGTCTGTTAGTCTGTGAGTCTGTTCACATTTTTCTTTAGCACGGGCAGTTCTTGTCTGATTGTCACGAAATTTCATATGCAGGTTTGGGGTCATGTCTAGATAAGAACGTCCCCTTTTGGTCGCGATTGGTCAACTGGTAAGCCCAAAACCATTAGCACAGTCTACAGGTCGTATTTATGAAGGGATTTCATTGTAACTTGGTAGGATGCCTCTGTATAATGCCTAGATGAGAACGTCCTCTTTTGGGCATGATCTGTCAACCGTGATGGCTGCCCAAGCCAGAAACCCAAAAACTTTTAGCACAGTCTGCAGGTTATGTTTAATATGGAGGGATTTCATTGTAACTTGGTAGGATGACTCCTTATGATGTCTAGATGAGAATTTCCCCATTTGGGCGTGATCTGCCAACCGTGACGACTACCCGAGCCCAAAACCCGAAAACCTTTAGCACAGTCTATAGGTCATATTTATTGAGGAATTTCATTGTAACTTGGTGGGCTGACTTCATATAATGTCTAGATGAGAAAGTCCCCTTTTGGACGTGATTGGGCAACTGTGACGGCGACAGAGGCCTGAAGCCCGAAAACCTTTAGCACAGTCTACAGGTCATATTTATGAAGGGATTTCATTGTAACTTGATAGGATGACTCCAAATAATGTCGAGATGAGAACGTCCCATTTTGATCGCGATTATTCAGCCTTGATGGGTACCCGAGCCCAAAAACCTTTAGCATAGGCAAAAGGTCATATTTATGGAAGGATTTCATTGTAACTTGTTAGGTTGACTCCATGCCTAGATGATGACATCCCCTTTTGGTCATGATTGGTCATCTGTGATGGCTACAGGTGCCCGAAGCCTGAAAACCTTGAGCACAATGTACAGGTCATATTTATGAAGGGATTTCATTGTAACTTCGTAGGATCACTCCAGATGATGCCCAGATGAGATTGTCCCCTTTGGTTGCAATCATTCAACCATGATGGCTGCCCGAGCCTGAAGCCTGAAAACCTTTAGCACAGTCTACAGGTCATATTTATGAAAGGATTTCATTGTAACTTGGTAGGTTGACTTCATATAATGTCTAGATGAGAACATCCCCTTTTGGGCATGATTGGGCAACTGTGACGGCTATAGGGGCCCGAAAACCTTTAGAACAGTCTACAGGTCATAATTATGAAGAGATTTCATTGTAGCTTCGTAGGATGACTCCAAATAATGTCTAGATGAGAACATCCCCTTTTGGTCGCGATCATTCAGCCTTTATGGCTGCCCAAGCCCAAAGACCTTTAGCATAGTCTATAGGTCGTATTTATGGAAGGATTTCATTGTAACTTGTTTGGTTGACTCCATACAATGCCTAGATGATGACATCCCCATTTGGTCGTGATTGGTCAACTGTGATGGCTACAGGTGCCCGAAGCCTGAAAATCTTGAACACAGTCTACAGGTCATATTTATGAAGGGATTTCATTGTAACTTCGTAGGATCACTCCAGATGATGCCCAGATGAGATTGTCCCCTTTTGGTTGCGATCATTCAACCACTTTGGCTGCCTGAGCCCGAAGCCCGAATACCTTTAGCACAGTCTACAGGTCGTATTTATGAAGGGATTTCATTGTAACTTGGAAGGTTTGACTTCATATAATGTCTAGATGAGAACATCCCCTTTTGGACACAATTGGGCAACTGTGATGGCCACAGGTGCCCGAAGCCCAAAAATCTTGAGCACAGTCTACAGGTGATATTTATGAAGGGATTTCATTGTACCTTGGTAGGATCACTCCAAATGATGCCCAGATGAGAATGTCCCCTTTTGGTTGCGATCATTCAACCATGATGGCTGCCCGAGCCCAAAGCCTGAAAACCTTTAGCACAGTCTTCCAGTCATATTTATGAAGGGATTTCATTGTAACTTGGTAGGTTGACTTCATATAATGTCTAGATGAGAACAGCCCCTTTTGGACACCATTAGGCAACTGTGACGGCTACAGGGGCCGGAGCCCGAAAACCTTTAGCACAGTCTACAGGTGATTTTTATGAAGGGATTTCATTGTACCTTGGTAGGATGACTCCAAATAATGTCTAGATGAGAACGTCCTCTTTTGGTCACGATCATTCAGCCTTGTTGGCTGCCCTAGTCCAAAACCCCAAAACCTTTAGCATAGTCAAAAGGTCATATTTATGGAAGGATTTCATTGTAACCTGTTAGTTTGACTCCATATAAAGCCCAGATGATGACATCCCCTTTTGGTCGTGATTGGTCAACTGTGACGCCTTCAGGGGCCCGAAGCCTGAAAACCTTGAGCACAGTCTACAGATCATATTTATGAAGGGATTTCATTGTAGCTTTGTAGGGTCACTCCAGATGATGCCCAGACGAGAATGTCCCCTTTTGGTTGCGATCATTCAACCATGATGGCTGCCCAAGCCCAAAGCCCAAAAACCTTTAGCACAGTCTACAGGTCATATTTATGAAGGGATTTCATTGTAACTTGGTAGGTTGACTTCATATAATGTCTAGATGAGAATGTCCCCTTTGGATGCAATTGGGAAACTGACGGCTACAGGGGCCCGAAGCCCAAAACCTTTAGCACAGTCTACAGGCCATATTTCTGAAGGGATTTCAATGTAACTTGATAGGATGACTCATTTTGGAATAATTTCACTGTAGCTTGGTAACTTTCATTGATATATGTTAACTGTGAGGGCCACATACATTAACTGTGAGGTCATATTAACCCACCCCTCAGCTCTTTTAGTACAGTGTACACCTCATATTATTTGTATCAAAACATAGCATACAGGGAACAGAAATGAACATATTCCCAATTATCACAATTCTTGTCTTATTTCGTAATCCTTTCATAAACATTGAACATTATCCTTTTCATCAAACACAACACACAAGTTAAGCTATAGTGTCATTGACACTTTCATTTACTCTTTGTTTCCCTGCCCCACCACTCCATTTTCTTAATTTATGTTAACGATAATAACATGTTGATGCTGAATGTGACCTTAAATCCTTATTTAAACAATTTGCAAGTGACTGATTAAGACCTGTGGGGGCCTCTTATGTGGTTTTTTTCGCCTTAGATTTGAAGGAAAATTGAAATGGGGTCCTTGTGTCCTTTCAGTTTTCAAACTGTTTTCAGTAGTATATTTGTTAATCCACTCTTTTTATTTTCAGAATCAAACTCGACCAAGAATCTGGAAACTGAAGTTTTCTTGACAGACAAGAGACTTAGTGACGTGGTGATTTCTTAATTAAACTAGCAAACAAAAGATGAAACGCAATTACTCAGGTCTGAAAACTGCATTAGATGTGTGGTTGAAGCAACTCTTCACATGGTATATGCTAACCTCCGAAGTGTGACAGAATAAATTAATTTTTATTCGCATGTGAGTTTTGAAAGTCTGTGATAATCCCCAGGTTGCAATATAAGGCAATATTTTCTTTTTTGTTTTGTTGAATAAAATAAATGAATATAATTCTGTAAAATTTTGTTCTTTCCTTTATTCCTCATTCAGAATACATTATTGTATATCCTGTTTAAATATATGTTTCTTTAACCCTTTACCTAACACAAAAGGTAGACGACACTTGCAAATAATATTCTTGAATAACTAATTTTTTTCATTTTTTGTGTAAAAGACATAGCTTATGACTCCCTCATTGGACTCCCTCATTATGAGATGTCATAAGCTATGTTTTTGAGACAAAAAGTGAAAAAAATAATGAAAATTGGATGGTGATTATTGTGAATAGCGTTGGCCATTTTTAGCCGTTGCATTGGGTAAAGGGTTAAAGAATAGGCATACTCAAAACAATCCTGACTATTATTTATAATGAAATTAAATAGGTTAATGGTGTGCACACTAGCATCCCCAAAGAAGACCACTGCTAGTTGCTAGTGCTTACGCTATAAAACTCAGTTCCATATATGTTCCCTTGAGATTACCCCTTTACCCAACAGAATATCAAAATTTATCATTTTTATTGTTTTCTTCAATTTAAAAAAAAAAATTCAACAAAACCATATTATGTGACCCCTCATTGGAACGAGACCAACAAGCTCATTCCAATGAAGGGTTACATGATATGGTTTTGTCCAAAAATTTTGAAAAATATAAAAAAAAATTTCAACTGCTTAATTTGTAAATTACACGGGTGGATGCAGCCGATTCGTTAGGTAAGGCCTAAAAAAAATTAAAATCTGTTTCTCAGGCCCTTCTGCATGGTCCTTTTGGCTGCCGCATGCTCTCTTTTTAAAACCAATCCAAACTTTAAAAAATCAAAATCAAATGGTTTATGTCTGATATTTTACCCAAGTTAATAAAATTGTCCCTTGAGTGCAAGAAGGCTTTGCAATGCTTTAGCATTGCAAAGCCTTCTTGCACTCAAGGGATGTAATCCACCACTACCCATGCTATTCTGTAGATTATGAAGCCTAAAACATAAAACAAACCAAGAACATGAACTTTTTAATGGTAAAGAAATAATAACAAAAATATAAAATAAAAAAACGCCAGCCCGCATGCAATTTTACAAAAAATGGCCTGAGAAACAGAAGATCTACTTTGTGAGGCCTAAAGGGTTTATTATTGCTGTGTATTCATAATACCATACCTCATTGACTTAACCTTTTACTCAACACAAAGAGCAGATGGCACTTGTAAAAGAAATTCTGTAAATAAATTAAAAGATAGTAACTTTTTCCTAAAAACATAGCGCATGACCCTTAATTGCAAAAAGCTCAATGAGGGATATGAGCTCTGTTTTTGAAGAAAAAATTGAAAAAGAATAAAATTTGTTCTATTACAAATTATTGGAGAGTGCCTGTGAGCACTCGCCAGTAATTTGTAATGAAACAAATATTGAATAGCAAATTCAGACAACCAAAACATAATCTAGCCCTCAACCAGTTAAAAGCAAAACTCAGATAAAAAAATACAATTAGATTTGTGATTTTGTGTACAGAGATGGTGGATTTGATCGATCCATTGGACAAATGGTGAACATCAGTGAACTTTTGGGCAATGCGATAGGGTTTTTTTTATATATGGTTATATACTGCCCAGGAGTATCAAAACGTTATATTTATCCCTGATTACTTATGATTCTTATAAATTAATATATGGAGGATATCTAGAGTTTTTGAGTGGATACCAAAAATTATCTCATGAGTGACCAAGACAAACGGTTATTTTTCGCGAGCGCTTCCACTCGTTTCAACCTAAAATTGATGCATGAAAGTAAACAGTGCATTGATAAGCGGAAGTGATCTGTACTCAGAACAGGTAGTGTCTGGTGATCTGATGCAGCTGGCGGGTTTCATGCATCAATTCAAGGTGAATATGTGTTGAATTATTGCTGGAAATGATTGTATCCACTCAAATTTTTAATTTTATTATACGTTTTTAGAACAAATTGATCATTTCCAGTGATAATTTGACTCGAATTCACCTTGAAGTGATGCTTTGAAAGCCGCCATTTTGATTGATACTGTAAAAGTGAAAATTTCTATATCTTCACAGTGAGGGATACGTTTCCTATCTTTCCACAATTTTTTCGATAATCTATCGTTTACCTTACATTAAACATAAGGTTATTGCCACCCTGTGGATTTCTGAGATGGAATATTGAAGTCGACCCCTCGTCTCAGGGTATACATCGACATGGCCATTAGAACGAGTCGATATATGATACAGAGGCAAGGTCAAGACTCCATGGTATTGCATTCTTGCACTATGCATGATGTAATCCCCTTTATTGTTCTGCTTAATTACTAGTAGTGTTTCAGCTGTGCATTTCTTTGTGTTATTTTTCACGATTGACTCATGGTAGGCCTGTATAAAAATATAATGGGAAAAAATTATCTTGTCGAATTTATTTTATTGAGATGGTGAGTTATTTATTTAATTTCTGTTATCAAAAGACGTTGGCCTCAACAATAATAACTCAATGTTAACTGAGTGCAGGCAAACAACAGTCTCTTTCTGAATCGAATGATTGCATGTGCAGTTGCTACTCTCAATACAGATGTGTATTTTGTCTTGACATTTTTACTTGAATTGGGGGAAATATGTTATTGTTCTAAGATAAATAGTGTCTAGTGTTTTTGCAGGCATACTGATGCTTATCTCATCTTGGCCACAAGTGAAAATACCTAATTTCTCATGTTTAAGAATGAAGATATTCATTGGTATCAACACAAAAATAGTCTCTTCCTTTTATGCATGCTTTTGAAAAGATTCCAACACTGTTGAAAGAGTCCCTGATAGATCATCCCTGCCTAATCATTCCCTTGTTGCATTATTGAACTGCCACAGCGAAAGGTAGTTTCTCAGTATTTTTACACAACATTCCCAAATGCATTGAATTTACTAGTGTTCAACTGATGATCAGATCAGTCACTACAATCGCCGATTGTGGGCAATCAGATGGCAATGGCTCCTGGAACACTAGAATTTGCTCTGCAGATTGTTGCCAAGCATTTTGTGACCATTCATAAACTGCATTTTATTATCTTTTGTAATTGTTAATGGAAAATGATGTCAATGATACCATTCAATAAAGCTGAAAAACCACCACAATGTGTATTCTTAACCTCTCAAGATGCCCATGTACGGGATATACAAGTTAAACGACAGCTTACAACTGAGCATACTTGCGGCTGTCTCTTGTTCATACTGGAAAAGTGAAAATTGCTCTCCATTGACTCAGGTCGCAGTAAAAATTACCAATTGTGTGCTCTTGGGTGGTAAATGTGGCTCCGAGAGCCACGTTTACTGCCCAAGTGTGCACGACTTGTAATTGTACTGGACCTGAGTCAACAGAGTTTAACACTGTGAAATTAGTTCAATTTAGTGTAGTTCTTTCAAGCCTTGACTTATCTTGTAGTGAATGGATTGTGAACCCATAAATAAGTTTAATTTAATGTAGTTCTTTCGAGCCTCAATTTCTCAAGTAGTGCATGGTAATACAATCGGAATCGGCATCGGAATTGGCCAATTGGTAGCTCAAATAAATTGTAATCGGTCAGTGACAATTTTTGGTAATCGGTTGAACACTAGAATTTGCTCTAGGATAAGAATTTGCAGTGCTGCTTGCAACTATTGCCACATATTTTATTGTGATGTTCTGCTGGTTTTCACATATAAATTAACACTTTAACACTATCATCTGAGCATTAAGGTTATCAGATGACTAGGGCTGCAACGATGAAGCTTATATGCTTGAATCCACTTCATTCCATAAGTAATTAAAATATCCGCCAAGTGAAACCATGTTGATTTATCAACAGAAAATAGTTTATAATTGAGTTGTCATTTGCAAAATGAGGTTCCCAGAATTTGCTGATGCCATCCCATCCAGTGGGCCAATTTATCCTCCAGATACATCTTTCTGTTTTGGCTTGAGACCTTGATTCAGAGGTTCACAGAGGGTACATTTTGTGATGCTACTCTGCTGTGCATCACCTAATTCACCCTCTGGGGACCTCATTTTGAAGATGACAGTCTGCTTATTTTCAGGCTTGTCCAAACTGAATGAAGTGGGCTAATCTGACATGTTCAATAAATAAATGGTAATCGCTGCCATGACTTCACATCACAAGTAACTAATATATCCACCAAGTGAAACCATGTTGATTTACCAGTAGAAAATAGTTTATAATTGAAGTGACATGCCCCAAACTGAATGATTGTGGCTATGCTGACATGTTCTTAGTGGTCAAGGTCATTATGACATCTTTTTTATGAACTCTTTGTGATATGTGACTTGGAGAAGACTACTTCATCTTTCAGCTTTTCTTCTAAATGACTTGTTTTCCTGCAACAAATACTTTTGTAATGTTCCTGTCATCACCTGAAATACAACGGAATGTTGAATTTTTATTTAGAGATACTGAATTGATCAGCATCAACATATAGCCTCTGCACTATACCTACAGTTTCAAGGTTGCCATCCATTTTTAACTCACTTTGATGAAGTCAAGCTGAGCTTATCTAACAGCTCTCCGTCTATCATCCGTCAACACTATGTTTTGGATTTTTCCTCCAAAACCACTGGGCAATTCAAGTGAAAGTTTGTGTGAGTGATGGTCCCAAAGGGGCATTGCATTTTTGTTCAAACTCAACATGTCCAACCCCATAGGGAGGGGGTGGGGGAAAATGCTCCAAAATATTTTTTAAATATTCTCATGAGCCAGTGGGTACAATGACTTGATATTTGGTATGGAGCTTCCGTTTAAGGTGTAGATTCAGGTTTGTTCAAACGAAGTTCGTGGAGTAATATTTGCCTTTGTCATTGAAGGGGCAAGATTTTTGGCCCCGCCCCAAATTTCTATTTTCTGAACCAATTTGAACCAAGTTTGGTATATGGTATTATTAGGTCATCAGTCCTTGACTCATGCAAAAAAATATTTTCCTGTGTTCCCATGGGAACCCTAGGAGGTAAAAGTAGAAATATTTTCAAATGCCCACATTTCCCAAACCACATGGAAGAGAGAACTGCTATTTGGTATGAAGCATCCTTAGGTCCAGTAGAATTGTAAAAATAATTGCCATTGGTTATGTCAGGGTGTACTGTAGGTGGGGGGGGGGAGGGGGGGGGGGGGGGGTAATCAATAAAATCAGCACATTTCCAAAAATTTAAAAAAACATTTCTCCAGAATCGATGGTCAGAATCTTTTGATATTTGGTATACAGCATCAATGGTGGTGGTGGTGGGGGGGGGGGGGGGGGGGGGGGGGGTCAGATACAAGTTCATTAAAATAAAGCCCCTTAGGTCATATTTAGGCTTAATACACGAGCCTGGGATTTTTAACTTACGGCAATTTGGGGAATAATCTTTAAAAATCTTTTTCAGAATCACAAGTCAGAATCTTTTAATTAAAATAAAGCCCCTTAGGTCATATTTAGGCTTAATACACGAGCCTGGGATTTTTAACTTACGGCAATTTGGGGAATAATCTTTAAAAATCTTTTTCAGAATCACAAGTCAGAATCTTTTAATGTTTGGCATACATCATTGTTATGAGGGTCAGATTCAAGATTGTTCAAACCAAGTCCCAAGGTTAATATTTGGACTTACTATGGAAGACCAAATTTTAACTTAGTGCAATATGGGGAATAATTTTTAAAAAATTTTCTTCTTCAAATCCACCAGTTTGGATGCTTTCATATTTGGTATACAACATCTTGGAGGGGTGGGTGGGGGGGGGGGGGGGGGGGGGGGGAGTGGGTGGTGGTGGTGGGGGGGGGGGTATAGATTCAACTTTGTTCAAATCGAGTGCCTGGGTTAATATTTGGACTCCCTTGTCGACTTGGTGCAATATGAGGATATTTCTTTAAAAATCTTCTTTAGAACCACCAATACCATATTTGGTATACAACATCTCTAGGGGGGGAGGGAGGGGGGTCAGATTCGAATTTGTTCAAATCGAGTGACTGGGTTAATATTTGGGCTGTCTAATTTTAACTTAGTGCAATATGAGGGAATTTATTCACAAATCTTCTTTTCAGATTGTTTTCATATTTGGTATACAGGATTTCCGGGGGGGGGGGGGGGGGGGGGGCAGATTCAATTTTGCTCAAATAGAGTGCCTGGGTTAATATTTGGTCTCCTTATGCAACCCGAATTTTAACTTAGTGCAGATTCAATTTTGTTCAAATCGGGTCCCTGGGTTGAAAAAATCTTCTTCAGACCCACCTGTCAGAATGCTTTCATATTTGGTATGTAACATCTCTAGTGGAGTGAGAGTCAGGTTTGTTCAAATCGAGTGCCTGGGTTAATATTTGCGTTTCCTTTGTGAACCGGAATTGGCCATGTAGCTGAAAAGTTATATTTTTTTTTTATTAACTACCCTCTAGAGGTGTGTAACTAAGCTTAATCCACATAGGTTGTATCAAGGGCTCCAATTGGGCGCTCCACTTTTTAAATTGTGATTAACTGAAGAAAAGGCATGATGTTTGGACTGTTTTAGTCACTCCTGAGGGACTCCAGGATTGACAATGGATCCTATGGAGAATGATTGCTGAATGTAGTCCATTCTTGTTAGCTCATCTTGACAAAGTCAAGCTGAGCTAATCTAATTGCTTCCCGTCCGTCGTCCGTCGTCTGTCGTCCATCGTCCGTCGTCCGTCAACACCATGTTTTGGTCTTCTCCTCCAAAGCCACTGGGCCAATTCAAGTGAAAGTTTGTGTGAGTGATGGTCCCAAAGGGGCATTTCATTTTTGTTCAACTCAGCATGCCCAGCCCCATAGGGAGGGAGTGGGGGAAAATGCTCCAAAATATTTTTAAAATCTTCTTGTCAAGAACCAGTGTGTACAATGACTTGATATTTGCTATGGAGCTTCCTTATGAGGTGTAGAATCAAGTTTGTTCAAACGAAGTTCGTAAAGTAATATTTGGCCTTGTAATAGGAGGGGTAAGATTTTTGGCCCCGCCCAAAATTTCTATTTTCTGAACCGATGGTCTGGTATGAACCAAATTTGGTTTGTGGTAGTATTGGGTCATAAGTACTTGACCCATGCAAAAAAAAAAATTCCCGCATCCCCATGGGAACCCTGGGAGCTAAAAATAGAAATATTTTCAAACGCCCATATTTCCCAAACCCCACGGAACAGAGAGCTTTTATTTGGTATGAAGTATCCTTACGACCAGTAGAATTGAATGGTAAAAAAAAATTGCCATCAGTTATGTTAGGGTGTTCTGTAATGGGCATCGAAAAAATGCTGAGTCAGCATATTTGCAAAAATTTAAAAAAATCTTTTCTCCAGAACCAATCATCAGAATCTTTTGATATTTGGTATACAGCATTCATAGGGGGGTCAGATAAAAGTTTGTAGAAATAAAGCTCATTGGTTCATATTTGGGCTCTCTACAGGAGCCCGAAGTTTTAACATAGGGTAATATGGGGAATATTCTTTAAAAATCTTCTTCTTCAGAACCACCAGTCAGAATCTTTTAATATTTGGTATACATCATTGCTATGAGGGTCAAATTCTAGATTGTTCAAACCAAGTCCCTAGGTTAATATTTGGGCTTCCTACGGAAGCCCAAATTTTATCTTTGTTCAATATGGAGGGTAATTTAAAAAAATCTTCTTCAGATCCATCAGTCAGAATGCTTTGATATTTGGTATGCAACATCTCTATGGGGGTCAGATTCAAGTTTGTTCAAATCAAATTCCTAGGTATATATTTGGGCTCACTATGGTAGCCCAAATTTTTACTTAGTGCAATATGAGAAAATTTCTTTAAAAATCTTCTTCTTCAGATCCACCAGTCGGAATGCTTTTATATTTGGTATACACCATCTCTAGGAGGGTCAGATTCCAGGTTGTTCAATTCGAGTGCCTAGGTTAATATTTGGGCTCCATATGGGAACATGAAATTTAACTTAGTACAATATGAGGGAATTTCTTCAAAAATCTTCTTCTTCAGATTCACTTGTCAGAATGCTTTCACATTTGGTATACAACATCTCTAGGGGGGTCAGATTCAAGTTTGTTCAAATCGGATCCATAGGTCAATATTTGGGCTCGCTATGGTAGCCCAAATTTGAACTTAGTGCAATTCGAAGAAATTTCTTTACAATTTCTCTTCTTCAGATCTAACAGTCAGAATGCTTTCATATTCGGTACACAACATCTCTAGGGAAGTCAGATTTAACTGTGTTCAAATCAAGAGCCTGGGTTAATATTTGGGCTCTCTATGGGAGCCGGAATTGGCCATTTTGCTGAAGAATTAAAAATTTTGTATTCAGTACCCTCTAGAGGTACTAAGATTAATCCACATAGGTTGTATCAAGGGGCTTCATAGGGGAGCTCTACATTTTACTTATGATCAACTGAAGAAAAGGCATGATGCCCAGATTATTTTTGTCACTCCTGAGGGACTCAAGGATTGACAGTGTAGCCTATGGAGATGGCTTGCTTAATGTAGACTCATTCTTGGACTCTGTTCAAATTGTGTTCTGTACAAGATGAGCGCTTCAGGCCCCGTGGGGCCTCTTGTTTATATTGGGTTCTGTTCTTGCTGGGTGCTTCAGTCCCTGTGGGGCCTCTTGTTTTTTCTTCACATGGTCATGAAACTACACTAAGGGTCGAAGTGGAAACCCATGGTAAAGTCATGCTTTCTCATTTTGGAAGGCATATTCTGTTTTACTGGGGTAGAAGGGCCCAGTAATCAGGTATAGGATATAAGTTCTCGGGAGTGTGCAAAACCATCACAAATGATTGGCAAAACTTATTACATACTACTCAAAGTTTGCTAAGCACCAAATATTTGACACACCATTGGGAAATTTGCTTGTGACATATTTGCAATATTTTTGGTGGATATGATTGAGGAATGTATTGAGATGGACCCCAGTGTTTATATTAATTCTCTTGACAGGCAGACTTTTCGTGACAGTCATGGAAAGCATTTACCCCTTGATTTTCATAATGTTTTCGTGTACTGTCTACATGTACATGACATGTGTAGGGTATTCAATCTTCATTTTAACACAAACCCTTGTGATTCAATGATTGAATATGGCAAATGCAAATGTAAGAAGACATTTGTCTGAAGCAGAAATATGGCAGGCTGTAGGGATGGTGGAGCAAGGGGCTACCATCGTCAGGTTGGTGAAGCCCTTGGTGTGCACCATACGGTGATCACCAGAGCCTGGGCAAGATTTCAGCAGTATGACACACCAGTAAGATGGCATGGTGGTGGCAGAGACAGGGCAACATCTGCAGCTGAAGACCGGTTTTTGATCATTCAGGCCTATAGGACACCGCTTTGCCACAGCAACCCAGCTTTGCAGTGACCATCAGAATGCATCCGGGTAAATGTTTCGACGCATACTCTCCGGGCAAGGTTGCACGATGGTGGTCTCCGATCGAGAAGACTATGTATTCGCATTCCATTGTCCCAGAACCACACCACCGCCAGGCACGATATGAATGGGCCATGGACCACGTTGGATGGACCAGAGAAGATTGATGACCTGTCCTTTTTACAGATGAGTCAAGGTACTCTGCCTAGACCACACAGACAGGAGTTCTAGGGTATGGAGAAGACCAGGAGAACGATTCCATGCAATTAACATTGCTGAGCATGACCGCTATGGTGGAGGATCAATCATGGTCTGGGGCGGCATCAGCAGGGATGGACGTACAGAGCTCTGTGTCCTTGAACGTGGTACATTGACTGCACAGCAGTATATTGATGAGATCCTGGATGTCCACGTCAGATTGTATGCAGGTGCAGTGGGTGATAAGATTTATTCTGATGGACGATAATGCCCGTCCTCATGTTGACCGTGCTGTCGGGGAGTACCGACAGAGGGAGGGGATTGAGCGTATGGACTGGCCAGCAAGGTCCCCTGACCTCAGTCAAATTGAACATGTCTGTAATGAATTGTAGCTTGCAATTTCACCTCGTCTAGTCCAGCTAAGAAGTGTCCAGGAGCTTGGTGTCATGCTGGTCCAAGAATGGAACAACATCCCACAAAGGACCACCAAGAACCAGCTTCGGAGTATGAGAAGGTGTTGTCAAGCTGTAATTAACAGTAAAGGGTCTCATAACTCTATATTGAACCCATACCAGTCACTCCGTCAATTTTTTTGGCAAATTGAAAAATTTCTTTTTTTACCAATAATATCTATTTTCCATGGTTATCGTATTCAAAAGCTAAAAAATAATGTCAAACACACATAAAATCTTAATTTCTGTTCTTAAATCATTAAAGATATAATTAAATAAAAAATATATACACCTTTCATAAGAATGTTTAAACTAAAACGTAAAACAGATAGTTGGATATACTTGGTGCTTTGCAAACTTTGAGTAGTATATAATGATCGTCAATGAAAGGAAACCAGTACAATGGAACCCTGTTAAATGGTAAAGTGCTGGAAGACCAATTTGGGCTTTATTCTGGAGTGCTAGTTCCATAACTTAAAAGCTTCATGGGTGCGCAATGGCTCAGTGGTTACGGCATTGAACTTCAAACCGAGAGGTCCATGGTTCGGTCCCTACCAGAGGAAACTGCATTGTATCCTCGGGTAAGGCACTTAATTCTGATTGCCCACGTGGGGGCATGGTGGCACTGTGTTCTAAGGCATTCTGCACGTTGATGGTGCACCTGTCTTCAACCAATGCTAACCCTGTTTATGTGAAGTTTGTACATTGGGGAGTTTTGACAGTTGCTTGCCATTGCTAGGAGGTTCTCTCTGGGTACTCCGGCTTCCTCCACCCGTAAAACTGTCTTGACACGAGGTAACCCTGGCTGTCAAAAGTGAAATCAAACTCCAATAAATAAATAAAAGCTTCATATGGGGAGCACTGACGAAGCGAGAGCAGTTCTGGTAACTGGTCACCGAAGTTAAGCAACGTCGAGCCCGGTTAATCTCTGGATGGGTTACCATTCGGCGACTGATTCGAGTGCTTCCCATAGTAGTGGCTGGTGTGCGAACGGCGAAGTTTGAGTGTGTGATTCTGCGACGTTGCATCACATGCCAGCTGTGGACGTTGGGAATGTTCACCAGTACTACACAATCCCAACTGTACCTAGGTGTAAAATAGGGACCTGTTGAGGTGCTTGCCTTATGTGCCCGTCTGTGGAGCACCGGCAGTGTGCTCCGTTGAGTTGAGCTGAGAATGTCATAGAATGAATAAAGGGTGTGAACATCTATGATACGGGGTAGTAATGTAAGTCAGAGAGCACTACGGTGGATTTAGACGTTATCATTGCATTATTATTATACTATTCAAAGTTTGCTAAGCACCACATATTTGACACATCATTGTGAAATTTTCTTGTGACACATTTGCGATATTTTTGGTGGATATGATTGAGGAATGCATTGAGATGGTCCCCAGTGTTTACATTAGCTCTCTTGACAGGCAGACATTTCGTGACAATCATGGAAAGCATATAATCATTGATTTTCATGATGTTTTCGTGTACTGTCTGCATGTACATGACATGTGTAGGGCATTCAATCTTCGTTTCAACACAAACCCTTGTGATTTAATGAATGAATATGGCGAATGCAAATGTAAGAAGACATTTGTCTGAAGCAGAAATGTGGTAGGCTGTAGAGATGGTGGAACAAGGAGCTACGCATCGTCAGGTTGGTGAAGCCCTTGGTGTGCACCATAAGGTGATCAGCAGAGCCTGGGCAAGATTTCAGCAGTATGGAACACCAGTCAGACGACATGGTGGTGGCAGAGTCAGGGCAACATCTGCAGCTGAAGACCGGTTTTTGATCATTCAAGCCCGTAGGAACCGCTCTGACACAGCAACCCAGCTCCGCAGTGACCTTCAGAATGCATCCGGGGTAAAGGTTTCAACGCAGACCATCCGGGCAAGGTTACACGAAGGTGGTCTCCGATCGAGAAGACCATGTATTCGCATTCAGCTGTCCCAGAACCACCGCCAGGCACGATATGATTGTGCCATAGATCACGTTGTATGGACCAGAGAAGATTGATGACCTGTCCTTTTTACAGATGAGTCACAAGGTACTGCCTAAAACACAGATAGACGTTCTAGCGTATGGAGAAGACCAGGAGAGCGATTCCATGCAGCCAACATTGCTGACCATGACCGCGATGGTGGAGGGTCAATAATGGTCTGTGGCGGCATCTGCTGGAATGGACGTACAGCGCTCTGTGTCCTTGACCGTGGTACATTCACTGCACAGCGGTGTATTGATGAGATCCTGGTTGCCCACGTCAGATTGAATGCAGGTGCAGTGGGAAATAGATTCATTCTTATGGACGATACTGCCCGTCCTCATGTTGCCCATGTTGTCCGGGAGTACCGACAGAGGGAGGAGATTGAGCGTATGGACTGGCCAGCAGGATCCCCTGACCTCAATCCAATCGAACATGTCTGGAATGAGTTGCAGTTTGCAATTTCAGTCCGTCCAGTCCAACCAAGAAGTGTCCAGGAGCTTGGTGCCATGCTGATCCAAGAATGGAACAACATCCTACAAAGGACCATCTGGAACCTGATTGGGAGCATGAGATGGCGTTGTCAAGATGTAATTAACAGTAATGGGCCTCATTCTCGATATTGAACCCATACCAGTTCGCTCCGTCAACTTTTTGGCAAATTTGAAAAATTTCCTCTTTTATCAGTAATATCCATTTTCCATGGTTATCGTATTCAAAAGCTAAAAGAATAATGCCAAACACAAATAAAATCTTAATTTCTGTACTTAAGTCATTAAAGATATAATTAAATATAAATATATACACTTTTCATATCAATATTTCAACTAAAACGTGAAACGGGTAGTTGGATATACTTGGTGCTTTGCAAACTTTGAGCAGCATATATACTGTGGATGCACTTCATATTGTACTTGAAGTGAAATTATTTATTCTGTTTGAATTTGTCTTTTTACAATTTATGGGAGAGTGCCTAAAGGCACTCTCCCATAAATTGTAACAAGACAAACACCTCTGAGCAAGTTTTGACATCTGGAAATAATTTCCCACTCTACCAGTTAATTGAATGAACACTTTGCAATGAAAATTATTCAGTCAACATAGATTTGAGCATGTTTCTGTATTCTGGAGATAAACTAAGCAATTAGTCTATTGACTCTTGTTTGACAGACCTCATCTCGCTCTGTTAAACAAGATATAATAGATTAAATGCCTGTATTGGATGTTCCGGGGGGACAAATAGATCTATAAACAATGGGGAATTTGTGATTGTCAGGGCACTGTCTCGACATATTAAAGGATTTTTCATTTATTTAACAGGAGTTTGCTCTATAACTTATATGCAAATTACAGGTCAGATTTGAACTCAAGGTATGGTAAATGGTTTTGTGTTTGGAAGTTATATCCAATTAACAGTTATTCAATCAAGAAATATCAAATGAAGTATGCTCCACATTAAATACATTCTGCTTATCATTTAATATATGCTTTCTAAAGCAAACTTTAAACCACGTGAACAACTGAACCAAAGCTGAACTTAGAAAAAAATTAAGATTCGATTAACCCTTTACCTACCGAATCGGTTTGTATCCGCCCGCGTAATATGCAAATTCAGCAGTTGAAAAAATATTAATTTTCAGAAAAATACAACAAAACTATATCATGTGACCCCTCATTGGAACGAGCTCATCGAGCTCGTTCCAATGAGGGATCGCATGATATGGTTTTGTTGAAGTATGTTGAAAATTTAAAAAACATATATTTAAAATCATAAATTTTGATATCGACTGCGTCGGGTAAAGGATGTTTTCCGTATACAGCTTGTGTTGGGAGTGTGGTGGCTCAGTGGTCAGATCATTTAACTTTAAACCGAAAGGTCGAGGATTCGATAACTGATAACTGTCTTGTGTCCTTGTGCAAGACACTTTATCTCAGTTGCAAACGTGGGGGCACAGTGGCGCTGTGTTCTAAAGTGCACTTCACGTCGACGGTTCACTTGCCTTCAACCGCAGCTAACTCTATTTGTGCACAGTTAGTACGTTGGCAATGGGGAGTCTGACAGCTGCTCGGTGGTTCTCTCCAAATACCTACAAGCCCATCGGACACAATGTGACCCTGGATGCTGAAAGTGTCGTTCAGCCCCTATAAAAAAACAAAAACAATATATCTTATCTCTCTTGATATATGCGCTGCATAATAATATCGAATTAGACATACAATCTTTATTTCAGAAATCGCCTCCCATTTTTAAGGGCTGTTTGTATCAGCTGTTGACGACTGCATATACATTGTCTGCAGTTGTACACACGACATCCCGCTTGGTCCAATGGGGCGCTGAACTGGTGAGAACGCTGACCAGGGAAACACATTCAAGCTATTCTGCTTAAGAACCTCGGATGTCGTTCAGAAAGAGCCTTATCATTTTCATGCTGGTACATGATAGTGATGTCTACGTGGTCTCAGAGAAATGGTAGGGTGATCGCCTGTTTTAACTATTTTATGTTGCAGTCAGTGGTCAGACTCACTTCGGTAATAATAAGTAGTGGTTGATGTCTCTCAAAAATGAGTTCTCACCACAATACACTTCCGCCTCTCCAGCGCTGGGCCTTGGCCACTCCTGCATACCCCTCTGCACCCACAGTATGTATGTCAATGCAAAACCGTGACATGTTAATAAATAAATAGAACCTTCTGCCGCTCATTTTTGGTCACCAAGCGTGTTGCCAACACTGGTTCCGGCGATGTTCTGGTCTCCATATGTTGTCTCTAAACGTTCTACAGCTGAGAATGTGTACCCAAGCGGCGCCTTACAACTGATTCAAACATAGGTTGATTATATTGTATGACGGTCGGTTATACCATTTTACCGGTTGTGCCGTTGCTATCTTGAAAATGTGTCGAGACAATATGATGGTCCTGTTGACGTAATGTAACCAAGACTGGAGTTCAGGTCGTTGTTTGTCGCTCACAGGCCCTGTTGTATTGTAATTTCCCCAGTTTCCTCAATGTTTCGATGAGAAGAACCTATTTACCCAGCCATCCGATCGAGGAGCATACCCCCACCCCGAAACCCCCAAATCAGTGATGGTGAGCATTTCTCAGTAAGGCGTCTCCGGAGTAACAAAAATGTTTGCTTAGCGTCTATTAAGAACTGTGTTTTGCGAGTGAAAAAAATCTGAATTCTGTGTCTTGTGTTTTCCCACTTAACCCTTTCAACACTCGTGCTGTGGACGGTATCATTTCTATCAATACTGTCAACCGCGAAATGGGCGAAGCCATCCTTGTTTGTAGGGCAGTTCAGTAATTATTTTATCCAACAGCTCTGTCGAGCTGTTGGATTAAATTATTTCCTAGCCTCGCTTTAGAGTTTTTGCTCTTTATATCGTCTGCTCGTCCACGACCAATTTTTCTTCATGCAGAAGTGTATGTACATCGCGCTGAAAGAGTTAATGCAAGTTACACACAAACAGCACGGTGTTAATATATCGAACGTATAATCCAGTCAAAGTGACTGCACATGATCAAATAAATTGCACATTGACTAGTTAGTTAATTGTGCCCCTGCAGGGAAGAGCTTCATCCGTGCATCTGTCTTTCCACCATGCTCCCTGTGTTTCCGGCCGTACGGAAGTTTGTTATTGCGATAACTTGAAATGTAGTGATTGGAATTTAACTCTATGAACCCTGGTGGTATCTTCCATGTCAGTTCAATGACATCAACTGGGATTACTGCGCATTCTCTGTTGAATTTCAATAACATTTCATGGACTCTATATTTACATTGCCTTGTAACAAAGTTATTGTCATTGATGGAAAACTTCTTTGTATCTTTTGTTTGGTAACGTCACTGACGCAAAGTATACATTAGGTTCAGAGTTGTGTATCGACTACACACAGTTGGTCGAAATCTTTACATGACCGACAGTCACAGTGATCTCCCCTTTTTATTCATCATTCAAAATGTCGGTAGATGATCAAGCTTCATGTTAAACAATTAGGAATTATATCTCTCCACGGGAACCCCTGGAGGTGAAGCATTGCTTGTGTACTGTGGTATATAAACTCGGTTTTACTGATAAAATAGAATCCGGTCACCAATATCTCGTTTGGAAGTCGTCCAAAATGGGCAACATGGGTAGAAACGATTGGCTGGACTTGACTTTATATCCCTGTTGTGGTCACAATTAGCCATTGTGTATATATATTTATTTATTGGTGTTTAGGGTCATACACTAATGCACAATGGCTAATCATGACCATAGCCATTGTACAAAAACGTGTGACCTTAAATGCTAGTAAATAGATAAATAAATAATAAATGAATAATTAATTGTGAGAATCCCGGGAAGTGAAGTTGTGCATGCTTACCTGGGTACACCAGTTCTGCTTTCACGTTAATACATACATCTAATGTACGCAATACATGTATAGGGACATGCACCGACAACAAAGATGTGCTCTACGGCTAATCAACAATAAGAAATATAACCCCCCACACTGAGCTGCTATTCAAGGTGAATAAAATACTTAAATTCAATGACTTTTACAAACTAAATGTCATGCTGTTTATATATGACTGGGACAATAAAAAGTACCGCAGTCATTAGATGGTATTAAAAGGCTCAACATGAATGACACAGATTGACTCACCAAACAAACTGGTCTGGTAAAAATACTTCAACCGCGAACCCAGTTCTCAGCAAATCTTCCCCTTCATACGTTTCCCAAAATGTAGAATGATATTTACTCTGAGATACCCCAGAAATTCCTTTAAAAAGAAAATGATTAACTATTTTCTAGGCTGATATAAAACGTCACCCACGAGCACCAACACAGCGTGTTATGAATGCGGGGAATTAACGCTCCCCGTAGGTGAGGACCAATCTACTGCTGACCTGTCAGAGTCCGAGCTAAATCCTTAAAATCTTTATGACCGTTACCAAAGGCAAAGCTAAATCGAGATTAATATACCAGCGCATACGTAATGGTAAACGTTTGAACCCAGTAATATACTACACAGACGTATAAACATTCTCCCTGTTAGGATGTCTACGGACAATACATCATAAACTTCTACATATATGTGTTCTCAGAACCCCGAAGAAATATACATGTATAAGTTAACGGTATGATTATTGTTTCATTTGACTTCTAGAGTGCTGGCAGCTCATATTTGAGCTTTATTCTGAGGTGCAGCTACCACAATTTAAAGGCTTCATATTCTACAGATTCACTTCATACTATTTCTGAAGTGATATATTACTTCATTTGTCAGGATTCCCCATGTTACGGCTAATGGGAGAGTTGTTACAACCTATGGAAGAGTAGGCACACACCTATAGGGCGTAACTGGGAGACACAACACGGAGAAATCGTAGTATCGAAAAATAATTCAGCACTAACAGTACACATAAATGTATCATAAAACAGTTTCTACTCAAATGCTTTCTTTTCTATTTCCGGCTAAGTCACCCTCCTACTGTAAACTAATATCTATCTCGACAGCGGCCACCTCCATGCAGACGCCCCTAACCAATGCTCTCTCAGAATTGTCACCCTGAGTTGATTGATTACCCATACCGCTCCGACAATCGCCAGAATACATGAATGACCCTTACCATGTTCTGTAACGATAATAGGTCAAAGGTGCACATTATAAAAAAGTGTTTACAAAATAATTTGTAACTATCACCATACATTTTCTTTGTGTCCTTATTGCATCAACAATACCAAATTGATAACCAACAACTGTGATAAATATTTCGATACTCACCTAGGTAAATAAATTTCTGGAAAATCTCCTCTAATGTTTCTGTATTAGACACATCGAATGGGCTGTCTGGGACATGTACATCTACGACTAGAGCATCAAATTCTTTACCAGGCACAAAGTTCCCAATTTTATCTTCCATTGCTAACACTAAAAAACGCAAGTGTTAGAAGAAAATATTACTGCCAATGTTATAAACGAGCTGCGTAGCCGCGGTGGTTGAGGGGAAGGAGCTTGACACGTACCACCCACTTTACCCGAAAAATGTCAACCTTACTATTCAAAAAGGTAGGGGGTATCCAAACTGATGTTAATATTTTCGGAAAATGGTATTGGATACGCGTGATTGGACACATCAATATGTTACCAAGTTTAGTGGGGATCATGAATGTCGCCGGCCCACGAAAACTTCGAGCAGGTTTTTTTGCACGAGCGCCGCGAAATTGTCTGGGGGGGGGGGGGGGACGTTTTGAAATTTTCATTTGCACTGGATGGGCTTTTTCGGAGGTCTCGTCGTTCTTTTTTTGTGGGTGGGGGGGGGGGGGCAAAACTCGTTCATCAATAGTTTCTGGTCGAAACGTAACTTTTGAGGTATGCGAAGACTGACACGTGACGACCTTTTACGTGTCGTTGGCATGTTGGAAGATGGCAACAGACAGACTGCAGTGGCACAAATTTTCAACGTTGCTCAATCGGTGATTAGCAGGTTGTGGTCGCGCTACCTTCAGACAGTCAATGCTGATGACGGGCGTCGGTCAGGTCGTCCAAGGGCGACAACTGCTAACCAGGATCGTTTCATCCGAACCACAGCATTACGTAACAGCTACCAAAGTGCTTCCAAAATTCGACAGCAGCTGCACCGAGCGACAGATGTGTGAATCAGTGGTCAGACCATCAGAAATCGCCTACACAGCTGGAATTTGTACGCTCGACGACCTCGAATAATTCCACGTTTGACTGAACGTCACATCGCAGCAAGGCGTAATTGGTGTGGAGCACGACAGCTCTGGGACAATCGTCGGTGGAGCAACGTCATGTTTTCCGATGAATCGAGTTTCACTCTCGACTTCCACGACAGGCGAAACAGAGTGTGGCGGCGGACGAACGAACGATACCATGACGTAACCGTTATGCAGCACGATCGTTTTGGTGGTGGATTGGTTATGGTGTGGGGAAGCATAACCGTGACAAGCAGAACAGCATTACATATCATCCAAGGGCGTGTCACAAGGCAGTACTACCGTGACAGCGCATGTGGTGCCATTTGCGCGACGTCACGGTCGTCGATTCATTTCCCAAGATGACATTGCAAGGGCACACAGGGCCCGTGTCGTTACAGAGTTCCTCCAGGAGCAGAACATCACTACACTGCCTTGGTCAGCACGAAGTCCAGACCTTTCACCAATCGAGTACGTCTAGGATATGCTTGACAGGCCTACGACAACGCCAACAGCCCCCTACCAATGTCCAGGAACTAGCCGCTGCACTGCAGGAAGAATGGAATAACATCAGTCAAGCTGATATTGGACATTCGGTGAGGAGTATGTCGCATCGGATCCGCGCTTGTCTTGAGAACCGAGGAGGATTTACAAGGTACTGAGGACTTGGACTAAATGTGGTAAATTCTCTGATTGGCCGTCCATGACTTCTATAGCTCAGTGCGTGGAATGTGTGCTTGTCAGACACCCAATTATCACTGCAATCATTCACCAGATTTCAAAGTGCTATGCCTCACTGTCTTTTTGATGAAAATATAAATATATTTCTTCATATATCTCACTTTTATCAAATACCCCCTACTTTTTGAATAGTATATATTCATTTATGAAATCGCTAAAACTGGTTATTGTACTCTCACCCTGATGTTTATTGGGTCGTTTTGCTGCAGTTATTCCTTCACTTTCTGGATACATGTTATTGGCTGGCTTGCGATGAAAAAATATTCCATAGCGTATTTTAAAAGTACACAATGAAAGCATAAGTGTTAATAGTTAATTTCTGTAATGAATATGCAGTAATTACAGTGTTGTTTGTGAGGGTATAGTATGCATAACCTGATAATCGCTAACTAGTTACATGCTGCTTGGCAAATCTTGTAATTGTAAAAGTTTAACTGGTTGACGGCTAGATTATTTTTGGTAGTCTGAATTTGTTATTTAAATTTGTTCTAGAGGCACTCTCCAGTAATTCTCAATAGAACAAATTTGTATAAACAAAATATTATTTGGACTTGACTAAATATGAAAAATGAGCAAGGAAAACAATGACTTTTGCTCTAGTGACCTAATTTTTGGAAGTCCTGATAGTAACTTCTATAGCACTCAACCAGTTAATTGCTGGTTTGGACTTAAGTTTATACACCTTTGTTATGAGTAATTGGTTTATATATAATGTTAATTTCTTGTTACTGGTTGTCTGGGCGCTGAATTAAATAAATGTTTAAAGTCGATAAGCGCTTTTAGTGAGCTAATTTCCCCACATTTATACACTTTACGACACTTGAGCCTCCAGAAATTGCTGAGCGTACTCAAATTGGCATGAAATGTTCATTTATTTTTCCGGGGAAGACAAAGGACATTCACCTGTTGGGAAGCAAGTTTTTAACCCAGCACGAGGTGAAATAAAGTTAGAGAAGAAAGTATTTTTCTGTTGCCATTGGAAGCAGAAACATATGTTGGTTGCTGATGTTATTTTGCAATTGCCGTGCGGCCTTTGGGGTTCATGTTAAATGAAGTGATAGATGGAGTAATTTCCTTGTGTTGGGGGGGGGGGGGGGGGAGGGTGAGTTCCATACTGTAAGTGTCGTCAAGCCTGGAAATAAGCAATCTGTCATTTTCAGAATGAGGTCCTCAGAGGGTGAAGTTGCGGTTACTATCCCATAGTGGGTCAATTTGTCCCCTGGGTACCTCTTTCTGTTTAGGTTTGAGACCTTAATTCAGATTGAGATTCACAGAGTGTAAGTTTGGTGATGCTACCCTGCTGTGCTTGGTAGCATCACTAAATTCACCCACAGGGGACCTCATTTTGCAGATGACAGTCTGCTTATTTTTAGGCTTGAGTGTGACTACCGAAAATGCCCCAGATGTGGTAGGAAGGACGAAAAGAGTTGTTGGCTTTCATTTTTAGTCAGGATAAGCCATTGTTATCACGCGTGCGGATGTCTGTGAGTCTGTAAGTGTGTGAGTCTATGAGTCTGTTCACATTTTCTTTAGCGCAGGCTACACCCTGCAGTTCTTGTCAGATCATCACTAAGTTTCTTGTGCAGGTTCTAGGTTATATCTAGATGAGAACACCCCATTTTGGTCGCGATCCGTCAACCGTGACGGCTTCGTAGGTTCGAAACCCGAAAAACTTTAGCACAGTTTACAGGTCGCATTATGAATTGATTTCACTGTAACTTGGTAGGATGACTCCGTATAATATCTAGACGAGATCGTATTATTTTGGGCGGTTTCAGTCAACCGTGACGGCCGCTGGGGCACGTGGCCTAAATTCCTTTAGCACAGTCTACAGGTTGCATTTATGAAGGGGTTTTGATTGTAAATTCGTAGGATGATTCTATATAACGTCCAGATGAGGACGTCGTATTTTGGTCGTGATTGGTCAATTGTGACGGTCGTATTGACACGTGACCTACGTCTGTTTAGCACAGACTACAGTTCATATTTATGAAGCGATTTCATTGTAACTTGGTAGGATGACTCGGTGTGATGCCTAGATGAGACTACCCTATTGTGGTCACGATTGGTCAGTCGTTACCGCCGCTTGGGCACTTGGCCTAGATTTCTTTAGCACTGTCTACAGGTCTTATTTATGAAGGGATTTCATTATTACTTTGTAGGATGACTCGGTATGATATCTAGATGAGACTATCCCATTTTTGGTCGCGATCGGTCGACCATGACCGCCGAACGGGCACGTGACCTAGATTCCGTTAGAAAAGTCTATGAGACATATTTCTGAAGGGATTTCATTGAAACTTGGCAGGATGACTCGTTTTGGAATTACTTTACTGTAACTTGGTAACTTTGGTTGACATACGTTAACTGTGAGGGCCACATCAACCCAGGCCTCAATTGTTTGGTACAGACTACACCTCAAATTATTCTTGTTGAAAACATAGCATGTAGGCTACAGAACATAGCATATTCTCAATTATCACAATTCTTGTCTTATTTCATAATCCTTTAATAAACATTGAACATTATCCTTTCATCAAACACTACACACAATCAAGTAAAGCTGCATGTCACTGACACTTTCATTCAATCAGTTGACCTAAAAAGTGGACACAGTTATAATGAAATGGGTGGAACTTGCATATGTCATAACAACGGTACTTTCTATCGGACCAGGACGAAGTGTGGGCGCGACTGCTCAGCGGTAACGGCATTGGACTTCAACCAGAAAAAAGGTTCACTGTTCAATACCCACCAGGGGCAACAGTGTTGTGTACATGGGCAAGGCACGTAATCGCAAATGCCCACTTAGGGGCATGGTGTACTAAGGCACAATGTACGTCGGTGGTGGTGCTCTCATCTTCAATCAGTGCTTAACCTGCTTGTGCGGAGTGTGGGTGCGTTGGGAGTCTTGACATTTCTCGCCGCTGCTCTGTAGTACTCCGGCTTCCACCACTCGTAAAACTGTCTGACACGAGGTGACCCTGGCTGTCCAAAGGGCCATCAAACGCAAATAAATAAATATCAGGAGTTTGATCATTCGCAAGGGGCAGGTCTTTTGGTTAAGGGCAGTTGATAATATCCGTCACCAGGTCTGTGTTCTTGCCTGGCAAGATTGGTTATGCTTTTTGAGCTAATCTAGTTCCAGGCCATTTGTGTTATTTCTAGACCAAGAGAATAAGATGCTTCAAACCGCCTGAATCACTTATATTCCAGGTGTTATTTAATATCACTAATCGATATATCATCAACAATGCGACATAAAACGTTTTTTGAAATAACAATACTGCAAGTTTGAACCGTCCATGCATTGGGTTAAGGAATATTTCAATTGGTCGAAAAAGCGAACCCAAGGTTCGCTTTTCCGACCAACTGATATATTCAGATGACTGAATCTAAAACAATATCTTAACTATTTATTTCCTTTGAATCAACCCAAGAAATGTTACTCAGTCGAGACTTCCTTACAGAATTAGACTGGTGGCCTTCTAACATGACGTGGTAGATACGTGGGGAATGGAATACGTACAAGGATATAATTAACCGTACGTGAATAAGAATAATAATGTCACAGGAGACTTGACTACTTCTTTTATTGACTACTTACCTTGGCTTCCACCCAGTGTCGCAAGATAAAATGCTTCTTTGTGTGTAATTGCCGAGTAATCGCCATCTTGTTGTATATATAAAGTGTTGGAGGTGTGGACTGCTCGCCTGATAGCATCTAATATGGATGAATCATACCCACCAGAAACGTCTGTTAAATGATAAATTTGAAAATGTTTGATGAATACGGTAGAACGCGAATTATGAGATCACTCTGAACACTTACATTTACAAACAAATTGTACTTCAGCCACTTCATTCCCTCAGTTCTTAACTTCTTTTTTGAAAAGAGCTTTTTTCTCCACCAATTAGAATTTATGGGATTTTCTATTAACAAGCATGTAGATGATGCTCAGCATGAGGATTCTGTTCTGAAGGTAACACCCATGTACCACAATGAAAAATAGCCTGCCAAGATGGATCGCGACGAAAATTGAGAAAAGCACATTTAATATTTTGTTGGAAATTCCCAGAAAACATTGGGTTTGATTTTGTGGACTTAATCGGCCCGCGATCTGCCCACGGAATCGATCGGCAGGCATTTTGCGGATGTCAACGACCTATTCCGTCTACAAACACGTGTAAAAGAACAGTGTTCACGAAATGAATGATGTTGGTTACCTATGCTTGCCTCAAACCTTCCCAAAAGTCAGAGGTTTGGTCAAACTTTTGTAACTCCCACGTTCGACAATTAGCCTAGATCTCCGTCCCCTCCCTGAAAATCGTAAGCCCGATCCTGCCTAATGTGATGTGTTTAGAGAAAAGACAGTAATTAAACACACGGAGTTCATTGTGAAAGATGCAATCGTTCATGTATGTTGTGTATATCTCCATGTACGCGTTCAAGAGGTGCAGGTCCTTGCTGCAAAAACTTTCTCGGGCAGACTTATTATTGTCAGGCAACTCTTTTTCAGACTTTTTAATGTAACAGACAAGCCTGAAAATAAGCAGATTGTCATCTGCAAAATGAGGTCCCCAGAGGGTGAATTTGGTGATGCTACCCTGCACAGCAGGGCAGCATCACAAAATTTGCCCCCTGAGATCCTCAGTCTGAATCAAGGTCTCAAGCCAAAACAGAAAGATGTACCTGGAGGAAATATTGGCCCATTGTATAGGATAGCATCAGCAAATTCACCCTCTGGGGACCCCATTTTGCAAATGACAGGTTGCTTATATTCAGACTTGGTGACAGAAAGAAAAAGTAATACTAGTGTGTTCACGTGTTTGTGAGAAGACTGAGGGTGAGCAACTTGTAACCCCATTTGTTTCGTTTACCCGGTGATTTGCAGTGATATAATACAGTTTTGGAAAGAGCTTTCAGATATCCCTTTCCAATAGCGTGTTACAACGCCGTATCTCCTCGTTGAAGTCAAAGAACATCATATTTTAACTCCGTTTACAAATTAAATAATGGTTCTGGAACCGTTAACAAATGAATACATTGGTAGTCTGAGTAAACAACGTCCATGCCGTTTCTCTAAAATCTAGTTAAGCGACACGATTGTTCGCCGAATTTGTGCAGACATTTGGGTGAGGTGAGATGTTCAAACTGTTGTCAAATTTTAGTTGACTTGGAGTTTGTCGTGCATTTCAATGGCTTACTGAAAGCTGCATAAAATGGATCAAGGCAGAAAAATGAAGCGAAACGAGAGCACCGGTGCTAAAATTTAATTATAGATATCGTTTTTACCTGTTCCTAATCCCAATTTCACACCTTCTTTCATGAGTTTTCGAACATCGAGCAGTCCACTCTTCAACCTGGTAAAACAAAGGAACAATAATCAATAGTTTGTCAACTTTAAATTGTTTCATCAAAGATGTGAAACTGACCCATTCGAGCTTCGGGGAATTAAATGAGAACCGAGAAGTTTCCACGTTAGTTCCCTGCACGTTCGACCCGCTTCCGGGACGACCCGCGTTGTGTCCTTGGGCAACACACTTTATCCCGGTTGCCTACATGGGAGCACGATGACGCCGTGTACTAAGGCGTACTGCACGTCGATGGTGCACATGTCTTCAACCACTGTAACCCTGGTTGAGAGGAGCTTGAACAGAGTTAGAATGGTGAGGAGCTGACAGTTACTCGTCGATACTCGGTGGTTCTCTCCGGGTACTCTGGCTTCCTCCACCCGTAAAACTGACAAGGTCAAGATTAGCCATTGTGCATAAGTATGTGACCTTAAACCCCAATAAATAAATAGTTCCCTGCGCATTTCATCGAACCCTTATTTAGATTGTTTCATAAGGTGTGTGCTGACATCAATTTTTGGGGTGTCAAGTAACTTCTGTCTATGAAAAATCTGACGTGATGAAACGACGCACATTTATATAACACGCTTCCTGCCTGACAAGATACATGCACGACACTGGCATGAAAGTGGAATTGGAGCCCTCAAAGTAAACGAATGGGCGAAGTGATAGATATGATAATTAATGGGTACTGTAAAGCACCAACTGTTTTCTGCAAAAGTTCATTGTAGATGCAGGATGGGGCATTTTAGAAAATACCTCCCGTTTAATCCCATAACGTTCAGTCAGTATAGGTATAAACGGTTGGATCAACTTTTATACCTTTGTTACGACCATAATATAGCCATATATGCTGAAAGCTACCTTAACCCTTTGAACACTGGTGGTTTTCTTCCAAGTCAGTTCAATATCAGCAATTGGAAGAGTCCATATTCAGTATTTGGGGATAGACCAATTAATATTTTCAACGTGCAGCCATGAGGCTGCACGTTGAAAATATTGATTGGTCTACCCCACACATTAACAAAACAGACACCCCACATAATTAAATTATGAAGTATCATGTTCCTGGGCCGGAAAAGCGGCCTCTGGTGTTCAAAGGGTTAAACATCAATAAATAAATTAATTTCAGATGTTTGAACCTGACATTGAAACTGGTGAAAATCTTCAGAAATTTTAAATTTCTACGCGCATTACCATAATAATAGGCAAGTCGGCCCAACTTGAAGATTTCCCGTGCACAGTCATGTCAATTAATCCAAAACTCGGCCGCCTCTATGTGTAATCGTGAACTCCAGCGTCACCACATAATTTACAGTGAAAACTCAGTTTATTTGCGCATGTTTATGGCATCCCAAGTCGGGAAAGTTCTGTACTTCTCAGACCTATGGAATCTCATAAATCCAATGTATTTGTCGTCGATCGTGTAGCTGAAGCAACATGCACACTGCAAAAAATATAGGTTCTCTTTAGAACCAAAACTGGTTCTAATCTTGTCCCTGAGATGGAACAAGTTCTGTTTAAACAGTATTTATTTCAAATCAATATAAAGATTAACATTAAATATTAACAGAATTAAACATAAATTGAGGGGGTTTAAGTCGTAAATGTAGAGTTTATACGAGGTTGTTTCATATCATTATTAAGCAAAGGAGATATGAACAGTTGCATATCGAACCAGTTTTGGTTCTATACAGAACCAAACTGGTTCGATATGCCAACTGTTCATATCTCCTATATTTCAAAATGTTTGGCGACTGCATTGAATAAGCTCCAAGTTTACTGCTGAATCTACTTCAGTTCATGTAATATTCTGTTAAAATTGAATGCTAATCTTGGTAAATTTATTTGATTTGAAATAAATACTGTTTAAACAGAACTGGTTCCATCTCAGGGACAAGATTAGAACCAGTTTTGGTTCTAAAGAGAACCTATATTTTTTGCAGTGTACGCGAC
The DNA here is from genome assembly GCA_031216915.1 of Pictodentalium vernedei. NCBI lineage: Eukaryota > Metazoa > Mollusca > Scaphopoda > Dentaliida > Dentaliidae > Pictodentalium > Pictodentalium vernedei. The sequence continues at coordinate 172,161,849 of CM062290.1, forward strand.
AAACATTTACGATCTGAATCAAATGACTGCTCAATAATGCATATTTTCGGAACACTATCACGCCTGAATAAACTGGAAACTGGGCTAACCCGTGTAAAGCTGATCTTACACCTTTCTTCAGTCAACCATTTGTTTAATCAAGCGAATTGCAAAGTAAATCATACATGTACCCCATTGATGCCAAAGAGATAAGCAACCTGAAACATCGTAGATTATTCCTCAATTGTCTGCCACAACCTTGATGGTATGCAGTGATGTAATACACAGTGCGAATGCGCTCATTGAGTCTTTTCCATCTGTGTGTTACATTATGCATATCACCAAAGTCTAAGAACACTAAGTTGTGTCGTCGTTCTTACTGTTTGTCGAAAGTTAAGCTGGCGAACGAAAGTCAAACGCCCCCTGTTTATTGCTGCATAAGGATCTTACATTTGCTTTATCATCATTCAAATGTTCAGCAACTGTTACGATTTCTAATATTCAGAAGCAGATGCTTAGACCCCCCCCCCCCTCCCCCCCCACCCCACCCCAAAATGTTGATTTTCAAAGTGTTGGAATGGGTTGAAATGGTTCATGTCATTCATTCTGCAGGCAAATGCATGCCAGAATGTACTCGTTCGAACTAAAAAATCTCGTACAGAAAAAGTTTAACTTAAAACTGTGTTTCTTTCTCATTAAAGAATAGCAAATGCAGGGATATTTTAAAGAATCATTCCTTTCGAATGAACTAAGAGTCAGCTTGGGTCGTACTTGTCCAAACATGAACGGTAATGCATTATGTTAATTGTTGTAGGATTTTATTCATTGTTTTTGCGGAATGAAGGGGTCCGAGCCCTTTTCCGTTGGGATAACTTGCATTGTAAATGACTGAAATGGCTGGGAATACTTCTAACAATCAGACGTCTGGGGTCGAGACCACGATCTTTCGTTGTTTTATGGGTAAGTACTCTACCATCGATTTTTGAATAATAGCGAGCAGAAAAGACGTAAAACCTGAGCGGTGGTTTCTATCCAAGTGTTTTCTGCCTATGCATTTGACTAGAAACAACTGCAACGTCATTAGTCTCCATACGTTTGATGGTTTTTTTGCTGTCTGTACGAGTTAAGTTCGGTAGTTTACTAAATGAATTTTGAGCTGTATTCCTCTTGCTTTATAATCAACAATTTCGCGATTTACCCAATACTTGCAGTAGATTATTTGATATTTGAGTGGGCTGTTATTTGACTCCCCTACTCTGTGTAGGTTTTGGGATTTTTAAGGGTTGGAATTAAGGGAATATGATCCTAATTCACATCGGCCCATGTTGCCACCCGGATTTATCCCTGTATTGGTGCTGAAGGTCCTTGGCGTGCCACATCATACAATAACATACGAACTACTAACACTACGGCCGTGCAGGGTTGTCAAAACAAACCCGTCAAGTGACATGATTTTACTCAATGCCTCGGGAATTTTTGATAAGTTAGCGATACATGCCACTTCTTATGTGCAGGCTGAGAAAATATCCATTGCTATTATTTTGCTTGTGTTGAACGTATTTTTCATCCGCTGTGGTGTAGTGGACGGGCATGCAGGAAAAGGCTCTGTCCACCTGCACCACTTTTGGTTCGCAAATCAGATTCACTAATCATTTTTCCCGAGTTATTGCCCTCTTGTTCGTTTTTTTCCACATTGCTTAATTTGTCTTGACGCTGGAATTAGAACGGTTTAACAAATCGAATGAATTTAATTTTCACAAATACCGTCTTGAGGACAATACTTGGTCCCGAACACGGGTTTGCAAACCAGCCTCATTGGCTCATCACCGAAAATTCATTCATTGAACCATTCCCACGTTTATAGCATTAATGTGTATCTCGAATATGTGTATTCGCATTGTCTGTTATCTTTAATATATATTTTGGCCCACTGAAGATTGGCTTTCTCGCAGCGTATGCTTGTTTACTATATGGATTACTCTGGGTTTTCTTTTTTTTATAAAAAGGACAAGTCAAGAGATAACAGTGTACTAAAATTTACTGTTCCAGAAATCTACTCGTTAGGTGAATGACCTGTTAATGTTAAACGGCTCGCCAAAACCAATTTTCACTTGCCGGACGAGTGGTTCTCCTCAGTGCTGATGGTGTCGGGTGTAGTTTAGAAATTCGTTAGGCGGAGGTTGAATGAAAAAAACAACAGGGTATAGGTGCGTGTGGGAGGGGGGGGGGGCGGTGGCGTCGCGGTAACCGGTTCTCGTCAGATCACCGAAGTTAAGCAACGTCGAGTGCGGTTAGCAGTTGGATGGGTGGCCATTTCAGCGACTGATTCGCACTCCCGCGTTGTGTCCTTGGGCAAGGCACTTCACCCCGATTGTCCACATGGGGGAACGATGACGCCGTGTACTAAGGCGTACTGCACGTCGATGGTGCGCATGTCTTCACCCAGTCTAACCCTGCCTGTGCTGCAGTGCGGAGTTACGATGTTGGGGAGCTGGCAGCTGCTCGTCGTTGCTCGGTGGTTCTCTCCGGGTACTCCGGCTTCCTCCACCCGTAAAACTGTCATGGTCACGATTAGCCATTGTGTATAAGTATGTGACCTTAAACACCAATAAATAAATTAATAAATAAATAATAGGTGCGTGGGGTCTTTGAAAGGTATTAATTCTACGCTTTTCAGGCCAATTTCTTTGGCAAAAAATGTTAAAAAAAACAGCAGATATTGTTTTACCAAATATTTAAGAACGGTGCTTCATTCATTAAATTTTTGATGGTTATTTCTATAATTACTGGAATCCAATATTATTGCATCCGTGGAAATATTGTCCACAGAGGGAAAGTGACAAGTCCACGGCGGCCGTACATGTACGCTGGAGATACTGTGAGACTAAAGTCTGGATATATTTCAGTTCTAGTTAATGGTTATATATCGTCCAATAGATTGGTACTTACGAGAGATTAGAGTTAGGACAGTGTGAAATCCCTGACCCGGCTGCCTTTATAACATCCAGTTCAGATTTAGTCAAATATACACCATGAGCAAGAATTGTCTGAAACAAAATATTGTATTGCATGTCAGTATTCTAATGGAATTTAGAATAATGAAAAGTAAATGGAAAATGGGGACGTCATATTCTATATACTATTCCGCACGAAAACTTGTACAGTTAGCTCTTTACCAAAGCAACAAAGGACCACCAGGAACCTGCCTAGGAGCATGAGAAGGCGTTGTCGAGCTTCAATTAACAGTAATGGGTCTCATACTCGATATTGAAGCCATACCAGTTCGCTCCGTCAAGATTTTGGCAAATTGAAAAATTTTCTCTTTTACCAATAATATCCATTTTCCATGGTTATCGTATTCAAAAGCTAAAGAATAATGTCAAACACAAATAAAATCTTAATTTCTGTACTTAAATCATTAAAGATATAATTATATAAAAAATATATACACTTTTCATTACAATATTTCAACTAAAATGTAAAACAGGTAGTTGGATATACTTGGTGCTTAGCAAACTTTGAGTAGTATATTTTTCCAAATACTTTTGTTATTCACGACTCTTCATGTGAGTGTTTTGAGACTAAGAATTCATTCGATCTCTTTTGGAGACGTTATATCGTGTTTACAGTTCTCTTACTCTATGGTATTATTCTGTTTGGACAGCAAGTAAAAAAGAATGCCCGTTTCGCTGTTATGTAGAGCAACAGACGTTGCGCAAAATGTTCGGGGGTGTTTCTGTGTTGAACTGTCTTTTTGTGTATGATATTTCTAGCCAGAGGTGTTGCATAGGGGGGGGGGGGGGGGGGTAGTGTTTGTGTGACACGCCTCTAATAATTTTTCAGGTCGGGACATTTTCGTCAGGACTGGGGTCAAAGATATCAACTCTCTCTTGTTAGTAGTCATGTCCTTTCTTAAAAGACTATTTTTATACTTATACCTGTGTCACACACGTGGCCGGTCGTACAAATAGAGGTCTGCAGTATCCTTTTCGGACTTTTTGGGAGCCCAGTATGACCAATTTGAAGCACCGGTACAGTACGTGTTAATTAAATAAGAAGTTGCATCGCGACTACTACATAGAGAATATCTAGTGTTTTTGAGTGGATACTGAAAATTATCTCATGAGTGACCGATACAAATTTTTATTTTTCGCGAGCGAAAATACCCATTTGATTCGGTTACAAGTGAGATAGTTTTAGGCATCAACTCAAAAACACTAGATTTTCTTTTTATTATACGCTTTTTATAAGAATCTGATAATTCTACTCGTTTCAACCATAAATTGATGCACGAAAGTAAACAGCGCATTCAATCATTGATACGCGGAAGTGATTTGATCGATACTCGGAGCAGAATCTGATTCAGTTGGCGGGTTTCTTGTCCAAACATGGCCTGAAAGTCCGTAATATAAGTTTGTGGTTTGGTACGCCCTTTGAAAGGACGTACCAAACCAAAATTTTATATTACGGACTTCCAGGCCATGTTTGGACAAGCGGGTTTCATGCATCAATTCAAGGTGAATACGTTTTGAATTATTGCTGGAAATGATCGGTATCCACTCAAAAACACTGGATTTTAATTTGACTCGTATTCACCTTGAAGTGATGCTTTGAAAGCCGCCAATTTGATAGATACCGTGAAAATGAAAATGTCTATAACTTCACAGTGGGGGATACGATTTCTATCTTTCCGAAATTTCTTCGGTAATCTATCGTTTAGCGTATAATAAACATATATTTCATTTTTTCACCAATGAATTTCCAAGATGTCTCGAGTTTCTAGCTATAATATAGACTGACTAAAATTTCAAAATTCCAACCACATCATGGGAGCATTCGACAAACATGATTGATATGGTGTAACCAACTTTATTCTGATCAATCTGAGATATGATATATTTTCGTCAAGACATTCTTCACAATAGAAACAATACAACATTATATGTGCAGTGGCGTAGCTACGGGGGGGGGAGGCTTGGCCCAAGCCCCCCCCCCCCCTGTAATTTTCGCCGCCCCAAAACATTTGCGCAATGCAAGTTTCACACAAAATAGAACCCCGAAATGGTCTCCAATATAGAAGCTACACACTCTACAAATGCCTGAGATTCGTTCTCTGAGCACTAAATTTTGAAAATTTGTCTCGGGGGGGGGGGGGGGGGTGGTGGGGCCTGGTTCCAAGTAGAACCCCCGATCGTTGTCCAGTCCTCCCTCTGGGTGGATCGTAGTTAGAACTAGGAGGGGCCTCGAAACCTCACACAATGGCCTTTCACATATCATCTTTGCCACCCCCCCCTACCCCCACCAACAAAAGTGCCTAGTGGACCCGTATTATAGAATCTTGACTACGGGCCTGTTTTTGCGATCGGGTAAATTATCAGACATCGCAAACCCCAATCATCGATTTAACAAACATTGGTGAACAACCAGTTTTCAGTGGTTGAACAATAAAAGTAAACCAACTCGCAAAATGATGATTCGGTGATAAATAATGCCCTGGGCGGAGGCCTGCCGTAATCGGTACGCCAGTTGATGTGCTAAACCTCCCTTTCTCGTTTTACAACCCTCAGTTGAATTAACAACAGCGGCGGGTTATCCAATAAGCTAACTGGGTTAAACGTAATGGAATCCGAGCTTTAAAGGCCCCAAGACTTGTTCCAGCAAGGTTTTCCTTTACAATGAGCCCCGAGGTATCTTTATCCGCTGCTAGTTAATTACTCACTGTCAAAGCAACACCGTGTCGTAATTGTTTGTTATAAAATATTAATAACTATTATATGATTTTTTTTAATGTTGATTGCAAAACTGAACCCATGATTATGCTTCATCTGTCTTGCGAAGTATTTTTAAGTGAAACTAAGTTCAAAATGTAGTCAAATGTATTCAAATGCATTCGCTTACGTGTTTTAATTAAACATTTTCTTCACATTACTGTCCACACATTTGTATTTGTATTTCCTTCCATTTCAAAGTACATGTATTTATACTGAAATACATTAACCCGTATTCAAGCACAAGTTTAAAATCATTATTCCACCCCATTCATCATGTGTATGATATAAGAGCACATCCCATGAGTTTAAGGTTAGACAGATGAGTACTGACAAGTAACTTTAAGTACAAAAGTTTACTATTACAGTATAACCCTGTTAATTGAATAGCCACTTTGACAATGAAAATTATACAATTCACAGGAGTATTCAATTAACAGGGATTGTGTCACTTTCCTGTATTATAGAGATAAACTTAGCATTTATTCTACTATATCATGTTTGACAGAGCTCCATGAGTTCTGTCAAACAAGATATAATCGATTAAATGCCTGTATTGGGTGTACTAAGGCCAAAAAGGTACATAAACAAAGAAAAACTGGGGAGAGTCAGGGTAATTTCTCGACAGGTTACAAGATTTTTTAATCAATTAATAGGAGTTTACTCTATAAACCGTATCCAATTAATAGGTTAAATTTCTACTGAAAGTATGGAAAACGGTTTTGTGTTTGGAAGTTATATTCAATTAACAAGGATATACAGTTAAGAGATATCCGATTAAGTGGGTTCCACTGTACAAACAACATTAGGAAGAGAATATCATAGCCATATTTAGAGAGTTTTTGAGTGGTCACCAGAGTCAGGCACGGGGAACCCAACACCTACGTGCGTGACTTTGTCTCGATCGAAGATTCGAGGCACCCACCACTAGAGATGGACAATATACCGAAAACCGAACCGATAGCGATATCATAGGGATGTCGAAAAACAGAACCGAACCAATCATTGAATACCGAAACCGTCTGAAATTTCAAATTTTCCTACTTTCACTATTTATAAGGCCTGGTTGAAGCTTGATAGCAGCTGAAGGGTTCATTTTCATGAAAGAAGTAGATGATTTTATTTAATGCTCAGGCATCAATTCATGCTGAAAAATTAAGTCATATTCCCCTGTCGGTCGGCAAAACGAAATATCAAAATGATATTTAGAAATCGATATTTCATCGTAGGTTCGGATGACGAATCACATGTACTTTAAACGAGTCAGCACATCAGTAATGAATTCCAGAGTCCCAAATACAAACGAATTCGAATAATTGATAGTGACAGTGACTAAATCAATTCATTAAATCAGCGGTTTCAAAGTTTGACTTTCTCATTCACCTTCCAGCGAAAAGCCGAAATCACTTTCAAATTTCTTCAGTTCAACTTCACACGTCTTCAGTGCATTGAGTTCAAAAAAAATAAAATGACGTGTCTTGTTATTGAAAATAAGAAAGTGGTGTTTTTTGTTATTGTTCTATTTCTTCGAAACACATTGCGATTATTTCAATTCGCCAGCCTTGGTAAATCGTAAAGTAAGGGGAGAAATAAGACGGGACTACTTTTTGTGCGGATATTCACACATTCCAATGGTTGGAGTTTGGTTGTTGTAATTTTTGTATGGACGCCGGTTCGGCACATAAATTTTGCGCCTTAATGGCAAATAAAGGCCACAAATTGGAGAGTTTGTAGTCGTAGAGCATTAAATAAAAAGAAAATTCACGAAAATTTGATGAATACCGAAAATATCTCGTTCGTGGCTACAAGAAATATGAGGATCTTCACGAGCGACTGCGTCGCTCGTGAAGATCCTCATATTTCTTTGTAGCCACTCACGAGATATTTTCGGTATTCATCAAATTTTCGTGAATATCCTCTATTTATTTTCAATTTTGTTAACCCTCAGGGGCCTGGGCAATTGTCCTGAATTCTCACTGGACTACAACCTAAACATGTCCAGCAGCTTTAGGGGACGTCCAACCTAACTTTGGTCAAATTTCATGCAATTTTCTTCCAAATCTAAAAAAGACCCAACATGAATAACCCCAATAAATTATATACCAAAATGCTTGGAATGAAACATAGAACATGCGGAAACTGGAATTTGCCATGGAACTGCTGCCATGTGTAAATAGCACCACCTCACCTGAAAGTCTGCTATGGCATAGGTAAGAGAACAAAAGTGTTACAATAAAATACTTCAAAATAAAATAACAGCTGTTGTCTATAAACATTGAAGTACATACTCGAAGAAATCTTTTCCTAATTCATGAAAGTAATAAAGATTGAGACCAAATGTTATAAGTGGAGTGCTCACTGATTGAAGGCAGACATTTTCTTTTGTTTTTGTTTTGATTTGGGGAGTTCAACAAAGGTCAACTTGAAGGAGTCCACCAGAAGTATGGAAGGACAAAAGAGTGTCGCCCAATATAAAGATGTGTGTGTCACTGTGGTGGTTTGGAAAGAAACTATGATATTCTCCTATGTAGAATGCACTGCAAACTCATACATTGTAGTTGAATAAATATATTTTCAAACCCCTTGCACTGTAACCCCTTTTATCCCATGCATCAGTTTGATGGTGATTAAATTGTTAAATTTGTCTGGTTTATCAATAAGTATCATACCTATGTTTACTCTTGGACATCAATACACTCATGATATCTGTTGGAGTAGAAATAAGGGTAACTGTAACCTGTCACTGCAATAAACCATCTAATGTACTTAAAAGTACATTGTTATTCAAAACACATCAAATTAACCTTACATAACCATTATTGCATGTACTTTCCCCAAGGGAGCTTACTGGCATATTGAGATCAGAAGGGCACATCCAGAGGGTCTCACATATTTTTTTTCAAGAACGCAGTACAAAAAGCAATCAAAAGATGACAAGTGAGCTCCATTTGATACAAAAAATTTCCCGGGGGGGGGGGGGGGGGGGGGGTCTCTTCCTTGTATGACTCTACCTCCGGCACTCAATGCATATGCATTTTTTCTCAAAGTTTAACTCTCTTTTCTTTTTGAAGATCCTGGCTACACATGTTCCAAACACTATCAGACAGGTAACCCTCCAAATAAGTGTATCTGCAAAAATCATGTTACATTGCAAAACATTCTTTTTGGACTTTAAGTTCTGGACCTTTTATGCTTCTTACTTCCAACTATAACACTTAATTTATCAATTAATAGGTGAATAGAAAAGTCCTGCCATAATCAACATTTTGAGTTCCATAAGCCTCCATAACAGCTCCGATAAAAGTGTCAAACATCAGATTGGTGGTTTTATACAGAATATTCATTACGTTGTTGCTTTATGATAAGTAATAGGAACAAAATCTTCACCAAAAATATTTTGTAGCAATACATTTGAGGGTGTCAGCAGGCACTTTCCAACAAATTGTAACAAATCAAGTAGTTATAAACAAAATTTTCTAACTCGAAAGAGTGAAAAAGTACCATAACTCTGAAAAATTGTGGGAAGAAACACATGCTGCAGCAGCTACGCAGGCATCGTTCCCCATGATGCTCGATCACAACACCAAATATCCTTCAAATTGGAGTAGCAGTGGTTCAGATACAAGGGAGAATGTTGGTACATGTAATGATATATGGGTAAGAGGACAGAGGACACCACTGCACGGCCCTAGATGCACCTTTGATTTTTCAACTTCCAGTGCTGGGGCATAATAATCGCAACACACCCACCTTATCAATTCATAATTTCAGTAAAATAAAAGGAATTATCAATTTTAATTAATTTATAGATGATGGGAAAATATTTGGTTTCTTTCGCCTTCTCGTACTATTAATTACCACAAACAATATCAGTTTGATGCCGACAAACGAAACTGAACGCATGTGGTCTGGTTAAAAAGTAACTCGGCATGGATAATGAAGAAAGAGCGAATATTTCATGTATTTCATTTGTTTAAATGCAAATTGCGGCTAATTTTGACCGTGGATTCGATAATTCGTTTGGGTTTTGACCACACGGACACGCTGACAGCGGTTATGTTTATTATGATATGCAACTTGGGCGATAGTTTCCGGTAAAGGAGATTTGTCACATTTGTCAGTGTAAAACGATGACAGAAGACACTGGTCGACGCTTGTGTTGGTATGGTTGGTTGCAAGAAAAAACTAAATTCTCAGCATCGTCCAAACGCACCTTATTTAAAATGCGAATGCATCATTTTCAACCCATCTTCAATCGGTCCTTTGCCGACATCAACACAGATCCATGGTTACTATGAAGTAAATAACTTCACAACATCGAGGGAAATCAACGCGCTCAATATAGTTCCGGCTCACTTGGTATATACTTCGAGAAAAAGTGATTTCTGAAGCATTCTGCTTACTTTGTTATGAATAGTGCCTTATTTTATGTGTATCGTCCCGATTTTAGACACTCGGTTATTTTTTTACAAGTGGTTCATGTTGTCTTTCTAGTGCGCAATAATTAAGATTTTTTGTCAACAAAAAAGTTCAGACGGCCTGTAAACACGAGAGGGAATTTCGAACCATATTTTGCAGTTATGACATTAACAGCTCAAGTATTTGCTGTAACCTGTTTGCAAAGCCGCTCATACATTGTCTCGAGCAAATAAAGGACGTGATCACGTCCTTTCATTCTGACGATCGCCCAAAATGAGTATTTCTGCAAGAACCACATTGTAATCACATGACCGGAATAAACATCAGTGTAACATGGCCACATCCGGAACATCCAAAATTTGTGTTGGTTATATTGCATTCCGACATCAAAACCCACCAGAGTGTGTGTCAAAAAAATGCTTTCTCCGAGTCTGTAATATGTTATCATTACATTGAAGACAAGGCTTTCGAATTACCGATCATTTTGTGGTTTTACCGGTTCGTTACTTATGCCAATGGCAAATTAATGTTCATCAAAATCATAAAATTCACTTTTTTCCTGAAAAAATTATATGTACCTTTTCTATGCACTTTACTCATTATTTTGATATATAATTTGCCTTTCCTTACTTCTCTTATCTGTTCGTGAGGCATTGGGAAAAATGTCAACAAACTGACCAATGTTACGTTGGACGACCCCTTAACAGTGATGTCTAGCAAAGTCTTGGCTGCTTTAAAAGGCAGTTAAGACTTGACTAGAAGTCACTGGCCAGGCGATTTGTTTATTGTTAGCAGGACTTGAAGATGACATGGTCAAGGTACATGCTCTGAGATAGCAAACGTCTCATATGGACACTTAACGGTTAAGGTGTGTTCAGAAGAAGTTACAAAACTACTATAGATATGACTTGTGTTCGTAAAAAAATGCCACAGTTGAACTCTTTGACAGTGGAATTTGTGGAGCTGTGGTAGAATGACACAAGAACAACTTATTCTGCATTCCCCGATGTGAATTACCTTTTGGTACTATCACCAAATCTGAGTCAAGTCAGATACCGAATCGATATCGAGGTATACCCCCTTAAAAATTCGGAAATCGATACCGAACTCAAAATTCCAATACTGCCCATCTCTACCCACCACCCACAAAATAATTCACCACGGCATCCATCCAAAGACTTCATTTTTAGCTTAACTTGACATAGTCAAGATAAGCTATTGCCATCACGCGTGCGGAAGTCTGTTAGTCTGTGAGTCTGTTAGTCTGTGAGTCTGTGACGTCTGTTCACATTTTCCTTTAGCACGGGCTACACCCCGCAGTTCTTGTCTGATCGTCACGAAATTTCATATGCAGGTTTGGGGTCATGTCTAGATGAGAACTTCCTCTTTTGGTCGCGATCGGGCAACCGGTATGGCTGCCCGAGCCCAAAACCCGAAAACCATTAGCACAGTCTACAGGTCGTATTTATGAAGGGATTTCATTGTAACTTGGTAGGATGCCTGTGTATAATGCCTAGATGAGAATGTCCCCTTTTGGGCATGATCTATCAACCGTGATGGCTGCCCAAGCCCGAAACCCAAAAACTTTTAGCACAGACTGCAGGTCATGTTTAATGTGGAGGGATTTCATTGTAACTTGGTAGGATGACTCCTTATGATGTCTAGATGAGAATTTCCCCATTTGGGCATGATCTGCCCACCGTGACGACTGCCCGAGCCCGAAAGCCTTTAGCACAGTCTACAGGGCATATTTATTGAGGAATTTCATTGCAACTTGGTGGCTTGACATCATACAATGTCTAGATGAGAAAGTCCCCTTTTGGACGTGATTGGGCAACTGTGACGGCTACAGGGGTCCGAAGCCCGAAAACCTTTAGCACAGTCTAGAGGTCATATTTATGTAGAAATTTCATTGTAACTTGGTAGGATGACTCCAAATAATGTCTAGATGAGAACGTCCCATTTTGATCGCGATCATGCAGCCTTGATGGGTGCCCGAGCCCAAAAACCTTTAGCATCGGCAAAACGTCATATTTATGGAAGGATTTCATTGTAACCTGTTAGGTTGACTCCATATAATGCCTAGATGATGACATCCCCTTTTGGTCGTGATTGGTCAGTTGTGATGGCTACAAGTGCCCAAAGCCTGAAAACCTTGAGCACAGTCTACAGGTCATATTTATGAAGGGATTTCATTGTAACTTCTTAGGATCACTCCAGATGATGCCCAGATGAGATTTTGCCCTACGGTTGCGATCATTCAGTCATGATGGCTGCACGAGCCCGAAGCCCGAAAAACCTTTAGCACAGTCTACAGGTCATATTTATGAAGGGATTTCATTGTAACTTGGTAGGTTAACTTTATATAATGTCTAGATGAGAACGTCCCCTTTTGGACATGATTGGGCAACTGTGACGGCTAAAGGTGCCCGAAGCCCGAAAACCTTTAGCACAGTCTACAGGTCATATTTTATGAGGGGATTTCATTGTAACTTGGTAGGATAACTCCAAATAATGTCTAGATGAGAACGTCCCATTTTGATCGCGATCATTCAGCCTTGATGGGTGCCCGAGCCCCAAAACCTTTAGCATAGGTAAAAGGTCATATTTTTAGAAGGATTTCATTGTAACCTATTAGGTTGACTCCATATAATGCCTAGATGATGACATCCCCTTTTGGTCGTGATTGGGCAGCTGTGATGGCTACAAGTGCCCGAAGCCCGAAAACCGTGAGCACAGTCTACAGGTCATATTTATGAAGGGATTTCATTGTAACTTCGTAGGATCACTCCAGATGATGCCCAGATGAGATTGTCCCCTTTGGTTGCGATCATTCAACCATGATGGCTGCCCGAGCCCGAAAACATTAAGCACAGTCTACAGGTCATATTTATGAAGGGATTTCATTGTAACTTGGTAGGTTGACTTCATATAATGTCTAGATGAGAACATCCCCTTTTGGACATGATTGGGCAACTTTGACGGCTAAAGGTGCCCGAAGCCCGAAAACCTTTAGCACAGTCTACAGGTCATACTTATGAAGGGATTTCATTGTAACTTGGTAGGATGACTCCAAATAATGTCTAGATGAGAACGTCCCATTTTGGTCGTGATTATTCAGCCTTGATGGGGGGTGCCCGAGCCCAAAAAACCTTTAGCATAGGCAAAAGGTTATATTTATAGAAGGATTTCATTGTAACCTGTTACGTTGACTCCATATAATGCCTAGATGACGACATCCCCTTTTTGTCGTGATTGGTCAACTGTGATGGCTACAGGTGCCCGAAGCCCGAAAACTTTGAGCACAGTCTACAGGTCATATTTATGAAGGGATTTCATTGTAACTTCGATGGATCACTCCAGATGATGCCCAGATGAGATTGTCCCCTTTGGTTGCGATCATTCAACCATGATGGCTGCCCGAGCCCGAAGCCCGAAAACCTTTAGCACAGTCTACAGTTCAAATTTATGAAGGGATTTCATTGTAACTTGGTAGGTTGACTTCATATAATGTCTAGATGAGAACGTCCCCTTTTGGACATGATTGGGCAACTTTGACGGCTAAAGGTGCCCGAAGCCCGAAAACCTTTAGCACAGTCTACAGGTCATATTTATGAAGGGATTTCATTGTAACTTGGTAGGATGACTCCAAATAATGTCTAGATGAGAACGTCCCATTTTGGTCGTGATCATTCAGCCTTGATGGGGGTGCCCGAGCCCAAAAAACCTTTAGCATAGGCAAAAGGTTATATTTATAGAAGGATTTCATTGTAACCTGTTAGGTTGACTCCATATAATGCCTAGATGATGACATCCCCTTTTTGTCGTGATTGGTCAACTGTGATGGCTACAGGTGCCCGAAGCCCGAAAACCTTGAGCACAGTCTACAGGTCATATTTATGAAGGGATTTCATTGTAACTTCGCTGGATCACTCCAGATGATGCCCAGATGAGATTGTCCCCTTTGGTTGCGATCGATCAACCATGATGGCTGCCCGAGCCCGAAGCTCGAAAACCTTTAGCACAGTCTACAGGTCAAATTTATGAAGGGATTTCATTGTAACTTGGTAGGTTGACTTCATATAATGTCTAGATGAGAACGTCCCCTTTTTGACACGATTGGGCAACTGTGACGGCTTCAGGGGCCCAAAGCCCGAAAACCTTTAGAACAGTCTACAGGTCATAATTATGAAGGGATTTCATTGTAGCTTGGTAGGACGACTCCAAATAGTGCCCAGATGAGAACGTCCCCTTATGGTCACGATCATTCAGCCTTGATGGCTGCCCGAGCCCAAAAACCTTTAGCATGTCTGTAGGTCGTATTTATGGAAGGATTTCATTGTAACTTGTTAGGTTGACTCCATATAATGCCTAGATGATGACAGCCCCTTTTGGTCGTGGTTGGTCAACTGTGATGGCTACAGGTGCCTGAAGCCCGAAAATCTTTAGCACAGTCTGCAGGTGATATTTATGAAGGGATTTCATTGTACCTTGGTAGGATGACTCTAAATAATGTCTAGATGAGAACGTCCCCTTTTGGTCGCGATCATTCAGCCTTGATGGCTGCCCGAACCCAAAACCCCAAAATCTTTAGCATAGTCCATTGGTCATATTTATGGAAGGACTTCATTGTAACCCGTAAGTTTGACTCCATATAATGCCTAGATGATGACATCCCCTTTTGGTCGTGATTGGTCAACTGTGACGGCTTCAGGGGCCCGAATCCCAACAACCTTGAGCACAGTATACAAGTCATATTTATGAAGGGATTTCATTGTAACTTTGCAGGATCACTCCAGATGATGCCCAGATGAGAATGTCCTTTTTTGGTTGCGATCATTCAACCATGATGGCTGCCAGAGCCCAAAGCCCAAAAACCTTTAGCGCAGTCTACAGGTCATATTTATTAATGGATTTCATTGTAACTTGGTAGGTTGACTTCATATAATGTTTAGATGAGAACGTCCCCTTTGGACGCAATTGGGAAACTGATGGCTACACGGGCCCGAAGCCCGACAACCTTTAGCCAGTCTACAGGCCATATTTATGAAGGGATTTTAATGTAACTTGATAGGATGACTCGTTTTGGAATAATTTCACTGTAACTTGGTAACTTTCGTTGATATACGTCAACTGTGAGGGTCACATACATTAACTGTGAGGTCATATTAACCCACCCCTCAGCTCTTTAGTACAGTGTACACCTCATATTATTTTTATCATAAACATAGCATGCAGGGAACAGAAATGAACATATTCCCAATTATCACAATTCTTGTCTTATTTCATAATCATTTCATAAACATTGAACATTATCCTTTTCATCAAACACAACACACAAGTTAAGCTACAGTGTCACTGACACTTTCATTTTCACTGTTGCACTCCAAATTTCGTTTAGTTCTGACAATGACAATTATATGTAGAGGATACATATCGCCTTTGAGCGGATGCCATAATTATTCAATGGGTGACTTAACTACTATGTGGAATATCATTTTATATTTCACCCGCTACTCTCGAATGAAATAATGATGGTAACCACGTTGTCGGAAACCGGGCTTTGTCGCTGCTGGGTGAAATAGATTCACGACGCGTATTCAGCCAAACCTCAAGGAGAGTTGCCGTGAACGTGTGTCTCACCGTAACGAACCCGCTCGTTTTCGTTTTTGTTGGGTGTGTGTGTGGGGGGGGGGGGGGGGGGTTCTCATCCTAAAGCGGTGAATGACTTTTCGTCAAAAAGCATGAATCAACAGGGATTCACCAAAAACAACAATTTTAATATATAATATAAAATTGAACATGGTAATTTGTGACTTACATTAAATCCAATGAATCAGAAAACAAACCGTCAATCACACCCCACCCACACAGTTTTTGAGTCACTTGCGGCCCCTTATTCTCTGTTGTCGCTGGTTTTCCTTCCTTCTCTTCTCGCTGGTGTTTGTACTTTGGTCGCGTTTTCACTTCACACCTCCATTGTCGTCGCACGGCCACTAACGTATTGCCACTTTACCGGACGTATTTGCTGTAACATGTGACGGAATGTCACGCTACCACTGCCGTCGCACGGCCACTAACGTATTGTCACTTTGCTATATCGACTTCCCTCTAACGAGTGACGGAATGTCCCTCTTACACTGCCGTCGTGTGGCCACTAGCTTATTGTCACTTTACTGGACGCTTTTCACTCAATCAGTCGCCACCAATGGGGTTAAACGTTCCTCTCCATTTATCTCAGAATAATGTTCATACAAAGCCTACTCTGTCAACGTATGGCTTGCCTTCTACAACACGTATGCCGTCTTCCTAAATACAAATAGCTCCCTGAGCTCGCACTTCCTATTTCTGATCCTACACACAGTATTGGCCACCGACTTGGCCCGCGACTGCTCCTATTCTAAATATGTGCTCTGTGGTTCCCCTAACATTACAACGTGCCTACAAGATTATCGAAAATATAGACTTTTAAACAAGAAAATCGCAACTTTAAGCTTTCACCTTGACACACTCAAAAGCCATAGGTATTCTTTTTATTATATGCGTTGCCTATGCTAAAAATATTTACGTTTTAGTCCCAAATTAATGCACAGTAATTGATTCAAAAGCGACAAACATTTCAGCTTCAAAGCCATAAGCAGATAACTAACGAACCGCTTTCACTGACGAAATTAGTCGTTCGTGATACAAAACAGTTCCCTAATTTTTCACTGAAAGCTGCACAGTGATGTTAATGGCCATTAATTTAATACCACAAAAAACAATAAAAACAACTTTTAACCGTGAAATAGTAAACACCTCTCACTTTAAAAACATTTTAGCGAGTTTATTTCGTGTCCGGCTTCCTCCACCGTAAAACTGTCACCGACATGATATGACCCTGGCTGTTAAAGTGTCGTTAAACCCTAATAAATGAATAAATAAATAAATATTAATTTCGAGTCCATTGATAGGCCTACTATTTCCATTGTAATTTGCTGATTGTATCTACAGTGAAAAATACAATGTTTAAATGACGTAAACATATGTCAAAACGAAAAATACAACATCTACGTTCTCACTATTTCCTTATATTTTTAGCGGAACATATAATAAAACTTACTATTTGTCGAGTCGATGAGGTGAAGAATATATATATATACATAACGTCGTCAAATTGCCGTCATGCTCGGAAGTTTACTTCCTTCTAAGCGGCTTTCATTTTTGACTAATTCTTTTTCCGTTACGTTAAGTGCCATGCCAATGTGTATCGCGTCACGGGAACGTAAAATTTAGCGTCACGCTGATCCTAATTGTTGAATGGGAATTATAAAATTGATCGAGATACGCGTACGTCTTACAGATCGATTTATTATTTGGCAAGTGGCCGCCTAGCTCCTAATCACGAACCCGTCTATAAAATCGCCGATACATATCTTCCTTGGGTGGCAACAAGTAAAGATATGTTCCGCATTACACGTTGTTCACTGTTTTTAATTGTAAATTATGGACAAACAATACCGTATCAGATCTTCCTTAGGTGGTAACACGTGGAGATATATTCCGCGTTATTACGCGCAAATTTTGTTTTCAGCCTTAGAATTAGGAGCATTCAATCATTTATCTCAACCTCGCCCTGGTAACAGAGGCAGAATCGAGTTCGCATGCAGTATTCACACATTCAACCATTCCTTGACCCGAATTGTTCAAACGCGTTGTTCTCCATGTTCAAGTGTATTGCTTGTAAAATCCCCGTATCATATCTCCCTTGGGTGGCAAAGATATGTTCCCCGTTTCATGTTGTCCCCGTATCCGAGACTATTACGCGCAAAATAACCGTATCATATCTTCCTTGGGTGGCAACAAGTAAAGATATATTCCGCGCTTCACTTTGCTTTTTGTATTTTTGTATTCAAGTGTAAATTATGCAAAAAATACCGTATAATATCTTCCTTGGGTGGCAACAAGTAAAGATATGTTCCGCGTTATTACGTAACGCGGAACATATCTTTACTTGTTGCCACCATACCAACACAAGCGTCGATCAGTGTACATAACCATGATGGAGTGTATATATACACACATATATAATCACTTCTTATTTATTCGCATTTCAATCTTTACTCGATTGCCATCTCATTTTCAGTTTTGAAATAAACTTAAGAAACCACAACTCAGTTTTCTGAACTTTTCTCGAATAATGTTTTGTTACTAAAACCCCATGTTTCACAGCCTTAGACAAGGATGGGCAAAATCAACATCTCGTATATATCCGATATACATTTTAACAACAGTTTGATTTTCCTGGTTCTGAATTCATAGCATGCATTGTTTTTTTTACTGTCTTGGCAGTTTTTCTGCTCCCTCAAAAGCCCCGACTTGTGGACACTTATAGCTAGACATTTATACTTATCTACGTTTTCCAAACGGTTAATATTTAAATATACTATTAAAAAAAAGTAGGGGATATCCAAACGGATGTTGATATATTCGGAAAATGGTATTGGATACGCATGATTGGACACATCAATATGTTACCAAGTTTAGAGTGGTTCAGGAAAGTCACCGGCCCACGAAACCTTCGTGCAGGTTCATCGCACGAGCGCCGCCTTTTTCGGAGGTTTCATCTTTCTTTTCTTGGTATAAACTCATTCATTAATAGTTTCTGGTCGAAACGTAACTTTTGAGGTATGCGAAGACTGACACGTGACGTACGTTTACGTGCCGATGGCATGTTGGAAGCTGGCAACAGACAGACGGCAGTGGCTCAATTCTCAACGTTACTCAATCGGTGATTAGCAGGTTGTGGTCACGCTACCGTCAGACCAACAATGCTGATGACAGACGTCGGCCAGGTTGTCCAAGGGCGACAATTGCTAACCAGTATCGTTTCTTCCGAACCACAGCATTACGTAACCGCCATCAAAGTGCCTCAGAAATTGGACAGCAGCTGCACCGAGCGATAGATGTGCGAGTCAGTGGTCAAACAATCCGAAATTGCCGATACCGCTGGAATTTGTACGCTCGGCGATCTCGAATAATTCCACGTTTGACTGAACGTCACAAGGTGTAATTGGTGTGGAGCACGACAGCGCTGGGGCAATCGTCGGTGGAGCAACATCATGTTTTCCGATGAATCGAGGTTTACTCTCGACTTCCACGACAGGTGAAACAGAGTGTGGCGCGGTGGAACGAACTATTCCATGACTTAAGCGTTAGGCACACGATCGTTTTAGTGGTGGATCAGTTGTGGTGTGGGAAGGCATAACCATGACAAGCAGAGCAGCATTACATGTCACCCAAGAGCGTGTCACAGGGCAGTACTACCGTGACAACATGTTAGCAGCTCATGTGGTGCCATTTGCGCGACGTCACGGCCGTCGATTCATTTTCCAAGATGACAATGCAAGTGCACACGGGGCCCGTGTCGCTACAGAGTTCCTCCAGGAGCAGAACATCACTACACTGCCTTGGCCAGTACTAAGTCCAGACCTTTCATCAATCGAGCATATGCTTGGCAGGCGCCTACGACAACGACAACGCCAACACCCCCCTACCAATGTCCAGGAACTCGTCGCTGCACTGCAGGAAGAATGGAATAACATCAGTCAAGCTGATGTTGGACGTTTTGTGAGGAGTATGCCACGGCGGATCCGCGCTTGTCTCACGAACCGAGGAGGATTTACAAGGTATTGATGTCTTGGACTGAATGTGGTAAATTCTCTGACTGACCGTCCGTGTCTTCTACAGCTCAGTGCGTGGAATGTGTGCTTGTCAGACACCCAACCATCGCCGAAATCATTCACCAGATGTCATAGTGCAATGCCTCAACCGTCTTTTTGATGAAAATATAAATATCTTTCTTCATATATCTCACTTTCATCAAATATCCCCTACTTTTTTTAATAGTATATATGTAATGAGTATTATCGATTATGTTTCCGAATAACACTATTTTCGTTTTACCAATATTTATTTCCATTTCCAATGTGAGGAACCACCTGGAATATAAACCAAGTGATTGATGTGGTCCCTTCGCAGTATCTGAGAAGATCTGTCTGTCAGCGTGCAAATGGAGAAACAGGTTCAAAGTGAAACGATAAAATACTCTAATTACATTCCTGCAAAACATGGGGGCAAACATCCCACCAGAAAGGTGATTTGGCTTTGGAATTCCCCTTTTCTGTCCCTGGGAGGCCATCTAGAGCCAATTGTTTGGAGAGTGACACCGTTTCCCTTACCGTCAATTTTTTCTGTACTCAGGACAGTCTGTAAGAAATAGCTTTTGTATCGGTACATCTCAGCGCCACCCCAAATTGTCAGACGATGAATGTGTCAAAACATTGCAGACATATAAGTATCATGTCCATGGCTCGTTGCTCATAAATTTATATCTCACTTTCCAAAATCCTTGGAAAAATCCATTTCGGGATTCATTTTATTCTTTTACTACAATACAAAAATTGTTAGTTCCAGAAACACAATACTCTTTTTTCTGTTCGATCATACCTTTGCTCCCAGTAAACCTGTTTGTGCGTAAACATCTGCGTAATTCTCCCTATGTGGAAATTGTTCTTCGATAAACTTCACTTCCTTGCGATTCTCACTGATATGTGTCTGAAAAAATATATTATAAAATTATTATATTTGTCTAAAATTAGCACTGTGATGACCACGATGTTGTGGAGAATTCGCATGTTTCAAACTTGTCAGATTTTTTAGCAGGGCCGGGAAGAGGAAATTCGAGCCCCAGAGTTAGTTCTGTGACAGGCTCATTTTCGAAAGAGTTGGGATACTGATGCAGATGCCGAAGGCACGAACGGTATGACCGTTGATTAAGTGCAGAGCTCCTTCGCGATACAGCACCCTTCTTAACATTTAGTTCTACGCAACTATAGAACTAGGAATTCGATGGGCAACTTATTTTGTTGGCTCTCGGCTTATGTTCTGACTCCTGTGCCAAGCCTCCCCCCCCCCCCCAGATCCCCGAGCGAGATGTTAGATTGGGGGTCCAGACTTGGTATAGGAGTCGGACCTTTGGGGTCCCAGGCCTGACCTAAGAATCCTGGTCTCCTGGGCCAAGCTCGGGCCACCAAAGCTCCGGACCCCGGGGTTTCTACCCCGGGCCCCACACCCTCTCTCCGACCCTATTTTTTTAGACTAATGATGCATGACAGAGAGGGGAAATTCTAGGTCCACCACCTTCAGCCCATCATTTAACAACAATGTTTGCGACACTGCCAGCAGTTCTTTCTTCTTAACCCTTCACTGTGAAAAAATACCGTCATTTGCATTCTGAGCAAAACGGGTTATTTAGACCAGTTTGTGAAGTATTTTAGTCCATATACACTCTATATAATAATAAATAATATATCCCGAGAGCTGCAGATTTGTTTTTAGCAATTTAAATATTTAATAAATTCACTTTTATTTATTTATTTATTTATTTATTTATTTATTTATTTATTTATTTATTTATTTATTTATTGTGCTTAACGCTACATCAGCAATCAAGGCTATATCGTGGCGATAAAAAGTGATGTAGTGTAAAACGATTCTTTCATAAAGTAAAATGTATGCAAAAATATGAAAAATGTACATGATGGTGACATTGACGTAAATAGCGAGGACGGTCGAGAACAATGATACAAAACGCTGAACGAATACCGTGTAAATCAACCCGATGATAGGAAAAATGAGATGTGTTGAAAAGATTAAAAACAATTACAACTTATGAAAAACGTTGATTTCTTTGAGAATCGAGAAACTCTGTGAAAAGTTATTGTGTAAAATAGTTCTCTCAGAGACAGTACTCTACAAAATCGCCGTGTGATGTCATTAAAAGCAGTACAGTCTAATAGAATCTGTTCGATTGTCAACGGACATTGGCAGGAAACGCATTCTGGTCGCACATTACCCTCCAACAAAAAGGAAAGTGTAAGATTTGTTTGACCAATATTACATCGTCACTTGACGGATACTTATCAGTAATAGTAATTCGGAAGCGATGAAGCTTGTTATTTGACGCTCCACCCCATTCCCCCGCCACACATATTTGGTGTAATTATTGATATGTGGTTTAAAATCACTGAATGGAATTTTAAAATCAGCGAGAGGCTTGTTTAAAGTCTTTTTTTTTTCCTGCTCTGTGTGTTACCGGAGATGCCAACATGTCCAGGTAACTTGCAAAACGCGATATCATATTGGTCAGACATGAGAGTGGTCGACCTCTCACGAAGTTCTAAAATAAGAGGGTTCTTATGCTTGGAGTTGAGTAAAGCTGGTAAAGAGGAAAGTGAGTCGGAAGAGATAAACGACTTGCTCCACTGTACACTATCGATGTCTTCAAGCGGTGTAAAAGTGTAAAGCTTTGATTTCAGCCCTGAAAATAGAACTTTTATTTGGTATTGTGACTGAGGTGACTTGATCACCAGTGACAACAGCTGATAATACTTTGTCACCGCCTTTAGATCCATCTGCATGTATGGATCCGTTTATATGAACATTTCGTAGACTTTATCTCGGCATAATTTTGTTGTTTGAACTGCAGACAGTTTTCTCAACTTCATAGGTATCGAAACGAAGGATAAAAGATTACTCATAATTGACACTGTAATAATGTAATCCAATGACGCGGGATTAGAAGGTTTTATCTGTGTATGGGATAAAACATTTCCTCGATAGTACCCGTACAATCCAGTTCTTATTATTATTTAATAAAACGAGTTGGGTGAAAGTATGAGTGATAAACTACAGTGGGGATAGAAGAAACTTCAACAACTTCCTAACTTACTCATTACCAGGTCAAAAAAGCGTTTCGATGTAGATAATTCTAAATTATCAGAAAATATCGAATTTGATCTATGGGTACCTCGGTCCCTGTACCCACTACGTGTTGCAGTCACAGTACTGTCATCGCAAACAATGGGCATGACACTTTTACATCAGTCGACGGAGATTTTATGAAGAAAATATTTCGAAAATCTATTATGAATAAACAAGAAAAGTAAACGAATATGATATCTGAAATTTTATGTTTTGGCATTTACTTTTTGAAGAGTGAAAATCTATAGTGTGTGGGCAGGAAAGCGGACAGCGAATTTCCATCAGATCGCGATCTGGAACCAATACTATAAAACTTTTACAAATGTATTTTCTAGAATTGTATTTTGTACCTATTGATTTAACTGACTTTAATGAATCATTAGCATTTTAAAAGATATGGCAATTTGCCAGTTGGCAAATTGCCAGATCTTTGGAAATACTATTGGTTCATTTTGACCCATTTAAAGTCAAAACTAGAAAATACAATTCTAGAAAATACAGTTGTAAAAGTTTTATAGTATTCGTCCCTGGTCGAAATTCTCAGTCCACGTTTGTAATAGCAAATAGGGTATAGTTCTTTTGATGCACGCGATTTTCAGGCGTCATCACCAGCATCTGTTTTTCGGGACTATGAAACTTCGATTTTTGCTATTTCAGTTGGGCTAATTGCTTTTCTATAATTGTTTACGTTGTTGGTAAACAGAGTTGTTCAGAGTCAGGCTTGGAAATTGTTCAGCACTTGTATTGTCTATACTTGTCACAGTGCCTGATTATTCTGTGGAGTCTATACATAGATGTTTATACTATCTAGACATCTGAATTTGCATTTTCTGAACATTGAGACCTCATTGTCATTAAACAATTTACTTATTACTTGTTTTTAACTTTTCTGCCAACAGCTTATCATTAACCACGTGAATGGGTTCCTCGGGCGTTTCAATATGAGGTTCAAAGGTAAGTTTTGTTTATGTTATAAGCTACGTTACAGGATACGATTTCAAGAAAAAAATATTAAAAGCCAAAATCACAATAGAACTTGTCCATTTTTTCAAGGTTCACTTCTGACTTGTTGAGGGGTATTTAATTTTTCAATTTTTCTCATTCTGTAACTGAGAATTGTTGTTTAAAACGTGGTGCAAAGAAAAGAACTGCACGCTGAATTATAATAGTCTCATCCGATTAAGAAATCGTAAATTCATAAAAAATGCAACCTTCTCTATTAACTGTGGCAGTGCAGAAAGCTGTGTGCATTGGCCTACCTCAACCGAAGATTTATTCTAAACCTGATGGATCAAAATCTTTCCTTCTCGAAGCACTTGTGAACGCATAATCACTGTCGCCCACATTGTATCAATGGGTTCAATCCCCTCTGTGCACCTCGAATGCAGTTTGTGAAAGCTGTTGTTTACACACGATCTATTGCCATTTTACTTGTTCTCAAGGGTAGCGTTGTTAAGAAAAAGCTGGGTTGCAATGTGCAACGAAACCTGCACAATGTCTGTTTGTTTTTCAATTTCATTGAGCATTGTTAAAAACGACACGATAAGAAAAAATATATTACCACCTTATCTGTTTGCATGTCTGCATGGTGCGTTCACTTTTTAACCCCAGTCTGCATATTTGAAATGGCTTGACAAGGATATTTTTTTCAGAAGAAAGTAACAACAATTACTGTATCGAAGACAATTTTGTAGGTGTCTTTTCCTTAAAACCATCTTACAATAAACGGATCGAAATTCCGCGAGAAAAGTACTGGGTACTTGCCACATGTATAGTGCTGTTGAATTTTAGATTTTCTGTTTTATCCTTCTACCTAGTACAACCAGCAGACAACACTTGTAAAGACCTGGCTGAATGACTGAATAACATTTTTTTCAATTTATGTGACTAAATGTAATAGCTAATGGTTTATGAGGCAAAACTGGCAGGATACGATCATTTCGTAAGGTAACTGGTTGAGGGCTAGATTATTTTTGGTGGTCTAAATTTGTTATTCAAAATTTGTTTAATACAAATTATTGGAGAGTGCACACATGCACTCTCCAATATTTTGTAATAAAACAAATTTATATAAACAAAATGTTATTTGCGTTTGACTGGATATGAAATATGAGTAAGGAAAATGTTGATTTTTGCTCATTTTCTTGAAAGTCCCGAGAGAGGCTTCTAGCACTCCACCAGTTAAAGGGTTCATCTCCGCTAAATTTACATCTATCAATGAGAAGGGGCAACAGAGCACAGTTTTAGTCTCTGATATCCTTGTATTGATCCCTCGTGGGAACCCCTGAAAGTGCAGCAGCGCCTTTTTCTAACATAGGATCCTGAAACCATCACCCGAACTGCAAGTTCTCTAAAGTGGGCAGCATAGGTATAAACTATTGGCTAAACTTTGTTTCATACCCATGTTGTGGTCACTGTATATGCTGAAAATCACCCTAAACAGCAGTAAATAAATAAATAAATAAATCTTCTGATAGAAATTGCAACAAGGATAGCATTTCTATGAATAATTGAGGTTTTCAGCCCGTTACGACAAAAATGTATAATGGGAACATACTAAAGCATACTAGCATATTACACGAATTATGGGTTTGTAGGGCTAAAGACGTGAGAAGGACATTTGTACCGAGGGTTCTTATGCAAACTGCTTGCTAACAATCAAAATCGAAAAAAAAATTTCTCTCCCGTTTTACTGCATACTTTTAACTGAAATTTTCTTTCAACTGACAGTGACGGCATCAATCTAGTGTCGATTTACTTTTGGTGGATGGTATTAGCAGTTGCAGTTTATACAAATAAGATATAACAGTTATGTATATGTAGTGACTAGTGGTGGGCGTTAGCGTTCCCAATTGAGGATTTTGTGGGAAGTTCAGAGTTCAGTGCTTAACTGTTTTTGGTGACACGCTAAAAGTTGTTAGAATTAAGAGGATTGTGCTTTTCGGTCAACCATCTCTAAAAATGTTCCAAGTTCATTGGGGAGAACGGACCTTCTTAAAATCTAATGGAATGTCGATGCCATCCATATTTCGGACGGAAATTGGTGATGCAGGGCCATGTGTTACCAGACATATCCTAAAACTCTTTCAAAAAATTGCCACAAGTAGCGAATTGAGAGGGCACTTCATAAACACCTTGCGACCTGCTAGAGTGTATGGTCACCACTTAGCAGAACTGATACTGCACCTGTATATGTACACTGTATTTCTTTGCCAAATCACCAAGTTTGGACATCAGGTCATTATCACAGGTTACAGCAAATCTCGGCGTTATTATTGGTTGCAGTAGCTGATTCTAATAACGAAGAGAAAAAAAACATCTATTATGATATATAACGTTAACACAGTCCAATGTAATATCAGTGTAAAAAGCAGAGTAGTAGTGATTAAAGGATGAACGTTACGTGATGAAATACCGGTTCATACAGTGTCATAAAATTGAAAGGAAGTGTCAGAAAACTAGGCATGTTTTGTTAAATAGCCGACGACACCCGAGAAAAAATTTCTTGAATTGCAAAAATCCATTTTTCCGCAAAACGTAGCCTATGAACCCTCATTGGAACAATCTCAACGAGCTCGTTCCAACGAGGGTCATAAGCTATGTTTCTGCGCCAAACATTGAACAAATAACAAAATTTGAAAGGAATTTTTTGGAATAGCGCTGGCTAATTTTGGTCGTTACGTTAGGTAGGGGTTAAAAACGATTTGATCAACACGCTTCATAGGCGTATTTCAAGAAAATCTTTTTACTTTCCTCCACACACTTTTATGTGTGGAGGGAAGGAAGAGAGAAGGGGATGGCGTCAATTGTACTGCTATATGTAACACAGAATACCATGTTCACCAGCTAAGTTGGTGGGCTATATTTCTGTCCCTAATTGCTCAGAGGTGTCAAATGTTGATTGCAATATGTGTTTTTATTTTGAAATCTATATTTCACATTAGACAAATTTTTGTTTGTAAAACTACTAAATCGAAGAGTTTCTGGAATGAAAATGTAACTTTTCGTTGCCGGGTTCCAGAATGGACTTTTAAGTGGGACATGGACAACACCGATATTTTCGGGCTTTGCACTTCGCATGCCAGCATGGCATATTGCACTTGAACATCTACATCTTGTTTGTGACCATCAGTTTAGAGGTGAACATCCTCCTTTTTTCGGGGAGCAGGATATTACAGTTGCCCATTATGTTGTATGTGAATCCCTAATGTGATGTGATGCCAGTACTAAATGTAAGCTTACCTTTCTTTTAAGGATATTTTTCACCAACCTGAAAAGAGATAAATTATCTTCAAAACACGTGCCGTGTGTTCGGAAAAAAATATTCAAACTGTTCACGAAACGTGATAAAAAATACTCCTTGTTTAAAAGTCTCCCCTTATACTTAATGCTGTTTAGATGTGGTTTGGACATTTCCATCGATAAATAAATAAATAAATAAATAAATAAATAAATAAGCAGGCGTAGTTTGATTCAACCACGAGTGTTTCTTTCTTCACATCGGGCATCTGGTGTTACGAGTATTTCGTCCTTCAAGTTCAAAATAAAAAGTACCCTCTGCATCCTGCAAGTCTTGCGTGCTCTGAAATATGCAGTAAATAAATTAGAAATGAACTGTAATGGGGAAAGCGTACAATGAACCGGTTATAAAACCTTTACCACATAGAGTGTGTACAAGATCTTGAATTGGGACCGATATTTCCTTACTCTGATGCCCAGAGCTACGTAATTTCCAAATTATATTCTATTGATACGATAAACTTTTTGTCACTATTTACTTTTCTCATTTTTTCAAAAAGAGCAGTGTTTTTCGCTCTGCACGAAGGACATATTCCTCAAAGTATAATTACAGTGAGCAAAGGTACATAGTCACCAAACAACCCACAGAGTGCAGTGTCCACCCAAACAATACTTCCATTCTGAATTATCACAAGAGGCACTAAGTTTAACTCGATGGACCTAAAGACCGAACCGAGACGCCCGTAAGAATGAAAGTTGACAATACTTCCTATTTCCTTTTCACATACTTTCAAAGTTATTGTCCATGCTAAATCCATACCGTTGGTGTTTTTGTTTTAATGGACTGCCTAAGCACTGTGTACTTGCAGCCTTATGTCTGGTCTTACCTTTCAGCCTCTTCCACTGATTGTCTTGTTTCCTCGCGGTAGTAGTCTGGAGAATTGGTATTCATACAAACTTTCCCAACCAGTGCTCTTTGTCCAACGCTCTCTGAAATATAAATTTCTGCTTCTGACGGCACATGTAACACATAAAAGTGCCGAGTCATGTTTCTCTCCTCAGACGTCCAGGTGCTCAACAGGTGCTCAGCCTCAACAGCTCGTATAATAACCATCTGGGCCGTTGTTTCCAGTCAAGTGTTGCCTGCCTGAATTGGCAGCGACTCTCTTGAAAACAGTTTGTCGAGAAGCGCTATTTTATAGTCTGCTCCCACAACTCACTAGTTTCGTTCTAAGAATGGTTCCAGACAAAATAAACCCCGTTCAAAAAACTCTTTCCTGCGTATGCAAGTAATACAACATGTCAGTCCCTTCAGTGATAATTATTAGCCATCCAAATAGCAATCTCAGACATCGAAACTGCACTTATCATGCTCCCGACCTCTGATTGGGACGTTCCGAAGGATATAGCTGGCGGCTGCATCTGTACGTACGTCCATACATACATGTCACAACTCACGCATCGATATTCTAATTAGAACTTTGATATATTGTTAGATTTCTCGTCTGTACTAATGTTTTGTGTGGAAACTCAAGTATCGATAATCAAACCTGGGCATTATTAGAATTATTGCTAGCAGAGAGCAACTGTCCTGAAATAAGCTTTAGAAGAATAACGAGCAGCTCTCCTAAAATCACTCAAGGTCAGTAGTCAATAAATTAGAAATCGTCCTTTAACCCTTTACCTAACCTGAAAAGCAGACGACACTTGCAAAAATAATTCTTGAATAGCTAATTTTTTTCATTTTTTGTCTCAAAAGCATAGGTTATGACCCCTCGTTGGAACGAGCTCGTCGAGCTCGTTCCAACGAGGGGTAATAACCTATGTTTTTGAGACAAAAAATGAAAAAAATAATGAAAATTAATTGGCGATTTTTGAGAATAGCGCTGGCCGGTTTTGGCCGTTACGTTAGGTAAAGGGTTAACTGCAACAAGGCAGCATATGCAACGCTGAAGCCAAAAAAGCGTCAAAAGAACATTGTGCGAAAAGTTATTACCAGAGACAAATTTCAGAGAGTTTCAAGAACTTTTCAAATACTGTTCAGTAGATACAAACACGTCAAACGAAACAGCTGTCTGGCATTTAAGTAACTTGAGAACTGCCACGAACTAGATTACAGAATTTTATTTTGGAGAAATGATAGTCTGTGTAAACCTTTTTTCTGGTATTTGCTCAACTTCTGACAGGATTAAATTGCAAAGTGTTGTATTCATACTTTCACATTCACACCACAGTTACCTTAAATTTCAAGATAGGCGAGTTGCAAGGAGCTCGCTAGAGAATGAAACCACGCGAGATACAGACTAGTGTGCGTGATTGCTTCTCTCTCATATCCACATCTGGATAACCCCATATAAAAATTCTATGGTGTGGTGATAGAGCAGCTTGGGGGAATGCTATGTGATAGGGCGGTACCTGTTCACTATAACCAGAGTTTCAGCCATTGGTTGACTTGAAATGTAGTGACTTTTCGTGTCCCCACAGACACTTTGTGTCGTAAATCATAAATCTGTAGTCCTATTTGAATTTCATTTGCTAAGATGATAGACCAACACGAGGGAAAGTTTATACAGATACCGTGGGCCTCATCTATAAATTTGTACCAGAGCTATAGCCCTTGTTACATTTTAAAATATAAAGAGATTTGTTGTCCGTATAAATATTTGTGTTGTAACTCAAGTATCGGTAATCCAGTTTGAATGTTCTCCGATGTTATGACAGACCAGCATGGGGGGGATAGACTATCAGTACAGGGTGGGATTCGTTTGCTAAATTTTCCAGAGTTAAAGCCCTGTTTGGACTTGCATCGATAGTCCAATTTGAACATCATTTGGTATAGAGACAGAACAGCGTGGAAAAGGCTGTGGCCACAAAGTGGGTTTTGTCCACTCTTTCATTCCAGAGTTACTGGACTTATAATTTTATAAGTTTTTAACTCTTAACCCGCTGAGTATTTTCAAGATATTTTTTCATCAAATCTAGTCATGGCTGCTGTAAAGGAGCCATGACTAGAGTTGATGAAAAATTAATCTAAATATAGCAAGAAATCATTGGTGAAAAGATCCATTCAATTTACAGGGGAAAATGTGTTTAAATATGCCCAAATTATACTTATATCAGTGACAAGAGAAAGCCTGTGCTGGGCAGGAATAACCTCCAGCAGAATGCAAAGAGTTAAACGTCGCATATATACAGGCTGTGCGTTGCTCTTGCTACAGAATAGCGGATGTCGAAACATCCGTTCCATTAGATGGTTAGGGCATTTGTTCTCCTTACCATTATGTTAACGATGCAGTTATGCAATAGTGTAAGCACAAAAGCGGTTTCTTTCTCGATCAGTTCGGAGTTGTAAAGATGTTGTGTTTTCTGTTGAAAATCGTTTGTCTTTCGTTGCGTCTCAACAACACACAAAATGTTTTTTTTTATTATAACTTTGACAGTTCGCCATGCCAGTATTAAATGCAGTAACTGTATGTTTTTACCTGAAAATTTGATTAAAGTTGTTCAACTCGTGTTTTACATTACAACAGACTTACAGGCGTTAAATGTCTCCAAAATATAAACTAAAAGCGAAGAATTAATTATAACATATATTTGTCATCGCTTGAACTGTGCAAGTGACACTAGAGTAGCCAGTTACGCACTGGTCACAGAGTGAGCGATGGTGAAATATAAAATCATCTTAAATCAAAATTATGATCAATAATATTAGATTGTATTTGTACATTGGTAATGGTATCGTCATAACAACAAGTGGAGGATCACAAACATCCCCGCACCAATATACATCCGCTAAAGGAAAAGACAAATCGTACATTTTAGTTTAGATCTTTCTACAATTAGATTTCAGGAACTCTCACTGATCACATATTGAAGCTTCTCGCCTGCAGCCATTTTGGTGGGAAGTGCAGTTGTTAAAAAAACAATACACGACAAAAATATTCACGAAGGTTTTCAATTTTCAATATCGCCGATCTCTTCTAACCTTCTGCACACTGATATCAAAATACCTAGCTTTCCAGTTACAGTTTTTCCCATAATGCAACTGGAAATGTAACCAATTCAGTCTTGTTTGACAGAGCTTATTAAAGCTCTGTCAAACAAGATTGAATTGATTAAATTCCAAGTTGGAGTTTGTGAAATTTTTTTTTTACTTGAACATTTGAAATTTTGACATCAGTGTGAAGAAGCTTAAAATATTATAACGTTTTCTGTGAAAATTGAACACATTGATGGTATGTACAATTTTCGCGGCAATACAAATGGAATATTTACAAAATATTTTCAGAAATCAAGCGCCGAAATTGTAAAGTTGATAGCAGTTGTCGTGCCGGGCTTTTGATAGCAGTTGTCGTGCCGGGCTTTCGTTTACTATGATGTCATCGAACGTCACTGATGTGTGAGGAGTTACTGTATTGATAGGCTTGGCGTCGCAGGCAAGGGGGCAGATTGGGTTCGCGACGTTTTTCTACTACAATTCTGCAATCTGGTTGTTTAGAGATCAGTGGTGGCAACTTGCAACCATGTTCTATGTTATTGTTACACCAATTCTAAATCGACATTCACCTATGATGTCACAAAGTATTTCGCTTGCCTCTCGATGAATGGTTGCAAAATAACAAGCTGTAGTCGTTCCATTCTTCAGTGTTCGACCCTGAAACATAGAGTAGAGCATCAGTTTGCTAAATTGTATTTTACTAAAAAATGAATATATTTTTAAAATTTGTTTTGAAAGATACTGTGAAAATCTTTGCTTGGATAAAAGCTAAGTGATTGAGAGGTGAAATCCATTGGAACTGGCATGCAGTTTAGGGAATGTGTCACTGGTAGATTCCCAGACAGCAGCGCAACGGTTCCCGAAATGCATGCATGTCTGTGTGGAGGATGTGGTTTAAAGATGTAGATGTTTGTTTTGGTACAACTGGCCTTTGCAGTGTGAGTGAATGGGAAGTTAGGAGGCACCTACAATGCAAGAGACAACTTGTGCGTTTTTATCGGTGTTGTCAGTCATTTTCAGCATCTATTGCACTATGATGGCTGCACTATAAGAATGGAGTCTAGTTTTGTCAACTGTTTGTATCTATGGTTTCTACTTTAAAGAATTTATACTCAGTACTTGTTACGCGGCCTTATATTGCAAACAAAATATTAGAGATGATGACTGGGCTTAAAGGTGAGGGAAATAGCGAAGAGACTTTAGAGGTGTCACCCCCAACACCCCAATGATATTTTCAGAAGAGACATTTTTATCTGTATTGAAGTCCTAACCCTTTACCTAACCTGAAAAGCAGACGACACTTGCAAACAAAATTATTGAATAACTAATTTTGTTCATTTTTGCTTCAAAAACATAGCTTATGACCCCGAGCTCGTTCCAATGAGGGAGCAGCTATGTTTTTGACGCAAAAAATGAAAAAATAATGAAAATTGAATGGTAATTTTTTGAATAGCGCATAATAACAAGCACGCACGTACGCACGCACGCACGGAAACCGGGCTTTGTCGCTGCTGGAAGAAATAGATTCACGCCGCGTATTCAGCCAAAACTCAAGACGTGTTGCCTGAATCCGTGCGTGAACGTATGTCTCACCGTGACGAACCCGCCCGTTTCACTTTTGTTGGGGTGGTTCTAAAACTGAATGGGTTAATAACTTTTCCTCGAAAAGCATAAATCAACAGGGGTTCACTGAACACAGCAATTTTTAATACATATATAAAAATAATAAATGTGATAATTTGTGACATGAATTCCAAAAGAATAAGAAAACAAAACGTCAATCACCCCCTAACCACACAGTTTTTGAGTCACTTGCGGGCCCGCATTCTCTGTTGTCGCTGGTTTTTCCTCCTTTTCGCTGGTATTTGTTCCTTGGTCATCTCTTCACTTCACCCTTTCACTGCCGTCGCACAGCCACTAACGTATTGTCACTTTATCGGGACGCCTTTCCACTCAGACAGTCGCCACCATTGCAGTTAAACTCTCCCCTACGTCTATCTTAGAATAATGTGCATACAGGAAAAGCCTACTCTGCCTATGTATGGCTTGCCTTCTAAAACAGGTAATGCCTTTTACCAAAATGCAAATTAGCTCCCTGAGCTCGTACTTCGTGTTTCTGATCCTATTCTCATATATGGCCATCGACTTGGCCCGCGACTGCTCCTATTCTAAATATGAGCTCTGTAGCACCCCTACGTCACAACGCGCCTATACTTTCGCACCGATGTGGCATCTCCTCTAAACTATAGCATGGGACATCCCCCACCTACACGCAACGGCCCACAGCCTTCCACACCTTCAGACTGGAATTGACTAGAATGAAATTTTCGAGAAACTCCCCGATATTTATTCCCATAGCCAGAACATTAATTCTCAGTTTAATCGCTTCTCTTGAACTTGGTCGCTTTGATCTATCTTAACTTAATACTCGCTTTAAAGTTTCTCTGAAAGACTCGAATTTTGGTATCTCCGTGACATTCGGTAACAGGATAGGTGCGTAATATGGGTGTGTGTCCAGAACATGTGTGATGCACTATTTTCCAACAGTTACATATTAGCTGGCCATAATTACCCAGATAATGACTACAGGAGAATACTCCTTTGATCAGTTATCAGATAGCCCATGTGGCGTTCAACAAATGCGCCATAATGGACATTAAATTTCATACTTCGTTTGAGAGCTTGAATTATTACTGGTCTGCTTAAATGACAAATAGGTTTTCGGGGACCGTTACATACCTATCTTTACGTTTTATATTTAACTCAGTCAGAAAGACTATCGAAAATATATACACTTTTAAACAAGAAAATTGCTACTTTTAGCTATCACCTTGTCAAGACTACAGCATGTACATTTGCTTTATCTGAGAAGCCTTGGAGCACTTTTAAAAAATATAATCCCACCCGACTGATATTCCCACTGCATCATGAAGGCAGAACTACTTCATGAGTCCGGTCTTGAGTCACCACGGTGGAAACAAATAAGGCTTACCTCAATCGCTCATCTTCGTGATGACCCTGTTGAGGACAACATTACGGATTATCTCCACGAGGATCAATTATAAAGGCTTGTAGATAATAACCCCAAACGGGAGACTCTCAGTAATATTTCTCTAAAGCCTAGACGCTATTTTTTTGTATTTTACCGAATATACATGTCGCAGTTAAGGATAACCACATTTCAGATTTCATTGTTGAGTTTATGTCCTGAGTTACTTCCAGCATTCACGTGTTATAACAAGTGGATGTACTTCACCGAGTCGTTGTAGCAAGTGATGGCGGAGGAAAGTCAGACTAAATATACACATGTTACATTCTTATTGACTGGCTTTCAACTACATACATTCATAGTGTGTCTAAGTTTATATAAAACACTGTGTGGAAAAGAGTAACAATGTAGACGTCTCAGGATAAACTATTTAATAATACGGCTTCTGAAACATATATGTATATGGGCTCATCCTTCTTAAAAGTATAACAACACCGAACTAACGCCGGACAACATGGAACATTTGAAAGGTTACGCATCGGGTCACCTCCACACGTTTCGATAAGCGTCTTCTGAACGTCTCTGTCTACAAAAATTGCCGGAGACGTTTCACACGGTGGACACATTGCATAGTGAATGATATGATTGATTTATGGAAATACACTGGGTCACAGACGAGGTATAATAAAATTTGTTCACTGGAGTAATAAAGCAAGCACGTTCCGATTCCCGGCGTCCTCGCGGTGACGAATGTATATCCTACGCGTTAAGGTAGCACCGTTAAGTGATGTGATCAGCAGGAGTTTGTCTTTCGTTTATTCTTTTGAATAAATCGAGTGGAGATAATAAACTTCTAGATCAGTACTAGTTACGTTACTGCCCACATGTCACTGAAAAAACTTTATGAATTTGAATTTATTAATATCATTAATATTATTCGCAAGTAGTACGCTTCTTTGAAACTCAAAATCATCCTTTCTGCCAAAGTATATGTAATCCAATTTATACCATGATTATCTATTTTACTATATATAGAGGCCTATGGCATAAATTTTAGCTATACACACCAACCGTGGTGTGTCTGTGGTGAACACTCCAGCAATGGAATTTCAATAATGAAAATTTACACCTACAGTGGAACTACATCAGAGTTGACCTTTGGTGACCTCCACATGAATGCAAACTTGTCTACGTTTATCGCTCGTCGCCTCGCGGAAAGTGAAATGAAAGCGGCAATTATTTAGTAGGTTTTTAAATGAGTTTCCCTCATAAGATACCAACAAATAACAAGCATGCGTTGTCTTATGTCAATAAAGCATCCATAACTCCAAATAGTATGTTATTATGTTTTTAAAATGAAAAAGGCCACGTTCTTTGCGCGTTTCTTTTTCCATTTCGTTTCGGCGATAAAACTGACAGCATAAGTACCGCCCACCGGTGCTCGTGTAAACAAAACAGATTCGCACATGTGTACATCTGCTGCTCAGTAAAATGGAGAAACAGTAATAATGACTCTGACGATCGTGGTATAAATAAAATATACCCAAAGAAGCTTGGTGTACCAGATGTTCACCACTCGTGGTGAACATTTGGCATACCAAGCTACTTTGGGTATATTCTATATTTCTCAACTATTATTCATGTGCGTGATCGAGATTTCAGTAACGTAATAATTTTCAGGATGGAAAGAAGTGGAAGCAGGGAGTGTGGTTCGCGACACAAACCGCAATCTTGTTTCTGTGGTTTCCGGTGGTCGAAAATAGAAGGGGCCCGAGTATCACACAACATGTACGAGGCTACATGCTGCCGTGGTTAGACCATTGCTACTGAGGGGTCCACATGCATCTGTACTCCAACAAAATAATAAATAACAAGTTTTACAAAAATATGGAATAAAATAAAATATATTGAAATGACAGCTTGTTTGGAAGTTTTCCAGTTGTTTTGCTGTGAATATTTTTTTAGACTTATTTAATCCTCTCGGGAGTACAACCTCTCAGACAACCAGACAAAATGCGCCGTATTTACCAGAAACCTATTCCCAAAATGCTGCCAGGTAATCAAAGTTTTGTGGAATACAGTTTGCTGGGTATGGACACATGAGGAAAGCATGATCATCTTCCATTAACTATCTTTTTGCGGCAAAATGTTTTTCATACAATCTTATGAAACCGGCTCGGTCTTTTTTCGAGCTACTACAGCAATGATATTTATTTGTTCGATACATTCAACCATGAAATCAATTTTTACCTAAAAGAGTTGTATTAGTTTCACTGCTCTCTCGTCAAGCGTGACAATCTTACCGTAGCTAGATATAGATGGGGGCGTAACTTCTGCAATGAGTTGGAGAGGCGTTCCAACGCACCAAGATTTTTTTTCCCCGTTGAGCAGACGAGTATTGTTATTCGACAGTTCGCCTATACTAACTGGAACAATTGGACACATTATTTGTTCCCCCCCCCCCCCCCAAAAAAAAAAACTTGTAAATTTCCATATGTAATTCGTTTTTGTTGGACCAAATCCCACAAAGTAGTCACAGACACGGAGCTCAATTTCTACAGGCCGCTGTTAGAATGGAAGTCCCAGATAACAACAGGGAAAGCCCAACTACCAGTGGTATGTAATAGTTACCAATAGAACTGGAGGTGACTTTGAACAACACGTCCTGTGTGGTGAGTGCCCTGAACCGAGTTGTGGTGAGATGCCACAACACGGGACATGCTGTGCAAATTCATGAACTGCTGACAGCGAGGCTAGTAACTAACTTACACCCGGTCCTTTGTACAATCAACAATATCCACAGACTCAGAGATATTCAAGTGACGTTACAAGAACACCTAGTCCATCGTTCTATTGGGTACTTCAATTTGCTTGCATACCCAGAAAAGACAATAGGACCAGGGTGTAATCAGCGTTGTTAACCCTTAGAACCATCGTTTCCTGGAATGGTATCGTCTTTGTTTGCACTTACTGTGAGTTGGGTCAGTCCAATGTCAATATAAAATGAGGTTAAAATAATAACTGCAGCCAGCAGCAGTCTGGCTGCTGACTGCAGTTATGATTTTATCATCAATGCCCCGTGTATGGACCTCTTATAATAAGACAAAAATTCGACGAACTTGTGCCTTGAACCGAAATATCGGTCTTACGAGTTCAAAGGGTTAAAACTTACACCAGCCTCTACCCAACCCTCTTTCCATGGTATCGCCACTGAGATCACTGGCTCCTTTTAGATAGTTACACTGCACAGTTTTCACTAGTTGTGTGAAACCTACACAGAATATACCATTCACTGATTTCCTGGTAAACACAGACACTCTTCATTTTTCATCATTCTCAATAAAACGTGATATGCTGATTGATGGAATTATTCAAAGGACTCGAGGCAAGAATGTCATTTAAAACAGTGAGTCACTAATACAAGGTCTTACTCACAACAGCCTTTTTGTATGCATCTGCAGCAAATTTGGAGTCTGCGTACTTGCTTTCAGTTGGGAAAGTGTATTTATTCAACCAGTCTAACAATTCCAGATCCAATCCATTTCCCGCATTTGGGTACTGACTAGCGTGGATGTGTGTGTCTATTAACCCTGGAATTAGGAACTGTCTGGAAAGAACAACAAAACTATGAGTCTTAACTCTTCAACTGTCACAACTTAAGATTTCATGGCCATTTTAACGAAAACATTGTGGTTTACCTTCCTTTTTGATCAGCTAAGACCGGAGCTATTTGATCGATTTGTTTAACAACGGTAAAGTATTAACACGCAAAACACTGAAGTCCACAGTCGAGTCTCCTCGCTCGTATTGTAATACAGTTGGTGCTCTGGTACTGACTGTCCGATAATGGTAAGTATGAGGTGTTTTAAAATCTGAGCGGTTATTGCCGGTCAAGTGTCGCCTGATTGAACAGACATATGTCTTGAGCTGTATATCACCTCTTGAGTGGAAAAAGCGCCGTCTGCAATGCTTTAGTATTACAGGCGGCGTCTTATTCCACTCGATGGACGATATGATGGATAATGGATTCTCTTCAATATGACAGGCGTGTCCGAGTTAAAGAACATATCAATTATTTAATTTCTGCCCCAAATGCGTTATGCAAGAGTACACCGTCATGATAACAGGATGATAACAAGATGGACCTACGTGAACAAAACTCTTCAACTGCCTTAGTTACAGTAGAGTTGCCGTGGAAGGGTCAAACTGCATGCGTGGACAGTGTTGCCCACGGTCGCCTTTCCAATCAATTATCAGTAGTTTTCAGCAAATATTCAATGAAAGAAGTGCCGAGTCGTACCCGGTGCTTTATTCCTTGATTATTTGATGGCGATTCCTTTGTTTTATGTCGGAGATTCACTGCTGATGCTTGCGTGGAAATATTGCCCGCGGATGGATTGTGACCTTTCCATGACGACCGTACTGTAGCCACAATCCCTACCCACCCCCATCCTATCATAACTACACGAGGTAATAGATGATTGAATACTCAGATACACTGGACTTTCTGTGACACACAGATCAAAATGTAGACTTTTCGATCATTGCCACAAGTATATTTAATTCGTCAGTTTTTCAAAACTTTTACGTCAAATTTAAAAATAAATAATTTTATGTTCGTGGGCTCATTATTTCTCTTTGCGTGCAGTGAGCTTTCACGGGTTGCTGATGATGTCATAAAGATATGTTTTGGAAGAAAAGGTAAAACTAAATTTATAAGGTGATCCTCTGAATATCAGTAGCGTAGTGACGTCACTAAATGGGAAATGGAGCCTATATGCCACGCCTTTATCTGAAAGGTCAAAGGATATTAACGAAAATACAACTAACGCCCATTTAGTGCCAAAGTATAGTTCAGTAGAGGAACATGGATTTATTATATGACTACTACACATAGCCCCTCGGTACCACTGTAGTTTGTCCATCAAATGCAGCTCTCCGGAAAACAAGAGTGTCAAGTTTTCCAGACCGTTATCATGCCTGTCTCCAACGAGGCGCACGTGAACGTACTGTTTCTACCAGTGATCTTTCAATAAATATAGAACATAAGCGCAGAACCTAAACACGAGTGTCTCCTCATTAAACTCTGTTGACAGACATTCCAGTTGAGGTCTATTTGAAAATGCCGTGGTGAACAATGGCAAAATAACAACTAACAACTATTGTCAAGATGCGAATCCAACAAGACGTAGGAAAATCTGTGTTATCGGAAGCGATTCCGATTGAAATTCAAGTCTTGCCTCCATTGTTTTGACTTTCAAGTTTCATGTTCGACACGAACGTTTGATATTACTACATGTTTGGGATTCCCCAATTCTATAAATTGTTAATGGTTATTTGGCTAATATAATTCTTGTTGTATTGGATTTTTCGGGTGTTGCGACAGTTTAAAATACTAATTGTCATATAATAAATAAATTACTCCAACAGTCAATTGATGTGTGTTGTTGTATTCCGTCGAGTTGCCGAGATGAGATCGGCCAGATGAAACAAGATTCCGCAGACCTGGAGTTTGATCTGGACGACCTCATCTCGTCAACGAGAAATGAATTTGACATAAAACAATGGAATCGACCTAAAACATTGGAATCGCAGGCGTCGAGTTGATCTGGCCTATCCCATCTGGTCACCGAAACGGAATAGAACAACACAGATCAATTGATTGTTGTAGTGATCTGTATGGGTTATACTTACCCCTCTACTAAATGTTGTATAGTTTCTCCAGCTATTTTGTGTTTTTGTAGATTACTTTCAAGTTCAGTTTCTGTGCAGATAAATGCTATCTGTAAACATGTTAAAATAAAGAGTTTTATCATATACTAGTTTGTGAATTATCGCAAATTATTTAAAAGATATTTCCCGATACCTATCGACTCGATAGATATCGAGAAATATTCCTCAGTAGCTTCCTAAATGACGTCACACTACGCCGCATTACGTCGCCTTAAAGGAACGATCAGTTGATCTTTTTTACTGTTTTGAAACATACGCATTTTTCGTCGAATTGGTCTGAATATTGTGCAAGAAAATGTCTCGTATAATAGAAAAGAAAATCTAGTCTATATTAGTCAGTGTCGGGAATTATTTGGACCTGACAGTTTTTTTCTTCGCGAGCGCTTGCGCGAGTGAAAAACATAATACTTTCAGGTCCACACGATGAATTTTTTTAGTAGCTTCCTAAATGACGTCACGCTTCGGCGCATAACGTCACCTTGAACGTCGCCTTGAAGGAACTATCAGCAGCTTTTTGTTATTGTCTTGAAACTGTTTGCAGTCGAATTTGGCTGAATATTGCGCATTAAAATGTCACGTAGCATATAATAAAAAAAAAATCCACGCTGTTTTAGTGAATATTGGGAATTATCTCATTCTTGTGGACCTGAAAGTATTATTTTTGACTCGCGCAAGAGCTCGTGAAAAATAAAGCTTCCATGTCCACACTCATGAGATAATTCTCGATATTCACTAAAACTGCGTAAATATCCTCTATATAATTATTATCATTATCATTATCATAAATCTAAACTGGTTCCAGGCCACAACAGCGTCGAATTCCGTACAGAAATTTACTAGGGGTTTGTGTACTTGAGTCCTACTCTTAGCAATGAACAATCAAGAGGAAAGTGTTGGCTTCCAGCCCCTATAGCCAAACGAAAACCCCAACTCTAACACTATGTTCTCCTCCCTCGCGACTGGGATGCCCTGAATATTTCTAAGCGTGTTTTACGTTGTCAGGTAAAATTTGTTTTTTTTT
The DNA here is from genome assembly GCA_031216915.1 of Pictodentalium vernedei. Classification (NCBI taxonomy): domain Eukaryota; kingdom Metazoa; phylum Mollusca; class Scaphopoda; order Dentaliida; family Dentaliidae; genus Pictodentalium; species Pictodentalium vernedei. Next base: position 172,202,798 of record CM062290.1, read on the forward strand.
CCCTTTTTTTAGTGTGTGTGTGTGGGGGGGGGGGGGGGGGGGGGGGAATTTGGGGGTTTCTTTTCACTGTTTTTACAAAATAATATAAAGTCTTCAACAGTTTTCCCCATTTTCAACATTGAGTTTTTGAAGACAATCCCTTTTAGATTGTCTGCCTCAAATGGTCAATTCTTTAATTTCTGGGGACATTTGGATGGACAGTGATAATTTCATCTTACAGATGAATAAGGAGGAAACCTTTACTGATCATTCTATTTGTGTTTTGTTCATCATATCTCCTGTTCACTAACAAACAATATTATTCCTAGTCAGGGTTCTTTATCATATTATGAAAACTTGTCATCATGGAGTGGGATGATGTGTTTTTCGATACAATAAAACAACTTATGGCTGGGCTTATGGGGAACATTGCGGATTATCGCCCTTTGAAACCACTATGATAATGGTTGCTCGGGGATTTAATCCGTAATGTTCCTATCCAACCCAGGCATTATTTTTATATTATTATATGACAGTATGGTCTCTGCTTTCCGATTAGTTCAGTTCTCTGATCACATGCATATTGGCATTTCTAATTGCCACATGTACCTTTTTTATAAAAAGACCAAGTTCATGCTTCGCTATAAAAAAGACGGGCCATGTAACATTCCAGTGAACAACTTCAGTCAGTCATTTATAATTGTCAGGGATAGAAAGTTATATAAATAGATCGAATTGTCCGAGTTTTCTCTCTCTCTCTCTCTCTCTCTCTCTCTCTCTCTCTCTCTCTCTCTCTCTCCCTCTCCCTTGTGGTATTTTGGGGGTTTTCTGTGTCAGTGTCATAAAAGTAGACCGGCTGAGTTAATACGCCATAGAAAACGTCAGGCAATCGTATATCGTTTGTTAGAAACTTCTGAATGAGGGAATAGTAAACAGTTGTAATTGCTGAAGGAGCAAACATGACATTTTGATTGAATTGATTTAAATATTGTTCAAAACTAAAATTGTTGGTTTTTGTTGTTTCTTGTGTTAATTCCAGTATCACATACTTTGTTTCCACTATAAAAAAAAAACAGACATGGGCGATTAGTTTCTGTTGGTACGTGATTGTCCGGACTTGGCCTAAGTTTCATTCATCCCCACTTTCAATCTCCTTGAAAGAACTTCGGTCACTTTCGTTTAATCTCGTGTGTCAACCTCATTAAAAGTTATATAACTGTATAACTGTATAAAGCACACACGACTTGAAGGGTTAAAAGAGAAATAGTAGATCGTTTGGTGGGTGTACACAATGAGATCCGGCCAGCCTTTGTCGAAACCTTAAGTCCTTTCCCAATGTAATGGACACCTAAATCATCTAGGGCTATTCACAAAAATCGAATTTCAATTTAACCCTTTGAACACGAGATGACCCTTTCGTGGCCCAGAGACATGAAACGTCATACTTTCATTTTGCAGGATAGGTGCTAAGTTAACCCTTTACCTAACGCATATCAAAATTTATTATTCTAAATATAATTTTTTGAAATGTTTTGAAAAATTTCAACAAAACCAGCTCGTTCCAACGAGGAGTCACATGATATGGTTTTGTTCAAATGTTTTGAAAAATAATATTTTTTCAACTGCTGAATTTGCATATTACGCGGGCGGATGCGGCCGATTCGTTGGGTAAAGGGTTAAATTATGAGGTTGCCCAATCAGTATTTTCAACGTGCAGCCCTCAAGGCTCCAAGTTGAAAATATTAATTGGTCTACCCTCCAATAATATGGCATCTTCCAATTGCTTCCATATTTATTATTAATTTATTTGTGTTTAAGGTCACATACTTATGCACAATGGCTAATCGTGACCGTGACACTTTTGCGGGTGGTGGAAACCGGAGTACCCGGGGAGAATCACCGAGCATCGACAAGCAACTGTCAACTTCTCAACATTCTAACTCTGTTCAAGCTCCGCTCAAGCAGGGTTACAGCGGTTGAAGACATGTGCACCATCGAACTGCAGTGCGGCTTAGTACGCGGCGTCATCGTGCCCCCATGTAGGCAACCGGGATAAAGTACATTGTCCAAGGACACAACGCGGGTCGTCCCGGACGGGGATCGAACTTGGGTCCTCTAGCACAGAAGTCCAACAGTCTACCACTGAGGCACCGCGCTCCCAATTGCTTCCATTGAATTGGCATGTAAGATATCACAAGGGTTCAAAGGGTTTTTTTTCATTTTTTTGTCTAAAAAAACATAGCTTACAACACATTATTCTAACGGGCAGGTTGAGCTCATTCTGATGTAGCTCATGGGGACTTTTTTCAAGTGTCGTCTGCAGTTTGAATTCGGTAGAGGGTTAAATTGTTTATTCTGTTTTTATTAGATTGCTAGATTACGTAGTATAGTATGGAGCAGTGATAGTGTTATCTACTCGCAAAAAAGTAAAAAGTACAGGCAGCTCGCCTCAAAATTGAAAGACTAGTTTTGTGTATCCCATACACTATTGCAATTCTACGTTTACTAGGTTGAATGTTCTGCCCCGATGCCGCAACAACTGAGTCAACATCTGTTGCATTTACTGCATGCACATGTACAAATGAAGAGGTTGCTGATGAAAAACGTAAGAAGAGAAATTGATCTAACCTGGAGCCAATACTATGAAACTTTTACAATTGTATATTCTAGAATTGTATTTTCTACCTATTAATTTAACTAATAATAATAATAATAATAATAATAATAATAATAATAATAATAATAATAATAATAATAATTTCAAAGCCTAGAACCCACACACGGTGGTCTATGGCTGTACAATAATTGGATACATACATATACACACATACTCGTACATTCTCTCACAGATACCTTGATACATGGATCACTATTATCATTTATTGGTGGCCAACGCCACATCAGCAACCAAGGCTAAATCGTGGCGATAAAAGCGACAGAACCTAAAACAAAAGGTGTATTGAAATAAAACAAAATAAAAACAAACTACAACTTTACCAAAACAAGTATGTGATTGTGACTTGACGAGTAAAGGGGCAATTCTCACTGACTCAGTAACACTCACAAACCTGGTAATGTCAGTTTTTGACCAAAATTAAAAGACCACTGAAGGAAATGCCTTACGAAAAAGGTAGGTTTAGTGCCAGACTTGAATGATTCAAGTGATTTACTATTTTATGTCGATTGGAAGAGAATTCCAAAGCCTTACGCCAGCAACCGCAAAGGCCCTATCACCAGCACTAGTTAATTTAGACGAGGGCTCAACCAGATTGAGTTGACCTGATGACCTAAGAGACCTCGGTGGTTTGTGGATGGTAAGCAGATCCGACAGGTAGGATGGTGCAGATCCCGAGATACACTTAAACTCCAAAAGGACAATTTTAAATTGAATTCTTTGCTTAACTGGTAATCAATGTAACTCGGAGAGCCCTGGTGTTATATGGCAGTACTTTTGAGTTCTGGTTATGACCCGTGCAGCACAATTTTGGATATGGTGTAGCTTTTCAAAAATAGATGTTTTAGAGCCAATCAGATGAGAGTTGCAGTAGTCGAGGCGACTGGTAACAAAAGCGTGGACAAGCTATTTTGACGTCTGTGTATCAATGAAGGATCGAATTTTGCTAATATTTCTAAGATGAAAAAATGCACCGCGACAGACATGTTTGATATGTTCATCATCTATATTGGTAGTCAGTCAACGCTATATTTAGTGACATATTGTCACTGGCACAGTATATTCCATATTATGTCACTAACAGATTGTGTAACTAACAATAAATACACAGAATGACACATGCATGTGAATGGGTTAATCGATATGGCACGAGAGCCAGCGCGGAAGGATAAAACGAGAGACCGCAGTCGTTCTATGTATATTACATGCCTTCAGGTGTATAAAAAAAACAATTATTAGAAGGACACTCAGCAATTCGTTTGACAATTAACAACAAAAAGAACACATTTAAAAAAGAATACATTTTATCGCAAACCAAATTTGCGAGGGGAACCCGTGTTACTATTTTCAGCTATCGTTAGCGATTCAAATTGCACGATTCGTCGAAAATTCCTGTGAAATTTCGCTTCTACTTAAAAAATAGTCCGTCAACGATTTCCATTCCGCACATTTGTGCGAAACAGATTTTCATTTACATAGAACAGGCGTGCAATAAAGCTTTTGTTGAAGAGCCCTTAGCAGCAAGATAACTTCGTAGATACTGATTAGATGCAGGATCTCCAAGGAAAATATTTTCTGAATAATAACAGCTATCTCGGCATCTCACCTCTGACATACCAAATTTACAGTCAATGTTCATGAATGCAGAATAACTACAATGCCGGAATTTTGTACAGAAATCAATGTTGCATTGATCGCAACTACGACTTTTCAACCTTTTCAACCTTAACTTCGTTTTTCTTTCGAAATCAGAGTTCGATAGATTTCACAATTTGACCATTTGGTTGAATTTTTTAAATTATTTCTAGTATATCTTATTGAAGTAAAGTCAACAACTGAAAGAACAAAATTTGTGTTTTAAACAATGATCTTCAATGGTCAACGGGCGAAAATGATAGGCTTCTTACTATTACCAAGATTTACATGTGTGAGCTTTGAACATGGTGTGACCGTTCTCAGGTTACTGTTTGGAAACCTGTAGCGGGTGCCTAATCCCAGCTGTCCTCGTGGATTTCATTCAAATAATATAGACCTACGAATCGGAAATTTCAAGGTGCATCGATACTTGAATCGAATTAAGAAATATTTCAGTAATCGAGCCGAATTTCGAACCGACGTGACGACTCTGTTTAGTAGTGATTGATTTTCGGCGTTTTGAAAAAACCGAACCATATTTATTATTTCGCTGTAGGGTAAGGTTTAATGCCTGGAACGAGAATTTCACAGCTCTGGTGCTCCAGGTTCTGAAAGTCAATAACGATACCCGGGAAATTCATAGACCATATTATCAATGATTGCGTATTATAGTTTATGCGATTACGGTGAATATCAGTTTCTTCCGAGACCAGCATCGCCGTTGGAACTGTGGTTTAATCTTACGAACGGGCACTTCTTGGTTACCCGTTCGGAAAATGAGTGCTAATGTCGGGGAAATTCATCAACTAGAACCGGGAATCAAAAGATGCGGAACATTTGATTCCCGGTTCTGTCCTGTGAATTTCCCGGGTATCGAGAATGATATTCAGAAACGACAACCGGACAATTCCCGCTTTCGTGACTGATTTTCCAAATCGAGAACCAGAAAATTCCTGTTCCCTGGATTAAACCCTACTGTAGGCCCACACTACAACTTTTGCATCTTTCCGGAAATAATGTCCGGAATTCCGGTCACTATATCTGGGATTTGCAAAACAAAACGTTGGTGTTTAGGCCAATATTAAATACGGTTCGGTTCCTCCAATACGTCACCCATTCCCCACTCGAGAATTTATCCGATAACCTTTCCGATTTTTAGTGACTGTTGCAGTCACGTTATTTCCCAAGGTTCATAATGGTTTCATGCGCCGGAAAAATGCTCCACCCTCCCATGGCAATAGCACACTACTCTGCACCATTAAGATTGCAGATGCACGCGTCCGGGACGGGGCTTGAAAATATTCGATGTCCCAAGAATCGAAGAACCGATTCGATATCTTATTCGTTATTCGAATAATCGTAGAACACTACAAACCACTCCGCTTGCGCCATGAATAGGCAGATGCGAAGAAGGTAAAATTTTATGGGGTGCCAAGACGCTAACCTAGTCTAGAACTAGACTAGGCACAATAGAAATATGTTCCTATAAAGTTAACATTTTGCTACTTATTTTGGCTAGACGTATGCATGCCTTCAGTACATACAGTGATTAGATCCATATTCACTTCAACTTTCATACTTCACATTCATGATCTAAAGTAATTATATATAATGTTGAGCTTTTGTTGTCCATCAATGTATTGCACCTACCCGTACAATTATAACTAGAACGGTGTCATTTGTGTGCAAAGCACACTAAGGTGTATCCCCACATTTTAAGAATGCCTCACGAAGGTCAGAAGTCAACTAACATTCTCTAACGACAAAGGTGGCGCTACGGACACCACATTAGGCCGAATCAAACATCCGAAACCTTTATGCACATCTAGAGACCCTACTTGAACATATGAACACACTTTCAACGTTTCGAATTAAAACCCAAAGGAGTCTTTCGCCGGAAACCGATTCTCTAACAACAAAAGTGGCGCTACGGAGGCCACATGGGGGCCTAATCAAAAATCCGAAACCTTTATGCACAACTAGGGACCCTACTTGAACATAGAACACACTTTCAACGTTGCAAATTAAAACCCCTAGGAGCCTTTCGCCGGAAACAGCTTCACTAACGACAAAAGTGGCTCTAGGATCGCCACATGAGGACGAATCAAATATCTGAAACTTTTGTGCACATCTAGAGACTCTACCGGGACATATGAGCACATCTTCATCGTTTCGAATTAAAATCCCTAGGTGCTTTTCACCGGCAACTGATTCTCTAACGACAAAAGTGGCGTTATGGGCGCTACATGGGGCCGAATAAAAATCCAAAACCTTTATGCACATCTAGAGACCCTACTTGAACATATGAATACACTTTCAACGTTTCAGATTAAAACCCCTAGGAGCCTTTCGCCGGAAACAGCTTCACTAACGACAAAAGTGGCGCTACGATCGCCACGTAAGGACGAATCAAATATCTGAAACTTGTATGCACATCTAGAGACTCTACCGGGACATATGAGCACATCTTCAGCTTTTCGAATTAAAATCCCCAGGTGCTTTTCGCTGGCAACTGATTCTCTAACGACAAAAGAGGCGCTATGGGCGCCACATTGAGCTGAATCAAAAATCCGAAACCTTTATGCACATCTAGAGACCCCACTGGAACATATGAACACACTTTTAACATTTCGAATTAAAAACTCTTGGAGCCATTCGCCGAAAACCGACTCTCTAACGACAAAAGTGGCGCTATGGGCGCTACATGGGGCCGAATAAAAATCCAAAACCTTTATGCACATCTAGAGACCCTACTTGAACATATGAATAAACTTTCAACGTTTCGAATTAAAACCCAAAGGATTTTTTCGCCGGAAACCGATTCTCTAACGGCAAAAGTGGCGCTACGGAGGCCACATGGGGCCTAATCAAAAATCCGAGACCTTTATGAACATCTAGGGATCCTACTTGAACATATGAACACACTTTCAACGTTACGAATTAAAACCCCTGGAAGCCTTTCGCCGGAAGCCGATTTTCTAATGACAAAAGTGGCGGTATTGGCGCCACAGGGGATCGAATCAAAAATCAAAAATCCATATGCACATCTAGAGACCCTACTGGAACATATAAACACACATTAAACAACTGAAATTACATATTCTAGGAGCCTTTCGTCGGAAAGCAGTATTTTAGCTCAGTCTTTAAGTGGCACCGCCTGGTGTCAAAAACTCAAACTAAACCTATTTTTTTATCATCTCTATATCATACTTAAGAAGTATGGTAAGATTATAGCTCACAGAAAGGGACACACGGACGGAAATCATCACTATATCCCCGCATTTTTGAAAATGCGGGGAAAATGATAAGATTTAATCGCAAGCTAACACTTAACAGGCAACAACATTGATCCTATATCTAACTGGGCCCGCTCTCTGGGCGGCGGAAGACTACTCGTTCCTGGAGACTGGATGAGTGAAGCCATGGGTCCCCATCCATAAGGCCTCTGACTTATGGCTCCTGTGGCCAAGATTGGGGTTCAAATTAACGAAAGACTTACATGAATCTGACATCACCCCAAAAGACTCCATACCACAAGTATCTGATTCCTTGAGACGCATAATTACTGGCGGTTGGTATTTACGGTATCACACACATTAGGACTCTGTTTGATTGCACATTTGCATTTTTCCGAGTAGATAAAACCACCAGTCGACCCAGGTTTGCCTCCTGGATGACAGGTTGTGCATTGCAATCAACAGTCGCTTGTACATTGCACATCACACATCACACAAAGCCACGACATGTGATTCAGTAGCATCATAATGAAATCAACGTACGCTATATATAGTACAGTCGCCGTGGATTGGTCGTATTTTACGCTTGGGCAGTGATGTCCACGCATGCGTTAACCAGGTAATAAAAAGTCATCAGCAGCAAAATTTTTATTCTATGAAGCACCGGGTTGTAATTTAATTGTTGATGATTATTCCTATAATTAGTGTTTGCAATCAAATATTATTACGTCCGTTGAAATGCTCCCCATCCCATGGAAAGTGACCAGTCCACGACGACTGTACTGTATATCGTATATAGGTCAGTGGTCCAAGCAATGAACAAAGGAATCTTAACCCTTTGACACTTTTGTACGTGTTATTACGTACGAAAGTTTTTGTTTAATTTAACCCTTTGATACTTTTGTAAGTATTATTATGTACCAAATCAAACAGCACGTTGAAACTTTGTGGTCATTTGTTTTATTATTTTTCGATTTTTTAAAATTTTAATCTCAAATTCCTATTTTCTCCCGAATAGTGCTTTGTGATAACCGTTGAGCCAAATCTTATCGCAGCTTAAAAAACTAACAGAATCCTGCTGTCAAGACTTCTTAACCCTTTACCCAACGTAACGGCCAAAACCGGCCAGCGCTATTCTCAAAAATCGCCAATAAATTTCCAAAATATTTTCATTTTTTGTCTCAAAAACATAGGTTATGACCCTCGTTGGAACGAGCTCGTCGAGCTCGTTCCAACGAGGGGTCATAACCTATGTTTTTGAGACAAAAAATGAAAAAAATTAATTATTCAAGAATTTTTTTTGCAAGTGTCGTCTGCTTTTCATGTTAGGTAAAGGGTTAACTGGTTGAGTGCTAGAAGCCACTATCAGAGCTTTCAAAAAATGAGGATCCCAGAGCAAAAGCCAACACTTTCCTTGCTTATATTTCATATTCACTCAAACACAAATAATATTTTGTTTATATAAATTTGTTTTATTACAAATTGGAGAGTGCCTGTGGGCACTGTCCAATAATTTGTAATATAACAAGCTTTGAATAACAAATTCAGATCACCAAAAATAATCTAGCCCTCAACCAGATAATCACTAATGTGAGAAATATCTTGTTATTTGTACTTTCCGACGTTTGACGTCGCATTTTGAAAAACGTTGAAGAAACTGAATTCCCAGTGACGTTTGAACGTTAGGATAATTAAAGTCTCAGAGAGTTAATTAATGGAAGATCTATGAAGATGTAGCTGCTGGAGTTTAATTTTATATCGTCTATGTCAAGCAGGAATTCTTCCACGCACAGTCCTGGGATCGAGCCACTGGACTGAAAACTAGGGGTTGCCGTTAGCTCAGTTGGTATGGTGGCGGAGCATTTATGGCTAGGCGATTGGGTGCCATAGACCCGGGATCCACTCCCGTCAGGGCCACCTTCCGAATAACTTAACAGTTTATATTTATACAAAATATTAGTCTCACAGAAAAAATCAAGAAATCTTGTGAATAGAGCATACCCTTGATGTCCTTGGATCTCCGTTTCTCCTACTGTTCTAACAAGTACTGCAAAAAAGTGTCGAAACAGAAAGATTGCATAATATAAGCCATCCAGAACCACTTCATTTTTACTACAGTATCCTTTTATAGAGTATGTCCCGGTAGACATCACCTCAATATTTTCACTCTTTTAAGAGTTCAAAGAAGCCTTGAAAGCTGAGAACTTTTTCTCTTCTTTGCAGGAATAAATGATTTTTTTTTATTTCTGAGAGTACATAATCTGCTGTTGGTTGTGTTGCCTTGTCATTGTTATGGCCTTAAAGGGCATATTCTTCTTGGAGTGGAAAAGAGATTTCACACCTTTCTCTCAACTTGTCTATCAAATTTAGTAACTGGTTTTGAAAAGGGAAGTTCAAAGAAAAGTTGCAGTACTGTTTTTGGGTTGTTGCCAAAAAAGTGCATAGTTCAGTTTCAGATAAACTGATGTTGTGGAAGTATGCAGACGGGTGCGGTTGATTCGTTAGGTAAAGGGTTAAGGCTATATCTAGTTAATCCCATCACATTTTGGACAAAACGGCTTTATTCTAAGATTAGACTAATACACAGAACAACACACGCGTGAGAATTGGTCAATCGATACAGGACGAGTGCCAGCACTGAAGGATAAAACGAGAGGCCGCGGGCCTCGAGTTTTATCCTTCCGCGGTGGCACAAGTGTCATATCGAGTAACATATTCACATGCGTGTGTTGGTCTGTGTTTATTACATGCCTTCCCGTCTATAAAAATAATTATTAGAAGGACACACAGCAATTCATTTGACAACTATCAACAGAAAAAAAAGATATTTTATCGCCAAACAAATTTGCGAGGGAAACCCGTGTTACTATTTCGTCCCCTGAGTTCCAATGTGTTCTATGTGCCTTCTGGCACATAGAACAGATTGGAACTCAGGGCACGATATTTAACTGTCGATCGCGATTCAAATTGTAATTGTGGTGCATGATTTGTAGAAAATGCCAGTGAAATTTCGCTTCTGTTTAAAAACAGGCCGTCGACGATTTCTGTTCCGCACATGTGTGCAGAACGGATTTTCATTCTCCGCATAGTTTAGTGTTATGTAGATTGGGATTTCATAGAACAGACGTATAATAAATCTCTGAATAACACAGGCTTAATAACACTGCATCATACTGAAGGGTGTGTTGCACAGAAAGAATCAGCACAAGTGCATATCTACGACTAAACTGGTAGACGCGGGTTCCTGTGAATCCTAAAAGTCTGCTACCGCATTTTGCTGGGTACTGTAAACGGAATCAAATTATCGCATTTCAACCTCTTGTTAAAGTTGCCTTAGATATCAAAGAGCCAGGCTAGGAGATCAGGCAAGCTGAATGCGGAACCACGTTCTTGTTGAACTAGAAATTCAATACGTCCTGTTCAAGAGAAACGCTACATTTGTTCCTATTGGTATATTTTGAGGTCAGGTTTGATGCAGTATTCACAAAATCCACATGGTTGCATGTTCACAAACATATCTGTTCATATATCAGAACATAAAATCACTGAAGGGATCATCAAGGAAAATACCAGCCATTGCCACAAAAGTACGTAGAAAATGATTTTCAAGGAAACTTCCCGTTTTTCATGATATTTCGGCAGAATTTCGGGGTTAAAAAATAGGTAAATATGCCTTAAGAAAACATTTACCATGTGGTCATCCCGTGAGATGGCTGCCTCGTATTTTGAAGGATTGCGTCGCAGCCATTTCAAAAGTGCAAAGAAGCATTGGAGTGTCAGTGTTTGTCGTCATGTTATGCTCCAAGGCATTTACTATGTAAGTAATAGTTGTTATTCACGTGTCTTAATCGACCGACTGTTGTGTTCGAAAATAGGTGACAACGAAATAGTATATATTTCATTTTCAGAAAAGTTACTAAGTGCAACTGAAAATTTATTTTGGACTCCCTATTTATCTCAGTGTTAGCGGTAAAATCAATACTCTGGATGCTGTTGGTGTTTTCAACACCATTCAACTTTAAGGCTGATTTTCTGTTGCGTTATATGGATATAGCCTTAACCCTTTACCTAACATGAAAAGCAGACGACACTTGCAAACAAAATTCTTGAATAACTAATGTTTTTCATTTTTTGTCTCAAAAACATAGGTTATGACCCCTCGTTGGAACGAGCTCGACGAGCTCGTTCCAACGAGGGGTCATAACCTATGTTTTTGAGACAAAAATGAAAAAATAATGAAAATTAACTGACGATTTTTGAGAATAGCGCTGGCCGGTTTTGGCCGTTACGTTAGGTAAAGGGTTAACCCTTTAATCTAACGAATCGGTCACATTTGCCCACGTAACACACGATTACACTGTTCGATGTTTGAACATTTTGGGAAGTAAGCAAAACGAGTTGAGTACGTTTTACGTAACAGAAACTTAAAAGAAAACAAATTTATTTATTTATTTATTTATTTATTTATTTATTTATTTATTTATTTATTTATTTATTTATTGGGGTTTAGTGACACTTTCAACAGCCAGGGTCACCTCGTGTCGAACAGTTTTATGGGTGGAGAAAGTCGGAGTTCCCGGAGACAACCACCGAGAAACGGCGAGTAACTGTCAGACTCCCCAACGTACCGGCAGGGTAGCCGACAAGTGCACCATACCACGTGCAGTACACCTTAGTAGAATGAACCGCCGCGTCCCCACGTGGGAAATCGGGCTTACGTGTCTTGCCCAAGGACACATCGCAGTTACCCCTGTTGGGGATTGAAACCAGTGCCGTAACTACAGAGCCACCGTGCTGTACAAAATAACATAAATAACACTCAAATACATGCAAAAATTACACCCTGCACACGCTAATGTAAGTTGGATTAAACATCAACACAAATCAACGGGGTTGAGTGAATATGAACCCAATTGGGTTCAAATTCACTCAACCCAGTTGATTTGGGTTGATTATTAACCCATGCGATTTTAGAGTGCAGGTTTCATACAAATTGATTTTACCGGTCAGCATGTTTCAGTTTATTTTTACTGAATGCAATTTCTATGAATGCTCAATGTTGTTCAAATCATCGTGAGGCATTTACATATTTTGTGTACTTGTATGATTGTCAAGGGAAATGGGCTTGCGTTACTGTAAAAAGCAAACCATGTAATCATGTAGTTACGAATTGAGTAGTTGAAAAACTCGTCGAGCTTGTTCCAGTGAGAGGGTCATATGATATTGTTTTTGTTGAAATGTTTAGAAGAATTTAACCCTTTACCCAACGAATCGCCCGCATTCGCCCGCATTCGCCCGCGTAATATGCAAATTCAGCAGCTGAAAAAATAATATATTTTTCGAAAAATTTCAACAGAACCATATCATGTGACCCCTCTTTGGAACGAGCTCGTCGAGCTCGTTCCAAAGAGTGATCACATGATATGGTTTTTTGTTGAAATCTTTTGAAAAAAAATAACAAATGATATTTAAAATAATAAATTTTGATATCGTCTGCGTTGGGTAGAGGGTTTTAATAACAAAATAAATAAAATGGCACATTCTGATATCGTGTGCGGTGCTTAAAGGGTTAATCCTTTACCCATCGCGAATAGGAGACGACACTTGCAAACAAAATATCTTGAATAATTACAGATTTGCATTTGGATATCACAAACATAACTTATGACCTATCATTGGAACGAGCTCGACGAATTTGATTGGCGAACTTTACGAATAACGCTGATCAGTTCTATCCGTTAGGACTGGTAACCGTTTAAGGGTCTTTTATTCAAATAATTAAGATAGCAGTTGCACAGATAATTTGGTACTTCTTCCAAGCACCAGCGAAGCAAGACCGGTTCTCGTTAGATCACCGAAGTTAAGCAACGTCGAGCCCGGTTAATCTCTGGATGGGTTACCATTCGGCGACTGATTCGAGTGCTTCCCATAGTAGTGGCTGGTGTGCGATCGGCGAAGTTTGAGTGTGTGATTCTGCGACGTTGCATCACATGCCAGCTGTGGACGTTGGGAATGTTCACCAGTACTACGCAATCCCCACCGTACCTAGGTGTCAAATAGGGACCTGTTGAGGTTTTTGCCTTGTGTGCCCGTCTGTGGAGCACCGAGAGTATGCTCCGTTGAGTTGAGCTGAGGATGTCATTTAATGAACAATGGATGTGAACACCTGTGATACGGGGTAATAATGTAAGTCAGAGAGCACTGCGATGGCTTCTGTACGTTAACATTGCATTATTATAAAGTAGTTCTGACATAATATTGTCTACTTTCTTGGGTGGAATCTATGAATATGCTAATGAAAATTCAGCGAGGACAGCATGGTGGCCAGATAATACTGACTAAGTTTTGGGCTTGGATATTTTGTATTGACGTATTATTGTTACTTTGACGAACTAGGAATAAATCCAAGGTGTATCCCTGTGTAGGCTTCAGGACCACTCGAGTGAAACATATTTTCAAATTGCTTAGTAAAACTGCCTTTCAAATTATGAATATGGATGTTAAAACCCACCTGTAATTATCCACTGTATAAAACATACAAGTCAGACACCAACATATCAATAAGATACTCTATTGATAGAGGGTTTTTTAGTTGTTTGATGGTGGCGTCGGTGAACTATGATGAACCCTGGTGGTATCTTCCATGTCACTTCAATGGAAGCAATTAGAAGAGTCCACATTCGTTATTTGGGGGGTAGACCAGTTAATATTTCCAACGTACAGCCTTTGGGCTGCACGTTTGAAATATTGATTGGTCTACCCCACCCATTCACTTAGCAACCATCCCACTTTATGAGATTATGACGTATCACGCTCCTGGTCGGAAAAGCGTCCTGTCAGGTTCAAAGGGTGAAGGACAGGCAATACCCAAGTATCACAATGGAAAAATTCAATGATGTTGACAAACGGACTGAAGCAGATTGCATACCGTAAAACGGGGTAATTTCGCAATATTTTATGTATGCTTCGAGGAATGTTACCCATTTAACACACACTTTTCAATCAGGCCTGAAAATAAGCAGTCTGACATTTGGAGAATGAGGTCCCCAGAGGGTGAATTTGATGATGCTATCCCGTACAGGGACTACTTTATCTTCTGGGTTTCTCTTTCTGTTTAGTTTTGAGACCCTGATTTAGAGTGAGGTCTACAGAGGGTGAATTTAGTGATGCTACCCGGCTATGCAGGGCAGCATCAGTATATTCACCCTCTGGGAACCTCATTTTGCAGATGACAGTTTGTTTATTTCCTGGCTTGTTTTCATTTCATGTTTTACATATTTAAAACAATAGGTTACTCTACCTGTTGCACAACTGAACTTAATTTCAAACTAGTTGATGATTACCATATATTCCTTTCAAAAGAGTGGCGAAGCCTCTCACGGGGTAAAATGACCATCTAAGATTTTGGAAATGCAAATGGCGTTTTACTGAATCGTTCAGCTTCGCCGTAAACCCACTTTTTAACAAACTTATATCACCAAATAAACATGAAATTATTAACAAACTAGAACAAACACATCATTTCCAACATTCTATACTTTTTCAGTACACCTTCATCCCCGAACCATTTTTTTTTAACTAAAACATGTCAAATTACAAAAAACGTCGACAATAATAACATTTTTGTTACCGGGATAGTGTCTAACAATCATTTCACCTTTTAACTGTACAAGTGATTTTGCCCGACTGTTTCTTTCACGCTTTCCATATTCTCAAAACATGCCACTGCCTTCAGGACATCAGCAGGACGCGATCCCTTGATATTTCCCAAAACAAAACAACGTTTAGTTCTGCTATTTTGCTTCAAGTTCCTGGAGGAAATCCCGACCGGTTCTCCCCCGCTTATGTTGATGCATTTTACAAAACGTCTATTTGGTGTTTTTTTTTCAAATTGATGAATTCCGAACTCGTCCAAAGAGTGGCCAGGAAGATTAAAATGTGACGCTACTGGGATGTCTGAATAATAATAATGTTTTATATTGTGTTAGTGCCGAAAAGCATCTATGTCAACTCTGTGAGATGAAAGTGTGGACATGACTGCATCATATTCGATGGTTATGGAGGTCCTGCAATTAAAGACCAAGAACACTGGATGCGGGTAGGAAGCACGTACCCCGACCACCATCTAAATGATAACATGAAAGGCCACAATAACCAGGGAATTTTTCTGTCAAACGAGAAAAATAACTCTCTGTTCATTAAACTCGTAAGCCTCCTCTTGATGCGAGTCAATGGGAAAACTGTTCATAATTGTGCTGTGGATGCTGATACTCTGACTGTATCTCAAGCCATTGACTTCGTGACTGAAAGAACAAAAGCCGCCGTGGTCGCATACAACAGAGATGTCCCCATCCTGTTCGTGTATCATATGGGCCCATATATGGCTGATGTTTACTTCAGATCAGAGGCTAGAAAGTCCACGAGTGGGCATGATCTCTCAAAAATGGCCGATATCGTGAAGTAAATTGGGAAGTTCAAAAGCTTCTATTCATCCATACCAATGGTTGCTATGATACAACTTCTGCCACATATTCAAACAGGGAGAAGTTAGTTCCCTGAAAAAAGATAGAATCCTCCGAAGAACTGCGCCAGATATCCAGTACCATGCCCGATCCTGTCTCTTCACGGAAGTAAAAATGTGAATTTGGTGGCAAACTCTTCGTTCCACATTTATAATGACAAGTTCGGGGAATCATTCAGCAACTTGATATATGCCAAATTCATGGAGATGTGTCCCCGAGCCAAACTTCAGTTATCCCCCAAAACTTCAGCCTACTGAACGGGCAGCGTGTTAACACAGTTTGGAGGTACACCTACAAATCTTGATTTAGAAGAAACTTGAAAATAATTGTATAGGTTCTTGTGTGGGGATGGGAAGTTCAAGGAACTGAATTAGCTCCGAATATGACTGATCTCCCTGCTGCACAGAAAGTCTGCTAAGGTTCGTACACTGTAAGTGTAAGCTTTCGGGTAAGAATAAGTGTGGGGCGAATTTGTGTTCTTGCCGCAAAAACGGCCTGTGGCGTGTGGTAGCCCATAGGGACTGCTACAGAGAAGGTCGTTACAATTCTGAAGAAGTAGTTTTTGACGACAAAGGACCTAGTTGAGAAGAGTGTATCATTCTTTAGTGGCCAGTTTGTACTATCGGGGCCATATATATGCTGTCGTTATATTGTAGTCTCTTCCGTGCACATTGCTAGCTAGCTCTGTTTCGAGAGAAAAATTCTTGAGAGTGGTCTGATGAAAAAGTTGATTTCGAAAGTTTAGCCGCCATTTTGACAGCCGTCTTTAGTTTTTTCGATCCAATATGTCATTGTTTGTTTTTTCAGCTTATGGACCTCTTCTTCTTTTCTGTTTATTGTTTATTGTTCGTTGATAGCTTTTATGTGACGATATCCAAAATTCGAAATTTCAAGATGACAGTGGTCACCTTGGACGCCATCTTGGAGATCGTAGCGGATTTTATTTAGGATATTCAGTGGACATTACTGCACAAAATGACATCAAGGGCACTTCGTTGGGGATTTCTTCCAGGTATAACCACCAACGTCCAGACTATGACTGTACTCTTCGGTGTTAGATGACACGGTGAAACAAATGAAGTAAACTTGGTGGGCGAAGTTACCCGTTTTAAAGTTTTGTGTTGGTGTCAAAATTGAGATGAATATTCCTGAAACATAAGCGGAATTTTAAAGTGCAGTTTAAAAACTGCTGAGAATTCGAAAAACATTTTTCTGTTCATTTGTCGTTCATTTTCAATTAGAAAATAGAATTAATTGCCATCACTAGTGTTGCGTAACACACGTGTTGGCGCACTTCAAACTTCAAACGCATGATGTTACCATAGTGTTCGCCATATTGATAATGGCTGTCGTTCACCTTCTTGAAACCATGATTCGGTCATTTTGAACACACATCATGCGAGGGTAGCACGATAGAACGTGATTTCCAAATAACACGAAAGGGGATATTTTTCGGGAAAAAATTAACTATGTACATGTATCTTTGTAAATTATTAGTTTTCATTGTACTCGACGCTTTAGTTAACAATTTCGGGTTTTTGATCTCAGAGTGAGCACACTTCCCCGTGTTAACCCTTTACCTAACATGAAAAGCAGACGACACTTGCAAAAAAAATTCTTGAATAACTAATTTTTTTCATTTTTTGTCTCAAAAACATAGGTTATGACCCCTCGTTGGAACGAGCTCGACGAGCTCGTTCCAACGAGGGGTCATAACCTATGTTTTTGAAACAAAAAATGAAAATATTTTGAAAATTAATTGCCGATTTTTGAGAATAGCGCTGGCCGGTTTTGGCCGTTACGTTGGGTAAAGGGTTAATTTTGTTGACACAGTGAGGATGCCAATAAACAACAAAATTGCGTTTCCTTCGAAAGATGTAGGTTTGGAAAAGTTCTTTCTTGAATTCCTGCTGTTACTATTAACTTACCAATTTAGTGAACAAGTTGCGTTCTCGGATATTTGTTTTTCTTTACACAATGTTATTACAAAATGCACCGTTTTTGTCACACAAAACCTTGTTATTACACAGTGCGTTGACTTTTATTACACATTACGTCATTTACACAACGCGTTTTAATTACATAATGCTGTCTAACACGTCGCTCTGGATGACTGCTGCATCACAACCCCGACTAGCCCGTGAACTGTACAAAATGGAGAAACTGCTTCAGTTATTACACAATGCGGTCTAACAACGTCGCTATGAATGACTGCTGCACCACCAAACCAACTCTTTCGTGAGTTGTGCAAAGTAGGAAAAAGTTGTGGTAACAGGTATCCAGTGGAAAAAACGGTTACTGTTATCATCTTTTAACCGTATCGCTGTCACGCTGTCACGGTTCGAACCTTTTCTACCTGTTTCCACATCTCTGTCTTTCTCACTAACCCTACGTCCCTGTCTCTGTCCCTCCCGATATCTCTCTGTCTCTCTCCCCCCTCTCTCTCTCTCTCTCTCGTCGAGACAGACAGACAGACAGACAGACAGACAAACAGACATACAGTCCAGACAGACAGACAGACAGACAGACAGACAGACAGACAGAGTTCGAATCGACAACAGTGACAGAGACAGGGTTAACTAAGTTTCAGTAAATTCCAAAACACCGAGCTTGTTATCCAGTATCCGTCTTCCTTCCCTCAAATGGGTCTCGTGTTAAGTAATCCAAAGTTTTGTTCAGATGACAACTTGACGGGTTAATCTGATGAAGATTGGTTTCGATTTTCATTAATATCATTTTTCCCCGCTGTTGTTGTTAGGACTGCAGTACTGGGTATTGTCAAAACTAAGTGATTAGTAGTCTTGGGTGGTCACTCTTTTAGCAGTATTACTGGAAAATGCGGACTTTCCAATCGATAGGCATTATCGAACTCATCTCTTCGTATTTCTCATGAACACAAGTCAAGGCTGCTTGATAGCAGCCATGATATGATTTAATGGGAAATTCAAGAGATGGTGAAAAAAAAGAAAGCATTGGTGATGCAGTTACAGGGGAATATTTTTCAACAACACTTGCCAGTAATATATCTCTACTGGTTAACAGATCATTTGTGTTCTTGGCAGGACAATCTGCCTACATCTGGCAAAGTGTTAAATTATGTTCTCTTTTTCTCTGATCGGTGTCCGACCGGATGAAAAAAGAAACATTCCTATGCGGATAGTCGCCCGAGAAGTGTTGAAGTTTGGGTGCGCATGTTGTTTTTCGTTCAAATCATACTGCTCAGTTAGATGTTCGGTATTTCTTCTGACTATTTGAACGCACTTTCTAACGTTATATAATCATGTTTCACTACTAACTTTCTCGTGCCTTCACGGGACATAAGTAACACCGGATGTATACCAACGCCCGTAACGGTACCACGGCATTACGTCTGTCGCCGTTCAAGTACAGCCTGCCTTGGTATCGGTGAGAGAATGTTGTGATAGAAGTAGCAAAACGTCAGATCAGATCGCGATCTGGTGTCGACACACAGGGATCGCGGCGCACATTTGAATGTGAGGATACTGAAACGAAAGTGGAGTTCGAGGCCCACTCCCAGAATATCATGTGAACACCTGTGACATGAAAAACGATCTGGACAATTTTAGGATATTAGCAGCATTTGTGAACTATTTTCCTAAAATCGCCCAGATCACACAATACGCTTGTTTATTACTTTCCAAAGTGTGATTTACTGGGATTTCCCGGTATGATTATAAACGATAACTTTACAAGTGAATTATGCAATCAACAATTGGGTCATGTATCCGTGCGCACAAACGAAGACGCTTTGTCGTGGGTGTAATGGGGACTTCATTGTTTTTTTGTTTTTTTAACCCTTCACCTAACATGAAAAGCAGACGACACTTGCAAAAAAAATTCTTGAATAACTATTATTTTCATTTTTTGTCTCAAAAACATAGGTTATTACCCCTCATTGGAACGAGCTCGACGAGTTCGTTCCAATGAGGGGGTCATAACCTATGTTTTAGAGACAAAATAAATGAAAAAAATAATGAAAATTAATTGGCGATTTTTGAGAATAGCATTGGCCGGTTTTGATCGTTACGTTAGGTAAAGGGTTAAATAATATAATTATTGTTAATAATGAAAAGTAATAAACTGAGTAATCGCTTGATTGGACTGGTTACGTGAAATAATTCATTCGAGGCGAGGGACTATATTGTAAAACACTCGTGCGCATTCGCGCACTTGTGTTTGTACAACGTCCCTCACCTCTCATGAATTATTTCACGTAACCAGTCCAGTCAAGCGATCACTCTATGTATTGTGTTTGTGTAATCTGACGCGCCAGACTTGATGTAGTCACTCTTCTGTCGCCGACACCGATTCGTATAATCACGGATTCGAAAAGTAAGTGCTTCAGAATTTAGGATGGTAAGTAGCATAACCAACAATTCATTGTATACCTACCACTAAACACACCACCAAGAATAATAATATGAGCGTTGTCGAAACTCATACACAGGACGACACACGTGATGGAATGGATTAATCGATATTGCACGAGTGTCAGGGCGGAAGGATAAAACGCGAGGCCGCGGGCCTCGAGTTTTATCCTTTGCGGCCTCACGTTTTATCCTTCCATGCTGGCACTCGTGCTATATCGATTAACCCTTTCACACGCGTGTGTCGTTTTGTGTTTATTACATGCCTCCACGTCTATACAAGCAATTATTAGAAGGACAATCAGCAATTCATATGATACAACTCGTCCCCCGAGTTCCAATGTGTTTTATGTGCCAGTGGACGAACTATCAACAAAAAGAACACATTTCATCGTCAACCAAATTTGCAAAAGGACCCCGTGTTACTATTTTCAGCTTTCGCTAGCGATTCAAATTGTAATTGCGGTGTACGATTTGTAGAAAATTCCGGTGAAATTCTGGTTCTATTTAAAACTCAACGATTTTCGTTGCGCACATGTGTGCGGAACAGATTTTCATTTTCCGCATGGTTTAGTGTTGCTGTAAATGGGGTTTTGATAGAACAGGTGTGTAATAAATTCGTCTCCTGTTTTCAAATATTTTCAATACCGTTCACCAAACAAATGAGGGGGGTGGGGGGGGGGGGGGGGCAACGGCCCCAAAATATGGTGGGAGCTAATGCCCATGAATCGTCGAGATTTCATGAACAAAATATTGAGAAAAAAAGACCGAATCAATAAAAAGGAACAATAAAACAAAAAAATAAATTAAAAAGTAAAAGTTAATAAAAACAAACGAAACAGCATTTGAGATGCCTTGTTTTCTCGCTTGTGTGGACAGAAAGGGGGACAGAGAATTTCGACTGGATCGCGTCATAGCCACGATCCAGTTGAAATGCTTTCCCCTCTCGTATAATGACAGTGCGGTAGTTTGCGAATACTGGTCACTCTCAAATCATCGGGAGAGTGGATTTTGCACGTGTTCACAATTGCAGAGCAAAGTGCAGAAAAGGTACATGCAAGCTCTTACCTAATGGAGCATTAGAAGCAAATGGTCCAACAGTCGAAATATCACAAGTGTTCCTGTTCTTTTTGTCATCAGCTGTTTAATTCTTTTAGATGAAAGTTCCACCCCATTATCATTTCACTAAATATATACTATTTCCGTGGTTCATATTGTATGTTGTCCCTTGTCCTGTACTTCAGTGGACACCAGCTGGTTATTTATTATGTGATATATTTTTTTATTCTAATGTTATTTTCGTTTTCGATGCATTCATCCATTTTATTGGTAAGTAACGATGAATTAGGATTGTTAAAATAAGGCTCCACAAAATAGATTTTCTGTTTCTCGGGCAATTTTTTGTAAAAATGGATATGGGCGGGCGGTTTTTAGCTTAACTTGACAAAGCCAAGATAACTATTGCCATCACGCGTGAGGCAGTCTGTGCGTCGGTTCAAATTTTCCTTTAGCACAGGCTACACCCCGTAGTTCTTGTCCGATCGTCGCGAAATTTCATAGGCAGGTTTGAGGTCATATCAGAATGAAAACGTTCCCTTTTTGTCACAATTGGTCAACCGTGATGGCTGTCCGAGCCAAAAACCAGGAAACCTTTAGCACAGTCTACAGGTCGTATTTATGAAGGGATTTTATTGTAGCTTGGTAGGATGACTCTGTATAAGGTCTCGACGAGAACGTCCCCTTTTGGTCATGATCTGTCAACCGTGACGGCTGCCTAAGTCCGAAATCCCAAAATTTTTAGCACAGTCTTCAGGTCGTATTTATGAAGGGATTTCATCATTGTAACGATGACTCTTCATAATGCCCAGATGAGAACGTCCCCTTTTAGTCATAATCTGTCAACCGTGACGGCTGCCTAAGCCCGAAACCCAAACATTTTTAGCACAGTCTACAGGTCGTATTTAAGATGGAGGGATTTCATTGTAACTTGGTAGGATGACTCCATATGACGTCTGGATGAGAACTTCCTCATTCTGTCGCGATCCGTCAACCATGACAGCTGCACGAGCCCAAAGCCCGAAAACCTTTAGCACAGTCTACAGGTCGTATTTCTAGAGGGATTTCATTGTAACTTGGTAGGATTACAACGTATAATGTCTAGATGAGAACATCCCCTTTTGGTCGCGATCGGTCAACTGCCACGGCTACAGGGGTCCAAAGCCCGAAAACCTTTAGCACAGTATACAGGTCGTATTTATGAAGGGATTTCATTGTAACTTGATAGGAGGACTCCAATAATATCTAGATGAGAACGTCCCCTTTTGGTCGCGATTGTTGAACCGTGACGGCCGCCCGAGCCCAAAACCCGAAAAACTGTAGTATTTATGAAGGGCTTTCATTGTAACTTGGTAGGATGACTCAGTATAATGTATCTATCGGGACGTCCCCTTTTGGTTGCGATCGGCCAATAGTGATGGCTACACAGGCCCGAAACCCAAAACCTTTGACACAGTCTAACATGATAGGATGACTCATTTTGGAATAATATTTCACTGCAACTTGGTAACTTTGGTTGACATATATTAACAAAGAGGGCCACATTAACCCACCCCTCAATTCTTTAGTACAGTCTACAACTCAAATTATTTTTATTGAAAACATAGCACACAGGGAACAGAAATTAACATATTCTCAATTATCACCGTTCTTGTCGTATTTCATAATCCTTTCATAAACATTGCATATTTTCCTTTTCATCAAACACAACACACAGTCAAGTTAAGCTACAGTGTCATTGACACTTTCATTTATTTTATTTTTGTAATTATTTCTTTGCCATCAAAAAAGTTCATGTTCTTTTTTTGTTTAATGTTTTAGACCTCATAATTTACAGAATAGCGTGGATGGTGGTGTATTTCGTCTCTTGAATGCAAGAAGGATTTTCAGTGCTAAAGCATTACAAAGCCTTATTGTACTCAAAGGACAAATTTATTAATTTTATTAACTTGGGTAAATGTCTAGGTAAACGTATTAGCGCCACATCCAATTTAGTTATTAACCCGTGATCACGAAACAGTAATCCGTAATTATGAAATAGTTAATCCGTAATTACGAATTAGTAATCCGTAATTACGAAATAGCTAAACCGTAATAACGAATTACTAATCCTTAATTACGAATTAGCCAATCCGCAATTACGAGATAGCTAATCCGTAATAACGAAATAATAATCCGTAATTACGAATTACCTAATCCATGATTACGAATTATCTAATCCGTAATTACGAATTAATAATCCGTAATTACGATATGCTAATTAATTAGCAAATCCGTAATTACGTAATAGCTAATTCGTAATTACGAAATAACTAATCCGTAATTACGAAACAGTTTATTTATATACCACCTCAGTGTATCGCGTTGAGATAAACTCCTATTTGAGGCAGCATCCTAGTGGTTAGGAAGGGGCATATTATGTTAAGATCTGGCCTATCTGACTCGTCCCGACTTTGTTAAACTTCTGCTTTTGGTTCTAAAGTATGCAGGGGGGGGGGGGGGGGTTGAACAACTTTCCACTTTGAGCAGATTTACAGCCACCTCTGCCAATAGCACTGCTAGCTTCAAACCCAGCGGTTGCCATAACTATCTTGTTCCACTGTCCGTGAGAGGAATAGGGGCCGCAACCGGATGCCCCTCTCCCTATTTTTTACCACTCAATTTTTTTGCACAAGCTCCGTAACCCAGAGGGCGTGATATTATCAGCGATAACACATGGGTATGCACTAATACATGCTTACAGCTGTGGCTCCTGCGCGAGTCTCCTCTCACTGTCCAATCGACTGGCGCCTTCTCTGTGCGATTGACAGACTCTCTGTGTAGTCAGTCAGATCAAAGTGGATTCGCCTCTTTTCCCGTGTACACTATTGGTAAAAGTGATAATATTCACGACGTCGGGGTTTAAGGGATAAAATAGTTCCCTTGTATATGAAGTGCACCATTGTCTGTTTTGAACGACATGATCTATTCTAGCCAGGATTCTATAATAGGGGGTGCCCTATCCAGTTTTTAGTTGGGGGGGGGGGGGGGGGCGGGGGGGATTTGACATTTGAAAGACCGTTGGGTGTGGTTATGGGACTTCCTAGTCCTAACTAGCACCCCCCCCCCCCCTCCTCCGGGAAAACTTTGCAAAATTCAGTGCTCTTAGAGCGAATCTGAGGCATTTGTAGCGTGTGCAGACCTTATATTGGTGACCATTCTGGGGCTTTCTGTTACGTGAAAGTTGCATTGAGCCAATATTTTATGAGGGCGTGAGCGAAAATTTTAGGGGTGCGCCTTTCCGTATCCCGCCTTCCCGTAGCCCCCTACCCACCAATTGACAGAACCCTCCCTAGCTGCACCACTGAGTCTAGCCATAAAAAACTATTTCCATTAGAGTTTTTCTTATTCGGGAATGGTATTTACAGACATTTTAAACTTTCAAGATATTACAAGAGCACTAAAACAATCATTTATTTATTTATTTATTTATTTATTTATTTATTTATTTATTTATTTATTTATTTATTTATTTATTCATTTATTTGATAATATATTTTTCTTAGAATAGAACCAAGGGTCCTTTTGAAAATAATTTTGTATGGTACTGTTGCTGCTACAAACGCTACTAGTCGCGGAACCATGGCGCTAGGGTGGCTCCCCCACTTGTACATCTTTTTGGCACACAAAGCTCACAATTTGAATGAAAATAGAAAACGAAATGAGCTTAATTACTTGCTATTCGACTTGACATCTTAATACCAAATACTTTTTTTAGAAAAGAAAAACGGTCATGATTAGCCATTGTGCTTAAGTATCTGACCTTAAACACCAATAAATAAATAAATAAATAAATAGAAAAGAAAAACACTGATGGGAGTGGGGTTGTGGGCTAAAGTCAGTGGGGCAGCTAGGGTGAGGTGTGGGGGATTACGGGGGGATGGGGACGGGGGAATCTCTTTCCCGCAACATATAACCCCAGCATGACCACCAATATAGGGGCTGCACACGTAACAAATGCCACAGATTCGCTCTTAGAACACTGAATTTGGCACAGTTTTCTCGGGTGGGTGGGGGGAGGGGGCTAGTCCTAACTAAGACCCTCGGGTCGTTACCCCCTCTCCCATTTCCTTGAAGGGAATGCTATAAATGCCTCAGATTCGCCCTAAGAGCATTGAAGTTTGCAAAATCTTCTCGGGGGCTAGTCCTAACTAGGACTCTCGGGTCGTTGTCCTCTCCTACCACTCCCCCGAAGAGGACAACGACCGGAAGGACCTAGTTAGGATTAGGAGAGGCCCCCAAACACCACACAACGATCTTTCAAATGTCACCTTTGCCCCCTCCCCTCCTCCAACAAAAAATTGGATAGGGCACCCCTATTATAGATTCCTGGTCACGCACGGCGAGACTAGACCATGTCTTTCAAAACAAACAATGGTGTACTTCATATACAAGGGTACTATTTTTATACCATAAACCCAAACGCTGCGAATGTTATCGATGTTATCAATAGTGTATACGGGGAATGCGACGAATCTCTTTTGATCTGACTGACTGCACAGAGGGGACCCCCGAAATCTTTGCTCCCACCCTCATAAAAGAAATTGGCCAAAAAACGACTTGCACGTAACATAGAGCCCCAGAATGATCACCAATATAGGGTCTGCACACGCTACAAGTGCCTGAGATTCGCTCTTAGAGCACTGAATTTTTCAAAATTTTCGGGGGGTGGAGGGTAGCCCAACTAGGACTATCGGGTTGTTCCCCTCCCATTTCCCTGAAGGAAAGTGGGAGGAGAGGATGACGACCAGATGGTCCTAGTTAGGACAAGAGGAAGTCCCGTAACCACACAGCTATCGTCCAAATGTCAAATCCCCCCCCCCTCCCCCATCCAAAAGAAAACTGGATTGGGCACCCACTGTTATAGAATCCTGGCTACGCGCTTGGCTAGACTAGATCATGTCTTTCAAAACAAACAATGGTGTACTTCCTATTTTGTAATTACGGATTACTAATTCGTAATTACGGATTAATAATTAAATTGGATGTGGCGCTAATACGTTTCCGTAAATATCAGACATTTACCATTTAATTTGTTTATATTTGCATTATAAAAAGAGATCATGTGGCAGCCTAAAGGGCCATGCGGAGGGCCCGAGAAACAGATTTTTAACTATTTTTTTAGGCCTAATACATTTTTTTAAAAATAATGAGCAAAATACTGTTATTAGAAGTGCTTTATTTCTATGTGAATTGAATTGACTTAGCAGTGAGAATGTTAACCCTTTACCCAACGTAATCGAGAAAACCGGCCAGCGCTATTCTCAAAAATCGCCAATTAATTTTCATTATTTTTTTTTATTTCTTGTCTAAAAAACATAGGTTATCTATGACCCCTCATTGGAACGAGCTCGTCGAGCTCGTTCCAATGAGGGGTCATAACCTATGTTTTTGAGACAACAAAAATGAAAAAAATCGTTATTCAAGAATTTTTTGGCAAGTGTCATCTGGTTTTCATGTTAGGTAAAGGGTTAATCGGTGACTAAAAGTACCTGCTTATTCTTGACACCGATACAATGTCTTCGTTTAATTTCCAGAGTTGATGGCGCAACACAGTGGATCAAATCACCACAAATAATCATAGTCTCTGCTTGACTTGACTCCATGTTGACAAGTTAACTAATGAACACCGTGAGCTTGAGGCCGGTCTATCTGATATTAAATTTGCAATATAGGTCACAATATGCAATAACCCCGCACCATGAAGAGGATTTTTTATATCACACAGCGAACGATCTGTCCTTCGTTTCTCGGTTACATGTGGGCGAGCATTCATACAAGTTAACTGGCAGAAGGCTAGATTAATTTCGGTTGTTAGAATGATTCATATGGAATTGTCTTGCGAGTGCCTTCAAGACAAATCCGAATGAACAAAATGCCTTTACTTCTATTAAAATATGAAACACGCTGGTAGAGACTGAAGCCTTTAACTGAACTTTTCATTAGAGCTCAGATGCGGGCTTCCAGCACTCAGCTAGTTAACTCGAATACGGTTTTTGGCCCTCGCGTTAGCTTTTCTACTTACACACTCTTTGCTCAGAGAAGATCAAGTCTCCAACAAAATGGAGAGAGGGGAAATGGCCAAATGGATTCGAAACTTACCCACACACTGTACTAATTAAAACTGACAAATTTGCTTGAAAATATTTGCTCCATCTGCATTCCAGAATCTATCTTTTTAACAGAACAACATAAACAAATGTATTGAATAACTAAACGATTTCATTCTGTGCCTCAAAACATAATTTTTGGCCCTTCGTTGGAACGATTGAGTCCCAATAAGGTTGGACGAGCAATGTTTTTGAGACCAAAATTGAAAATCGAGATAAATCAGGTTTAATCGGTCATCTTAACGAATCCCTGGTTGACATCCCTGAGATGGTGGGTTAAAGGCAAGTAAACGCAAGAATAGTCACATTCATTTAAATAGAATTACTGTGTGCAAAGGTTTGTTTTGTTCTGACGAAGGAAGTAGGCTTTTGAGAAACACAAAAACAGTGCTCGTGACCATGAATGGATTTCATAAAACCGTTTCGTAATCAAAAGCAAAAGTACCGGTACTCATAAAAATCAAACGTCAGTCATGTGACAAATGATCTCGCTGTTTCTTTGCAACCGAAATACTGGCCAGGGATGAGAATGGCAAGCAACAAAATTCGCTGAAATTTGTGAAAATTCCCATATTTATACCCCCCGCAAACAAAATTTGCGGGGGTATATAGGAATCATACCGTCCGTCCGTCCGTCTGTCCGTCTGTCCGTCTGTCCATCCTTATAAGCGCAACTCCTCCTAAACCGTTTGAAGAATTTTCATGAAACTTTACACAATGGAAGAACTCCATATGAAGATGTGCATGAAGCAATATAATTCCGTTCTGACATTTCCAAGGGGAGATAATCTAACTTATACATTTCAATTGCTACATCATATGGTTGTGTCCTCGTAAACGCAACAACTGAGGCGCGGGGGGTATCACTTTGTGAGCTTGCTCGCAGTACCTCCAATTTTAGGATAAATTTGTAAAAATCGGGTTTCTTAAAAACATCTAAGAAGACAGAGTTAACCTGTTGGTTGAAAGATATTTAATTTCTATAAAATTGCATGAAAATGGTCTTTTAAATTTATAGAAATAAAATTTCAGCATCTGGGGCATGAATTCGCTGAAATCAGCGAATTTGCTGAAAAATCTCATCCCTGACTGGTGGTGCAGTGGTAACTGCATTGAACTTCAGACCGAGAGGCCAACGGGTTCGATCCCCGCAGGGGTAACTGCGTTGTGTCCCTGTGCAATCCCGAGGCACGGTGGCGCTGTGTACCAAGGCGTACTGCACGTCGATGGTACACCTGTCTTCAACCAATGCTAATTTTTCGTGTGGGGAGTTAGTACGTTGGGGAGTCTGACAGTTGCTCGCCGTTGCTCGGTAGTTCTGTCCGGGTACTCCGGCCTCCACCACCCGTACAACTATCCGACACGAGTTGACCCTGGTTGTCGAAAGTGTCGTTAAACTCCAGTAGATAAACTGAAATACTGTTTAAACCCTTTGACACTGGCGCCCTGGGTGGAATCGTCCCATACAATACTGACTTCTGCGAAATGGGCGAATCGGTCAGTACTGTGGGAGAAAGGTGGGTTTTTCAGACAGTTTGGCGAAATGTGACTGATACGCCTTTGTGGTGGCTGACAATCTAATATTCTTGTAACTTTCCGCGGCATACCTGCCGATTTAACCTCACTGCCTGATTAGATCCCACTTTATGGTATTTTCGTGGTCCGGCTTTTCTTACCGCCAATAAAGATAGCGTTCCACTTATGATTTGAAACTTCCCACTCAGGTGGTGGGCTACCAGGTTGTTCGCTGTTGGGAATGGCCCAGGAAAGCTATTTTCAATCATGTGTCACTTACACCCAGCAACTTTCTCAAGCAAAGACATAAATACTCCGAATTTCTATCATTTCGAAATAAATCAGGTCACCTAAATAAATGAAGTTTTGTTGAGTCAGTGTTTATTTCGCGGTGTAAAAAACTTTGTGTGTCGAATTCCTTTTGTGATAAGAAAATTAAGGCCATCTAAAAATATAATAGTCAATGTCACTATTAACATTTCAAATAAATTCAAGCTTGGTATATTTGTACACTCGGATATTGAAAATGTTATTTACTGAATGAAAGCACGGTTTATCAGATATCATGAACGTTGCCACTACAGATGTGCTCTTAACCCTTTACCCAACGTAACGGCCAAAACCGGCCAGCGCGATTCTCAAAAATCGCCAATGAATTTTTATTATTTTTTTATTTTTGTCTCAAAAACATAGGTTATGACCCCTCGTTGGAACGAGCTCGACGAGCTCGTTCCAACGAGGGGTCATAACCTATGTTTTTGAGACAAAAAATGAAAAAAATTAGTTATTCAAGAATTTTTTTTGCAAGTGTCGTCTGCTTTTCATGTTAGGTAAAGGGTTAAAATACCAATCTCATGAAAGGGTAATTACATTTTATAGGAAATACACCAGTCGTTCTTCGGGACGTTTTCTTTCTTCCTTTTTTCACTCTAAAATCAGTTTGGTTAAAAATCAACCCAAATCAACCGGGTTGAGTGAATATGAACACAATTGTGTTCACATTCACACCACCCAGTTGATTTGTGTTGATTCTGAACTCAATTGATTTTAGAGTGTATGTTTTCTTTTGATACTACTAAAACACTATCCGTTGTGGAGCTTTTTGCACATGACAGCCCTTTACACAACACAATTGTTAACAAACAAGAATTGAAAAAAAAATTCTTCAATATCTAAAAAGTTTCATTTCTTGTCTCCAAAACATTACTTATGTCATCTTATAGGAACCAGTTCTTATGAAAGGAGATATGCTATGTTTTCGACGCAAAGACTGAAAAAATAAATTATGACTCTGTGTGAATGACATTTTTTGGAATAGTCACCGACCGCGTATGGCCGCAACGTTACGTAAATGTTTAAATAGTTTCGATTTTTGAGAATGCATGTTTTTCAGTGCGTGAGTAGATTTGTGAAACAAAAATCATAGGTATGTTGAGATTTATGGAAGGAAGCAGGATGCTGAACGTCTAAGTGCTCGGCGGCAATTCTTGACTTATTACATCTCCAAACATAATACTACCATTGCAAATGCGGTCTCCTCTCTCGACCAGAACACGAACACTTACATCAGTTGGTCGAAGCAAACAAAATATCATGACATCAAGACAGAAGCAACAAAAACAAGAGGGCCCCCGAGACTCAGTGTTCTCGTGTATCTGTTTCGACGTATAACACAGTCTACAGTGTTTTGAGTCTGAAAATGGATAGAGAATTTCGATTGGATCACGACAAAAAAAAGCTTCTGTCCGATTTTATAATCACTGTACTGGAATCGCAGTAGCTCAGTGGTTACGGCATTGGACCTCAAACTGAAAGGTCTGCGGTTCGATTCCCGCCAGGAGCCACTGCATGGTGTCCTTGGGCAAGGCACTTCATCTCGATTGCCCACGTGGGGGTACGGGGTCGCAGTGTACTACGGTGTACTGTACGTCAACGGCGTACTTGCCTTCAACCAATGCTAACCCCGCTTGTGAGGAACTGGTACATCTGTTTGACAATTGCTCGCCGCTGCTCGGTGGTTCTCTCCAGGTACTCCGGCTTCCTCAATGAGATGACCCTGGCTCTCGAAAGTGTCGTTAAAAACACAATAAAAATCAGTCTACTGTAGCCTATAATTATGAGTTTATCGACATAAATATTTGTTGTCATACATTCTGGCGACCACATTTTATTTTTAATTAGTTTAAACAGTATTTATTTCCGTAGTATCTAGATACAAAAAGACAATAAAATACAAACTTGTATAGCTTACTTAACAATAGACACAGGAGGAAATGGATTCAGCAACAAGCTTCAAGCTTATGCGGGGCTGTTTCCATGATAAGAATTCATTAAGTTTACATTTAGGCAGCTTTGGCGTTTAGACACAAGGGACCCAAGGCAGGCGTAGAACAAAACAAGTACATACACGCGCCCTCAAATACACACGCACATTCACGTATGCATGCAAACAACCTGCGCCAGCACATGGGTCCCTATTTTATAACTGAACAGTATTAAGCATGATACTATGGATGAAAACACTATTTGGATGGTGGGAGAAACATGGGGGTATGAATAGGTAGACTGTATTGTTGGTAGTGACAGTAAACCTAATAAGGACACCTACATGCGAATCAGTGAAATGTGCAGAAATGGGCAGACCAGCCAGGGATGGCCAGCTGGCTTTCATATTCCATGATAAATAAAGATGACTAGACTGGAGAAAGTTTTGGGGCATCAGGGAGCTCACATAACTTCGCTAACTCCTTGGTGGGGGAAGGGAGGAAAGACGGTTGACATTGTCTGAAAACTGGTCGTATTTATATAGCGACTTAATGGAGTGCCTTGTACAGGATGAATTACATCTGAATTTGGAAACACTGACAAATTCAGTGTTTCAACTAACCCCAAAGTAATGTCATATATAACACAGGAAGCAACAGTGATCGTACACGGGATAATTACTGCCCCAAGCCACATAGGACATGTTTATATAATGTATACGTTTGCACGGTTCCCATTAGCCATTATCAGACTTAAACCTTTTTGTCAATAGGATAAAACTATGGACCGATTCAAAGATTCTTTTGTTAACTGTTGGGGTGAAAAATTCACTTCCATATAAGAGGGTGTCAACATTAATTATGATAATTAGAGAGCAGATGGTTGCGTCTCGTACATTGCTGTGATGCGGACAAAACAATAAAAAGTGTTCGGTTGTTTCACGTACGCCACATCTGCAAAGGTATGTCTTTTTAACTATTTCTATCTTATTACGTAGCTTTTTTCGATATTTCTATATCGCTACGATAGATGTATGAGAGAATATCTCCCGGAAGTTAGGCACATTACACAGTAAATTGAGACTGATATCTCTGCGCGTTGTCGGCACTTGGCTGTTTTAATTGTCACTAACGCATGTCTTCATCACAATTACAAAGTCACAAAGGATATAATAAAACGAATACCTGCTGTTTTGAGTTGGTACAAGAATTGTCGTGACAGCAAAGAAATATAAGTTTTCACGAGCGGCTGAAACGCCGCTCGCGATAACTTATATTCTCTTACAGTCACTCACGAGGAAAAACAGTAGGTAACCTCCCCATCTCTTCCTAATGTAATGCACGAACTAGTACATTGCTTTAAAGGCTTGGGGCTTTATCAACTAATAGCATAAAGGGAGCACAATGACACAGTGGTTACGGAATTGGATTTCAAACCGAAAGGTCCTCGGTTCGATCCCCGCTAGTGGTAACTGCGTCCTGCCCTTGGGCAAGGCACTTCATCTTGATTCCCCATATGGGACACGGTGGCGCTGTGTACTAAGGCGTACTGCACGTCGAAATGCACTTGTCTTCAACCAATGCTAACCCAGCTTGTGTGGAGTTAGTACGTTGGAGAGTCTGACTGTTGCTCGCCGTCGCTCGGTGGTTCCCAGGTACTTCCTCCACCGTAGAACTGTCCGACACGAGGTGGCCCTGGCTGCCGAGTGTCGTTAAATAAATAAATAATAATAGCATAAAACATTAGCTCATAACATAATCACTATAACCATGCATTTGCATCAACCTCCCCTTCTGTATTTATATAATTTTTTTTATAAATCGGACACAGGTTTTGGTTTTACTTCTTTTGGCTTCTTAGTTACTCGTAGCTTGATATATTTAGTCTGTGGGAAACACACAGCCTTTTGTTTTTGTATGGTTTCTTTTTCTTTTTTTATTATTAGTTTGTGTGAAACACACAGACTATTGCCTTCTTCTTCTTCTTCTTCTTCTTCTTCTTCTTCTTTTTTCTTCTTCTTCTTCTTCTTCTTCTTCTTCTTCTTCTTCTTCTTCTTCTTCTTCTTCTTCTTCTTCTCCTCCTCTCTTCTGCCTTCTCTGCACTTCATTGTCCTCACGATAACTCGGAAACGAATTGCCCTATCTCGTTGATGTTTGGCATACTGACATACAGTCACAAGTTCTCGGCAACCTATGTCTTTCAGATTCCTGGGGCATCAGAGGTGTCTATAGGGGTGTTCTGAAAGTGGGTCACGCCCATATCTCAGGTATAATATGACCTATAGTCCTGGAACCCACACCAAAATGAGTGAACACTGGATGGAGATTCAAAATATGGGTCAAGGGATCACTGAGGTCACCCAGGGGTCATTGAGTTCATTTCTCAGAATTGCTGGAAATAACACTTTTTTACCCCTAATGCATTCCTGAAGTTCATATATGCATTCATTTTTTACACAGAAAATTGTGAAAGTGGGTCACGCTCATATCTCAAGCATGGTATGACGTTTGGACCTGGGACCAACACCAAATGAGTCGAAATTCAATGGAGGTTCAAAATATGGGTCAAGGTCACTGAGGTCACTCATGGGTCGTTGAGTGCATATTTCAGAATTGCTGGAAATCACATATTTTGACTCCCTAACGCATCGCTGCAGTTCATACATGTATTTTTTTATTCTCAAAACATTTGGCAGGAAAAGGTGGGGGCGGGGCACAAATTTTGAGAGTTGGTCACAATCATATTTCAAGCATGATATGAAATATGGACCTAGGACCAACACCAAATAAGTCAAAACACCGTGGAAATTCACTTGGGTAAAACAGGTCTCATTAAGTGCAGCTTTCAGAGTTGCTTGAAATTTCATTTTATGACCCCAATGAATTTCTGGAGTTCATACACGTATTTTGTTTCTGAAAAAGTGGGCAGTGTCAAAAATATCCATTGCTGTGTCCAATGAATTGTACCATGTAATGCAGATGAAATCAGTGAGAATCAATCTCTTTCTCAAATTTCCTGCTTGGGTTATAGAATACAGAATTCGGCACTTCTGTTATGCATTTTTTAGGATGAAAGACTCGATGTCGGACAAGTTAATTCTGGGGGATACCGAGTAATAATTTCATGTGGACTGTGCCAGTTCCATGGACGCTCGACCTGCTAGCATGCCTTTTTGGGGGCTTGTCGGTAGCCGAGTGGTCTATGGCGCTGGTCCAGTTTCGCTAGGCGATTGGTGCCGCAGAAATGTACTCTCGTCAAGGCAGTGGTTCGTTCCCCATCGGCGTCAGAGTCTTTCATCCTAAAAAATGCGTAACAGATGTGCCGAATACCTCAAGCAGGAAATTTGAAAAAGAGATTGATTCTTACTTATTTCATCTGCATTACATGGTATAATTCATTGTAAACAGCTCATTCTGGGGGATACCGAGTAATTTCGCGTGGACTGTGCCAGTTCCATGGACGCTCGACCTGCTAGCATTGCTGTGTCCTTTATAGAACACATTTAATGCATTGCACAGAAGTGCTTTCCGGTTTCTTGAAACATTTAATCTGAATCCTGAATGAAAATCCTTAAATGCTGTTTACGAAAACCTTTTTCTGATTTCTTGAAAGATATTGTACTCACGAAAATTAGTATCCGTGAATTCTTTTCCTTTCTAATTTTGTTCTGATGCTTTCACTATCTTTGCACAGACTCGAATTTACTCGTCTCAGTAAATTCTGTTTCTCAAGTTTTCATAATAATTTACTTCGGATCGTCATGTTTCTAATGAGGAAATACGAATGGCGGCTAGCTTCTTTCAAGCTTTTACTGATGTTGGGATCTGAAGCAGCAACATATTTGATATGAGCAATATTATTCTTGTTGTATTTTATTAACTTTTGTTGCATTTTTTTGAACCCTTGCTGTATTTTATTAAACCCTTATTGTATTTTAATTAAACCCTTGGTGGTCAACAGACGCGATTCATCGTATGAGTTTCAGACCACAACTGACACTTACCATTTCAAAACAGGGGGGGGGGGGGGGATAATGTCAAGATTTCTAATTTACTAACGGGCAAAGTATTGTGTGCATCCAGAGACTGTGTGAGACAAAAAACAAACTGAATAGAATTACCAATAGTCACAGACTTATTTATTTTCAAAATAAAGATTTATCAACATAAAAACATTTCGTCGCCTGAGTGCTAGAATGTCCTATGTCCCCTATTAGGGGACATAGGACATTCTAGCACTCAGGCGACGATTTGATAAACTAATTTCTGATATTGGCAGAATATGTGTACATCCTTTACCTTAGAAGTCATAGAAACCCGTTCAAGTATATATAAAAACTCTCCAGCAGTTCCCTTCAGTTCATAGCAGACTTTATCGCCTCTCGTCGAGGACATCGTAAGCAATGTTTTGGAACAACATAATTATGCTACTTGGATACTGTTACAGTCGTCCAAAAGTTGTATTCGTAAAAGATTTAACCTGGCGGTTCGGCTTTGTAACAGTCGGACTGTAAAATGTCATTGGTGCAGTTTCCTCCTTTACTGTAGAATCCAGTGTCACACGAATAAACAGTCTCAATGCCACTTAAACAATAGATAAATTTGTTGCAACGAGCTGGATGAGGATGGTATGCGTTGTCCTGGTCTTGTGTACATGGATGTGAAATACCTACAAAAATAAACAACAAAATAGTGGAGTTCAGTATTTGATTTTTTTATCACTCACAAAGCCATACTTTCTGGGACGAGAGAAGACTTCAGGATGGTGTCCAATCAAAGCGAAGTCGACTTTGCCTGCTTATTTATTTATTTATTTATTTATTTATTTATTTATTTATTTATTTATTGGTGTTTATGGTCACATACTTGTGCTCAATGGCTAATCGTGACCGTGACAGTCTTACGGGTGGAGGAAGCCGGAGTACCCGGAGAGAACCACCGAGCAACGACGATCAGCTGCCATCTCTTCAACATCGCAACTCTGAACCCTGCACCGCGGCACAGGCAGTGTTACATTGGTTGAAGACATGCGCACCATCGACGTGTAGTACGCCTTAGTACACAGCGTCATCGTGCCCCACGTAGGCAATTGGGGTTAAGTGTCTTGCCCAAGGACACAACGCGGGAGTGCGAATCAGTCGCTGAAATTGTCATCCATCCAACTTCTAACCGCGCTCGATGTTGCTTAACTTCATTGCCTGCTTAAATGTACACTCTAAAATCAGATGGGTTAAAAAACAACCCAAATCAACTGGGTTTAGTGAATATTCTCTCAACCCCGTTGACTTTGGTTGAATTTTAATCCGTCTGATTTTAGAGTATAGAGTAGTAGGCTGACACCACACTCTACCAGAACCAGAACGTTTCTCGTAACAAACTGTCGGAGAGATCACAATGATGAAAGCGTTTGTGCACAACGTGAAGAGTGTATTTCCACTAAAACATTCACGTGGTGGTGTGTCCACTAATACACTGTGTTATATTTTGTGAGAAGGTATAGGAGGCACTAGGAAGTCCCAGCTAATGAACCTTATGGTCGAACCGAGAATTTCCATGGCTGAAACACTGTCTGTGTCTCTTGCTTCTTTTTCAAGGAAGTGGGAGGAACTGATGTGGGAAATTCCACCCTGTGGGAGATTTGTTGTAATCTCCCCCCCCCCCTCCTCCCCACGTAATCATAATAGACCACACGCATTAATGTTGACCCTTAGTACTTAAGAAACAATCGAGTCCACGAATCGCTATGTGCAATATGAGAAGCGTATATGTCCACTCCTAAGTGTGTGTGGGAATTTTCCTTTATGAAACAATCAAGCGACACTTGTGAATGTCCAACTAAACGTCCACCGTGTTGCATGGGTGGACTGCTTGCATTGCTTTTTTTTTTGTTTTCCTCGAAAAAAAAACATATCTTTGGGTGGGACATCCACCCACAATGTTTACTGCTAATCAACTCATGTAGCTATGTATGGATTCGGGAGATTTATTTTGTTTAAACGTCACTTCTCTGCATGGCTGACAATTTTCGTCATTGGAGGACATTTACAGGAAAGTTAGCTTCCTTAATTTCCAAAAATTGTCAGTAAATTTAACACTTAGAGTATGGGAATTTCATATGAAAATTGAAATTTCGAAATGTTTGCGAATTTGTATTATACATGTGCCCATCATTTAAGCATTTTCCTGCAGAGTGGTATAAAAAATGCTGCAATATTTTTGCCAATCAGTTTGTACGTTTGAAACCCATTTAAAAATAAGAAAACGGCATGTTCACCTCTTTTGATGTTCTGCAACTTTTTTTGGTTCATTATATCAACGATGTGTGCGTTGTGACATATGATACAGACACTGTCCTTTCCATTAATATAAATGTCTGGGAGGTGAGATTTAGACAAAATTTCCTGGGAACCATATTTTGTGTTGGTAGGTGTGATAGTATTAGTTACACAGTTTGTTGGTGGCCTAATATGGTTTATATGTTGTCAGTTAATTTCATATTGGACGAGAGCGAAGCTTTCATATTGGACGAGAGCGAAGCTCGAGTCCAATATGGAATTAACTGACACCATATATACCATATTAGGCCACCAACAAACTGTGTAACGAATATATCTTACCGACTGCTGCCTCGATGCACAGAACTAATAACAACAGCGATCAAAATTAAATGAGAGAATTCTCACAATGTGTCCACGTGTCTTTGCCTTGTTACAATTTATGGGGGAGTGCCTACAACAAGGCAAATTCAAACATACCAAACAGTTTCATTTCGAAGGTAACATGACAAACATCCACAGAATATGAAGCCTTTTAAGTGCCTAACCTGCACTGCATACCAAATATGGGCTTCCAACACTCAATCTTTCAACTTGAAGCGTTTATCGGCTGCCGCCATTTTGAATAATCAATGAACAAAGGGGAGATTACCCATAGCTGTCAGCGTATACTGATGCTGACAGGCAGTATATGGTTTTATATGCATGTGACGTCTGTGAACCAATGAAATTCCCAGATACTTGTAGGAG
This sequence comes from Pictodentalium vernedei, assembly GCA_031216915.1. NCBI lineage: Eukaryota > Metazoa > Mollusca > Scaphopoda > Dentaliida > Dentaliidae > Pictodentalium > Pictodentalium vernedei. The sequence goes on from CM062290.1 coordinate 172,241,241, forward strand.
GTAAGATATTCATAGATATTCTTTATAAACGATTATCTGTGAAGTTGTTACTTCTAATTAGCTTGCCATAAAAAGCCAAGTTTCCTTTTTGTAACTATTAATAAACGAGAACAACGAACAGCTTTAATAAACGAAAACGTCAGACGGCTCATATAAAAGATAAACCACGATAGGTAACCGAAATTTACCTAGACTGTGAGCAAGACGGGCTTCTTTGGAAACAATTATGTGCTTGCTTACAATTCCATGGCATATGGGGTTCATATAGAAAATACCCATAGTAGCTTGGTGTACCAAATGTTCATCACGAGTGGTGAAGTGATGTTAACCGCGAGCCGTTGGTGCGCATGGTTAACACCACTTCACCACGAGTGGTGAACATTTGGTACACCAAGCCAGATTGGGTATATTTTATTTATACCATAATCGTCAGATTATTAAGAGTCGCTATTATTTTTTCTCAATTTTACTGAACAGCAGGCGTACATACGTGCGAATCTGTTTTTGTTTACATGAGCATCGATGGACTGTACTTCAGTTGTCAATTGTATCTCAGAAACGAAATGGAAAAAGAAACGGGCCTTTTTCATTTTAATAACATAATAACATACTGTTTCGAGTTGTGGATGCTTTATTAACATGAGATAATGCATGTTTGTTAATTTTTGGTGTTTTATGGGGTAAACTCGTTTAAAAACGTAATAAATAATTGCCGTTTCATTTCACTCTTCGCGAGGCGACGTGCGATAAATTTGGACAAGTTCGCATTCAGGTATTTAACACAGCATTGGCACGATGACGACGTGGATGGATATTAATTCTCATTCTATTCAAAATTCCTCAACGATTCTCACTTCACTCTGCGAAACCCCACTGCGTTAGATTCGAACCGCAACAGCCACACATATCTTCTTACATGGGTTTTATATTGTTTCGCCACATTTGCGTCGCCACCTATTGTAACGTGGCATCCCTCATGATAACAAGCTCAAAAAATAATAGCTGTTTTCTTTCGTTTGGGTTGGGCAAAGACTGTTCGGACGTGTTGGTACTATAGATAGTCGATAGAGGTAAGCGTCGAGGGCCTGGCACTTGCGAGGGGTAGTCTCAAGGCATTAGAATACGAGGCTCGAGGCGGGCGTTACAAGGGCTGCGATAAAGCATAATAACGGATTTTTCAATCTAATTCCTGTCTTGGCTCAACGAGATATCTGTGATTTAAGCCTTGTCGTCAAACAAAGTCAATATTTTATAAAATTGATTCAAATCTACAAAGTTAAACATAGAATGATTGGTTATAATTTTGATGCAGCGAATCATTGCATCGAAATTATAATTAAGGATTTTATATTTCTTTTGGTCACATTGATCCCAGTTTAATTATTATTTGTGTTTTCCACGCAACGAGCTAAAATTAGACATTATATTACGTCAAATTTAAAGGACAAGAAGAAATAATCGTTCAACACAACTTCATCATATGACCACAACGAATATCCCTCAACACAGCAGTAGTTTGCTCATCACTTCCGGTTCGCAACGACTGTTTCAGCTTTTCCAAATTCGTCTCATTCCTATCTCAAACGAGCCTCTCGTGACGTCAGTGACGTTCAAAGAATTTCGAAGAGACGATTTTACAATAGGATATAAAAACTTCAGACAAATATCCATAAAATATTCTTTCATGTTTATGTGTTAGTTTTTGTATTCAATTTTCAATGCCATATTCTTTCTCACTGACGAGACCAGATCAGCCAGATCAAACAGGACGCCTCTGGCGTTCCGTTTGATATGGCTGATAGGGAATCGTCAACTCATCCGACGACGAAGATCAACTGACTGTTGTAATAACCAATTATTTTTATCGCCTCGCTCGTAATGCTTGCATCGTATGTAGTGTATAAACTCTGTTAACTGTGATTGTGGGGATCCTTACCACCACGACCCACTTCCCTGCAAGGAAATGACAAGATTCAGATCAAGAAATTTGGAGAGTGAATCCATTTAAATTTTCCAATAATTTTAGCCTACTGGCAAAATTTAAATAATTTTCAAGAACACAAGTTATCGTTTTCTTTTTCATTTAACAATCTCACCCCGAAATGCGAAAATGTTTATGTAAAAGATTATGACAGTCGATTTGTAAAAGAGTTTTGGCAATGAGTTAATCTTACGTCCCTCCAGGGCTGTAAGATTAAATGATTTCTTATTCCTCTCCCCACATACCAAGGATAGACCACGGACAGACTCACTTATTTGTAGAAGAGAGTGTGATATAAGATTAGAAATACAGAACGTGGCACCGAAAGGGTTAGTACGTTAACCCCGTACACTGATGTCCAAATACCAAAATTTCATATAGGATTTTTTTCCTGTAATGCAGTTGAGAATTTAACCAGTTCATTATTCCAATTTAGCTCAATGAGCTCTGTCAAACAATATTGATTTGGTCGAATATCTAGATGCAATGCATTATGGGAAACATTCCAGCTTGAAATTTTCATATTCCGACATCGTGTACAGAGGTTTGAGATTGACTCCAGACTGAATCTGACCCTCCTGTTTGTACTTATTTCCTCTAGATTCAGTTTTCATTTTGCGTGGAAGGGCATTATATCGGCTTAGCCAGTTTACTAAACTATACTACTCAAAGTTTGCTAAGCACCACATATTTGACACATTATTGTGAAATCTGGACTATCCGGGCAAGGTTGCACGAAGGTAGTCTCCGATCGAGAAGACCATGTATTCGCATTCAGCTGACCCAGAACCACCGCCATGATATGAATGGGCCATGGATCACGTTGGATAGACCAGAGAAGATTGACGACCTGTCCTTTTTACAGATGAGTCAAGGTACTGCCTGGACAACACCGATAGGCGTTCTAGGGTATGGAGAAGACAGGAGAGCGATTCCATGCAGCCAACATTGAGCATGTCCGCTATGGTGGAGGGTCAATAATGGTCTGTGGCGGCATCACTTGGGATGGACGTACATAGCTCTGTGTCCTTGACCGTACATTGACTGCACAACGGTATATTGATGAGATCCTGGATGCCCACGTCAGATTGTATGCAGGTGCAGTGGGTGATAGATTCCTTCTGATGGACGATAATGCCCGTCCTCATGTTGCCCATGCTGTCCGGGAGTACCGACAGAGTGAGGGGATTGAGCGTATGGACTGCCAGAAAGATCCCCTGACCTCAATCCAATCGAACATGTCTGGAATGAGTTGCAGCTTGCAATTTCAGTCCGTCCAGTCCAACCAAGAAGTGCTCAGAAGCTTGGTGCCATGCTGGTCCAAGAATGGAACAACATCCCACAAAGGACCATCTGGAACCTGATTTGGAGCATGAGAAGGCGTTGTCAAGCTGTAGTTAACAATAATGGGTCTCATACTCGATATTGAACCCATATCAGTTCGCTCCGTCAACTTTTTGGCAAATTTGAAAAATTTCCTCTGTTACCAATAATATTCATTTTCCATGGTTATCGTATTCAAAAGCTAAAAAATAATCTCAAACACAAACAAAATCTCAATTTCTGCTCTTAAATCATTAGAGATATAATTAAATATATAAAATATATACACTTTTCACAACAATATTTCAACTGAAACGTAAAACAGGTAGTTGGATATACTTGGTGCTTTGCAAACTTTGAGTAGTATAGTTTAAACAATATGATAAGCGAGAAACAGGATCTTGCTAAAATAGATCCTTTCCCAGGGGAGGTTATTGACTGGAGAAACTGATCCGATTACTGAAGTAAAACTGACATTCTTTCTCTTGCACTTCAAACAAATACGTGGTTAGAAATCGGGTACGAAGGTGAACTTTAACCAGCAAAACTGGTTTATTCCGTCATCAAACAAACTTGATATCATTTGAAATCTTTGAACTTAAAACTCGGTGGGAATGAGGATGTAGACAGGGAACGCCCAAGCGAAAAAGTAAATGAACAAGATATGTGAACATTAAATTTATTGTAGGCTGAACTTTAAACTACCGAGAAGGTGTTGCAATCTTTTGGCTCAAAATCGTCAATAACGTTTTTAACACAAAAGTCTGGAAGAAAATGTCGTGTCTAATCGTTCTCTTTCTAGAAACACTGACTGGGAGGGTATAGGTATACATATTACCTCGAGAGTCTCTGTCTACATGCGTACCGTGAGTATCCCTTTATGTATGTGTACCATTGGGGTTTCTACAAACATATGTATCATAAGAGTTCAGCCATACAGAGAGGTACCGTGAGAGTCTCTGTATATATTCGTACCGTGAGAGTCTAGGTATACATATATACCACGGGGGTCTGTATACATGCTTACCATGAGAGTCTAGGAATGCATATGAACCACGAGAGTCTCTGTATACTTACGTACCGTGAGAGTCTAAGTATACATATGAACTACGAGAGTCTCTGTATACATACGTACCGTGAGAGTCTAAGTATGCATATGAACTACGAGAGTCTATGTATACATACGTACCGTGAGAGTCTAAGTATGCATATGAACTACGAGAGTCTCTGTATACATAAGTACCGTGAGAGTCTAAGTATGCATATGAACTACGAGAGTCTCTGTATACACACGTACCGTGAGAGTCTAGGTATACATATGAACAACGAGAGTCTCTGTATACATACGTACCGTGAGAGTTTAGGTATGCAAGGGTACCGTGAGATTCTTGGTATATATATGTATCTTGGATATCTTGGTATACACATATACCGTGAGAGTCTAGGTATACTTATGTATAAAAGTTCCATTAACCATTTCAGCACAGAGCTCCCGAATAGTATCTTCCTAAAAAAGATAATTTACAGCAAACTGGAAGACTCTTTTTTGTCTTCATAAAGACGTTCAGTAATTTTATTCCTACATCTCTACAGAGGAATAAATTATTGCCGATCCTCCATCCCCACACCGATTTGTCGCGAATTCTGCCATCTTGTTATTGTATGCTACTTTTTTCTTTATGTGAAGAATTATGCATAACGCGTTGCAAGTACTGAGGTAGATTTAAGTGAAACAAACCTAGATAGTCTAGGTATCCATAAGCTCCCATTTCCACTGAGGTAGATTTTAAGACGGACAATCGAGAACACAATTTTTTCGCAAGGCTACCGAGACACAGCTTTCCACAAACTTGGAATAATATCGAGAACTATATTCTGTTGTTACACCCAAGATTCATAGTCTGAAAGAAACTCATTGAGAAATATACAAATATACAAAAGATAAAAACTCTACTCTTATGCGCATCAGAAAGATTTTTGGTATAATCTGCCTAGATAACGCCTTCAGAATCATAAGATAGTACGATAGGATTTTAATTCCTTTTTTTCGGATGTAAAAACCCAATATGCTTCGTGTAAAGTGCTATATAAAGCTAGTGTTAACTTGTGTCTCATCCGCCCGGACCTCAGTATGATTTTTTTGTTAATTAAATCCTAACGAAATTCTTGGCTCACCCTGCTCTGTTCTTACATACTTCATGCGCACCAAAGGCAGTGATCATTTATTTCACTTCAATTTAGCTCATTATACTTTTTCAGTTCAATTCAATATTGATCATAGGTAACCCCAGGGGCGCCAGAAGCACTTCAGGGTAGGGGGTCAGACCCCAGGAAAAGGGCATTTACTTCCCCTAGAGGCCCCGCCATGACATGCCGAAGCATACATGTCTCGAAGGCCGAAGACCCGAGATGAGGGAGCTTGAGAGGAGGTTTCCCCCATCCTCCCAAACTCCCCACTGAATTCTGAAAGCTCTCAAACGGATTTGGGGAGTATTTTAGCTTTACGTCGAGAACAAATCACTGAAAAAATTGAGTGACGAACCTGGGAAGGGCATTGTCTGTCCTCTCTCGCCCTCGTGGTCTGAAATCAGAGGAGCAGCTGCCCCCTCTGTGCCCGTGCGCCCGGCGTCCCTGGGTAACCCATTAATGTTCGAGCGCATACTACGGAGAGGGCAGGTGGACAGTAAATGTGGCCATGTAATATATACCACTTCAACGAAACTTATGTCAGTTCCTTCTATATTTTATGTTATTGTATAATTTAATTGTCTCCAAACCGATTTCCTTGCATATGATTGGTCGAGATTAATTTTTAACCCTTTGAACCCTGGAGGTATCTTCCATGTCAGTTGAATGGCAGTAATTGGAAAAGTCCATATTCATTATTTGGAGGTAGACCAATTATTAAGCCTTGGGGCTGCACGTTGAGAATACTGATTGCTCTACCCCACATATTCACTTAGCAGCCATTCTACTCATGAAATTATGACGTATCATGTCCCTAGGCCGGAAAAGCGACCTCTCGTGTTCAAGGGGTTAATAAATCAATTAAATTTTTTTCTATCGTTTGAATGTTTCTCTTTGTCGAGCTTATTTGTCAAATAAAAAATTATGGGCGTATCCAGCAGTGCAATTAAACCGTAATTTACTGCAGGTCGGCCGTTAGTTAGTATTCACGCGGGGTGTTCAAGTGGTTTTTCTCTTCAGGATTCGAGACCGCATGTGTCAGCCTATGCTGAAGATTTAAAAAAAAAACTGCCGCCTACACAAAAGTTGATAATGGCGACAGTTATATAAATGACTGAGACTTCGGCCGCGTAAGAGCACATTATAATATAATCAAACACTCTGAAATACATTATAACAATTGAAATGAATTCTCGGTTGCTGTCATACGTCTTCATACAACTTAACTCTTTGAATCCCGTTTCCTGGAATGGTACACTTACAGTCAGATGGTTCAGTCCAGTATCAATATACAGGGGGGGGGGGGGGGATAAAATAATAACTGCAGTCTGCAGCCGTCTGGCTGCAGATTGTGGTTATTATTTTATCATCAATGCACCGTGTACAGACCGCTTATAATAAGACAAAAATTGGACGAAATTATGCCTTGGAAAGAAAAATCGGTCTTACGAGTTCAAAGTGTTAACACACCAGTTCAAAGCGAGAGATGAAATTCATTTCAATTCTTATACATTCCGATTTTGTTAAATGAAAATTTCGTTCATTCATTTATTCATTCCACCGAGTTCTTTTTAAGTGAAGGAAACAACAACAGTTTTAATAAAAGAATTTCTAAGCACATACTCGCTACATGTCAACTGTAACAACCCTGTATGCCCCGACTGTAGGTCGTAGCTCTGTCTATCTCATCGCTACCTCTCTATTGAACTCAATCTTCATCACATGTCAGAAAACATAGAATAGATTTCTCATATGACGGAAAGAACCAGCCTAACATATCATTTGCAGTAGGACTATAAAATGCCCTCTTATTGGAGAACACTCTGTTGTCAGGTTTGCCTCAGGATTGCCTCGATTCTCAAGTCTGCTTCTCGTTTTCATTTCTCTTCTTTCATTTTTTTCATTTCTTTTCTCTGTTTTTTTTTCTCTCTCTCTCTTTTCCTGTTCCTTTTTTAACGGGAATGTCGGAAAGACAGCCACTAGTGGCTACGCCTTGTTCCTGTGGTGAAATCATGTAGTTGTGAATAATGTTACCTCTATGTATATTTTTGGTTTTGATTGTAAACATGTTGCACTACTGAATAAAATCAGTCAATCAATCAATACAGATGCACACAAATTCCATGGGGAGAGCATTTAGTGAAACAGACTGTCTTGCCCAGGTATACAAATGTGCCACAGGTAGCGAACACAGTCAACTATCTCACGATATGATAACGTAACATACAGAGATTTAGGACTACACTGCAAAAAATATAGGTTCTCTTTAGAACCAAAACTGGTTCTAATCTTGTCCCTGAAATGGAACCAGTTCTGTTCAAACAGTATTTAATTCAAATCAAATAAATTTATAAAGGTTAACATTAAATATTAACAGAACTAAACATAAATTGAGGGGGCCTCAGCCGTAAGTTTAGAGCTTATACGAGGTTGTCTCAAATCATTATTAAACAAAGGAGATATGAACAGTTGGCATATCGAACCAGTTTTGGTTCTGTGCAGAACCAAAACTGGTTCGATATGCCAACTGTTCATATCTCCTTTGTTTCAAAATGTTTGGCGACTGCGTTGAATAAGCTCCAAGTTTACTGCTGAATCTACTTCAGTTCATGTAATATTCTGTTAAAATTGAATGCTAATCTTGGTAAATTTATTTGATTTAAAATAAATACTGTTTAAACAGGACGGGTTCCATCTCAGGGACAAGATTAGAACCAGTTTTGGTTCTAAAGAGAACCTATATTTTTTGCAGTGTAGTCGGTCGACTTGAACAATACTGAATGTCCCTGTTTGAAATCAGTTAACCATTTACGCAATGTATCGATCATATCCATCTGTACAAAAGAATCCTGTCAAATGTTGTTTCCAATTTTTGCTTGCAAAACACAGATCATGAACCCTCACTGGAAGGAGCTCCCTCCAATGAGGGCCATAAGCTCTGTTTTTAGGAAAAGAATGAACACTTTTAGTTTTTCAAGAAGCTGTTTTACAGGTTCATGTTCTATTCGTGCTAGGTTAGGGGTTAATTCTTAAATTATTATTTTTTAATTTCTTTATAAAATCAGGTCATGGCTGCTATGCAGCCATGTCTTGACTTAATGAAATATTCAATAACGTATGACGTGAAGAAATAGTATAAAATATGCACGTAACCTAAAATAGCTTAGTACTTCTACCTCAACTCGGTAGTATGGTATTTTTTTTATCTGAGCAGGGAAATCCGGCCCCAGCAGACAAAGACTTAATGCTGGACCCAAAAAGGACGTGGGTAAACTTGACTATTTCAGCTATTTGATACATTTACAAGTGCAGAAGAAAACTCTTTCAGACGTTTCATTACTCTGTAGTTAGTATACTGCTGATGAGTATTTATGATTTAGTGCCAGATATATTTTAAGGATATTGGCAGCCTAATTGCGAACCAATTATAGCAGAAGACCTTCTGTATCCAGCACGAATAGAAGAAGACACTTGCAACAAAATGTCTTCAATAACTAAACAAGATCGCTCGGTCACTGATGCTCCTGAACCTGTACGTGCCTATTTCCTGAAATAAACTGTGAACATTTGTTGCATTAGTTGCTCAAACTAAGCATATGTAAGGACATTATGCTGGTTTAGGATAGATGTGCAAATGACATGGAAAGTTATATAAACTTTAGAAGTCACTAAAATATATTTTATCTGACGTAGGTTGACGGTTGAAAGTTAATGCAACTTCTCTCGTAAAGTTTATCAGACTCTATATCCGAGACTCAAATCCACATTAAAATGACACGAGTGGAAAAATTAGTGTATGTAGGAGTCAATCCATATACCCCCCTCCCGCCTTAGTTACACCCCTGGTGATGTCCGGCCCAGGCGCTAAGAAAAACGGCATTCGTCAAAACTCCAGCGTGCGGAGAAAGTATGTGGTTTGTTGAAACATTGGTGATAAGTAAACAAACATTGGACGGTTAACCATTCCCCATACTGAAGAAATTATAAAGACGCCGAAGAGACAGACGACAAGTATGAGTTGACCCTAACTTCAATGCCGGCTTAGATTTCAAATATTGGTAGTTGTTTATACTTCCACAATTAGCCCAAGTTCTTAGGCCACCAGTCTAATTATGTAAGGAATTGACGCTGTTGTGATCTTGAACCAGTTTACCCCTTAAATCGTCCATTGCCGTGTGTTCAGATTCTCTCGTCTGGAATATCTCAATTGGTCGGTAAAGCGAACCTGCGGTTCGCTTTTCCGACCAACTGATATATTCAAGACGACTGAGTTAAAAATACAATAAACATTCGTTTTCTTTGAATCAGCGCATGAAATGTTACTCAATCGAGATTTGATTTGACTGAATATTTATTTATTTATTTATTGCTGCTTACGGTCACATATTTTTGCACAATGGCTAATCATGACCACAACATGAGTATCAACTCAAGACCAAGGGTGAGCGTTAATAAGCCATGTTGCCATTTTAGAGAAAGTTTGCACCTCCCAAGCATTGGTGACTGGGTCCTATATTACCAGTAAAACAGAGCCTATTTACCGCAGTGAATAGGCACTGCTTCCCTTCCCGGGGTCCCGCGGGGATTTGACCGAATTATTTATGGCATTACCATTAGGAATGAAGACTCACCACAGCCGTAATGCTTCGATTACGCCGCGAAGTTCGTCTAATTGTGTTAATATGTTGGTGGTTTCAAAGGGAATTAAATATTTGATGATCTATAACTGAGACACGAAAGAATATTTGTGTATCTCTATGAGTTGTGAAACATCACATTAACGGTGGTCTGCGCGCAAACTCCACGAAAAGTGGTTACAGAAACAGCCCATAACAGCGTCGAATTCCTCACAGAATTAGACTGGTGGTCGAGAGATTGTATTTGGTCGTAAAATTCTTAATGCCTGACGCATCTTCATACTATCAGTCAGAAGATCCAAACTCTCTAATTGGTTTCACTTCTTTATTTTTATTTTATTATTTATTTCACTATTGTTTCATTTAGTTTCCCATCCACATGCTAGTTATTATTAAACATATTTTATTTGTTATAACAAAATGGATTGGATAACTAGTGCCGAGCACTTAGATAATATCCTTTCCTTAATATACATTTGAAAATTTCAAATTATGTTTACAAATATTTACAAAAAGTTACCAAAATGTGCATGCAATGGCAAAGCAAACTTATGAGTCAGAACAGATAGGTGAGAGGGAGGAGAGCAGAAAGGTGAAAGGTGAACTGCCACATCGCAACACTGCTGGACTTGGTCAACTAGCCAACGTGTCATATTACGGCACAATCGCGATTCCAGCGGAACCGCAATTCAGACGGAGCCCCGTTACCACTGCTATTGCCAGGGCATACAGGACAAACATGCGGAATGCACAAAGCCGTGACTGAAGGAAATGGAAATGAAAATGGACACTCATGTTATAGGACATTTGGCTGGGAAGATGTTGTCAGACTAGTCTGCCTGATTACGGTCCAGTCTTAAAATCTCTTCGTGGCCTTAATGAAATTTTGTACACTTCGAAAAAGGTGGATGTTGACGGATTCTGGTAGGTTGGGAATACCATAAAGAAGATCGTTGATCGATCTTATTGTAAGATGCGCAAGATTTCTCTGTAGGACTAGTCTTTCGTTTGAATTGTTATTACAGTCGAAAAAGTAATGGTTCGCGTCTTCAGTCTCGTAGCCACACGAACAGATATGTATATAATGGACGTAGTTGGAGTATTTATCATAATTTAGGTCGCTACAGGAATTCCGCAACTTGCAGTGTATAATATTGACTGCTCTATCGCCATTGTTAAAGTACTTAGGTGGTCTACATATTTGACAAAGTTATTCAGTGAACTCGATTGTCTTATTTCTTGGGGTAATGCATTCCATTCCGAGATACATGAGGGGATAAATGAGCGCTTAAATGTTGCCGTGTGTGTAAGTGGTAATTAAAAATTAGTGTGCGACCGGGTGGGGTGCTGTACGTGGAAATGTCCTCGAAGGTCCGTGGCAATAAGTCAGAGAGATATGTGGGGGCCTGATTATTTACGATTATAAAAAAACGTTTTCATTTTGTGCAGATGACGTCTCTGTGCAAGGGTTCCCAACCAACTTCTGCAAATAGAGCAGATACCGGGGTTGATCTCGTTAGACCGGATATTATTCTCGCTGCATCCGCGTGGATTCTATCCAATTTGGTAAGTTTGTAGTCGGGCGCACCGGCCCACACCACATCGGCGTATTCTAAGATAGGGAGTATGAATGATTTGTATAGCGTTTCCAGGCTTTTTCGACCTAGAATATACTTTAATTTTCGTAACTGAGACAGCCTGGAATTAGCCTTTTGGCATAATCTATTAATTTGGACATTCCAGTTTAAGTCCCCCTGTAAAGATAGGCCGAGATGGATGTGAGACTTTTCCATTTCGTGTGGCGTGTCACCAAACATTACCACACTGCTTACATTAACACGTTTTTTGGTGAATAAAACAGTTTCAGTTTTTGAAGGGTTAAATGTAACAAGCCATGCATTTGCCCATTCGGAAGCGGCCGCAAGGTTTTCATTACACTTTGAAACAATATCGTCCAGTTCAAATCCAGTTTCTGTTATACTTGTATCATCCGAAAATAGTCTACAAGCATCCGGTGCATTTAAATTTTCAGAAATATCATTTATGTATATAAGGAAGAGGAAGGGCCCTAAGACGGATCCCTGGGGAACACCGTAATTAACAGGTGAGTACTCAGAGGGAGTTGAGTTAACAGTTACCCTATGTTTACGATCAGATAAATAGCTTTTGGTCCACTCAAGGAGTGGGCCAGATATACCGTTTTGTCTCAGTTTGTAAATTAACCCTTTGTGCCAAACCCTATCGAATGCTTTTGATATGTCGCAGAACATGCTAGTTGTACTATTAAATCAGCTTGCGGTAAATGACTTAATAAGTGGGTCGACGGATTCTTTTCTAATAACTAGCAATATCTCTCTTTTAAAGAATTCTGTGATGAAATAAATATGCTCTACCCATCCGATAACACTCACTTTTCGAATACCTTCCTTCAGAATGTAATGCAAGATCTCTCATATCGCATTGGTAGGTATTTGGATTGTAACAGAAACCAGGAGGACATCTATGAACAGTTGTTTTGTTATCATCACACTGGATATATAACTGACACGTGTCGTTATGTGCTTTTCTTGTGGTGTTGTATCCCAGGCAATAGTCTCCTGATAAAACAAAAAAAATCGAGAACATTTTTTTTCAATTTCTGACCGAATGTTTGATTAACAAAAAAATATCTGTTCTGCAAATGCTGCCGTCAAAAGAGTTTCCTTTCATATGTTTCATTTTTTTCGAATGATTAGGGTCGACACCCTTTTTCAATATTTTTTTCTAATATTGACATTTTCGTCCCAGATTCGAGTCCAAGATATCGACTCGCTCTTGATAGTAGTCATGTTGTTTCTTGTGAAACTAGATTAGATACAATACAGTCGCCGTGGACTGGTCGTAATAAACGCGTGGGCATGGATATCCACGCATGCGTTTAGCAAGTAATGAAAATCATCACTAGCAAAATTTATTTAATGAAGTATCGTGTACCATTAATTTAATTTTTGATGATTATTCCTATAATTAGTGTTTGCAATCAAATATTATTGCGCCCATGGAAATACTGCCCACCCCGTGAAAAGTGACCAGTCCACGGTGGCCATAATGTACTTGGAGTTATGACACACACAGTGCCTTATACAAATGACCGACTGTATTACCCGATTCAGGAAGTTGGGGCGGGGTGGGGGTGGGAATTACTTTTGGAGTACGGTACGTATAAATTAAATAAGAAATTGCATTACGACTATTACATGTAGATTTTATTTAAAGGCAAATAAATTACCAAGACATCTTCAGTCTTTTTTTTATCTGTAATTCGACTAATTCTAACTGCGTCAAGGCATGCCATCAAGACATCCTGAGTTTTTTTTAACTGTAACCCTACTTGCTAATTCCAACAGCATGGAGGCATGCCATCGACGAAGATATGCCTTGACGATGTAGCAAGCATATTTTAGCAGTCGGCACTTGAGCCATCACAGTCCGGACAAATCGGACTTACACTTCTAATATGTATCATATGAAATTTTATTTTACGCCTGTTCTATAAAATCTCCATCTATAGCAACACTAAACCATGCGGAAAAATCGTCCCCTGAGTTCCAATGTGTTCTATGTGCCAGTAGGCACATAGAACACATTGGAACTGGGGGGACGAAATGGTAATAGAACAAATAATTTGTCCATACAATAAAAGTGTCATTTAACATAACAAAGTGTACGCCAAATATGGTGGAGTCTACATTTGTGCTTTAAGGTTAAATGTACAATTAAACCTCCCTCTGGTATACAGTATTCCGTGTCGCTGAAAATTATGGGAAATTTTTTTCCACAGTTACATCACTATTCCGATATGCATTGTCACGCCATGCTGAGTAAATTGGTGTCATGTTGAATTCTTGCTTCTCATACAGACTGTCACTTTATCATGATTTGCTCATTCTCTCGTAAAATATATTCAGACAGCCTTTAACTCTTCCAGAATGTTATGTATCCATTTTCGCGTGAAGAAAACGTTAGCCATCAATGAATACTAAATTAGGAAAGGGGGTCAGTAATAATTTAATCCGACAGTCCTATAGGGGTGCACGAATAAATTATTACGGACCTTGCCTACAAATACAAAACAGACTCGTCCATTTCCCGGTCGACAGTACTGCAAAAGATAAAGGGTTATGCTGTTGCTTAATAGTGATGTTCTGAATGAGAAACCGGCTGCTAGTGGGTAGTAGAAAAGTAAGTTATTGTGTGAATGGCAACAACGAGATCTGTAGCAGTCGCCACCAAATCATCTGTTCTTTACTGGAGGGAAGTATCAGTGAAATCTTGATCCTGCAGCCAGAACCTAACTGGGTCCACGCACCGGGTGCACGCTAAAACACTTTAAAAACTGACGGGTAAACATCTCATTTTACGATCGTGTTTCCCTATCATCTATGCAATCAATGCATTTTTATATAGGTAACATCCCTATTTTGAAGAAACGAATGAGAAAAGGGTTTGATGCAGATCCAACACTACTTTTCCCGGACTGGTGTTTCTTTATCAGTGAGGTCTTTCTGTCTTCTATCTACTGACGTTTAATCTGAATATGTCCCTCCAAAATCATTATTTGATCAATAGCAATCCAGGGAAATTGAGATGAAAAGGTGCCGTCACACCACTGACGGAGTTGAAAAGAGCAGTGATGCGATCGTCTAGCGACCTTCCCTGATAAACACAGAAATCGGCATTTGTGTCTTGTCCCTGTGTGATTAATTCACGAATTCTTGAATTTTGTGTATGTGTATGTATGTGAACGCGTTGAACCTCCAATAATTCGCAAATCATAGCAGGTATGGCTAGTAGTTTGCGTATTATTGCAGGTATGGCCAGTGATGACATGGTCCCGATTGCTAGAGAAGTTTGAGCTGCCAGCACAGAAACCACAGTCAGGACACTTGATGCTGGTTCTGAGACATCATCATGTTTACAAAGTAGAGCAAAGTTCTGCCACCAAAACATGCAATCATACCGGAAGAGTACGGGGAATTCACGAAAAAAAAAATGTTTGTCCTGTTACTTATTTTGTATATTTTTTTATAAAACATTTTTCAGGATGACTCCCCTTTCTTCTCTGCCGATAGAGGTGGCGACACATTTCCAGTGCTACACACGCCAAGATCGGTATGCTGGGACTTTACAGCTCTTCTGTCACGGCCGTGATAATGTTAAGGGTTTGTTCCATTACTCGGAGTCATGGTGACACTGCCGTATGTTGGTATGCTCTCTTTCATTCCCATGCGCCAATTCATGAATCATGTAGACAAAACAACAGCTGTTTGAGGGGGAAAAGTGAATAACTGCTATTTTACAACATCATCCAATGTGTTTACTTTTATTTGTTGATAGTTTGTGCCAGAATGGGATCATTCTGGGCAGCATCCGGAGTTCACAGTATATACAGCCTTAACTCACACATGTTCTCGTTGACATCAAAAAAACACGATTCGGTCCACCAAGGAAAATAAATTGTCTAGGTTGTTTCAAGGATGTAAATGCTGTCCACATACCACTAACTGAAGGTGTAACTGTTAAATGGGACCTTTTGTTCTGTTCTCAAAGACTGAGAGATTTAACCTTTTTTACCTAACATGAAAAGCAGACGACACTTGCAAAAAATTCTTGAATAACTAATTGTTTTCCTTTTTGTTTCAAAAACATAGGTTATGACCCCCCCCCCCCCCCCCCATTGGAACGAGCTCGACGAGCTCGTTCCAGTGAGGGGTCATAACCTATGTTTTTGAGACAAAAAATGAAAAAAATAATGAAAATTAATTGGCGATTTTGGGGAATAGCGCTGGACGGTTTTGGCCGTTGCGTTGGGTAAAGGGTTAACTGAAGGACCAAGGAGTGGTAGACACTGAAGAAACTACGCAAATACGTAATTTAACATGTTTTCTCTCAGAAAATGCAAGCCGGATTAATGTGTTTCACACGTCTTTTAGGAATCATTATATTCTGCAACATTTGTGTGGATACGATTTTATCCTTTTGGCCCGATAGATGGCTTGTTCAATGTGGTACAGCGATAGGTCTCAAATTCATAATTGTAACTTGCGGTCCCATGCGTGTCCAGATCTGGACCATGTCAGTTCAATGGTTGTAATTGGAAGAGTCTTTTTTCATTGTTTGCGAATGGGAGACCAACTGGTATTTACAATATGCAGCCTTGAGGCTGTATTCTGAAAATACTGAGTGGTCTACCTCACATATTAACTGGGTAGCTTATTACTCCATGCAACTGGAATGTATGATTACCATGGCCGCCAACATTTAACGACGATCAAGAACTTCAGCCTTTTTGAAGATATGAAACTTAACTTTTTGAGCCTAGGAGTAGATTTATCGGGAAGTAACATGGTAATACAGAATAGAATAGAACATTATCCTGTACCACAGGCACCCTAAATATTTACATCAAACACAGATTCCAAACCAATACACATATGGCTTTAAAAAGTTAAAAATCGGTTTCTCATGCTGTCCAGCATGGTTATTTCGGCTGCCTTCTGTCCTCTTTGTATTACCAAATACAAAAAAAATATTAAATGGTTTGTGTCTGTAATTTTACCCAAGTTAATAAAATTGATACATTGTTGTTATTAGATTTGCTCTTATTTCATTTTTTCTCGAATTGTTTGATTTAATTATTCGACTATTTTATTTATAACAGCAAAAATTATCCTTTTGGCCCGATAGATGGCTTGTTCAATGTGGTACAGCGATAGGTCTCAAATTCATAATTGTAAAATGCCTTTAGCATTGCAAAGCCTTCTTGCACTGAAGGAACGAAATACACCACGGTTGAGTTAAAATCAACCCAAATCAACTGGATTCATATTCACTCAACCCAGCTGATTTGGCGTAGTGTTTAACCCTTTACCCAACGTAACGGCCAAAACCGGCCAGCGCTATTCTCAAAAATCGCCAATTAATTTTCATTATTTTTTTCATTTTTTGTCTCAAAAACATAGGTTATAACCCCTCGTTGGAACGAGCTCGTCGAGCTCGTTCCAACCAGGGGTCATAACCTATGTTTTTGAGACAAAAAATGAAAAACAATTAGTTATTCAAGAATTATTTTTGCAACTGTCCTCTGCTTTTCATGCTAGGTAAAGGGTTAACGCAACTGATCTTAGAGTGTATATATCTGAAATCACCAAGATGCTCTTGTGTTTTTCATTCCGTAGCAGAAATTGATTATTTCATATGGAAACGATCTCGCTCAGTTTGTTCTAAAACGCAAATAAAGTCATGGTTTGGAACAGATTGATTAGTTAAGAAAATAATTTATTTAATAAGTTTACTAATTAATCGAACAATCACTTACCTGGTACGAGGTAGATTGTTTTAACAGTGCTAAGTGCACTATCATTGGACGAACCTGTACTGCTCTTCACTTCACACTTGATTTCGCCGAGGTGATCGTTTTGTAGCAGTACGATAGAACTACGAACGTGGTTATTGCAGCGACTTCGTGTGTAGATGGTATTATCTGCTCTCGTTATCGGTCGAAACTCGGTTTCATTCACTTTCCTTAAAGACCACTTCAGATTTCCCGGCGGTTGGCCGACATCTGCCTCACACACTATCTGCTCATCTTGGGGAACTTTACTTGTAACAACGTTGTATGGAACATTAAGCCTGGGAATACTTGGTTTACCTTTCAAATAAAGAAATCACACGGGTTGCTATATTTATTTATTTATAGTTTGAACGGTAATGAATGATGATACTGGTATAGTGAATACCTTATAAATCCACCAGATGATTTGAGACTTAAAAGAGTCTAGTTTAAAAGAATAAAAGAAGTTTAAAATTTATTGTCCTTGTATCTCGATGAATTCTGTCTTTTGATTGGTCAGAATGCTTTGGACAAATAGCTATGGCAAAGGGTGCTTCCAACATCCAAGTTATATCAGAGCGTGCAACATCCAGGGTATAAGCGCACGCGAAACATCGGGGGTATATGGTTTAAATGAAAGCTGTCCGCTATTGCTTACCTCGATATAAAAATCGAACACAAAAACCTGAAAATAGTCACAAATATCATCATATTTCTGACAATTCGATCATATTTTGCTGTTATAAATAAAATAGTCGAATAATTAAATCAAACAATTCGAGAAAAATGAAATAAGAGTAAATCTAATAACATCATAGCAGATATGTTTACGCGTTTCCAAGGGAAAGGGATGTAACTCTATCTGTTGTCTTTTGTGTTTGTGAAAACAAAACAATTATTCACGCGTTTGGTCCAACTGATTGAGGAGCGTGAGAAACGCGTCCACAAATTTGTTTCCACTATGTTTCTATTGTGTTTCAAACAGGACAAAAAATTTATCTCCGCCAACATATATTGTATATGGAGATTTAATACCTGGATGTCGATTTTAAACACCGAGCCGCAAGGGGTAATTTAAGGAATGACAGAATTTTGAACGGGCTCGTATGATAAAATAGATCTCCTGGAGGTTCTACAGTGAAATTCTGCCCTCTAACATGATTAAAATCAGTGAATTCTAAAAGGATGTTTCCACTACCAACACTCTTTGGCAAGGGACACCTTCTGGACATATATTACCATAGCCCTCTGACAAAACCTTCAAGTCTTGCATGACCAATATGCCATCGTGTCAATATTACATTGTATTTTTACAAATGTTACTAGACGCATATTTATCATTTGATGCTTGATCGGAATTGGTGAGGCTTATTATTTGTTGCCCCATTCAACCCCGTCTGCCACATACATTTGATGTAACTACGGGTTTAAAGGTGAAGGAGGGAATTTTAAAAAATCAGTGAAAGGCTTGTTTAAAGCCTGTTTCGCTGCACTGTCTGTCCTGCTGTTACCGTAGATACCAACATGTCCAGATAACCAGTGAAACACGATATCATATTGGTGAGACACGAGAGTAATCAACTTCTCGGGGGTTCTTCAACATGTGGTTGAGGCAAGCTAGCAACGAGGAAAGAAAGTCCGAAAATTTAATCGACTTCCTTTCCGGTGCAGTCTTCATGTGTCCATGCGCTAGCTACAACGCTTTAACTTCTGCTGTGAAAATATTCTGATAGAGGTGATCTGACCATCAGTAATAACGGACGATGATACTTTGTCACTATCTTTAGATCCATCTGTATAGGTCCTCCTCTTTGCACTATACGTGGTCTTTATTTCTGCATAATTTTGTTTGAACTGCAAATAGTTGGTCTCAGATTTTTGTTGATGAAGCACGGTCTGAAACAAAACAATTGGCTTACTTGGATGCCAAGGAATATCATGTAGTTCACGGTTCCCTTTTATCGAACCCGATTCAAGTGTGGCGGATTGTATTTGAGGTTTAATTCTAATTCCAAAAGGAGGAATATGTTTCTGGTTTTTGTTAAAAAATTCAGCATTTTTAAAATCTGAGACACAATTATAAGCGGGGTTTGATGGATTAGCCAATAGTTTGGAAACATCTTAGAAATGACAGATTGATTGTGCGTTTCTCAAGAGAAGACCTCTCGGCGTCACCAAGAAATAATTGCATTGTTAATGTAGTTATACGTTTTGGGTCCAAATACTCAATTCCCATTGGTCAGCTGGGTGAAAACGTCATGACCAAATGTAATTCATTTTCCAATGAATACATTTGGTCGAATTTTGACCCGCATTTACGGTAGAGCGCAGTTGACAGAATACAATTCGGGTGGTGTGTGGGCGGGTTTTTAACTTTTAGCGCCTCTCGCACGCAGTGATCAACTCCGCTGCTGTTTCTTTGGTGGCATTTCCCAACTGTGGCATAAAGCCCGTTACTAAAATACTCGTATTCATTTCTAATGTTGTGAAAATTAAAAATCAGAGCTGTGCGCTTTGTATTTTGTGTGAGGGTGTTTTTTCGCCTCGTTCGTTCGTACATGTTTTATTTCGTCTTTCTGCTTTGTTGTTTGGTAAAAAGTAGTTTAAACAGTTACGGAATGTAATTATAAGAATTGAATGCATTTTTATAATCTTTATTGGAGTATAAACGTGTGGGAATGGGTACAAATTGTATGAATCCCTTCGGGATTCATACATAATTTGTACCCATTCCCACACGTTCATACTCCAATAAAGATTATAAAAATTGCATTCAATTCTTAATTGAAACTATTTACCTGGTTCTAAAAGCGCCCAGGCTTATTCTAATACCACTATAAAAATTGCAACAAATGGTTTGAGATACGACTTTCTCGCAAAACCGTAAACCACGCAATCCTAATCTAATTTTGATCTCACGATTGATCTATACAGATAGAGTAGTGGTTTTGGGTGAGCAGCCCAATCGGTGCTACCAATTACCTTTAGCAAGTAAAGTGCCGTTCACTCCCCCAAAGTTAGCTGTTTTAAATGGGTTGTGAAATTCAGCTGACTGTCAAACAAGAAACCCAGCAATTTCATTTCATTAACAATTTTATAGTGCTCCCATTTATTTTCAACTCCGGATAGAGGTGAAGTTTCTGGAGTATTATCAAGCCGTGGAATATTTATAATGTTATTTGTAGGAATAGAAAACAGGTGATACTCGTGCATTTCTGTATTGCCAGGCAGAAACTGCTTTTTCGGTAAATATCCAGAGATTTTCGTTCGAGGTTCAGTCTAGAAGCGATATCCCAGGTGAATCGGAGTAGGTTTCTGGTGAATTGCCGACAATATTTCTTCGATACAACCGAGAATTTGATGCAAATAAGTACCTGCAGTATCGTGTTCACAAGAGTTTTATCATTTTCGCAATCGAGATTCAATTGCGATAAACTTAAGCCTCTGCACTCTGATGTCAAAATGGTAAAGTTTTCAGCAGCAAATATATCCCATAATGTAGTTTGATAGTTAACCAAATATACCTTGTTTGACAGAGCTCCGTGAGCTCTGTCAAACAAGATAAAATTGGTTAAATTAATAGTTAAACCAGAGAAAAAAACATGTGATTGGAGAAAATTCTGTTGCATTACCAGAGTGTTAGGGATTAAAATAGTAGGTCGATATTTGCTCAATAAATAAATACCCTGTGAAATCAAGAAAAAGATAGCATCTCGGACTCATTGTACTCGCATATCTTTATTGACACGTAAGATTCTGCGGGGGGGGGGGGGGGGGGGGGGGGATTGGAATGAGAATTACGACAGGGTCGCCACTCAGTCGGGAATCGGTTGAAATTCTCTGTCCACTTTTGCGAGCACAGTCGTGTTGATGGTGATACAACATTCATCAAACGATTAATTAATGTGATATTTTGTAATTTTGTGGGATGAAATGACATGGTTTAATGGGGTATTAATGACGATCACTGTCCCTACCAAGAACTCTTCTCCAATTATTTTGAATTTCACTGACAAGTTTGTACATCACTGGTAACCTCGTATGGTACTGGAATCTTCGAAATTTCATGCTTCGAGCAGTGTTGTACCAAAGGGTTGTTGATACGGGAAACAGACAATACGGTCGCAACGATTTCATCGCTAGTATCGTACAGAATACATATTAATTGTTTGATAAAATGTCTGAAGTGCCATGGTATATGACGTTTTTTCATGGTGTTTATCATCCTCGTGCGACTTAAAGGTATGGCAGCATCTTTGTGTTAGAAACCCCATGAATACGCTAGGATGTTATGTGCATACATTCGGCAGTTTTCCCCGAGGCAGGTAATTTAACAGTCTCCAGGTGAAGGATCTGGTACTTTCAGGGTAAATCAAATGTAGGCAACGGCATGTTTTTAATTGTAGCATTTTCATACCATAAACAGAGTATTTTCAGGTGTCATCAAGGTAAATCTGAGGCAGGTAAGAGCTTTTTGTTTTTTTTAATTTTCAGGGCAAAGAGTGATGTTGCTTGTTGTACACAGAAAAATGAACATATTTTCAACCAGTCGTTTACATTCATCCACATGTTATACTTTAATATTTCAAGTCTGGTTTGTGGTTCGAACATATAGCATGAGGAAATGCACCGGCTAAAGCAGTTAGTTTGAGTTCATGTTTAGCTTTGGAGTTATGCAAGCAGAAAAAAATCTGCACCATGCATATGGACAAAACTAAACCTTGGTTGGTACAGACTTAATTTCCAATCCAATTGGTTAATTAACTATGAAAGCAATTCTTGATATAGCTCAGTTTACAGACAATCGGCGATCCATCTGAGCGCATGGGCAGATCGATTGAAAAAAAAATTAAAAAACACAGTGCAGAAATCAAGTTGATGAAAATGAAAATGAAACAGTTTGGTGCACAATCAGACATACAGAAGAATCGAGAGTTGTTGAATGTGATATGTCTCTACACATATTTCACAAGTTGAAAAAAAACACCAGCCGAGAGGATGGCGAAACGTAGCCGTGGCGCATGATACAACAATCTCGCCCCTTTTCTCCTAATATAATTAGTTTAAAATAGAACAACCCAAATCCCCAGTGATACAACACCATCCTCCAAATGATACATGTGCCCCCTCCAATATGGACTGTGGATACGCTCCCCACCCTAAAAATCCCGAATTCTACGATCTGCATGGATCGTCTGCTAATAAAATTACAGGCGACATACTACGCTTGGCGCTCTTTCGAGCTTCAAATAGCGTAATTTGAAACTTATTTTTCATATTTTTTTAAAAATATAGTCCCCCACCCCACCAATGCGAAAGAGACACCATCTTGATACCTTCTCCCTGCTCAAGACTTCGATCTCAATGATATGCCCGAGGCATAAAAAGGTATGCATCCTCCAAGCGATTCATGTGCCCCCCTCCCCCCCCCCCCCCTCAAATATGGATACCAGGCTATGAGCCTGGCCCTCACCCACACGCAAACACCACCAGGGTTGTTTAGTGCTTTATGGGGACTTGTTGTTTTTACTTTTGTTCTCGGTGACAAACAAGTCTCCACAAAACCGGGAAGACAAATCCTAACCCATCGTTTCTTCGCGCTTTCTCCGAGAAAACGAAGGGAATCTTTTGTAGGAACCCAAACTCTATTGTCTAGATTCTCATAAAATCGGAAAGACCTCACACACACACACACACACACACACACACACACACACACACACACGCACACCACACACACACACACACACACACACACACACACACACACACACACACACACACACACACACACACACACACACACACACACACACACACTCACACACACACACACACACACACACACACACACACACTCAAGTACAGACATTTAACTCTAAGATTCAGCTCCCTTCAAAATCACTTTGCGGCTCTGTGTGCGCATAACATTTACGCTTCATAACCAATAACGCTAAGAAACTAGTCTAGTTTCACCATTTGAAACCTTACCTCTTAGTGACACATTAGCCGACACCGAACGGGTAATCTCTGGAAAAACACCGCAACTGTACATCCCAGCATCCGTACACGCTACGTCCTTTATCCATATTTCAACATGGACGTCATACTGATCGGTGGTGACGTCAACAAATAGACGAGATATATTATAAGTGGGCGAGACAGTTGTGACACCATTTGCTGTGTATGTCACGAAGTCACTTGTATCGCCAGTTTTCGAATGTCTTTGTATAGTAATATACGACCAGTTTCCCGAATGTAGCAAATGGCACGTCATTCTTATTGGCCCTTCACCGACGAATGTGTCCACGGTGTCCAGTTCCAAGGCTAGAAAGATAAAAAAAAATAAATCCTTCTATTTAAAAGAGTCAAGTCGGGGCGAGAAGAAATTAGCAAAAATGCGAATTTGGTGTCGATGCAGAAGAGACTCAACGTCAACACAACCAAAATCATTCACAATCAGTTCTGGGGATATTTTTTATCAAAGATGTTTTCCAAGCTGACTGCCTAAGAAATGAGTCCATTTTTTCCAGCTGTCTGCAAATGCCGATATATTTGTGCAATATGACACGGAAACGTGACACTTGCATTTGTGTGTTAGAACTACGGTTATAGCAGAAACAAGCCAGAAAATAAGCAGACTGTCATCTGCAAAATGAGGTCCCCAGATGGTGAATGTAGTGATGCTACCGTACACAGCAGGGCAGCATCACTAAATTTACCCTCTGTGAACCTCAGTGTGAATGAGGGTCTCAAACCTAAACAGAAAGAGGTACCCAGAGGATAAATTGGCCCACTGTGTGGGATAGCATCATCAAATTCACCCTCTGGGGACATCATTTTGCAAATGTCCGACTGCTTATCTTCAGGCCTGAGCAGAAACATATAACATACTCCAGGAACATAAAGGACAAGACTAGACCAAGATGTCGACCAGACTTGTTTCAAAAGTAGCTTCCCGAAGTCCGAATGTATGATAGCGATTACCTTTTCTGTACCGAGATTGTCGCACCTGTCAAATATCCTCCTGAAATGAAATCTGATAAGCAAACAAAGAACTGATGAATATTGGGTTAGATAATTGATATTACTATATGTTAGCCTGTGACTTATCGCAAATTATCTAAAAGATACTTCTCGATATCCATCGACTCGATGGATATCGAGAAATATTCCTCAGTAGCTTCCTAAATGAAGTCACGCTTCGGCGCATGACGTCGCATTCCACGTCGTGTTGAAGGAACGATCAGCAGATCTTTGTTATTGTCTTGAAACTATTTGCAGTCGAGTTGGGCTGAATATTGCGCAGTAAAATGTCACGTAGCATATACTAAAAAGAAAATCTACGCTATTTTCCTGTGGACCTGAACGTATTATTTTTCACTCGCGCAAGCGCTCGTGAAAAATGAAACTTTCAGGTCCACACTCATAAGATAATTCCCGATATTCACTAAAATAGCGGTGATATCCTCTATTTACAACTACTGGTCACGCGTCTTCTACCTATCCCAACGAA